>OW121786.1:14008258-15309277 GCA_933228815.1 Machimus atricapillus | reverse complement strand
TACCTTATAAATATTACATAAAGCATATTTAGCAAAAAAAATTAAAGTTTAAGTAAAGGTATATTGTATATGCATGTATGTGGGAATTGGAATCTGACGGTCTGGCAATGCCGGCCAACGGTACGAGCCGTTAGCGCTTGGCGGGAGCTCAGAGTGCCAGAGTGAGTCACTTCAAGTTAAGCTGTCGACGAAGTCAGAAGTTGCTGTGGCTGTGAACATTTTAGCTGAAGTTGTGGTGAACATTTTTGCTGAAGTTGCTGTGAATATTCTTGCTGAGATTGCCGTGAACATTTTTATTGAAATTACTGTGAACATTCTTTCAAACTAAATTTAAAGTGAACTGGAGTTTTAGATTAAATAAATAATTAATAATTGAATTCCATTTGGCGTGTTTTATCTCGTGATCCTTTACCACCCACCCACATGTATATGTAGTAACTCTAACCAACAAATTGTTTTATTACTCAAAGTTTTATTACTCAAAATGCTTATTTACTGGAATTACAGTAAAAGCGAAAAAAAAAATAAAAAAAATGTAGTAACGTTTTCATTTCGACGAATATTTAATTTGTAACGTTGAGAGACTCCAATGAAGTACAAGTATTTTAATCTCATGCGAGTAATTTTAGAGCAGCAATTTTCCCTGCTTTCCTAAAGTAGGGTATGACCTTTTGTGAAAATGTAGTTTTTTTATTCCTACAAATAAATTCAGCGAACATGCAGCTAAAAACGCCACAGTCACTTAAATGCATTTATCTAGGAACATCTCGAACGCTTTCTTTGACGAAAGTTGAAGTATCCAAAGTTTATTTTCTTTTGTCCACAGATTCTTTTTGAAAGTATGTACTTCTCAAGTTCTTGCAGGATATTGTGATTTGGGTTACCCAAAGAATCGTAGTATTTAATACTTCTCTCCTTTAAATGTATGATGGCCATAGCCCAGTGCTCTTTATCAACGTGAACGGGCACAAGAATTATATAGTAAGAAAAAAGGTTTACGCGTCTTGTCCATGGTTTAACTTTTGTGTACCCGGACTGCATTAGGCAGGGCAAGAAAAACGTATTCATTGCATAAGTTTTGGGACCACCTGCCAATCCTTGCTCGCCCCGCTCGATCAATAGTTCCATGAAAAATTAATAATGTTATCATTTAACAAGCTATCATCCACTAGGGTCCTTATGTCTCGGCGGGATATTTGTAAGCTTAACTTACTTATTAACACTTCCCCATCGGCTCCTCCGTTGATCGCCTTTTTTATAAGAGCACTGTGATTTTCGACGACGCCGACGGTGTCGAATTTTGGGAAGACAAATGATATCGGTGTCGTCATCAACTAAATCAATGAGAATAGGGCGCTGGGGCTTGTCGTCATCGTCGTCCAGGTTGATGACAGGTACTGACCTTGGTTCAATGCGATTAAAGAGGGTGGCCCTTGTATTTGGCAAGCTCTTTGATCTACGTCTGTATGAATAGGGAAAATCCACCGACGGCGTGAACAATATCATAAAGGTGGGTCCACACTGAGCCACCGAAAGCGAACGCATGAGTACACATGTTTGCAATCCAAGTTTTCTAGTGTGTACGCTGAAGAAACATAAAAAAACATGCGCGTTCGCTATGTTTGCTTTCATAATCACGCGTGCTGCACAGGCGTCCGTAGATATGCAAGCAAACACAAGCGAAATTTTTTAAGTGTGGACGCCTTTTGAGAAGGCGTCAAGCAGGTTCCCTTGCATTTGCATGTTTTCCATTGAAGTTGGAAAATCTGAGCGAATGTATATAAAATATGGCGAATATTTCGTGTTTTCTACCAATTTTCTATACAAACTTCGGTAAATTTTGAATTTGAACCCTCATTTAACTCGTATACATGTCCAAGGAATCGATTGGTACAGCGTTTCCTACATGATATCAAAACAGCCTTTTTTTTTTGTTTTCGTTGATTTATTAATGAATCACAGTATGCATATAAGTAAAGGCTCAGTAATTGCAATTATAACTTCATTGTCCGATATATTGAGCAAAACTGACAAAAATTCATATGCTGGAGTCGCTATAATTTCACAATCGAAATGAAACTCAAGCACAGGGTATAGCACACATTCGTTCTCATTTCCTTGACGTACACACTCGGCAAACTTGTTTGTTTGTTTAGGACTTTAGGGTTTTCTTCTTTGTTTGTTTAGGGTTTTTTAATTACCTTCGCTAAAGATTCGTGAGGCGTCCGCACTGCTTTTCGTAGAAATTTATGTTCGTTCACAACTTGTTCGTTCTTGCTTCCACATTTGGCAGCAGCACGGAACAAGAGCACAGGGTATAGAACAGATTCGTTCGCGTTTGAAACGCGTACACATTAAGCGAAAACTTGTACTCGAACACATATGTTCGCTTTCGGTGGCTCAGTGTGGACCCACCTTTAAGCATCTGGTACAGAATGTCTTCTCCCTGGCATGGGCAATAATAAAATACGCTAGAAATATGAGTGGTCACGATCGGTCGAGAGGGATGCATGCGAAATATTAGGCAAGATTAAGATTCAGATTCAGATTCAGATATCTTTATTCGACTTCGAAAGCTTTTACAAAAATAACTACACAGAAAGTATTCTTATTTTATACATTAGCGAAGAGCTCTCGCGTTATGCTCTAACCTCGAAAAACTGATTGACTGTGACATTTCATACATACGAGCGATGTATTGCATTAATAGATGTACATCTATGTATATATTCTTACAGCACACATTTGCGAATCATGTGTTTACACTTGTACATTTGATTCTGATCAACTACACTAAATATTACAACTAGTTAACGATAACACTTATGTGCTAAAAGGGTATACACAATTCTTGTGCGACCCGCGCTTTACAATGTTACAAGCGTGGAATCGATATTGTAATACCTATCACACCAGCAGAAGTACCTTACATTCTAAAATCAACGAAAGCGCCTTGAGAGGGTAACAATCACCATCTCAAAGTGCCCACAGATGTGTCAACATGACATATTCGTGAAAATATATAAGTTTCTGAATCCACGGTTCGTGTACTGGATAGTAGAAAATCTACTTTACATGAGTTTTATTGGTTGGTATTTCTGAACTTATTCCTCTTACAATTTGAAATACTATATCCTTTAGCATTTTTTTTTTTCTTTTTACCTGTGAGTAGGTAGCAACCGAGACCTGCTGGTGATCTCTGCTGCCCTAAGGTACATTTGAGTGTTCTTAAATAGATTAAAGAGAACAGAGAGACAAATTTAGTCAGTTATCTTTTAAAATAAAATCTAGGGAAAGCTGTCATGTCATAGTCATCAACATTCTTGAGTAATTCCTCAGATTCTTCGTGTATTAGAGCGAGGGGTGAGGGATAGTCATCTTTAAGTCTGGAGTTAACATTAGCAGATATTATATCTTTAATTAATGAGTTGTCCGAGTATTTAAGTCTATCAAGAAATTTAAGATTAGATTCAGTCACATATCTCATCAACGGCAAAACCCATGCCTGTTCATAAATGTATATATTGGAGTATTTTTTTGTTCTATTTTGATAGTGCTTCCCAACACAGAGTCTCATGATACGTCTTTCGAACATTTCCAATTGTTTAGCCAAGGAAGGTGTTATTGAGAACCAATTGATAAATCCATAGATCAGGACTGGTCTGATGAGCTGTTTGTAAAGCAATGTTTTAGTTCTCACGTATAGTTTGGGGTGTCTTAGGAGTGGACGAAGAATTGCAGAAGCCTTATTAGCTTTCTCGAGTGCCTTCCTACCCTGAAAGTTGGCTTTTAATAAATTATCCAGATGGAGTCCAAGGTATTTGATCTCAGTTTGCACCGGAATTTCCTTACCATTGATCGATAGTTTAATGCTTTTACTTTTTTTTATAGAGCTACTGTATCCTTTACCGTGGGCGTTTCGGAAGCAGATCAATTCAGACTTATCCATGTTTATTTTTATGCCCCAGGTCTCATAGTACTCCATTATTTTATTAATATGGTTAGATACTCTTCTCGCCGCCACCTCAGGGCACTTATTATGTGCGTATACCATTGTGTCATCCGCGTATAAAATTGCCTCAGACAGTTTGGTTCCTTCTGGTAACGATTCAATATGCGGGAAGTCTAGCAAGTAAAAATTGTATAATTTAGGACCGGTTATAGAACCCTGAGGTACTCCAGATTCGACGTTAACAGCATTAGAAAGATCTTCCCCAAGCGCAACTTTTAATGTTCTATCCTGCAGGAAGCTGTAGAACGTCCGAATTAGCGGCGTAGGTACCGAGTACGCCAACATCTTATAAAGCAACCCCTTAGTCCAGACCCTATCAAAAGCCTTTTCTATGTCTAGAGCGCACGCTACTGTACACTGTTTTATCCTAAGTCCTGAGGTGATGTCATTATTAAGTTTTAAAATAGCATGGTTAGTTGAGTGTCTTGCTTTAAAACCAAACTGGTGGTCCGGAATAACTCTCTCCTCAGTAAGGAAGGCGTCAAACTCATCGGATATTACTCGTTCCAGGAGTTTGCCTAGGTTAGATAAAAGCTGTATCGGCCTATAATTTTTAATATCCGAGGTGTCTCCCTTCTTGTAAATGGGAATTAGTTTTGAAGTTTTCCACTGTTTAGGGAAATAACCATTATTTATACAGTGATTAATTATTACTGTGAGGTATTTTACTGCTTTGAGGGGGAGCTTTTTTATTAGGAAGTTCGAAATTCCATCCGGACCACAAGACATTTTTCTATTTAGTCTGTATTTAATAATGTTGGCCAACTGTTTAGGTCTGATGAATATACCGGAGGCAACCTCATCATTATTAGGGACGAAAACGTCCTTTGTCATAGGGGAAAATGCACCCTCTACATATGAATTAGAGGAGAGAAAGTGATTAATGCTCTTATGTGCTTCCTGTTTAAGATCCAATCCTATATTGTGAGACTTCTCCTTGTATAGGTCTTTATAATACCTTTCAAAAGCAGCTAGCCTATCGGAAGTGCTGGTAAGTATAGTGCCCGATTCGGTTATTCTGTCCGGCACGATGATTTTCTTTCTTCCTATGATGTTATAAATTTCTTTAAATGTGTTCCTGCCGGGTTTTATGGAGGAAAGCTTTTCCTGAAATTTGTCGTTATAATGATGGTAAATTCTATCGCTAATAATTTTCTTTAGGCGATCAATCTTGGATGCTAGGATCTTGTAGTCCGTACTATCTCTATTGTAAGTTCTATGGAATATTTTTTTTAAATTTTTGCACCATTCTTTCTTCTTGGTTAAAAGTGTTTTTATGAATGGGGGGATATTATTATATTTACATTTGTATTGGGGCATCCTTTCCACACAACTTTCTTTAGTTGTGACGATCACCTCAGTTATTCTATCTATCCAGGTCTCAATTTCCTCATTTGAGATGTTCTTGTCTACCGGCGGAGCCTCCTGCAATGCTTCATCGATCCTGTGTCTAAATACTTGCCAGTCTATGTTTTTATAGTTTTCCCTAGTGGTCAGGGGTAGGGTAGGGAGAGCATAGTCGCTCAGATTCATAGTTAATCCCACCGCGTAGTGATCCGAGAAGGAGCTCATTGTAAAACATCTGTATGCCGAAGCAACAGTATCAGACTTGTGTATAGAGGAGAGGAAGAAGTCGAGGATTGATGCACCGGAAGGAAATGTAGGTGTTAACGGTGATATTACTTCAAGATTAGATCCAGTTGCCTTGTTATATATTCTATCCCTAAGTTTTATTCCATTTGGGTTGGACTTGCTATCCCCCCAGTCAGTGTGTCTGGCATTCCAATCCCCCCCCACTATTACCTCGTCATACTCTGGCTCAAGCCTTTCAATCACATCAAGCACCCTTATAAAATTCTCCTTCTTTATGTTGGCCTGGATATATATACTTCCAATTAGTAGCCTCTTATGAGAGTTCGTACCCACCAAATTTACCTCAGCCAAGACAAGGGGCGAAGGCATGTCCTGAAGTTGTATTCTATTAAAGGGTATGCTATTCCGAATCATAAGGGCCACTCCCTGACCACTATCATCTCTCAAGACATTATAATTATCGTAATTGACCTTGTGTCTGTCTCTCAGCCTCGTTTCAGAAACAGCAACAAAGTCGGGATCGAAGGACTTGACCATGTTATATAACTCCACTCTTCTGTAATTACTTATCATAGACTGAACGTTAAGTTCTAAAAATTTGATTTTTTTAATCCCCATAAGAAAGGTCAAGAACGAATTCCAGGTACCTTTGCTTTTTTTCCTGTTTGGAGTTAAGTCTATTAATGCTTATGACAAATTTGTTAATTTTTTCGGAAAGTTCGTGAAAAGATACCCCAAAGAGCTGCCGAGGCAAATCAAAGAAAAAGTCTCTCAGGTGACCGTTATTCATTGCACTTTGCTTTGAAGTATCTCTATTATTTATTGTGGGGAAATCATCTATGCTTAGATTGACATTTTCCCCATAACCCCCTCTTACAGCACCAGCATAGCTCAGGTTCCTGTTTAATGTTGGTCTCGAGTTGGAAGGTTGAGACCTGCTGATGTTTATTTTTTTTGCATCTTGGGTTGATACTGTTCGTGCTTTCTTATTTTGAAATATACTTTTGTAACTGGGACAGCCTTTATAATTGGATGGGTGGCCAACTTGTCCACAGTTGGCACAGGTCCTCTGAGAGGGGTCACCCTCCTTATGCTGGCAATCCTTGGATTGGTGATTGCCAGCGCACTTCCTACATCGTGTGGATCTACCGCAATTCAAAGCTAAATGTCCAAATAACTGGCATTTATAGCATTGTTGCAAACCCCTGTATTTTGGCCTTTCCCAGGTTACCTTCTGCCTTAAAAAATTTTTAGTATTAATTATATCGGAAATTAGGGTATCAGGGCCTAACTGAATTGAGAAGATATTTAGTTTAATGTTGTTTTTCCTTGAGTGCGACGTCTCGAATCTACTAATTGAAATTATTTTGACATTTGGGAAGCATGACCTGAATTCCTCGTCCACATCCTGCACCTCAAAGGACTCACATAGTCCTTTAAGTAGTATGCTTAGTGGTTTATCAGACTTTGCCGTATATGTGTACCATTCGACATCCTGGTTGGAAAGCACCTTAGTAAGAGCGTCTCTGTCTATTTTGTTATTGCAATAAATTTTACTTATCCCTGATTTATAATTTATAATTTTCGCGTCAATATTGTTTTGATCTAAGAACTCGGACAACTTCTTAATAATGCAGTCTTTTGTGATAATTGGCGGGATTTTCTCCGGTCTAGTCTCTATTCCCTGACCGAATCCCCCATCCCTCGTCTTATTTTTGTTAGAGATTTGCTTACTGCTAGTATTATTTCCATTAGTTATTATACTAGGGGTCGTTATCTTTTGCTTATTACTATATGAATTAGAATTAAAATTGTGTGTTACTAAACCTTCGTCCGCGGAGCATTCGTCCAGTGCTCTGAATCTGTTGTCCTCCTTCCTTCGGTGGGTGCCGCTTGCCCTTCCATCCTGTCTATCATCCCCTGCGGTTTGAGACTCCTTCCTTGTTTTGAGGTTAGGTTTTATTTTACGCCAGCCATATAAGTTGCCTGATCCGCTCTCCTGGGTGTTAAATGTAGCCTCACCGTCAGATGTGGCTTCAGCTATGTTTGTAGTTTGTAATTCGTCAGTCATCCATCCTCCCGTCCCTTGTCCCGAAGATAATTCGGTCGTCCTTCCTTCTGTAGATGAGTTTGCACCAATTGCGTTCGCTGATGCCTGCGTTCTGGCTCGCCTTAATGCAATTTTTTGTCTTTCCTGATAGCTGAAGTCATCCTCATCTTCAGAGGTGTTCATATCCATTAAAGCGGAACCTCCTCGCCCCTCATAATGCCTTGGTGATTTCGTTATATCGGTCAGCTCAGATGTGTGCGTGTGACTAACGGCTGTTTGGCAATTCCAGTTAGCCACCACGACACGTGTTGGATCATTTCCCACATTATCCGATGCCCAATTTTCTGGCTTGTTCGGGTTTGAAAATGCTGAGTGCCCCTCCATTAATGGGGAGGAAGTCCCGGCCCTTGATAATTTCTTTATAGGCTTACTTATTTCACTCTTTTCGCCTTTCCTCTTGCCGGCGTAGTTTGGGGTGAGTGCCTCGCCATTCGCACTCAGCCCCGAATTTTCCGGATCTTGCACTTTTCTTATTGCTTTCCCGCTTTCCACTGTACCACACAGCAACAGAAATTCTAACAAACCAACTTTTAATTGCCCTGGATATAATAGGGAACTGCAACTATCCTAACTGTAATCACTCAGAGTAACTTTGCAGCACGTCCACCTCCTATCAATGCTTCGGCGAGTCTCTAGGCAAGATTAAGTTTAATTGCTCTAGCGCGAGTTATGTCACCCAGCAACACCTGCGATATAAAATACTAAACATTGCTATAAGACTAAATTCTGTTCAATTGTCATATTCATATTTTTTTTTTGCTATTTAATCACTTTTATAAATTTCACAAACTGATTTTGCTTAAACTTAAATTCATTCACCTTAGATCGAATTACATTGTCACGTTTAGCCAACTTACTTGTTCAATCAGCTGTCTAGACATAGCGTAAGCAAAAATACATTATAAATGTTACCAGAAGCTTTTGTAAGTCGCAGTCTATTGGAATCAGTCTTGCTCTCATTGTAATCTCAGTCCAAGAATAAATTGCGTTGAATTCGGAAACTATATTTTTTTATTAAAAGAATCTTCAAGATTCTTTACTGGCGCAGGCGAACGGATTTCTTTTGGCGTTATTGCGGTTAATTATTCGAAGGCATACCTATTGATTGTTCGGGAGAATATCAAAATAACTGGTAATAGCGCTAAATTGCAAAGGGAAGAAGTTGAAGTTGAATCTGGATTGTTATGGTGAAGTGTCGTGCAGTTAAAGCACCAGCTAAAGCAAATCGCTGGAAGTGACATCAAAGAAAGCAACCGAAGAAACGAAATGTCGTTGGAATCAGCATCAACATCTTCGCCGGACCACCAAGATATACTAACGAGAGGAACGAAGGCTTATCGTCGCTGAGAATGTGGAAAATAGTTGCTGTCAGTTGCATGTAAGTCCAGAATTGAATATTTTCCTTATTCTTTTTATTCCTGTTAATGTCCTCAAACAAAAGAAAATTTCCACGTCCTTACCCATTAGTGTCGCTAATTAAAAATAAACTTTTATCCCAGATTCCTGAGGACTTAGAAGTAGATTACAGCACAATTAAATTGAGTGAAAGTACTAGCACAGAATAAAGACTAACTCAGAAGGCCCTGTTACATCAGTATCTTTAAATAAGCAAGAAACTGAACCAACTGTGCAAAGGACTAACAACCGATCTCTTTTCTAAACAAAGTTTTAAAACCAAATGTCCTTTCTAGAACATTTCTTTTAATAAATAATTAAACACCAAATGTATCCAAGCATCCACTCAAGATATCTTCTCAACAAAACATTTTCTAAACCAAATGTATCCACTCAGGACATTCTCTAAACAAACAATATCCATTAAAACATTCTCTAAATAAAACCCCAAATGTATCCATCTGAGGATATGCCAAACAAACGAAAACCATGCCTTGCTTAACCATGCTTCACGATTAGTATAAAAGGAGCTAGATCAGTTCTAACTAAGTGAGACAAGTATCAACTGTTCAGAGTAAACGTTCGCGAAATTATTCGAAGTCCTGTAAAAACTAAGCTACATGTAAAAACTGAGTTTTGTCTGAATAATAGAAGTCTTTTTATTTCAAAATTGTAATTGCCCATCTAGAACAAAAATTTGGTCCCTGTTTCAGTCTACAGATTTTTAATAAATCAAATCCCACTGCAGAAGAACTGATGAACAAGGACATATACTCAACGAGAGCGACTTATTTACGCATGTGCGCATGTCTCATGTAGCCTTATTTACTTGTGCGCATGCCTTATGTAGCTCAGGCTGCTCGGCTCGACTCAAGCGCTGCACATATAAGGAATGGGATTTTGACGTATTGAGAAATTTTGCTTTCATAGAACGATTTTTTGTTCTAGATGGACCTTCTGGGTTAGTCTTTATTCTGTGGTACTAGTGTCATTAATTTGACGCAATTATCTTGAAATTTAGAAAGTACAAATATTGACTCGCATATAAGTGCAAAATTAAATCTACGTGAAAATACAAGTGTTTTGGATTTAACGCGATTATCAGGAAGATAGTAGTGCGAGTACGAGCTCAAATCTTGCAATCAGTAGTTCCAAAATAGTAAATTGGGTTAAGCGTAATTTAAGTTATAGTTCTGACTCCCATAACAATATGAATGAAGATTAAGCATCAAATTCAACAGCGGCCAACTCCTAATGAGAGCCAAACGGAATAAAATTGTCGGGTCAGCTAATGAAGTATTAAATATGTATGGTACCGCGTTAATTTGGGATGATATAAAAAATAATTTAATTTTACAGGGGAAACTGGAGCTGGACGAGGAGAAGGCAAGGAATCGATGCTGGGAACCCCGGTATGTGGAGGGGGGTCACTCGTTCATCTAGTCTGGACCGGCGCTGGCACGCTGCAGCTGTCACGAAGGCGGCGCAGGGAGGAGGAAAAGAAAAAAGGGGCAACGGAATTGCATACGAGCCGACACTGTGTTCATCAAATACCTGAAGTCGGGCCGATTGCAGACTGATAGGCGCAGGCGAGTGCAGCATTCGGCGATGGAACGGGGGAAAAACATCGGAATTCACGGGATTATTGTATTTATTGGAGCCAACCGCAACCCGGAGGGAGTCTCCGGCTGGGACCCAGTCGACCGAAGCGGTACCGGAGTGTACGGGGCGGGGTGTAGGGCTGACTCCGCTCCGTTCCCGAATGGGAAGCCGTCTGAGTATCGTAGTGCCATATCGGTGATTGGAGTGGCCACACCGGCAGGACAACTGGGGCCATACTTTTTTTTGAGACCGGCTCCGGTAGACGAAGCGGGCGTTTCCGTCATCAGGCAGTCAGTCAGGAGGAGTCGTAGTGAGAGCAGCTAGTCTAGCGTGATAGTGGGAACGTGGAAAAAAAGTAAAGCGTGGAGGCCTGGAGGAAGGAAAAAAAAGGAGGCGAGCCCACAGGAGCCCTGGGAAAATCATCGGGACTAGGAAGGAGGTATCTGGACCGGGAAGGCGCCGTGGGAGTTGGAGAGCAGGTGTTTCGTCGTCATCTACCAGCAGCACCTTCGACAGTATCGTCAATGCCATTCATTAAAAATAGAATAAATTAGATAAAATCCTTTTAAAGTTACAGTTTGTAATCTATCCACTTTAGGTGCATTACACTGTAGAGAATTTATAGATAACAAAGTAGGCAACAACAATTTGTATCCAAACATGCCATGAAAAACAAAATGGTTTTTCTGTCCTCTTCACATTCGAAATCCGAGAAATTGAGCATTGTCGCTAAATGAAAATCTACTTGAAATCTCTGAAAAATAAACTACTTATTTGAAATCAATCGGAAATTTGTCTTATCTTTTTTTCGCCTCAATATTTCCAACGTGAGCATATAAACATTAGTTCGAATATTTTATTGGTCCTTCACGAGCCGGATGCTCATAAAAAGTTGCGGTATATTGTGAAAACTAGTGGAAACCTGTGGGAACCTGTGGAAAACTTAAAAAAAAAACTGCAAAGAGCAATAAAATCGGTCAACGGTTCAGTGTCGGGTCGATTGCGCGAAACATAGGAAACAAGACCAATCATTTAACCAGAGAGGTAAGCCCATTTTTTTCGTGCTTGGTGGTAGGAATTCATACTCAAAAATGGAAGCATTAATTAATATGCAAAACGCCCGTAAGGATATGATGGAGAAAATTGTGCGGAATTATAAGAAAGATGGACCCGATCGGCGTACCGAAAGCTATTGTCGTAAAAAGCTTAATGAGCTTCAAACGATATGGGACGTATTCAAAGTGAAACATTTGGAAATTTTGGTTTTGAGCTATGTTGAGGAACCGATCACTGAAGTAGAATATCTTAAACAGGACGTATTTTCTGAAGTTGAAGAATTTTTCACTTCAAGCTATGCAACGATAGAAGAATGAGCAAATCTCCCAGCAGCCCAAAAAATCCCCAGCTCCAAAGATAAGTATAGCAGAAAAAAGTTGTACTGCAATAAAATTACCGAAAATATCACTGGAGGAGTTTAGTGGGGATTATAGAAAGTGGCCCATATTTCATGATCTTTTCAAAAGCCTCGTTCATGAAAACAAAGCCTTGTCTTCGGTCCAAAAGCTCCAATACTTAAAGTTGCATTTGAGCGGTGAACCAGAGAACTTACTGAGGCATATTCAGGTAACAGAAAAGAATCAGATTCGGCGTGGACACTTTTGAAAGATCGTTACGATAACAAGCGTGTACTAGTAAACGCCCATTTGAAGGCTTTGTTCTCTCAGAATTCGCTGACAACAGAGTCAAGTCAAGGAGTAAAGGTACTTTTAGACCCTACCACGGAATCGCTGCAAGCTCTAGAGAACTTAGAAATAGATGTTTCGGGTTGGGATCCTATACTAATTTTTTTGTTAGTACAAAAGCTGCCTGCTGAGACTCATGAACTTTGGGAGCAAAGGGTTGGCACGGACAAGGATCTGCCATCCAGGAAAGAATTGAGCGAGTTTTTGGAAGTTCGATTCCGTACTTTAGAGGCTGTGGCTGCAAAGCGAAATACTAAATATAGAAATCAGAGTCAGAGGCCAAATGCTTCCACACACCTAGTGCAACAATCTTATCACATATTTTCTAAGTCAATTTGCGTCATTTGTACTGGTAATCATAGTATCCGTCAATGTCCCAAATTTGCTGCAGCAATTGCAATTGGTTCACAATTGCCTAGCTGGTTCCGAATTGTGGGTAGTCAGGTAGGGAAAAACAGGACAGGGTATGCTTTCAAATTAGAGTTCTATTTATTGATTCACTTTGGTTATAATATCAATTCATTCGTTTGAATTTATTGTATTTAACCACCACTTCCAACAGATTTTGCTTAAAACAACTTCCACCAGATTTCGACTTCTATACACGAATGGCCGACGACCAAGTACTTTTTTCCTTTTATATCAAAATTGAAAACAATTGAACTGCGACTCCTCAAAGCTTCTTCGATCATATATTTTAAACTCTCGCAAAGCCTACTATAGATTGGATAGTTTCTTCAAGGTTGACGACGACGAAACATTCTCCCGGCCTTGGCATCCCGTGACAGCGTAGGATGACAACATAAATAGTCCACCTGTTAAGAAGATGAAAGAAATCTAGGATAAGGGTTATAGCGCCCTTGACTCGCTTTGAGAAAGATCATGGGATAATCTGGACGTAGTTTGATGGGAAATTGGATTTTTTTTTTTTAGAATTAATGAAATATTAACTTTGTTTCGTTATGCAATAATCATATTTAATTTTCCAGTGATTCGTTGTTTCGATTGGAAATCGGCAAGACGCATATTTTCGCGATTGGTCGTTTTAGTACGGCGTTTTTTGTTTTCAGAGTTACGACACGTACGAGCCCATCACTTCCGGGATGTGTACTGATGATTCTGCCCAAAGCCCATCTACAGGGTGGTAGATCTTCATGTTTAATCAAGACGAGGTCTCCGATCTCTACGGTAGCTGTTTTCGATGTCCATTTGGGGCGTTGTTGGAGACGACACAGATATTCTGAGTTCCACCTCTTCCAAAAGCTTTGGTACAAATGCTGAAGGAACTGCCATCTATCCAATCGGTTGATCTTCGTGTCTAGTAGGGTTGGTTCAGGTGGTGTGATTAATGCCTCGCCGATTAGAAAATGTGCCGGTGTTAATGGATTCAAGTCCTGCGGATCACTACTGCGCTCACATAATGGCCGGGAATTCAAACAGGCTTCGATCTGCGTCAAAACTGTATTGAACTCTTCGAATGTTAGAAGATGTGCCCCTATGATGCGTTTCAGATGGTATTTCGTCGAACGAACCCCGGATTCCCATAGGCCTCCAAAATGAGGCGAAGCGGGTGGGATGAAATTGAATTTAACTCCTTCATTTTCGATTGCCTGTGCAATGTCTCTGTCCAATTCCTCGATCATTTGTTGTCGCAGCTTTTGAAGAGCTTTGTTTGCTCCTACAAAGTTCGTGCCGCAATCACAGTAGACTTCAAGGCACTTCCCTCGTCTTGCACAGAACCTTCGAAACGCTGCGATAAAACCATCGGCGCTCAAGTCGGTCACCAATTCCAAATGGATAGCTTTAACTGCCATGCATATAAACACCGCCACATATGCTTTGTATGTCTTTGGATTGCGTCCCTTATGCATTTTTAGCTCAAAAGGACCGCAATAGTCGATGCCGGTGTGAGAAAATGGTCGACTAACTCTAACTCGAGCCGCTGGAAGATTCCCCATCAATTGCGTTTGCACCGATGCCCTTTGCCTATAGCATATTATGCATTTATGTATGTATTGCCTAATGGTATTCCTTGCATTTAGCAACCAGTAGCTTTTTCCCATTGTATTTATCATCAGTTGTAATCCTCCATGGAGTGTTTCTTGATGGGTTTGTTGAATAATTAGGTTCGATAGGTGACATTTATCAGGGAGAATTATAGGATATTTTTCATTGTACGATAAGTCGGCGTTTTGCAGACGACCTCCCACTCTAAGCAATCCATTTGAATCAAGAAAAGGATTAAGTTTTATTAGGCGACTTTTGCGCGGTATACCTAGGTTTTGCTCCAAAAATTGAATTTCGTCTTTGAAGTGTTGCAATTGCACAATTTTTACCCACATATGAAGCGCTTCTTGCATTTCTACTGCCTTGAGATATCCAACAATTCGTGGTTTTTTCTCCCTGGTTAACTTAAGATTTTTAATGTATCGCAAGCAATATGCTGTGATTCGCTTTAGTCTTGACAGTGTCGAATATTTAGTATCCCAGTCGACTCTAATATGCATAGCATGCCTTTGAGATGCTTTGCTGTGTCGAATTTCCAAATTTGTCTGCTGGATGCTCACCCCTGTCGGCCACGACGATTTCGATTTCCACAACCAAGCTGGTCCCTCCCACCAAAGCTTATGCTGTAGCAGCTCTGCTGGGTACAGTCCTCGTGACGCGCAATCGGCGGGGTTTTCTTTAGATGGAACATGAGACCAAACAGTGTCCTTTAAACTTTCCTGGATCTTAGATACTCGATTCGCAACGAAAGTAGCCCATTTGCTGGGATGAGCGTTTAACCAAGCCAATACGATCTCGGAATCAGTCCACGTATAGATTGGAACATTTTCTAGCTTCATCGCAGTTATCACAAATTCCATCAATTTAACCAGTAGTGTGGCGGCGCATAATTCTAACCGTGGAATGGATATGGTTTTAACCGGCGCCACCTTGGACTTAGAGGTGAGTAGGTTGACATGCCTTTCTTCGGATTGACTAATTGTGCAGATGTAAATCACCGCGGCATAAGCTTCTGACGAAGCATCGGCGAATCCATGTAACTCTATTGCGTGACCGTTCGCGTAGTGACTCCATCGATTTATTCGCAACCTTTCTATCGACTTAAGATTTTCTCTGTAGTATCTCCACTTATTTTCGAATTCTGGTGTCACCTGCTCGTCCCATCCTAGTCCGTCCTTCCACAGGTTTTGAATTAACATTTTTCCTAGTATGATGACAGGTGATATCCAGCCTAATGGATCGAAAAGCTTGGATACATCTGACAATATACTTCTTTTAGTTAAGCTCACAGGAACTGAGTCGAAACTAACTGAATACGAGAAACAATCAGTCGACGGATTCCATTGCAAACCGAGGGTTCGGACTGTTTCATCTTCCCTAACAGAGAGGGGTAAACTGATTTCCCGATGAGTCGTGGGTACAGCTTTCAATAATTCCTCGCAGTTAGACGTCCATTTCCGTAGCGAAAATCCTCCAGATTTCATCATTTCTATAAGTTGCTTTTGGGCCTCTAAAGCGGATTCCACATCATCAGTTCCCGAGAGTAGGTCATCAACATAAAAATCGGAAAGTGTAATTTTAGAAGCAAGGGGGAATCTAGATTTTTCATCATCTGCTAGCTGTTTAATTACTCGTGTTGCCAAATAGGGCGCGCTCTTTGTTCCAAAAGTGACGGTTAGCAATTTATATTCTTCCGGTGGTGATTCAGGATTGTCACGCCAAAGGATCCTTTGAAATTCAGCATGATGCTCTCGCATTTGAATTTGGCGGTACATTTTTTCAATGTCGGCCGAAAATACGATTCTATATTGCTTCCACCGCAAAAGTAAGGTTGCCAAATCATCCTGCACCACTGGTCCTTTCAGCAATCTATCATTTAAAGATACTCCGCTATACGTGGTCCTTGAGGCATCAAACACCCCTCGTAGTTTGGTTGTTGAGCTGCTTTCTTTAAATACGCCGTGATGAGGCAAATAGCTACAGGAATATGCGCGGATGCCATTAATCATTTTCGCGTGATCTTCTTCTCCAGTTGATGGTTTGATCATATGCCCTAAACTTTTATATTCTTGGATACACTCACTGTAGGCATCCTTTAAAGCAAGATTTTTCCGAAATTGATTTTCAAGTTGCTGCAAACGAATTCGAGCGATGCTGCAAGATCTTCCTAAATAGCTTTGCTCGGTTTCTTCCTTAAAGGGCAGCTCCACTTCATACCGTCCACTTGGCAAACGCTTACAACTTTTTTCAAACAAAGCTTCACACATTTTCTCTTCTGCCGTGTGAATTCTAGTAGCCGGAAGCTCCTCTAACTCCCAAAACTTTTTTAGTTGTTCGTTCAATTCTGCATAGACATGGAAATTCTTTACTTGAAGCTGCTGAGCCTTTTCGTTGGCCTGTGAGGACCCATCCAAAAATCGTCTGTTGTGCCGTAGGAGTTCCTATTTTGCCCTTGATAATGCCACTAAGTACTATCTCCCCATATACATCAGCTCCAAGCAATACGTCGATGGCTCCAGGTTCATAAAATAGAGGATCCGCTAGCTTGAGTCCCTCAATGTGGTTCCAATCATGTTGTATAATAGTGCTCGATGGTAAGAGATCCGTTAAGTCCCTTAATACTAAGCTTGAGACTTCAATACGAGTGTTTCCTAGTATGGGCTTGATAGTAAAGTGGGCTTGTTGATTTGCACGACTAATCGAGTTTTTACCGACTCCATTAATCTCCGCGTGTATCGTTTCCGTTTTGAGCTTCAAATTTCGTGCGATTGCTGCTGTAATAAAGGAGCTTTGAGAGCCTTGGTCGATCAGTGCTCGTGCGGTGTACTCATCCCCAAAAGGCGTTACGATATTTATCAGGGCCGTTGCTAAAAGTGTTTGGGTTCGAGAGATTTCATTAATAAATAACGCGGTCGTACTTTTTTCGGAATTCGGAACGAATTCTGCAGAGGCCACAGCCAGTGCCGACGATGTAGTTGCTACTGGATGCAAATTACTGGCTGTTTTATCCGAACCTCTAGAATTTTCTTCTGATTGCTGGTCTCCACTCTTACGATGTAGAAGGGAATGGTGACGTTTTTTGCATTGGAAACCGGATTGCTGACTTGGACAATTCGCTAGAATATGTCCAAAACCAAGACAATTAATGCAGAGCCCCTTTGATTTGACAATTTCTAGACGTTGATGTGTATTTGTTGCTGCGAATTGAGGACACTGGCGGATGCTGTGGTTGTTGTAACAAACAACGCACTTAGCCTTGGCGGTGAGATGAAAAGCTTGTTGCTGAACTTGGTTTGATGGTCTCGGGCGACTATATTGATTTCGATCTTTGATTCCCCGTTTCGGAGAAATGGCTTCAAGCGTGCGGAAACGTACTTGTAGAAAGCTTTTTAATTCCTCCCAAGTAGGTAGCTTTTTGTTCTGGCTTATTTGCCTTTCCCACAACTCATGACTCTCTACTGGTAATTTTTGTACGATTAAATAAACGAGAATCGGATTCCAACCAGAAATTTCGATTTCTAAATTTTTAAGAGCCTGAAGTGACTCCATTGTTGTATCCAGTAAATTTTTTATTCCCTGGCTTGATTCCGTGGAGACCGTATTTTGAGAAAACAGAGTCTTCAGATGAGCGTTCACTAAGATACGCTTGTTGTCATATCGGTCGGTCAAAAGCTCCCAGGCCGAGGCGTAATTACTATCTGTTACCTGGATGTGCCGTAAGAGCATTTCGGGTTCACCGCTCAAATGCAGTTTCAAATATTGCAGCTTTTGCACTGATGATAACGAACCGTTGTTATGCACCAAACTTTTAAATAAATCGTGGAACGTAGGCCACTTTCGGTAATCTCCACAGAATTTTTCCATGGATATTTTTGGCAGTTTAATAGACCCTGACGAATTATTCGGTTGACTTACTGGATGAGATTCTGCCTTCTTATCTGCTTTGAATCGCTCTTGTATTGAGGCATAGTTCTCTGTATAAAACTCTTCAACCTCCGAAAAGACATCCTCTTCTATATATGGTATTTTCTTTTTCTCCTCATCCTTGTAGCTCAAAACCAAAATTTCCATATGTCGATTTTTGAAGTTGTCCCATAACTTCCGTAGCTCTTCGAGTTTATTTTCGTAATAGCTGCTCGTCCGACGAGCTTTTCCATCCTTTTTATAATTTCGAATTGATTTCTCTATCATGTCCTTTTGGGCCCTTTGCATATTTATAAGGTCGTCCATTTTGATGAATGTGTGTAGTATCCACCACCAAGATTAAAAAGATGAGCTTACCTTTAAATGAAGGGCGGTGAGGACCGTGATGCTGATGTTGCTGGTGATGATTTCGATGAGGGCTATAAATATCACGATCGCGTTACCGACCCGAACAGATGCGTGTAATTTAATTACTTTGCTTTCAGTTTTCTTCACTTCACTACAGATTTCACATACAGTGTCCAATGTTTTCTGTTTCAACCCCGACACCACAATTTTCACAATTTTTTGTTTGTTCTTTTTCAATCCGGTATCGAAGGACCAATAAATACGCAATCCATTGTGGTTCACAATTGCCTAGCTGGTTCCGAATTGTGGGTAGTCAGGTAGGGAAAAACAGAACAGGGTATGCTTTCAAATTAGAGTTCTATTTATTGATTCACTTTGGTTATAATATCAATTCATTCGTTTGAATTTATTGTATTTAACCACCACTTCCAACAGATTTTGCTTAAAACAACTTCCACCAGATTTCGACTTCTATACACGAATGGCCGACGACCAAGTACTTTTTTCCTTTTATATCAAAATTGAAAACAATTGAACTGCGACTCCTCAAAGCTTCTTCGATCATATATTTTAAACTCTCGCAAAGCCTACTATAGATTGGATAGTTTCTTCAAGGTTGACGACGACGAAACAAATACATTTCAGAGATTCGAAATCGTAAAATCTAAAGGATTGTGTATTAATTGTCTTGGCTCGGGGCACATTTTAACCAATTGTCCTAGTCAACAATCGTGTAATCAATGCAAGAAAAGGCATCATACACTTCTTCATCGTAGTTCGGAGAATCATCTTCGCAACCAGCAGAAAATGCAAGTAACGAAAACAGTGAAGTCAAGCAAACGCCCAGTAGCTAGAATCACGACATCTCTTTCTGCGTGCTCTCCAAAATTTGTTCCCAATGCGAATACTGCCACCAATACATTACTTGCAAACGGGATTTCTAATAATCAAATATTATTAGCCACTGCTTTAGTACACATATGTGCACCTTCTGGAGTAAATCAGATCGTAAGAGCTTTAATTGATCAAGGATGGCAAAGCTCCTTAATAACAGAAGCTGTAGTCCAAAGTATGAAATTAAAAAAGAAATCAATTTATGCTGAAGTACACGGAGTAGGTAAAAGCTCAAATCGCTCGAGTGCTTTGGTAAACTTTCAAATAAAATCTTTGCACGGAGGGACACCAATCAATGTTTCATGTTTGGTTTTAAATAAAATTACCAATGTTCTGCCAGCCACTCCCATCACTAAACATACTTGGAATCATATTAATGGATTGGAATTGGCTGATCCCGATTTTTATAAGCCTGGTTCCATCGATTTGTTACTCGGTGCGGACGTTTACAGTGAAATAATACTGGACGGCATCATAAAAGGGTGAAACCGGAACTCCAACGGTTCAGAAAACAACATTAGGTTGGATTCTTTCTGGCAGGACGCATGATCACCTCCAGAAATCCATAAGTGTAAATAATTTCCATACCTACACCGAGCTAAACGATCAATTGAAAAAATTCTGGGAATTGGAAGAACTACCGACGACTAAGTTATACACTGAGGAAGAAAAGATGTGTGAACAGTTGTTTGCTGATACTTTTAAACGATTACCAGACGGGCGCTACGAAGTTGAATTGCCATTCAGAAGGGAAACTGAAAACATGTATCTTGGGCGATCTCGTAATATCGCCATGAATCGATTTTACCACTTAGAAAATAAATTTAAGAGAAATCCTTCTCTAAAAGCTGCCTATACACAATGCATAAACGAATATTTAGAATTAGGCCATGCAATTAAAGTGTCTACTGTGGAGGAACAACATACTAGAACTTCCGGCAATAGATATACCTACATATCAGTGCAGTTAACTTCCGCATCATGGGGTCATAAAAGAAAGCAGTTCAACTAGAAAACTAAGAGTAGTATTTGACGTCTCTAAAACTACGTGTAGTGGAGTTTCATTGAATAAAATGCTTATGAAGGGCCCCATCTTACAAGATGAATTGACTGCACTGCTCCTTCGATGGAAAACATATAAAATTGTATTCACGCCAGACATCGAAAAGATGTATCGCCAGGTTATAATGGGAGATCTTCATTCAGAATACCAACGAATCCTATGGCGCAAAAGTGAAGAATTGCCGATCGAGGACTATAAACTACTCACTGTAACCTTTGGAACAAAGAGTGCTCCTTATCTGGCTACAAAAACACAACAACAACTCGCAAAAGACGAGCAACATCGATTCCCTATTGCTGCCAACATCACACTGAACGACTTTTATGTTGACGACCTTCTTTCGGGTACAGATGACGTCGCATCGGCTTTAGAAGCACAGAAGCAACTCATTGAACTAATGGAGGCTGGCGGATTTTCTTTGAGAAAATGGACATCTAATTCTGAAACAATAATAAACGCTGTATCATCAACTTATAGAGAAACCAAGCTACCGCTTAACGTCCAGAGTGAAGAAACAGTTCGAACACTTGGCTTACACTGGAATCCATCAAACGACTGTTTCGTATATTCCGTGTCCCTTAGCAAAGAACCTTGTTGCGTAGCGGTGCCCATCGATAGTACTATCGATTATTTAAATAATGTAACGGCGGTCACCGTTATGCAACCATACCCCATCACCGGCGATGTCTGGAGTCGCCGAAAATATGACACGGGCGACAACTCCGGTTTCGTCTCGCCCGTGCAAAAATGCGCTGAGCCGGCGGAGCTGCCCGCTGTGCTCGTGGGAAATGCGCGTGCAGGTGCAGCGTGAGAAGCGCGCACTCAGCACGTTTAAAATGCGCGTGCAGGTGCAGCGTGAGAAGCGCGCACTCAGCACGTTTCCCGGAGCCCGACCGGGAACCTTAAGTTCTCGGCGGTAAAAATAGTTAGTTGCTGTCTGACTGTCAAACGAAAAGGTTCAAAAGGTGGAAAAGCTGTAAACGCGGCGCGACACCGTTCTTAGTAATAAATAAATAAAAATAATAATAAGAATGAAAGTAGGAATCGAATAAAGACTATAAGTTATAATAGTAAAAGTGCTTCATAAAATAAAAGCTCATAAGAAAAAGAAAGTGTCTTTCCGAGGGACAGTGGTGCCGGGCCAGTGATAGATTCCGAGCAGTGAAAGTGTCCAGTTGACGTAAACTACAGGACCTTCACCAAAAGGACCCGACCGGACCAGAAGCAACTGAGTTGAGTGCCGCAGAGGGTTGCAAACAAATTTATTGTTGTAACACAGCGGGCGTACACCCGCCCACGCAAGAACCTCAAGCTTGGACAAAAAGAAACATTCTCTCCGAGATATCTACATAGTGCCACATCTGCAGCGTCTAGTTTACCGTCAAAAAATAATCATCCAAATTGTCGGACTTGGACATGGAGAAAGTAGAAATGACTTCAGTTGAATGTATTAAAGCTCAAAAGGATGGCGGTTTACAATTAATGATGAATAGCTTGGGAAGACATTATTGGCTATTGAATGCGAGGAACACTATTAGACAGCATGTGCACAAATGTGTCGTATGTTACAGATATAAAACGAAGACGCGAACACAATTGATGGGAAATTTGCCTATGGCGCGGGTTAGACCCAATCGCCCATTTGCTCACACAGGACTGGACTATTGTGGTCCGTTTGAGCTTAAAACTCATAAGAGTCGCAATCCGAAAAAAATATAAAGCTTACATAGCAGTCTTCGTGTGCATGGTGGTGAAAGCGTTTCATTTGGAACTAGTCACTGACTTAAGCACGGACGGTTTCATCGCAGCCTTCAGGAGATTTTGCGCAAGACGTGGAAACTGCAGCGAAGTGTACTGCGATTGTGGCATTAACTTTGTGGGCGCCAGCAAAGCCCTAAAAGAGCTGAAAGATCAAATGGATCAAAATTTGGACGCCGACATCGCACAGGCTATTGAAGCAGAAGGAGTTAAATTTAATTTCATTCCCCCAACTTCACCCCACTTTGGCGGGTTATGGGAATCAGGCGTTCGTTTGACAAAGTATCATCTAAAACGAATATTGGGAAGTCACACATTGACCTTTGAGGAATTTAGCACAGTGTTCACGCAAATTGAAGCGTGTCTAAATTCGCGTCCACTGTGTGAACGAAGTAGTGATCCGTCAGGTTTGAATTTGTTAACCCCGGCTCACTTTTTAATTGGCGACACACTTGTAACTCCGCCAGAACCAACATTGCTGGATTTGCACATCAATCGACTGGATAGATGGCAGTTACTGCAGAATTTATATCAAAGCTTTTGGAAAAGATGGAGTATGGAGTATTGTTGAAGAACGGACGTTCTCTAAACGTCGTTTAGCCGTGCAACCACTACAATGCCACTACGGCGTGCTGAGAATGATCTACTAAGTTTTCTTGTTCTCAGCTGTCCTTCTCGACAGGTCTTGACTACACGACGCGACGCACACTTGTACAGTTTCCTTGCTTAATAAAAATATCCATCGAATTATCTGTGACTCTGGTGTGTTTCATTTTGATTGAACCTCTTTATCCCTTTTTAATTCGTTTTTGCTTGCGGTCGTTCGGTTGAGTATACGGGTAACTCCAACAAGTATTTAAGTCGACTGCAACAACGACCAAAGTGGGCAACCAAATCCGATAATGTGCAACTTGGAGATTTAGTACTTATAAAGTACGAAAACCTACCACCATGTAGATGGGCTCTAGGGCGAATCATACAACTGCATCTAGGGTCAGATGGTCTTGTGCGCGTTGTCACGTTAAAAACGAAAGATTCGACAATAAAAAGACCGATCGCGAAAATTTGTGTATTACCGATTTCTACGCGGACTCATGACATGACCGCAGATAAAATCCTTTTAAAGTTGCAGTTTGTAATCTATCCACTTTAGGTGCATTACACTGTAGAGAATTTATAGATAACAAAGTAGGCAACAACAATGTGTATCCAAACATGCCATGAAAAACAAAATGGTTTTTCTGTCCTCTTCACATTCGAAATCCGAGAAATTGAGCATTGTCGCTAAATGAAAATCTACTTGAAATCTCGGAAAAATAAACTACTTATTTGAAATCAATCGGAAATTTGTCTTATCATTTTTTCGCCTCAATATTTCCAACGTGAGCATATAAACATTAGTTCGAAAGCAGAAGTGGCGGATTTCTGGGAGAATTTCGGATACCTCATCGGCGGCGCGGCGTGGGTGGCCAGGTGTTGCACCCTCAGCACAGGACAGCGCGGGATCAAGCAGCTAAGATTTGTTGTCGTTAATTTTGGCAATCTTAAAATCGCCGCGATTGACTCGGGAGCATCTTTCATATCATATATGCATGTTTCATATCATTTTGGGGACGCCTTCATGGGGGTCGAAGCAAACCACATCAGCTATTTAGCGGGACAGTTATGGTCCGTTATGGTGAATTATAGGAATTTTAGTCCAAAAAAGCGAAAATCTAGGTAGGAACTTTACATCTCACCTCGATCTTGTGTTGACCATAATTATGGTGAATTATATGAATTTCAGTCTATAAAAGAGAAAATTAAGTAGGAACTTTAAAAATCATCTCGATCTTGTTTTGCTGGGGAAGATCTAAGTAGGAACTTTTTATCTCATCTCGATCCTGTTTTGATGTTGATTATGGTGAATTATATGGATTATGTTTTTAGGTTATTGATTATGTCCTAAAAAGCAGGGTAGAAAGGAACTACAACGTTGATGGGTTTTTATTTTATGAATCGTTGAATTGGCTATTAAGGATGAAAAAACCGCAGAGTGCTATTAAATTAGAGGGGTGGAAATTATATACAGGATGGGAAATGCAATGCTTTTGGTTTTTTGAGTATATCTCGAAAACGAAGCAAAATTTGGGATTTTTTTATACGACAAATTTTGTAGAGAACATGATTTTATATGGAAATGGCTTATTTAAGAAATTGAAAACAAATTTTTAGTTCAAAATATATAAAAAAAACTTTAACAAAAAAAATGCAAAAAATTCAATTTTTTTTTTTACTTATATGCAAATAACTTTTTTCTGAGCAGAGATAGGGAAAGACATTCCGTCATAGAAAAACAAGTATATAAAATTTCCTACAAAATGACGTATTGTACATTTTTTTTTGATGAAAATTGACTGAGATATGGCCGTTCAAACTTTGACATTTTTTTTCGGTTTTTATTGAATCTATGACAATATCGTTTTAATGCTTAGTTTTGAATATGCAATTGATTTTTATCGAATAAAGCCATGTTAAATTAATTTATTAGTAATACATAAATGTTATATGAACGTATATAATTGTTGTTTACCTAAAATATACTATGAATTTGAAAAAGTACATTTATAATTAACGTAATTTAAAACTTATTTACTCATTTAAGTTAAACATTAAAATATACTTATATACGTATATATGTATAAATGTATTTGTATATAATGGGATTTCATAATTTTATTTTTTACATTTCATCGACAATATTATCAAATTGGATGTCAATTTCTTCGTCGATTTCTTCAAGAACATCATCTTCTGATACCTCTGTTGCCTGAGCATTACCACAATTGATTCCTAGACATTCTTTACAGAATATAGAGCAAGCAATTCCTAATTTTCTGCAACCAGAAGATGCAGGTGTCCTAATTATACAGTGTGCAAAAGAAAAGGCATCCCAATCAAATAATGTAGTTGTAGTTGGCCAAGATGTTGACCTCCTTATCATTTTATCGCTTTTACCAGTAGAATATCAAAATATTTTTTTTCCAATTTTTTAAATAAGCCATTTCGATATAAAATCATGTTCTCTACAAAATTTCTATTTTACTTTGAATCCAAATATATTTAAGTGAAGAATGATCACTTCTTTTCTTTGACGTCGGTATCCTTGAGCCTGGTCCGTGCGATCCCCTCCTTCGATTCTCGGTGAGCCATAAACCGAGTGGCGCCCAGTTTATCGCTCATAAATTTTCAAATACATTTTCGTGTGGTACAAATAATTGTTCAAGAATATTTCACAACATTTCGTCTTTAAAAAAACATTTGCAAATATGTTGCCTTGCATCATCTGAAGCTTTCAGTACTAGATGTAGATGTAGATTTCATGAGGCGGGCGTGATTACCCTATACTTAGGCCATGTGGCCCATTGTACGTACCTCAGTTGAAGGTCTGTCATCAGTTTTGATCTAGTTGCCCTTCGTGAGCCGTAAGACGTTTAGTTCGTCGAACGAAGCTCAGGATTGTGGGCAGCTTCAGCGTTTGTAGCTCACTTTTGGCTACTATTTGAGCGCCGAATATCTCGGCCCTTGCTTTGAAGTAGAGAGGACAATCGCAGAGAACGTGGGCGATTGTCTCCTCGCGTTCGCATCTGCACAATGGCGTTTGACTAATGTGCATGTTGTGAAGGTGTTTGTTCAGCCTGCAGTGTCCAGTAATGACACTGAGCGCTAGGCTGACAACGCCCCTACTGCACTGCATCAGCCATTTGCTCAGTTCTCGGTCAACTTTGTTGAGGAGAATCTTTGACTGTTTGCAGTCTTGTCTGGCGATCCATCTTTTATTTTGCTCGTTTAGAGCCCAACTCTCAAAAATGAGGTTTGTAAAAGAGGATGCTAGTCCCACGTATGGCTCTGGGCCTATCATGGGTTTGCTTGATCCTTCTTTGGCCAGGAAGTCAGCTATGTCGTTGCCACTGACGTTGCTGTGGCCAGGGACCCATATGATCGCGACGCTGTTGGTCGCGGCAATCTTGTTTAGTGAATTTTTGCATTCACCGACAATTTTCGAGGATGTAACATTCGAGTCAAGAGCTTTGAGGGCTGCTTGGCTGTCTGAGAAGATGTATATGCTCTTCTCCCGAATGTCCCTTTCTTGTATGACGTTGGCACATGTACTGATGCCTAGAATCTCAGCCTGGAATATCGTCGTGTATCTACCTGTGGATATCGATATTCGCAGGTCCTCCGTAAGTCCATACACTCCGACTCCGCTTAGGCCGTTTGCCAGGGAGCCGTCTGTAAACCATACGGAGTTGTTCTCTGACGATATGTATGTTGAGAAGTTTTCTCGCCATGCCTCTCTTGATGGGAAAGTAATTTTATACCTTCTGCAAGGGCATATTTGAGAAGTGGTTTTGTCTGGGATCATCAGGACATTACTGTCGATTTTGTTAAGCTTTTCCCAGATCTTTAGGTGCCCCACCTGCAGGTGTTTCGTTAGCCAAAGGTTATTTACATGCAGGCGGAGGGCGGTTTTCATCGCTTCTTTTTCCACGATGATGTCAAGCGGAGTGAGAGACAGGGCCATCTCAATGGCTGCCGTTGGTGTAGTTCTCATCGCTCCCGTAATAGTAAGGCAGGCCATTCTTTGAACCTTATTAAGGGTTTTCAGAGATGGGCCTGACCTTATTGTGGGCCACCAGACTACAGCGCCGTAGCAGATGCAGGGTCTGATAACTGCGGTGTAGATCCAGTGAAGTATCCTTGGGCTAAGGCCCCATGTAGTACCGAACGCTCTTCTGCACTGCCAAAAAGTCGCTATTGCTTTTTGAGTTTTACAGTTCAGATGCAGTTTCCAGTTCAGTTTTTTATCCAGCGTCACTCCGAGGTATTTGACGCTGTCGGAGTATTTGATCTCTTTGCCAAAGATCTGAAGAGTTCTTGAGCCTACCAGTTTCCTCCTGTTAGTGAAGACTAGTGCAGTAGTTTTATCCGCATTCACGGATAGATTTCTTTTATTGCACCAGTCTTCCACCATGGATAGAGCCTGTTGTTGGAGCTCGCATAAGGTGCTCAGGTAGTTTCCCCTGGCCAATAACACTAGATCGTCTGCGTAGGCTATGGTGAAATAGCCTTTGCTATTTAGTGCATCAACCAGTTCGTTCACGACCAGGCACCATAATAGCGGGGAGAGGATGCCGCCCTGTGGGCAGCCCCTGCCTGCTTTCCTATTGACTTCGTAGTCGCCGATTGTGGTGGATATGATTCTATTTTTCAGCATGTTAGTTATCCACCTGGATATTGTTTGATGAACACCATGCTTCTGCAAGGCTTTCGCTATTGCACTGAAGTTGGTGTTATCGAACGCTCCCTCGATATCTAGAAAGACACCCAGGGTAAGGTTTTTATAGTGTAGTGCCTTCTCGACGAAGGCAACTGTGTGGTGTAATGCGGACTCAGTGGATTTCCCCTTCTGATATGCATGTTGAGCAACGTGCAGTGGGGTTTCCTTCAAGAAGGTAGTTCTTATAACTTCGTCCAGCATTTTTTCCAGAGTCTTCATTAGAAAGCTCGTGAGCGAGATAGGGCGAAAGGCTTTCGCCACTTTGTAGCTGCCTCTGCCCGGTTTGGGGATGAACACGACCCTGGACGTGCGCCAGCTCGTGGCACGTGTCCAAAGGCGAGGATCGATCTGAACAAATCGGTCAGAGGCTCTAGAATTTGAGGTTTCGCTTCTTGCAACATTACTGGCATGATACCGTCCTTTCCGGGACTTTTGAAAGGTTGGAAAGAGGATATCGCCCAGCTGAGTAAGTCACTGTTAATGACCGTGTTTGCTATATTCCAATCTGAGGTCTGAGGAATATGCTCTTCATTGTTTGTTATTAAATCAGTGGGTTGCTGAACGCTACCCGGAAAATGGGTTTCCAATAGATGTGCACCAATGGATGGATTGTCATCTATGTACATGCCATTTGGGAGCTGTAAAGAACCCAGCTGCGTGGTTTTATCTTTGGTGAGAATTTTGTGAATTCTCGCCGATTCCCGTGTACTTTCTATCTCAGTACAGAATTTTTTCCAGGATAGCAATTTGGCCCTTTTTATCGCCCTCTTATACTCTCTCAGGTGAGCTCTATGGAGTTCCCATTCTGAGGGAGAATTGAGGTGTTTAGCCCTATTGAATTGCCTCCGTACTTTAACTCTGAGTTGACTGAGTTCTTTCAGCTTCAGTACTACTAAAAATCAACTTTTGTTTACAACTGCTATTAATTTCCCACTTCTTAAAAAGAATGTGAATTTTACATATAATGAAACGGTACCTAATTTTGATCTACTCTCTGCTTTAGATATTGCTGCTTCAACATTCATTGCTAAGCTATATGATACAAATACAATTACCAGAGCAATAGTGCAAACTATCATTGATTTTATTACAACATTAATTGCAGAAATGCTATCTGCTATTCAAAAAGCATTTAATAACCTGCTTTAATAGTCTCGAATGTTCACTGAGGGTTATTAATAAGGGCGTGCGGGTGCACAAGGAAACAGCCGAGAAGTCTGTACAAAATGCTATTTATTTTTCACAATGAAAATGTCCTGACACACAACTTAGCTACCAAACTTTCGGATAATAAAAGCGCGTCCATTCACCAGCGTCGTCTTCTGCAGACTGTTCGAGAAAAGACTCCGAGCTGAGCAACACGTTGTCGGCAGCTGACCAAAAAGCACCGACCTGAGCAAAGCGTTGTCGGCAGCTGATAAAAAAGACGCCGAGCTGCGCAAAGCGTTGTCGGCAGCCTAAGCTGCTCTCGAATATGGAGTGGAGCTAGAACACTGCTCGTGGCGCTAACATCTGCTTGCGCCTAGAGTGGCGCGCAGGTGGCGCTGCTGAAGCAAACCCCACAAGCACTACCATCTGATAATTATATTTCAAATGAAATTTTTTCTTATGATCCGTTTACTTACTTTTCTTCAGAATATAAAAGAATGAAATTTTTGAGAACTCAAAGTTCTTAATAAAACCAAAAGCCTTTTTTATAGGCAGTATAACAGATGATCAAAAAATAAATAAAGAAGTTTATTTGCGAATAAAAGATTGTGATGGTCAACTTATACCTATGATGGAAGTATTGGCTAAGGTCTAGTGTACGGTGTACTCACTGAATTTGACCACACTTTGTACAAGGGTTCTTCTACCCTTAGAAGTGGCGAATATGAAAAAATTTTCCTCCGGAAACTTTTAGTTTCCGAGATATTGAAATTAAAAAAATTTGTTCTGACAGGCAGAACAATTTTTACATATTTTGTATATTCGCCACTACTTTTGTACCAAAACACTTTTATTTTTACTGCACTTTATGTTAAAACACCACAAACACAATTATCACAATTACACCTGTTCCTTATTATTAATAAATGCTGGAAAAAGAAATATTAACATTTTTTATTTTGACCACTCACCTGAATCCATATGTGGCGGCACCGGCTGTCATTCCCAAACTGCCGTTTGGTTTTTAAAGTTGTCCATCCTTCATTCGTCCAATTTGCTGCGGGTGCGTTCAAGAAACAGACAATGAACGAAAATATGTTATTTTTTACTTATCGAACTCTGAATTCCTTTGCGTTGTTATCTGAACGTGTGACAGGTGCAATTATTTTGTGCTAATAAGGAACAGGTGTAATTGTGATAATTGTGTTTGTGGTGTTTTAACATAAAGTGCAGTAAAAATAAAAGTGTTTTGGTACAAAAGTAGTGGCGAATATACAAAATATGTAAAAATTGTTCTGCCTGTCAGAACAAATTTTTTAATTTAAATATCTCGGAAACGAAATGTTTCCGGAGGAAAATTTTTGCATATTCGCCACTTCTAAGGGTAGAAGAACCCTTGTACAAAGTATGGTCAAATTCAGTGAGTGCATCTCACACTAGGTTTGTTCCGAAGTATTGAAAGCATTATTGGAACTACCAAATAATTTAGATACCATTCTTGGGCACATTGATTCTGAAATTTCTAACCAATATTCATACGCACTCCCTCTAGACTCAGCTGTTTTACCTAAAATGAGGCCCGAGCCTTAACCACAACCGCCGTATCTAAATATTGACAGTGGACAGCGGAAGGAGCCCGCAAGCACGAGGAGTGGCCATTTTCCCGCTAGCCGTAGTCACGAGCAGTGCCGCCTACAAGTAAAAACGCGCAGTGGAAAGTTAAAAAAGAAATAGTACGGACAACCCGAGAGCAGAAATCCCGTGAGCGACAAGAGGACACCAACCACCAAGAAAAAATAATCCACAATTGGCAGCAATAATCCGGGCAAGTCGAAAAAAAGAAATTATTGAAAAGGACTTACCAGTGTGGGACATGGCGAAACTAAAAATGAACCAACCCGTAGGCTCATCGCGTGGAAAAGGAAAAGGGGGCCCCATCAGTACAAAGGCCCCCAGCACAGGTTGTTCTGAACCCCATTTCGGTCAGGGCCTCCGCTGTTTTTTTTATCTGCCCATCGTTACGAGGGCACCCGTTTTTTGCAGCCCTCGACTTGACTTCTCATTTTGGGTTCCCGCTGCAAACCCCCTGTGAATCACCAGAGTTCCCGCCGCCGGTCCGGGAGGAGATGCCACGGATATTTTCGAGCATCACATGTAACGGTTGTTGAAGTGAAGTTGTACAAAAGCCCGTTGTACAGAAAAATAACAAATACTGCCGGTCCTCTCCACATATAGGGGAAGGATACGACAGCTCGCCATCGTGACTGAATGCGGATTGAGTCCACAGCTTGATCCCTATAGTTAGTAGTTCATTGACAAGTAAAGTAAAGTTAGAAGAAATTGACACGGGAACGCTTATGCTGGCAATACCTCAGTACGAGATTCAGTGTGTGTGAAAGGGGCGCGATGGCGGGTTGGTCGGCACGGCCGTTGGGAATTGAGTTTTTCGAAAAGAAAACAGTGGAAATATGTAGTTAGTGGCAGTTATATTAAGTCAGAAGTGGGATTTCCTACCCCGACAGTTTATAATTAGTTATTTCGGTCAATTTAAACCATCGGCGATTTGTTTTTCCTGAAAGAGTCGCAATCGGCTTTGCAGTGAGCGCCCAAGTACATATGTATGTGTATCGAAGGGGTAAAATTTCCGTTGCTTGGGGGGCCTGCACGGGTGCTGGAAGGGAGAAGAGATCGTTTGTGTGGTGTGTGAGGTTGACACACGAGTCCCGAACAGGTTTGTCTGTGTATGCGAAAAAGGTCTGTGCAGCCTATGCAGGTTGCAACCGATGCCCTTATAAGGTAATTATGTAGAATTAAACAGAAAAAGGGATGATGTCATTTTTGCGTTCTGAAAAAAAAAATGCGAAGAATCGCATGAAGAAAGTGTTCATTCATTCATGGTCTAGATTTTGCAGTGGTTACAGGTGGTTGCAAGTGAGGTGCCGTGAGTTAAAAAAAAAAATAAATAATAATAGCAGAATAAAAGGACAAAGGACAAAGGACGTACACAATTTAAGTAGAAAAGAATTAATAAATACATATCTTCTGTAATTCATATTTTTGATAGTTTAGTGCTTGTATAAATTGAATTTGTTAGTTTTTAAGAGTTTTGATTTTCTTTTGAGTTTCCTCGTTGTGTTTTTTTTTTTAGTTGAATTACTAAATTATTAGAGTTAATTAAAATACGGTATTATCAATAAAATGAGAAGGACGGCTAGGCGGCGGGTACCGGTCGGGTCGAAAGGGGGTACCGGGGTCTCGGGTTCCTCAAGTCGGGCTATTTATAGCGGTGAAAATGGCGATAATTAACTAAAGAATTCATGAGTGATAAACTGACCTGGTTTGGAGCCTATGGACACACCGGCACCTCTTCGGGGCCATATGAAGAGGCAGGGTGCCGGGCGGCGGCTTCTGCAGCATCAACAGCAGCACCTCATCGCATCAACAGCAGTTTCTCATCGTCAGCAGCAGCATCATCCGAATCAGCAAGGCGCCCACCGTCCCTATAAAAGTTTGTAAATTCTTGGAAAAAAATATAAACAAAAAAATTTAATAAAGAAAGAATCAGGTATGTGCACTTAACTTAAATCTTTTCTCTGGGTTTTCCTCCTCTCCTGCTAATTTCAGCTCGGTAGTTATTGGGTTTTTTTTTGCACTTCACTTTAAGGGACCTCCCCCTAAATTTGTTGACCGCGGGGAGGTCATAAGGGCGGTTGGGGAAATGGTCAAAGGGGGGCTCAATTCCACCCGAGCCTCCCCCTAAGATGCCATTCACGGGAAAGTGCAGGGGTTCGTCTCGCAAGGTCCCTTCCTTAACCCTTGCGAATTTTGTTTCGTTCCGTGGCGAGAGATTGTTGTTTTCGTTTTGGGGTTAGTTCGTTTCAGCGGCTAAGAGCGGCATACCGGCAAACCCCCCCCCCCCCCACACTCCCGCAAGCTAGCCTGCCAGCTCTCGCTGCCGCACACCGCTGGACCAGGGCGCTTAGCCGGGCTCCTGGAGGATCAACCCCATTACAAACTTTGATGAAAACATAGAGGAAATTCAGAGAAAACTGAAAAATCGAGAATCAGAGGGAAATAAAAATCATATGGCAAACACCCACGGAGATTACGTAAAGAGTTGTGTTCTAGAAGGAAAAATCAAAGTTAAATGGGTGGCCTCTCATGAAAATGAGGCCGACATTATGACTAAACCTTTATCCCTACAGAGTCACATGTATCTCAGAGATAAGATATTATCTGACTAAGATATTATCAGAATAATAATTAAGAGTAAAATAACAATAATTAAAAATTTCAGGAAACATCAATATTAAATGATTGCCCCAAAGGGAGGGAGTGTGGGAATAAACTTTGGGCCAAACAAGAATTAATGAACGCAGGGCCTAAAATTCCCATCCCTACCATTGACTACCAGAGACTAACACAGGAATCCAACAACTACACATCTACTACATTTTGCGAATGAACGCTTCTTACTTCAGTTTCTGATCTCGGAGAGTTTGGTGTTTAAGTTTTTATAGAGAGAGTTTTTTATATAAAGCAAAGAATTAAAAGGATTGAAAATGTTATTACAACAATAGACAAAATAAATATTAATCTGAATAAGTGTGTGGTGTTTTATTGGAGTGGTTATTATCTAAAACAAAAAGGATCGTGCACATCTTACACATTTAATAAATAACAGTCAATGAATTGAAGAATTCGTTCAGTGGACTCCTTTCAAATGCATCATTTCGTAGCTAATTTCTTAATTCTTAAAAGTGGAGAGAAAGTTTATCATACGAGATCAGATAAAGATAATAATTAATGAAATATATTTCGAATATGAATATCAGCTAATTCGTCGTAAATGGGATAGCCTGTATATTGATTAGTCGGCAATACAAAAGATTTGCTTGAGAAGGCATAAAATATTTATGATCAACTCTATTTGTAAATAAGCGCTGTAAATAATAATAAATAAATTGTAAATGTCTCTACCGAATTGAAAAATAATTCAATTATAATAAAATGTGTTGCTTATTGACTTTGCCTTGCATTTGTGTAGAAAACAATTATGCTAATATTTTAAAGGAGTTCGAAAAATCCCTTTACTTTGCTCCCGTGAATAGTCTGATTAGTAACATGTTTCATATAAATAAAATAAAGGCTACTTTGAAAACGGCTACAAAATGAAGCAATAGCTTCTTTTTCCCACCCCATCGTGCACGCACCTGGAGGTAGATGAAGCTTCTCGATGACAAACTTTTTCCTTCTCAGCTTGAACGCAAGATCAGTTGTCTCCGGTTTAAAAACTGCCAGTGAATTCAAAGCAGTCATCCTTTTCATGTGAAGAAGCCCGTGATATTCCTTGAAGAACGGATTCTTCTCCTTCTCAGATCCCGCAAACGCCTCTAGTTCAATAGATATATCAAACAAATTTCGAATCCTAGGCGCAAGCGTTACATCCTAAAAAAAGTAAAGTTTATTAACTTGTATACAAAAGTTAAGTAAAGTACCAACCAGCACATTAATCAAATGCATCGGGATTGTTATAAAACACACTGCCGAGTGGTACCTCACAATCGACTTTAAAGTTGTTAAGAATTTTATCAAGTCTAGTGTAAAACCGTCTTTGTACCAAAGTGGAGATCCCAGGGATGTTAAACAAATCCTCAAGATATTCTTCTCATTGCTACTATCCTTGAGGCTGTACTTGTCGCTATTCGATTTATCACTTAGCTCCTTAAGCACACTAATGTAAGCAGGGTTGCTAAAGATCTTTTGGTGGTTGCTAAGAACATTTCCTGCTTGGTGCTCCGCCCCTTCCCAAGATGAAATATCAGACGCACTTAAAGCCTGTGTTACAATGTGGTCGCTGACGCTGTCGCTGACGCGGAGCTAGTCGCCCTGTCAAATTTGTCGCAATGATGGTTGCATACTCTGTTACAGTGGTGTTGCTCATTTAGGATTTCTTTTTGCAAATTTTTAATAAAATTCGAAGTAAAATCAGGAAATAAATCGCCAAAATGAATAATGTGAATGATGTTCTGTTTATTATCCATTTGTTGACGATTTCGTACTGTTATTTAGCAAAAACGAAAAGAAAACGTATTTAAATTATCCTAGAAAAACATTTAGTTATACCAGCAAAATTCAAATAATATGTTTTTTTAACCTATCATATCGTTTTAAAATCACTTATACACTTCAAGTCGTTCAAATCACTAAAATTGCACTAAAATGTCACTTGACGCGCACCCAGAAGTTGAAGTGTTCCCAACTTCCCGCGACGCGACTCGCGACAGCGACCTACTCAGCATCACATTGTATTTTGGTTCAATGAAATGCATACATTTTAACTTTTGACACCTTTAGCGACAGCGACGGCGACAGCGTCAGCGACCACATTGTAACACAGGCTTAAAGTTGCCTCGTCGATTTGTTCAGTTAAATTGTAGTAGCGCACTGCGGTGACCGCTGATTGTTCTGAGTTTACAACGGGCAAAGCACTGTACCGCCAAGCGATTCTAATTCCACCCCCTTCAAGATCTTGATTCATAAATGGAGGGTTCTCAGATCGGCCCTCTCCAACATTTTGATTTCCGACCCGTTTAGGGAACTTTGTTACCTAAAATATTTGGTTTAATTGCGAAAGGCTTCTACAAACTTAAAATAAATTACCAATTCCTTCGGGTCGTCCTGCAAGCTTGCCACAAAACCCTACTACCCAGAAAAACGCCTTCCGTTAAAAAGTACTTCCTCAAAACTTTCGAGTACACAGCGAATTTATCTTCCTCTGCAAAATTAAAAGGAAATCAATTCACTTTCTTAAATTTCATTACAATTCTTACCAATAAGTGGTCCATGGATGAATTTCCAGTTCATGTAATGAGCTGGCCATTGTACACGCTAGTTTTTGTACCTACGATGTTTTTTTGTTCGGTTCTTTTTCTAAAACTCGACATTTTACCCGACGCGACGCGACGCGCAAATATCTGAAACGAATAACGAAAACAGTTGCGGCGTTCTAAAGCACATGTGACAACAACGACAGCTGATCCCGTTGTGAATTCTTGGAGGAACAAACAAAAATGGAGAGGCTTTATCAAGAAGATTTTAAGAATTTCTCCACTAAGGCGGGGTCTCCATTAGCAATTTCTGTTATAACATTTCTGTCTTGACAGGTAAAAAACTAGCATGAACAGTACATATAGTAAAAATGATAATTCGGCAATTTCTAAGATTTTAAGTAATTTTATAATTAATATACTCTCTGACAGCCAAGCAGCGATTAGGGCGCTCTCCTCGTGGAGCTTTCGCTCAAGTCTCGTCAAACAGTGCTTTGACTGCCTTCAACGCCTGGCTGCCACAAACAGAGTTACACTCGTCTGGGTACCGGGGCACTCTGGCGTTGATGGCAATGAGATCGCTGACAATTTGGCCAGAGAGGGATCCGCAACTAGGTACCAACGCCCCGAACCCTACTGCAATATTGGGTGGTCTTCAGCCAAAACTGTGGTGGATAAATGGGCAAAATCAGTTCAAGTCTCATACTGGAACGATGCTTCAGGGTTACGACAGACTAAGAAGTTTATCAAACCCTATGCTTATACCAACGCCACTGACCTGAGCAAATCGGATCTCAGGCTGCTGGTGGGTTACTTATCTGGCCATTATGGGGTCAGACATCACCTCAACAAGTTAGGTATGTCAATTGAGACAGAATGTAGACTTTGTCTAGAGGACGAAGAAACCACAGCTCACATACTGTGTGACTGTCCGGCATTGGCTCGGATTAGAAGTAGGACCTTTGGAAAAGGGTTTCTAAGCCCGGCTGAGGTCCGTAATTCTTCTGAGGGTGACCTTCTGGCTTTCCTTAGGGTAGCGGATCGTCTACTCCACTAACGGGGTTCCGGCACAAAAGACCGTCTGGTCGCAGTGCCTTCCGCTTGGGCGGCCCCACTAATAATAAAAAATAAAAAAAAAAAAAAAAAAAAAGTAATTTTAACTTTTGTAAGGCACGATGTTTACTTGTCAACGACATGGTGGTAAATGAACTTTCATAATAGAATTTGTCCATGCATAGTATTAAATGTCTTAAGGTAATGCGAGACTAGGAGAACTTCAGCGCTGAATGAGTGCACTAAGTCCGCATTTGATGCGAGACTAGGCATTCTTACGCGAGTGCAGACTTCAATAAAGATATAAGATATACATAACTTTCAACTTTTTCAGAATGCTATGGAAAGCATAACCTCAAAAAAAAATTAAATTGTCACAATTTAATGAATTGTAGTGCTCCGAGTGGACGCAGGACGGTTAAGTAGAAAAAAATGAATTTAGAAGAATTTATCGAGGATATCCGAAGACATCCAGAATTGTATGGCAAAACAAAAATTATATGAATACTAACTTCATGCTTCTTTGCCTTTTTAGTTTTTTATATTCTCGATATAGCTTGTATAACTCACAAAACAATTCAGAATATTTCAACAGCTTACTTCTTGCCATTTTGACACTAACAGAATTGTCAAATTTCGGAAGCATTGGAACCAGGCTTCTCAACGGAACGGTGCGAAACCGACGGATCGAAACGGTGCGGATACATTGGGATCCCGGCTTTACAGTAAATGAATAATATAACGCATACGTCACCTAGGTTTTTTTGTGGCTTTTGTGTCATTTTTGTCGGTAAATCCGGGATAAAATAAGAGGAATTTATAATATGGCATAATAAAAGTCTAATTCTCATAATGTGATAAAATTTAGAAATTTTATGAAAAGCAATTGTATTTCAAAATGGTGCTTAACACATAAAATGAGTTATGTCACAATTTTTGGTGCAATTACTTGATGGGTTTATGTAATTAAAATTGAGTAATTTTCCAAAAAAATATTTATTAATTTAAACCCACAGCTAATTGCTCAAAATCCGTTAATGGTGTGAGCAAAAGGGAACGAAAAGTGAACCATTTTAATACACTCAGGCGTTTTAAATGGGACGAGTAGTCCATTTTTATATGTCAATGGTTTTTACCGATTAGTCTCTCCATTTTCGTTTGTTATGAATCTGACAATTCATCCCGAAACACGAACCAAAGGTATGAGTCTTTGCTTGAATAGGATTGTTATCTCAGATAGAAACTAAGTGGATGCCTCCGAGTAAATTAAATCTGAACAGTGTACTCTGCTTTAAGAGGATTCTTTCACTTCTTTTTATATTTTAACATAAACTAGCATAGCAAGCATTTTGACATAAACTAGCATAGCAAGCAATTTTTATTTATTCCGATCTCCAAGCTACATTTTCAGTCTCAAAATGTACTCATAGAGAAAAAAGTAGAGAGAGTTTAGAAAAACAAAATCGGTACGTCAAGTACTCTATATTTGTATTTTCTTTGTAGTTCTTATGAAATTTTGGTTAATGCATCAAATGTTGGTCCCTGACGTTATAAAATTTGCTGGCACCCAAAAACTGTTTTTTCATGCAAAAACAGTAAATTTATTGGCTTTAAATTGAAATATAAAATTCTTAAAGCTATCTTTCAAAATTTATAAGTTTTTGTAAAAATTACTGACATATAGACGGGAATTTTGGCGGCACTGAGCACGCACACAAAAGGGAAAGTTACTCACACATCACGGGGATTGCTTCATCTAAATTTGCTAATGTCCTATCCTGTACTCTTTGATCTTAAGGTTGACGAGTAGAACACATGTTTACTTCTTGTTCATTTGTTGCGGATGAACTAATTAAATAAAAGCCTTTTTAAAAAATATATTTGTGATGAACTAATTAAATAAAAGCCTTTTTAAAAAATATATTTTTGATTCATCCATAGTTTTTTGATTAAACCAGCATTTATTAAACAATTTCAAAATATGATCAATATGTCTATTTGGAAATTTTACTTACACAATTTGTAAATTTATTTAAGGCAAATATGTATGTGGTACAAATTTTATTTAACCAGAAATATTTAACGGTTTTTTTACCCGACTGACCAAGAAGGAGGGTAATGTTTTACGCGTGTATGTACATATATACATATGTGGGTTTGTATGACCATTTCTGTGTGACCTTCTGTAGCCTAAACGGCTTGACCGATTTTGAAGAATGAGGTGTCATTAGATTCGTCTCAATAGGAGGAGTGACATAGTGAAATGCTCGACTTTCGTAAAAAATTTTATAACTTATTGGGTCCGCCATTTTGAATTTCCAAATTTTAATAGTAGATTCGAAATTAGTGGTATCAAAATACCCATAGTATTAAATTTCACTTAAATTCGTTTAGGTTCGAAAATTTTTGGACGCCATATGGGATTCGCCATCTGGAATTTCCGAATTTCGAGCTCAGATTCGCAATTAGCACCTCCAAAAACCCCCAAATACTAATTTTCATGGCAATCCCTGAATACATACATTTTTTTGGTCGCCATCTTGGGTCCGTCATTTTGAAACCCGCGAATAAAAAATAGCCTATATGGTGGCCCGGAATATGTAGTGTCTTCACTCAAAACATGAAAATGATCGGGCCGATCGTTTAGGCGTGATTGAGCAACAAACAAACAAACGATTTTATATATACATACATATATAGGATAGGATAGGATCGGGTCCGCAAAAAAAAAAAAAATTGAGGGGGAATAAAAAAAAATTTTTTTTATTATAACAATATAGGAATCAAAGCAAATCCTCAAATTATGTGTATTTTTACAAAGGAATATACAATATTTTAAGAGCAAAATTTTATTTTGAGTAATTAAGTATCAATAATAAAAACAAAAACTAAGTTTTAATTGAATTGATTGAATTCAGTTCTGTGCCTTTCACTGTTCACATAATAATACATATTTTATATTTTCTCATTTGTATTTATTAATAATGGTGCTATAGGTGCTATACGATTTTGTGATACGGCGCGGCGTGCACTTAGAATATCAGTGAAAAAAAATTATTAATCAATGGAAACTCGTTAATTATAAAAAACACAACGGTTACAACTCTGCTTGTAATAGCTTTTAAACACTTGGAAAATAAAACAAAAATATGAGATGTTATTGATTTCAAATTTCTTCGATTTTCATATGTTGATATTCCTTATGGTTTTTTTTTTAAAAAAAATCAGTAAAATGTGATATAATTTTACGTTATAATATAATATAATTTGTAAAGAGACAATAAATGCAGGATGCTGCTAAAGCTGCCTTACATAACTGGGTTAAATTTCCATTTAGAAAGATATGGTAGATTTTAGCAGTTAAGTTGTCCGAAAATTTCCTAACACTTGCATTCGAGTGCAAACACAACGGAAGCGGGCTAAGTAAGTACTTACCTATAATCAGCGCCAATCGGCTCAAGCAACTTAATATTGTTTTTTTTTTTCGTCTGTTCGTGTGTGCTTGAGAATTGACACGGAAAATTTCGACACCTGGAGAATGCAAATGGAGGCTGTCGTCATCCAAGCAGATGCCTGGGACTTCGTAAAACGGCAAGGAGTTTAAGCCGAAGTTCGAGGAGGGCGATGTCAAGCAGGAGGCGGTGGACACCTGGATATTGGGTGAATCAAAAGCGAAGTCCGACATTATGCGAGACATCCCGGGAGGTTTGATTAAAAGTGCAAGGTATTTACCAATCGAGTGGACCAGCGTTTCTCGTTATCTTAATTTACCTAAACTACTTGAAACTAGCAAAGCGAATTTAGAATGGGAAAATTCTAGTTAGCTTTTGTTCATACTTTTTGTTATTTTATGTCTTAGGGTACGTTCATGGTCGAGCGCTCCGCGGGGAGCGAATCCGCTCAATTCCATAATTCTGGTTTCGCTAGGCGAAATCATCACTTCGATATTTCATAGTAAAGCGATTTCGCGTTCAAGAAGTGATTGGTAACCAAGAAATGTGCGAAGAAAAATCAGACTAATGTTGTTGTTAGACAATAGTTATTATAATTACTTTACATATTGTTTTCGTTTTGAACTTCCTCTTACAGTGTTCCCACTATTTCTTTATTATGGTAATCTGGAACTTTCAGATCCCATAAGGGCTTTCTTCTTGTGATACCATTTACAAAATCTTCCATTATTTAAATAACAAAATGTGTTAACACGCCCAACCACCTTAAATTTTTGAAGCGAATCTGCTCAACTAAACAAAAATTTTTATTTCCAGTCGCTCATCCGCTCGATCATGAACGTACCCTCAGACAGGTTGCTGTACTGTGTGTGCTTTTCCATGAATACTGAATAAATAACCGTGTAATTACTGAAAATTAAAAGTAAAAACAAATTTTTAAAGACAAACTTTTATTAAAAAAATGTGAACAAAAAGTAAAAAATAAATTTAGGTGAGATTTGTCGTATATGTACGTATGTACACGTCACGTAGACTTTGTTGGACTTGAACTGCGTTGAGGCGGCGATTTCGCAGAACAGTAAGTTGAATATAACCATCATCTGGACTGGCCAGCTCGAAGGCCGGACTTGAATCCGATAGAACACTTATGGGATGAGCTGAAACTACGGGTTCGAGCCCGGGTACCTGCTCCAACAAGGCTGCCAGAGCTCCGAAACGCAATTGAAGAGGAGTGGAATGCAATTCCTCAAGATTTCATCGTCAGGCTCGTGAGCTCGATGAATACGAGGATGCTGGCCGTTATCCAAGCAAGGGGAGGGAATACTAAATACTGACCAAAACTTTTTTTTAAATTTTTTCTTTGTTTCTGGCTTAAATTTTTGTTTTTCATTTTATGATTACTAACGATTAACACGACTGAAAAACGACTCTTTGTAAAATCCTTAATAAACACTTAATAAATTGATTAATTCCAATGAGTTTCCATTCATTTTAATCATCATGAAACGCACTTTCTGTAGGTATAACTTTGATAGTTGTAAGTTTTATACTTTTTGAGAAAATCGAATCAGAGTTCCAAGGTAGCGGGCGGCCCGGTTTATTTGCTGTCCAGTGTATTACTGCCCACCTCCTACCATGCTTTTTGAGTAATTCTAAGCTCTGATTAAAAGTGCTACCGACCAATTCCTGACCTCTAATTTTTCCCTCAAAATGAACGGCATAATTTAACACAACATTTTAAATGTATGTATAACTCCATAGTTGTGATCGCTGTCGCATCTTCTTATCACCGGCAGGAGTTGAACTATAGGGACCTTCGAATTAGTACCTATATTCTGATGAAAATTGCAGGCGACCGTACGCACAGTTATAAGAAAACTATAAAATGTATAAAATTCCAAATTATCTTTATTTTGTCCCATTATTTTGTATAATATTTTTTTATCTTGCTGTCCTCCCTTTTGGCAGCCCCATATGCCTTTTGCATCTAACATCTATGTATATCACTAACGAAAATTAATTTATTGTATTTAAAACTTAATGAACACATCGTGTAAAAAATTTAGATACATAAAATATTATTGTTTGAGTGTTTAAAACTAGTAAAAAAAACAATAATAATAATAAAAAATAGACATTTTGTTGATTTATGTTTTTAAAATATTTTAGGATAGAACATTTTCGCGTTATCTACCTACCTTCTGAACTTCATCGTTATATTTCATTATTAACATTTTTGATGTTTTTAAAAAGTATATAAAACAAGAATTTGCTACTTACAAAAATAATGTACAAGAATAATTTCACTTCCTTTGATTTAAAACAGAACATTACTCTTTTTTGTATTGAGCATTCAAAACTTATAATTTAGATCAGGAAAGTTTATCCATTACTTTGATAGCGATGTTGAATATGTAAGGTACATTTACTTTTTTTAATCTTAATTCTATTTTGAGTTTCACATAAGACTCTTAACTTAATCAGACTATTCAGGTGCACAAAGTTTTAACGAAAGCTGAAGAGCAAAGCCAATAAACAGAAAACACATGTGCAAATAGCGCGAGCAACAGCTGGAGTCGGAAAGGAAAAAAAATTAGTATTTGATCATAATTTTGTTAACACAACATCTAAATACAAGTTGAGTCCACCACAATTGATGATGCACTTGTGATGGGCGCGGCTGTAACCATCGACATACCAACCACGACCCCAGCTTTACAGTGGCCCCAGCTTAATGAATGCCAACTCAAAAAGAACCGCTGCAATCAAAGCCCGGATGTCAGTTTGGCATTGCATGAGCTCGCCGAGATCAGTCGGCAGGTATGTGAAGTTGGCAAATAAATTTTTTTTTTTTTAATTTTACCGATCTTATTAGATTGTTGATGATTTGTTGATTATTGTTGACTTAATTTTATTATTTGTTGATAATTATTTTTTTTGTTATAAACAATTTAAAAGTCATCAGTGAAGTTGGCGACGAAACTTTTTATTTCATTATTTTCTTATTTTTTTTAAATCCAATCGATAGAAAATCGTTTGTTGAACTTATATTACATTGTTATTACGTTTGTTGATTAGTTATTTATAATAGAAAGAGGAAAAAAGCAAAAGTTTATATACGCCATAGTATGTACGCTCGTGCAAGTTGGTCGTCTGAATGGCGGGACAATTGAATCAATCCAATGTCTTCGAGAAAAGTTCTCTATTCATTGATTATCTATTTATCATTAATTTTAGTAATTAATAATTATTAAATGTCTACTGAGATCTTCAATAACACCTATATCTGATGATTGGGGAGTCTCAATACATTGGCAATTTAATAAGTGTGTATTGTTAAGAATCTTTTTGCGCCGGTAAATCATCATAAATAGCCGTGGTTATTTAACTGCGTATTCAGCCAGTTATTCAACACGTTATAATACCGTTGATTACTATCCCATATCTCTCTCTAGTAAAGAGAGAGAGTATCTGAAACCAGAGTCCGACCACTGACATATGTCAGTGAGTCCGACGCATCTAATCGAGTTCTGATTGGTTGATTGCTAGCAGCATGTAAACTGAATGCTGCCAAACAATGACAACTGTAATTCAAAGTTGTTGTTGACATTTTGAAGACTCAAAATTACAAGTTCTATTCTAAAAATGCCCCGTCAAGCATTAGTGTCCGTAGAAGATGCAGTTAGTGCAATCAAAAAGTTTTTAGAACATTTTACAACTGATCAGTTACCTGCATGTAGTTCTTCAGTATGGGTTGATATAAGTAAAGAGTTAAAAAGTGCATGGAAACCATTTGCAGTTTACACGATTGTCCGAGAAAATAGACGTAATATTCTAACCATAGCTCGTCAAAATAATAATATACTTGTTGAATCATTACCAAATAGTCAAAACATTATTGGTGAAGAATATGATGATGAAAGTCCTGATGAATCATTTTCAGACAGCAGTGAATCTTCGAGTTATAATACTTTTAAAGTTTTATTATCAGCAGAAGAATGGAATAGTATAAAACCTGATAAAAATAATCCGAACAGGTTAAAAAAAAAAGTTTGGAGCAATCTTATATCAAATGCTTTCTATTCTCAACATTCTTTACCATGTGCTTTTGTATTTAATTATACTTACATCAGTTATTCAACAAAAACACCTTATTATTATTTAATAATAAAAGGTCATTGTAAAGATTTAGAAACGTGTAAAAATACTCTAACAGGTATTATTAAAGAAGAACCTAGTGGCAATGACATCATTATTGAAATTAAAACTATAGATACGCATACGAGAGAAGAAGAGCACATAAATGTTAAAAGACCATTGAATGGTGAAGAGGGTCAAAAAATAAGTTCATTATTGAAGGGTCAAAGTTGTACGACTTATCGTCATGAAATAGCTCGTAAAACAATGAATAATGATAATTCTTCAGAACCTCCTAATTTACATTCTGGCAATGTTTTACGACAGGCTAAAAAGGAATTTGTAGATAAAGAGCTAAATATATCTCCATCAGATAGTCGTGATATTGTGAAAACTATTGAAAAAATGTTTTTTACACCTCCAACTTTCAATGTTATTAAATCAGTTGGTTCTGTACCTTTCCACGTGTTTTACAGTACTGAACAGCAACTCAATGCTTATAAACAATACTGTCATATTAAAAAAAAAGCATCACAAATATGTGTTGACGCAACTGGTAGTGTTGTAAAAACATTAGAACGTCCTAATAATTTTGAAAGTGGAAATATTTTTTTATATGCTGTGGTAATTAATTGTAATAATGAAAATTTGGCTGCGAGTCACATGCTTTCCGAAAAGCATGAAAATGAATTTATTGCATATTGGTTACAGCAATGGCAACGAAATGCACCATCACCAGCACAAGCCGTTTGTGATTATTCTAAAGCTTTGTTACAAGGATTATCAAGAGCTTTTAATGATTGCCCAATTAAAGATTAAGTTGCTAAAGTGTTTGAATGGGCAAATAACTCTAGAAAGGATAAAAATGAAAAGAAACCTGTTTCTACGTTCATATTAGCTGCGTTTTTTTCACCGGGGTTTGTGACCAGATTAGCGTCAAATGAAAAAAACGACTCAGGTTAAAAACCCGGCTTAGTCAACATTTTAAATACGAAATACGCTAGTAAGGTATCTCCACTAGCGCCACCTACAGGTTTTCCCGCCAAAACTATATTTATCAGAAAACCCATGAAAAATTCTAAGACAGCACGGGAATTTTTCCTGCGCCAGAATAACATGCACCCAAATTATGAAACAGCACGGTAATTTTTCTTAGAAATTTTTCTCCGTGTACAAGTGCAGACATTCAATGTTTTTGCTCCCAATTCAGTTGATCAAATTTCGAATGATCATGCTTACGCCAGAGCAGTTAGCGCCTATTTGTTAGTTTATACTACGTTATCAAGTATAATTTTCAACAATATTGAAGTCAGTAATGACGAGAAGGAAACTATAAATACTCTTTTAAAAGACATGCTAACCGAGCCACTAGCTACACAAAGAATAATCGACAACGAGCAGTTGGCTTCACTGCAATCAAAAATAGTACTTGAATTGAATATTTTGAAAGAAAACGGGCCTGCTGCTGCACTATGGGTCCAATATTTTCACATAGTCACTATTATGAAACAGTTTATTGCTGCAGAACGTTCTGGTGACTGGAAGACTCACCTTAGCTGTGTACAGAGGATGATTCCATTTTTTCATGCGTGCTCTTCTCTCTTCTGGCTCCGATTCAACGAGCCCCCTCCATCACAGAAAAACCACAATATGAAGACATCTTTGAAGTGTTATTTTCTTTAAAAGAGGTAACGATCGCACAGAAAATCTCTAAAGTTTAATTGATACATCCCTCTAAATTATCACAGGACAGTCACTTAGAATACGACATAATTCGGTCGCTGATCAGGTATATTTCTAAGGCAAGTAATTTTGATATTAACATCTACCACGGTAATTTTAGCGAAGAGCTTTCAGAAGACGAACAATTTAATATACTCAAGGAATATCATAATAAGCCACTTGGGGGACATTGTGGCGTAAATAGGATATTTAAAAGAACTAAAATGAAATATAAATGGCGGAACATGTATAAAGATATCAAAAGATACATAAGAAATTGCGATACTTGTAAACGAAATAAAATTACAAAATATACTAAGGAACCTTTGATAATAACATCCACCGCAAGCGAACCTTTCGCAAAGATATCGATGAACATAGTAGGCCCCTTCCCAACCACTCAGGCTGGAAATAAATAGCTACTTACGTTTATCGACGATCTCACGAAATACACTGATGCGATCCCCATTCCATCACAGGATGAAAATGTAATTGCCGAAAAGTTGGTTACAGAAATAATTTTTCGCTAAGGTGCTCCTAAATATCTTTTAACAGATCAAGGTTCTAATTTCATGAGCCAAATTTTCAAAGAAACATGCAGATTGCTAAAAATAAAAAAAATTCACACTTCGGCATATAGACAACAAAGTAACGGGTCATGCGAGCGCAACCATAGAAATCTTACAGAGTATCTGCGATGTTTTATCAATAAGTCTCAAGATGACTGGGACTCTTATGGATAAAGTACGCAATTTTCGTTAATAATACCACACCCAGTACCGCAACTGGATTCACACCCTTTGAATTGATATTTGCCGGAAACCCGAAATCCCTTAAGTTTTTTCTAAATCTCCCGAAATTCATTACCACCTTGATTATTGAAATCCGTTCGAATCGGATCGAAAAGAGCTTATAAAAGCCCTTTTTGACAAAAATTCCTTAATAAAGTTGCTAGAATCCTCAAAAATGCATTCTAGTTCACCAAGGAAAATACAAATTCATAACTCTCACCTAAACTTCCTAACTGGTTTTGTAATTCTTATAGTTATTATAATAATTCTATGGTTAAGTATTAAAATTTACACTAAAATACGCAATTGTAAAAAGATCGAGCTCAATCCCCCCAGTTCCCGCAAATCATCCGAACCTGAAAATCAGTCCATCCAAAACCCAAGTCCTAACGAAAGAATGGAAGATACTTACTCCAAAGTAAACAATCGCAAAAACGAAAACCATACCAATCGAAGGAACAATTTTCCTCCTTAACGAGGGGCAAATGTAGTAAAGCATTCAACCAAAGACCATATAATTACAAAGATGTCGCAAACCGAACCCGAGCTCGAAAATGCTTTTGGGATTTAGGCTGAGACCCCATGGATGTAGTTGTGAGTCGTTTATACGAAACGCTCTCAGCAACTGAGTCGCGGCTACATTCTCTTTGCCTTTTTCCGTGTTCCCTCTTCCCGGAATTCGCATCGGTCGCAGCGCCTGGGATTGGGAACGGCGCGCGGCGCCTGCTGCGATGCGGCGGGTTGGGGATGGAGCTCATTTTATAGTTATGTGATCATATCGAATCGAGCTGTTGTGCTACCTAGTTGGTTTGGGTTCAATTGAATTTTAGAGAATTTTAGAGAAAACCCAAAAAATAAATTTGTCTGCAATACTCAAATACCAAATTCAATTGAACCCAAACCAACTAGGTAGCACAACAGCTCGATTCGATATGATCACATAACTATAAAATGAGCTCCATCCCCAACCCGCCGCATCGCAGCAGGCGCCGCGCGCCGTTCCCAATCCCAGGCGCTGTGCCTGTGAGTGCGACCGATGCGAATTCCGGGAAGAGGGAACACGGAAAAAGGCAAAGAGAATGTATCCGCGACGTCCGCGACTCAGTTGCTGAGAGCGTTTCGTATAAACGACTCACAACTACATCCATGGGGTCTCAGCCTAAATCCCAAAAACATTTTCGAGCTCGGGTTCGGTTTGCGACATCTTTGTAATTATATGGTCTTTGATTCAACTCTTTTCCGAATTGCTTATATTCAAATTTCATCTTTTCCTCTATTTCCCTAACATTCAAGCTAAGCGCCCAATGGGACCGTCACCGACACCGTCAATTGGCTCCGTCACCGACACAAATTTCCCTTCGCCCAATGGACGGTACCGACACCGTCAAATGAAAGCTGTCAGCTGTCTCTTCTCTCCTGTCATGTCACAGAAGTTTTTTATGGTGCAAGGTGCAAGTTAAATTCCCAGATTGGATTATATTATAGAGTTGAACTTTGAAAGATCAGTGAGCCCCTGACTGGATACTTGTATAGCTGAAAGTGACTTTGGAGTGTTAAGAACAACATATTATATATATATTATTATAGACTTATTATATATATTATTATAGACTTATTATATATATTATAGACTTTATTATAGAGTGTAACATGGACTTCAACGTCTGTGAGCCAATTGTAGCCATTGGACTTGTTGCATCAATGTATATATACGTCCAGCGATTGAGAAAAAAACGACAGCAGAAAAGACGCTTTTGGGTTCATGAAATGTTCCTAAATAGACCACATCATGGATTTTTTGAAATAACGTGGCCAAAAATAAAAGAAGATCCGGAGAAAATATTTAAATATACGCGGATGGACAAAGATTTGTTTTTTTTGTTGCTAAATCTTTTAAAAGATAAGTTACAAAAGCATTCCATTAGAACATCAATAACTCCGGAATGTCGACTTCTTATAACGCTACTGTAAGTAAGCTGATTTATTTTTAAATATACTTGTTCTCAATAGAATTTCTTTATAGGTATTTAGCACACGGTGGTTCCAGACTCATGTATTCATCGAAGTTTTTGATAGGAGAAACCACCTTCAGAAACATTGTATATGAGACTTGCACAGTGATTTGGGAAGAGTTATCCTCCATTTACCTGCCTTTTCCATCTGAAGATGAGTTGAAACAAATTTCAAATAAGTACTATAGGCAAGTTTTTACATTAAGATGCGAATGTTCTTTTTCTCAAATTTAAAAATTATAGAAAGTCTGGAATGCCCAATTGTTTGGGTGCAATTGACGGCAAACATATTAATATAGTTTGCCCACGTAATAGCGGATCACAATATTACAATTATAAAAGTAAGTATAATTTACATTACTTTGCTAACGTGAAAAACAGTTAATATTTAAATTGCAGAAAGATTCAGCATCGTTCTTTTGGCTACCTGTGACTCCAATTACACGTTCACCAGCGTCGATATTAGAGCCTACGGTAGTCAAAGTGATGGAGGCATCTTCAGGAATAGTGTGTTTGGAAGGCGTCTTCTAACAAACACACTTAATATTCCAAAACAAGATAAACTGCCAAACAGTCACATCGAGTTCCCGTATTTCTTTGTGGGAGACGCTGCCTTTCCGTTAAAGCCGCAAATTATGCGACCGTATCCAGGGCACAATTTATCAGAACAAATATATTTCAACAAAAAATTGTCAAGCGCTCGCATCACAATCGAGAACACTTTCGGAATTTTGGCGAAAAGATGGGCAATTTTACGTAACGACATTTATGCCAATCCTGATAATGTGGACACTATTATTAAAGCAACAGTTGTGTTGCATAATTTTATTATGTTGAATAATTGTAATAGGTACTGCCCACAAGAGTTCACGGATAGAATTGGAGAAAGAGGCGAAATATTTAATACCAGGGCAATGGAGAAATGGAATAGCACCACTGGAATCTGCTAGAGCACAGTTCGCCAACCATCCTTTAAGAAATGCATTCAATCTTCGGGATGTATTAGCAGATTACCTGTTTCAAAGATGTGATATGCAGTAGTTGTTTTATTTACCATCAGGTATTTATTTCTTCGAAATTACGAGATCTCGCCACTTGGGCAAGGTTTCGACGATTCAGCCACTATTAAAAATCTAATTTTCAGGAATGGTCGCTAGAGCTTTCTGCGGAGCTGAGCCTTATGTTAGAAGTAATAAAATAAATAAATAAATGAATTTTGTAAAATAAAAACTTCTTCATTTGGAATTTTAAGTGTTATTTATTGATTGCATCACAATACTAATAATGGATTGTTGTAATACAAGTTTCCTTTGAGGTGAAAGATTAGCATCTCTTACAATTTTTTCTACATATTTAAAAAAATAGGTGAGGTCGTCTGTCGTTGTTATTGATTCTGATGCCTTCTCTAAGAAAAGGGACATTCTTTGCTCTAGAGAGTCTGTTGCACTGACCGTGCTGCCATCATTGTCCTGGCTTGGTGGCTGCCCAGAAGGTGGTATGTTGAACGGGTCATCCAAATCAGAAATGGTGTCTTCCTCGAAAACAACTTGACTTAATGTTGAGTCTTCACTTCTTAGATTAGCAATCGTCCTGAAAATCGAAAAAAACAAATAAAAGTAATTATTATTAATGATTTATTTTAAATGTATGTACTTACTTCCTTGGCTTATACGCCTCAAGCAAAAATGCCATTCTCTGTAGATGTTTAAACCTGGAGTTCGCTGTTACAGGGCCACTTCCCGACGGCAGTTGATTTCTACGGATCTCCCGATTGTATTGATCCCTTAGCGATCCCCATCTTCTTTTCACTTGATCCTCTGAAAACCAAAAAAATTAATACTTCACTATTTACTTAAAACTACACTTACCTGTTGAGCTTAGCTTTGCCGCAATTTCTTTCCACGCCTCTGATTTAACCAAATTATTTTTATACAGTGAACTCTTCTTATTGTACAAGAAGATTTTTTCCTGCACAAGCTCGATTAGGCGCTCATCCATGGCAGGCTACAGAAAAGGCAACTTTGATCACTTCAATTAAATTTTATATTTTGCAACTATCTACAATGGCTTCTCAGGCTACGGAACAGAGAAAGAAACCATATGATCATATCTGACAATGACATTTGACAGAAATCCCCAGGGAAATTGTGATGCCACATGAAGGGATTTTTGTTCCGCCACCGACAAAAATAGAATAGATTCTATTTGACCGTCACGTTTTTGACGTTGTGTCATTGGGCGTAACCTAATGTCGGTACCATATAATCTATATGACCGTTTTGACGGTGACGGCAGACGGTGTCGGTGACGGTCCCATTGGGCGCTTAGCTTCAAGCTCTGTGCAGCGCTTATTTCACTTACGTAGCTTCTGCAGTTAGCCTCCTCAGATTTCGAGTGAAATCCCGAAACCGCTAAATTCTTCCCATGCACCCATTTTTTCCCGTTCCCATGATTGTAAGTAGCTAAAACCGAAGTTAGTTGAAGTCAGACATCGGAAGCGGCAAGAGGTAACTATAATTGTGCTAAGTAACTTCATTCAAATACATATATGTACTAAAATATAAAATTCGGTGTTTGAGTTATCCCGGAATCTCTACAGTGTTTTAAAATGTATAAAAACAACTATGAGTGCATTAACAGTGATGGGGTGTATTTAGTGACTTATCAGACTTCCACTGTTACCGCTGCCGCTGATCTACCTCAGCAGTTTTCAGTTGAAGAAAATGCGCAGAATGAGGAGGAATCAGAAGATGATACAAAACTAAAGGAAGTGCTGGAAGAATTTAATTTATCTGTTTAGTCTTAGAAATTAAAATTCCCAGAAATCGATTAAGTGGTGTGTGACGTGCGCCCTTAGAGTAGCCTACAGATGGCCGGTGAGGCCCAGCCTTAGTGATCAAAGTTACCTCATTACGATCCGTCGCCACCTGTTGGGAAAAAAATTTTAGTGCTGCCACCGCATGACAGCTCAGGCGAGATGCCGGAAGCTGGGCAGACGGCCATTACAAAATTTGCCGCGGTCACGTTTAGCACACGGACCGACCTGACCAGAGGTGAATGGAAGCAGCGTGCACCCAGGGTGAAGTGCAAAAGTTAATTTTAAAAAAAATTCCAGACAGTCAAAGCGCTATAAAGTATCCCGTGAAAGTGGTATCCGCGAGTGGTAGGAACCAAAACAAAAAGGAAAAACCAGTAGTGTCCCTAAGGAAGGCGACAAAACCAGAAAAGGAAATAGACCCCTGGTTGGGGCCGCATCAGAAGAACACTTGCCCAAGTAAGTAAAGTGGAATCCTCGCGTAGATAGCCCCAATGAGGCCACAGCAAATTGAAGAGGAACAAGTGTAATTTTGTCCCTAAAAGTGGCGACCAGGCATTCAATTATTCCCTTTTTCTTCCCGACTTAAGGAACGGCGGTTCCTCCACAGTTAAACTCGGGCCGCAAATATCTGGAAGGGGGCCCGCTTGCTCGTCGAAGGAAAAAAACCAAAAACAAGGAAAAAAGTAAATCCCCAGAAGCAAGGGGCGGAGCACCCTTACGGCAAGGGCCACCTCCAAAAGTTGAACACGGGTCAAATTCCCTCAGTGAAGGAGGACCTCCACCTAGAAGGCTTCGCTTGGAGGTATTCCCTGCTGTTAAAGCGCCTGCATACATTTAGCTGCACTTCCAGTTCCCTGCACGAGACGCTGTCACCTCTTAGGTATTCCTCGGACGAGGCCCTTCAGGACGCCAGCGCCCACAGCCAGCATCAGGACGGAACCAGGCCAGGACCTCATGAAATACACCGTTTAAATTTAGTCTTATACCCCAACTAAAATTTGTTTAATTTCCGATTAGGCTTAGCGGTCGTCGTCATTCAGCCCTGTGTAGGCACGTATAGTAGCGTTCAGATATCACCGGCTCCGCGAAAAATTCGCCAGGGAGCACGGTTCATCCGCCTCCAGCCCCGGTTGCGTTTTCAATACCAGATTTGGCCCCCTCAACTAGAAAAAAATATTGTTTTTCACTGTTTTCCAGTATTCGCCGAGGGATCCAGCGAGTCGACTCAGCGGGATACCCGGGTAAGTGAGTTTAATTTTATTGTTTCCGAGAAATTTATTCCGGGAGAAATTGCGGTGGCCAAGTTTCGTCTCCGCGAAACCCGTGAAAGTCAAGAGTATCCCAGTTCACGATTGTATACTGGCTGACCTTAATCGCGAGGCAGGATCAACCCTACCCCTTTGGCTGCCCCTTGATTATAGCGGTAGTTTTTGCATATCTTTGCCCGGTATCCAAAACTAAGAAAAAAACAAAGAAAAAAAAAAAAAAAACAAATTTTATTTGTATTACCAGCTGTGACTTCCAGAGTAGGAACTGAATTATACTTTTACGCTTATAGGCTCAAATACGCATTTAGTACAAGAATGAAAATTAACCTTTAACCCACACTAGTACAGATCTATAATATTAAGCACCAGATTTCTGAAGTAGCCTAAGCCGGTTACGTTTTCATATAGTTGTCCTCATTTCGAGTTATTGTACTAAGCCGGTTGATTAGTCTAGATGGTAATCATCTGTTACTTGCTTTATACTTGCACTTTTGAATTTGTAGTTATCTTAAGTTGAATTTGGAATTTGTGCGAATTGTAGTTTAACGCTGAAGATTATAATGAATTACCGATAAAACAGAGTTTTGATATAATTCGGGGAAGGGGCATGGGATAATCGCTGTTCCTTTTTTTTTTGTGTTGAATTAGGAAGGGAGATGCCCACCCGTAGGGGGCGGGTATATCACGAGGAGGGTAAGACAGGGGCATGGTCGAAGGAGGCAGACCAGTGGCCCTACCCCTACACCGGGACTTGCGGATCCCGTCACTTTGGTTACACCCCGTTCCCTTTTGGATAAGTTAATGTAAATCTTTTCTCCTCCCTCAGTTCCTTTTCCTTATTCCCTAAGATTGTGTGGGGCAACAAAAAATTTACGGAAGGAACTTTCACACCCTTCCGAGAGGAGCGCGAACAAATTTCCCGTGGTGCTCTATGAGCCCCGAGTCAACGAACCCCCTCCATCCGGCGAGCTAGCTCGAGCAGCCGCAAGGCGCTCCTGGGACTCTGGGTAGATCACCCCCATGTCAGTGGCTTCACGCCTGCACCCCAATGTTCTATAATGGCTTACACCCACGATCGGGGATACCGGCATTATAGAATATTATTACAAGAATGGCGCCCAACGTGGGGCCCGAATGAAGGGGAAACCTATTCGTTCGGGTCTCCACACTAGGCCTTCACGGCCACCCGACTTCCTTTGCTGTTAGTACAGCCTTACCCTTTTCTTCCCTGGTAGTGGGAGTGAAAGGAACCTTATCGGGTTTTAGTTTCGTTTTTTTGTGTAGCTACCATTCCTCTAGTATGTCTGCGATGTTCTCTCCTTGTGGAGATGGTCGGCGAGCTAGGACGAGAAGTGAGCTCACGAGTTCAGTCTTTGCAGTTCGCTGGAACACCCTCATAGGGAGGGGGAGCACATGTCCTGGCTTGACGGGAGCAAGGCTGTACGCCAGAACGGGACAGGTGTCTGCAAGGCATAGTCTTAGCGACGTGCAGCATCCCTCTGTCAAGTCGGGGCATAACATCCCAGACGCGGATCGATTTTCGGTAGCCCTGCCGAGGGTGACCTGAGAGATCGTGATAGGGAGGGTTGACCACCCCCTCACAGCCTTAGGGACCTTCGGTCGGACACCGGAACTTTGGTGTTCTTTTGGGCACGGAGGAGGCCCGAGAGATCGGTGTAGCCTAGGCACAGCCTAGCCCACTTGCCTTGGTCTACCTTCCCGGGACCTGAAGGATACTGACGTCCGTAGCTAGAATTCCCTTCCCAACCGCATTCCTTATCCCATTCCTTATTCTTCGTATACATCCGTATATCATTATTTTCTTCTGATTTTAAAGTCCTCTATTTCAGTCTCGTTTCCGAGATGATGCGAGTACCTGCAGTATTATCCTGTTATTAAATTCAATAATTTCATTTTTGAGTACAGCAATCACCAAAAATTTTTTTTTATATTCATTTATTGCAGTAGTGGGGATGATTATTCCATTGCCCCCCCCCCCGGATAAAAAGTTACAATTGTATAAAGACTATAAGATTTTTTTTGTGAATTTACCTTGCTGAGTTCAGTAGTAGGAGTATCGTAGGTATGGTATACTAGGAGTCGAGTTTACTTTTAGTTGTGTTATTCAGGAACGGGAAGCGTTCTGACTCTGAGTATCTTTTTTTTCGATCTTATCTATACGTCGCTAAGCTAAGTAAGTATTTAAAAAAAAAAAAAAAAAAAAAATATAAAATTTTTTTTCCGTGTATCATATAACCTCTTCATCAACATTTGTCTCGGTCCTCAAAGACTTGAGGAATTACTGAGGTATTGCGCAGCGGTATATTACGTCCGACCTTTTTGATTTTTCTCGTATCATGACGGGTAAACCAGGTACGTCGAGGGAGAGTAATCTCGACGACACTCTGGTTGGTGGGCCTGGTGGGGTTCCGTCTCGAGTGGCTGGAGCACCATCCCCAACAGCGGAAGACAGCCTTCCATCGTTGGACAATCTGCGCACCGAACTGCATACCCTCAGGGATGCCCTTAACGACATGAGGAGCGGCTATGGATTAATTCCAGTGAATAGTACACCGTCAAGGAATAACGGGCCGGCGTTCGGCAATCGAGGAAGAGGAAGGAATCGACCTCCAAGAGGCGGGAACCGGACTGGTCTGAGGAGCCAAGCTGACAGGGCAGGACACATCGCTAACTCACCCCAACCAAATGACAGGGATCAGCCGCGTGATGGCGAACGTCCGTCAGATGCGCCTGATAGTCGAGCTCTAGGGGTACCCTCCGAGCCTAGCCCCCGCTCGCATCGCAGTGGCATGGTTTCGGGAGTCCCCTCTCTGATCTCGTCCCCAGGTGAGGGATTGGATTATGTTCCCACCCGGAAATCGGTCGTGCTCTCCTGGAACTTCTCTTTTAACGGTGACTCAAAAGGGATGTCGGCCGAAGATTTTATATATCGCACTGAATGTGTTTCTCGTTCAAGTGGCGTCAGCGAAACGTAGCTGTGCTCCAACGTTCATTGCTTATTGAAGGACAAGGCGGAAACTTGGTTCTGGACAGTATTTAGGCGACAGTATAGGAATTTCACGTGGCTCATCTTCAAGGCCCAGCTGCAGGAACGCTTTCAGCCACCACAATCAAATCACAGGATATTACAAGCACTTATGACCTCTAGACAACTACCCTCGGAGAGCTATGCCGACTTTGAGCAACGTGTACTGGCATTACAGTATAAACTGGATAGACCCTTGCCCGAAGTCGAGTTGGTAAAAATAATCAAGGATGGCCTAACACCTCGGTTGGCTCACCTCGTGTATGTTCAGCCTGCATTCTCACTGCATGACTTGCGGAAGACATGCAGACAGGTAACTCATCGCGCTTCAGAATGCCGCCCAGAGCAGCCATTGGGAGAGTTCAGGAATTGGACGACCCGACCGAAGACATTGCTCAACGATTGGATAAATTAGAAGACTCGATCGACGCCATCAGTAATGGGTCGATAGAGATAAAATGTTGGAATTGTCAACGGGCGGGACATTATTTTCAGATGTGCCCATCCGAACAAAGAATGCTCTTTTGTTACAGGTGTGGCAAACCCGGCACCACTACACCACGCTGCAGTAACTGCTCGGGAAACCGACCAGCGGGCAGCACTGTAGCCGGAGTGCCACGCCCTGTTCAGTCGACACCGGCATCAAAAAATGCGACGGGACAACCCGCGGTGCCGAGTCAATCTCGGAAAAACTGAAGGACCCAGTGCCTGTGGATACGCCATCCACAGACACCACCTTTTTCCCAAACAAGACGGCGAACATCCTTTCTAAACCAATACTGACTCTGCACGAGCGCTGGCAGAGTTACCATCGCGTGAGACAACGCATATTCAACTCAAGTATCCAACCGGCTGTAGCAGGGATTAATCGACGAGATATAGTCTCTCCACGGAAACGGCTAGCCTTAAAGAGAGTGCGGAAGTTATACATGGAACGGAAGCAAGTCACGAAAATGATAGCCTCGAGTATAGTAAACGTTGAGGGAGATGATCGGCCGTATGTCAGCATACGATTAAATGGCACACCCATCACTGGTCTGTTGGATAGCGGAGCCAGTATTACCTGCTTAGGGGAAGGAGCTGAACGGTTTTTGCAAGAAGCTAAATTGACACCCATCTGTCTGAGGAGGTCGGTTATCACAGCGGACGGAAGAGGACAAGCTGTCACGGGATATGTTAAGGCCCAAGTAGCTTACCGAGGCGTGAAAAGACCTTTGACGATATATATCGTACCTGGGTTGGCCCAGGCTCTTTATCTAGGAGTAGATTTTTGGCGCAGCTTCAACCTGGCTCCAGGACTAATTTCTGAGCTCTCCCTTGCAAATACTCTCAGCGACTCACGACATCACCTGACACCTGATCAGGGAATTACAACTGAACTTGGCTATTGCAAAGTTTCCCAACTTCGCCACGCACGGTCTAGGAAAAACTTTACTGATGGAACATGTAATTGATACAGGGGATGCAACCCCTATCAAACAACGTCACTACCCCGTCTCACCTACAATCCAAAAATTAATGTACGAAGAGCTGGATAGGATGCTGAGCTTAGGGGTCATCGAGGAGTCGGACAGCCCATGGAATTCCCCGGTAGTCCTTGTACGGAAGCCTGGAAAGAATCGACTCTGCCTCGACTCCAGAGCGGTCAACAAAGTAACTATCAAAGATGCGTACCCCTTGCCACACATTGACGGTCTCCTTGGAAGGCTACAGGATACCCGGTTCATCAGCGGTATAGACCTGAAGGACGCGTTCTGGCAGATACCGCTGGAGAAAAGCAGTCGGGAGAAAACGGCCTTCACGGTGCCAGGACGACCCTTATACCAATTCACGGTCATGCCCTTCGGGCTGTGCAACGCGCCCCAAAGGATGTGCCGGCTGATGGACCGAGTTATCCCTGGACACCTCCGGGAGAATGTCTTCGTCTATTTGGACGATTTGTTGGTGGTAACGCCTACTTTCGAAAAACACATCGAAGTATTAGAAGAAGTGGCCCAACGTCTACACCTGGCGGGTTTGACAATAAATGTGGGTAAAAGCAAGTTCTGCGTACAGGAAGTGCGATACCTTGGCTTCGTAGTTGGAAACAGAACTCTGAGAACAGATCCAAGCAAGATTACGGCAATTCAAGAATTCCCGGAGCCTAAGACACCAAAACAGCTTCGACGATTTCTTGGCATGACAGGATGGTACCAAAGGTTCGTACCGAATTATGCATCGAAAGCTGCCGCACTTACAGATTGCCTGAAAAAAACTAAAACCTTTGCAATAACTGATTAGGGCAGGAAGTCTTTTCACCAGTTGAAATCAGCTCTGATCTCTGCTACCGAGTTGTATACCCCAGACTTTGGCCAGCGATTTTATATTCAGTGCGACGCCAGCACTACGGGAGTGGGAAGTGTCTTGTTCCAAAAGGATAACGAAGGTGTTGAACACCCCATAGCCTTCATGTCTAAAAAAGTCAACCCTACACAGGCTAAATATAGCATTACAGAGCTTGAGTGCTACGCCGCATTATTGAGCGTCAAGAAGTTTCGCGCATACATAGAGGGTCAGCCTTTCACGATTATAACGGACCACGCCAGTCTGCGATGGCTCATGAGCCAGAAAGATTTAAGCGGTCGACTCGCCCGTTGGAGCTTGAAGTTGCAGGGATTCGACTTCGAGATTGAACATAGAAAGGGAAGTCAGAACATCGTCCCAGATACGCTGTCTCGGGTTTACATGGATGAATTGAACCATGCACCTTCCCTAGCTATCGACGTAGATCTCAACTCACCCCATTTTTCCGCGGCGGACTATGAAGAGCTTAAGAAGACCATCACGGACAACACAGCTAGCCTTCCGGATGTTTGTGTGTCTGACGGTTACGTGTACGCTCGACGTGAACCCCGAACGGGAGCTCCAGAAGAGGAAGGATCCTGCTGGAAGTTATGGCTTCCTAAACAACTGACAGACGAAGTGGTAGCGAAGGCTCATGAACCGCCGCAGACGGGTCACGGAGGCTTCCACAAAACCCTTTATAGGATCAGACAAAAATACTACTGGCCCGGAATGGTCAGCCAGATTCGAGATTATGTTCAACGTTGCGATATCTGTAAGGAAACTAAATCTAGCTCTCAAGTCCAGCGACCACCTATGGGAAGCCAAATGACGGTTTCGAGGCCTTTCCAATTGCTGTACATCGACTTTATGGGACCCTATCCTAGAACTCCTAGGGGAAACTCATGCATTTTCGTTGTCCTGGACGCCTTCAGCAAGTTTGTCTTCCTGAAAGCAATGCGAGCGGAATCTTCTGATCTAGTGGTGCGTTATTTAGAAGATGAACTCTTCACCACCTTTGGAGTACCTGAGACTGTGTTCTCAGACAATGGGAAACAGTTTGTATCAAACCAGTTTCAGAAATTCCTGGCAGATTATGGAGTACGTTACGTCCGCACAGCAAAGTACTCTCCTCATCCAAACGCCTCTGAGAGGGTGAATAGATCCGTGTTAGCTGCTATCCGCGCCTACCTTACAGACGATCACCACCAATGGGACCTCCACCTGCAGAAAATAGCTTGTGCGCTGCGCAGCTCGACTCACCAGTCAATTGATGTAGAGCCGTATTACGCCCTCTTTGGTCAACACATGGTGTTACATGGGTCAGCGTACCCACTCCTGAAGAGGTTGCACAGTCTGGGAGAAGGCGAAGCTCAGTGGCTGGCGGGCTCCGACAAGCTGAAACTGATTAGGGAACGTCTGAGCAACCACCTAGCGATCGCGCATGCGAAGCACGAAAACGCCTACAACACCCCCTGCCGCGATGTGAGATACCTTCCAGGACAAGAAGTCTTTAGACGTCTGTTCCCTCAAAGTAATTTTCCCCAAGGCAAGAATGCCAAGCTGGAGAAACAATTCGCCAAAGCCCGCATCCGCAAACCGGTGGGGAACTCCCTCTATGAGTTGGAGGACTTGAGCGGTAAACCATTGGGAGTTTACCACAGCAAGGACATCCGACAGTAACTACAATGCACCCGAAACATCACTCCTTGGCTCCACGTTTTTCTGTCTTCTTCCTCCCGCTAGGACCGGTCCGAAGCTGACAGATGGTGTGACGTGCGCCCTTAGAGTAGCCGACAGATGGCCGGTGAGGCCCAGCCTTAGTGATCAAAGTTACCTCATTACGATCCGTCGCCACCTGTTGGGAAAAAAATTTTAGTGCTGCCACCGCATGACAGCTCAGGCGAGATGCCGGAAGCTGGGCAGACGGCCATTACAAAATTTGCCGCGGTCACGTTTAGCACACGGACCGACCTGACCAGAGGTGAATGGAAGCAGCGTGCACCCAGGGTGAAGTGCAAAAGTTAATTTTAAAAAAAATTCCAGACAGTCAAAGCGCTACAAAGTATCCCGTGAAAGTGGTATCCGCGAGTGGTAGGAACCAAAACAAAAAGGAAAAACCAGTAGTGTCCCTAAGGAAGGCGACAAAACCAGAAAAGGAAATAGACCCCTGGTTGGGGCCGCATCAGAAGAACACTTGCCCAAGTAAGTAAAGTGGAATCCTCGCGTAGATAGCCCCAATGAGGCCACAGCAAATTGAAGAGGAACAAGTGTAATTTTGTCCCTAAAAGTGGCCACCAGGCATTCAATTATTCCCTTTTTCTTCCCGACTTAAGGAACGGCGGTTCCTCCACAGTTAAACTCGGGCCGCAAATATCTGGAAGGGGGCCCGCTTGCTCGTCGAAGGAAAAAAACCAAAAACAAGGAAAAAAGTAAATCCCCAGAAGCAAGGGGCGGAGCACCCTTACGGCAAGGGCCCCCTCCAAAAGTTGGAGGTATTCCCTGCTGTTAAAGCGCCTGCATACATTTAGCTGCACTTCCAGTTCCCTGCACGAGACGCTGTCACCTCTTAGGTATTCCTCGGACGAGGCCCTTCAGGACGCCAGCGTCCACAGCCAGCATCAGGACGGAACCAGGCCAGGACCTCATGAAATACACCGTTTAAATTTAGTCTTATACCCCAACTAAAATTTGTTTAATTTCCGATTAGGCTTAGCGGTCGTCGTCATTCAGCCCTGTGTAGGCACGTATAGTAGCGTTCAGATATCACCGGCTCCGCGAAAAATTCGCCAGGGAGCACGGTTCATCCGCCTCCAGCCCCGGTTGCGTTTTCAATACCAGATTTGGCCCCCTCAACTAGAAAAAAATATTGTTTTTCACTGTTTTCCAGTATTCGCCGAGGGATCCAGCGAGTCGACTCAGCGGGATACCCGGGTAAGTGAGTTTAATTTTATTGTTTCCGAGAAATTTATTCCGGGAGAAATTGCGGTGGCCAAGTTTCGTCTCCGCGAAACCCGTGAAAGTCAAGAGTATCCCAGTTCACGATTGTATACTGGCTGACCTTAATCGCGAGGCAGGATCAACCCTACCCCTTTGGCTGCCCCTTGATTATAGCGGTAGTTTTTGCATATCTTTGCCCGGTACCCAAAACTAAGAAAAAACAAAGAAAAAAAAAAAAAACAAATTTTATTTGTATTACCAGCTGTGACTCCCAGAGTAGGAACTGAATTATACTTTTACGCTTATAGGCTCAAATACGCATTTAGTACAAGAATGAAAATTAACCTTTAACCCACACTAGTACAGATCTATAATATTAAGCACCAGATTTCTGAAGTAGCCTAAGCCGGTTACGTTTTCATATAGTTGTCCTCATTTCGAGTTATTGTACTAAGCCGGTTGATTAGTCTAGATGGTAATCATCTGTTACTTGCTTTATACTTGCACTTTTGAATTTGTAGTTATCTTAAGTTGAATTTGGAATTTGTGCGAATTGTAGTTTAACGCTGAAGATTATAATGAATTACCGATAAAACAGAGTTTTGATATAATTCGGGGAAGGGGCATGGGATAATCGCTGTTCCTTTTTTTTTGTGTTGAATTAGGAAGGGAGATGCCCACCCGTAGGGGGCGGGTATATCACGAGGAGGGTAAGACAGGGGCATGGTCGAAGGAGGCAGATCAGTGGCCCTACCCCTACACCGGGACTTGCGGATCCCGTCACTTTGGTTACACCCCGTTCCCTTTTGGATAAGTTAATGTAAATCTTTTCTCCTCCCTCAGTTCCTTTTCCTTATTCCCTAAGATTGTGTGGGGCAACAAAAAATTTACGGAAGGAACTTTCACACCCTTCCGAGAGGAGCGCGAACAAATTTCCCGTGGTGCTCTATGAGCCCCGAGTCAACGAACCCCCTCCATCCGGCGAGCTAGCTCGAGCAGCCGCAAGGCGCTCCTGGGACTCTGGGTAGATCACCCCCATGTCAGTGGCTTCACGCCTGCACCCCAATGTTCTATAATGGCTTACACCCACGATCGGGGATACCGGCATTATAGAATATTATTACAGGTGTAGCTTAAAAAATTCCAAGAATTATGATCCAACATTTTTGTGAAACATTAGCATAAAGTCCGCCTTCGGTTTACCTATTATAAGAAACTGTCGCTTACGATCCAATTGCATCTCGCGGCTCGCATCTCGTCCAGCGCTAGTTCCCGTGCGCTACTTGAAAATATTCCCATTAAAAATGCTGCCATAGGCATTCGGTTAGCTCGCGGTCTCGGGTTCGTGGGAAGAGCCGTCGCTGCCATCGGCCCTTATGCTGATCGTTGAATTTTTGCCGATAAGAAATTGTTTGTTCTAGTTTATTTAAGTGGGGCCTCCAAGAAATAAAGCAGTCTTTCGTTAGTCACACTCCAAGTCAGAGTCTTTCTTTAGTACCTTCAGTCACTTTCAGTGTCAAAAGAATCAGTTTCACCATCAGGATCCCTTAGTGTTGTGACTAAACTGAGTTTTGGACATTCGTGCTTTTTGGATTTTGTGGCGCTCGTCTTTTTGTTTGTACCCATTACCGTGCCCAGGTTTATGCATTTGTGCACCCATCACCAGTTGTGCGGTCCAAGTACCTCACATCTTAATCTCTGTTGTGCGTGCGGGAAACAAACTAGTTATCTCGCGGTAAAAACATTATCTATAATATTTTCATATTTAAGAAGCAGTTCTCACTTGGCATCGGTACCGAACGGTCGTATTCCGCTGGTGCTCCGCAGCCAAATTATTTTTTCCTCAGTCATACCTATCAAAAGTGCAGTGTTATAGCCCAGTCATATTAGGGGTTTCACCTCGGAATGAAAGATAAGCTGTAAATTGGTATAAACCTTTGTTTTGTCGTTCTAAATGTTGTCTCAAAAGTCACAAATGCTATCGTGTCCGCGTTGTGTTATTCAAGGTCAAAGGTCACGAAAATCAGTTTTTCGCAATTCTTTCGTTTCCTTTGCGAAATACGTCATTTGAAGTTATTATGAAATTTGAAGATCATAAAATTGTCTATAATTTTCATTTGAAGCATTTTTTCATATCATCAACCATTCTCGAGATATAGCGCATACAAAAGAACCGGCAGAATGAAGGGTCAAGGTCAAATTTGGGCTTTGAAATTGCCATTTTTGAAATTTGACGGGGTCTCCCCCGCTTGTTTGTTTACGGATTGGGTCGCGGGTGGTATCGTTGGAAAGCTTGAAGGTCCAACTTTCTAATGCGTTTTCAACCAGTATCCTAGGATGTCTATGAAAGAACTTATAAAGCACTTTCTCTAGGTTGACCCCTCAACATTTTCAATTGCGATTTTAGGGGGGAAGGATCGATTTTAAGGGGGCGGTGTCCGAACAAACGTTGATCAGGAGACCATTTAGAATCGATTGGCATACCCCTGTTCAGACCTTAGCAAAACACCCTGTATATATAAGGATGCGCTATATCTCGAGAATGGTTCATGATATGAAAAAATGCTTCAAATGAAAATTATAGACAATTTTATGATCTTCAAAATTCATAATAACTTCAAATGACGTATTTCGCAAAGGAAACGAAAGAATTGCGAAAAACCGATTTTCGTGACCTTTGACCTTGAATAACTTACAACGCGGACACGATAGCATTTGTGACTTTTGAGACAACATTTAGAACGACAAAACAAAGGTTTATACCAATTTACAGCTTATTATCTTTCATTCCGAGGTTGACCCCTTTTTTTACCTAATATGACTGGGCTATTATCACAGTTCGCTCAGTGCACCAGCGCAAGTGAATACCGTTTTTCGTTTAGTGCGAGTAAAAATCGGGGGCATGTGCTGCGTGTAATATGAAATCAAGCAAACCCGGCAATGCCTATGAACTCGAATAACCCCAAAGACCCGATCGGGAAAAGTAGTGCTTATGCTTGCAGTGCCCATAAAGTGCAAAATAATGTAATTGCGCAAAACCAAGAAATGGAAACCGAAGCTAGCAACCAGACAACCAAACCCGAGGGCAACGCTCCCACCGGGATCCAACGTTACTTCAACATCGCAGCCAGCGCTGACAAACGAAAACGTAGCCCTCCCAGCTCTAAGCCCACAACAGCAGCAAAAATCCCTAAGACCCAAATCGCCTCATCAAGCAACAGGTACGCCTTGTTAGATGTTGATTCAGGCGAACCTGCACCCCAACACAAACCGCCACCAATTTACATCCGCGAGCAAAGTGACAATGCTCTTATCAAAGGTATCAACGATAAAATCGGCAAAGACGCCTACTACATTGTTGACCTTAAGAAGGGGGAAATTAAGGAAACAAAAGTACAAGTAAGTAACGAAGTAGCTTACACCCAAGTAGTTAACTGGCTCAATTGCAATGGTAAGAAATTCTACACCTACCAAATGAAAAGCGCAAAGGGGCTACGCGTAGTTTTAAAAGGTATAGACCACAACGTTGATGTAAACGAAATCAAAGCCGACCTCGAACAACAAGGCTTCAAAATAAAAACGGTAAACAACATTTTTAACAAGTACAAGCAGCCCCAGCCAATGTTTAGAGTAGAGTTAGAACCCGACTACAATAAACTCCCCAAAGGCAGAACTCACCCCATATACGATGTTAAATTCGTCTTAAACCGTAAAATATCCATAGAAGAGCCATACAAAAGATCTACCCCAATACAGTGCCAAAACTGCCAAGAGTTTGGGCACTCGAAAACATATTGCAAGCTAACAAGTGTTTGCGTAGCCTGCGGTGAATGCCATCCAGTTAGAGAGTGCAACAAAAACAAGAAAGATCCTAACCTAAAGAAATGCAGCAACTGCAATGGCAACCATACCGCTAACTACAGGGGCTGTCCAGTCTACATTGCAATCAACCGCAGCAAAACTCAAACGAACAGCAAGCACCCCCCCCCCCCCCCCCCCCCTAAATGCACCCCTAAACCAACATACACCTACATATCAAATCGCACCCACCTTAAACGCACCTGACATCCAACAAACAACGTACAACAACCCCAACACATATGCAAACGTACTCAAAAACAACCTCAATCAACAAACAGACTCACAACAAGACAACATCATCCAAATCCTTATGGCTCTCTCTGCAAATATACAACAGCTAACTATAACGATGCAGCAGATGCAGAACACTCTAAACAAGCAAACAGATATACTAACTAAGCTACTAAAACCATGAAGCAACTAACAATAGCCCAATGGAATGCGAACGGCATCAAAAGCCACTTACTCGAATTAGAGCTCTTCATCAAAAACAACTCAATAGATGTCATGCTTATCTCCGAAACTCACCTAACCAGTAAAAATAAATGCAAAATCCCAGGATTCAAATGCTACACCACGAACCATCCAGAGGATAAGTCGCATGGCGGTACCGCAATATTCGTAAAAAATAGAATAAAACATCATCCAATAGTGAATAGTAAACACGACAATATACACTATACCGCAATCAACATAAGTGAACTAACATCCAACTTCAACATAGCCGCAGTTTACTGTCCACCAAGGTTCCCTATCTCTACAGCCCAATTCGACGCATTCTTCAACTCCCTTGGCCCCCGATTCCTGGCCATAGGCGACTACAACGTGAAATCCCCCTTCTGGGGCGCTCGCCTTACAACACCAAAAGGCAATCAGCTTCTGAAGTCCATCTGCAAAAACAACCTGTCATGCTCAGCTGGAGGTGTCCCCACATACTGGCCGACGGATAGAAAAAAAATCCCGGATATCATAGACTTTTGCGTTTATAAAAATTTCAACCCCAATCAAATAACTGCCAAAACGACTCTGGACTTATCATCCGATCATGCCCCCACAATCTTTACCCTCACCAGTACCCCCGCATTCATCGCTAAACCACAAGCCCTCACTAATCATAGAACAAACTGGATTAAATACCAAAAACTAAAGGAAAAATCATTCTGCCCACGTATCAAACTAAAATCAAAAGCTGACGTTGACAACGCCTTAAACTACCTAAATCACACCATCAAAGAATGCGCAGAGATCGCGACGCCAGCAACAAATAAACTATCCCCTGATAGAACACCAAACCATCTCAATAAGCCCACACTGGATCTGCTAAAAATCAAAAGAAAAGCCAAAGCAAGATGGCAACAAACTAGATCTCCTGAAGCCAAAAGAGCATTAAACAACGCCACTAAGTCCCTCAAGGCCAAGCTTGCCTCAGATAAAAACGATGGCATAAATGAGTTCGTGTCTGGGTTAAACCACCTCCCAGACACCAACTATTCTATATGGAAGGTCACAAAACGTATAAGAAAACCCATCCACCCGGACACCCCAATCAGAGACGCCCATGGCAATTGGATTACAAGCCCGGAAGATAAAGCGGAAAAATTCGCGCAGCATCTGGCTGAAGTTTTTAAACCCATCATTACCTCACAACCCAACAATCAAACTAACAACAATACAAGCACCTCGAGACCAATAAAATTCACTATTAAAGACGTCCACTCTATAATAGCAAACATCAACCCGGCTAAATCACCAGGACACGACGGAATTACAGGCAGACTAATCAGAGCCCTCCCTATGTCTAGCATTCTCGGAATTACACACATTTTCAATGCAATACTTCGCCTCAACTACTTCCCTAATACCTGGAAAATGTCCAACATAATCATCATACCCAAACCTGGCAAGGACAAAACCAAAATCGACTCCTACAGACCAATCAGCTTACTGCCTATACTTTCAAAAATATTCGAAAAACTGTTATTAGAAAAAATTCAAAAGGCACTAAGGACTCACCAAATAATTCCAGAGCACCAATTCGGCTTTCGTAATAACCATAGTACTATCGAACAGGTCCACAAGATAGTCAATGAAATCAAAGCGGCATTTGAAGGCAAAAAATACTGCGTAGGACTATTTCTTGATGTCGCACAGGCCTTTGACAAGGTTTGGCATGAAGGATTGCTGCTCAAAATAGAAAAATTACTCCCCACCAAATTCCACGGTATTCTTAAAAGCTATATCGAAGGCAGACACTTTAGAGTAAAATATAACGACCACATTAGCAAGTCATACCCCATCAAAGCAGGCGTACCCCAAGGCAGTGTGCTCGGCCCAACACTCTACCTATTATATACAGCAGACTTACCAAGAAATAAGCAGATCATAACCACCACTTTTGCCGATGACACCGCTGTCCTTATAACCCACCCGAATCCACAAACTGCACGCAGAGAGCTCCAAACCCATGTCGACCAAATAATAGACTGGGCGGATAAATGGGGTATTAAACTCAATGAAAACAAATGTGAGCAGATCACCTTTACTCTAAGAACAGCCACTTGCAAGCCTATCCTCATCAACAACAAACCGGTAACAACCAAGAACGAGGTCAGATACCTAGGGCTCCACCTAGATAGAAGACTTACGTGGAAATCCCACATAAACAAAAAATGCGAACAGCTAAAGCTAGCTTTCAACAACCTTTATTGGCTTCTTCATAAAAACTCTAAACTGGGCATCGATATAAAAATTACCTTATACAAAGCCATTCTAAAACCCATATGGACTTATGGTCTCCAGCTATGGGGAGCAACAAAAACATCCAACCTGGCCAAAGTGCAACGTGCCCAGACAAAAATCATCAGAGCTATTCTAGGTGCCCCAAGGTACGTCCGTAATGAAATCCTCCTAAACGACACAAATTTAAACACCGTCGAACAAGAAGCTGCTAAGCTCAGCATGAACTACACAGCACGTTTGGCCATTCACCCCAACAAAACAGCAAGAAAAATTTTAACGTCAAACAAATTCTGCCGTCTTAAGCGACGTGACCCTCTGGATATCCCATATAAACACCCCATTCCACAATCCAAAAACAGTAACGATGGGAAACTATCAAACGAAGCAGGTAGACAACACCGGGGAGGTCATCAATTCAGTGGTGGTTAGCCCCGTCGACATAAACTCGACACAGATTGAAACAACCCTCATCATACTCACCGCCCTAGTCGGGACAAACTTGGTATACCAGTTCTACAAGGATTATAGAAGATCGTTAAAGAGGAATATCAGGGCAATGGCACCTCCAACTGTCCTGGGAACTGCGCCTAATACGACCAGCATAGGAAATCAGTCGCCTCGTGAATCCAACTAACTTTCCGCACTGGCGCAATAGTTAATCACCTTACTAGTTTTTAAGAATCGATGTAACTTATGCTAGAGGCCCTGCGAAAAGGCCTAATACATAAATTAAACTATAAAGTTTACAAAAAAAAAAAAAAAAAAAATTTAAGAAGCAAGCACAAAACTTGAATTATTTAAACTTAACAAAATCATCACTTTGTGTTCAATATATGCCAAATTACATTTAGGAGTTTGCGGTATTTGTCTAAAGAAGATCCATCCCGCACACTGAATTACAGGCATAGTTTCGAGAGGAAACTCTTTGTTTGGCGAAAACGTGTGGTAATTCACATACATTTATAAATTTTAAAATACATACTTGAAATTGTTCATGCCATAGTAACACATTGATGAGGATACATTATCTTTAAATTCGAAAATAAATTCTTGGCTCGAAAAATTATAGTGGGAAGTCTGATCCATCTACATACATCAAGCTGCCGCAGTTGTTTAGTAAGTGTATTTCATAATTCGAGTAATAGTTTTATTAGATATAAGCCTAAATTAAGAATGTGAAATCAGTTCTGCGAAATAATATATGTAAGCGAGAAAGCAATTTTAGACTATTTTAAAGATAATCAGGTATTAAAAAACAAGCATAGAGATGAAATAATCCGAATAATTTTGGAAGCAATAAATGCACGAAATATCGCTCTAAAACCAGTTAATTTTGAACTAATTTCCAATCAAATATCTGATATATTTCCTAGCGAGACATCGGCTGAGGTCGTAAATGCAGTGTAGTGTGCTCCACAGGGGGTTAGTAGTTATCTGCGAGACTGTACTATAGCTTTTAAGCCATTAGCCCAGTAGATAGGTTCAGCTACGCCATCTGCGCCTCGATAGTGAAACTACACTCAACGCCATGATAATCAGCGCCACTTTGGGGAGGCCATGTTGACTGTCAGCTTTGGCGCTCACTTAGTGTTATATCTGGGATGTACAGGAATAATTAAAAAGTCCGAACGTGTACTTCACTTCATTTTAATTCAGTCTTCCTTACACGAGTGCTAGCAACTGAGTGACTACTTAACTGTGATACATGACTGTGATTTCAATACTTCACACATACATATATAACATCTCCCTTTTTCGTGAGAATTGACTATTCTGATTATGATTCTTATCGCTAACTAAAGTTAGTACATATTTTAATTTTTTATTTCACATATTGAATCCTAAGTAAATATATATGTATTTAAATTCATAATCCAAACTTATTTCACATATTGAATCCTAAGTAAATATATATGTATTTAAATTCATAATCCAAACTTTTTTTTTTTCAATTATTACAGTTAAATTATTAAATTACAATTAGTTTTCTTTCTAAGCATATGTTAACCTTTCTGGTATTTTTACTGTTCTGCCAGATCGAGTTTTGTATAAGTCTTTTGAATTTCCATGCTCACTGTTGTCATTTCCGTGACCATCTATACTAACTTGATTATTTTCAGAATTCAATTCTTGTTGCGATTCAAGATCAGATGACGTGTTTATATTATAATTAACATTTAAGTTACTGTGATCAAAGTCAGGTGTTTTCACAATTGGTTCAAAAACTGATTTACGTATATGCCGAGAATTTCTTCGGAGCAACTGATTGTTCTCATTTCGAATTTCATACGACCTTGGACTTGATGCTCGTCCTACTATTGTAGCTGGTTCCCATTTTTTATCAACCTGATATATAGAAATGCACCCGTTACAGGTTTAAAATTTAGTCCAGCTCAACTTCTGATGAGCCGATCTTTGCGTACAAAAATCCCCGTAAGAATGGAATTGTTACAACCAAAAACGGTAAACATTTCCCACACATTAAGTGCCAGTCAGCAAAGGTATAAGGAGTATCATGACAACCGAATCAGAAAACTGAAAGAAAGAAAATTTCAAAAGGGGGAAAATGTTGTATATCAGGTTGATAAAAAATGGGAACCAGCTACAATAGTAGGACGAGCATCAAGTCCAAGGTCGTATGAAATTCGAAATGAGAACAATCAGTTGCTCCAATTACATTCAAGGTGAATCCTCCATAGGATTCAACTTTTTGTTTAACTTCTTTGAGTTTAAGAGTTTGTTTGTTATTTTTCACCAATTCGGAAAATACGCTATATGGTATGGTGTTAACTTCTGATCCGGAATCTATTTTGAAATCTACAAAAGAATTAAATATTTTAACCTTAACATACCAAAATTTGTCTTTTTTATTCACACTATCTATACTTAATGTATCTATTACCAAATTATCTAGTTCATCTTCCAAGTTATTCTCAGTAGAGTCATCATTAGTTACTTCCAGGTTATGTATTATTTTCTTGCATGCTGAAGCGAAATGATTTCGTTGCCCACATCGGCTGCAAATTTTTCCATATGCCGGGCACCTATTTGGCCCATGAGTATAACTACATTTGGTGCACTTCGTCACTTTTTGGTTGCTGTTGTTTCCCGAACTGTTGTTTGCTCTGCTTTTCAAATTTTGTTGATAACGGTTTCCTCCTTTTGCTTCATATGAAGGTTTATAGCTGTTGGACTTTTGAGTCACTTGATGAATCTCGCTGCTTTGCCTTAACTCCTGGGCATGTTTATGAGTTATTTCCGCTACCCTACACATGTCTATTGCTTTTTTCAAATTTAGGTCTTCAGTTCTTAGCAGCTTTTCTTGAAGATCTTTGCTGCTGATGCCAAACACTATGCGATCCCTCAGCATTTGATCTGTAATCGGTTCACTTGCATTTGTGAAATCACACTTTTTAGACTGCTTTGTAATTTCCGCCAAAAAGTTTTCGAATGATTCACCGTGTTGCTGCTTTCTTGAGTGAAATAAAAATCGTTCGTATATTATGTACTTTTTCGGATCACAGTATTCATCAAATTTTTTTATAACTGTTTTATAAACTTTTTTCTCATCACCAGTTAGTCCGAAAGAATCAAATATCTCAACACCTTTTTCACCAATGAGATTTAGTAAAACTGCAATTTTTCTTTCATCGGATATTTTCCCACTAGAGTCACTTGCTATTATAAAAATTTCGAAGAGTTTCTTAAATTTATTCCAGGCAGAGCTAATGCTCCCTTCAAAATTCATTGGACCTGGTGCTCTTAGGGACTCCATAGTCACTGCACTGTGATTTTTCTTTCCACCTTTTGTTTCAATAACAACTTCAAAACGACTGCGCCATGTTATATCTGGGATGTACAGGAATAATTAAAAAGTCCGAACGTGTACTTCACTTCATTTTAATTCAGTCTTCCTTACACGAGTGCTAGCAACTGACTGACTACTTAACTGTGATACATGACTGTGATTCCAATACTTCACACATACATATATAACACTTAGTCATGCCAGATGAACACAGCCATACTTCCGGCATCTTGGCAAGTTCTCTTCCTTGTGATCTAGCCGCCATAGACGAAAGTGCTTGCGAAAAGTGAAGATTAAGTCTTCCGCGGAAAATTTAAAGTAAATAATTGTATAAAAAAAAAAAAAAAAGGAAACAGTGGAAGAAAAAGAACGGCAAGAAATTAAAAAGGTATAGGAGCCTAAGAACCAGGGCCGGCCTTAGCCATCTAGGCGCCCCGGGCGAGTCATGCCTTTGGCGCCCTTTTAGGTATACTTATTTCATTACAATTAAAAAAACTGTATTTTGAATTTGTACCATATCTTTTATTGAATTAATAGAAAACTACAAACATCACATGTATTTAAAATACATATTTCAAATCTTATTTTTCTAGCTTTTTTGTCAGCAAATTCTCTGATAAGACTGGCAAAATCTAAATTTTCTGCAACTTGATTTTCAATAGATAGCGCGGCCAAACTAGTCAATCTTGTTTGAGACATTGTAGACCGCAAATAAGTTTTTATCAATTTTAGTTTAGAAAAACTTCGTTCGCCACTTGCAACAGTCACTGGTATTGTTAACAAAATACGCAGCGATATCCAAATGTTGGGATATAACTCTTGAAGATTATGTTTTTTGATAAAATTTAATGTTTCGATAGGAGTTGCCTGACTGTCTTCGAGATAAGAACTAGCAGATAAAGTGAGCCACAGGACCAATCGAGAGGGAGGGCACGTAAGCCGACGACCACAATGATCTTTGACTTTATTCCTTGGGAAAAAGAGTGATATTTAATCAGCCGAAGGGAGGCCTTTTCACCATATCATCGGTTTTCATCAACGCTGAGAACTCCACGGGCGTGGAGACTTCATCGAGATCTTCCATTAGCGAGACATTTCCCTCATATTTCATCCCCCGGAGGCTCCCATCACCAGAGAGAATTCACCCACGAGGCGGCGACCCCTGATGCCGCGAACTGAGTTTGTCGATCGGGAAGAAGGAAGTCATCCCTCACTTCAGAGCCTCTGGATCACCGAACAGGCGACGGGACTCCAGGCACAATCTTCGCCGTACGGGATCATCGGGCGCAAATCGAAATCGAGAGGGCGGGTCAAGGTCAACCGGTCATTCGACGATCATCAGCAGGTACCATCGTCGCTGTTCAGCAGAAGCAACGCATTCTCCACTTGAAATAAAGGAAGCCTTCAGTCATCGGCAGCATCACCACCACATCACCGTTAGATAAGTACAAGTAGATTCATTTCTTAATTTTGTTAAGTAGCTAGATGTTAAGCAAGGTTAGGGGTGGCCACCACGCAATGTCATAGCCAGGGCAAAAGTGGAATAACAGATCCTTTTGAATTGAACTAAGGACGTATAATTTCAATTGTCATCCTGGGAACACACTACAGCAGCACTGCGTTAGTGCTGTCATCGTGCGGTCATAATCGCAGCTGCTGCCCCGTGCAGTGAAGTCATAAATGTATCATACTGCAAAAAAGCATCGTGGTTCAAAGCAATCCTTGCAGCAAACTTCGTGCGCCTGCGGATGTACAGCGGCTAAAGCACTTACATGCATTTACGACGTCAGCATCCACTAAAGTAAGTATTATAAGGAATAATTAGTACTGCAATAAATAAATACTTTTTAATTTATTCAGGACCTGGCTGAGGTCGTAAATGCAGCGCTACTTCATATGCACTGCAATAGATCTGCCGCAGTACTTTTTTCCTGCCTTAGCCGCTGCGCATCCGCAGCAAAAATATGGGATGCTTTACAACCGTAGCAGGCTGAGGTCGTAAATGCAGCATTTGTCACTCAGCCGGTTTTTATTGACGGAACGGTGCCGTGAATTGGATTGCGATGGATAAAACAATTGTAAACATCATTTGCAATACAATCATTGAGAATTTATATCCATCTGTAAATATTAGTAAGGAACTTCGTCACACGACCAGGCGAAAAAGACATTCCTTACTATTATTTAAACTTCAAACAAGCAAAATAAAGGTGCCTAAAATTGCACAATATATTAAAGTAAGTGAAAAATATCCCGAAGATATTTTTTTTCAACATTTTAGAATGAAAAAAGAAACATTTCAGGTAAGATTACATTATTTTATTATAGTTTATATGAATTTTGAATAATTTGAAATTTTAGGTATTGTGTAATATAATAACACCTTATTGGCCCTCAAAAAAGAAAGGACGTCCCAGCATTGATTTGAAATACTCCTTGTACACTACATTATGGACTTTGGGTAACAAAAATTCACTAAGGGAATTATCTGACCGTTTTGGGATAGCCAAGGGAAGTGTTCACAAATACATATGTCAACAAAACATGCAAAATAATTAACAAAATAATATCGAGATTCGTTCAGTTCCCAACGAATATTGACGATATAAATTTGACCCTTAACAAATTCGATTATTTTCGGGCTTCGTCATTTTCGGGAGTTTTAGGATGTATAGATTGTACTCATATTCCCATACCAGCTCCTCTTCACGATCCAATCAGCTATTACAATAGAAAAGGTTACCATTCTGTTATAGTACAGGTAGGAAATATTATTTTTTTTTACATCAACCTTTGCTAACATAATAAATTTCAGGCTGTCTGTAATAGCGACCTATTATTTACTGATGTGTTCATTGGCTGGCCTGGTAGGAGCCACGACGCAAGCGTATGGAAGAGTAGCCCTCTCTACTCAGCTTTAAACGAAGGAAGGTTGCAATTACCTCCAGATATCCATTTAGTAGGCGATTCGGCATACCCGATAAGACCTTTTTTAATGGTTCCGTACAAAGATACGGGTCATTTATCTATAAATCAAAAAATGTTTAATGCGAGACTAAGCTCAACGAGAGTTTGCGTGGAACAGGCATTCGGCATTTGGAAGAGCAAGTTTCAGTGCTTAAAATTCCTAAATATCCGTAACCTGGAGCGTGCAAGGGACGTAATTCTGACGTGTATTGTACTACATAATTTTATAATAAAACATGACGGGATAATGAGACCAGCTGAAAACCTTTCCAGGCAGATGAATCGGGAACAAGTTCTAAATTTTGATGGAAATAGCTGCGGGAAAATAAAAAGAGACCGCATTTGCCAAGCCTTGTAAAAATGAGAAAAGTGTATACAAATAAAATTTTATATTTCAATAAAACAAAATAATACAATAAAAATAACCATAGTTCATTTCAGTTAAAGTCATCTTCCGTAGTGTCCTACTCCTTGAGCATGTTTTGCAAGACCTCTTTCAGCTCTCGGATCTCCCTTATCTTGTCTTGTTCCAATTCGATCCGCTTTTCTTCAAGCTCCACTAATTTGTTGTGCCTCTCGTCCTCCCTTTTCGCTTCAGCCGTTAAAAGTGCTATCACATCGTCATTCGTTTTAAGCCGCTTAGGTCTTGGTGAAGTGACTTCCTCTACAATTTCATCTTCCAGGTCCGGAATGGAGAGTGCACTATCTTGCGAGGATAGCTCAAGAGGTGTCGAGGCCCGATTGTCGGAGGTTGATCTTCGCACTGGTGCTTCGTTTCTTTCCTCTTCTGGAAACGTGGAGTACAAATTTTGTGCAGGAGGTTGCACACAGTGCCGAGAGCCATAAACCACGTCAAACAGGTCGAGTACTCCCATAAGGTAGCCTCTCTACCGCTTTGGTCGTTCCTTTTTTTAATGCGGTTGTATGTCAGAAGCATATTGCTAAATTTTTTGCAAATTTCCTCCTTGCTAAAAATAAAACTCGCGTCTTGTTCCCTTATTTTTTGGAGGACTTTGCCCCACAAGACTGCTTTTTTCTTTTTCCCCGCTTTAAATTCCTCTTCCATATCCAGTCGCACAGTGATGACCAGTTTGATGTCCGGCTTCTGCCATTTAGTTAATTCTTCTTCCCTTCTATAAAAAATTTATAAGCAATAAACAATTAAACCAAAGAAAAACTTTGACTTATTACCCGGCGGTTACACGAGTCAGTAGTGCTGACGGAAAGTACTGATTTCAAAATGTCAAATCTGTTGACAGCAATTGCGTTGTGTTCGATCAACTGACCGTCAGTTCATGTTAAAAATGTCGTCGGTGACAGATAATGTGTGCCGGTGACAGATAATGTCTAGTCAGTAGTGACCAGGAGCGCGTTCAAAAACTTAACCATAGTTAACCCCGTGGTTAGCCATAGTTATGCTCATCGAAGCCACTTAACCACAGAGTTATGCTTAACCACCAGGGTATTTTTGAACGGACCATAGTTAACTACGGCATGAAAGAAGAAGCATGAAATGTCATTGATAAGAATTGAGTGGTGCATTTGAAGTAAAGTAAACAAGAACTTCTTTAAATTGGAGGAAAGCTATACAACAATACAGTCGCTCAACCAACCAAATAAAATGGATGAAAATAGAAAGCGAATATTAGTAGCAGCGGCTATAAATACAGCAGTGGATCATTTTCGTAGATCAATTAATGCCGCTTTGAATAAAGTAAATTAGTGTAATTATATAAATTGTCCTATACTTGAATATTCATTCATAGATTATGGATATGGATACCTCCGACTCGAGCAGCGACTCAGAGACTGATGATGAAACGTGCATTGCGTTAACAGCACAATATATTAAAAATGAGCCAAACCGCATCAGGGGATTCATTGAAGGAGTTGTTAGAAATCATAGCCAAATTGAATTCCAACGACATTTTCGACTAACAAGACAAGCTTTTCAATATTTGTTAAGCAAAGTACGACATAATTTGAAAGATAAAGATGTAGGGCGACATATGATTGATGTAGAAAAGCAACTACTTTCCGTGATTTGGCTTTTAGCAAATCAAGAATGTTATAGGTAAAATAGATTCTGTTAGAACATAATCAGATTAGATTACATAATGTTCGTGTGCTTTCAGATCTGTAAGCGAAAGATTTGATATGCCGAAGTCATCCTTATCTTATACGTTTTTTCGGATCATAAATGCTATAAATAAAATCTCACCAGAAGTAATTCGTTGGCCAACAGAACCAGAGATGACTACTTCAAGACTAGAATTTGAGCTGATTTCAGGTATTAAAAACTGCATCGGAGCTATCGACGGAACTTATGTGGCCATAAAAGCACCAAGAGAACAAGCACATTGTTATACAAACAGAAAGAAGTTTCATTCGATAACATTGCAAGCTGTTTGTGATCATCAAATGAGATTCTTGGATTGCTCTGTGGGATATCCGAGCTCTGTCCATGACGCCAGAATATTTCGAAATTCATTATTGTACGAAAAAGCTGAAGAATTTCATGAGAGTATGTTTCCATGGAATTCAGTCATATTAGGAGATAAAGCGTACCCTGTTAAGCGTTGGTGCATTCCACCTTATCTTGATTATGGGAACCTCTCCGACATCAAGAAGAAATTTAACAAGTGTCATAGTTCGGCAAGACAGGTCATTGAAAGAAGTTTTGCTCTTCTATTTGGCCGGTGGAGAAGATTAAAAAAAGTTGATATGAATAGAGTGGCGGCGATTCCTGCAACAGTTTTGGCTTGTTGCACTATGCACAATATTTGCCTACTATTTCCGGATGAACTTACAGATACCTACATAGCCGATGGAATGAGCGATGTTATTGAAAACCAAACTATTTATAATGTCAGTACAGATCATACTCCAACTGGGAGTGCTCTTCGAGACTTCATGGCAGCAGAATTAAGGCGGTAAGGAATAATACAAAACTGTTTAAATTCATTATGATGTTTTTTTAATAATTCATATAAACATGTAATTTGGTAAATAAATAATAATTGTAAATATTCTTCAGAGTTTGTCAATTAATTTCTCCATAGTACTCTTGAAAACCTCAGTGGCTTCCCTAATTGTTTCCACTGCTTCCTTTTGCATTTTGATTTTTTCCTCCCTGTCTTTCTGTCTTTCTTTTTCTCTATTTTCTCTATATTTTTTTCGTTCGGCTGACATTTCTTCCAACAAATTTATTAAAGTTTCGCTATTACTCGAACGTTTTCTTTTTCCCGGTATTGTTTCGGAAGTTGAACTGTCTTCTAGTAAACTTGCATGGGAGGTCGATGGAATTGCCCTGGGAATGCTACTTTCCACGTATGCCACTGGTGTAATATCGTGGTCGGTGCTAAACGTTTCCTCAAACCATTCCATGTACTCAAATGTTGCTGCTCCCGCTCCTGACTTATTATTGTTGTCTTTAATTTTTTTATATTTTTTCTTCAAATTATTAAATTTGTTTTTACATTGCGTGGAATCTTTTGTAAAATAGCCTTGTTTCTGCATTTCGCTGGACACCACCTCCCAGACATTATCATTTTTTAAAGTCGTCCCGTCGAATAAATGTTTTTTCTCTCTGTATATTTGCAGTAAACATCTTACTTCATTCTCCTTCCATGAATGCCTTGCACCTAATAAAAAAACGTATTTATTAAAAAGAAATAAGAATGAATATTAAATTGGTTGATAATATGATACACATCTAAAGTTAAGCTTAAATTTAAATAACATACTTTCTGAAGAGTTGGAATTGGAAAGCCTTGAAGTTGATGCTACAGCAGACTCCGCAATCAATAAATCCCCACAATTCGTTTCGTCGACTTCGATATTTTGAAGAGTCCCTGTAATTACTTGTAATATTAGTAAAACTCTTAAGTATATATTTAATATATTTGGTACTCACCATCAGGCATTTCCACATAAAATTCCCCATTTTTTCCTCTTAACAAACTCATGTTTTTCTCCGAATTTCAAATTTCAGATTCAAATTTAAATTGCACACAACTGTCACTTAGTTCAAAAACTTTGTCTTCTTCTTACTTTTGAGAATGTGTTTGTTAACTATGAGCTTACCATACTCAGGGAGTATGGTTAAAATTAAACCACGTCATAGTTAACTATGAGTAGTTTATGAACGTCAAATAGTTATGCTCGTGGTTATGTTGTGGTTAACCTGCGAGTTTTTGAACGACCATAGTTAACCATAGTTAACTATGGTTAACTATGGTTAAGTTTTTGAACGCGCTCCAGATTATTTTCCGATCACAAATGACGGGTCAGCAAAAAATGACAGACAGTGCGCGTTTACACGAGTCAGTGTCAGTGTCATTGTCAGCTCTACTGACTCGTGTAACCGCCGGGTTACGCTTCCATATTTTATTTCAAAATGTCAAATCAATCCGTTTGCAGGCGCACGAAGTTTGCTGCAATGACTGCTTTGAGCTGCGATGCTTTTTTGCAGTGTGACATATTTACGACTTCACTGCACGGCGCAGTAGCTGCAATTATGACCGCCCGATGACAGCACTAACGCAGGGCTGTATTTACGACTTCAGCCTATATGTCCTGCCAGTTATGCCACTCACAAAGATCTGCATTTTATGTTGTGGAATCTGTAGCGCCTATGTGTTTTCCATGTCTTAAAACGTTGTGGACTGTTGCTGTTAATTTCCTGCATGCATAAGCATACTTATCATTTAATAATGTTGCTGTTTGTTTTGCATATGTTCCGAAACTTTCAGCCTTTATAGGAAGACCACAAGAAAGAACATTTAATATGGTCTTAAATCTCTTTATAATTCCACGTCCATTTTGTTAATCTCCGCTGTTATAACCAGGAGTTCAAAAAACCTCCTCGCTGTGTTGCCGTCATTTGTACGTCAAAATCCTGCTTTTACACTATCTGACAATGTCAGATGACAAGTCGATTTCAGATTTGTCAAATTTGTCATCTGACTCGCATTTGCCACAAAAATAATTTTCGCGCTTACATCTACGAAGCAAAATCATCTGACTTGAATGTTAAATTGAAATGTTTTAAATTAAAATGTTAAATTGAAATGTTTTTATTTCAGAAATTTCTTTCGCCTTTACGTAATATATGTATATTAAAACTTCCATCAGTTACCTTTTCCGATATCAATACGCCTGAAAATGAAAATGCCATCTGACTTGTCAGAACGAATAGCCCCGGTTCTAATCACAAATTTTCAAGCTGACATGTCGGCAGACCTGTCAGCTGACAACTTTTAAAACATCTACAAGAAATGACATGTCAGATGCGAAGGCTTAGGTGACATGTCATCTGACATTGTCAGATAGTGTAAAAGCACCTTTAGGTGTATCAATAATTAAACCAAGTCGTCGTCTGAACTCTTGTTGTATCCTGTATTTCTCCTCCAGTCTCTGTTGCTTATTCTCAGGGTTATTTCGCACGTCTCTATCTTCTCTAAAACCGGAGATATAGCAAGTGGCTCTCTCAGAAACCACCAAATAAACTAAGTGTCCGCGAAAGGGTGACATTCAATTTTTCTTAAAATATGTAATTCACTTTACGATTAATTACTATTCACATAAAAACTGTTTACTTCTACTTGTTACTCATATTCAAAAAAAATTAGTTTGAAACTGAGTAAAATTACCATATATGCCCTGTCGTAAATTGCAAGCTAAGAGATCTCACTCGTCGGTGCCGCACTGGCTTGTTTACGTTTACGTGCGTATTTTTTAATTACATAAAATTTTCTGGCCGGTTATATTACCGACTCGTGTATTTACCGTGTGAGTTCTACCGACCCGAAGTTTCTTTAAGAATTAAAATAACTCCGGGTTCATTCTAGTTTTGAATTTTGCAAAATTTAGTTGTGAAAAAAGTGAAAGAAAAAAAAAAAAATCATGTTTAAAGTGGTTAATCTTCTTGTCTTTTGTCGAAAAGTTAAATCCGAAAGTTTAAAAGTACTTAAGTTCCCCCCCGGAAAGACTTAAGTATTTCTACACGGGAGTCGAGAGTCCGAAATAAGTGAACCTAAATGTTAGAAACAATAGACTTAGTGCAGTGTATTAAGTGAAGAACAATATAACGAGCATTCCAAGCCAAGATCGTGTTTTGATTGTGATTCCCCGGTTAGGGAGTTTGAGCATAACTGCTACTCCCAGTCCAGCCTGCCGATCTCGAGAAGTTAAGCATTCCGTGCTGCTTCCGAGATATCATCGAGCCGAGCCCCAGCGGGACCAGGCCCAGGAGCAACAACAAGAGATTTTATTCCCGCAACGGAATAAGATCTCAATTGTTATAGTCCGCACCCTCAGAGTACACAACAGCGGCCAAATGGTTGACTTTTGGTGGAGATGTGAATTCCAGAACAGGGGAAGTCCCCATCTCCATGTAGTGGTGTGGGTAAAAGATCATCCAGGTTTTGAAACCCCACCCACCAAACATTTGGGCGAAAAATCGCCACGGCGAAATATGGATGATATTGCCAAACTATCCTCAGGTAGAAATTTAGGCGAAAAGGCTGAAATGGTTTCTTCTTGGGTTCGCCAAGGCGAATAAAAGATGAAACAGCACAAGACTTTTCGCTCATTTTGAATACGGAAGAAAAGCAGGCGATAGGTGTTTCGGCACGAAACAAATCATCAATTAATTTTACGTGTTAGTTTAGTTTTTTGATATCAATTTACATTTTAAGAAAAAGTCTGTTATTTACGATAGGATTTAGGATAAGATTTCTTCGGGCGGTCATAAACTTAAGTCTGGGTCTCGGAAAAACCGGGCTTCGGATGTCGGGTATGGAGCGCATAAGGACAACAGATGTTGGGTCTGGAGCACCTAAGCAAACAACCGAGAGGAGAAAAGACTCGGCCAGGGACGGTGAACCTACGTGACGCGAGACTCTCTCCGCCGTCGAGCTTTCGATGCAGATTTTCATCCCCGCTACGCGTTCCAAAACCAAGGCCCTCTCCTTTTTTTTGGGACGGAGAATGAGTGAATCTTGCGTGCAGTCGGTGTGTGCAAGTCAGTCTGGATCTGAGCGTTGTTGAGACTGGTGTCAAGTGGCTTTTCAAATTGTACAAAAAGAACAATCTTGTGATCTTGTGATTATAATAAACGAGACGGGGGGTTTGTCACCTTCGAGGTTTTCCTCCCGGGCGTTTGCTCAAATCTGTGTTTTTATTTTTCACCTTTGAGGGATATTTAATGCCCACGGCAGAAAAAAAGGGAACAACCAGCTCATGTCGTAACAATAGGTATGATATTTTTTTCACTTAAAAGATATCAATGCGATATCATTAAGGAGAAAAAATCATGATATATGAAAATATTTAGAAAAGGGTTAGATGATTGCTTATATTTCCCGCGAAAACTGCAAATAACCGAAAAAATGTGCATTATTGGGTAACAATTGGCCAAGCCCGGCGACAGCAATTCAAAGAAATTATTCGTAACTGCCTGTTTTTACATAACGCTGGAGCCGGCATTTATTACTTCTTTGAGACAATTTCTTATTGAGAAAATGCATGTTATGCATGTTTCTCGGGTTGTCCTAATTGAGTTTATTGGCCGAGTCGCCAAAAAGGTTCAACCCTTAATTGTTTTTAAACCTTTTTTGTATTAATCGCCAAAGTATCCTGCATGAAATATTAAGATGTATTATGTAGGTGAAAAAGAGATGAAATTATTAAAAAATAGTCGCGGAAGGAAAACACATAAGATATTGTTTACGTTTTATCATTCGAAAGAAAATTGTATCACTTGCGTTCGAGCTCTTGAAGTGAGAATTGTGAAATTGTGAGGATTGTTAGAGTTTTGAAAATTGTTAGAGGTATGAGATAAGTGAAATTGTGAAATTCTGACTTAATTATTTATTGTATGGAACTTTAAAAAGTGAAAAACATTTAGTTAAAAGTGAGTGCAATTGGACACTAAGGGCTCGGTTACGCTGGCGAACAGCTAGTGCTAGTTCAACTGGTGTCAGCTGGCACAAGCTACTCAAACATATGCGATTGATATAGAGTGGTTACGCTGGAGCTTTCACACTTTCACACAATCATGACAGTTCATGACACCGTGATAGAAAATCAAACTGAATCAATTAGCTGGCGTTAGTTGGGAACCTCACATGTAAGAATGGATTGCTCCAAATTAATTTTGGAGAACATCTACTCAGGACCTTACAAATAATCATTCCTATGTCGTATCTTATGAAAACTTATAGATTTACATATGTATATTTACATACAGATAATATATATTTTGAATGAATTAATTCGCACTGTTATTCTTTTTAAATTCTTACCTCAGAGTTAATGAAAGTCTTTCCGTAGCAGAAATTGGACGTTGAAAATTTGTATCTTGCTTCTCTATAACATTTTGTATTTCACCTAAAATGTAGTCTAACGTTTTGATCCTCATCCTATAATAATCAAAAAATCGGTCCTCATCTCTTCTCAGACTAGAGTTCACATCACTAACACGAGCTGTTCTGCGGCATAACCACTAAATAATGAAAGTTGGGATTGTAACAGCTATCACCAATTGAACTAGCACTAGCTGTTCGCCAGCGTAACCGAGCCCTAAGGTGAACACTGATAGTGAAAGTTATAAATAAAACCTGTAGAAAAGTTTGGAAAACTCGGAAGGATATTGTAAGTTCAATATGTCATAATTAATTAGCTAACGAACTGTATTTATTAATTTGAATTAATTATCGATATGAAAATAGATCTTAACTTAATTATTTTTTACATAATTAAATGTAACAATTTTATATAAATGACTTCATGAGCAAGTATAAAAACTTGAAAGTTTTAGAAATTTTTATTGGAAAATATATGAAAATGATATAATTTCATGCGTAATTTGTTGAAATTAATAAATACAGTTTTTAATTTCACTGGTACATAGAAAATAAGTCGTGCACTTAATAAAATTTTTTCCCCGTATTATTGTGGGTTGGGAGCACAGATTAAAAGTATTTTGAGAAAAAATAATTGAAAATTTGAGTTATTCTAGACGGTTTACTATGAGGGATCGCTAAGCCAAATGTACCTTTGCAAATTTTTTTATATTTGAAGTTAAAATATTCTGAAAATACTTATATTTGGGAAAAAAATTTTGTATATTATATATACATACCTACATACATATTATACACATTATTATATTCATTATTTAGACAATTTTGTAAGAAGAATGGCGTCATCACGTTCCATAAGGGCAGTTAGCAAAAGGGAAGCGAAGAAGTTTATTGATAGCGTCTTCGGAAATAGTTCTTCAATAATTCAGGAAGGCGTTAGAATGAGGCGTGGGGAACGTGTTAGAACGGGCTATGAAGAAGACTCATTAGTAGAAAATGAAGATGCTGTAATTGAGCATGATGAAAATTTTCGAATGCTTAATGATTTAGATCCTGATAATATTGTTGATGAGGAAATTATTCAAGAGTATTATTCTTCCGATAGTGATAGCTCTAATGGGGATTTTGATTTTGTTGAAAATCTCTCTCATTGGGCTGTTAAACATTGCATTAGTAATGAAGCTGTTAATGAGCTATTGGTACTTTTGAGAAAAAATAATATTGATGTACCAAAAGATGTTCGAACATTAAAAAGAACCCCAAAGAATGTGTTTCCCTTATCAATGACATCGGGAATTTATATGCACTATGGTTTAAAGGATGCATTAACTGATATATTTCATAATAATAAATATTATATTTCGTATAATTTAGAAGAAATTTTACTAGATTTTAATATTGATGGCCTCCCAATATCAAAAAGTTCCAATAAACAAATATGGCCAATTTTGTGCAGTATTTCTGGAACTTCTGATGTATTTTTGATTGGTGTACATGTCGGCCACTCTAAGCCTGCATGTGCAAATGAATTTTTAGCTCCATTAGCGGCAGAATTGACGGGCTTAATCAACGAAGGATTTCATTATAAAAATAAGCATTTCGCAGTCAAAATCCGATGTTTTATTTTTGATGCTCCCGCGAGATCATTTGTGTTGGGGACAAAGGGACATACAGGGTATTATTCTTGTATAAGGTGCACACAGAAAGGGGAGTTTTATAAAAACCGTTTGGTGTTTCCTCCGAATGAGCAGTGCATTTTACGAACAAATGAATCGTTTAGGGCAAGATCCCAAAGTGCATTTCATAATCAAATGGAATGCACTGCTCTTGAACGATTACCAATAGACGTAATAAAACAAACTGCACTGGATTATATGCATATAATTTGTCTAGGTGTGATGAGGACCCTATTAAATTACTGGATAAAAAAAAGGGAGAACACTATTCGCTGCCTACTTGGAGACAAAAACAATTATCAGAAACACTAACTAATTTGAAGGCTTGTATTCCCCGTGAGTTTAATAGACATCCACGAGAGCTGAAAGAATTGGAAAGATGGAAAGCTTCTGAATTCAGACAATTTCTTCTTTATACTGGTCCCTTTATATTAAAAGGTGTTTTAACACAAGATCGATATGATCATTTTCTTAAGTTATCCTTGGCAGTAAGAATTTTATTGGAGGAAGAAAATTGCGTAAAAAATAATGAATGTGCTAAGAATCTTTTGCACAGTTTTGTGAAAGAAGCTCCTAAATTGTACGATTTGTCTATATTAACATGCAATTTTCACTATTTATTACATATTCATGAAGACGTAATAAATTTGAATGGATCTCTAGAAAGTTTTGGTGCTTTTAAATTTGAGAATCATTTGAGTAAATTGAAACGATCTGTAAAAAAATGCAATCATGTAGCTATTCAAATTTATAATAGGCAGGTAGAACGTAGCTTGAGTAGAGCTTTGGAAAATAGGTCGAGATCCAAAAATATGTTTGGTAATGAAATAAAATATGTTAATTTGCACAATTTCTATATATCGCTAAAAAAACCAGATAATTTTTGCTTAGTTAAAGAAAATATTATTAAAGTAACAAAAATATACCTTAATAATGGTGAACCCCATTTCGAAGGCAAAATAGTTCCGAATACTCAATCGTACTTCACAACACCAATAAATTCAATACGGTTCAACATTAGTTTTACGGATGAATTCCAAGAAGGAGTTTTAGTTAGTTTTTCTTATAAAGAAATAGTATACAAAATTCTGTGTTTAGAGTTAAATGATGTTCATTTTTTTATTCCACTGATACATACAAATAGGAATTAGATAGAGAAAAACAGTAAATGTCCAAAATGTCCTTCTTCGTCCCGCCTCAATATAACGCTGAAGAAGAAGAAGAATTCTCATATCATGAGTTTCTACGAACAAATCCAGGTAAAAATATTTTATTTCACTCATTGCAATTCACTAAACTTAAACTTACTTTGCAGGAAATCGCCCCTACACGTCAACGCAAATAAGCCCGAACAGCGACGCAAGCCATTCTTTAAAATGTTTGCAACCAGGACAAGACACCGGCGATGCTGAAGCAGACGATTATTCAAAAGGACATTCGGAATTACAGGTAAAGTGACATTTGAAAGTATGGAAATATCAAAATAGATTTGCCTACGCAACTAGATCTGAATTCTGCATTCAAAAATACATGAGTCGTTAATTTTTAAAATGTCTTAAAATTTGATACAAACTATTTTTTTATCACTTATGACATTTCGTACTTGGGCCACTTTCAAATTCAACGGTTCATATTCATACAAAAATAACCCCTGCATCATTTAAATATTATGCTATATTATTTCCTTTAAACGTTCTCCACTATTACAGGAAGACTTGGAAGAAGATGGAAGTGGCAACATTGTCATCGTAGCTCCTGCAAATTTACAGAATATATTGAAAGAATTGAAGGATCTAAAGGAGTCCGTGAAGGGCGCTTTAACAAAACTTACCACGGAAGTGGTAACGTTGCGCAACGAGATTAGAGATTTAAAAAAATTACATGGTGTTGGACCGGAACCAACTAGTTTGCTGCCCAAATTCCCCTTGACTAGCACGGACGAAGTCGACGCACTTGAAAAGTATTTAAAACATAATGAGGAGTCAGTTAAACAATTGGTAAGAATTAAATAGTGCTAATTATAATACGAATACATAAATTCATTTTGTTTTGCAGAAAACTCTAATATTACGCCAAGGTGGAGATGACTTAAGTACTTTCTTACGGTCAACAATAAAGAAAATACTATCAGATACCTTGGCCACTAAATATACATGGAGAGGAACCGCAACGAAACCACCAGCACAACACTTATTATTTGTTTCGATTTTACGAGGTAAGTTCTTTCCATTTAATTTTGAATAATTAAATATATGTATGTAAATCGTTGAAATCAATAATAATAATAATTTTTTGCATACGCTTATTTAGCATTATGACATGAGAGATTTGAACACAAAGACAGTATTTATTTTTTTCCCTATTTTAAATTAATTTTTAATAAAGTCTTTCCTTCTAAACAGGTGTATGCCATGAGAAATTCTGTAATGCAACTGACGCAACAATTAATACAATCCTGCAGAAGCATTTTCAACACGCCAGTGATCGAATTAAGAAGCGCGAGATGAGACTTCAGGAGGCAACATCGAAATAATGAGATAAATCTGTTATTAAATTTTTTATTTTTTTTTTTTTTTTTTTATTTTTTTAACGTCTAAGTCGTCTATATTAGTCTTAATTAAAGAATTTGTTTTAGTTTCGTATTAAATTTAATTAATAAGTCATTTTTGTGTTAATTTTATTTTCAAAACAACAATATATGTATATATTATAAATAAAATACATATTATGTGGAAATATTTGTCCGGTTACTGCCGCATTTGGGGCACCGAAGCCATCGGTGTCGCTATGCAATCGGAGTTCTCGCCCGAACCTGGCAGAGAGACGGTCGTGTATCCTCCTGCACGGACGATGCAGCGAGCCGGGGAGGGGGCGTAGCTGGAGGTTGAGGTGAACGTCTGCCTGCGGGATTCGGGATCCAACACGCCTCTTTGCTGCGCTCGTAGCCCCGAGGAGCTGTGGCCCTAGGGAGTAGCACACCCTAGGTCTAGGGAGAACACCCGCTCTGATCCTTAGGTCAGACGGGAGGTGCAGGGGGGTGTTCCTCGGAAAGCCTACGGAACCCTCGGAGGCAGGTCGCTGGTGATTCGGGGCCTGTTCAAAGAGGGGAAAGGACGGTCGGAAGGGGAGGGCCCTCCTATAGGTACCGGGGGAGCGGGAGGCGTAATGCTGGCGATTGCCTCGGCTATGGTCCGAGAACGCGAACCCGGTGCCCGAATCCGGTTTTGAACATACACCTATGGATTACAAAACCGATAAATCAGGGGGGGAGAATGAGGGGAGCAGCGGCACGCCCGCCAATCCCTTCGCGAGGAGGTCGCGAGTCCTCCGATCGCCGGTGCTGCATACACCGGTAGATCGGCCACGGTCGCGGGAGTCCTCGGCGGACTCGGCGGCGGCAGGAGATGCGGCTCGCCCGCCAGCTGCCACGGTGGCCCGGAAAGGCAGCCTGGAGGACAGGCTGACCGCGGCGGAGGAGAGGATGGTGAGGGGGTTCCGTCATATGAGGGGCCTCGTCCAGGAGATGTTGGCTGCTCTCAAAAAGCAGCCAAACATCTCCAGGATAGTTAAAGACGGTCTCCCGGCGCTGGAGGAAGCGCTGGACGACCTCGACTCGTCCAGGAGGGTGTGCGCGGACGCCCGCCGCGGTCTGCCTCAGGGGAAACCGGCGGCAAGGGCCTTCGGCACGCAAACTGCTCCGGTTGGGGCGGCGAGCGTGGGGGTCGCACAGCTAGCGGGGGGGAGGCTCTCCCCAGGGAAGCCTTTCACGAGGTCGCAGGGCACGCAAACTGCTCCGATGGAGACAGTAAGCGTGGCGGCCTCACCGATGGCTGGAAAGAGAGGAGCTTCCAGCCCTCCCCTTCAACCGGAGGGGGAGACAAGAAAAAAAAGGAAGGAGGAGCCAGCACCCTCCTGGACCGAGGTGGTCCGGAAGGGCAAAACGGCCAGGGCTGGCGAAAAGGCTGGAGAGACGAAGCCGAAAAACGGCGAGCGAAAGAAGAGGAAGGAGAAGAGAAGGAAGACGGCGGAAAAGAAGACCCCTGGAGTTGAGCGGGCCAACAAAGCTCAGACTCCGGTTCCGGCTCCCAGCCGACCAGCGGCTTCCACCGGGAAGACCAAGCCGGAGGCCATCCTGCTCAGACCCGCAGCGGGGAAGACCTTCGCGGAAGTGCTTAGCACTGCCCGCAGAGCGGTCAACCCCGAGAGCTACGGGGTGAGTGTGAAGGCCGTCCGGCAGACAAGGTCTGGCGAGGTGCTGCTTGAAATCGGGCAGTGCACCCCGGGAACCCGGGCAGCCTTCTCGGACGCTCTAAAGGGGGCGGTCGGGTCGGCGAGCACCGTCAGGCAACTGGTCCCCAGAGCCACTCTGGAGATCAGGGAGCTTGACGCCTGCACGACCAAGGAGGAGGTCTTAGAAGCCCTCAGTAGGGATCTGGGGGATTATAATGGCCACCTCCAGGTCGCGCTGACCCGTCCAAATGGCCGCGGCCAGTGCTTGGCCATTATAGAAGTGGACGAGACGGCTGCGGCGAAGTTGCTGCGGGCTGCCCGAATCAAGGTCGGCTGGGTCAACGCAAGGATCCGTAGGCGGGTGGTCGTGTCCAGGTGCTTCAAGTGCCTGGGCTACGGGCACCAGAGTCGAACCTGCAAGGGACCGGACCGGAGCAAGCTCTGCTTCCGGTGCGGCGGGGACGGCCACAGGGCTAAAGACTGCACCGCGAGTCCGGTGTGCTTCCTTTGCCCTGAAGTGGCGGGGGAGACCGGCCCGCGGCGACACTTGGCGGGCTCGGGTGAGTGCGGGGTCTTCCGCAAGGCCCTAGGGGAGGCCAAGAAGAGCTAATGGCGGTTGTCCTCCAGGGCAACTTAAGAAGGAGTAGGACGGCTCACGATCTGTTGGCTCAGATCCGTCTCGAGAAAGACGCTGACGTTGTTCTAGTCAGCGAACAATATCGGGACGGGTCTGAGCCGACGTGGTATCGCGACACCCTCGGTACGGCGGCAATCTGGGTCCCGGATCTGCGGCGCTTTGGCGTCGTGGACCATGGGGCGGGCGCCGGCTTCGTTTGGGTGAAGAGCAATGACGTCACTTACGTCAGTTGCTACTTCACTCCGAACGAGCCAATAGCGGACTTCCAGGCCAAGTTAGATGGCCTGGAGGACGCGGTCCGCGACATGGATGGGGATCTGGTGGTGGCTGGAGACTTCAACGCGAAGGCTTTGGAGTGGGGCGAGCCTGTGCCCGACTCGCGCGGGGGACGTGTCCTGGACTTCGCGTCCAGGGCCGGGCTGGTGGTCCTAAACACCGGCTCGACGTCCACCTTCCGACGTCCTGGATACAGGGAGACGATTATTGACGTCTCCCTGGCGACAGAAAACCTGGCTGCACGAGTGCAGGACTGGCGGGTGATCGAGGACTACACAGCCAGCGATCACCAATATATCACGTTCCGCGTGCGGGATATAGCGCCAGTGCGGGCCCGGCGCGTGCAGGGCCCGCCCAGATGGGATGTCTCCAGGATGGACGTTGAAAGGCTGTCCCTAGCCATCACACGCGGCCAGCGAACCATTGCCGGGATCCCAGAGGACTTGCCACCTCTCGAGCGGGCTGCTCAGGTGGTGGACTCCACAATGAGTCTAATCCACCGGGCCTGCCGAGAGGCCGTGCCGAGGAAGAAAGGAGGCAGGGAGGGGCGCCGTCCTGCGTATTGGTGGACGCACGAAATCGCGGACCTGAGGCGGACATGTCTCCGTCTCAGGCGGTTGGCTCAACGAGCTGACCGGCGTGAGCCCGATGCAGCCCGTAGATCCGCCGAACACAAGGCGGCGAAGAAGAACCTTCGTAGGGCCATCCAGAAGAGTAAGCGCCGATGCTGGCAGCGGCTGGGAGAGGACCTCAACGAGGACCCTTGGGGACTAGGGTACAAGATCGTCCTCCGCAAGTTGGGGGCCTTCAAACCGAATGCTCCCCTCGACGCGGGGACGGTCCGATCCATAGTGGATGCTCTTTTCCCCACCCACCCGCTGGAGCCTCATTACGCGGCCCGCGAGGCACTCGATCCTCCTCCATTCACGATGGAGGAGCTCACGAGGGCTTCGCAAAGCCTTCAAAACAAGAAGGCGCCAGGGCCCGACGGACTCCCAGCAGAGGTGCTGAAGGCGTTGACGTCGAGCCATCCAGAGCTCTTGCTCGAGATGTACAATGCCTGCCTGAAGGCGGGAGTTTTCCCCTCCCGCTGGAAGGTAGCTAGGCTTGTGCTGATCAGCAAGGGCAAGGGGCCAGTGGGGTCCCCCGGGTCGTACAGACCGCTGTGTATGCTCGACACGGCCGGCAAGCTCCTGGAGAAGCTCCTGAAGCCTCGCCTCCAAGCAGCCGTTGAGGCTGCTGGAGACCTTTCCGAGAGGCAATATGGCTTTCGGAAGGGGAGGTCGACGGTTCACGCTATCCAGGAGGTAGTCGACGCGGCCCGGGCCACCGAATGCGGGAATCATTATTCTCGCCCGGTGTGCCTGCTGGTCACGCTGGATGTGCGCAACGCCTTCAACTCGGTGAGGTGGGGGGACGCGCTCAATGCGCTCGAGCGGGACTTCAGGGTCCCTCAGTATCTGTTGCAGATGATGAGGGATTACCTGAACGATCGCACCCTCACCTTCGAGACGGAGGATGGCCCGGAGACGAGGGTTCTTTCGGCGGGGGCGGCCCAGGGCTCCATACTGGGTCCCGACATATGGAATTACACATATGACGGGATCCTCCGTATGGAGATGCCAGAAGGGTCCTTCCTGGTTGGGTACGCCGACGACATCGCAGCGGTTATTACCGCCAGAGATGTCGACAAGGCTCAGATGAGGCTCAACCAGGTTATGCGTCGGGTGACTTCCTGGCTGAGCGACCACGGGCTGGAGTTGGCACTCGCCAAGACCGAGATCGTCCTTCTTACTAAGAAGCGCATCGATCTGTTGAGGGAGATGCGGGTAGGAGACATGACGGTCCGGACCCGGCACGTGGTTAAGTACCTGGGGGTAAGCCTCGATTGCAGGCTTGCCTTCTGGGACGAAATCAGGGGCCGGGCCGACAAGGCGGCTGCGGTAACGGCGGCGCTGAGTAGGGTCATGGCCAACATTGGTGGTCCCAGACCCTGCAAAAGGCGTCTGTTGCTCCGCACCGCTGAGGCTATAATGCTCTACGGAGCAGAAGTCTGGGCCGACGCGATGCGATGGGAAAAGTACCGCAAGCGCATGCTTGCGGTGCAACGCCGCGCGGCGCTCCGCATCGCGTGCTCCTACCGCACGGTCTCGGAGCCGGCGGTGCTGGTGGTCGCGGGGGTCATTCCAATTGACCTCCTAGCCAGGGAGCGGCAGTCCGTCCACCGGGAGAAGTCTGCCCTGGGGAGAAAAGAGGCCGCGAGGGTGGCCCGTGCCAGGACTTTGGCGTCCTGGCAGGATAGGTGGGATGGGGAGTCGCGGGGCCGGTGGACAGCTCGGCTGATCCCCCAGCTGGACACCTGGCTGAACCGTCAGCATGGTGAGGTGGATTACTACCTCACCCAAATGCTGACGGGGCACGGGCACTTCCGGGCCTTCCTCCACCGTATTGGGAAGGTGCCGAGCCCGGACTGCTCGTACTGCGACTCGTCATCGGACTCCGCTCTCCACACATTCTTCGAATGTGCCCGTTGGGGAGCGGAGAGGGCCGAGTTGGAAGCGGCGACGGGCAGCGTGACCCCGGACAATATAGTCGGGGTCATGCTGCAGAGTGACGATTTCTGGCGGAGGGTTGCCTCTTTCGTGAGAGGGATCCTTCGCCAGAAGGAACACGACAACAACAGGGGCTTGTAAGGAGCCTCTGTTGGCTTATGAGTGTTATTTATATTAGTGGTGTGGAAATATTTATTATTTATTATTGGAGAAGCTGACAAAAGCGGGTGCCCGGCACCGGAGCACCAGCTGGCTAGGGATGGGGCACACAGACAAAAACATGGCTCCTGGGAGGAGTCCGTGTTGGCTGCGTGCGTGAGGACGGATGGATGTGTTTGAGTGTGTGGTGCGCGCCCGGTACGGGCGAATGTATAGGGCTCCACCCCGAAGTAATGTCTACTAGACGGTTCCGGGGTGGAGTTCCTGGAGGTGGGGAGTGGGGTTTTAGCCGGTAGGCCTGGCATTGTGGCCAGGGAGCCCGGCACACGGGTGGCTTCGGTCACCTAGGTGCGTAACGGCATTTCCCCACTCCCATAAAAAAAAAAAAAAAAAAATGTGGAAATATTTGTAATTACTTCATTAACATGAATATGTATGCATGTAGAAGGTATTTCTTGAAGGGTAACCTACGGGGAGTTGCTGAAACTAATTATATATTATTTGTAATGCATCAGGTAAATTTAACTTTGTTTTTGATTTAATTGATTTGGCGATTATTAACTCTTCATATAAAAGATTTTTATACTTAATAAGATTTTCATCTTGATAAACAGAATCAAATTTCATTTCATTTTTTCATTCAATTTTACTTTGTTAAAAAATGTTATTTTTCATCATAGAAATATAAACTAAGCACGGAATGGCTGTAAGCCAAATTAAGCGTACACTTTCTCTAGATGTGTTAGAATTCGCTATGCATTTGTGGTCAGCCAGTGCAGGCGTAAATATTTGTATAAATAATAAGAGGGGCATTTAAAAAAATTTGAATAGTTTGAATTTGCTGCAAAATTCTAGAAATAAAAGCGGTAAATGAAACAATATCAAAGAAAATTTGAGAACATATTCATAAAAATAAATTGCAAAGCTCCTGGCATAAACACTATGCCCCTCGGAATATTGACTTTGCACGCCACCATTCACTCAATAAGAGACCCTGCTCATTTCATTCGACATTTCGGTATCAGCGTCCCTCTTGCACACTATTGCTGTACTATTTGGACAAGATACTTTTGAGTGTATGCTCACGTACAGGGTTTTTACACGGTGCAGCCGTTCCGTGCTTAGTTTATATTTCTATGTTTTTCATTTACTAAAGAACAATATAAAAACTAAAATTTGATTGAGTATAAAACCTTTTATATGAACAATAACAATCGGCAAATTAATTAAATCAACAATTATTTTACATTTAGCTATATGCATTACAAATAATATATAATTAGTTTCAGCAACTCCCCGTAGGTTGCCCTTCAGGAAATACCTTCTTTTTTCCTTTATCGCTAATATTTCATTTCGATGATTCTTGGGCAATACTTCCGGGGGATAAGAAAAAGAAACCTCTTGACGAAACGAATGCGTGTCTTGCATTCGATACGACAAAGAATCGCCAGGAAGAAACGATTGCAGGTTGCTCTGACGTTTCTTCTTCGCATCGCAAGGAAGACACGTATTCGTTTCGTCAAGATGTATCGCCTTCGGGGTAACAGTTTCTCCCGACGGAAGATACGAATGCGATCCGCAGGCGATATCATCCGCGATAAATTTTATCTTCCAGGGGATAAGAAAGCGAATTGCCTTCGTTTCGCCATATTTGCTGGGCAGGGGCAAAGCCTTCTATATTACAAGCCATGAAGTGGCCTTTTGCATGTGTGCGTAAGTGGTCTGACAGTTCTTCAGTTGACGGCCATTTCTCATGCAAAACGAGTGAATTTTCGGGAATCTGGAGGTATTTTAGCAGTTTTACAAGTGAAACAGTCAATTTATCCGGAAAGTATTTCTACAGGAGATGTACAAAAGGATATGGTTGTAATGAAAGTGAAAAATTTTGAAAAAGTTTGATCGAAATTAAAAAATTTATGTATGAACCGGCAAAAGTGTTAGGTTAGGTGCGAAGTACTGGGCAATTATTGGCAACTTTATAGTTATTTTACTATATTTAACGCCATTTAATTGCAAAAAGTACTCTTGCACTTAACAAGAAAATTGTTTAATGGTGCGTACAGATGTGCTTGCAAAAATAATTGCAAAATTTTTGCATTTTGTGGAAATTTCTTGAGTGAATTCCCGCCGACTGTGACAGCCCGCCAAAACGAATTCTTGATTAAATATGTATTTAACTGAAAGGTACTTTTGTACTTCAGAAAATATTTATTTAATGATGTTGGCAGTTGTACTTGCAAAAATAATTGCATAATTTTTGCATTTATTGGAAATTTCGAAATGTCCGCCCTATGACAGCCCGCCAAATCAAATTCTTGCAGAAGAAAATTTAGGATTCGAGTTAAAAAAAAAAGCAAATTACAACCTTATTCTTTTCAGTATACCTTTGAAGATTGGTATATTTTTAAAATATATGTTAATTCATGTTTAATATTAAACTTTCTGCTTAATGTTCTTTTTCTTTTTTATACCTTCTAGAAACTGAAAGTCGTCAACAGGAAGACCTCGGGCCAAAGCAAAAGAAAAAAGGTAAGTCATCCTATAATAAATAATAATTTGTGCAATATTTAATAATTTTTTATTCCTAGATCATTTGAATACATATGTATGTATATCAACTGAATGGGCAGAAGCTAGTGAAGATATTAACCAAAGGATATACAAGGTAATTATTTGTATACATTATTATAGCTTCGATTTTTAAGCTACTTGAATTGATATATACGTACAATTTTGCTTTGTTGGAGATAGATTAAAAATGCATCGTCATTGTTGTGTTCCGGGATGTAATTCAAACTACTATTCTACTCGAATTTCTGGGGAAAATGTTACAACGTTTTCATTCCCAAAGGATCGCGATCTTCGCAAAAGAAGGTTCAATGCCATTCCGCGGTTACATTGGGAAGTGACGAATTGTACGGTTGTTTGTATAAAACATTTTTGTTGTGTACCAAATTACGACTCTGAAGTGCCTCACACTTCAGAGATAAAAGATTAAAGCATTTGCAAGCAATTAGATAAAAATGATGCTGAAACGCCTCACGTTTCAAGCATAAATATTGAAAATAAAGAAAGTAATTTATGATGCTGAAGTGCCTAACACTTCAGCCGAAAAATTACCAAATGTGCACCCTTGCACTATTCAAGGCGTCGCAGGCGGTAAAATTGTCCCACGGCATAATTTACGACTAACGTAAATTATCCCGAGGGCGACAACCTGACCCAAAGTCAAGTGCCCGGTGAAAGTGCGGTCACAGCACATGCGCAAGAACGAAAGTGCTCGCGCGACAATATGTGCTGGATCAATTTTCATCGATAAGCGATCGTCACCGGAAACCGAGGTTTCTTGCGATCGGGAAATTGAGCACTGGAGAGTTGTCAGATAATATTCAAAGCAGTTAGTCTTCAAAGTTAAGAAGTTGATCTTCAGGATCACCAGAGTTTTAGTCGGAAGTATAAGCGAGTTCGGTCACGGGAATATTTAAGGAAAATACTTAAGTCGAGAAACATACTCAAGTCTAGAAAATAAAGTATCAGGAGTTTGTGTATAACGAAAGTGTAGTTTTAATAGGACAAAAATAAAGTTCGAGTGAATCGAGCGTAAAAGTGTTTTACACCCTTCCTCCACCACACTTACCCAAGGAGTCAAGCTTCATCAGCTGCTCCAGCGGATTCATAGCCTTCAGGCTACTCCCGATCATTACCTAGTTCTCCCCGACAGCTAAAAACCTTCCCCGTGCACCGAAACAGCCGACCAGTGAGCCACCCAGAAGCTCACCAGAGAAGAAGCAACCAAAGTTGGACCATCCCGAGTGTTGCAAACAAATTTATTGTTGCAACACAGCGGGCCTACACCCGCCACGTACAACAATTGGCGCAGCCGGTAGGATCAAGGAAGCCTGATTTTCATAGTCACGAAAATCATAAGCGCTTGAAAAGCCTTGATTCTGCGAACTAAGGGCTTTGCGAAGCCTCAACGCTCAGGGTAAACAACTTTAGTTGCCTCTGCTCCAGGCGAGCACGCAATTACCCGTCTACAGGGAGAACAACTGTAGTCGCCGCTGTTCCAGGCGAACAAGCGATCTCCCGATCTTGAAAACTGTGCAACATAGCAGCAGTGAGGGATAAACCCAGGACCCCGATCGCACAAGTGAATGTCCGACGAGGAACAACCTGAGTGCCCCCAAGACGAGGAGGAAACACCGCCGTCACCGAGGGAAAACGCCCCAGCAGCAGAACAGCGAGCATCGAGGGACAACGCCGCAGCCAGGAACATCGAGGGACAACCCCAGATCATCAACTCCACAGCAGCCAGCGAGGGACAGCCCCGCAACACAGCGAGGGACCCCCACAGCCGCCGGACAACAACCGGAAGGTATCCGACTGCGTAGCGGAAACATACTACCCAGGCCCACAGAGAAGTCAACAGCAGAAGAATTAACTGTAAGTTTAAATAACTATTTACGTAGCTTAGAGGAAAAAGCACGAGTATCTGGTGGGTTTACTGAAGAGCATTGTACCGAGCTTGAGAAATTACTTTTTCAAACTCGCCAAAAAAGGTACGAATGCGTTAAAAAGGTTCAAGAACAATCAGTTAAACTCCGAGAATCCCTAGCTGATTTTTAAGGATACTCGCGCTCGTTCCACACCGTGAAAGAACCCGAAGAAACACTATTAGAACATAAGAGTGAATTAGATTTAAGTACAGAAAGTGTCGAAAATAAAGAGCCGACAGCTGCTGATATTGTGATTGAGTGGTTGAGCGCGTCTTTTGCAAGCTCGGACCAGTCCGGTATCGAAGAATCGCGTTATATAGAAAGTCCGCGAATAAATAGGTCCAGCCAAAGTTCGGGAAAAATGGCATACCAAATGAAATTGTCGAAATTCGTGAACCAGTCAGTTCCGTTATTCTAAGACGGATTTATACAAACCGGGAAATAAAATTGTAAAATTAATTCAAGGCGCGATACCGTCAATTTTTTCAAATTCGCAAGTCGCGATCCCGTCAGTTTTTCCGAATTCGCCGCATATCATCGTTGCAGAAATAGATACGAATAATAATAATAATAATGTGTTGCAAGAAAATAGGACGAATTCGCAAGTTCGGCGCGAACAACGTTTATTAAAACTAGAAAAGGCTATAGATGACGCGTTTAAAGGAGATGTTATTTTAGATTTTAAAAGTTTTCGGGAAAACTTCAGAAATAAATTAAATTTATGCTCGTGGAATGTATTGGAGCGGGATGATAAAATTATATTTTATATGCTTGAAAGTGACGACGAAACGGGTTGTGAATTCGCTGCCAAAATAATAATAAATATTGATTTAAATGTGCGTGTAATATTACGTAGGGGCGAGGTGCCGTCGAGTGATTTAATGTGGCTCTTGCCTAAAAGTTGTAAAGCGAATCTTTGGTCACAAATAGTAAATCTACTTGCACGTTATAAATTTGAACGCTCGCCGCCTTCTGATTGTTTTACAGATTATATTAATGGAGTAGTTTTTTATTTGGATAAAGCAAACGGTTTAGAAACTAATGAAAATTCGGGCAAATTAGAATTCATTTTAAATCAAACGAAGTTGCTTATACTTTCACGACCGCGTTATAGTCCTTGTACAATTATAGCTTCGTTTTTTATTTCATCAATATCTTCAGCTGCATAGTTACAAGCACAAAAATTTTTAAGTTTACCGTGAAAAAGATATTTGCAGGACATTTCATCTTCGATGCACGTCGCCCCCGATTCGCGAAATACCAACAATGACGAGCGTTATTTAAGACATATGACCACGAACTTAAGTGATAGGGAGAAATTCGTAGCTTTATTAATAGACGAAATATATATCGAAAAAGGTCTACAATATAAAGCTTCGAAAGTTGTAGGGTTTGCTGAAAAGCAGACCTTACAAACTGCAAGAACTGTGATGTCGTTCATGATCAAATCTATTTACGGTCCTTTTAAAGAAATAGTTTGACTGATACCAGTATTAAATCCTATTGGTCAAACTTTATTAGAGCTCACTATGAGTGTTTTTAAATTCGTTCAATCTTTGGGGCTTCAGATCTCTGTATGTAATAATTACGGACAACAATAGGACGAATCAAATTTTATTTAAAACGCTTCGAAAAGACGAATTAAATTATTTTGAAAATCCCGATTATCCTGACCAAAAAGTATATTTGCAATATGATACGGTGCATTTAGTTAAAAATTTCCGGAATAATTGGTTAAACGTTAGAACACCAGGGCATACTTTCATTTATCCGGATTTTGATTCGTATGAGATTAAAAAAGCATCTTTTCAAGATTTGAGCGAGTTGTATCAACGCGAAATAAATTTGCACATTAAAAAAGCGTATAAAATAAATTATAAAACGGTTTATCCAAATAATTTAGAAAGACAAAGTGTTCCTCTCGTTGCAAAACATTTTTCAGGATTCTACCATTCCTGCATTTAATGAAACCGAAAATACGCGTGAAACGGCAGATTTTTGTCAAATTATTTCAAAGTGATGGAAAATAATGAACACACGTTCAACTGTAAAAAGCATTTTTAGACGAGATCCGTGGTGTTCTGACTTTAATTCAATCACTGAACGCGGCTTGAGTTTTTAAAAAAATTTATTATATGGCTTGATATATGGCAACAATCAAATAATAACGCGGGAATATTATCTCAAGACACATATCAAGCAGCGGTTTTGACAACGTGAACTATGATAGATTTAAGAACATTCTTTAAATGTTTTAAAAGTTAAATATGTGTTACCGGGAAAATTTCAAACAGATGATTTAGAAGATCGGTTTCGGCTATATCGCCTCTTTATCGGGTTGTACTTATCGAATCTCGTATTCAGAGATTTTGGAGTCCGAAAAGAAAATAAGAATACACAACATTTTTCCAAAAAAGTTTAATGATTTTTCGACACTTGCCAATGAATGTAATGATAACCTTTTGCATGAATCGGTAGATATTAGTGAATTTGAAGAGATTTTCGATTCTGAATATTTGGCAATGGCTGATATCGACGTGTCAGCTAATTTGTATGCCAGCGGATATGCTTCACACGCGGTCGGTAAGCGAATAAATTGTCCAGATTGTAAAAATAAAATTATTAAAGAAAAAGGATCTTACATTGATGATGACTATTTTGATTTTTTACAAAGAGGCGGGTTAAGTATTCCTACAGAGTCGGTGTCAATTTTAATGTACCATATGTGTTCTATTTTCCTAAAGATCCTTCGTCATAACAATTACGCATCTGAATTTTTTGCCAAGAAAAATCATAAAGGTTTGTTGTGTTCTCTTACAATAAATTCAATTTTAAGTGATAATTTCAATCTTGACTTAAATCATGAATGCCATTGCGGTTCTTCTAATTTGTTAATTTATTTGGGCATTTATTACCGGTTGGCTAATATTTTGCTTAACAATCATGTAAAAAAAACAATAATTTAGAACGCGCTAACTCAGTTATAAAAAACCGAAAGTTATTGTTGAGACGTTTGGGCTTCGTACACACCGAACGCTTATTTTGTGTGGATGGAGTTGGTTCCATCCCGTGTATTAGAGTTCAGTGATACATATCTGGTGTGTCAGCGGCTGTCAACTACTCTCCCCTTTTTTCTTTGTACGGAACGAGAGCAACGCAAGTCAACCTGAGGAGTTACAAGTGAATCAAGTCTAAAGTATAATTCAGAGTGTTTAAGTATGTATATATGAGATTACTTCAGAGTGTACATTATATTAAATAATAATTATACTCCTCAAAGCATTAATAGTTACAGTTGTTGTTTATTAAATAAAATAGCGTCTAACAGGTTATCGGCCCAGTCACGACTGGAAATTTAAAAGAAATTGTAACTAGTGATTCTCACAAGCTGTTCAGAAGAAATGTAAGTGAACGTTTTGGTTAACTATTAAACATTAAGAGTAGATTGCAACACATCACCGGTTAAAGTAAAAGCTAAAGTCAAATTTGACAATAACTTTAACAGTAAACTTAACGGCTGCTGCAAAATGTGTTGCACCAACGTTTTCATTGCTAATGTTAAAGTTAACAGGATTGCTAGACAAATCAGGCGTAATTTACCCCGATTCGCTGCGGGAACTATTTTTAAGTCCGGCAATACTGGAGTTTCGCTGTCATTGCTAATGTCAAACGCTCCAAACAAACGTCAAACGAATCGAACGCGCATCATTTAAATAAGACTTTGTTTATCTTTCTTGTTTATACTATACCTATTTCGATTTAAAGTTTTCGAAGTGTAGAAGATAATAATGGCATCAAAGACAAAAAGCTTGTTCGTTAACAGCCAAACAAAGTAAGTAAGCACAACTTATTCTAAGAAGTTCAGATAGTGAGTTAAAATAAAAACTCAGAGCGTGGCGTCATGTCAATTCCGAGAAGGCAAGGCGTCATAACGGTTTATGAAATGACAAGGCGTCATAACGGCTCTTGCAGAAGCAAGGCGCCGTGTCGTTTCTTCGAAAAACGATGAGGAGAAAATGAAGTCACAATAGACAAAATTATGAAAGAAGTAAAATTGTCTATTATATAAAAAAAAAAGTGAATTTATTCAGAAGAAGGAAATTGTTTCCGTGTGAATTTATTTAACAAATTCATAAACAAGGAAGGAATTAATTAATTGCTTTTGAAGGAAACAATCAGAGTTAAATTGAAATTGTTTAATAACAATACATTTTTTTAAAAAAAAAAAAAGGCGCACGACTCTGTGATGAACAGGCAGTGCATGGAATTCACATAGTTGTTGTGTATTTTTAGAAAAAAAAAAAAAAATAATAACAGTAATGTTGGAAGTTGGGAAGTCCGGAAAATGCATGCGTGTGCGATCTCCCCTCTTACGCCTTACGGTAGATTGCAGTGGGTCAACTCATAGTGGGAGGGAGCACGTGTATATTGATGGGCCGAACAATTCCGATTTGAGTTATAAATAATTTTTTTTATTTAACTTGCTGTGCGGTTAAATGAAGATTAATAACTCCAAATGTATACATACAAGTTTATATGTATTAAATAAATGACTGTTTGGTATATTCAACAGAATAAGATGTCAGAGAAAAGAAATAGAAATTCGGAACAATCACCGAATAAAAATAATAGAGGTAAATGTTTCTATTTATTTAGAATATAGACAATTTTGTATCAGAGAAACCAGATCTGGTAATTTGTTTTCTTTTCTGTCTTCAAAGAAATAAAAACAAGGTCAGATGAAATAATCAGAATAATTGATCTATTTAAAAATTTAGAAGAACAATCAGAAAGCCTGACGCCTCCGGGGTTCCCTGTGATATGCACGATAACACCGAGCGAACGCAGACTCATAATGGATTTAAGGGAAGCTGTAAAGCGGCTAGAAGCAACAGCGGAAGTAAATCAGAAGGCAGCTGAGTCGATGGAAAGATCAGCGAAGCTGATGGCTGACTCCATCACAAATTTGACAAGAGTGTTTAATATCAGACGTTCAAAGGTAAATAATGTGTCTTTATTAAATTCTACAATCAGAGGTGAGGATTTTGAAAATCCAGAAAATATAACACAAGAGCAGAATTCAGAAAGCCACGGGACAACTCAATCTACAGTAATAGATGAATTGAGCCAAACATTCAGGGAATTCAGATGCACACTAGACACAAGTAACAGTGAGACTAAATACAATATTAAGAGAAATTATAAACTAACTCAAAAAAATGCCTTTGAATGTTTGGATCGATTACCTAACCTCAGAACTACAAACACATGATTTACTCGAATTCATTCAAGAAATCATACCGACAAATAAAGATTATAATTCAGAGGACTTAAAGAAAAAGAAAATTTTAGTCAGAGATATAATAATTAATCATGTTGATGAATATTATCATAAAAAAATATTGAGTAGGTATTAAAGAACCAATAGAAATTATTCAGATGATTAGAGAAAGTCGAAAGGCTGAAGCGAATATTTCAGCATCCTCGGTCAGAGCACAATTATATAAGTTAACGACCGCGACACCAAAATCTCCACGAAAGTGGCCCAGACAACCTAGCCAAACGTTGACCCCATGCACATGCCGCTGATCTATGCGTCTCGCCATCAGTCGACACCAGGCACGTTGCGCTCGTTGCGCTTACCTAAGCAACTACCTACTTAAGCAATTTTAGTTAAGTTTCTTTTTGTAAATTAGAACGAATAAAAATCAGTTGCATTGTGACCAGTGAGCAAAGCGTTTGATTTTTTCCGCAAACTCCCGTGTGAATAATTTAACTTATAGTGTAAAAATGTTACCTAATGAAAGCATAAATAATTTTTGTGACAAGTTTGACACAATTATTAGAGAATAAGAAACATGTGAAGACATGATACCTCTGACCGAAGAGGAGAAAAGATCAGCATTTTACAAAGCTGTTTCAGAGGCTCATAAAAGTGTAAAAACAGTAAATTTCATTAAGAAACAATTTAATAATACAGATATGACGATAGATGATATTAAAAAATATATTTTACAGATGGAATCAGAGTTGAGATCAGAAGACAAAAATCAGAGGGAGAAACCAACAGCGAAACTAGCAACAAAATCAGAAGTTCAGAAGTGTTTCAGATGCAACAAATTCGGACACATGGCAAGAGTTTGTCCATTAACAGAGTACGGTCTATGGTACTGTTTTTACTGTCAAAGTATCAGAAACCACAAGGGAGATGACTGCCTAAACAAGGCCACTCCAAAAGACGGGTATGTTAAAAATCAGAATTCAAATGTTTATAATAATACTGTTGCAGTCCCTGCAATGGAGAAAAATGAATTATCTCTTTATTCGTTGCCATTTATAATTTTACCTCTTGCAGGAAAGTTTTCCGAACGGCTCCTTTTTCCCCCTAGCGCCTGAGGAGAAAAACAACAAGGTCAAGGCCGGAAGCTGGGGAGGTCGACGATCGAAGCCATCTTCGGTGTGACAGGGAAGAGAAGTAGACGACCTGCGGCAAGTTTTATTTGGGAAGAAGACTAAATCGAGTTTTAGAAGAAGAGAATTGACAGCGGAAATAGTAGAGCAATTCGGAGTGATTTTGTTAATCGAAACTTGTAGCCGTGAGACTAATAAAATTAATTAGTGACTAAGTGCTAGTGCGTTTTACTGAGCCCCATCGCGGTGAACCCCGATTTTCAGCAGTGACCAAGGGACTCGATAATTGTGACCACCAATTCCGTGTTGGCTGATCCCACGGAACTTCAGGTAAGTGCCGTGTCCCAGCCCAATTTAATTCTAATTTCCGCGAAAGTCCGGTGCGCAAGTAATTCTCTCGGCCGAATTAATTCAATCGCCCAAATTGATTATCTGCTGCAAATAGCTAAAACATCAACAAAGAAACAAAGGCACGGCCGAGGAGTGCCGAAATCAGCTGCTTGACCTCCAGCAGGCTCCAAGGTGCGATCAGCCGCTGTGCCGGGAGCTCCGCCGGCAGGGCCCCCTGTCGCCCTTCGCAACATCGCCGTGTTGCTGCAACTCGGCCTCCTCTGACACATCACTGTGCACTCCCACATACACACAGGGAGCCGGTCGCTTGTCCCCTGGGCAAGTGTGTGCCGCTCAGAGTGCCCCTCCGTGAGGAAGCTGCGCCGGCTTAGTGTAAGTGCGTGCATTGACAGTACGGCGCCCGCAGTTGAGGCGAAGGGGAAAAGGTGAACGCTGCGAGAAGCTAGCTGGCCGAGGTTGCCAGATTTCTCGAAGTTTACCGGGACAAACAAATTTGTTCGGGTCAACAAAAAATTTATAAATTCGGGTCCATTGTCAACAAAAGTCTCCCTCTCGGAATTTGATTCCTTCGGCTCCCATAAGCCGTCCGAAGGCTAATTTGACAACAATACATATAAGCGGAAAAATAAAACAAAACAAAAAAAATTGAAAAAAAAAATTTTTTAGGAAACGCTTTTCTTTACCTTATTGTGAATCAAATTAAACAAAAATCAACTAAAAAGTAAAAAAAATAAAAAATAAAACAAACTTAAACAAACTTAAACAAAATTTAAAAAAAAACTGTTACAAACAAATTTTTAAAAAATCGAGAAAATCTCACACATTCGTTAAAGAAAAGCGTGGGGCGCTCATTTCGAATGTAATTATAACGAATGTGTGAGATTTTCTCGATTTTTTAAAAATTTGTTTGTAACAGTTTTTTTTTAAATTTTGTTTAAGTTTGTGGCAGCACTGCCTCGCGAGTTGCCTTCGTCAGCCACCCAGCGCGCTCGCCGCGCCAGAAAGCAGATTTTAGTTCCTCGCCCTGAGCTGTCAGAATCTGAAACTTAACGACTCCTGGCTATTTCGCAATCTTACGCATTCTCTCAACTACTCCAGTTCGACGCAGTCAACTTGCTCCGTGTAAATCATTCTTTTTATTAATAAAGTGAGCCATATAGCTCGTAGAAGTGTTAATTGTGTTTTACTAACTCTTAAACCACTTCAAGTTTGTTTAAGTTTGTTTTATTTTTTATTTTTTTTACTTTTTAGTTGATTTTTGTTTAATTTGATTCACAATAAGGTAAAGCAAAGCGTTTCCTAAAAAATTTTTTTTTTCAATTTATTTTTTATTTTTTACTTTTTAGTCTGATATTATTGCATATTCGTGAATTATCTCGGGAAATACGTATGTCTGCAAAATTTCATTTATTTTCATTGAAGGAAAGGCAGTCAAATTAACGTTCAAAGTTTTGACCCAAAAGTGTGAAGTAATTTTGTTATTTTTTACTTTTTAGTCTGATATTATTGCATATTCGTGAATTATCTCGGGAAATACGTATGTCTGCAAAATTTCATTCATTTTCATTGAAGGAAAGGCAGTCAAATTAACGTCAAAAGTTTTGACCCAAAAGTGTGAAGTAAAGAAAAGCATTTAATAAAAAAAATAGAAATAGAGTATTCAGAAATAATAATAATAAAAGTAGAAATAAAGGCATTTTCAGAGGAAATAACACTTGCGTGACAAAATCAAATTCAAAGCCAACAACATCAGTACAAAATAAAATGATAAAAAGGAAAATGTTGGATTGTAAAGGCGACTCAAGAATGTGTTGAGTTGGCAACGCCGATCCCCACGCTTTTCGGGTCGATATGACAGACTTGCTTCTTTGACAGGCAGTTCAGTTCGACTTTGACAGGCAGTTCAGTTCGACTTTAATCGTGAGTGCGAAAGGTTGAATTATCTCGTAAAAGCGAATAGTTTTAAATTCACGTGAATTCAACGTGAACACCACGTCAATCTTATCACAGCGCTAGTTTCCCGTTTTGGGCATTTGGTTTCCTATTTTACGTACAAGGTAAGTGGTGTGTAAATGTTTGAGATGCCGCCGCAATCAGCGGTCAAGGCTTCCTTTATCGCGGTTGCCGAGTCGACCCAGCGATCGAGTCGACCTAAGGTCGGTGGCCGTCGAAATCGGACCACCGGCTTCCTGGGAAGACGCCCATGCGTACACACGCCACATGCCCACACACACACATACACACGCCACATGCACACACACACACACATACTTTTAAATTTCAATGGTCTTGTTAAACTAGTTGACATTTCCAACACATTTCGAGGGTTTTTTTTGCCATTGCTGCTTCACAGCTTTGGTCCTTTTTTCCCTCCGGGTCCAATAAATCACAATTTATTGTTTTCTTCGACCCAAAATTGTAGTGTTATCATTTTTTAACCTAGTTTCCCTTTCCACTTCCGTACAAATTGTACACAAATATTTACATTTTTCAGCACAATTATTTTGGAACAGGTCGTCATCGGGAACAAATTTAAGTTCTTATTTTCTCTTTGCTTTTATTTAATTTTGTTTATGAATTTAGTCGGAACTTTTTGCCACCCCTCTCAGAGTTTCGACGCTACATTTTTTGGTGCCTCCTGTGAGGAATTGAATCCTCGAACACGAAGAAGCCAAGGAGTTCTCGGGATTGCCTGCCAGCTCTCCGAAGCCGACGAATTCAAGAGCATCGACTTTCCTGGACGTTTTCCTCCCGGTTGCAGCCTGCAGCGGTCTTCGTGGAAAAGCTGGATAAGTTTTTTGTGGATAGGATAAGTTTTTTGTGGATAATTCTCCTTTAATATTTTTTGTGGATAATTCTCCTTTAATATTTTTTGTGGATACTTCTCCTTTAATATTTTTTGCTGCTTCTTCTCATTTATTATAATTACAAATTGCCCTCGTTCGTGAGTGACTCTAACCTGTCCGCGCGTGCTTTTTTCTCTTTTTTCTTTTTTTTCTCTCCCGTTCTAACGCGGTTTTTTCTACTTTTTATTTTTTTTTTTGATTCAACAAATATGCCGCCCAAAAGGACTGCAGCTCATTACGCGCAAAGGCGAAAAACATTGGAGGAGCGTATTACTGAGTTGAAAGCTGCTTTGGATGCGGAACCCGTAAATGAAAGTGGCGTAAAATTACGCTTCACTCGAGTAAAAGAATTGTTCGATCAATATGAAGAGCTTCATGATGAACTTGGCGTAAGTTTCCCGAATGATCCGGGCTTGAGTCGGATGAAGGAAATTCAAGAAAATTATTATGGCGTTGCCAGTCGAGTGGCGGATTTGACCCCTCCGGCGCAGCAGAATAACAACCAGACGTTGGGCCCTTCGGCCAGCTCGACTTTCTTAGAGCGACAACGTTTGGTAAAACTTCCGACAATCCCATTGCCTCAGTTTAATGGCGATCCTAATGAGTGGATTTCGTGGAAAAATTCTTTCCTTTCTACAATAAATGATCATCCAGATCTCACTAAATCGACTAAATTACTGTATTTGCAGAGATGTTTGTCTGGTTCTGCCAAGGCTAAAATTTCTATCATTCAGATTGATCCCGAGAATTATGACAAGGCATGGAAAGTACTTTGTGATGCTTATGACAAGAATCGAATTCTCATTGCAAAACACATTGACGCGATTTTCGATATCAGACCGGTAACAAGACCTACTGCGTCTGAGTTGTCGAGACTGATAGATGAGGTTCGTCAACATCTAGATATGTTAGGGTCCCTCAAGATCAAACGTAATAAAGAGTTCGATGTTCTGATAGTACGATGGCTCGAAAGAGCGCTTCCCATCGACGTCAGAGGAGAGTGGGAAAAGTCGTTGAGTGTTAATTCTTTTCCCTCATACCAAAGATTTGTCTCGTTTATAACTAAATATTCCGATCGTCTTCTTACCATGGAGCAAGAAATTGCTCGTCAAGACTCAGCTCATTCCGGTAGAAAGAGAGCAGGTGACTCGGACAGACATGCTCATAAATCCAGAAAAACTGATTCCGGTGCGCGAGCATTAGTCACATCTACAATTCGCTCGTGCCCCAATTGTCAAAAATCACACCCGCTCTACCAATGTCCTGATTTTTCTAAATTAACCGTTGATCAACGTTGGAACGTAGTTAAGTCCAAACGTTTGTGCAGAAATTGTCTTAAGGATCATTCGGGTGATTGTCGTTATTCTCATTGCAAACACTGTAACAAAAAACATAACAGCCTTTTGCATTCGTTCCCTAAACCCGCGCTGAGCGCGAAAGACACGGTCGGGACTTCAGTTTGACTAGGCGTACATACTCTTAACACCTCATCTCGGATATTACGTCCTGATTTGATGATGAGTGCCATTGTGCGAGTTCGTGACGCTCATGGTAAATATATTAACGCTCGAGCCTTATTGGATACGTGTGCCACTGTTCATTTTATAACAGAAAACTTCGCTTCACGTTTAAAATTGCCTGTTCACGCGTGTTCAATTCCAGTATGTGCTATTAATGAATTACAAACTGTTTCTCGGGGTACAGTTGAGATTAATTTTCGCTCATTAAATAGTGATTTTCAAAGATCTCTTACATGTTTAACCGTTCCAAAAATTACGGGTCTTGTTCCTGATTCTGTGTTTCCTCGCGATTCCATTCAGATTCCTTCAAATATTTGTAAAAATTTAGCCGATCCTAATTTTCATTTACCTCGACCAGTAGATATTTTGATTGGTTCCGGAGCCACAATGTCTTTTCTTTCAATAGGTCAAATTAATTTATCAAGTAACGGACGTGATTTAATTTTGCAAAAAACCCAACTTGGTTGGGTTATTGTCGGCGGCCTTAATACAGTTGATAAAGGTTCCACGGTTTCTTGTAATTTAATCGACAAGGCTTCTTCGGTGTCTCGTGATTCCTTAGAGTTGAATCGTTTACTCGAACAATTTTGGATAATTGAAGATGCTAATTCACATTCATCTAAGACTACTGAGGAACGTTTGTGCGAGTCACATTTTGTAAAAAACACTACTCGCGACTCCACGGGCCGTTACACTGTTCGTTTACCATTTCGTCATAAAGAACGCGAACTCGGTGATTCCCGAAGTCTTGCTTTAAAACGTTTTCAATCATTGCAACGTAAATTAAGTTCGAATCCTGATCTCAATCGTGAGTATAGTAAGGTTATGCAGGAGTATATTGATCTGGGTCACATGACTCCTGGGGCCTTATTCTCTATTACAATATTGTAAAAATTTCTAACGAAAATGTCAAATTCGAATTCTCTATTACAATATTGGTGTAATTCTGCTCGAAACTGCAACAATATTGTTAGATTTTCATTCGAAAGGTGTTGTGCTATCGAGCAGATATAAAATGTTAATAAAAGTGGGTTTTTTCTTGAATATAATTGAATATGTTTTATTAAATTGAAGTCGATAGTACCAATTACTTCTAAAATACCGCTTATTTATAAAAAAATGCCTTTGCAAGCTTCTTCGAAAATTCAAACGAAATTTTTACCGGACATAACACGTTTTGTAATATTGTGGTCACTTCCTCTTAATATCCTCGACACTGTTGCTTGGCAACAATATTGTCAAATTTTCATTCGAAAGGTGTTGTGCTGTTGCAAAAATGTAAGATGTGATTAAAAGTTGGTTTTTTCTTGAATATAGGTGAATATTTTTTATTAAATTCAGGTCCAAATCAACAAGTCTTAAGCAGTATGATGCAATGGTGAGTTTTATGGAGGATCACTCCGAATTAGCGCGGGGCTACGTTAATACCCCAAGTGCTAGGGAAAAGTCGAAGAATTTATGGAAGGAGCTAATAAATCTGTTGAATTGTCTTGGTCCAGTAACTCGCAATGTAGATGGTTGGAAAAAGGTTATTAAAAAAATCAAAATTTTACATCAAGTACTATATTTCCTTCTTCAGGTGTGGGCAGATTACAAACAGAACATTAAACGGAAAGTAAAAAAAAATAAAGTTAACATGTTCCAAACTGGTGGTGGTCCTAATAAGGAAGTGAAATTGACCGACAGCGAAAAAAAAGTATACGATCTGCTAAATTTGAAAGCTGCTGTTTATGGTTCGAATTCAATAAAGAGTTTTGGCGTAAATTTACCCAAAAACGCTGACGATCCTCTCAATCCAAAAGAAGTGTTGCATCAGGAATTTGAAAAAGGATGTGAAGAATTAGGACTATCTTCAAAAGTATTAACTGCGGAGGAGAATATTTTTGCCACCAGCGACGGATTCAACAATGCAAATGAAGAATCTTATGTGGCTGAAGAAATATCTGTTAATGTTGTCGATAGCCTACCAAAAAACATAAATAAAAGGAAAAGCGCAGAAAACAAGGAAAACGCATTAAGGCAACAAATTGAATTGCAAAAGGATTTTTATGGAAAATTTATGACAGCTTTAAACGAAAATAAAGAAATAAATAAAAATTTATTAAAAGCAACCCAGAACCTAGTTGACTTAAAAAGAGAAGAACTCCAAAAAACTGAAATATACAGACAACAAAAGCTAAATTTGCGGTATGAAGAAATGAGATTGAAGAGACGTAAGTTGGCCATAGAAGAACAAAAACTTGAGCTAAAAGCAGCCGTTAGGAAATCATAAATTAAATAGTGTAATAACTTTATATGTTCAATAAAAAAATCCTTTTATTTTATGTATGTTTAATTTGCTGACATATTATCTCTAATACTATTTCTGATATTATTAGCTTCTGTACTTCTGTTCTCACTATGGTTAGTCAAATTTACATAAAGATTATCATTGGCGCTTTCTGTTTCAGATAAACTTGGAATCAAGTCAGTGTCTAAATTTATTTTATACTCTATACATATATTATGAAGTGCTGCGCAAACATTAAAGATTTTCGCTGATTTCTCCGGACTATAATGTAATTCACGCGCAGATAGAGTACAACGAAATCTTCCTTTTAAAACACCGAACGTTCTTTCGACTATACTTCTCGCTTTAGCATGCTTTATATTGAAAAGAAGTTCAGGAGAGTTCTCTTCTGCTACTCTATAAGGAGTTAGTAGCCACGGTTCTAACGGGTAACCTGAATCTCCTAAAAGCCAGCATTTATCACCATTACGATACATATTTTGCAAATAACATCTTTCACTACTAGCAGTCCATATTGATGAATCGTGGGACGCACCACCATGACGCGCATTTACTGCTCTTATTTTCATCATATAATCACAAATCTAAAATAGATTACTTCTGCATATGAAATTAATCATTTATTGCTAACACTTACGACCATAACATTAATAGTATGGTATCCCTTTCGCCCAAAGTATAAATGCTCCGATTCCCTTGGCCTTATAATTTTTAAGTGAGTACCATCGATAGCACCAATTACTCCAGGAATTCTGCTTATTTCAAAAAAATGCCTTTTTGCTGCAAGTTTCTCCGACTCCGAAAGTTCAAAAGAAATTTTTAATGGACATACGACGTTTTCCAATATTGTGGTCACTTCCTCTAATATTCTCGAAACTGTTGCTTGGCACACAGGAGCTAAGTATTCTTGGCCTACGCTATCCTGATAGCTTCCTTGTGCTAAAAATCTTAATGTAATTGCCAATTTTAGGATTGGAGGAATATGCGTAGCCCGAAAGGGCTGCCTAAATGCCCCTTGAATTGTATTTAAAACGTCTGTGAATGCCACTTTCGTTAAACGAAATAATTTCTTGAACCTGGAAAGAGGAAATATAAAGACCTAATATAATTACATACTACAAATATTTACATTTCGTTTGGAATATCCAAGATATTTGAATTGTCTCTTAACTTTCGTCGGATAAGAGGAATATTTTCCTCTTCACTGTCACTACTACTAACAAATACGTACAATGTATCCATTTGAATTTAAACAACTTTATTAAAACTTGCGCCACTCGAAAAATTTGACAATTCAAATAGTAGAGTACTAGATGCAATTAGTGAACGTACCAGATTGAACATATTTGTTATAGGGAATACGAATGCAATTTAGTTTCGAATTTCAGTTTCGTATGAATTGCAGTTTAGTTTCGTAATAGAGAATAAGGCCCCTGTTCATAATGAATCTCCCGGAGGATATTATATACCTCATCATGCTGTTATGAAGGCGTCTAGCAGCACTACAAAATTACGTGTGGTTTTCGATGCTTCGGCCAAAACGACTCGTGGAATTTCCCTCAATGACACTTTAATGGTCGGGTCCACTATCCAAGACAAGATATTCGGTCATCTTTTGCGATTTCGAGCACACGTTTATGTTCTTTCTGCAGATATCGCTAAGATGTATCGGCAGATTCTAATACACCCAGAGGATCGGCAGTTCCAACGGATTTTCTGGTTCCATGGAAGCACTGAGCGGGTGTTTCAGCTTTGCACCGTCACGTTTGGAGTCTCTTCGGCGCCGTTTTTGGCCATTCGTACGATTCATAAACTCGCCGATGGCGAAGGTGCGAATTTTCCATTAGCTTCCAAGCTATTAAAACGTGATCTCTACGTTGACGATCTCTTAACCGGCGCAGATACTTTAGAGGAGATTCTTAAAATTCGAGATGAAATAATTGAACTTTTGAAGCGCGGCGGTTTTGATATTCGACAGTGGGCCTCCAACCATCATCACGCTTTAGATAACATTCGTGAAAAGATTTTTGATTTAGATTGCGCAGTTCAAGATAGTCCTATTTTCAAAACTCTCGGAGTAATCTGGAATTCTCAGCGCGATGAATTTTTATATACAGTCGAGCCCGTCGATGTTTCAGGAAAAATTACCAAGCATAATATTTTGTCAAAAATCGCAAAAATTTTTTGATTCGACAGGATTACTCGGACCTATCATTCTCGCTGCAAAGGCAATTATGCAGGACTGTTGGAGGTGCAGGCTTGGTTGGGATGAGTCGGTGCCCCAAGACTTGTATACAAAATGGCTGGCGTTTGCCGAGCGGTTGACTCTCGTACGCGATTTGTCTATTAAACGCCGACTTTTATTAAATAATCCAGTTCGGATAGAAGTTCATGGTTTTAGTGACGCGAGTGAAATCGGTTACGGAGCGTGCATTTACGTTCGATCTACCGATTCTTTCGGAAACACTTCAGTATGTCTTTCTTGTTCGAAGTGTCGGGTTGCGCCGATAAAGAAGACTACCATACCCCGACTCGAATTATGTGGGGCCCAAGTTCTCGCTCGTCTTTTCAGGGAGGCTGAGCCCGCTTTCATTTTCCCGATTCAACGTATCATATTCTGGTGTGATTCCACCATTGTGCTCCAATGGCTCAAAAGACCTCTCGAGAAATTACCAGTTTTCGAAAACAATCGAGTTGCTGAAATAAAGGCTTTAGGTCCCTCAATCGAATGGCGACATGTTCGCACGGAATGTAATCCCGCTGACGCGTTATCTCGTGGTCAAACTCCCACGGAGTTTCTTCAGAATAAACTCTGGTTTGAAGGACCCTCTTGGCTCAAGAATCCTGAATCCGCTTGGCCAAAGAGTTTTCCGGCAACTCCTTCGGAGCTGCCGGAGGTGGGCGGAAATGCCGCTCTTGTCACCGGTACGGTCAATAATAAAATCAATGGCAATGATTTTAAACGCTTTTCGTCTTATTCTACACTTCTCAATTCCATGTCGTATTGTTATCGTATTCTAATAAAGGATAATCCGTACCGAGGTACAGGTGAGGTTGTCAGTGCTCAAGAAAGATTGGAAACGGAATGCGGGGTTTTGTCGGTCATTCAAAAGGAACAGTTCTCCGACGAGATCGACCGTTTGTCCAAGGCCCAATCGGTAAAAGACAGTAGACTTGCTGCGTTTGATCCTTTTATCGATATACATGGACTACTCCGCGTCGGTGGTCGATTAATACATTCAACAATTCCAGGAGATCAAATACATCCTATTCTTTTACCTTCTCGCCATCATGTTACAATTTTAATTATTCGCGAGATTCATAAAAACATGTATCACGCCGGTATTCAGAGCACTCTCAGTACAATTCGCCATCGTTTTTGGTTATTTGACGGGAAGAACCAAGTTAGAAGCGTTATACGCCACTGCATTCCATGTTTTCGCCATAATACTACTCCATTACATGCTAAGATGGCAGATTTACCTAAATCTCGCGTCACACAGTCACCGGCATTTGATCATACAGGCGTCGATTATTTCGGTCCTATTTTCATTAAAGAGAAAAAGTTTAGGAATCGGACTAAGGTACAGGCTTACGGTTGCGTGTTTGTTTGTATGGCTACGAAGGCCGTTCATATTGAAATCGTAAGTGACATGACTACGGAAGGTTTCCTCGGGGCGTTTCGGCTTTTTATTGGTCGTCGGGGCATTCCGTCTCATGTTTATTCGGACAACGGGAGGAATTTCGTCGGAGCAAATAATAAATTACGCGAGCTGTATTCTCTGTTCAATTCTGGGCGATTCCAAGAAGGAGTTCAACATTATGCAGGTGCGAAAAATATCACCTGGTCTTTCAATCCTCCTCTATCACCCCACTTTGGCGGTATTTGGGAAGCCGCAGTAAAATCTTTTAAACACCATTTCAAACGAGTAATAGGGAGTCAATTGCTCACTTTTGAACAATTAAATACTTTCGTAATTGAAATAGAAATGATTCTGAATTCTCGTCCTCTATGTTCTTTATCTTCGGATCCAAACGATCCTATTGCCTTAACTCCTGCCCATTTAATAGCAGGTAGACCTCTCACCATGCTACCTGAACAAAATTATGCCTCTATTCCAGAAAACCGGCTTTCCGTCTGGAGATTTATTTCTAAGGCCCGCCAGGACTTTTGGACGCGTTGGCATCTGGAGTATTTAAGCGAACTCCAGAAACGTCAAAAATGGTTTGGTAACAACAGCGAGATCAAGGTCAAGTCCATCGTCATCATCATAGATAAGAATCAACCTTGCACGAGCTGGCAGCTGGGAGTGGTCGTCGAGACGCATCCAGGAGGAGATGGCATTACCCGAGTCGTGACAGTCAAGACAGCCAATGGCCAATACAAACGCAATATCACATCATTATGTCCATTACCGGAAGTAGCATAAATATTGTAAAACATATTGTAAAACACATTTCACACATTACACAAAACCATTGCTCGCTTCTACTCGCAAGGGGGGAGGATGTTGGATTGTAAAGGCGACTCAAGAATGTGTTGAGTTGGCAACGCCGATCCCCACGCTTTTCGGGTCGATATGACAGACTTGCTTCTTTGACAGGCAGTTCAGTTCGACTTTGACAGGCAGTTCAGTTCGACTTTGACAGGCAGTTCAGTTCGACTTTAATCGTGAGTGCGAAAGGTTGAATTATCTCGTAAAAGCGAATAGTTTTAAATTCACGTGAATTCAACGTGAACACCACATCAATCTTATCACAGCGCTAGTTTCCCGTTTTGGGCATTTGGTTTCCTATTTTACGTACAAGGTAAGTGGTGTGTAAATGTTTGAGATGCCGCCGCAATCAGCGGTCAAGGCTTCCTTTATCGCGGTTGCCGAGTCGACCCAGCGATCGAGTCGACCTAAGGTCGGTGGCCGTCGAAATCGGACCACCGGCTTCCTGGGAAGACGCCCATGCGTACACACGCCACATGCCCACACACACACATACACACGCCACATGCACACACACACACACACACTTTTAAATTTCAATGGTCTTGTTAAACTAGTTGACATTTCCAACACATTTCGAGGGTTTTTTTTGCCATTGCTGCTTCACAGCTTTGGTCCTTTTTTCCCTCCGGGTCCAATAAATCACAATTTATTGTTTTCTTCGACCCAAAATTGTAGTGTTATCATTTTTTAACCTAGTTTCCCTTTCCACTTCCGTACAAATTGTACACAAATATTTACATTTTTCAGCACAATTATTTTGGAACAGGTCGTCATCGGGAACAAATTTAAGTTCTTATTTTCTCTTTGCTTTTATTTAATTTTGTTTATGAATTTAGTCGGAACTTTTTGCCACCCCTCTCAGAGTTTCGACGCTACAGAAAATAAAGGCTTACAATGCAGGTAATCATAATATTGTTAAAAATAAATCAGAGAATAAATTTAAGTCAGAAGAAGCAATTACATTTATTGCGGACTCAGGAGCAACTGAGCATATAATTAACAAAAGCATTTACTTGCACAATTTTAAAATTAGTCAAGGGGAGACAATTAAAAGTGCCAACAAAAATAAATCTGCAAATATCATTGTTAATGGGAAAGGCGACTTATACAAGTTAACACAAATAACGTTCGCCTTCCACGAAACGCCTAAATATCACATTTCTGCAGTGTCGCAGACGCTACGTTGCAGGATGCCAGCGCCGTCACCTGAAACTTCTTGTACGTGACTTTTCTATGGGAACTATTTTCTACATCTCAGCTAACGAAGCGCGTCTCTAAATTTAAGATTCAGTTGTAGTCGACTTGTCATAAGAATATCATCTCAATAAATTGTTCATCCGATAAAAAACGTTAAAGTTTTATTATTAACTGGCGCCCGAGCAGGGACCGTTGCGATAAAATAAGCCCAATAGTTGTTCGATAAGAAATAAGTCTTAAACGGAACGCGAGATACCCGAGAGCTTAATAGAAAAGTTCGGTGCGATCGTGGGAATAACGGAGTGTGATTTTTCGCAACAAAAATTTCTGCAGTTATTGTTAGGAAAAGAGGCCCCTTAGTAACCACGGCAGCTAGTAACTCGACGTGGAGGAAAAGGAGTTAACCAGCGCAACAATTTCAGGGCACCAAGCCGGAATTGAGGAAAGTACCTGCGTTTACAGCCGCCTAACTGCTGACAGAAGGAAGTCCCAAACAGCGATGCAACTCCGGATGTTAACCATACATTCGTTATTACTATCGTAAGTTAGCAAATTGTTAAGAAATTATTGTAAAAAGTGTGAAAAACAGTGAAAAGAGCAAACAAAGAAATAAAATATCCAATATCATTGTGAATTAAGATCCAATAAGTTTTAAAAGAAAATAATCACAGCATTTAAATTCCAATTTGAGGAATAATAGAATTTTAGCTTGTTTGCATTATTAGAATTTAAAATATTGTGTTAGCTGCGAGCAAAGAAAATATCTTACTTTAAATAATTTCGAAATACGTTTACAATCTACAAAAAGTTAAACCAAATTAATAAGGTGTCGGTGACAGACGTACAGATATGTTGTAATATCGGCGGGGGTCTGCCCGCTGTGTTGCAACAATAGATTTGTTGACAACACTCGGGGTCCAACTTCTGCTGCCTATCTCGTGATGAACGAATCCTTTTGCGAGGAGCAGCCGTACGGCTTTAACTCCTGGGGAGCAGCTGGGTGAACTGTACTCCGAAAAGGGGGTAAGGACGGTCGTTGAAGGGGAAGGTCCCAATGTGAGAGGATCCTCCTCCTTGCAGATACAATGCGGGGGAGTTAGGGGTTGCACAAGTAAACGCAATTCACCTTTTTATCACTGAACTTTATTGTTCTTCCTTAGTCCTTACACCGGCTTTAGCATTAAATTTACACTCAGTTCTTACACCGGCTTTCTTGTTAAGCTCACACTCCTAGTTTCCCGTAACCGACTTTATTCTACCGGGGATATTAACTTTCTTTATTCCACCCGCGATTTTAACTTCAACGACTAATTAAGTTTCCTTTTACTCCACGGCTGATCCCTTTTAGGTCTACGCGACGACTCGTTACTTTGACTTTTACTCATCGACTAACTACTTCTAATTTTCCTCAACGACTGACTAGCGCTCAATTTTCCGAATCGCGGGAAACCTCCGTTTCCGGCGTCGGTGCCTAATTGACAGAAATTCGATCAAGCACCTGTTGTGCAGCGACGACGGTGTCATCGTTGCCCGTGGGCTGTGATCGCAATTTCCTTTTAATATTGAGCACTTCCAATTTCGAGGTCATCGCTCACGCGCTGGGTGTCATTTATACAGCCGGCACGTTGCGCTTACCCAAAAATGCGCAAAGGCACATTATTGATTTCCGGTCTTGAACTTAATCTGGCGTGTGAAGCACCCCAGATTAATTTAGCTACATAACAGATACGAATACTTTGTTTTTACGCAACTAATCGAATTAAATAATCTAAATTATAAATTCCATCTCAAAATACGGTAAAACTTTAAAATGTCTACGGATAATATTTTAAGACCATCAATCCTTCAATTGAATGAAGATCAATCATCCGGTTCCGGTACTTCAAATCATTTTAACCTCGAACAGCTGAAAGAAGTTATTATACAAACCGTTCGATCAGAGACACAACAAATTCTTGATCAAATAACACATGTCGACGTTAAACCTAGGCACTCAGATCAAACCATAGATCCACGATACCTCAATAATTTAAACGATATGGACAAAATTCCTGATGTTCTTAAAAGTTTACGTGAGTTCTCAGGCCAACCGGGAGAATTCGGCTCTTGGAAGAAGAGTGTCGAGCGAATTCTAAAAATTTATAATCACTTAAAGGGAACACCCAAATATTATGGCATAATTAGTGTCATTAGAAATAAAATAACAGGGCATGCAGATACTGCACTGGAGTCGTACAACACTCCTCTGAATTGGGAAGAAATTTCGAAGTGTTTAACACTTCACTATGCAGACAAAAGAGATCTAGGAACCCTTGAATACCAAATGACAACATTAATTCAAAAAAATGTTTCTATCCCCGAATTTTATGAACAGGTTTACCGTCATTTATCCCTTATTCTGAATAAATTATCATCAATGGACATGAGTCAGGAGTCAATGAACGTAATGACACAGGCTTATCGAGACAAGGCTCTAGACACTTTTGTAAGAGCTCTTAGGGCAGACTTGCCCAGATTACTCAGTATGAAGGGACCAACAGACCTACCCGAAGCTCTCCACTTATGTTTGAAATTAGAAAACGTTCAATATCGAGTGCAGCATAGTCACAGCAATCTGCGAAGTTCTCACCTTGCTTCGCCATTACCACTTCCACCGAGGAGACTTAATCCTCAACTACAGCCCAACTATTATAATCCCCAAACTCGAAAATATTATCCAGAACTCCTACATAATCCCCAGTTACCTCAGGGTTTCACTAAACCTCCACAACAATTTCAACCCCCTAGATGCACTCAAAATTGCGTTCAACAACCTCTAAAGCAATTTAATAGAAACTACTTACCTAAACCGGAACCTATGGACGTAGATAGATCCATTAATTCCCGTCAAATAAATTACCAAAATAGACCACAAATAAGTAATACTATGAATAAGAAATCCCACTCCACCTCAGCCTGTGAAATTCCAAAGTCTCTATCAGACAGAATCATTTAATGAAGACACCGCTTTACAAGACTACTATGGCCAAATGTCTGAATATGATACCCAAGTTCAGCAAATTTCCGATGAAAATGCCAGTGGCCCACAGGAATTAGAACCATTGGTTGGCACGGATCCACACAATGCCTCTAATCAGCAAGAAGTCGAAGAGCAGTTGGACAATGTTAATTTTTTAGACTAAAGAGCTCTTCGCTCCCCTACCTAGAGCACGTAGCGAAGAGCGGCAAAATATTTAAATTCCTTATAGATACGGGCTCGAATAAAAATTACATTCAGTCTCGATGTGTAAGGAATCCTATACAGAACAAAAAACCATTCCTAACCAATTCCGTAGCAGGAAATATAAGAATTACCCACCATGCTTTAATAGACCTCTTCGGTTTCGACCGAAAATTAACATTTTTTATATTGCCAAATCTCACATCCTTTGATGGAATTATTGGCAATGATAGTTTAAAAGAATTGGAAGCCACAATACACACGAAAGAAGGATTTATGACAATTCGACCCAATTTAAACATTCCCCTTAAACAGCATATTTCAGAGTCTGTGAACAATATGATTTTGAGAACCTCACATCTTCCTCCAGAGCAAAAGAATAAATTAGAAAATTTAATAGGAAGGTTTCCAAATTTGTTTTCCGATCCGGATAAAAGATTGACCTTTACTACAACCGTTAAAGGAGAAATCCGAACATATAATTCCGACCCAGTTTATTCAAGGCCCTATCCATATCCCATGTGCTTGAAAGACGAAGTCGATAGCCAGATAAAACAACTTCTTGAAGATGGAATTATTAGACCATCCAGGTCTCCTTATAACTCCCCAGTTTGGATAGTACCTAAAAAAGAAGATGCCTCCAGGCAGAAAAAATATAGAATGGTTATCGACTATCGCAAATTAAATAATGTCACTATATCCGATAAATATCCTATCCCTGAAATAAATGATATTCTCAGTAATCTTGGAAGGAATGAGTTTTTTACCATCCTTGATTTGAAGAGTGGATTTCATCAGATTCCGTTGAGGGAGAAGGATGTGGAGAAGACAGCATTTTCCGTTAATCATGGAAAGTACGAATTCACGCGACTCCCGTTCGGTTTGAAGAATGCACCCTCCATTTTCCAGCGTGCGCTCGACGATATATTGAGGGAGCACATCGGAAAGCGGTGCTACGTGTACATCGATGACATCATAATATTCGGTAGTAGTGAAGAGGAACATTTTATAAATTTGAAGTTGGTTTTCGAAACTCTCGAAAAAGCCAATATGAAGGTCCAATTGGATAAGTGTGAATTTCTTCAATCCGAGGTAGAATTTTTGGGATTTTTGATATCTAAAGACGGTATTAAGGCAAACCCTAAAAGGGTTAGAGCAATATGTAGTAGATTTTCCCCTTCCTTGTACGGTAAAGGATCTAAGATCATTCCTAGGAATGGCTGGCCATTACCGTCGTTTCATAAAAGGTTATGCCAAGATTACAAAACCATTGACAACTCTTTTAAGAGGAGAAGACGGACATGTGTCTAAAACCCTATCTAAAACTAAACGATCAAGCTGTGGACGCTTTCAATAAAGTAAAGAATTCTCTAATTTCTGAGGATGTGTTGTTGTCATTTCCAAATTTCGAAAAAGAATTCGAGCTTACCACGGATGCCTCTAACTTTGCACTGGGAGCTGTTCTGTCCCAAGATGGAAAACCAATCACCTTTCTATCAAGGACCCTTAACAAAACAGAAGAAAATTATGCGGCAAATGAGAAGGAGATGTTTGCCATAATATGGTCCCTTAATTCTCTCAGAAATTTCCTTTACGGATCACGCAAGATTACAATATTAACTGATCATCAACCCCTCACTTACGCTCTCAGTAATAGAAATAATAATTCCAAAATGAAGCGATGGAAGGCAATCCTTGAGGAATACAATTATGAACTCAAATATAAACCCGGTAGCACGAACGTCGTGGCGGATGCCCTTTCAAGAATAGTCAATCCTACAGAAGCTAACTCAATGTCCTCAACACAACACAGTGACGATAGTTCTTCGCACAATTTAATTCCCACAATAGAAAAACCTATTAATGTCTTCCGCAATCAAATAATACTTAACCAAGGTAACGAAAACAATTACCAGAGATCTAACCCCTTTCCAAATTATGTACGACATACAATCACCCGAACCCACTACTCCAAAGAGGATATCGTACGAATTTTAAAAAAATACCTAAACCCAGGAACAATAAATGGACTCCAAACAGAGGAGGCTATAATGGGAAAAATACAACAGATTTATCCCCTCCATTTCGCGAACTATAAAATCCGTTTCACCTCTAAAATAGTACAAGACATTTCTGACGAAAATGAGCAAGATGAAAAAATACTATCTATTCATCGACGAGCTCACCGAAATGCTAAAGAGAATGGAAACCAAATTCTAGAAAAATATTATTTTCCCAAAATGAACAAAAAAATTAGATTCTTGGTTAAACGGTGTACAACTTGCAGTGAGAATAAATATGATAGACATCCTAACAACCAAATAATCAATCCTACTCCCATTCCGAACTACCCCGGTCATATTTTCCATTTGGACATCTACTCAACGAACAATAAATTGGTTCTGACTGCCATAGACAAATTTACTAAACTAGCATTCTGCAAACGCATAAAGTCCAGAGCAATAGAAGACATTAAACAACCCCTTAGGGACATTCTCTTCTTCTATGGCGTTCCGGGCGTGGTGGTGATCGATAACGAAAAATCCCTGAACTCACGCTCCATAACTTCGATGATGCAGGATGGATTGAAAATCAAAATTTTTAAAGCCCCGCCATATAGGAGTGAGGTGAATGGCCAAATAGAAAGGTTTCATTCGACCCTCTCTGAGATCATGAGATGTCTCAAAGCAGATGGTGTTGAAAAACATTCGAAGAGTTACTCGAAAGATCAGTAAACGAATATAACCATTCAATCCATTCAACCACAGGTAAAAAACCAGTTGAACTGTTTTACGGAAGAATTCCAGGTGCAAGTCCGGCAGAGTTTGAACAAATTCGTCTTAGTAACATCGAAAAGTTAAAAGCAAAACAGGAAAAAGACATTAACTATCATAATCAAAAACGTAAACCAGTGAAAATTTACCAGCCAGGACAAATTATTTTCGTTAAATACAATAAAAGATTAGGAACAAAATTAACTGTCAGATACAAGCGAGAGGTAGTAAAAGAAAATAAAAATACAACAGTAATAACAGAATCAGGAAAGACTATTCATAAAAACAATATTAGGAACTAAACATAGCTTTCCATTGCAGATGCATGATAGGCGTTACGTTTGGCTCAGCTCAAATTCTGGATTACACTAACTCACAAATTATTGCAGTAAGCATTGGAAAGGCAAGGATTCAACAAGGGAATTTTAAATTGATCCATATAATAGAACTAGATGATTATCAAAGGTTCACAAATAATATGAACTTTTTACTAGACAAGCTGATTACTTCCAGACATCCCCTTTACCAATATTTAACTCATGAATTGACGCAATTACAGACATTATTAGACGGCATGAAAAGACACAGGACAAAACGATCTTTGAATTTTTTGGGTTCTGCGTGGAAGTGGATTGCCGGTACTCCGGACCACAAAGATTTCGAAATTATTAAAAGTAAAATCAATAATGTATTAGAAAATAACAATAAGCAAATAATCATAAATCAACTTTATAATGAAAGATTAAATAATATCACTAGAATGACTAATGAGGTATTGGCAACAATAAAGAAGGGAGGAAGTATTGATAATCCATTAGCTTTGAGCCTCCAGTATAAATTAAGATTGATTAAAGAAGAAATAATTAATGTAAATTATGCCATTCATTGGGCAAAGGCAGGAGTAATTAATTCCCTTATTTTGTCAAATTCAGAAGTAAAATTAGCTATTAGTAAAATAGAAAAGGAGAGTTTACCATATGCTAGCCCAGAGGAGGCACTAAATTTCGCAAATGTTAAGATTATAACTAATAGTTCATGTTTACTTTATATTGTTAACTTACCTATAACCACGTCTGAACCTTATGAAAAGTTGTTAATTAAACCAGTCAAAAGAAACGAAAAAACTATTGCAATAGAATACGATAAAATATTAAGAGGTCATAATAATTTTTGGAATAATTAAAGCATGTAAAGTAGTGGATTCACTGTCAATTTGTAATCAGGAATATCTCATAGACTTAAGTAATTCAACATGCTTACCGAATCTATTGGATAGCCGGCCGTCGCAATGCAGTCAAAGTAACGACCAACACATACGATCAGTAGAAGAGATTTCAGAAGGCTTAATATTGCTAAACAATTTTTATGGGAATATCGGCATCGAGGGCGAATTTCGTAGCCTCAATGGGACATTTCTAATAAAATTCCATAACACTACCATATCAATTGGTGGCAAAATGTTCATCTCAGGGGAACAGACAACAACGCAGATACTTCCAGCCATCTTACAACTTACTCCCTACGAGGGTCAATATAAAGAGGTCCTATCACTCCAAATGATGAAAGAGATCCATATCAACAATACAGTTGAAATCGCCACTCTTCGGGTCGAAAGGAATGTCCTACAAATTACTACCTACGGGTCCACCGCAATTTTTTTCATCGTTTTAATAATCTTCCTGATAATCAAATATAGAAAACGGAAACCTATTGTCATCAGTGCAGCCAATTCAGATCAACCGGCAGCAGTCGAGTTACAACCTTTAGAAGAAAACACAGCTACACGACAGGATCATAATGATCAGTCTGAAGATAAACCAGCAGTAACAAAAATCATTTTGCCAAAAGCCCCCAAAAAGAAATTTTATGACACTCCATTTTTTTAACCAAATGAGGACATTCGGATCTGAGAGGGGAAGAGTTAACACAAATAACGTTCGCCTTCCACGAAACGCCTAAATATCACATTTCTGCAGTGTCGCAGACGCTACGTTGCAGGATGCCAGCGCCGTCACCTGAAACCTCTTGTACGTGACTTTTCTATGGGAACTATTTTCTACATCTCAGCTAACGAAGCGCGTCTCTAAATTTAAGATTCAGTTGTAGTCGACTTGTCATAAGAATATCATCTCAATAAATTGTTCATCCGATAAAAAACGTAAAAGTTTTATTATTAACTTATATAAAGTCAAATATAAATGAACATGAAATTATTAAATTGTCAAATGTCCTGGCAGCAAAGGATGTGTCAGATAATTTAATATCACTCAGACGCTTTGCAGACATAGGGCTAGCAATTTATCTAGACAATCAGAGATTAATAATATTTGACAAAACAACAGGTGTAGAATACTTAAAGGGCAACTACAAGAAACCAAATTGGGAGGTTACACTAGTAGCAGAAAAATCAAAAGACAATTCATTAAATAAGTGTGAAAAATACAACAAATACTCGTGTAGTGCTCGAATAGGTACTTTGGAGGAACTCCTGGAACAATCTCAGGCGAATATTATGGAAATAAGCAACGACAATAATAAAGAAATCCTAGCTGAGATTGGGAGGGAGAACGAGGAGATAATCCAAAGTGGGGGAAACTAAAATAATTCAGAGAAATCAGAGGTTGAGTCAGAAGAAATAATCAAGTACAATACTATTAACTTAGATCAGAGTAAGGGAAAAGAATTAGATGTCTTGTTTGATGGGAGAAGCAACAATGGGTCAAATATCAAATACAAAAACAAAATAAAAGACTCAATGCTTTGGCACATTAAATTGGGACATGTGTCAATCAATTATTTGAGAAAGCTTCAGAGATCTGAAAACATTTTGAAAAATGTAAGATTTGACGAAGATATATTATACTGTGAAATCTGTATCAAAGCAAAGATGGAAAAGTTACCTTTTTAAGAGACTAGACTCAGAGCAACTAGACCACTAGCTAGGATACATACAGATGTTATGGGACCTATAAAACCGGCTACCAGTCCTGGTGGTAATAGGTTCATAATAGTATTCGTTGACGATTATTCAAGATTTGCAAAAGCATATGCTGTTAAAAATAAGAGTGAAGCAGGTGACTGCTTAGAAAAATTCTTAATGACAGCAAGAAATTTAATAGATGAATGTGTGAAGGTAAATTTTATCAGAACAGACAATGCCAAAGAATTTGTCGGGGGAAAATTTTCAGAAGTAATGATGAAAGAAAATATTGAAGAGGACTTCGCTCCTCCTTATACTCCTGAACACAACGGAACTTCAGAGAGATTTAATAAAACCCTACAATGGAAAATCAGAGCGTTAATGTTAGATTCGGGGTTACCAAAGAATATGTGGATGTTCGCCTCAGAAGCCTCAGTACATTTGTACAATAGAACTCCACACAGAGCTAATAATTTCGAACCACCACTTCAGAAGTTTACCCCAAAGGTTAACTCGAATATAGACAAAGTCAGACGTTTTGGGTGCATAGCTTATGCTAAAATACCTTTTCCTAATACTAAATTTTCAGAGAGAGCAATTAGAACAATTATGGTTGGGTACACAAAAACTGGATATGTATTGTGGCATCCAGAATCAAAGAAGTTGATTACTTCAAGAAACGTTAGATTCAATGAGAAAATTGTGTACAAGGAGTTGTATCCCTCTAAGTCTTAAGAAAGAAGTTAAGAAGTGACTCCTGAAATAATGAAAGACATCAATGATGTAAGTTTGCTAGAAGACTCGGAAGAAAAGGGGGTCGAAACCAAAAGCAATGAAAAAGAGTCAGATGAAAAAGGATCAGAAGAACTAACTAAGACAAAATTGGGTAGACCCAGAAAAAGGAAATCAGAGGAAATTACTACCGGGAACTGTCCAAGGAAGAAGCGGAAAAACCCAGAGAGAACGGCCAAAACAAATAGGCCAACATGGACACACCTACGATCTGCTTTTGCGGAACATCCGAAACAATATGCAAGCAAAAGCTATATTGGAATCAATCTTGTCAAGAGTTTAGAAGAACATATAAATTCAGAAGATCAATTTATGCATGCGCTCATAGCCACAATTAACAGAGATCCGGCTAACTATAGAGAAGCATTGGAATCAGACGAAAGATCAGAATGGATCAAAGCGGTTCAAGAGGAACTTAAGTCTATGAAGGAAAATAATGTTTGGGAATTAGTCGATAGACCTAATAAATCAGAAGATGGAAAGAGGGTTCAGATCATAGATTCTAGATGGGAATTAAAAAAGAAATTAGATGATTGTAAACAAGTTTCATACAAGGGTAGACTCGTAATTAGAGGGTTTAAAGATACTAAGGAGTATGAATTAACAGAAACTTATGCTCCGGTATCTAGATTACCTATAATCAGAACAGTTTTCGCGATAATAAACAAATACGGTCTTGAGGCATGTCAGATGGACGTGAAAACTTCTTTTCTGAATGGAACTTTGGAAGAAGATATATTTATGGAAATTCCAGATGGACTAGTGGTAGATGAGCACACGAGAGGGAATAAAGTGTGCAAGATTAAAAGAGCTATGTATGGCCTTAGAATTAGTCCAAAGAGATGGAATCAGAGATTTTCAGAAGAACTACTCAAGTTAGGGCTTGAAAAAGATACCAACGAACCTTGCCTGTTCACTTGGAGAAAGGAAGGGAAAATGATCATAGTATTAGTATACGTTGACGACGTGATCTTGGCAAGTAATTACTCAGAGAAAATGTCAGAAGTAAAAGGAAAACTAAAATCAGTATTCCAAATGAAGGACTTGGGAGAACCGGAACAATTCTTAGGTATGAAAATATTCAGAGAAAAGACAACCAAGTTACTAACTATGACTCAATCAGACTATATTGAAAAATGTCTTGAGCGGTTCAATATGCTGGAGAGCAAACCTCAGAGAACACCTATGGTAACCAGACAAGTCAAGAAAAGAGAGATCAGAAATGTCGTGGAAGCCAACTCAGATAAAAATCAGAAACGAACTAAAGTTCCCTACCGGGAAGCGATCGGGAGTTTGTTATATTTAGCTAGCGCCACACGACCCGATATTTGTTACGCGGTCAATTACTTAGCCAGACGGCAACTGGAACCTTCAGAAGATGACTGGAAGGAGGTCAAGAGGATATTCAGATACCTAAAAGGCACTCAGAACCTTGGTTTGGCATTCAGAGCAAAAGAAGAAACATTAAAGGCAATGTCAGATGCTAGTTTCAGAGACTGCCATGGCTCATCCTCCACAGGAGGGTATGTGATCAAACTGTTTGGAGACACTATTGCCTGGAGAAGCCATAAGCAAAATTATGTCTCACTGTCATCTTGTCAGGCTGAGACTATTGCAATGAGCGATGCTTGTCAAGAGCTGGTCTCTCTAGATAAGGCTATCAGAGATATGATTGGAAAAACTATGTATCCAGTAACTATCAGATGTGACAACGAGTCCGCAGTAAAATGTACTCAGATGGATGGTAATCACAAGTTGAAAAACTTTGACGATGATTTAGCAAACATTCAGAGAAACCTAGAAAAACGTGAAGGTACAGGAAAGAAAAGTCACATGGCATCCACCCATGGAGACTATATAAAAACCTGTACATTAGAAGGAAAAGTTAAAGTGGTTTGGATTTCTACTTCAGAGAACGAAGCAGATATCATGACCAAGCCACTTGCATTTGAGCAACATAATTACCTCAGAAATAAGTTGTTGAATTCAGAAATTAATTAATTCAGAAGGTTATTAATATAAAATGAAATAAATTTTTGGACATATAAATGTGTTCTCAGACGAAGCCTATTAAAGTTTTTTTTGTTTCAGATTTGTTAAGAGAAGATAAACTTTCAGAAGATCAAGATCAGAGAGCTAGCCGGTATGACGAAGAGAGGGAGTGTTGAGACGTTTGGACTTCGTACACACCGAACGCTTATTTTGTGTGGATGGAGTTGGTTCCATCCCGTGTATTAGAGTTCAGTGATATATATCTGGTGTGTCAGCGGCTGTCAACTACTCTCCCCTTTTTTCTTTGTACGGAACGAGAGCAACGCAAGTCAACCTGAGGAGTTACAAGTGAATCAAGTCTAAAGTATAATTCAGAGTGTTTAAGTATATATGAGATTACTTCAGAGTGTACATTATATTAAATAATATGTAATTATACTCCTCAAAGTATTAATAGTTACAGTTGTTGTTTATTAAATAAAATAGCGTCTAACAGTTATTAAATTTCAAGTAACTTAAAATTAGAAAGCTGAACTGATTAATTTTTATTTTAATGAATTTTTTTTAATACTTGCAATATGTTTCTGTAGACATTTTGATTTTTGTTTTTATTTCATTTGAATACGAAATGTCCGTGGAAACATTTTTTTTTTGTTTTCCACAGTATTATTATTTTTCAAAGATGCTGAAAAGACGTGCGTAGGACGCAGAAGTTGTAATATTTTAACCTTTTTAGTTATGTGATGGAAATGTATTTTGTTAACACACTTTTATTTGCTTCACCTGTAACTATGTAAACAAATCTTGGAACACATAATCCCCCAACCTTCGGAGCTGTCAAGTCGGAAGAAAGGAAGAGCTGCGGAAAAATTTGGTTTTTTTTGAGTTTATTTAAAAATAATTGTATAAAATTGAAGCTAACACTAAATCTAAAAAGTCTGTGGTATAATTGGAAGGAAAAATCCCTAAGTTGAGGAAAAATTTGCGATACCACCAACCTAACCTCAAAGGCGTGGCGTCGGGAAGCCGGTGAGCGTCCCCATCCGGACTGGAGGGGGGCGGCTGGAGGCTACTCCCATACCCTACAGGGGGCGTGGATGCCCCTACAACGAGGGATCTGAATTTTCCACCACCATCAGGGAAGAATTCCCTGCTGAAGGACGGCGTTGGACCCGGCGGTCATCTCCCCATCCGGAGGCACGGAGGCTTGCGGCGGGCGTGGGGCCTGTGGGCCATGAGATTGCAAAAAAACTAATTAAATTTTGAAGAAAAGAAGCGGACTTGTGACTGGAAAAGAAGAATTTTTGTTTTCCCGACTTAACCTCAAGACTTTCCCGTCAAGAATTCCTGTAAGTGTACCCAAATTTTCTTTCTAGCCCCGAAGAACTACTGTCCCCTCGGGGGGGGGGGGGGGGGGGGGCTATGACGAGCAGTGGTGGCCTTAAGACGGTAAGGCAACTAACAACTTTACTGACTAAAACCGACCCAATTGTACATTAATTTTTTACCCTTAGTGAATTTGCTTTTCTCTTTTTTTCCACACAACTTTCACACTTTAGCTTTTAAAAAAAAAATAAAATAAAATCTAAACCCCAAGTGGGCTCTTTCCTCCACAATGGCGTCTGACGGGGCCAGCGCCAACTCCTTCGCCCCCTTGCAGGAGGCTGTAGGTAGACCTGCTAAACGCAAAAAGAGGCCCTTAAACGTAGCGTCTGCGGTTGAATTTCCGCTTTTACCTGAATTCACATATAAAAATGATGACTCGGCAATGCACCCAAAATATATTATAATCCAGACCATCAACCCTGAAATCAAGCCCTTAAGGAATTACAATCAGTTTGTAATCCGGAAGGGAGTTGATGCCGTGTCTACCAAACACGAATCGGCCAGTTTCCTTCGCGATGGTTCGTTGCTGTTACTGGTAAAAAATAAAAGAATAGCGGAGACCTTTCTAAAAACCAAAACAATCGCAAACGTCCCTGTTGAAATTAAGTACCACCCAACTTTGAACTGCGTTAAGGGTACAGCATTTTCCCCTGAATTTAGGGTGCTTAATCAGGCGGAAATTCTGGAGGGACTGCGTGACCAAGGTGTCACGGAGGTTGTCCAATTTTCGCGACCTGGTGAAGGTGGTGCCCGAGTACCAACCGGCCTAGTTATATTAACGTTTAACGCCTACAAATTGCCAAATGACATCCAGGGAGCGTGGTCGAAGATACTGGTCAGGGAATACTTCCCTTCACCAATGAGGTGCAATATATGCCAGAAACTCGGGCACACCAAAAACCATTGCCAGGTTAGTCAAATCTGCGGAACCTGTGGGCTTCCCGGGCCGCATGAGGGTGAAAATTGCAGGAGGAAATTCTGTGTCAACTGTGGGGAGGAGGGGCATGAGTTCTTCAATCGTAATTGTCCAGAATACCTGAAACATAAAGAAATCCAAAAAAATAAGACGCAGAAAAAATGTTCCTTATACGAAGCCAGGAAACACTTTTACGACATGCGTAAATCCCAAGTCCTCCTCAACTTTGCCGCGGTGGTGAATGCGGAGCCTCAACAGGCCTCTAAATCCTCCGGTGGTAGCCCTACGGTCAAAAAGCCTGAAACTAATAGTAACATGCCATCATCTGTCACTAATCAAAAAATTATAAACAAAAATCAATTAAATGACAAGCAAAACATTCAAAACAAAAATTTGGCAGTGACAGGGCTGGCGCTGTCACCTACAAAAGCCACGAATAAAGAAAACCCAGTCAGTGTAGCCAGTAGCACTAGAATAGAGGAATCAGGGCCAAAAATTTTTCAGATGGCAACAGAGGAAATAACAAACAACGAAACCGCTGGAAACTCAGTCACTAATCCTAGTATACAAAATTCAGAATCATCTAATTCCGAAAAATTACCGTCTAACGGAATGTCGGATTTGGATGATTTAATTCCAAATGCCAAGAAAACCAAAAACAAAAAAATTAAGAAGGTCGATGCTGAAAATAAGGAATTTTCTGATAGTGACCTCGCTTCGGTGGAGTTTTCTTCACTGTCAGATTAAAAAAAAAGCATCTTTTTCCAAATTAATTTTTGTTTATTGTAAGTTTTATCTTTCGAAGCCTTTTTATTTTTCAATCGTATATATATTTTTTACCTTTTAGTAGTCCGGACTTTCTGATTTTAATTTATCTTAGTAATGCAAGGCAATAATATACAAACTTCACAGCAACGAAATAATAATATCACTATCATGCAGTGGAACATTCGGAGACTACACAGTAATAGGCCTGACATGATTTTCTTACCACACAGTATAAGCCCCAAATTGTCCTTCTACAGGAGACGCATTTAAGAAGCGAGGAGGTCCCAGAGCGTTTGGGATGCTACAGGTGTTTTGGTTGTAATTTTTCCAGGGAACACAGACATGGAGGTGTGGCCGTATTGGTACACAACTCCATTCCAGCTGTTGAAGTTGAGCTGAATTCCAACATAATGATCCGTGCTGTGTCTGTGGGAGTTTCTCAAGCTTTCACTGTCGCCTCAATCTATTTGGAGAACTCGCAAGATATATCTGCAGCTGATTTGAACCAATTGTCCCAGGCCCTGCCACCAAATACCATCTTTGGCGGCGATTTTAACGCCCATAGTCCGCTGTGGGGATCTGTGCGCTCGGACCGCAGGGGGAGGCAGGTGGTGAGCTGGCTTGAGAATGCACAGTTGTGTGTTCTCAATACCGGCGAGCCCACCTTCCTCTCTGGTTCGGGTTGGCTATCGCATATCGACCTGTCGATAGCCCCGCCGAACATGACACCTGGAATGAACTGGTCGGTACATGATAACCCTGAGGGAAGCGATCATTTTCCGATCTTTATTAAAACCAATTTCCGCTCGGCAAAAACACGATCCGTTCCGAGATTCATCGAGGGTAGAGCTGATTGGCCTAAATTCGAAAAGATGGTCGGTGAGGAGTTGCCTCGCCGAGCTCCATCGCTTAATATAAATAAAGAAGCGGCGCAACTGACCAGGGCCATTCGAGCGGCGGCCTCCGCAAGCATTCCCTCAGCTCAGCCTTTTTCTTCCTCCCAACCTGGGTGGATGAATGCTGAAATTCTGGGGAAAATTAGGCAAAAAAACATAAATTGGAAAAATTTCCAGAGAAGACCATCCTCTGCTAATTTAATTGCTTACCGCAGAAGTTCGGCGATCGTCAAAAAGTCCATAAAAGAGGCCAAGAGACAATCTTGGATTAGGTTCGCCCAAAGAATAGATCCAAATGCCAACCTAACGGACGCGTGGGCAAAAGTTAGACGGGTAGCAGGTAACCGAACGAGCAGCCAAATTCCAAAGCTCGACATCGATTCTATCACTTACAGCGAACCGGGGCAGATCGCGGATCAGCTGGCCATGGCTTGGTCATCTTATTCCGGGGACTCGTCCTTCCGGGCTGATCTTATTCAAAAGAGAAATGATTGGGTTTTTTCGCCGGCTGCAGATATTAAATTCTCTATCATACAGCCTATTTCGCCTGCAGATTTATCAGCGGCTTTGAGTAATTGCAAAGGCTCAGCTCCTGGTCAGGATCGAGTCTCATACGGCATGATTAAAAATTCTCCACCGCTTTTTGGGCAAAGATTGTGTGCGGTTTTTAACTCGATTTTAGCTTCTGGTCTCCTGCCTCATGCCTGGAAGAATGCCATCATAATTCCCTTCAGGAAAACGAATGTTCAGGCTGGAGTTTCCCTCTCTCCAAAGGACCTCAGACCGATTTCCTTGATTTCGTGTCTGTCTCGTCTGCTGGAAAAAATCCTTGCCCGAAGACTGGCTAAAATTTTAGAGGGTATACTACCAGAAGAAATTCATGGTTTCAGGTGTTATAGGGGTACTTCCTCCTTGCTCCTGGAATTGGAAAATAGCTTGATGTTTTCGCTTGGCCGGCGAAAGTCTGTATACTTCCTGGAGGTTGACATAGAAAAAGCTTATGATCGTGTACGACGGGACGTAATTGCGGACCAGATGTCTGCCTGGGGTTTCGACGAATTGTCCACAAGACTGGTTCTACACTTTTTGAGCAATAGGGTACCGCAGGTTAGGGCCAACGGGGTCCTATCCGGTAAAAGAAAATTGGAAAATGCCCTCCCACAGGGATCCCCCTTATCTACGTCTCTTTTTAACATCTATATAGCCGCCTTGATCGAGAAGTTGAAGGGAATTAGACGGGTAAAGACATACGCGTACGCGGACAACATCATACTTACGACCGACAACGACCACCCCACGGACGTACTACGACAGGCCACCACCCAAATTATCATCTGGGCGTACAACACAGGAGCCATCGTGCCAATCTCCAAGGCCAAGACTGTCATCTTCTCAAGGAGAAGAGGGCCTCTACCTGAAACGATAGATGTCGCCGATCACCAAATTCAGGTTTTAAGTTCGCACAAAATTTTGGGGGTATATTTTTTTAGAGACCTGAAATGGACCCGACACTGCGGCGAGATGGCGAATAAACTACTAAAAATTAACAATCTGATCAGAGCGGTGGCTTCCGGAAAGTGGGGCGCGCCGATCCACTCCACCATCAAAATAGCCAGGGTACTACTGGAAGGCATCACCAACTTTGGCATTTTACTCTTCTCATCCACGTCTATCAATAATTTGAGCAAAATTCAAATAGTTATAAACAAAATTCTGCGTTCAGCCACGGGTGCTCTGAAATCTACCCCCCAGCGCTCTCTTTGGGTGGAGAGCGGATGCATCCCACTACAGGACAGAGCGGATAGAGCTCGTATCAAGATGGTATCGAAAAACTGGCTGGACAGGGACAGGCCACATCATAAATCCCTGGTGAAGCTTGACCAAATCACCTCTCAACCCAGGACGACGTCATCATTGAAAATAGCTTTAGGAATATTCTTAGCTCTAAGTAATCTTACTCCACCAAATTCTTTGTATCTCCCGTCTAGAGGTTACTATCAGGACAATCCCTGTGGAGTGAGGATTCTTCTGGGCAGAGGCAATAAACAAAATTCATCAAGAGAGGAACTACTTACACAGCACAAAATTACTACTGAGAAATTCCGGGGATGCCTACATATTTATCTGTTTGGATCTGTTTACGAGAACCATGCGTCAGCGGCTTTATACCTTGGACACACTACCCGTAATTATTACGGCAACCATCATTATTACGCCTCAAACCCGTGATTATGATGGTTTCCAAATGATGGTCTTGCACCGTAATTTTGTGAAAAATTACGGTTCAGCGCCATCTGGGCTCAAATAGATAACGAGATTTTTGAAAGCTCTTCTTATACAATTCCGTCAGGAGTTTTTAATTTTAATTGATTTTTTGCTGTCAGGCAGATTTTATGCGCTATTTTCTGTTTGGTTGCGGTTTCTTTTACGCAAAAACCAACAAGCATGCGCAAAATGCCCCCAGAAATGTCTTTTTGGCAAACACACAAACCGGAAAAATACTTATTCAAAATTCTGTCTATGAAAAAACCATGGCAACTACCATCCAAAATTACGCTCAGCTAATGTGTCATACCGTAATTTTGATATTCGTAATTATGATGGTTGCCGTCATAATTACGGGGTAGTGTGTCCAAGGTATTAGTTATCTTTCGGCCACGACAGCAGCGCCAATTGGTCAAAAAAAGGTTCAAGCTCCACCTGGAAACCAATAGTTTTGAAGCCGAGATGTTCGCAATTTGGAAGGCCATCCAATACGCTTTATCAGCGAGGACCACAACCGTGATTTTTTCCGACTCCCTGTCGACACTACAGGCAATAAAGAATGAACATAGCGAGGAACCTTCTTTAATTTGTTACGATATATGCATGTTACCCTTGCCAATATTTTAACTTTATTGTAGGGTTAACGCAAACATATATTTTTTTATTCAATATGTGACGGATGATAGATATGCTAGGTAGATTAGTAAACTTATCACTTCTTTTATGTCCAATGACTAATTCAATTCATTTTGAAGTGTTCGTTGAATTAAACTAATTGAATTAAAACTAATAGAATTCATTGCCGGCTTTTCGTCTATCCCGACAACCTCCCGATCCGCACATTTATGTGAATATTCAAAAAAAAAAAATAGCTAAATCAAATTAATTATTGCTTCATTTTCAATAGATTGAATTGGATTTTGAAGCACTTCATACGGGAATTGACTCCTTATTATTCTCAAAATGGAATGAGTTTGTGACCAACATTTTTGCTATTTTCAGTAAAAACATTAAAGATCCGCGTAGTAAAGAGCTCCTGAAAACACTTAAGGATTGTAAATCAGAAGGTATAAAAACGTGTTAAGCATATTATAAATATTGAAATAATAAAATGTCTGCAATTTTATAGATGGACGAAATTTTTTGACGTGCCGTTTGCTTCACGCTGTTTTGATACCACGACTAGTTCAGGTTAAAAAGGGTAATAAGAAAATTTCTTGGAAGCCATTTACTGCAGACGCACAGGATTCATTTGCGCTGCATGTGACTGTGAATAATGTATTGAACTTCATTTCCATCAATTAAATTTAAATTATCAACTATTAGTTTATAGATTTTATATAAAATAATTATAAAAAGCTGAATTGCATTTTGGGGCCCTATGAGGTAACCGCTGCAAGGTCTCACGATAGATACCAAGTGAAGAAAGTGGGGAACCATGAGGGACCCAACATATCCGCCTCTGCAGCCGACCTGATGAAGCCTTGGGCAAATTTGGAGCACTAGAAATTTTCGTCCGAGACGGATGAAATTCAGGATGGCCGGATGTGGGAACTTGACACAGACGAAGATTAGCCACATTGGCAACACTGAAAAAAAGGAGAGTTTTTCATTGTGTTCGTGCGGCGTTACTCACTGCTGTTGTGACCGCCGTGCTGACTAGTGGATATCCTGTTGTTTGTTAAAATAAAATAATTATAAAAAGCTGAATTGCATCAAGTTAAGTGTTTTTATCCTCCTCGAAGAACAACCCACATACTTTTTTTTCCCCCTTTTAAGACATACAATTGCCTATCGTCGTCAGGCAAACTAAAAAATACAAGGATTTAGGAGTATCTTTCCAGCCATGCATTATTGTAGTAGGGGAGCCAGATGATCCGAAAGAATTTTATTGTTATTTAAACGGGATTACTTATTCTTTTCCTTCTTTTCGCAAAGCATTATCAGTTTCTTTCAAAATACATCAAGTATTTAATTTAGAATATGCAAAAGAATGTAGCCTTGTGTGGCAATTTTTCGAAAATTAATTTTATAACTTTCAGGTAACTGGAAAAGTCAATTCAGCATTTGACTGCGTTTATTGCTGATCTTAAAGCAGAATAAGTTTGCTATTCATTGTTGATCAAAAAAAAGTAAACACAGCAAAATATTCAATGGAAAATAAAATTGATCAGTAGTGAAAATTGAATGAAAAACAAATTTTCATTCTTAAATATACATATCATATACTTGATGTATTTTGAATCATTGAATCATATTGCCTTTATAACTATAATATTTTAAAATCAAGATCGTAAAATCTTTAATTAATATAATATTCATACAGTTTGCGCCTTTTTCCCGGAAAAAATTGTTTTCTTGTTTCATCTGCTCATATATGTATGTACGTTTAAAAATAGTGAATCCTACATTGGTCACTTGAAATTATATCATAAACTTTCGAGTACATCCAATTTTAAATGTAATTTTCAGAATTGTTCAAGCCATTTCCAATCAATATACTCTTTTAAACGGCATACTTAAGTACAACATGCAATCTCAGTTTGTTCTGATCAACTATTGGGAAATAAATTTTCTAATAGCACAGATACCTTACCACAACCTAAATTTGAAAATACCACTCTTCACACAGAAAGAAAAACATTGGTTACTTCACCTAATGTACATTCGGTGATACTGATTATCTAAAAAATTCTCTTTTTCATCTAACAATTCAATGCTCGATGAAATGCACTTTAGTTGAACCCATATTTTAAATAGGTGAATAGCTCCTATTTCCTTAGAATATAATTTTCACCTAATTAAATAGATAATAAATAGATATTATGTGCCAATAAATAGATGAATTTCTTTCATTATGGGATCAACAAATGAATTGCACAGTAAAAATTTTCTTGAAAAATGCTATTTTCAAAGAAGTAAAATTTTGCTATAGATCGAAGTAAATCTACATACATACATGCGTAAAAATAAAGAAAGTTGTGTGTAACTGTTCGAATTAATGAGGTGCGTATTCGGGAAATAAGCAAACAAGTTAGGATAAATGATAAGTAGTATATTATATATATAGATATAGGCTTTACATTAGTTCTACGTATGACGAGCAACAGCTCAGTGAAACAAAGCGACTAACTTCTGCTAGAGTACGTGAGCGACTGACTTACCACCTTACAATAAGTAGCACTTGTATATCGAAGCATACGTGTATAACTTAACGCTGTGCGTATGGTTCATGATAGACGAGACTGTACTAATTTACATATATTACAACAGTAACTTAAAGGGACTTAGCACCTCCAGAAAAAAAAAAACTGCCTTTCTTAAAAATGGTGTCAAAAAAAACGGAAAGAGATAGCTTAATGAAATTTTGTGAGCATATATTTTATTCCAAAATGTACACAAACAAATTATTTTCCGGGTTTTTTTTCGGTGTATGTACATATATTGCTGTTGTAGCTTTTCCACGAAAATCGATGAAAAATCACGGTGGGCACGATTACAGCCCTCAGAAATAACCTAGAATAGATTTTCAAAATAGGTTTTACTTGCTATCAAATTCTCCACAGGATGAACTAGAATAAATAATTTCCATCCCAAAATGACAAAATGGCGACCGAACAAACGCGAAATTTTAAAAATCGCTTTTTTTTTAAATGCTTTTCTTTACTTCACACTTTTGGGTCAAAACTTTGGACGTTAATTTGACTGCCTATCCTTCAATGAAAATGAATGAAATTTTGCAGACATACGTATTTCCCGAGATAATTCACGAATATGCAATAATATCAGACTAAAAAGTAAAAAATAAAAAAATATTGAAAAAATTTTTTTTAGGAAACGCTTTTCTTTACCTTATTGTGAATCAAATTAAACAAAAATCAACTAAAAAGTAAAAAATAAAACAAACTTAAACAAACTTAAACGAAATTTTAAAAAAAAACTGTTACAAACAAATTTTTAAAAAATCGAGAAAATCTCATACATTCGTTAAAGAAAAGCGTTCATTTAGAATGTAATTATAATTCTTTATCCGTTCTGCAATGATTACGAAATGAGCGCCCCACGCTTTTCTTTAACGAATGTGTGAGATTTCCTCGATTTTTTAAAAATTTGTTTGTAACAGTTTTTTTTTAAAATTTTGTTTAAGTTTGTTTTATTTTTTATTTTTTTACTTTTTAGTTGATTTTTGTTTAATTTGATTCACAATAAGGTAAAGAAAAGCGTTTCCTAAAAATTTTTTTTTTTCAATTTTTTTTTTTTCGTGTAAAATCTGCTATAAATCGAGTAAATATTGACCATTCTTCATGATTCTAGTTCATCCTGTGGAGAATTTGATAACAAGGAGACCCATTTTGAAAATCTGTTTTAGGTCATTTCTGATTTTTCATCGATTTTCGTGGAAAAGCTACAACAGCGAATATACACCGAAAACAAAATCGGAAAAAAATTTGTTTGTGTACAATTTTAAATAAAATATATGCTCACAAAGTTTCATTAAGATATCTCTTTCCGTTTTGGTTGATTTGGTTTATCGGAAGAAGCTATTCAAGAACTCTTAAGAGAATTATATGATTTAGGGGCTTCTCAATGTTGTAACATTAAAGGAAAAGTTACAAAAATTTGCTTGAAATTGTTCACATGTAAAACCTATCGAGATTTATTTGGGGCGCAACAACATTCATGTTGATTGTTCTTATTATTATGTTCCTATTTTGGAAACACTTAAAGTTTTTTTTTGTAATAAAAAAGTTCAGGTTCAATTCTTAAAGTCTGTTGATTCTAATCAAGATATTTGCAAAGATTATATGGATGGTAGGGTGTACAAAAACAATAGTTTCTTTGCAAATGACAAAAAAATTGAATTAATTCTATATCAAGACACATTTGAAGTTTGCAATCCTTTAAGCTCTTCTGAAGGAAAACATTCTCTTCTTGCAGTTTATATGATGCTGGGAAATCTTCATCCTCATAATCATCCCCAAATCCATAATATTCAATTGGTTTTCCTCTGTAAGCAGCAATATGTCAAATATTTTGGAATTCAAAAGGTTTTTCAATATCTTATATCAGATTTGTTGCTACTTGAATCACCTGGCATTACAGTTAATTTTGATGACAATTGTCAATCACTTAGTCTTAGAGGATCCATAGTCATAGTAGCGGTTCTTGTCGATAATGCCGGAAGTCATCAAATTGGAGGATTTGTCGAAAACTTTAGTACTTCTGTGAACTTTTGCAGATTTTGTCTTATCTCTAGGCAAAATCTAAACAATCAAGATATTCTCCCTAAAGAACGTCGCGATAACGAAAATTATAAAATAGTAGTTGAAGAACTTGAGAATGCAAATAATCGTGTAGTTTCCGGGATAAAGTTTGATTCACCTCTCAATAACCTTTTGTACTATAAAGTTTATAACCCAGGACTACCTCCCTGCCTTGCCCATGACCTTTTTGAAGAAATTGTGAAAAAAGATTTTTTTTTAATAATAATAATAATAATTTATTTGAAATAAGTACAAAGGCCTAGCCTTACAGTGTACAATGCATGGTTAATATTAATATTAGATAATAATAGTAGTAGTAATAATATAATAATAATAATATAATAGTATAATAATATAGCGAGTAGAACAAAAACAACAAAGCAAAAACATCTAGGTAACAATATAAATAAATAAACTAAGATTATAGTGCAAAACAGAGGAACAATGAAAGAACTAACAATATAGAAAAAAAAATAACTAAGATTACAGTGCAAAAACAGAGGAACAATACAAGAACTCACAAGCATAGCTTAAAATACGTCTGTCTAAATCGATATTCCGTTAGAGAAGATTTGCATTCTCTTGGGAGCCCATTCCACAATTTCGCCGCGCAAACAAAAAAGGAGTATTTCGATGGACAATATTTATAGTAAGGAGTGATAACATTAAGTGTCCTTTGAGAGGAGGATAGTTTTACGTTATCATAAAGAAACGATGGAGTTTTCCTATTGATGATACGAAACATATAGACACAGTTCTGAAACTTTATATGCGATTTCAAGCTCATACCAAGTAAGCGCTCCGAATAGGGCGAGACATGATCGGTCCGGCGCAAACTAAAAACAAATCTTATACAGGCATTATAAGCCTTAAGCAACCTTGCTAAATGCGACACCCCACAATGTGTGTAGAGGCAAATGCAATAATTTATTAGTGGCATTATATTTGTCCTCACTAAGTGACCCCGTACTTTAATTGATAGGTGCCTGCACGAGGTCCACCACTGCCTAATAATGCCGTATATTCTGCCAGCCACATAACTAATGTGATCAGCCCAGCTTAAGGTGGCAATAAACATAACTCCCAGGTTTCTAACTTTATTGGAATAAGGTACAGCTACACCATTCAGCGAGAGCTGTTGTAGGCTCGCCGTTCTGACAATGCTTTTGTAAATCCATATAGCTTGGGTCTTCTTCGGGTTCAGAATTAAATTATTATTTTCAGCCCAGGAATTAATAAGAAAAAGATCCTGGTTCACGACCGGGACCATATCATTAATGGAGCTCACAGGAGCAGATACAAACAATTGAATATTTAATTGAATATTTAACCAAATCACAGTTTAATTGCAATAAATCAAGGTCGTCGAGGTACATGGAGAAAAGAAGTGGGCCCAGTATGGACCCCTGCGGTACGCCAAACTTCATCCGAGCACCATTAGAAAGCTCAGTGCCCACCTGAACAAATTGCATACGATTAGTCAAATAGTTTTTTATTAAGGCAAGGGAGCTGGATGAAAAATCAAATCGACGTTCCAATTTAGTCAGTAAGATTTCGTGGTCGACCGAGTCAAAAGCCTTAGAGAAATCAAGCAAAATGAGCAAAGTAGCTTGATCAAGATCAATATTTTTCCTGATACTTTCAGTTAAATAAAGCAGCGCAGTGAGTGTGCTATGTCCCTACCGAAAACCATGCTGGCTGGGAGACAACAAATTATGCGTATTTACAAAGTCAGTGATCTCATTGTGAACAATCTTTTCCACTACTTTGGATAGATACGGTAGGATACTGATGGGTCGGTAGTCACTAACCAAAGATTTAAGCATTATTTTCAACAGTTTCATTGAAATGAAAATGTAGTATCGTTAACATTTCTTAACATGAAATTTAAACAAATTGCAAAACGAACTAAAACAGACTTATGTTTACCGAGCCTTAAACTAAATTCAAAATGTTTACCAGGCACAGCATACGAAAATATGCTATTTTTATGCAAATTTTATTAGTAAGTATATACTTTTATAAAAGGGACATAAGAGACTGTCATTATTTTTTTTTTGTAGTATTATTAATAAAACATATTGATTGATTTCAGTACTTCTAGTGTTTTCTTGTTAATTCATCATCCAATATACCCCTGCTGTTGGTCACAGACCGCTATATGAACTGGATTAATTATATACAAAATGCTATTACATTTGAAATTTATGTTGCCTCTTTAAAAGAGAGACAAATAAAAACTAAATTCACCAACACGGGCTCAACTCAAAATAATAAAACAAATATACATTACATTGTTAAGCAATAGGGAAATAACTACAAAAATCCAATTTTCAGCCCCAAAACATGATTAAAACACAAGATTCCTACAATATCTTTCTTCTAGCTGCATATAAAAAGCATAAATCTATACAGAAAACTCCTGCAGTGTACAGGGACACAGTAATCAGTTTTTCGCCTTTTCTGAAGAATGCTCTTTTTTGAGTTAATACCTGTTTAGATCTAGGTGTGCGATATATCAAAACTTTAATAGAGAAATGGATGAATGGATTTTATTAACAAGGTTAATCGAAATTTGCCGTATTATTTGCTCATCTCAAATATCTTCAGAAAACGTAGTCTATTACTTCATAATACAAGAGTACTTTTTATACTTTTTATACAGAAAAAAATGTTTTCCAACTGAAAGGCTTCTACCAAAACATTATTATCTGTGCCATTATCCACAACTAATAAAAGAATTTGGACCCCTAAAATTGTTGTGGACAATGCCGTTCGAAAATAAGCACCAATTTTTTAAAAATGTGATTAGGAAAAGTAAAAACTACAAAAACGTTACAAAGTTATTATCAGAACGACATCAGTTATTTCAAGCATCAATTTCTGCTTCACGAATACCTAATGATTTTTCGTGTCCTAATGCTCAAATTCTAGACATAAATATGTTTAACTTCAATATGTTTAACTTAGATCAAAATGCAAATTTGAAATTTGTTGCAAAAGCTGTAGTATCAAAAGGTACATTGTACAATGAAGGCAAATGTGTTTTAGCAGAAAAAGTTTACAGTCAGAATATAAACGTTATCTGTATTCAGAATATATTTTTGAGCGAAAACTTCGACAGTGTTAATTTTTATGGCAGAAAAATAGATCAGCCTTGTTTGAATCCGTAAGTAATAATAATTCTTCCGAATATACATTAATATCGTCCGAATTACTCGTTTCCCCTCAACCTTTTACACTATGTCATTTAAAAAATAAAATAATATTTTTGCTTCCCTATAGTTTTTGAACAAATTGTCAATCAACGCGTAATCGCTTAATTAAGAACTGAATAAGTTGTCAGCAAAATCGGTTTAAGCGGTTTTTTAATAGGAATAAAAAAACTAAAAAAAAACAATTTAACAGAATCTGAAAGTGGATAAAATTCGTCATTTATTTATAAAAATTATGATCATTTCAGCATAAATTGCAACAATAGTTCGAGAAATCGTATCTATCAGTGTTAAAAATATATTATTTTTCAATAATTTGTTATAAACAATTGAAAATGAGTTCTAGCGGATATATTTTCGTAGTTTCAAGGAAAAACAGTCTATATGAGTGAGAATAAGTGCTTCATGATATTATACTAGTTTTTTATTGTTCTCCTCTGAGAAGTTAGTCGTGCGGACTTTACGGGTCGCATATTTTTTACCTTTGTTTTTACAGCGCATAAAAAAAATTTCAAGGCGAAACGCTTGTCTTGGAAGAAGATGGAAGCATCATCGACGAGGATGAATTACTCATTAATTTCAAGGGAAATGTTATTATGCTGTTAAATACTGGACAGACCTGGACACCACCAGTCCAAATACTGCAACAAAATGCTGAAAACCCTGTAGAGCAGCATCAGATCATTGGAGATGTGGAGTCTACGGCTAACATTAACTATTCAACAGAGCCGATAGATGAACTTTATTTCGTGAACCTGAAAAGAAGTCTAAAATCTACAGATAGTAATGGTCGCTCAATACACAAACTGACGTAGGACCTAGCCTTAAGCTGGGCACGTTTACAGTGCAGGCTTCTCGGTGGCGCGCGCAGCGCCAACCGAGTCAAAAAGGTAGCTAAAAACTAACACGTCAGGCAAAGGGATCAGCAAGAAAGCAGCCATTTGGGTGATGTCTGCCTTCGTGAGTATTTCGCAAGTGAATAAAGTGCCTATAAAAACTATTAATTCTCGGGAGGAAAAAGTTCAAGGCATTCGTGGAGATCAGCGGAAGCAGTGTGACGGAGCAGCAACGTACGATTTTCTCGAAGGCCAAGAAAAGTGTTCTGCCCAGCAATCAGCACTCAGGCGGCAGACATCACCCGCATAGTATAGGGGCCCGCAACCCAAAAAAAAAAAAAAACTGGGCGGAAATCATATACCGGCCCGCAACCCTAAAATTGGGCGGAATTTGTCAGGGAACGAAGCCAAGTCTTTGGGAAAAGCCATCTTTAAACGCATCCACCCAACAGAATTCATGTTCCCCTAGATCATCCGCAGTCCGAGAGAAGAGCGAGGTAGGAGCACCCGACATAACCTCAACCACACCTCGTGATCGAGATAGACCCCGCACATCCGTGTGGTCCGGCACAAGTAGCCACCAACACCACTTTCATTACAACCAGCGCTTCGCAGCCCAGCACCCTTTTCAGATGCTACAAGCATCCCGCAAGCCACACGAAGAATGATCAGCAGCATCTCCAGGAACCACTTCAAATTCAAGTAACCCCGTTTCAGGCCGGGGACCTGTCGTTAAAACATAATTTTTTCTTTACCTAACACTAATGTAATATAATTTCTAGGCCGTGGCAGTAAAAAAAAAAAAAAAGAATTTAAAAAAATGTAAACCTAGAATAAGCTATTTGGTGTTGTAAACCTAGAATAAGTTATTTGGTGTAATGATGGCCGACCGCTGAACTGACAATGTGAAAAATCCCGAACGGGACTGTACCCTCCGGACTTAATAAGAAAATGCATGCAACTTCAAGAAGAAAAAGAAGAAGAAGATCATTCAATTAAGTTTGAACGGATCGGCCATCACGGTTTGATCTAGTGCTGTGTAAAAGAAAATAAAGTAGAAATAATAAGAGGAAAGTAAAAGGTGTTTTAATAAGGTGGTTATAACCCAGGTGTGGGGTCTGGCCAGAAAGTGGAAAAATAACAAAACAATTAATAATGAAAAATAATGGGTTGAGTCGAGTGACGAGGAGGGAGCTCGCTGAGGCTCTTGCTCGGGCCGGCGTCATTTTTCCCGGAACGGCTGGAGTTGCGCAGTTGAGACGTTTATACCTGCAGCATTTCCCTCCAGCAATTGCCGATGAGGAGTCCGATGAGGCTGCGCAGGAAGGCGATTCTAGTGAATTGGCTGTTGGCGCATTTCCTGCCGCTGACGCCACTCCCGCTGACGTCACTCCTGCTGATGTCACCATTTCTGCCGTCGCTGCCGCCGATGCCGATCCTGCTGTCGAGGATGCCGCCTTGGCAGCAGCTGATGCTGTCCGTGCCGCTGCTGAGTCTGCTGTTGCCGCCCCCAATGCCGCTGATGCCATCACATCTGCTGTCGCTGCCGCCGGTGCCGATCCTGCCGATGAGGGTGCCGCCGCGACGGCCGCTGTTGCCGCCCCCAATGCCGCTCCTGTCAGGCGTGATCTTCGTGCCAGAAACGAGTCGTCGTCACTAGACATGGAACTGAACGTTTTGCGAAAGCGAACGGAAATATTGAGACTTCGCCGTGAGCTCGCTGAGTTGGAGGGAGTCGCGGTTTTCCCTTCGGGTCGGGGCGTTCACTTTTCGCAGCTGGAGCATGCCATCCCCAAGTTTAGTGGTGATAATGACGCCCAGTCAGTCCAGCATTTTATTCAGAATTTTGAAGAAATTATGGCGACTGTTAACGCCGACGATACTTCGAAATTGTTGGGCCTGCGACGTTCCTTGAGTGGAACTGCCAGAGTGTTCCTGTCTACAACGGAGGCGGTCACCTATGCACAACTTAGAGATGCACTTATTGGGGAATTTGATTGTGCGGTGTCCCGCCAAAACTTATATCGTCTGTTGGCTCAGAGGCGCTGGGATCCAAAGAGCGAAACCCTTCATCGCTATATGCTTACAATGCAGTCTATGGCTAAACGTTCCGACGTCTCCGAGATTGAGTTAATCGGGTTTATCCTCGACGGAGTTGAGGGCAAAATTTCGAACATTCACCTGTTGATGACTGCCCAGTCGATGGCTGAATTAAAAATACTGGTTAATAGGTACCAGCAGCGCTACTTGTATCGACCTGTCCCACTTACAGTGCGTGGATCCACTGTCACCACCCGTAAATCGCCCGGGTCTCCTCAGAACACTGCTGCAATGGGGCAAAACATTACTAATGCCCTCCGCCGCCAAGAAGTCAATGCAGAGGCGAAAGTTCTTTGCTACAACTGTTCCAAGGTGGGACATATCAAACCAGATTGTCCGTATCCGGTTCGTCCCAGAGATGCCTGCTTTAAATGTTGGAAGACTGGACATGATTACCGTTCTTGCCCCAACCCAAGGAAGATTCTTGTTGCCGTTGATGCCGCTGCCCGACAAACTGCTGGAGTGTTTGCTGATGAGGACGAGGCACTTGATGTAGTTGGCGCCTTGAATCTGGTGAGTCTGAGTCTTAAGGGGTGTTCAGGGTCTAACAGTTTTCTTTCTCTTTTCGACAATGGCAGTCCAAATAGCTTTATCCGACGTTCGTGTTTGCCGGATGATTTTAGGATGCCACTCACGCCGGTCAAATCACGATTCTATGGTGTCGGTGGCCAGAATTTACAAATATATGCCGTAATTGAAGTCCAAATCGAATTTGTAAACCGAAAAAAATCAATAAATTTATATGTTTTGCAAGATAATGCTATGAGCATGCCTTTAATATTGGGACGCGATTTTCTTAAGAAATTTCAAATTCATTTGACATGCCACAGATTTAAATATTCAAGGACAAGGCTCCTAAGCTTGAGAGAGAAAACTGATCACCGCACCCCTGATTCAAATGTTTTGGTTCCGTTGTTAGAAAAGTATGGACTCTTGAGAGATAAGATTGAGTGTACCCATTTCCGTGAGGCGAAGGATATGCATGATGTTTTTTTTCGCGATGCTGGTGTTGAGGTGTCTCGGGGCGCGGTTGTTGTTTCCCAGATTCCGGAGATTTTTAGTATAGGTATTGCCGATGTTCATGACGAATTGAATATAAATGATAAACTTGATACGGTCTTGCAGGGAAAAGTGAAAGATGTAGTTGTACAGAGGTACTTGAAGCCTGTAGATATTGCTGTTGAGCCTTACCCGTATGAAATGAAGATACGGTTGTCGTCGGATGTCCCCTTTTATTGTTCGCCCCGTCGATTATCTTATGCTGATAGGTCCCAGGTGCAGATTATTGTTAGGGAATTAATGAGGGACGGTATTGTACGACCAAGTAATTCCCCATATGCTTCACCGATAGTGTTGGTCAAAAAAAAAATGGACAAATGCGAATGTGCAATGGCGGATTTACGCGTAGGCAAAGTAGGCCTGTGCCTACGGCGGCAAAAAAAATGGGGCGGCAAAAAAGTCAATTATTCAATTACTTATTTAAAAATTTTTTGATTAATAAAAATGTAAAAATACAAAATTTTTTTACTTTTATTCAATTTCGCTCAAAATAATCATTTGAAAAAGACGCCACTTTTACGCCAACCTAACCTTATCCGTCAAGTGTTTGTCGACTGGACTGTACGATGTCACTTGTCAGTGACTGTACCAAAGTATTCAATTCGTTGAAAATGAGTGATGGTAGACAACGACTAAGCGGGCATCAGTACTCGAAATTAAGAAAAGAGAAAGAAGAAAAATTGAAAAAAGATGTTAATTCATCGAGAAAAATCCACCACTTTTTCAAATCGTCAACAAAAGAGCTGGAATTTTCCGATGAATTCACCGTCCCCGTTCAAGAAAAATCAGATTCAGAGTAACGTTTTTTTCTTATTTACTTTTCAAATAAAAACATTCAAACTTTATGTAAACAAGTCGAAATGCAAAATATACTTTTGAATGTTCTTTAATTTATATAGTTTGCAAAAATAAAATTTTAAAGTTTGCACAAATTTTGATTGTTGTTTTTTGTCATAAGTACTTGTCTGTTCGATACAAGTTTGTTAATGTATTATTAAATTAATAGGATTATTACGACTGACAATGAATCTCTTGAGGAAATGGTCACTAAAACCGTGGAAATTCGAACTTCAACTGTTCCAGTTCCAGTCGTTTTGGAACAGGAACAGTTTGTTTTTGACAGCGATCCAGCTATGTGGAAAATTGATGAAGCCACACGCAGTTACATAGCAAAACATGGTTTCGATCAAAATAAAAGCGCCGATTTTTCCAACTCGAAAAGGGAATATAGTGATGGCAAGGTACGCAGTCTCACGTCGAACATGTTCGAAAGTACTCTGGCGAATGGAGAAAAAATATCGCGCACATGGTTGGTGTATTCTGCAAGCAGAGGAACTGTTTTCTGCGGAGTCTGTCTTGTATTCTCGAGTTCGACTGATGCAAAAACAAAATTTTCATCGGATGGCTTTCACGATTGGAAAAACGCCCACGCTAAACTCAAGGAACATGAAAATTCTATTTGTCACAGGAATTCGATGATGACTCTTAAAAGTAGAGGGCGCTTGAGTGGTCAAATTGATAAGGAGTTGATTCAGCAAATGGAGGCAGAAATGGCTTACTGGAGAAAGGTTCTTCTGCGGGTGGTTACAGTTGTGCGGACTCTTGCTGCGAGGTTTACCTTTCAGAGGACACATTGAAAAATTTGGCAATCCTCACAATGGAAACTACATGATGTTGCTAGAGATGATCGCCAACTACGACGATTTTCTAGCTTCTCACATTGCGCAGTATGGCGAATGTGGGAAAGGAAACACTTCCTACTTGTCATCCACTATAGCAGAAGAAATCATTCTTATATTAGGAGACACTGTCAAGCAGGCAATTCTCGCAAAAATTCGAGCTGCGAAATACTTTTCGATTGTAGTCGATTCATCTCCGGACATAGCTCATATAGATCAATTGGCTTTTGTTGTTAGGTTTGTATAAAATTTAAATTTGAGTTTTGAAAAAAAAATTTGACTAATCGTTTTAAACTCAATAATATTCAAAAAAAATTGTTCGCAAATTTTAGTATAGATAATTTAGAAAACTACGAAGCTGGGTGAAACAGCTATTTTTACAATGAATAGATGTCACAGACAAATTTTTTTTCTGAATAGGTACGTTGCAGAAAATGGAAAACCTTTTGAGGCATTTTTAGAGTTCCTGCCGAATCCTGGTCACGGAGCAAAAGAACTGTTCGAAGCTGTGACAGGATTTCTCGAATCAAATGATTTGGACATTAAAAACTGCCGCGGACAGTCATATGACAATGCTCCGAATATGTCTGGAGCCTACACCGGTCTACAAACGCGCATGCAGGAATTGAATCATTTGATTGAGTGGATCCCTTGTTCGGCGCACTCCTTAAACCTCGTTGGAACAAGTGCCGTCGAGTCCTGTTCGGAAGCCTGCAGCTATTTTCTACTCCTCCAAAATCTGTACACCTTTTTCAGCGCGTCGCCGGCTAGGTGGGAAGTCTTGATAGGTGCGCTGGTTAAGAAGGATAACACCCAAACATTGAAAAGCCTGTCCGAAACTAGATGGTCCGCACGAGATGACGCTTGTCGAGCTCTAAAGAAAGATTGGGAACAGGTTTTCGAAGCACTTCATACCATCGCAGAAGATCCCACGCAAAAACCAATTGCGCGATCGGAGGCGCAAGGACTGATAAATAATTAGGACACACTCGAAACCGCGTTCCTGACCGAACTCTGGGGACTGATTTTAGAGCGCTTAAATAAGTCCAACAAAACTTTGCAAAGTGTCGACATTGACTTAAGTTCTGTGGTAGCAATTTACGACTCTCTAATCCAATTTGCAGCATCACTCAGGGATGAATTTGACTACTTCGAAGAAAAAGCGAAGAAATTGTCATCGGTCGATTCATACAAAACTGATTTGAGAAGAAAAAAAAGACGGAAATTGCAACACGATGAAAGTAGGACCAACGAAGTAGAATTCTCGAGTCAGGAGAATTTTAGGATCAACACTTACCTCGTGATTATCGACAGGCTGATTGCAGAATTGAAAAAGAGGAGGGAGGCGTACGTTGCGATGAACGAAAAATTCAAGGCCATCATCGATTTTGAAAAATTGTCCCTGTTGGAGCTGGAAGAAGCTGGTGAAAATTTGCGTGCACACTATCCTGACGATCTCGATGATACGCTCGTTCCAGAACTGCTACATCTGAAGTCTCACTTCGCAACTCTCGATCCGAAAATAAAACCAACCAACCCTATTTCACTGGGCAAATGGTTGCGCGAACAAAACTTGCACCAGGTATATCCGATGATCGATATCGCTGTTAGAATGTTTACCTGCACTGCAGTCGCAAATTGTACCGCGGAACGTTCTTTTTCATGCTTAAAACGTATTAAAACTTATTTGCGTTCAACGATGAAAGAGAACAGACTCAATTCTTTATCTATAATGTGTATTGAAGTGGAAACTTTGCTACAAGTTGATCTGAACAAAATCATCGATAGATTTGCTGTTGAAAAAGTCCGCCGTAAAAATGTACATTGATAATGTACAAGCTCCCAAAATTTGCTTGTGACTTACTTTTAAAATTAATTGAAAAATGTATTTTTTTGTTTTGTAAACATAAGTTATAATTAAAAGGTTATTTAATTTATTATATTAAATATTTTCCAATTACCAAAATAATAAAACAGATTTTTGTTTAGAAAAAAAGGCGGCACTTTGATGCCTGCCTACGGGCGGCAAATTCGTAAATCCGCCACTGCGAATGTGCATTGATTATAGAGCTTTAAATAGATTGACGATTAGAGACAATTTTCCGTTGCCTCTCATTGAGGACTGCATTGAATATTTGGAGGGCAAGAGATACTTTTCTGCGCTGGATCTGAAAAGTGGTTTTCACCAAGTTGAAGTATCGCCTGATTCAGTTCCATTCACATCTTTTGTGACACCTGACGGGCAATACGAATACCTAAAGATGCCGTTTGGATTAAAAAATGCCCCCGCCGTGTTTCAGCGCTTCATTAATAATATATTCCGTGACCTAATTAATGCTAGAAAAATCATCATATATATGGATGATATTCTCATTGCCACTGCCGATTTTGGTGAACATATGAGCATTCTTGGCACCGTTTTGCATGAAATCTCCAAACGAAATTTACAATTGAATTTGTCAAAATGCCGATTCTGTTGTAATGAAATCGAGTATTTGGGATATAATGTTGATCAGTTCGGTATTGCCCCAAGCGATTCTCATATCAAAGACATAAAAAAAATCCCGCTGCCAAAGAATCAAAGGGAGCTGCATTCTTGTATTGGCCTTTTTTCTTACTTCCGACGCTTCGTGCTGAACTTTTCTCGAGTTGCTAAGCCGTTGCTGAATCTGCTGAAGAAGGATTATGATTACAATTTAAATGAGGAATGTGTGACTGCATTCAGTGAGCTGAAGTCTAGATTGGTTAATGCACCAGTTTTGTCTATATATAATCCTGATAGGGAAACGCAACTGCATTGTGATGCTAGTGCTGCTGGGTTCGGATCCATTCTTCTGCAGAGACAGACTGATGGTAAGTTCCATCCCATAGCGTATTTTTCAAAAACCGCTACCCCTGCTGAGTCAAGATACCATAGTTTTGAATTGGAAACGTTAGCTATTATATATTCATTGAAACGATTCAGGGTTTATCTTGAGGGAATTCTATTTACCATTATAACCGATTGTAATTCGCTTACGTTGACGCTTGGGAAAAAACGGGTTAACCCAAGAATTGCTAGATGGGCTTTGGAACTTGAAAACTTTAACTATACTATTCAGCACCGAGGTGGTTCTTCTATGGGTCATGTTGACGCTTTAAGTAGGCTTCAGTTGCATCTCTGTCCATTGTTGAGGATGTGGACTTTCAAATCCGGGTTGCCCAAGAAAGGGATGATGTTGTAAGGGATTTGCGAGAAAGGTTGATGGTGACTACTGTAGGGGGTTTTGAATTGATCGATGGAGTGGTTTATAAAAGTGGGAATGATGGTCATGGACTTCTGTATGTGCCGGTTGAAATGGAATGTAATATTATTAGAATCATACATGAGAAATTGGGACATCAGAGTGTAGATAAGTGCTATAGTAAGGTTATTCAGTATTTATTGGTTTCCTGGTATGCGAGGAAAGATTGAAGGGTTCATTAAAAACTGTGTGAAGTGTTTAATGTATGCTGTGCCATTGAGAGCAAAGGAGCGTAATCTTTTTAATATCCCGAAGGTGCCTTTGCCGTTCGATACTGTTCATATTGACCATTTTGGCCCGTTGCCGTCCATTAGTTCCAAACGAAAGCACATATTGGTGGTCGTGGATGCCTTTACCAAATTTGTTAAGTTATATCCTACTAATTCCACTAGTACTCGCCTTCTGCCGCTTTAGACAAATATTTTTCATATTATAGTAGGCCTCGTAGAATTGTGTCGGACCGTGGCACGGCTTTCACCTCCTTAGAGTTTGAGGACTTTTTGTTGAAACGGAATGTATTACATGTGAAGGTTGCCGTTGCTTCACCCCAAGCTAATGGCCAGGTTGAGCGGGTGAATCGAGTGCTCAAGGCGATGTTGGGGAAGATCAGTGAATCGATTAATCATGCTGATTGGTCGGCTAAGCTTCTGCAAGTTGAATACGCTATGAATAATGCCGTCCATTCTTCGACTGGCAATAGTCCAAGCATGCTGCTGTTCGGAACGGAGCAGCGCGGTGAGGTCATTGATGAGTTGACCGAATACCTGACTGGCAAGTTCGATGCGGGGGGTGATAGAAATTTGACCACTGTTAGATCAAATGCCGCTGTAGCTATCGAGAGGAGCCAGGAATATAATTTGGAATACTTCCTTAAAAATAGTACTGAAGCTAGGGTGTACGCCGAAAATGACCTTGTAGTTATTAAAAACGTTGACGTCTCTGTAGGAACGACTAAGAAGTTTGTACCTCGCTATAGGGGACCTTACATTGTACATAAGGTTTTGGGAAACGACAGGTACGTTATCCGGGACATTGACAACTGCCAGCTGACGCAATTACCTTATGATGGAGTAATCGAAGCAAGTCGATTGCGGAAGTGGGTCGCGGGATATCCTAATAAAAAAATTTGCGTTAAATATTCAGGGACTGTTCAAGATGACGGACACCAAGGTAGTCCAAACGTGTAACATAATCTGTAATGACCTGTACTTATCTATTGTATTTAATATTATTGAGAATAGGTCCCCAGGTGGGCTAAACGAATGTAGTAGATGATAAGTTGTATTATTTTGTTCAATTGTTATCTTTTGATCGAGGTCGATCAATGAGCCAGGTTGGCCGGGTTGTAAACCTAGAATAAGCTATTTGGTGTTGTAAACCTAGAATAAGTTATTTGGTGTAATGATGGCCGACCGCTGAACTGACAATGTGAAAAATCCCGAACGGGACTGTACCCTCCGGACTTAATAAGAAAATGCATGCAAGTTCAAGAAGAAAAAGAAGAAGAAGATCATTCAATTAAGTTTGAACGGATCGGCCATCACGGTTTGATCTAGTGCTGTGTAAAAGAAAATAAAGTAGAAATAATAAGAGGAAAGTAAAAGGTGTTTTAATAAGGTGGTTATAAAAAAAAACAAGGAAAACCAAAAAGAAAAAAATTTAGAATACTAAGTTCGGGTAGAATAGTGGCACCCCTTTCACAATTTTTCTGAAGCGTCATCCGTACTTATTATTATTATTCATTACTTAACACGCAGTCATAGCTGAAAATTTTGTATCAAAAAGCAAATGTGCAAGGTGGCCCGATTTTATTGCACCGAAGTTGTAGTTCATTCGCAAGGTTATGATTAAATATTTTTGAAAAATTTTCAATTAAGCAATTTATGGTATAGTCAAGTACCTGTTAAGTGAAATCTTGCTTTTGGGTTAGAGATATTTTTCCTGCGTACTGTCCGTACAATTATTTATCTATTTTTCGATTTGACCGATTAATCAATTTATTCTTAATCTTGTACGGGTGTAAAATGAAAATTTAAAAAAATTTTAACCAAAGCTCAAGGTCAAAAATTCCATTTTTTTATTGTTTTGCAAAAGACGAATTCACCGACGAATCATTTAAGCACCTTGACGTAGATATTTTAAAAGAAATTTTACCAACAGCAGGGCCTAGACATAGTTTTTGGGTTAAATATAAAGAATTTTTTGGAATACAAGTGGTTGGATAGATTCATTGTAATTTAATTTATACTTTGGATTCCTTTGTATTAATAGAGTTCATATAGTCCTTCAGTCGAAGGATGGTCAACTCCCTTAAAGAGTAAAAATTTTTCTCTGTGTCAAAATCGACAGCACACCACAGTTCCTGAAGAGTCACCTAAAATATTCACTAGCGAGTCTATATTAGAACCAGCCGAAGTCCAATTTATTGATTCATCAACTGCAACACCAAGTCGCCTATTTGATGACGTATAATTATATAATTAAATTATTAAATCGGTTAAGTACCATATTGTCGTTTAGCTGTTTGCATCATTGAGAACACCAACTAACTGCGGAACAGTGAAAAATTATTTAAATTCTACAACCGGAAAAATCATCGAAGGTCATTTTAATAAATTTGGAAAGCTAGAAACCCATGTAGGTTTTGTCAGATCTCACAACGGAGCCAATGATTGGCCAAAGTATGGTTGTCATCAGTCGGCCAGGAGATGATAACTTTTACTGAGCCACGCTTGTCAACGCTGGCAAGCGTTAATATGACATATGACTCAACGGTTAATGCGGCTTCATGAACAAAATTTGAGAACCTCTCAAGTGCGCGCGCGAGAGTCGAGTACGGAGCGTTTGCAGCGGCTTGAAGAGCAAAATATTAGAAATATACAAGCTCGCGCTAGGGAATCGAGCTTTGAGCGTTCCCAACGCCTTCGAGATCAGACAGAGAGACAACAGACATCAACGACTAGAGTTCGTAATCAAGTTTTAGCTCACAGTAACAGATCGGCTTTCAGATACGATGCAACAGTCTTCCGTCCAAATAGGAGCCATGAATAAGATCTGCTCTAAGTGTTCTGCCAAAAAATGGGCCCATGAACCTAACGGTATGTGCTGTGCTTCTGGAAAAGTTAGTCTCCCCAATATTCGGGAGCCGCCACAGCCAATAAAAAATCTTTTGACAAATAATAATTCACTATCTGGACATTTTTTAACCAACATACGTAGGTACAATAACCTTTTTCAAATGACTTCGTTTGGCGCGAAAGAAATTAGAGAAGAAAATTTTATGCCAACTTTTAAAATAGAGGGACAAGTATATCATCTTATAGGTAGCCTTTTACCACCATCAGGCCAAAATCCACAATACTTGCAGATATATTTCTTTTCAGAAGCAGATCAGCTATCGTTGCGGTCAAACATAGCTCCAACGCTAAAAATTGAATTAATTAACGAACTATAGACCGCACTGAATAGCCACAATGTATACATACGGAGTTTTAAACAAAACTTAGAACGTAACTCTTCGGATAATTTAAAGTTAATTATTCACTCCGACCGCCCACCGCAGACAGCACACCCGGGTAGATATAATGCTCCCGCTGTAAACGAGGTAGCCGTTCTCTTGGTTGACGAAGAAAAAGGCCTCAGAGATATAGTGCTGCACGGTAGAGACGGCCAACTTAAAAGCGTCTCTGAGTTACACCGATCGTATGATCCACTACAGTATCCCTTAATGTTCGTAATGGGAGAAGACGGTTATTATTTGACCATTCCTCAGCAAGGTACAGCGCGTAACAAAACTGTGACGTGCATGCAATTTTATGCATTTAGGTTGATGGTTAAAGCTAACTGTTTTAATCCATTACATTATTACAGGGGCTTATTTAGTCAATATATTGTCGATATGATATCAGAAAGGTTGAATTACATATGTCGTAATCAACAGAGACTGAGGGCTGATGAATACATTCATCTCAGAGACGCTTTAAATCAAGACGCAAATGTTGACCCATCAAATATCGGTCAACGCGTAATCTTGCAATCTTCATTCACAGGTTCTCCGCGTTATCTGCATGAAAAAACCCAAGATGCGATGACTTATGTCCGAAACTGTGGGAGACCACACATATTTGTCACTTTTACGTGTAACCCCGAATGGCCTGAAATTAAAGCGAAACTATTATCTGGTCAGCGGTCTTCCGATCGTCATGACATAATTTCAAGAGTATTTCATTTAAAGATGAAGAAATTCATAAAATTATTCACCAAAGACGAAATATTCGGCAAAGTGTGGAGTGGCAGAAGCGAGGTTTACCACATTGTCATTTGGTGTTTTGGCTAGAAAGAAAAATCCAGCCAGACGAAATTGATAGGGTCATAGTTGCGTAACTGCCCAATCAACAAAACGATCCGATATTGTACGATATCGTAACTAAAAATATGGTGCACGGACCATAACTTAACAGCACCATGTATGAAAAACGGTATCTGTACAAAAAAGTACCCTCGACGTTTCGGCAACGATACCCAAACCGGAGAGGACGGATATCCAGTTTATCGTCGTCGTGATGCCGAAAATGGAGGACAGAGCGCTACGCTAAATATCAGAGGAAGTAGGTTCGATATAGATAATAGATGGATTGTCCCTTATTCTCCACTATTGTGTAGGACGTTTAATGCTCACATAAATGTGGAGTACTGCCACTCAGTTCAAGCCATCAAATATGTACATTTGTAAATGCAGTAGAACCCGCTTAATACGATTTCTCGCATAATACGCCATTTTACCCCAGTCCCTGCAACTTGAGACATGTTTTCCTACATTTCTTAACGCTTAATACGATTCGTCATCCCGTTTAATACGCCTTATACGCCACAAACAACACGTACTTATTATCTCTTGTGCAGCGTAGCGCAGACACTGATCGAGCGCTCGAACGCAAGCCCCCCAGCCCCCGCCCGCACTGCCCATGCGCCGCTTAAAGCTGGTGACACAACCAAATTTTGAACGCGTCGCGAGCGATGCGTGCGATGACAGACTTTAAAGCGTTTATGCAGTCCTGTACTTCGGGTTACAACGAATTCGCATCCGACGCACCGCTATGCGACGCGTCGCATCCTTTGCGCAAATTTCTAAATTTTAACGAGGCGCATTCAACTTAACCTTAATTTTAAGTGTCACTCGTTTGGCAAAATGGATTTCGATGAGCGACTAATAGAAGAAGTGCGCAAACGCGAGTTTATTTATAATAAACGCATGAAGCCGTATAGAAATATTTTTGTCAGAGACAAAGCGTGGGCAGAAATAGCTGCTGCTCTAGGAGCCAAAGGTTTGTTTTAGCGATTTTATATACATATCATATCATGAAGAAAACATTTCATGAAAGCAGACGAAACATGTAAAACAAGGTGGAAGAGCTTGCGGGATCGCTTTTGCAAGGTTTATAAAAAAATTCCATCGGGTAGTTCTTCAGAACCAAAAGATATTTCGTGGGAATATCAGTCGTATTAGCCTATTGAATAAAGGTAAATTTAACTATTTTTAGTACATCTAGCAACTACAGCTCACAAGAAGATTCATCTGTGGATATCCTAGAAAATATTTTGATTTCTCCGCCAGCAGAAGTCCCATATGCGGAATGTGAATCTGCAGATGAAAATCAGGCTGTGAATGAAACCAACATTTCAGATTTTCCGCAGCTTATTGTGGAATCTGATACACCGTCATCATCAACCGCCCATTTTGATCAAAGAAGAGGAATGCCTAAACGGAGGAAACAGGCGTCTCAAGACGCAGTCGAGGAGCGTTTTTCTTCATTTTTAACCACAATAGAGAAAATAACAGAGAAAAGATTCTCCGTTAAACCTGATGATGGGTTTCAGCAGTTTTTGTCCTCAAAGCTGGATCTGTTACCCCCTAAAATGAAGGAGGACACAAAAATAGAAATTATCCAATTAGTACACGACAAATTGGCACAGCTGATAAATGTTTAAAATAGGCCCAAATGTTCTAGTTGATAAGTTTTATTTATTGGGCCAAATTTGGTGTTAGTTATTAAGTAGTTTTACGGTTTTTAATGGTGTTAAAGTGTTAGCTTGTTTTAAGGGCTTTGAATTTGCCACAATTTATTTTTATTATTTAATGGCTGTGAAGTATGCCCAATTTTGTGTTCCTCAGTATTAATTTAATAGTATTAGACTTTTTTATTACCTTTGAATTTTTTGCAATTTATTTTCACTATTTTATGGCTGTGAAGTATGCCGTGTTATTTATTTTTATAAAATGTTTATGCATATTAAAAATATATGTATAATTAAAACAACAATTTTACAATGAAATATATTTTAATAGAAAATTAACGCATGTTTCAATAAAAATAAAGAAATTCAACTTAAAGTATAGTTACAGTATAGTACATTCATCTTTACCTATTTTCATGTTAATGTTCTTTTAACAAATCCCTTAGCTGAAAATCGGATTTGGAAGCAATATTGTGTGATGGTCGGCGAACTGTCAAAAATTAGGTGCACACAAAACGGGGCAAACTTACACCGCCGCCGGTGTTGGCTGCGACCAGCGATCACGCAAGAATCTCTCGAACGCACGAAGCGCTCACTGTGGGGCGCTAGCGCAAGCTACCCTGCCTCGTGCGCAATGACATTAAGTTCTTTTCCGCTCGGCCATTTCGGTATTCACCGCCGAGCCGGCAAGAGCACTCAGCTGCTGCTAAGAAGTGCGTGAAAAAGTAAAGGAGGCCAGCCAACTGGAGGTGCCTTCAGTCCACGTTAAAAGTGCGGAATAAAGTAGTGCGTGTGCGTAGCGTGAAAGAAACAAAGGAAAGGAGCCGTATCCCGCTGGGAAACCTGCCTCCAGGAAAAGGGGCCTGCCACCACCACCCTTCAAGGTATGAGCGCTTTCTTTTCTTTTCTTCTGTGAAAGTCACCGTATTCCCACTCCGCATTAGCAGTAGGCCAGCCCTACGCAATAGCAATTGCCCAAAAAGGGGATTAAAACCCCAAAACAAGAAAAAAAACCAAAACTGGGAGGATTACCCAGAAAAGCCGCAGCATAGGAGGGCGTGCAGGCCCCCCCGTTTTGAGACGAAGTAGCGCCCCATCGGAGCCCCAGTCACACCACACCACACCCCCCCTAGACCGCGCGGGCCTGGGCAGGTTCCTCCAACCTCCAGGAGCCAATCTTCCAGGGCGGACCGATTAGATCGGGAGGAGCAAGGAAAATCTCGCCCCCCCAGCATCCGGTTACGGAGTGCCACTACGCGACGTCGTCACCTCATGGCGGGACTCAACAGGCCGTTACTTCCCTCCAGCGAAGACTTCAGCAGCAATTAACTTAAGTCCTTTCTAGTTAAGTGATATAATAAGCCCACTTTTTACTTTCTTTTCGTAGTAGTTAACAGTAGCGTTAGGCCTTGACCTTAACCCCTTCAGCCCAGTTCTCAGCAGAGTAGAGGTTATATGCAATATATAGAAAAAAAAGAAAAAGAGAAAATGTTATGTGTACAGCGAACGGAGTGGAGGAAGATCTCGTCAAAATTGTGAATGTAGTGCCACCCTCGTAAGAAGGAACCGCCGGCCTCCGCCACAGTGGGCCCCCATTATACTTAAACTTTTTTGTTGCAGGAGGCATCAGCTCGAGTCGACTCCAGCGGATTGCGCGGTAAGTACCCGGACAACTCCGGTGATTTATCATTTCTTTTAAATTACTTTGATTTGGGGCGCCACCGAAAAAAAAAACGAGAAAACCAAACACTACTTTAATAAACCAAATTTTTATCGGTGCGCTCGCACCTGGTCTCTTCACAACCGACAGGGAGTCACCTACTGGTGGTCGCTCACCTGTCACCCACTGAATTATTACCCCTGTTTTTCATAATTTTATTGTATAAGTTTAGTTATGCATCAGAATAAATTTGTGAATTAGCCTAACCATGAAGTACTAAATTTGTCATGCATATCCCCCTCGCTGCCGTGATCCACCGGATGGTCCCATGAAGTAATTTTTCTTTTGTCAACATTAGGTTGGGACATTGCCACCTGGAGGCATGCCCGCTGCCGTACCCCAACGCCAGGATATTCGGGTCCTGGGTAAATTTTTTGTTCTACTCCCCCCCTCTTGTTTCCTTGGTGCTGTTAGAGCATCTCTCTTTCCCTCTCTTTGGATTACTTTAACTTTCTTTGTTGTTGTGGGGCATATATTTCAGACACCGTCGAAGGATGATCTCTCACCCCTTCGATTATTTGGGAGCGCATATAAATCTCCATTGTGTCTCCGCCACCGGTGCAAGTCCACGAACCCCACCCCATCCGGCCAGCTAGATCGTGCTGCCAGCTAGGTGCTTCCGGGACTTGTATCGAGGGGGCACCCCCCATACTTCGGCTACACGCCACGTGAGCATAATATAATCTATATATATTTTTATGTAAAATATCATAAAATGGCGCCCAACGTGGGGCCCGAGGAATATAAGTACTAATTATTTTATGTAAATTATCGTAATTGCTTGTAGCTATTCTACATCTTCTTAATGGCTGGACTTCCCTTCTCTACAGCCCTTCAGTCATATGGCTACCATCATACCTGTCTGTAAAGTCTGGAGGACAATATGTGCCATCGCTCATTTTTATAAAGTTGTGAAGTACAACTGTAGCTTTCACAACTTTCTCAGCACACTCGGGAGCCATATTCATTGTGCTCCTTAAAATCCGCCATCTGGCAGTTAGAACACCAAATGTATTCGCAATCGTTCGGCGAGCTCTCAACAGTCGTTTGTTGAAATTTTCTTTTTTGTCGTCCAATAGCCTTCCAGGGTACGGTCACATTAAAAATGATTTCAGTGGGAAGGCAGCATCACCCAAAAAAAAGTGGGGAAAATTGGTTCCATTATTTTGGAGTGGTTTGTCCTCAGGTAAATTTAGTTTACCTTCAAATAAGGCTTTCCCAAATTGAGAGTGCGTTAAAACACCACCATCGCTCTGGCTCCCGAAGGCTCCTACATCTATGGCCGTAAATGTATAATTGGCGTCGCAAACACCAAGAAGCACAATACTGTAATCGCCTTTGTAGTTATAAAATTGTGATCCTGAATTCGGTGGGCAAACTATATTTACGTGTTTGCCGTCAATAGTACCAACACAGTTTGGGAAATTCCACACCTTCTCAAAATCACGTGCTATTCGCTCCCATTCGAATTTATTGGGAGGTGAAAGGTAGACTGATGATAATTCTTCCCATATTGCATCGCAGGTCTCTACAATTATTTTTCGAACAGTCGAAACACCCATCCTAAATGTCATGGCCAGAACTTGGCGACTCGTTCCCTGTCATAAGTATATGAAAAGCAGTACATATTTCAAAATCACAAAGTACTCATAAAATAATAATAAAGAGACATACAAATTCCCTGTATTCTGAAGTATGTATGTTGTCATTGTTAGCCGTCTCTCTTTAAAAAGAAAGAGAAAAAAAAAACAACCAAGGAAAAAGAAAAAGTAGATTTATATACCCGGAATTGTATAGAGCCTACGGGTAGGACTCAGTATTGTAACGAAGGTTGAGGTTGTGACCAACTAAATAATGTATACTTAGGTGTTAGTTAAGTTAAAATTGAATGTGCCCCGCGCAACCAGTCTCCTTTTTTTAAAGAAAAAAAAATTGTCAATTTGGAATTATTTTTTTTGTACAGTAGAGATATTGATAACTATATTGATTAAATGAACTCATTAACAATGACTGGCTAATCTTGTTTGAATTCGCGACCTCCACGTGCCGTATCCGAGTCTCAGTGTCGGTTCTGGTTTCTGGATGGGGCGTACCTCCCACAGGGGGATGGCGATGCACTTTGAGGTTGGGTTAGAGGGAGGACAGCAATGTGGGGGCACAGCTGTTCCTCCAACCCTGTAATGGGACTTGCGAGTCTCCTTTTTGTCTCCTGTTCCCCTTCCCTACCTTGTAAATTTTTCCCTGTGGGGCTAGTGTCAACACATTTGTCGTGGAAGCACTCTCCCTCCCCTTCTGCGTAAGGAGCGCAACCAATTTCCGCCAAGCCTTTGCGGTCGGCAAGGTTCATGAACCCCACCCCAGCCGACGAGCTTGTTCGTGCTGCCAGCAAGGCGCTCCCCGGACCAGGTCAGCAAGGCTCCCCGAGTAACTTTGGCTTTACGCCGACCCCTTTGTGTACTGCTGCTCGTCTGGCCGTTGCGACGACTGTGGATATCGTTTTCCTTTTTGTTCACGTTTAGTTCTTCTCTTTCTGCAGCCGGTGTACAAAGTAATTGTGCACTCAAGGTGAGGTGCGAACCCACGAGGGTGCACATTACAAGATTCAGAAAACTCTTTGTCAACTACTTTATCATTTTCGAGCGGAGTTTTATCGGTTGCTAAACTCCAAATGTCTAAACTTTTTGAGGATTTCAATATACCATGGGAAAAATTTCCTAAGGCCGCCATGGATGCTTGTCGAAAACAAGAAAAAACTGGCATGCATTTAAAGACTATTGTCCACTTACTTGTCGACGAATTTCGTTCCAGATCAAAGTATATTACAGTGGATGTTTTTAGAAATATTGTTGCCAAGATGTGTGAAAAATACCGAGACTTTTGCTTATAAAGATACAGAGGGGCACTTGATCTCTCCCCGAAGTTCTCCGCTTATAACCAGTTTGATGTAAAGGAATAATAATTTAAACCGGAAACCCAAATCCATATAGTAGTTCAGGGCTTATTCCACTGAAAAATAAAAAAGTTTTCTAAAAATTTTGAAATGAATTGTGCGAACTGGCAGCCATCTTCATTAGAAACTCTTGAAAATAATGAGAAGTAGATAGGCTAGGCCGATTCTGGCACACTTTTTCCATAAGGTTTATACAGGGGCAAAAAATTCTCACTTTTTGCTTTAAAAGCTTCTCTTGGTCTTGGACGAGCAGTTTTGTGGTGCGTGACGTCATGAAAGCTCTCGGTCTGGTCGTGGAGGATCTTCTGGAAAGCTCATCGTCTACGTCTAGGAGCAGTTTCCAGATGGTGACGTCATGAAAGCTCGTGTCGTGGGTGTGTGTTTGGGGCGTCATCAGGTGCGATCCCCTCCCCCTCCCCGCAGGAAGCCGTACCCTCCCCCTCTCCCGCAGGAAGCCATACCCCTCCCCCACGCCCGCAGGAAGAAGTACCCTCCCCCGCCCCCGCAGGAAGCCATACCCCTCCCCCTCCCGGCAGGAAGCCTTACCCTCCCTATCCCCCGCAGGAAGCAATACCCTTCCCCCTCGCCGGAAGGAAGCAGTACCCTCCCCTCCCCCGCAGGAAGCCATACCCCTCCCCATCCTCGCAGGAAGCCGTACCCTCCCCAAGCTCTTACTTCGCTGGGATCCGTGTCGTGATATTGCGAAATAAGCAGCTGGATTTGTTTTTTTGACTTTTTGGCTTGCAGGTGGCTTAGTTTACATTAGATAAGAATGGAATGCATTATTTAATACAAAGAGTTCTTTGTTTAGGGATGGCGGCGCGAGCTTGGAGTGAATTTTATAAATTTTCAAGATCTGAATATCGGTGACTTGAAATATTTTGGGTTGCAGGCGTCTCAATTACATTAGATAAGAATGGAATGGGTTATTTAATACAAAGAGTTCTTTGTTTAGGGATGCTGCCGAATTTCTTGGTAGGGATTGATTGATTGATTGAATGATTGATATATATATATATATATATATATATATATATATATATATATATGTATATTAAATGCAATGACAGATTTGGAGCAGTTCTTATTCGAGCGTTGAAGAATTAGTGCCTCCAGTTTAGTTTTTAAAAAGTGAATTATGTGGATGTGCTATGCAGCAGAGTCCTGGCCCAAGGCTATTGATGTAGAGAGTGCACTTAGGAGGATTGAGCACCAATTTGAGGATTATCAACATTCAGCTATATTAAACCAAAATAGAGGATATGATTGCTGTGAGGAGGAAAATTACTGTGATGTACCTATAATAATCAATATGTGATGCACTGAGGTAAAGCACCTCGCTGACCAAGAACACTTGAAGCAACTTTCAAGTTCAAGTTCACTACTTGGTTACCAAGCGAAAAAGCCTTAGCAACGCTAGCCCGAGACCGTAAACAACTAGTAAACAAACAAAGAGCACGTTGCGGAAAAGGTAAACAAGTGCCACATAAATAAAGCACGCGACTCAGCAAAACTGAGCGGTGCACGCCGCGGTCATCACCCCGTGCGCTAATATCAAAGCGCGACCCGCCGATTAACAAATTGCGTGACATACTTAAATGTTGCGCTAAAGGGCGACTCAGCTATTGGGTAACGTCCCCAATAGCTGATCAATGAGGTCATTGGGTCTTCGCATTGAGTAAGCAGCATATGTCATTTGTAATAGTAGTTGTAAGGTAAGAATTGTATAAATAGTCTAAGAACTTCGAATAAAGCAAGGATTATTCATCTGAACTTAGCATTGTTCAATTCGGAGTCGAGCTTGTGAAAGCTACTCTGATTTAATCCTAGGAGTCGAGCTCTCATAGCTACTCCACCCCAATCAGGAGTTAAGCTGGTTCAAGCTACTCCACCTTTTCACATCCCACTGGAAGCTTCTTACCACATGGCGACCGTGACATCGTAGCTGGAAACGCTACCGGACAACTGGACCTTCAGCTTCAGCTATAGCACAACATAGAAGGAAGACAATCATCAATGAATGAGGAAATTGGCAAGGCGTTCGACAGACTACTAAAGAAGGCGGAAAAATTCACCAGGCCGGAGAAGAACGTGGACAACCTGGTACTATATCCAAGAGGCAGGCCAGTGGAACCATACACCACCAAGGCGACACCAGGAACTAACCAGGAGGCACCCGGATACATCCCAGGTCCGAAGAAATTAACCATCGAGGAATACAGGAAGAAGAGGGACCAGACGCAAGGGAAGGCCGACAGGAAGAAATCTCGAGGAGGAAGGCGAGTAAAAATAGCCAAGGAGCGACACTACTTCAACCTCCGGGCCGGACTAGCTTCCTCAGAGAAAGAAAAACAACATTTTAATAAGTTAGCGCAGGAAAAACAAAGACAAATAAATAAACTTAAGAAACAGGTTAAGCATAAGTAGAATAAAATGCACATTATTACAGAGGAATATGTTAAAAATAGGGAAAAACTAGAAAGAATAGCACTTATAATTTTGTATTTACAACCAATTTTTATTTTAATACCAATAGTATGCTTAGTTATGGCTTACAAGAATAACCAGCAAGAGGAAATGTAAATTAAGAGTAAATATCACCGTTTTAATAATAGAAATTAATTAAATTCAAATTAAAAGCTACCAATCAATAAAATAATATAAATTAATTCAATTAAAATTAAATATTAGCATTTTTATTAGAAAACACAAGTTGTCGTTACTCAAAATGGGAGGAACACACTCCAAAGTAAGTGACAATAATGGGGAAGTAGTTAATAACGTTGTTATTCAGGACGGTATTAAAATTGAGAATAAATAAAATATCATATTGTTATTAATAATAGCCGTGTTTAAGGTAATTGAATTAGTTTATTTGCTATATAAGGATCACAAGCGATCTCTGAAGAAAAAATACTTAAGCGAGCCCGTGGTAATCAAAGCCTGAGAGTAATATATTCTAAGATTTTTAGGACGAATGGATGAACTAAAAAACATCAAAGAAGAGCTACAGAAAATAATAACCAACTTTAACAAAAGTAAGCACCGACAATACACGGAGAAAACGCTGCAAGCAAAGAAGGAGACTGTGAATACTCTCCTAGACAGAGCCATAGAGTGCGTTAACACACCTAGGGAAGCTTCTTACCACATCTGATTTAATCCTAGGAGTCGAGCTCTCATAGCTACTCCACCCCAATCAGGAGTTAAGCTGGTTCAAGCTACTCCACCTTTTCACATCCCACTGGAAGCTTCTTACCACATTACAGAAACGAAGAAGAACAATATCGGCTTGGGATTATCTTATGTGAAAAGTATTTGTGTAATTCTCTTAATTTGGAAATATTCTGTGACTTGCTCGTGTGCATCAAATTAACGCGTTTTCTGTGGGACTTGAAAGACTTTTTACCCGAAACTCTTGTTATAAAATATGAAAAACTGTTTTCTAAACATCAATTGGATCATGACGATGATGATGTAGAAGAAGAAGAAATGGGTGTTGACTATATTAACTTTGATCTGCATGATCATATTAATTGTACGGGATGTAGTTTAAGTGAGGAACTTCGTGATTTAGTGTTTTTTTCCTGAAGAATCGCCGAGAGAGTGAAATGATGAAAAGAGATGAAAAATAAATTAGGAGTGAAAGAGACAGAAGATCAAAGGCTAGTATAAAAAGAAGACGCGAGCTAGATTATCCTCAGTTCCTCTTGTACCTTTGAAGTGATCAGTTTAAATAGAAGACTAAGAAATAAATAAAAAAAAACAGTGAAAATGGCCCAACCACAACGTCAGAAGATAAAACGCACCATCACTGAAGAAACATCAGCTCAACCAGCAAATAGCTGAGCATTAGAAGTGATCAACAATTGGGGATTTAATCCATGCATTAAAGTATCTGATATGGAGCAGCATACAGCTTATAAAATACATGGAATCAAGAAAATTACAACAAAATATGGAGACCGTGTCATAGTGGAGTTGCAGGATAAGCAAATGTTCCTGCCGGCTAGATATGGTAACTTACCAGACAGCACACTGGAGGAAATCAGACGCCAGGCCAACTTTTTCGTGACAAACTTCGGTCCTCTTGGTGAATCATTCAACCTCATCTTTAACAGCATGACAACAACAACATTGAATACTTGAATTCATTATCATATTTTGAGCCCAACCTTTATAATAATTATTAAAACAAAAATATAAAAATAAAATGTGTTACATATAAAACAAAAACTTCTTTCATATTTCCCAATAATATTCCCTGGCCCTCCTCCAAGTTCTATAAAATGAATTGTAATGCAAAACAAAAGGTTAGTTTGCATAGAGTTCTGGCAATGATCAGTTATAAAGATTCTACCAAGCTGCTAGAGGAAGATGGAGACAGAGGAAATAGGTTAAAAGAATTAAAGTACCAGATAAAGTCTGCTACAGTTAAATCAGTTATCAAGCCAGGGCAAGCATCTGAAAGTAAAAATACTTCTGCCGTACGCTACCAAAAGATAAAAGATAATAATAAAGGGCAAGTATTGAAAAATCATTTTTCTAAAACAACCAACCAACCAACCAACTGAATATTTCAGATGAATATTAAGAAATTCCTTGACGATTACTCTAATGTTCTGCTAGAGGAGCATACAATACAATAGAAAAACGCTACAAATTTCTTCAGCAATATGAAAATGTAAACAAAGTAACATCTAAATATGGTGAACATTACACCAACTGTACATGGGCGTATGATGATGCAACTGAGGGGGCAGATACCTGCGGATGTCATGATGTGCAACGATTTAACCGGGAGAATCAACGCCTCATGAAATTTTACATGAGGCTGACGAGAAACAACTGTAAGGAATGCCGAAAAGGGTTCGATTTATTCTAACACCAAAAGTATACATTCTACATGTGTGGGAGTTTGCATACAGAGCCAGCCGTAAGGGCACGTGGCATATATGTGCAGTCGATAGGATGAGGTTTCAGCAGAGAATCTACAATACAAGTAAAATTCTGGAGTCAATGAACCAACACCATCGAGATGTAATATACAATACGAGATTTTATGATAAGGAAATTGAGCAATAAAACAATTGTTTATATTTTTAAAAATGATTTTTTATTTTAAATTATTACATCTTTAGAATTTATCCAAGAGTTGTGGTTTGATGAGAATCCCAGCCATTTCACGTAAACTCTATCGCCTTTTGACTTTAGAATTTTTTCAACAAGGTAGATATGAGGATGTTTCACTTTCAGCAGCTCCATTTCGTAAAATCCTCCTTTATTATGGGATTACCCTGGTAGTCCTCAAGCAGATATGTGACTGGGTTAGTCACTTGAATTTTAGCAATCTTGAAAACTTCAGCAGTCCAGTTTGGTGTATAGCCTTTTTCGAAAACATGTTTATATTTGCTAATACGAACAGAGTCTCCTTGTTTATATTTAGGTGAATCAGCAATCTTTATGTGATTGTACACTGTAGCGAGAAGATGCTTTTCATTGCTTGCATTGACATCGCAAGGGCGCATTTGGATTGTTCGATGCTTTTTCATGTTATATTGAGATAGTAGTTCCTTTATCATTTGAAGCCACTTGTAAGAACCATTCATGCTGAACTCCTTCCACATCATGCTCTTTAAAGTTCTGTTGAATCGTTCAACTATCGATGCTTTGAGCGATGTATAGGAAGAGTAGTGATTAATTTTGTGATCGCTCATAAGATGCTTAATGTGTGTGTTGTAAAACTCCTTCCCATCGTCTGTTTGCAAGTTTTTAGGAATTCGACCCTCTTGAAATATAGATTGCATGGCTTCAGTCACTTCTGTACCGGTTTTTGTTTTAATTGGTATAGCCCAAGCATATTTGGAGAAAGTATCTAAAACAGTCAGCAAGAAGCGGTAGCCTTTATTTACATGCTTATAAGTATCCATTTCCACTAAATGCGCTTGCCCTAGATCATCCAGTCCTTTAATAATGACTCGCCGCCGTTTAAAATTTCGACGAGCAGGTTTGTGAAGCTCATCGACAACTTGTCTCTTACTCATATTACAGTTAATGAAACAGATAAATTGTAGCATTAAGCTTTATTGGTAGACACCGTCTTGCTGCTGCTTCTGATTCTCCTTATTAAGTATGCTAGAGAACAAATAATTCTCAATCTTTGCAAATTCGCCATTAATGTATAGAGTTAGATTTTCTATAGTTTTTTGAGTGTTTTTACGTGTTTCATCGTCTTGCTTTCTTATTTGTGTATCAACATAGTTTTTAGTTGTAGCGTCAGAATTTATAATATTATTTCACCCTCCCGCAGCTCTTCAATGATTGATATAATTTCATTAGTATGACTATTATTTCCAGCTTGTTGGGATGCTATTAGTATATGAAGGCTATCAACTAGTTCATTAGGATCATCCCAATAGACATAGTTAATGTTTTCTTTAGGAATTCTCATAATTCCTGTTCCAGTGCGCAGTGTAGGAGTGTGTACTAACTTTTTTATTATTTTTTTATATTTATAGGTACATATTTGTTCCTTTTATTTGTTTATTTTCATTAAAATCACGCCTGTGCGCGCTTGTATCGTTTAAAATTGATCGATAATTGTACAAGTCATCTCTATTGTAACCTCTAGGATGTTTCATAAAAATCAGGTCATATAAACCTTTGGTTATCTTATATGACCTGCCTCCAATAACATAACTTTCATCTTCAGCTTTTAATGTTGAATTGCCAATCTTCCATCCATCTCTGTAGTACACTCCATAGGTTTTATCAATTTTCATACTCTTCTGATTAACCAGATGCTTATATTTTTTTAATACAGGGTCCGCCAAATAACTTTTTTTTTTTTGAAAATGCTATAAAAAAAAACTACTGAATATTTTCTCAAATTTCTTTTTTTATTTGAAAGTACAATCCTTCCGGTTAATAATGGAAAATAATTTCATTCAAATGGCTGCCTCGGCTGGCCATGCAGTAGCCTACACGATCGGTCCAATTTTTAAGCACATTATCGATTGTGTGCAGCTGTATTTCACCAATGGCTTCACGAATATTGTCCTTTAAAGCGTCAATTGTCTCTGGCTTGTCGGCGTAACACTTATCTTTGAGGGCACCCCACAAATAATAGTCCAACGGTGTCAAATCGCAGCTCCGAGGTGGCCAAACGACATCAGCTCTGCGGCTGATAATGCGATCTTCAAAAACAGGGCGCAAAACATCGAGTGTAGCTTCGGCTGTGTGGAAAAATGGCCCAATTATGCCTCTGGACCAAAATCCGCACCAAACAGTGACTCGTTTTGGGTGTACCGGCTTTTCAATGTATGCGTGCGGGTTTTCTGTGCCCCAAATGCGACAATTTTGCTTGTTTACATACCCGCCAAGATCAAAATGAGCTTCATCCGAAAAGATGATTTTTTTTGGCAAAATCGGCATCTTCTGTAAGTCGATCGCAGGCCCACTCAGCGAAGCGAAAACGCATTGGATGGTCAGTTGGCTTCAATTCCTGAACCAATTGGACTTTGTATGGCGTCATACCAAGGTCTTTACGCAAAATTCGTCTCAATGATGTCTCCGAAATGTTCAATTGTTGAGAACGACGGTGAATTGATGTTGATGGCGCATCACGCACACTTTCTGCCACAGCATCAATATTCTCGGGTGTACGCACTGTTTTTGGCTTTTCACGCTTTGGTTTATCGATGAGGATGCCAGTTTCTTTCACTTTTTTCACAAGATAACGAACATACGGAGCTGACGGTGCTTCTCTTCTTCCAAAATCCGTACGCAATTTTCGCACACATTCTGCAACATTACCATGATTTTCAAAGTAATGTCGCAATATTTCCCAGCGTTGTTCAAGCGTATACACAACCATATTCGTTCAGCGGAAGGATAAAACTAATTATCTGTGAAATCAGACATGAGCTAAGTGTTACCATTCACGAAATAAGCACTAGTTGAAAAAAAAAACTTTAGATGGCGGACCCTTTATTTGGCCTGACGATTCCAATATCCGTGAACTATGTTCTTTTAATGTTGATGATTGTATTGGTGTGGCAAACTTATCAACATCATCATCATTATCATTATCCTCATCCTCAAGATCATCAACATCATCAACATCATTAGCGCCAGCTTTTTCATTCAATGAATAATCGTCAAAGTGGAGAGGTGTGCTAGTTGATTGCATCTTTAGGCGTTTACGTGCAGGTGGTGTGTATATTTCATCATAGATTTGTCTCTTCCCTTGCTCAGGCTCTGCTTTAATTTCTTCTTTAGGCTCAAGCTTTACTGCCATCGTTAGCTCTTTTAGCGTGCTGGTAATTGGCTTAAAGGTTTCCTCCAATTGAGACTCTTTTTCGATTTTGTCAGTCTGTAGAGCTTTATACTTTTTTCGTATGGCATTGCTTGTCTTTATAATATCTTTCATTAGCGTTTCATTCATGTTGTTGTTGTCGTGATGACAGTTACAGCTACACTAATTGACATCAATACAGGTCTGTACAGGCAGCTATACAGGTCTGTACAGGCAGCTATACAGGTCTGTACAGGTCTGTATAGCTGTCTGTACAGGTCTGTATAGCTGTCTGTACAGGTCTGTATAGCCACCTACCTGGCAGGTAAGGATTTATTTAATATATGTATATATATATATATACATATATATATATATTGTTACAGAATTTGCCTTCGTTATAATTCACACTTCTGGCACAAAAGACCGTCTGGTCGCAGTGCCTTCCGCTTGAGCGGTCCCCACCAATATATATATAATATATAATTCACACTTGGTTTTTGAAGCGGGCGTATATGGGGGCCGGTGTTTGGTCCGCGCGTGTGTGGGCGTCTGTGGCAGGGGCACTGGTCTTCAGCCACACTGAAGAGATCTGGCCAGTGCCCCGGATCGAAACGGCGACCACTTTTTTTGGGTGCTCGTCTGCCTCGGCAGACGAGCATTGTATTCTTAACAAAATTAGTGTAAGTCCGTCCCCGTATCCCCGTAACCCCGGGGAATTGTAACGAGGGCAAACTGTTCAGTTTTGTCCGCCAGCCGCTCGGCGGGCAAAATTGTAACAATATATATAATTCAATTGTTGTTGTTCCTTTGATATACGCGTGAAGGTTTTAAATACCTTTATACGTCTTGTATTTCCTCAACTTTTCTCAGATACTCGTATTTTTGATGAGTTATCAACTTTGAATAAATGTAAAACTTTCAAATCGTGGTCCATTAGGGTGCCCAGTAAACTAATCATAACATCAGTCTTGGCACGCTTGTTTCTTCTCCCTCTGTAATTGTAATTGTAATTGTTTCATCAACATTTCTAATAGGTAGCGAAGGGGTTAAATAATTTTATTTATATTCTCTAACGCTTGATGGGAGATAAGAATTTCTAAAAATAGCATAAATATTCCAGAAACAAATAACTTTGTTACAGCAAGAGCTGATAAAATCAATAATTCCACTTATATTTACAAAACGGTCCATTCAAAATTTTATGAGGTATCGTCTTACTGCTAAGATTGATGCCTACTTTGTTGCGGCGAGGTTTGTTAAAATTAATAAGGAACCACTTAAAATTTTTCTAAGATATATCCGTGGGTAGCTCAAAATTGTTCTCGTTTCACATTCAGAGTTTAGTTCCCTGCAGCTTGTGTTCCTGATTACCATCCAGCGCGAGGAATATTACCAAACAAGTAAGTAGTTTGTGTACCTACATATAGTGATTTTAATTTAAAATAAGTGTTTAAAAAATGTATCGTGAAAAGTTCTAATAAATAATTATTAGCTTATTTAACACGTTCGCGGACAGTAAAAACTTCATATAATTTGAAATCATAGTTAAAATGTGTTGTATAGCATTCACGTCCACGAATGTATTGTTAAATAATTCTTAATAAGTTTATTAGTGCACGGGGTGATAACCGCGGTGCGCGCCTCTCAGTTCTGCTGAGCCGTGTTTCACTTGTTTACGCTGCGTTTTTGTTTATGTTCTCGGCTCGCGTTGATATCGCTTTTTATTCATTCATTCATGTCATATTAATTAAATTTAATTTTTCCGTGTTAAATAAGTGAAGTTCTTCTTCTTTTCTAACAACAATCTATAAAATTAATTTAAAATACATTTTTTAACAAATCCAAAAATTAATTATACAAATTGTTGTTATAAAGAAGAACGTCCTATATAACTGTTAAAAGTGTTCTTTTTAATTAGAATAAATTTAAAAAGAACACTTTTACATCATTTGTATTTTGTATTGAAGTAAATTTTAAAGTATATAATTATTATTATTTTCTTCCACAGTTATGAACGGCCACAATAACTCATTTCACTTGGGAGCGGAGTCAATAATTAGGAGCCGGTTACCTGCGTCCCTAATTGTAAGTTTTGTTTTAATTATTATTTAATTTTTATTAAAATATTTTATATTTTCAGGCTCTACCGTGTATTGTTCTCCATGGAGGGTTTAATAATCTCCCTCCAGCGAGCCCCCGAATGATTACCCTTTATGAGGGAATAATTTCGGGGGCTGGGTGTAGGATTTCGTACGCCGTCATGGATAATCCCCCGACGGTAGTTATCTGGGCTGTCCGGGAACAACAACAACATTAATGAGTGTTTAAAAAAAATATATGTACCTATATTTTGTAATTTTTAATAATATATGTATATTTTTTAATTTTGAATAATAAAATTTTTAAACGGTTTTATTTGGCTTGTACTATTTTGTTTTTATTTGAATCACCTAAGTCCCTTGAATTTAAAGCATACTTTTAAAGGAAAACAATTCGGCTATAGCGACTTCGGATGTAACGCCGATTTCGGGTATAGCGACTAGTTTTAATAAATCATTTGTAACAAGTTCCTAGAAATCCCATGCAGATGTAGCGACCGAGTCCGCACACTAAAGAGATATTTTTTATTTGGTGAAGGAAAAGATAATATAGACATCGAAGGAGTTATGAAAATGGAATACACCTTACATCATTAATAAAATAGCCCCGCACAAACACTAAGGTTAAAATTTATGGTGAACTGAATTCGATGTATACCAGTCGCTTGATAACTACTGAATAATATAATTTACATAATATCATCTATTTATACACCTTGAAAATACCAAGTGTGAAGTATATTGAAGTAAAATGTTTACCAAGGAAAACATAATAAAAATAATATACATATACTAATATCTCGGAAACCGTTGCTCGTAGACGATTTTTGATTAAAATTTGTTCCCCCAACAGTACCAATACCCTAACTGGAAACATCTTCTCGAAACCATAGAACCCAAAAATATATAGTATTATTAACTTTAATTATACCTCTAATATTTAAAATTCATCTTACTGCAGAGTGCGAATCATCTCTAGAGATAAGAACCACGTCAGCATAAACTGCTGATAAGATTCCACATAGCATAAACAAAGCCCCGCTTACCCACACTCCACATGGAGATAAGAGTCCCTTAACATAAACAAAGCCACCTGCGCACAGATGGCTCATGTTCACCGTGAAGCAAGAGAGGAACAGGGTAAAAGCTTTCAGCGGGCTGGGGGGCCTCACTTCATGATCTTCACCAACAGCTGATACCTCCAGACACACACACGTCCGAGACGTCACCATTCACTGTTGGAGAGGGGTATGGCTTCTTGCCGTGGAGGGGGAGGGTACGGCTTCCTGCGGGCGAGGCGGGAGGGGTATGGCTTCCTGCGGGGGAGGAGCAGGCTACGGCTCACTGTGGGAGAGGGGTATGGCTTCCTGCGAGGGAGGGGGAGGGTACGGCTTCCTGTGGGAGAGGGGTATGGCTTCCGGCGAGGGAGGGGATCGCACCTGATGACGCCCCAAACACACACACACACACACGTCCGAGACACGAGCTTTCATGACGTCACCATCTGGAAACTGCTCCTAGACGTAGACGATGAGCTTTCCAGAAGATCCTCCACGACCAGACCGAGAGCTTTCATGACGTCACGCACCACAAAACTGCTCGTCCAAGACCAAGAGAAGCTTTTGAAGCAAAAAGTGAGAATTTTTTGCCCCTGTATAAATCTTATGGAAAAAGTGTGCCAGAATCGGCCTAGCCTATCTACTATGAGACCCTCACAATTAAAAAAGACAGATTAATAAATCTAAGCAGACAGAAAACCCTATCCTCTTCTGAATACAAAGAAGTCAAACTCCTATCCTAATGAACGACTGTTATTCTGAACAGCGAAAATATCTGAATAATTACCTTCTATTACTGAATTGAAAGAGGAGTGGCCATTTTTGTTGAACAAGGATTGTAATTTTGAACATTTCAACGCACTCACTGGGACAATAATATCAAATAATATACTAAAGTTCGATAATAAAGTAAAACAAATAATTGACTACGGACGTACAAAGAAGCCAAGCAATATTTCGAGCATTTTTGAGATCGTTAACGACGATGACAAAAAAATTTCTTTTACCTTCATAACTACTTACTTCAACAAAACTATGGACAACATTTTTAAATACTTTCCAGTAAATATTAACATTACATCAATGATATTCTCTTTATAATTAACTTAATTTCAATTTAGTTTGGAACCGAACTTCAAGAAATAAAAGCGCCAATTCAGACTCCATGGTTTGCATGCGTTGGTAAGTTTCTTTTAAATGTGCCTAATATATAGACAAACTAATGCATTAATTATAGATAACGGTGGCAGTGACGTCCTATATATTTAAGTGGATGAAGTTTTAATTAACTCTATGTCAATTTATTTCAAAGACGCCTTCTCACAAACGTTTGCACTTTACTTCGTTCTAAATAAAATGTAACCAATCGAAATATCGCAAACCTTGGATTTCGCCCAGAGATTTTTTTTCAACATTCACACAAATACAACCAGAGGACAAAAAAAAATATAAACGCACAGTCTAACGTTCTCCGGTTCATTCAAAACATCCAGGAATCAGGAAGTGCTTAATTTAATGTCATGTATTTGGATTTTCAACTGTTATGTTATAATTATTACCGAATTGTTTCCATTGAAAGTGATTATTTTTCGAATTAAAAAGATTTGAAGTGTTTTTTTGGCAAAACAATTTTTGTATTTGTTAATTTAAATATCCTATAACCTACATAACCGATATATGGGGCTTTTTGATACAGAATACGAGAATTTATTGGATATGCAGGATTTGCACCTGTTTTCGCTTTTTTGACATTTTTCTATACTAAAATTTGTTATATAGAACAATAGGTTAATGCGCACATTTGGAATTAGAATGTGTTAAGTATTTACTATATGAACTATTTACTATATGAACTAAGTATCACAGTTTAGTTAGTAAGTACAGTTTTCATATCTATATATAAGTCAGTCGGAGAACAACCATTGTAATAGTCACAGCACGTGTACTCAGTGTTACTTAATAAAGTATAATTTAAGTAAACTGTCGAGTCCTGTTCTTTTACCCTCATCATATCATTACATGGTGCCAGGTGTGTCTTTAATTAATGGAAAACCCAAAAACAGCAGAGGTGTCTAAAAAAGAGGAAAGTGAAGTGAGTGAGCATTCGAACATGGCGGTCAGTAATCCACAATTTATAATGTCGCCGCTTAATCTGGAGTCGAGTAAACTTCCAGTCGCGTGGAAAGAGTGGCATACACAATTTAAAATATATGCTCGTGCTACTGGTGTGGAAACTTATACTAACGATAAAAAAGTCGCGGTTCTTCTACATTGTATGGGACCAGGTGCGCTACACGTGTTCAATTCATTTAATGAAAATGTTGATACGGTCACCTATGATTCCCTCATTAAAAAATTTGAAGACTATTTTATGCCTAAGGCAAATATTGCCGTCGAGAGACACAAATTTTTTACTCGTACCCAGAAAGCAACAGAAACAATTGATGACTATATATCACGGAACTAAAAAATCTAAGTTTAAACTGTGAATTTGGAGACATCCGTGAAAAATTAGTTCAAGATATATTAGTGTGTGGACTAAATCAGCAATATATTAATATAAAAGAAAGACTTCTTAGTGAAGGAGACATTACGCTGGACAAAGCCATAGAAATAGCTAGAAACTTAGCTTTAACAAAGGATCGGGCAAAGCAGATCCAAGCTAGCTCATTGTCAGAGAATGCAGTTATTGGTGCAGTTCAACACCACAATCAGCATAATGTGAAGTCACCAGGTGTTGTGTCGAAGTCTTATCGGCAGCCGCAGAGAAGAAGGACTACACAAAACTCGTCACAAAAATCGTCGTCGTCGTCGCAAGATGCATCACAAAAATCGCAACAGCAGCAGTCAAACAGTTGCAGAAACTGTGGCCAAGTACATAAGTACCGGTGTCCAGCTAACGGTGTAACTTGCCACAAATGCAAAAAGAAAAATCATTTTGCTGCAATGTGCAGAACGAAAATAGTTGTCAAAAATGTCGATGCCATTTACGAAACAATGGATAATTCGTTGTTCCTGGAAACTTTGTCTTCAGGCAGCAGTGGAAAGGCATGGTGGAGCACCATTTGGGTAAATGGACGTGCTTTGGACTGCCAAATTGATACGGGCGCTCAAACCAACATTATCAGCATCTCCGAGTTCCGTCGCCTCAACCTCGAGGAATCCTGTGTCAGCCGAACATCTACAAAACTTATAACTTTTACAGGAGAACCAATTAAAGTCAAAGGTCAATGTATTATTAATAGTCATTATAAGGGTAAACAGTTTAATCTTAAATTTCATGTTGTTGATTTCAAGTGTCAAACAGTGCTAGGACTATCATCTTGCATTGAAATGGAATTAATCTCTAAGTGTAATAAGGTAGAAAACAATTTGTCTATAAAATCAGCTAATTTAGAAAATAATGTTTTACAAAATTTTAATGATGTTTTCACAGGTATTGGCCAACTTAAGATGAAGTGTCATTTCGAAGTCAAAACAAACGCGGTTCCTGTTATTGTGCCTCCTAGAAGAGTCCCATTTAGTTTAATAGAGCCCTTAAAACTTGAACTCAAACGTCTGGAATCTTTAAACATTATCAAAAAAACGGATGAACCAACCGAATGGGTGAGTCCTATTGTTCTAGTAAAAAAAAGATCGGGCGACTTACGTATTTGTCTAGATCCTCGAAATCTTAATAAGATATTAATGCGTTCTCATTTTCAATTTCCGAGAGTCGATGATGTGGTGGCCAGGTTAAGTCATGCAAAAATTTTTACATCTCTTGATGCGACATCGGGATTTTGGGCAATACCTCTCGATGAATATTCGTCAAAGTTATGTACATTCGTAACGCCTTTCGGCAAATATAGATTTCTCAGGCTTCCTTTTGGCATTACAGCGGCACCAGAAATTTTCCATGCCACTTTGGTAAATTTATTTAATGCTATTCCTAACTTAATTATATATATTGATGACTTTTTGATTTATGGGAGAAACAAAGAGGAGCATGACTCCACTCTTGTAAAGGTCTTGGAAAGAGCGAGAGAGGTCGGTCTAAAATTTAATCGATCAAAATCTAAATTTAATGTGTCAGAAATCTCTTATATAGGTCACATTTTTAGTAGTCAAGGGGTTCGCCCTGATCCGGCAAAAATTGAAGCCATAAACAAAATGCCACGTCCAACCAGTCAGTCAGATTTACAAAGATTTCTCGGAATGGTGAATTATCTAGGGTCATATAAAAAAAATTTGTCCGCTGAAACCAGCCATTTAAGGGAACTACTGAAAAAAAATGTAATCTGGCATTGGAACGAACATCATGAATCTGAATTTAATAACATAAAAGACCTCTTGACTAGAGCTCCAACTTTAGCATATTTCGATTTAATAAACATGTTACACTTAGTACCGATGCTTCTAAGAATGCTGTAGGAGCTGTAATTTTACAAGAGGGTAAGCCTATCGCCTATGCTTCCGCAAGCTTAACAGAGACACAGCAAAGGTACGCACAGATACAAAAAGAACTTTTTGCTATTCTTTTCGGTTGTCAAAAATTTCACCAGTACATATATGGACGGAATGTAACTGTTGAAACCGATCATAAGCCATTAGTCCCAATATTTTCGAAGCCATTATATAAAGTCCCATCTCTACTTCAGAGAATTATGTTAAAACTTGCAGCTTATGATCTTACAGTAACTTATAGACCAGGTAAAAAGATGTTCGTTGCAGATACCCTTTCTCGTGCAGCTTTATCTAATTTCAGTTTACCAGAAATTGACGAAGAAACTACTTTGTGCTGCAATACTTTAATTTCATCTCTGTCTATAACTCCTCTCAAGTTAGAAAATATTCGTAATGCTACAAAAAATGATCCTATCTTAACAAAATTAAAACAGTGTTTCTATAACGGATGGCCAACGTCACAAAAAGAAGTTGATATAGAAATCCGACCCTACTTTAAAATACGGGATGAAATTACAGTTGTAGAAGATTTAATATTCAAATCTGAAAGACTTGTGGTACCAACAGCCATGCGTCGTGAAATATTGAGTCGTATACATGACGGGCATATGGGCATAGAAAGATGCAAAAGCTTAGCAAAAACAGCAGTATTTTGGCCAAATATAAATAACAATATTGAAAACCTAGTATCAAGCTGTGAAATATGCATCAAATACCGGTCAAATAATGCAAAAGAACCTCTTCTTCCGCACAAAGTCGAAACCATCCCATGGTTTAAAGTCGGTGTCGATCTTTTTGAATTTCGCAAGCAAACATATTTATTAGTAGTAGACTACTATTCCTCATTTGTCGAAATTGCCTTACTGTCTTCTGGTTATTCAGCCAATCTTGTAGTCACTCATTTAAAATCAATTTTTGCGCGTCATGGTATCCCAGTAATTATGATAACTGACAATGGTCCGCCTTTTAATTCAAACGAATTTCAAAAATTTACAAGAAACTGGGACATTGAGCACAAGACTTCTAGCCCTTATACTCCCCGGTCAAATGGCATGGCCGAAAGGTCAATCGACACTATAAAAAAAATTCTGAAAAAATGTATTGATACAAAAACTGATCCCTATTTAGGTCTCCTACACTATAGATCTACGCCCAAATCTGGTATACCTTCTCCAGCTGAACTATTAATGTCGCGTAAATTGAGGACTAACCTGCCAACACATCTCGAAAATTTAAAGCCAAAATTAATTGAAAGTCATCGCATTAACAATTACTTCAATTCCAAACGAGCAAGAATGAAAAAATATTATAATCACAATGCTAAACCATTAAAGCCACTAGAAAAAGGTGATAAAATTTATTATAAAAAGAATCCAACTTCTGTTTGGGTTCCAGGTACTATAATCGATAAATGCATCGAGCCACGTTCTTATAATATTCAAGATGATTGTGATGGAACTACATATCGTAGGAACAGACAGCACATATTACAAACTCCAAATAAGGGGATAAATAAAGAAATTGAAATAGAAAAAAATAGTTCTCCGGAAAACACAATCACAAACAAAGCCATTGAAAATAGAGAAATTGAAATCGAAAATGATACTCCTCCTGACAATACAAATTTAAGACCAAAAGTAACAACTACAAGATATGGAAGAAAAATAATACCACCTCAAAGGTATCCAAGTACCTCGACATCGAATGACACTTGATCTTAAGGTAAGACAGTATGTTGAAGTACTTGGCAACATTTAGAATATTTATAAATAGTAATTTACCTGAAAGTATGAATTGAAAAATTAAATGAAATTATGAAATGAAATTATTGAATTTAATTATGAAATGAAATTATTGAATTTAATTATGAAATGAAATTATTGAATTTAAAAAAAAAAAAAAAAAAAAAGGAAGATGTTAAGTATTTACTATATGAACTATTTACTATATGAACTAAGTATCACAGTTTAGTTAGTAAGTACAGTTTTCATATCTATATATAAGTCAGTCGGAGAACAACCATTGTAAGAGTCACAGCACGTGTACTCAGTGTTACTTAATAAAGTATAATTTAAGTAAACTGTCGAGTCCTGTTCTTTTACCCTCATCATATCATTACAGAATGGTGGCGGTTTTGTGTTGATGAAATTACATCGCTTATGTAAATTTACATATACAACTGTGAATGAAATTACATCAGCTATGTAAATTTACACACAACTGTTTAATGAAATTACATCAGCTATGTAAATTTACACACAACTGTTTAATGAAAATACATGGGTTTTGTAAATTTACACACAACTGATTAAATGTATTACAACTTGAATTTAATATTACAAACGTAAGTAAACTAATTCCCTCAAAAGTTTGTAATTTCAAGTGAGTGTGTAGCTATTTTTCGAGATGTAAAATTACTGCTCTTGGAGTAGTCAATCTATTGCCTACTCTAAAAGTAGTACAAACTTTTTACAGTGTAGTTAATAAATGGGTAAAAATTGTTGTTTCCAACTATTCTTGTCGTCTCATAATCATCTATAGTTTTAGATAATAAGTTGTGAAATTTAAATGTTATAATTAAATAGGTAATCTTGCAAGACTTTACCTACTGTCTTAGTTGGTTTGGTGCACACATGCATAGACCGTCAATTCAGAATACCTAAAAATCATAAAAATCCTCAAAACGGCCAAAACAGCACCGTTTTTAATGAGAAATCTGACATGCCTCGCATCCCCATTTGAGAGTCGTTCTCTTTCCTTGCAATTTTTGTGTTGAGTCATTCGGTGAAGAGATGTCATTCGATTTGTACATATGGTTGAGGAAGGTTTCTTTTAGTTTTGTGTGAAATCATTTGGAAGTCGGATCGCGTTATACCCAGTCAGTATTACTCCCAAGTGCATTAAAAAAAATTGTGTGAAGGAAGAGTTTTGGTGAGAAGTGCGGCCACATTATAAACGGCAGGGTAAGTAAGTAATGATACAAATATCGGCAGTATTAGTAGTATATGTTGACTGGAGACCAAAAGTCGGCTAGGTGGGATAGTGACAGGAGATAGGTTGACTGGAAGGTTGGGTACGGTATGGACCAAAGACTATGGAACCTACGTTACAAAGACTGTTCACTCCTGCAATTTAGATTTTCAGTTTTTGTGACCTTGGTACCGTTATTCCTCCCAACCCCACGATTTTGCTAGAAGTCGATAGCATGCTCAAGCATTGTGGTGGAAACGAGAGAAACAATGCAGAGGAATTTAGAGAAATTGATACAGAGCTACAGGGTGCCGACTGCCGTGCACTTAAAACTAAATTAAAACGTTCATAAATAAAAAAGTAAACCTGTTTTATAATTGGTCTCTTATTTCAAAATATCTGTTTTAATGCCACTATACATTTCACCACAAAATATTATAATTTTAAAAAGCTTAGTCGTAATTTCACAACTACCGCATACAATCGCATTTGATTTAGCATTCGCCTTCGGCACGCATAAGGAAAACCTATGATGAAAAAACGTAAACAAACTTATATGTGAACCCCTTCAATGTGTGAGGCAGGCATTCGAATTCCGGTATTTCCTATCTGAAAAGCACGGCCGGCTCGCCACCAACACAATGACATGAAAAAGCATTCGCCTTCGGCCCGCAAAGTAATAGGTGAACTCTTGTTTCATAGTGTTTGTCGGCATTTGTGACTGCTGCCGTTCTTCTTGCTTATTAGGCAATTTAAATGAGAATTTGGAACTGGAACAAGCTCTCTTTTCGACTTATGGGTAAATTTTTTGTTTTTTTTTCTGAAAAGTGGCCATGGTGGGGGTAAATTGCGTCGCAGAAATAGAGTGGACATTCTTTGTAACAAGGTTCCATATTCTTTGGTATGGACTCTGTGTTTGAAATGGGTTAAGGTGTGACAAGGAGGGTCTGGTCTCCTTCATGTGGAATTTGCGTTGAGGCGGCCTGGAAAGTTGCAGGTTTTTTTCTAGCTGGAAGGTGGTTGTGGAGGGTTTGCGGTGTGCAGAGGGCAGAGGTACTTGCGGCGGTGTTCGCAAGATGATCGTGTGTGATCAGAACCTGTTTGGAAGCGGAGAAAAAAAAGCAGAGAACCGAGAAGAACTTGCAGAGCACGTGGTGCGGTGCGCCCGCCCGGGCAACGAGGGTCTTATGTCACTTTGCTTGTGAGATGGCAATGCGAAGTCCGCGGTGGTCACTTTGCATGCAATCAAAACACTATTCAGGAAAAAGAATAAATGGATCAACGGAGCAGAAGCCGGGAAAAAGAATAAATCGATCAACGGAGCATAGAACTTACGTGGAACGGTGTGCCACAAGGTAAAGGGGTCGTTGTGTCGTGTGGCAGATACGTACTTGACATGCATATGGTGGGTGCAATTATTCTTTTCTGCTAAAAAACAACCCAAAAAAGCACTAAGAAGATTAAAAAGTAAAAGTTGACTTAGTAAAATGAGATGGGGAGGTAAATATTGAGTAAAACAGAATTGTGAAAATTGTAAACATCTTTTTATTTTTAAATTAAATCTTTCACATTAAATTTTGTGTCTGTGCAGGGAGCTCAGGAATTTTTTATTCTGTTTTGGTTATAAAATTTAATTTAAGAAACCCACCCTTGGCATCACCCTTCCCATTAAAAACAAGAAAATGATTTGGTGTGTTATTCAAATCCTCAACCTGACGCTGCGACTTAATTTTGTCCGAGAAGCGTGGCGGTAGGAATATATACGCCCCATCGGTAAAATGCACCGTGAGACGTACCCCATATTTGGTTTTGACCGTCTTGAAGTGACGAATCTCATATTCTTTGCCGATCTCCATATCGACAATCCGCAGAAGCTTTCCATAATCACCTTCCGCAACACTTGATAACAATTCTAAAGTGCTCTGTAGATTAAATAAAAAGATACATCTTTATTTAAAAGTTTAAAATTTTATTTATTATATTAAGTTGTTTTAAACTTACCATTTTCGTTCAGTTGGAAAAAATCGGATGGAAGAAGTTAGCTATCACTTTGCGCACTGTAGGTTGTGCTAAAAAGGCTCTGTTATTTATATACAAATTCAGGCAAAACTCTAAGATGTGTCATGGCTAGATCCTTGTAGTGATGAACTAACCTTCGTTTGATTAATGCTTACTGTGATATAAATTACTAATATATTTTACTTGCAGCTACATTTGCAGTACTTTCTATGCATTTTGTGTTCTAGTAGAAACGGTAAGGAAGATATTTTAGGATGCCGGTAAAACGTGCATAGGTTAAACAATTTATGTAGCATACCCGCCGAAGCGCTGCCTGTGCCTACATACTTTGTACTTTTTAAGAGATATGTCTACATAAAATTGAGTAATTTATTTTGCAATTATTAATGATATGTTACCTGTACACTTTGTATTTGAGCACTCGACATTCTTGGTAACTCGTTTTTTACCGCCTTATTTATTAGATTTGTCTATGCCTCACAAAAAGCGTCGAAAAGGATGTAAATTATTTTGTATTAAATAGTATAAAAACCTCGTAATTGGTAAAAGAGCCTTTAGTTGAGGTCTTAACACGAGCCAAAGCCCTAACTAGCCACACGTTAAAAACAAATGTGGTAAAGTCAGTTTTGCTACAGTCGGGAGTTTATTGTTAGTGGCCGCTTATATGTGAAAAGTGTTTATTAAGTGAACTGCAGGTAGAAATGTTGATTCAAAATGTTTTAAGTTATATAAATTTTGCTTTCTTGTAAAAGATTTATGGTTCTCCCTACGGACCAACAGTTACTCGCCACAGAAGGGGTTACACAAGACAACATACCAGCACCGGAACCGGGGAGATTAGTAAGGCGTATTGAGGAAGAAGATACGGTAGATTTCATCCAATGGTTTGAAAGACGAAGACGATTAATTGCTGCACGACATCGTAGGAATTTAAAGTCGAATAATAGCGTAAGGGACTTTTAAGCTTTTAATTCGAACTAAGTAGATTTTATTAATAAAATGGAGGCCACACAAATTATAATACTTTTAAAAAACTCTTTAAAATTTAGTAATACTTTATTTCTAATAACTTTACAGAATATTATTGAGGAGTTGTCTAAGAGACAGACCCCCTTTAATGTTCGTGAAAAGTATGATGTATTAAATTTGATTGTGAATTTTTCCATTACGAATAGTGTACCGTTACATGAAGGGGTTTAAAAGATTCGGTAGAGTTTTTAAATCGTTGTAGGGAAAGTGATGCAGCATCACAAACAGCTTGTGGCGATTTGGATGCGCCCTCTACTACAGCTTTAACAAATAACGTAAATAACAAAATAACTCTGACTGAACGTAAAAATGTGGAGGGTATACCTCAATGTGGTTATGGGTCCAGTGCTAAATTAAATTTAATATCAAAACAAAAGACATACTTTAAAAAGTTTAATTTAGATGGTGTAAAAATGACCATCCAGCTTAAAGATTTTGGTGATAGCCACCAAAGCCCTTTTGAGTTTTGAGTTTTTGGAGAGTGCTTTCAAAGATGTTATTAAACATCTTATTTGCGATGCCGCAAAAGGTAGTAAAATAAGTTTTTCTATCTTTCCACCAAATTCACCCAAAGTGAAACCAATCTGGGGAAGTTTACGATTGGTCAGTGATTTAAATCCAGAGTATATTCTCGGTTTAATTTCTAACGTAAGTCAATCAAACTTTGTGTTTCTCTCGGATGAGGTTTTGCAAATAGACGCAAATATCATTAATTTCCCATCTGGTGCGGGCAAAATAAACACTCACCTATTAAGCGAGCATGAGGTTTTAATAAAGAAAATTAGTATTATAGATGTGGGTAAAGCTAATGATGTGTACTGTCTTCCACGAAGTATTTGCTACGCTATTGAATTAATAGAAAAGAAATTAAGTCGAACTGAAAAAAGGAAGGTTTTAAAAAGCCTAGATGTGCTATCAACACAACTGTGTAAAAACGCAAAAGTTGTTGTTGATCAGAGTAACGGGTGTCTTTTAAGAGACCTTAATAAATTCCAATCGTTGCTAAAAGATTATCAAATTATAGTTTACGATAACCTTCAAGATCCTAACTCAGTAATGTTTAAAATGCCTTTTGAAAATTACCCATTGAAAAAACTTCATATCTATTATTCAAAGATGCTCAAGCATTTTTACGTGATAAAATCTTTAAAGGGATTTTTTAATAAAAATTACCTTTGCGAGTTTTGTGACAAGGTCTCAAATACTAAATATCACAAATGTGAACTTAAATGTCCATATTGCCTTTCTTTTCCGCCATGTATATTTGTTGATAAAGTTGAAGGCTGTACCGACTGCAATCGCACGTTCAGAGGAATTAATTGTTTTAATAACCATCTTTTGAATAAGATTGATGGGGAGAACATTTGCCAATCACTTAAAATATGTAAAATGTGCGGTAAATTTTTAGATTTTAATAGGAGAAAAAATAAGAACCACATTTGTGATGAATATTTTTGCCAAAATTGCTATACGGTAGTCCCGCAAGAACACACGTGTTTTGTCAAACCATATAAAAGAAAAGTAAGCCAAAAATTCCTTCTTATATTTTTTGATTGTGAAACTACACAAGACACATTGTACAAAAACAACACCTCTACTTACCTTCATATTGTTAATTTAATTGTTGCTCACCAGGTGTGTTTTTCGTGCTATAATGACTTAGATATTCATAACAAATGTGTGACTTGTGGTGTAAGGGAACACATTTTTGAGTATAAAGAAAATGGGAATGTTGTAAAAGAATGTATAGATTATTGTTTTATTCACCGACCCGATATATCTAATGTGTTCTGCATAGCACATAATTTACAAGGGTATGATGGACATTTTTTTATTTCTGAACTTTTAGAAAGAAAAACCATACACCCAATAATGAACGGGACTTAAATAATGAAACTAACTTGTGAAAATTTATCTTTTATTGATTCATTAAACTATTTACCATTTGCACTTTCTAAATTCCCAAGCGTGTTTGACACCCCAGAAAATGTGAAAGGGTACTATCCACATTATTTTAATACAAAAGACAATATAAATTATGTTGGTAAATATCCGCCGCCAGAATTATACGGTTATGATACAATGAGGGAAAGAGAGAGAAATGAGTTTTCAAAGTGGTACAGCACTAAATCGGAAGAAGTTTTCGATAATAAAAAAGAGCTACTAAAATATTGTATAAACGATGTAGATATTTTACGTGCTGGATGCATTCGCTTCATGTGTGATTTTCTTGAAGTAACTCATGTAAATCCTTTTGTAGAATCGTTAACTATAGCATCAGCCTGTATGCTTGTTTTTAGGAAAAATTTTCTTAAAAACAACACTTTAGCTATAGCGCCAAAAAATGGCTATTTTAAATCACAAAATTATTCCTTTAATTCTTTAAAATGGTTAAAATTAAAAATGAAAGCGGATATTGACATTGCTTGTGCAAATAATGTTGGGGAAATAAAATTGGAAAAAGGCGGACTACGAGTAGATGGATTCAGTCGGGAAAAAAACAAGGTTTATGAATTTTTTGGGTGTTTTTATCATGGGTGTAGGGTGTGTTATAAAGTTCAAGACTTAAATGTTAAAAATAATTTGCTAGAAACACTTAAACAGAGATATGAAAGTACAATGAAAAGAATAGAAATAATAAAAAACAATGGGTACAATTTAGAATTTGTATGGGAATGCGAATTTAAAAAATTTTTGAAAGAAAATCCTTCTATTAATCAAGAACTAAGCGAATATATGGCCGATGTTGTTTTACCTCTTAACCCTCGCCATGCCATATTTGGTGGCAGGACAGAGGTTTTCAAATTACACCACGAAACTGATGAGGGTCACATTATTAGATATTTAGATTTTACTAGTTTATATCCTTTTGTTAATAAATATTCACCGTACCCGATAGGTCACCCGACAATTTTTAGAAATAATAATATACCTTCAACTTCTGAGGTTTTGGAGATGCATGGGTTTATTCTGTGTTCGATTCTTCCGCCAACTAGTTTATTTTTGCCGGTGTTACCATTTAAATGTAACAAAAAGTTATATTTTTCGCTGTGTAGAAAATGTGCTGAATCAAATAATGTATTCGGTTGTAACCATAATGAAACTGAGCGACAAATTACAGGTACTTGGGTAATACCTGAAGTTTCTTTAGCAGTAAAGAAAGGTTATAAAATTTTAAAAATATTTGAGGTCCATAAATATGATTATACAATTTATGACCCTGAAGCAAAAAGTGGTGGTTTATTCGCAGACTATGTAAATACCTTTTTAAAAATAAAACAAGAAGCTAGCGGTTGGGGTTCTAATTATAAAAGTGATAAAGAAAAGGAAAATTTTTTACAGTTATATGAAAAAAAAGAAAATATTACTTTAGACAAAAATCAAATTAAGAAAAATTCAGGTAAACGGAATCTTGCAAAGCTTAGTTTAAATTCGCTTTGGGGAAAATTTGCTCAAAGAGAAGATAGAACACACACAAAGGTTGTCAATAATTGGAAAGATTTTTGTGATTTTATAGAATCACCCGGGATAGAAATATTATCTTTATTCCCCATAAATGAAAATACTATGTGGATTAATTGGAAGTATATAGAGGAAAATTTAAATACCTTACCGCACGTAAACATACCTGTTGGGGCTTACACTACAGCATTTGCCAGACTAAAACTCTATGAAGCTTTAGAAAGAGTTGGAGAGTCAATTCTCTATTGTGATACGGATAGTTTAATATTTGTAGAAAATAAAAATAATCCACCTCTATTTCAAAATTCAGATTTCTTAGGTGAATTAACAGATGAAGTGAAAGTTTAGGATGTGGCGCATTTATTTCTGAATTTGTAAGCACTGGACCTAAAACTTATAGTCTTAAAGTTAAAATTGGTGAAAAATATGATTATATTACTAAATGCAAAGGCATGACAATGAATTTTGAAAATTCGAAAATTATTAATTTTGAATGCTTAAAGATGATGGTAAAGGGTAATGCTGAAAACGAAACAGTTTGCATCAAAAACTGCCGTAAAATTAAACGAAAACGTCCAGGAGTTGTCGTATCCTCAGAGGAGAAAAAACATTTGTCATTCACATTTGATAAACGTGTTGTTACAGACGATTATTTTTCTTACCCCTATGGCTTCAAAAGACAACGACATTAGACAATGTTAATTTTAATGTTAATGTACCGATAGTTATACTAAAATTTGTTATACTTGTATTTAAAAATTTAAGATTTTAAAAACATTAATAATGTATCAATGAATAGAATGTAAAAATTGATAAACTTTAAAAAATAAGACTATATAGTTTAAAAATGATTGTACTTTAGGTACACGTAGAGGTAAAGATATACTGTATATTGATCAAGGAGGCAATAATTATCACCAAAACCAGCACTTTGTTTTCGGCGGAGCTATCCAAGATTTTACCCAGCCGCGTTGTGTCGAAAAACCCACACTTAAATAATGTGGACGTGTGAAATCGAGATTTCAGCTAAGGCCTATGACTTACATAGCGCAATTGAGTGTATTGTGCAACAACTCAACGAAATTCAAATTGTAGCCATAGCTAAGCTTAATGAAAATGATTATTGGAGACAATTACATAAAGAAGTAGAGGGAATTTCTCGCCGTGGACTTATCATATGTGATTTATATTTGGCTGATAAAATTGAGCTGGAACTTTTCTGTGACCTACTCTTGTGCAACAACTTAGATGGTTACCTCTGGGATTTACGATACTTTCTCCCTGAGGAAATTTCAATAGGCTGTTATCAAATGCAATTTTACAAAGATCTCGAAGATTTTGTAAATTCTAATAAACATGACTACATTGACTGTGTCGGCTGCGACTGCAGTGATGAAATTCGTAATCTACTGAAGTGAAAAAAGAAAGCATATATAATCATACACGTATGGTTCTAGCTCATTCCGAATTTTTTGCTCCAAGCAATAATATGGATAAATTTATTTTGGACATCCAGTTTGTGTGCGGGAACAATGGTCAATACTTTATTAAAGAACTGGCAGTTCTTACTATTGGAACCATCTGCCCGAAGGTTTACCATTTTATGCCGCCTTACCCATACCAGGAGCTGTCATCAAAAGCAAGGAGACAGAACAAGTATGACGTGGAAAATATTAACGGTCTACATTGGTGTGGCGGGACCATTAACTACAACAATCTGGCTGAAGTTTTTTCAAAATTTGAGAATGCAACAATATACGTGAAAGGTGAGATAAAGGCATCATTCATTAGGAAATACTGCCCGACTTCTAACATAATAGAGCTTTTGCAAATACCTAGATTAAGCGATCTTGTTAATTTTCAATCTAATTGTGAAATTCACAACAGTGTATCTTTTGTCCGTTGTGCTTTGCAAAACTGCATAAATATATACCTATATATGTTGATTAATAAAAATATAGAATGAAGACAAACAACTTGGTGTGTTTTTATTTAAAAAGCATTTTATTATATGGTTATTACATCAAAAAGAATATTGGTACTGCAATACAAGGGTATTTCAAAGAAAAGTCTAGAATAATTTAAGTGAACATAAGAGGTTCTAGACGGTATAAAAAAGTCTTCGTGTGACAACAAAATTAAATTTTGGTTTTTACACTTCTTACAATATAGCTTATAGTACTCCTTCACACTTTCGGCTGCATTGTTATTGTGGAACATTACAATCTTGAAGAAATCCTGCATATCAATCAAGTTGTAGAGTTCGTTAAGGGTCAGTTGAATGTTTCCTGTACCGACGGGGATTGTGTATTTCGTCTGAAGCTCTTCTTGGTTTGGTGGGAACATGCCTGGAGTAACCTCGTCTCTTAGTTTGGTTAGATGTTTGTAAACTTCCAGCCATCCACAGTAAAATGTTGACACAGGTGCAAAACCGTGACGATGAAAGACTATTTTTGCCTCAAACGAGGTCGGATCAAATCCGAGGACAACCTTCTGATGATGGTAATGGTCCAGATGATATGTGTAGTTTAGTAAAAGATTTTCGCCCACGACCTCTGGTCCTTTTTTGGTATTTTTTCGTTTCGGTCTAAGTTTTTCCTTTTTGGGTTTTTTGTCCATCACCTCAAACTTTTCTGCACACACTCTTTTTACATTCAACTGTTTAGACTTTTTAGCTTTAGCTGCAGGTTCCATCTTAAAGCGGAGGCTTATACTTGAACATTAAGTGTACATCACCATTGTCTCGTATTTATACCCTTATTTTCCGGTGTACATAACTGGTTATATTTACCCCTACTAGATTTTGAATATTTTCTCAAGTATAGTTTGCGATAGACATTTACAACTTTATTATCATTTAATCTAAAATTATTGAAGGAGAATTGTTTTAGAAACTGTTTTAAACCTTTTCCTTTACATCGAAAATACAAATACACACAGCAATAGTACCTACAGGTAGATGAAAGTGCACCTTGTAATCGTTTTTTATTACTCACAAACACATCTGAATTGGCATGTAAGAAGTCGCGAAAAAACCTGTTACTAGGGAATTTACCATACGAATCAAAGTATTCTGCAGGACCTCTTTTTGGAATGTAAAATGCAACCCAGTGGGTCCCCCTCTTTTGTGCAGGATCCGTATTAGCTATGACGCATGCAGGCTTTTTTATTTCTTTTGGCAGACGGTCACAAGCAAATACCCCTCTAAAAAACTTTTTTGTAGTAGGGTTATTTGCTAATGATTTTGTAAGATCAATCGTGTTCATTCTTGTTCAGAATGCGGGCCCGATGTTCCTACGTCAATAACGTTGGTATAGGATGTGACATAGTTATTTATAAATTCCTTGGTTGGCGCGTCGCAAACAAGTATTGTGGTAAATCTTGCTAATGTTTTTATTAGGTCTTCATCTAAACGTCTAAGTTCAATGTTCCCAAATTTATTTGATTCGTCAATACACCCTGGAGCTGATGTGGGGTATTTGAAGATAATCTCCTTTGTAAATAATTTACCTTGTGCTGTGAATCCCGCAAAAGAAACCTTTTTCAAGAAGGTCAAGCAACCTCCAGAAAAGTATTCGACATTTATCAAGCAGCTCATGATAGCTGGCTTCACTGTTTATGCACTGTGATTAATTCTAAAATGTATCATCTTATATAGTTTTTTAGAAGCTGGTGTATACGTTCCAATCTTTGTCGATTTCCACACTCCCGTCATATTCGGCATAGACGACACAGGTTACTGTTGTCTTCAGAGCCTCCTTAAATCTTCCTTCAATTCTAACCGTTGTCAAAGAATTTTTTTGAAATTTGATGTCCTTTATCGAAATAATGTATTCCAGTTCCTTTGAACAAGGAGATGTATCCTCTTGTACTAATAGGTTGCTCCTTTGAATAATCAAATTCTATAGGCTGATTCGGTATCTGGACACCATTTACTGATAAATTAAATCTTGTGATGTTATTATGTTTAAAATTATAGGAATTTTTTGTTTGGTTTCCTGTATATGCGTCGTTATCAACCATACCAAACACCAACAAGTTTGGTAGCTGTCCTATGACAATATTATCTAAGGATAATGTGAATGTGTTTGCAGGTATAGTATATGTTTTAACCTCGACTCGTTTGTATGGGTATACAGCATTGTTTCGTTGTAAAACGGTTTCATGAGCCAGCATGATGCTGGGGTTAATAGATGCGTGATTCATGTACATTGTGGCCTCCACAATCTTAATTCGTGGAGAATTGCCATCATCTTTTGACAAAAGGTAAAATTCGGGTTTTTCAAGTGATAACACAATGCGGAGATCTACACCGTTCATTAATAATTTATCTTGGTTAAACATATCAGCATGTATTTTTCCCATTAGCTCGGCAACGTTGCTCCTATCGAAAAATCTTTTTCTTACCGTGTAACCTGTATTTTGGCCACCATCTTGAACCATTTCCACACTGTTTTCATCGATATACCAGCCAACAGATTCTAAATGTGTCGAAGCCGCATCTTTACCATAATTTAACAAGTTTTCAATATATGCCCTATAATTGTAATTATTGTCAGTTTGAACAACCGGTCTCCCATTTAGGTAAATAGTGCACTGGCGAAAGAGTGAGTGAAGTACGTTGTTGACAACGCCAGGACCATCATCAGTCACAGTCTTTATGGAACCATCTGCGGCAGTTACGTTACTATCTCTTCCGGTATAAAGTTCTTCTTTTCCATCCTTAATTTTAATCAGTTGCACTTTTAAACGTAGGTATATACTTGACAAGTCACGATATGTATCTCCATGTCCCAGCGAGACAAATTCCAAAACTGATGAGTTATCTAATGAGGCTATAGGTTTGTATGCTACTTCTTCGGTTTTTAAAATATTACTTTGAATAACTGGTGTAGAGAAAAGGTCCAGCTCAGATTTCATGCACTCGCTATACGTAGACATTTTGTTTATTTATCAAAAATATCGAATGCTCGTTTACGAAAACCGCGTTTACCTTTTATAGATTTTTTCTTCTTGCCTGCTGTTTTCTTTGTAATCCGTTTTATTTGTTTTAAAGGTCTTTTTCGTTTAATAGGAGACTTGGTTAAGCGTAACGTCGTAAATGGATTAGCTCTTTTAATAATTGCGCGATTATTTATACCTGCGCCACCCATTTTATCGAAGAGTTTATTTATACCTTTTTGCGCTAGGTCTTGTACAGCTGCTTTACCCTGGTCTTTTAAAATATCCTTAACCGGCTTGCTACCAATTTCTTGCAGTATTGTTTTTCCAGTTTTCAATGCTTGCTGTTTTATAACTTTGGCTCCTGAAGCAACTAATGGCTGTAAATAACGAAATAGCCCGCTGAAGAAACTGCCAATACCTCTTCCTTGCTGGTAAGTAAGCGGTGCTCGGTACAATTCTCCTATATCCGACAAGTTACCGCCACTTTGTAGTAAGTAGTATCGTGTATAATACGAATTCATTTTTATTAAGGCCTAAAGTCAGGCAAAGTGCTATCAAATTGAAAAACTGGCTGGGGGTGCACATATATTTATAGTTTATTGTGTCTTAAAATGAAGCATCACATAAGTCGGGATATAACTTGGTTTAAAATTAATCAATTCACCCTGGCTATCAGTTATTTTTATAGAAATACCTTCTATAAATGTTTTCTCGATAGGACAGTATTCTACATGTTCAAATCTAAGTACACCCTCGCACAATTGTGTCGGTATGACTCGTAAGTATCGAGCTAATTTATCACCAATAATTCTCGGTTTAATAATATCGGTGTAAATGAAAATCAAGTTTTTATCATGACATCTTTTTGATACTTCCATAGATTCTCGGGGGAATTTTTGTATTAATTCATTGACTGTACTTTCCAGACCATTAATTTTGTCAATGATTGTCATATGCTCTTGACGTAGTCCAGCAGTGTTGAATGATTCTTTTATTTCCGAAAGTATTGCATCAGGTTTACGCTTTTCTTCAGGTGTCTGAAGAAATATATCCGTAAAGAAATCCGACAAATTGTTTATATTTGTATTAATAGGCACTGGCGTTGTCAAGTATTCTCCTGAACTTTGCTTTTCGTATGGTACATCCAAAACATCACTATCTTTAGTAATTTGTCGCTGATCAGGTGCTTTTGCAGTTATTGAATCTTTTTTCAACCTATTTAGAATACCAAAAATTGTATCTTTAATCTGAATAATCTTTTTCAGGGTGTGTGTAATTATCGATTGCATTCTGTATGACAATATGCTTTCTTTTTTTTCTAGGAATCTGCCCAATAAAGTCGTCAACAAATGCCTCAACTGACTCATAGTCCTTATACTTTAAGACGACATTTTCCGAAGTTTTTTTCCCCTGATAAATGTGTAGTATAAACTCTTCCGGCTCTTGTGTGTAGCTTATTTCAGGTATTACATTATCCAAAAAGTCAGCTTCCAGCCGATCCCACATTGCTTTTTTAACGTCGTCCAAAAACATAGTATACCAAGAAGGGCTGACTGCATTGTAAAATGTTAATAGAAATGCTGAAAAATTTACCTGCCCTGCTCTATAGCTGGCTTGTTCAAGACTTTCTTTTGTCCACTCAAGTTTAACATTGTCATTTATTTTCACTGTCAACGATTTCAATTCTGCTTTTTGTTGCTCTCTTATTTCTTTTAACTGGTTATTAGGTGTTTCGCGCCTCACTCTTTTAAAGCTGTTATCATTTATTGCATCAGCTACATTGCACTTCATCCTCTTCTCTTCATTTATGTCATAATTTTGTAATGAGATTTCAGTTACTCCGACACACCAGCTATTAGAAAACTTACATGGGCTAGCAAGTGCATTTGTAAAAGCTGACAGAGTGTTTTCAGGATAAAATTGCATAGAATTGTTGCTTAAAAGACACACGTAAAAGTCGTTATTTACTATATCTACAGGCATTTTTATATTTTAAAACCTAACCCAAGTTACGTCTGGTACACTCGAACTTCGCTCTTTTTTACCTTTTAAGCGTTCACTTTGCCGCAGTCCTTTTTTCGCTGGGAATGCAAGCTCGTATTGGCCAGGATCTAGTGGTGACGGCCTTAATATAGGCTGTTTAGTCGGGGCCTTCTCTTTGGGAGCGTCTTGTTCTAACTCCTCTATAAAGCTAGCAACTTCGTCAACACTCATATCCGTAGGTACAGTATACTGTGTTATACCGTCACTACCAGTTATTACTCTATAGTCTTTATCTTGAACTTTTGGTACTTTCGCCGGTGGCTTAAGACTTTTTGCTATCCCACTAGCTGATAAACGTCGTTTAGTAGCTGGAGATAAAGACCGCCTCGGCGGAGTTTTTTCGCGCGGCTCCTCAAAAATAAAATCTGATAAAGACCTCCTTGGCGGTGTTTTTTCACGCGGCTCCTCAAAAATAAATTCTTCTATCTCGAAAGGTGCCTTTTCAAATATATTTTCCTTTATCGGCGAGGCTTGTGTTGATTCATCTTTTTTAAAAATAATTTTTGTTTGAGTAGAACTATCTCTCAAACTCTTATGTTTAACTGGTAAATTTTGTTGAATGGGAATCTTAGGTTTCCTTTTTTCGAAAACTTGTGCCTTTTTACGTTTTACATTAAAAAACTTTATTAATTCATTCCTATAATTGTACCATTTCTCTTTGTCAGACAGATTTTTACTTTTTAATATCATGTCCATTGATTTATCAAATAATGACAGATTTGCAGATTGCTCAATTTCATTCTTTAAAGTATTATAAACTTCCGGTGAAAGAAGCAGCATTTTGTTAAGGTTATCAGTTTTATGCATATTTCTCAATTAGCGAACCTATTACACCCGATAGTACACTTCCTAATAAAACTGGTAAAAATCTTTCGCGTTGTACTAGTATTTTACGCTGTCTTGCTACAGATCCTTTTGCGTCAACTAATTTTCGCATATCCTTTTTATACTTGCACAGCGAATTATATATTTTGCCATGAGGCATATGATTTCCTTTTAGCGTGTTAAGTGTGATTTCACAAAGTGTTTTTATAACCTCGGGATCTGCATTTTTAATGATGGCATTTCTCAAGTTTGATTTAGATTTTTGAAGCACATAGAGCATATGCTTGTTGTCCTTTAATCGTTTCACTTTTGACACCATTTTTACTATTCAGAGAACTATGTGGACAAAAACAAGTTGCGAAATCTTTGTTAAATATATCCGTTCGGAATCTTAACGTGTCGTTAATCTCCTGAGTAAGATCTATCAGTAAGCACCCGTAAGGCTCCTGAGTGGTCTCTTTATATATTTTTAGAAGCTCTAAACTATCTTCCGGGTAAATTTGTCTCGCTAAATGCACGAATTGACTTTTATCTCGGGGGTTTTTAAAAACGACAAGGTACTTGCAGTTTAGCGATATATCTCTGCAGAACTTTCCCTGATGGAATACGTTTTGCGTTACAAGAATCACTGAAAAATTACGATGATGTGACCCTTTAGTAAAAAGCTCACAGACTTGCTTACTGAAAGCATTTAACATCATATCATCTATAACAATTAGCGTGGGTTCATTTGTGTAATTTATAAACTCGTCGGGGACACTGTCTATATATTCTATGTTTGTGCGCGCAATATCTACTGGCAGAGCTTCACGTTCCGCATTACACCATATAATCCTAGTAATTTCCGGCTGTATTAACGAGGTGTCATTCATAAGATTTTTAATAAACGTAGTCTTTCCGCATCCAGAAGGGCCTGCCACAATCATTGTAAATGGGTGTTTGAATGCGATCATTTTTGCTGCAAAACAAAAACTCTTGACAACAAGGTTTTAGTATATAAACGCCACATCTTGCAAAAAGCACTTATATACTCTTTCAAGAAATGAGCAGAAGACAGATTATTAACGAACTACATAGACGTGCCCGCAAAAACTTTAAGCGTCGTCGTGTAACGATTAAAGGTAAAGATGACCTGTGGCAGGCAGACTTAGTTGATATGAGTTCATATGCGAACGAAAATCAAAGCTTTCGTTTTTTGCTAACTGTCATTGATACATTTTCTAAATATGCATGGGCTTTACCAATTAAAGACAAAAGCGGGATAGAAGTCACTAAAGCAATGCAACTAATTTTCAATCGTGGTCGTATTCCAAGAAACTTGCAAACAGATGATGGGAAAGAATTCTACAACAAGTCGTTTAAACGCTTGATGGAAAAATATGATGTCAATCATTACTCAACTTATAGTTCATTAAAGGCGTCAATTGTAGAAAGATTTAATAGAACGTTAAAAAATATTATGTGGAAAGAATTTAGTATGAATGGTAATTATCATTGGCTGAGTATGCTGGACAAGTTAACAGACAAATATAATAGAACAAAACATCGAACTATTAAGATGAGACCTATAGACGTAGACCCCGCTAATGAGGCTCTTTTATTGCTAACTGTGTATAAAAAACCAAAATCAAAATCAAAACCAAAGTACAAAGTAGGAGACTTTGTACGTATAAGTAGATATAAACATGTTTTTGAAAAAGGCTACACCCCAAACTGGTCCACTGAAATTTTCAAAATAAAGGAGGTAAAAAACACATATCCGGTAACTTACATTCTTGAAGACTATCAAGGAGATATAATACAAGGTGCTTTTTACCAACTTGAACTAACCCCCGTCAGATATCCCGACGTTTACCTTGTAGAAAAAGTTTTAAAACGACGAAGGGATAAAGTTTATGTTAAATGGCTTGGCTTTCCACAAAAGCACAACACATGGATTAATATAAAAGATGTTTTGTAAGCAGTTTTTATTGCAGTCACAATGCTGATCTTAAAGCGTGAATCTGACCGACTAAAAACATTTAAGAATTTAACTTTGGACGATAGAAAATCATACAAGTTAGCAAGGAGCGGATTCTTTTACACCAACTTAAAAGATGTAGTAAAATGTTACTTTTGCTGTGTGGAAATGAGCGCCTTCAACACACCTGACGATGTTGAGGCAGAACATCTTCAACGTTCACCTAACTGCATCTATGCAAATGGTAAGGATGTATGTGGACCATACAACAATCGATGTACACCATCAAAATACACGAACTGTGTCCTAAACACTTTCAAAGTTCTTGGAGCATCGTTCATTTTCTTTGGCCTATGCTGCGAGATATATTATTTTTACGAACAGTTTACACGGAAATGAAAAAGCAAGTGAGTTTTCAAAAATTCCCAGAAATTAAATATCTACATGTCTGGAGTCATGCCTACAGAGAAGCCCGGAAAGGATCTTGGGAAATTGATGCGCTGGACCGATACAGATTTAAGACACGTATTTCTCAATGTAGTACAGTTTTGACCCCCATTCTACATTCGTCACACAGACAAACCATCTCTGCTGAACGATTTGACCTGCAATAAAAATATTTTGTCTCAACCGAATTAGCTTTTTATTCATTTAACCCGTTTCTATTCCCTTCGCTTCTCGGACAAAATTAAGTCGCAGCGTCAGGTTGAGGATTTGAATAACACACCAAATCATTTTCTTGTTTTTAATGGGAAGGATGATGCCAAGGGTGGGTTTCTTAAATTAAATTTTATAACCAAAACAGAATAAAAAATTCCTGAGCCCACTGCACAGACACAAAATTTAATGTGAAAGATTTAATTTAAAAATAAAAAGATGTTTACAATTTTCACAATTCTGTTTTACTCAATATTTACCTCCCCATCTCATTTTACTAAGTCAACTTTTACTTTTTAATCTTCTTAGTGCTTTTTTGGGTTGTTTTTTAGCAGAAAAGAATAATTGCACCCACCATATGCATGTCAAGTACGTATCTGCCACACGACACAACGACCCCTTTACCTTGTGGCACACCGTTCCACGTAAGTTCTATGCTCCGTTGATCGATTTATTCTTTTTCCCGGCTTCTGCCCCGTTGATCCATTTATTCTTTTTCCTGAATAGTGTTTTGATTGCATGCAAAGTGACCACCGCGGACTTCGCATTGCCATCTCACAAGCAAAGTGACATAAGACCCTCGTTGCCCGGGCGGGCGCACCGCACCACGTGCTCTGCAAGTTCTTCTCGGTTCTCTGCTTTTTTTTCTCCTCTTCCAAACAGGTTCTGATCACACACGATCATCTTGCGAACACCGCCGCAAGTACCTCTGCCCTCTGCACACCGCAAACCCTCCACAACCACCTTCCAGCTAGAAAAAAACCTGCAGCTTTCCAGGCCGCCTCAACGCAAATTCCACATGAAGGAGACCAGACCCTCCTTGTCACACCTTAACCCATTTCAAACACAGAGTCCATACCGTACCCAACCTTCCAGTCAACCTATCTCCTGTCACTATCCCACCTAGCCGACTTTTGGTCTCCAGTCAACATATGCTACTAGTATTATTTTAGTGATAGTTCCGTATCGGCGCCGGCGTAGAAAACAAATGAGGAACGGCTTTTCTCGGATTTTGATGAAATTTTGCAGGTGCCTTCCGTTTGGCCTAAAACGGAAGAATCTGAAAGAATTTTGCGGCGCTCTGCTGTAGTTTCCGAAATATTCCACTTCTAATTTTGACAAAATGTCAAAATGAAGTGATCATTTCCACCGCAAAATTTCTTTATTTTTGCAAAATTCCTATGAAGTCTATTCAATTTCCCTAATGTTTCGGCTCGAAAACATAAATTCGCGTCGCGCACCAAAAACCAAATTGATCGCACCAAAATATAAACAAAGCGAAAACTGTCAAATGATAGGCAATGTTGAGGTGCAACTGGATGCAACTTCATTCCAGAGTTGCAGTAAGGCAAATTTAAGCTTTGCCCGTGCCACGAAAAGCAAAACAAGAAGAAGAAGCAGGCGATCGGATTGAAAGGACATAACGGTTACTACTGACTGTAAAAGGACCGCGCTGGGCGTACCCTGTTCATTAGCGTTTGGGCGATCACCGAGGCTAATCTCTCTTTGGGTAACTACCAAGAGCCCTTTTTTTGGAATTTCCAAAAATTAACAACATTTTGACTTAGAAAAATTTCAATTTGGGAATATCACCAATTGAGATTTTTCTAAGTATTTCTTCTCGCTGTATTGACTTAGAAAGATGCCAACTTGGGAATATCACCAGTTGAGATTTTTCTAAGTACTTTTTCGCTTTATTTTAACTTAGAAAGGTTTCAATTTCGGAAAATCACCGATCGAGATTTTTCTAAGTATTTTTCTCGCGCTATTGAAACTTAGAGGAATTTCAATCTGGGAACATAACCGATTGAAATGTTCTAAGTATTATTTCCGCGTCATCATATTTCTTTCAACTTCAAAACATTCACTTACAACTTAGGCCGGTTTCGAATTCCCACGCACTTGCACTTCTCACTTATTATTCGGACTGCACTTGCACTTGGCACTTTTTTCCGCCCTAATAGTGTGTTCGAATTGAGTTGCTCTACACTTTGTTCGGAAAGGATTGTGACAGCTGAAAAGTAGGCGGCGTGCACTGACATATGTCACTGAGCCAGTGTCACTCACTTCGACGCCACAGGATAGTTTTTTCTAAAAATGAGTGATAAAATTAAATGTAAGTATTATGATTAATTAATATTCTTTTTCTTGAGCCAAGCGGAAATAAATAATAAACATTTGTAGTCAATGAGGAGTAAATCTTCAAGTTAATCGAGTTGAGGGGCGAAAAGTTTGATGGGCACTTTACCGGGAAAAGATTCAACAACAACGCAGGATGGAAGTAATGTTACGAGCTGTTTTAATTTCTTCAAATCAAAATTCATAATTTTCTTATACATAGGTCTATAACCAGAGCCTTGGGCTATGACGAGGAATTATTTAAAACAGTAAAGAAGAAATGGGAAAATCTCATACAGAAATACAAGGTTAGTTAAAGCCATGAAACTGATAAAGTATACATGCATAAATTTTTTTAAATATTGTATTATAGAAACTAAAAACGCCTCAGTCTGGCTTAAGTACTGAGGATGGCCCCGATTTGCCAATAAATTGGCCGTATTACACAGCAATCGACAGGATATTTGCAGAAAAGCACATAATTTCGCCTGTGAAACTGATTTCATCCATTGAATTTTCCAATTCATCCTGCTCGAAATCTTCTGACGCTAGTTCGATGTTATCTCGTGAAACTCTCCTCAACTCTCAACTGAGGAATATGCAGGCTCCTCTTCGTCACAATTACCAACTTCCGGAGATTATTTCGAAAATGGTGGGAAACAGTTGTTAGGAAAAAAGAAACATGACGAAGTATTAGATTATTTGAGGAAACGTGATAAAAAGATCTTAAATCAAAATAAAACGTTAATTAAAATATAAAAAAAAAATGGAAACAGATGGCATCACAATTAGCGATGTATCTTCAGAAAGTGATTGATTTTTCTATCTATACACAGTTCAGCGGAGTAGTCTCTGAAGCTGAATTGTGCATATCAAGGTGGTTCTGATGCATTTTTGAATTTACCCTAACTCTCAGTAAAACCAAAGACCATATAAACTAAAAGATACACAACCAGGAACAAGCACTTCAACGGGCCTGGGACCTGATATCAGGTCCCATAACATGTTGCGGGCAAACTAGCTTTTGGCATCATGTTGCGGTTGAGAGACATATTTGAATCTTTCGCCACAGAGTTTTAGGTGAGAGTGAGAAGTTCCCGTATGACATTTTCGTTCGTAAAGGAGGAAAAGGCAAGGAAGGAAAGACTTCGCTTCCCTAAGGGGGTAGGAACGAGGATTGAACAGCTGAGAATTGTTTGTGAATTAGCTGCGCGGCGCTTCGAATTTATCTGTGGGGTGGGTGGGTGCTGAGATTGCGTGAATGAATTAAAACTTTGATTACACAGGTCAACACCAAATTTGCAGCCGAATAAATAGTAGGTCATTTATATATGATTTTTTCCGTAGATTACGAATTCGAAAAGAAAAATACCCAATTTTCCTTCGTTTTCAGAAAAAAAAATGGTAAAAAAGTGAAAAGTGAAAAAATCGTTTTACTTATTATTTGGATAAAATACTTAAACGTAACAAGGGTTGTTTTCATTAAACCAGTTATTATCCACCTCTACATTCTACATTCGGACCGATAATTCAAACCTACACGGCATACTGATAAACCCATATCCCATATTTTTGCGACCTGTGGGTGAGGTAAGGGAGGAGGAGCCAGGGGGCAACACGAAAGAATAATTCTTCGAATTATTCGAACGAATTCGATTTTTGTCGACTTGCGAAAATGATACTCAGCTGCGGCTGGGCATCGGCACTCTTCTCTTCAGGCGCAGACAGCTGAGCCAAGCTTCCTTTTCGGCTGCGTATGCTGCTAAAAAACAAGAATCAAGAAGAACGCGAGCAAACCCAGCTCAGCAGCTCGTTTCTGTAACTCAGTTGAGAAACTTCTCTATTCTGGTGACGTGAATCGAATTCACCATGCCTAGCTTTATCAGTTGAGTTGATACGTTTCTGTGGAAAATGACGACAAATGGAGAATGCCAGTAGAGATATTCTCTATTTGAAGTTACAGAAACGAGCTGCAGATTTAATGTTTTTTTATAAATGGTAAAAAAACGGCCTATTCACTTTTTCACTTTTTTACAATTTTTTTTTCTGAAAACGAAAGAAAGTTGGGTATTTTTCTTTTCGAATTCGTAATCTACGGAAAAAATCATATAGAAATGACCTACTATTTATTCGGCTGCAAATTTGGTGTTGACCTGTGTAATCAAAGTTTTAATGCATTCACGCAATCTCAGCACCCACCCACCCCACAGATAAATTCGAAGCGCCGCGCAGCTAATTCACAAACAATTCTCAGCTGTTCAATCCTCGTTCCCACCCCCTTGTTTTTTTGATGGAATTTATCATCACTCTTCTAAATGTATACTTGTTTTGGCTTTTCGGCTCTCGCGGCTCGCGCTCTGGTGATACTTTGGACCACGAATGATAAGAGCAAGCGAAAGCAAAGGACTCTATCTCCGTCCTACATACAGGGCGTAAGCGCAAACACAAATAAATCTCGTTTTCACCGACGTAGCTCACAGTAACAGCACTGAGAATGCACAGAGATTAATATGTTGCTTCGCTCTATGATGATGCCGAAAAGAAATTTTACTGCAACATGTTATGGGTTCTGATATCAAATACCAAAGGGAAGCGAAGTCTTTCCTTCCTTGCCTTTTCCTCCTTTACGAACGAAAATGTCATACGGGAACTTCTCACTCTCACCTAAAACTCTGTGGCGAAAGATTCAAATATGTCTCTCAACTGCAACATGATGCCAAAAGCTAGTTTGCCCGCAACATGTTATGGGACCTGATATCAGGTCCCAGGCCCGTTGAAGTGCTTGTTCCTGGTTGTGTATCTTTTAGTTTATATGGTCTTTGGTAAAACTCATCTAATACACCGAAAAATCAATCACTTTCATGAAATGAATTAATTAATAATTAATTAATTTGTGTTTTTCTTTTTTAAGTTTTTAAGAAATTTTGTTGTTTTTCATTGTTATTTTTTATAAATAAAAAACTGTTTAAGACAATGTTTTATTCATTACTCAAAATGTTACATAGTTCAGCTCTAAAATAATTAGAATTAGATGATGCTTCTTCAGAGGATGTTTGATTATCTTCAAAGTTTTCTTCAAATGATGGTTCAAAGACATCATTTTCGGATACACAAATATTATGCATTATACAGCATGCTGCAATAACGTTTGTTGTTTTAGATAAACTCAATTGCGAATTTTGAAAACGCCATCTCTGCTTAATCATTCCAAAACACCTTATAATTATGTTACGAGCCATACTATGATGCAAGTTAAATTTCCTCTGCTGCCATGTTAAAGGGAGACGACCCATTTTATAGGGCGTTAAAATTTTGATGGTGTCGACTGATAATGTGTACCCAGCATCAGCTAACAGAAAATCTGAAAACAAATTGCTATATTAGTTCAATTCAGTTCTCATTCAATCTGTTTTAGTTACTTTGGGGAGGAAAGTTTCCATTCAAATATAAAGGGCTCCACTGTAACACTCTCTGGTCATGAACACTTCCTAAAAGAGAAGTCATAACAAATGTTAACTCTATTTTAAATATCTGAACATCATATTATTACCAGGAAAACCAGTAAAAATATTAATAAATTTTCCATTTGCGTCACACACTGCTTGAAGCTGAATAGCGTAGGTAAGTTTTCGAGTAATATATTGCTCGTGAAGACGAACAGAGCATCGAACATTAAAATATGTTCCGTGCAATGCTCCTAAAGCGTGGGAGAATATTGTTGATCGCCCTGAAATAATATAATATAAAATTTTTAACTTGCTAAATGTAGATAAATATTTGAGATTTTCTGAAGCTAAAGTATCTTACCTCGCATGGCAAATCCACGTCCAATTTCGGGAAATTCTTCGGGAGATGGCAATTTGATAAAGTGTGATGTGTTATCTACCAAGACTTTTAAACACTTCTTCACTATATCGTGAACAGTTGTTACAGGAATTCCTGTAGCAACAGAAACAACTCTGTAACTGGACCCACATCCCAACCAAAACAGAAAAGTTGCAGTTTCAAATCGTACACTCCAACCATGTCTTTTGGTCCCAAAAAATGCTGCTAAGTGCCTAAAGCTTCTGTATGAAACGCGAATATGTCTTTTGCATGCATTTTCGTCCCCGTTTAAAATTGAAATAAATTCTGGATCGTATACAGGCTTTAGGTATTCCCTCTTTTTCAACTAAAAAGATAAGTTTAAATAGTTAGAAAATCGGTGGATTTTCTTCCTTACCACAATGTTGGCTAATATTTCTCTTTCAGCACTTAAAAGATGGCAGTTATTGCTATAAATAGCGAACAAAATATCCAAGAAGTCCATTTTTAGTGTACTCGCGAGGACACTACGATTTTGACAGATAAAATAGGGTTAGTGCATAGAAATCTAAAACAAATTCGAATGCCCTACGCACTTTTCGGAGTTTTTCGGAGAATATTTAGTGCGGAAAATAGATTTTAGTGCAAGTGCGTGGGAATTCGAAACCGGCCTTAGAATAATTTCAGTTTGGGATTACAACCGACTGAAACGATTCTAAGTAATTTTTCCCGCGCTTATCTAACGTACAATTTCATTAAACATAAATTAATTTGAGACTAGAACAATATCGGTTTGGGATACAACCGATCGAAATTGTTTTGTAATTTGTTAACGTAAAGCAATTTGGGCTTAGAATAATTCGGTTTGGGAATACAACCGATCGAAATTATTTTGAGCAATTTATCGAGATTAAGAATTTGAATAGTAGACATTTATCCTTTTTAGGGCTTGGAATAATTTCGGTTTGGGAGTACAACCGACCAAAATTCGGCCAAGCATTTTTGTTTGTACTTTGAATTAAATTATTTGAATAAATTGAAATAAATTGAAATTGAGTTGGGATTGTAAATTCGTAGAATTAAATTTAGTTGTAATAAGAGTATTCGACTGCAATAAAATTGAATTTCATAATGAAAATAAATTTAAAGGTAAGATAAGCCTGTATATAATTTATTTCACCAATAAAATATACAGTTGAAATAATTAATGTTTTTATTTCGTATCTCCTTTTCATCTACTTTCCAGTTCGACTATAAGAGGTCGAAGGTTTAGGTTTTCTTTACAGAACCAGATGCCCTTTTGGAATTTTTATTTTGTTTTATTCGAAAGAAACAAAACATTGGTCCTTCGAGCCGGATATATAATTAAATATATCGCTATTTTATTGCAGTCAGGTGCTTATTACAATAAAGTTTAATTCGGGTTGAATCTAACGAACTTTACTAACAATTGTGTAGTAACATAACTGGGGAAGTCAAAATGAAAAGTACGATCCGAAATCAATCAACCCTAAAGGGTTTACTCGATCAAGCGCGTAAAAATTACGAGAAAACTGATGACGAAAATATAACCAAGGGTTATTTAGAAGCAAGAATCAATCAGCTTGAGAAGCTATGGTCACAATTTGAAGAAAATCATTTAGAGATATGTGCAGGAGAAGATAAAAATCAGAAAGCCGTGTCTAAATACCTAAGTACTTCAATTTACAAGACATTTGAGGGCACATACTTCGAAATTCTCGGTAAACTGCAAGACAATTTGAGTAATATGGAGAAAACAGTTCCGGTTACTCACGATCCACAACCTATACAACGGGCCGAAGTTAAGCTTCCCCGTATAGATTTACCTAAGTTTGATGGAGAATACTCTAACTGGAGAGCATTTCATCACATTTTCGTGTCGCTCATACATTCAGATCAGCGTATTCATCAAATCCAAAAACTACACTACTTAAAGTCCTGTCTTACAGGCGAAGCAGAACGATTCCTAAAACAGTTTGATATGGTAGGAACAAATAACCAATCAGCTTGGGAATCATTAGTGAAAAGATACAGCAACCAACGAGTGCAAGTCTTTTCGTATCTAAAGCAACTGGTTAATCAACCAGTTATAAAAAACGAGACCGAACGGTCAATCAAGTGTATTTTAGACACTACACGGGAACAACTCCACGAACTGGAGTCCCTCAAAATAGACATTACTCATTGCAATGCAATAGTAATCTTCATAATTGTACAAAAGCTGCCCGAAGAAACACGAAAACTATGGGAACAGAAGATATCAGAAACTACTGATATTCCTACTCTAAACGAATTTTATACATTTTTTGAGGCTAGATATCGTACACTTGAAGCAATGTGTGAATCAAGGTCAACCAAACTTTTCCAAACAAGGAACACCACAAACTATCACATAAGTCAGTCAAACGAATGTCCTCTTTGCAAAGGAGATCATTCAGTACAACAATGTAACAAATTTCTATCGATGAAGGTCAACGAAAGACGAAAGGCACTAACAAGGAGCAATATTTGCTTCCAATGTTTCCAACGCCACGGGAACAAATTATGCAAAACGCTACGAACATGCTACATGTGCAATGGTTCGCATCCATTGTACAAATGTGAAGAATTTAAAAATAAAGCTCTCTGTGAAAAACGATGTTATGTACAGAAAAGGAATATCTGTCTTAACTGTCTAAGCCCACATCATAAACAAGTCTGCGTAAGCAGAAATAATTCTTACAAGTGTAATCAACGTCATCATACTTTATTGCATGATGATACAGCTCAGACAAGAAACACAAATCCGGTCACAGCAGCATCTAGTTCAACGACGACTGAAGCACAGTCTCAGAAATAGACAGGATCAATTAGCTGTCATTATAATAAAAATACGACGAAATCTCTGCTGGCAACTGCCATAATAAACGTAGAGAATGAGCATGGAATCTCAACTCCTCTTCGGGCTCATATTGATTAAGGGTCACAGAGCTCCTTTATTTCTGAAGAAGTCTGCCAGACTTTGAAATTAAAGGGGAAACAGACGTTATTGCAGGTAACAGGGTTGGGTTCTAGTAAGGTAGCTTCCACCAACAAGGAAGTAACGTTGCGCTTAAGATCCAATGTCGAACAATCACTTATCCTATAAGCGCATATACGTTCTCAGGAAAATCACGAACGTGTTTCCACCAAAACAAACAGGCCAAGTCGATTGGTCTTATATTAAGGATCTTCAATTAGCCGATCCAAACTTTACACAAGCAGGAAAAATAGATATGCTGCTAGGAGTAAATGTCTATTCAAAATTTCTGCGCAATGGTCTCCGAAAGCGAAGGGACAACTCTCCTATAGCACAGAACACCCATCTAGGGTGGATATTATTTGGTGAAATGCCAAATGACACAAGTGCAAACTATGGAGATACATTTTCAGCATTGGCTTTAGACGACCAATGTAGCATACATACTCTTAACGAGCAAATCAGGAAATTTTGGGAAACAGAAGAAATTTCAAATGAACAAAAATTAACAAACGAAGAAGAAAAATGTGAAAGGCATTATGAGACCACACACATTCGCTAATCTAGCGGCAAATATCAGGTTAAATTACCCTTTCACGATGACGTCCCAAGATTAGCAGATTCTAAACAGCAAGCAGCAATGCGATTTTTTCAATTAGAAAATAAATTCTCGAAACATCCAGACATACACAAGGAATATTCAAGATGCATAAATGAATATCTTGAATTGGGACATATGAGCATGGTTAGCAAAGCAACTGATAGGGAGCCAGAACGGTATTACATGCTGCATCATGCAGTATTCAAGGAAAGCACAACGACGAAACTCAGAGTTGTGTTTGATGCTTCAATGAAAACATCAAACGGCATGAGTTTAAACGAACAAATGCTAACTGGACCCACGTTACAACCTAAATTATGTTCCACTCTACTAAAATGGGGAAAATACAAATTTGCCATGACAGCAGCCATCGAAAAGATGTATCGTATGATAGAAATTCATCCAACCGACAGAAAATATCAAACGATATTCTGGAGAAACAATAAAACGGAACCTCTTCAAGAATACGAGTTGAAGAGCTCCTCCCCAGCAGCTGCAAAGAAAAAAAAAAACAGAACCTGCAATTGCGGAGAGCTGTACCGTCCTCGTGCCAGGCACATAATCATCATTGTCATCGCAGGTACCATCTTGAAAACTCCAGATTGGCATCGTACCCGGAAGGCTGAGCAGAGCTGAGCCCCCTTTTTCATTGGAGCGCCCACCACGCTGGATTTTTTTTTCATTCCATTATTACTATAAGTTTCCTTTATTTTGAGCGCGACTCGTGACTTTGCGCGTTTCCATTTGTTGAGAACCCCTTCAGGGAAGGTAAAAACTATATAGATTTTCTCTGCGTATTTCCAATAGTTTCAATTTCAATTGTTCTACATTCCGCGTCTCTCCCGAGTAAAGTAAATCCCCGCTTTTGGGAATTCCTTCCCTTGTAGATTTCGCGTTTGCTATTTACTTACATATGTGTGGTTCTAGGGTTTGCACCCCAGATCGGTGTTTGACTGCTCCATCGGAAAAACGATCATATTTTCACCCGGGTTATTGTGGACAAAGATAGGGATTTTCCCGTTCCCTCCTTATTGTTTTTTTTCCAAAGCAGGAATTTCTGGCGATCGATCGACAGCAGTTCCAGCGAACCAGGTATGTAAGCATTTATTGTAACCCTTCAGTATTATCACGTATCAAATAATATTGCGCCTGGAAAAAAAAAAGAAACAAAGTAAAAGCATAATACGGGGCAGCGACTGCTCGCCGGAGGAGTCATTCACCACGCCACTATCAGCCTAAATCAAAGTTAAGTTCAATCACCTCAATCGCAATTACACTCAGCTGTGCTGATCAAGTTTTCTTTTCACTTCGAATGTTTTTATTCGGGGATTTAGTTTATGCGGCTTCCTCATTCGGGATTCGATTCCTTTTCTTTGATTGTTCGATTTCGCGCATTCAAATTTAATTGATTAACTGTTCTGCTCCGTATTCTTTTTTTTTGAGATCTGTGTAGAATTTCGATCATGGTAGATGTTGCCACCCCCCACAATTGTTAATTTTTTTTATGAAATAATAACCATGGTGAATTAACATAACTATTCGTGTGATTGACTGACCGCTACCTCACCCTCTCTCTCCCTCCTTCACGATTGGTAGGGCCGTTCGAACATAGGGGATTCGAATGGCAGGGTGGGTTGACCCGGAGACAGGACTTTCTCCCTCACAGGGGAATCTTGTTGTGACCCCATGTCTTGTCTCTTTATTCCCCTTGGGCTCTAGGTGAAGCCCCCTCAACTCCGTGCCCGTCTTAAACAGACACCGGATATTCATTGTGCGATTACTACATGTTTTTACCAAAATTTCCTATGCAATTTCTGCTTTTCTTTTGGCGTGTTTTCATAACTTTTTGTTCGGACGTGGCTTCCGTGGTTCAAGAACCCCCCCCCCCCTCCATGCCGACTAGCTATGCAAGCGCACTTCATCTAGACACGCCCCTCCGAACCCTCTTCTAGCTACGTCCTCGTGGAGGCTCCCACAAAAATAAATTTTTTTTTTGGTTTATGTCGTCAGTGCTGAATACTCCGGCGAACTTCGTCGGGATATTACTCTCTTTCGGTTGTCAGGACAATAATATCAGTCCATCCTGTCAGTATCAGCGGTGGTATCGACAGGAGACCCTCTCAGCCTCACGAGTAGTGTGAAACGTTTTTCTGTTGCCTTCCGGACAGACCACGCACGTTCTGGATATCCACCCACTTATCGGCACGATGCTCACCCGATGGGGAGGGACAAGGGATACCCATTTTTGTTCATTTGCATGAATTGAAAAGGTGTTGCCCGGTGTGCGGCCCGAGGCAGGGTTGGTGACGATGTAACGTTTTTAGATTACACAGCTAACAGCGCAGAACTGCTCGAAACAATACCACCAGAACATCGAGAATTACAAATACCCTTAACATTTGAGGACGAAAAGCAAATAAAGGCTCTAGGAATATACTGGCATCCGGTTAGCGATCACTTTACGTACGCAATCAAAATAGAAGAATTTGACCAAGTAGCCAACACTAAAACGAAAATTCTATCACAAGTCTCAAAGCTATACGATCCTTTAGGATGGATCTCACCATGTATAATTTTAGCGAAAATTCGGATCCAAAAACTTTGGATTACCGGATGTGGCTGGGATGAAATAGCTCCCAACAATATATGCGATCAATGGGCAAATTTCAAGCAAGAATTTAACGATTTAGTAAGCATCAAAATTCCACGCTGGATTCAAACTAACCACACACAGAAGGAAGTTCAACTTCATGGATTTTGCGACGCATCATAGCAAGCATATGCAGCTGTCGTATGCATTCGAGTAGTAGATGCCAATGATAGGATATTTGTTAATCTATTATCCGCTAAAACGAGGGTGGCTCCAATGTCTATACCTCGGCTGGAATTATGCGGTGCAGTTTTGCTAAGTAGACTCATCAAACAAGTCAAAAGGGATATGCAGTTTGACAAATTTCCAAGTTTCTCATGGACTGATTCAAAGATAGTGCCCGCTTGGATAAAGGGTCATCCAAACAAATGGCGAACATTCGTAGCAAACAGAGTCGTCGAAATTCATCAAACGTCCAAAAACAATTCTTGGAACTATACTTCAACCAAGGAAAACCCTGCAGACATAGCATCCAGAGGTATCATGCCTTCACAACTAGTGGAAAATTCGATTTGGTGGAATGGTCCCGCATGGCTACATGGCGATAAAGAGAACTGGCCAACCGATCACAAACCGGACTCAGAAACAACGTTGGAGATGAAGTCAAACAACAAAGTAACATTAACAACGCAAACAAACGAAGATTTTTCCTTGTTTGAAAAATACTCATCATTTACAAGACTAACGCGTATTGTAGCATTTTGTATGCGATTCGTGCACAATGCGAGGTGCAAAATAAACCGGCATAGGGGATATTTGTCAACTAAGGAGATCAAGCAAGCTAAGGCAATTATTGTACGTCCTATACAACAGCAGTTCTTTCCTGAAGAATACAAACAATTAAAGGCAAGGCAATTGAATAAAAATATCAATTTGCTCAAACTAAATCCATTTCTTGCTTATGATGATACTATTAGGGTAGGAGGAAGACTAAAAAACAAACAACTACCCTACGACGCTAAGCACCCTATGATTCTGCCGTGCCAACATCCTGTAACGAATTTAATTATTGATAAGTATCATATTGAAACTTTGCACGGAGGACCACAACTTACGCTGAGCACCATTCGTAACCAATTTTGGATCATAAACGGTCTAACAGCAGTCAAATCCAGGATACTAAAATGTATTAAATGCGCGAAACTGAGAACTCAGCAATCATCTCAAATTATGGGAGAATTACCTTCAGCAAGAATAAATCCAGCTCGCCCGTTTGAAAACACTGGAGTTGATTTTGCTGGACCCATAGACCTACGGATGTCCAAACACAGAGGATCAAAAACTTATAAGGGATACTTCTGCATATTTGTCTGCATGGCAGTTAAGGCTGTACACTTAGAGGTAGTCTTAGACCTTACTGCTGAAGCCTTTATAGCAGCTTACAGGAGATTCACGGGTAGAAGGGGAATATCTATTCAGATAATGGCACAAACTTTGTTAAAGCAAACAAACTTCTGCAGCGAGATATAGCTAACGCAATAAAAGTTGGTGTTGAACAAATCAACAATCAACTGGAACATACCAGATGGCATTTCATACCTCCCTCCGCTCCACATTTTGGCGGACTGAGGGAAGCAGGTGTGAAAAGTGTAAAGCATCATTTAAAGAGAGTTATGCTTGGTGATAACTTGACCTTTGAGGAGCTGAATACATTACTGGTTCAGATCGAGGCATGCCTCAACTCCCGACCATTATGTGTAACTTCTGCCGATACATCGAACTTAGACGTTCTTACACCAGCTCACTTTTTAATTGGTACATCCCTGCTTACTCCTCCTGACTCAACTGCAACGTTGAACAAAATATCTTACTCCGACAACTGGCAATATATACAAAGATTGAGACAGTGTTTCTGGAAAAGATGGTCATATGAATACATTTCGCAACTGCAAAGTCGACAGAAATGGCTAAAGCAGACACGGAACTTAAAGATTGGTCAAGTCGTATTGGTTAGGGATGAAATAACAACACCCTCCAAATGGCCGCCAGGAATAGTAAATGAATTAAATCCTGGCGATGACGGGATAGTCAGAGTTGTAACTATACGGACCAACTCAGGAACATATAAACGATCTACATATATGTAAAGTCTGTCCACTTCCTGTCCAATAACAATAATAACATCATAAATGTTCGTGTTGTCCATGTATCCGTCCTATGTAAAATATAGACATACAATAAAAATAATCTTTATTAAACAGATCTAGAACATGGACGACATCTTACAACTTAATGTAACTGAGGACGATGTTTTGGGATGGGGAATGCGTTCTCCACCTCGAACCCCACCGCATCAAGATTTCGATTACGGAGAAGTACTGCTCACTCCGGAACAGGCTGCGCTATTCCCGGATCCCCCAAGGCGGCTACCGGCAACACCACCAAGGGCGTCACTTGTAAATTCCTGTAAATTCCTCAGCGGCTGCGTCAGGGACTACAACAACGGCGACAACTGCCCAGAAGCCTTCCAGTAATCTAGCAGAGAAAGTCTACGAGGTAAAGACAGTTTAGGGCAAGCTCTTCAACATCACATACGCCCAAATGCAGACCATACCTTTCCGTCAGATACGGGCCGGAAAAAGAAAGCGGTACACTGTTTTTTTGGGCTCTGGACGCAGAGTAGGGGAGCATGGGGTACAGTGGATCACGGTACACAGTGGATCAACACAAATATCTTCTTTTGTATTAACCACACACACAAATTTATTATAACACAACTACGCTTTCTCAAATTCCCTGTCAGTGGACCAGTGTTTAGGAAGCTGCCGCAGCGAGAAGACCTGTTTCAGCGTTCTGTCGCAAAAGTAAGTAGCGAAGTTTTTTTTTGTGTTTTTGAAAAGTGTTGTGAACCGAGAATATACACAAAGTGGCATGTTTTCAAATTGGATACTGCGTGTTATTCTTTCAAGCATTGGGAAAACAATTGGTTTTACTCCAACCATGCTTGTAGTTTAAGCAAAATGATTGTTTTTTCCAAAAGTGCTTATGGGGTACAGCGGATCGTTTTAGTTTGGGGTACAGTGGATCGTGATCCACTGTACCCCAACATACTTTTCTTGAAAGTTAGGATTACAACTGAGTTTAAAATAAAAAAAAATTTGTTAAGATCAAAATGCCACGTCATCAGCCGCGGAAAACGAACATTGGGCTTCACACTGCAGAGGAAATGAAAATTGCTGTGGATATGGTTATCAAAGATCAAATGAAAATAAGAACGGTAGCAAAATTACGAAATATTCCATTTACTACTTTGCAAAGATATTGCAAAAAAGTTAGAAGTGGTATAGTAAGACTTACTCCTAATTACCAAGTTAATAAAATATTTGACCAGCAACAAGAGAAAGCACTTTTGGACTACAGTCTCAAATGCAGTCAAATGTTCTACGGCTTAACAACTCTGGAGGTCCGTAAGCTAGCTTACGAGATGGCTAAAATTAACCACATAAAAATTCCTCAAAATTGGGATGAAACACAGTTGGCGGGCATTGACTGGCTTTACTGTCTTAGGAAAAGGCATAATGGTTTAAGCTTGAGAACGCCTGAAGGATGTAGTTTGAGTAGAGCGACATCGTTTAATCAACATAATGTCGAAATATTTTATAACAACCTCCACGAAATTATGTCGCGAGAAGAATCCTTTGGAAATGGAACCAGAATATACAACCTTGATGAATCAAACACAATGACTGTCCAAAAATCCGCTAAAGTTTTAGCCGCCAAAGGACAAAAACAAGTCAGCAAAGTCACTAGTGCGGAAAAGGGAACTTTAGTCACAACGTGCTGCATCGTAAGTGCTTTGGGACATGCCTTACCACCTGTGATGATCTTTCCTTGGGTCCATTTTAAGCAACACATGATTGACGGCGCTCCTACCGGCACTTTGGGTCTGGCGACACCATCCGGTTGGATGAACTTTGACTTATTTGTAAAGACGTTGCAGCATTTTATTGATTATACTCATAGCACCAAAGAGAACCCAACATTATTAATTATGGACAATTTTGAAGCGCACATATGCTTGCGAGCTGTAACTTTAGCTAAAGATAATGGTGTGTCCATTCTTACTGTTCCACCGCACTCAACAGGAAAGTTGCAGCCGCTTGATGTCGCAGTTTTCAAGCCTTTTAAAGTTTTCTATAACGCAGCGGTCGCCAGCTGGGTGATGCGAAACCCAGGCAACACATTCTCCATTTATCAAGTAGGAAAATAATAATGATGTCTATTAATAATAATTAAATCCAAATATCAGGTAGCTCAATGCGTAAACGAAGCTCATATGAAAGCGATGACTCCTCAAAATATCATCAGTGCTTTTAAAGCTACTGGGATATTTCCATATAATAGAAATTTGTTCACTGATGCGGATTTCGCACCGAGCGAAGTCACTGACAGGCTAGAGAATGAAGAAAATACCCCTCCTTCCTTAGCTACAACGTCTCACTCTATTGAACCAGTTGAATCTACAAGAGCTTCATCGCCGCCTACTGAACAGCCAAGGGTTGCTTCTTCTTTCGTAGCACCATCAAACAATCCATCTACTTCCGTTGCAGCACCAAAAACTCCACCTCTATCTACCGAACAAATAAGGGCTTTCTCGCCTTCAGCTGGACCATCAAATGATTTTACAAGTCCTTTCCACTTTCGTGGTCTTCCCAAAGCTGGGCCTAGAAAAGTAGGAAGAGCACCTAGACGCAAAGGGAAATCTATGATAGCCACTGATACTCCAAACAAAGATGAAATAGAAAAGCGTGAGGGAGAAAAACGACGTATTCAAATAAAAAAAGTTTAGTTAAGAAAAAGGCATTTTTGTCCAGCGACTCTTCTGACGAAGGCAATGACATAAACATTACAGAAGGTTCACTTGAAGAAGAACTGGAAAGTCCGTTGGTTATTCCAGAAAATTTAACATCTATTACGTCTGTACCTGAAGAAGGGAACTTTATTTTAGTAGAATTCATGGCTCATAATAAAAAAATTTATTACGTTGGTAAAGTGCTTCAAATTAAAGGAACTGAAGCAGAAGTCAGTTTTCTGAGAAAATGTATAAATAACGACAAAAAATTCCGTCTACCGAATGTTGCAGATATAGCATATATTTCTCTTAGTGACATAAAATTAATTTTGAGACTCAAACTCTCTGCGAACACAAAACGTCAAGAAGGTTTTTATTCCTTTGACGTTAATTTCTCCAAAATAGATATTCGGTAAAAACAATAATGCAATCACTGCAAATCTTAGCAACTTCATTCCAGAGTTGCAGCAAGGCAAATTTAACCTTTGCCCGTGCCACGAAAAGCAAAACAAGAAGAAGAAGCAGGCGATCGGATTGAAAGGACATAACGGTTACTACTGACTAGAAAAGGACCGCGCTGGGCGTAGCCTGTTCATTAGCGTTTGGGCGATCACCGAGGCTAATCTCTCTTTGGGTAACTACCAAGAGCTCTTTTTTTGGAATTTCCAAAAATTAACAACATTTTGACTTAGAAAAATTTCAATTTGGGAATATTACCAAATGAAATTTCTCTGAGTATTTTTCTCGCGGAATTATTGATCACTACTAATATTAAGACTTAGAAAAATTTCATTTTGGGAATATCACCAATTGAAATTTTCCTAAGTACTTATCTTTCTCGCTGTATTATTGACCACTACTAATTTTTGACTTAGAAAAAATTTCAATTTGGGAAGATCACCAATTGAGATTTTTCTAAGTATTTCTTCTCGCTGTATTGACTTAGAAAGATGCCAACTTGGGAATATCCCGATAGCAAAGGATTTAATTAATATATTGCTGAAAAGCTTATATATTTTACTTTTTAATAGTAATTTTAACATATATGTATATTCATTTTTTTATTTACAGAAAAAATTAACAGGCAGAGTGGGAAAGCAGCAAAAACTAAGACTGCTTGAATTGATGAAGCAAAATATTCTATGAAGAGCAGCGCCATTCAACATGAGCGTTCTCGATATATTTCGTTCTCTAGTATTTTTTACGTATATCGAATATTTTTGGAGTTATTATCAAAAGAAAATGAAATTTACGAAAAGAAAAATTCTGATTTTTTTAAATCATATTTTTTTCTTAAAATATGCATTCTAAACCGGTCAACATTTTTTACGTCATTACTTATGCTAAAATACAAAAAGTCTTATAGGGATTACTATAAATTTTAATTTTTGTGGAAATGGCGTAGGTTTTATTTTTTACTTTTTCCTAAAAAATTCGAAAGGGTTTTCATCATAACTTGCTTAATTTTGATGCTATCAACTTTTTCCAAAGCTCATTTTAAAGGTATTTGTGAGTACTTTGAAAAGTGTTCAATAAGTATTTTTTATAAAATGCATCGTTTTTCCGTTATTTGAGCTTGAATACTTAGATTTGAGTACTCGCCGAAAAAAAATATATATTCAATTACCTATAGCTCACTTTAAATTAATACTAAAAGGTTTTTTTAAGGAAGGATTTTATTCGTTTTTTTATTAGCTTCAATTTTGGTAATGACAACTTTTTTGTAGAAACATAGTTTTTGAGTTATTTATGAAAAACCGCTTTGAAACACGCATTTTTTTCAAGAAAAATCAAAATCTTTGATCATTAATAACTCAAAAACTATTGATTTATTTTAATAACTTTATAGAACAAATTTTGCTTAGAATTGGTCCCTCTATCGATTCCTGGGGTTATTTTTCGAAAAATAATTTCCACCCCCGAGAAGGGGTGGCATCCACCCCCAGGGTAAAAGCGCAAGTTGGCACTATGTCACTTTTGTTTATTGAGGTATATTCTAACTACTCACCAATTTTCATGCAAATCGATGGAGGTTCAACGAAATCGGAGGTAATGGTCGATTTTTACCTTCAGTGACTACCAGGGATAAGACATATTCATGTCAAAATGTTGCTGTGGAGTTGAATGCGCTTAGTGGAGCAAAAAGAATGCCGAAGAATGGAAAAGAGTAAGTTTAAAATACTTTATTAAGGCTATTAAGGCTTAAGGCTTATTTTTGCATTTAATTTTTCAGTGCTGGATCGATTGGAAAGCAAGCGTGAAAAAACAATACGGCAAAATCAGGGCATTTAGAAATAGGACTGGCAATCGTCCTCTCAGCGAAGGACCAAAACCAGTAGAAAAAATGGATGAAGACATGATATATTTTTTTTCTACAGATTTGGTTGAAGGAGACAACACTACTCCTGAAGCAGGAATCACTCATGAAATGGTAAAAATATTTTACACACATGTCACCTAAAATTAACTTTTTTTTTAATGAGCAGGATGTAACTGAAGCAGGGCCATCAACGAGGGATGATTTAGCGGACGCGGAACCATCAACGAGGGACTATTGGGCGGACGCGGGACCATCAACGAGGGACGCAGGACCATTAACGAGGGAGGCGGGACCATCAAAGAGGGAGGCGGGACCATCAACGAGGGACGCAGGACCATCAACGAGGGACGCAGGACCATCAACGAGGGACGCAGGACCATCAACGAGGGAGGCGAGACCATCAACGAGGGACGCTTCAGGGGACGCGGGCCCTTCAACGAGGGATGATTTTGCAGATGGAGGCCCATCAACAGCTGCACTACATAGGGAGGAGCCATCACAGCCGGAACCAAGAGCATCACCATCTTCAAGAAGACATACGCAAGCTGGATCATAGCTGAAAAGCTGCTTCGAGGAAGCCAAAACATATGCAGATCAGCAAAATAACGCCATATTGTTCGAATTAAGGAAAATTTTTAGGCACATGGAAAATATTGAAAAGCAGCTAGACGAAATTAAAGAGAAATTAAATTAGTACACAATGTTTTAATGAAATTCCTCACTTAAAAGATTTTACAATTACAGAAGAAAAAAAACCTATGCACTAAAATAATTGCTAACGATTCTTTCTCTAATAGCCCTGCCCCGTATTAAGTTAGAACTTTTCATTTGCAATTCTTCACTATCTGTTTCCTCTATTACATCAATATCTGAAGGTAAGGGTAAATTATATTTTCGCCGTATATTGTGAAGAGTGCAGCATGCATTTATGATCGAACCCGATAATGCAGGTTCAACTAAAAGGCCCCGATCACTTGATAAGCAAGCAAATACTTTTTTTAGAACTCCGTTCAATCTTTCTACGCAGTTCCTAGCTAAAATATGGGCCTCATTATATTTTTTTTGGCTTTCGGTGACCGGATTATTGATTGGCGTCATCAACCACGGTTTCAGGGGATAGCCGGAGTCTCCAATCATCCACATTTCGTTGTCCGTGTTGTTCTTGCCCACAATCTCTTAAAAATGAGCCCGTGGCATAATAATGTAAGGCAGCGCACATTCTCACACTTTTTGGGATATATGTCCTCCTGACTGGAGTAAGATAAATATTTTCTTTGGAATGGTGTGTCGCGAGAGTAGGCTACCGCCTTCTTGGATTGATATCTCACATTACAAGAGTTACGACGATTTCTAGGGTTTGCATCCTCGTATCGCCGATTCATTCAGAACTTTTCACAAGTTAACACCCCTTTAACAAAATTACTAAAGAAAAAAACACGATGGAAATGGGATTGGGAGGAGGAAGAAGCATTCCAAAATCTTAAACAGAAATTAACTTCTGCACCCATACTGACTTGTCCAGATTTTTCCGAAACATTCACTTTACAGACGGATGCTAGTCAATATGGCATAGGAGCCGTATTAACTCAAAGCCATAACGGCTCAGAAAAAGTAATAGCATATGCCAGTAGAACATTAAACCAGGCCGAACAAAACTATTCAGTATCTGAGAAGGAATGTTTAGCAGTAATATGGGGTGTAAAGAAAATGCGCCCATACCTTGAAGGCTATCATTTCATTATAATTACGGATCACCATTCTTTAAAATGGTTATGTTCTCTAGAAAACCCATCCGGTCGACTAGCGCGATGGTCAATAGAGTTGCAACAATATGATTATGAGATCAAGTATAGAAAGGGAACTTTAAATAAGGTGGCCGACGCCTTATCTCGGCAACCACTGAACAAACTGTGACGTGCGCCCTCCTCACAAGACGATTAGCAGAGTACGAGCCCTAGCTTTAGCCTCCCATATTCACTCCACCGATCATGCACCACCTAGCGAGAATTTTTTTTGTGGTACTGCCATGAGTGTCAGCCACCTCGAGATGCCGGAAGACGAGGGGCGGCCATTACCGCAATCACCGTCAGCACGACCAGATCGAGCCATAGCGCGAGTCAAGCTGCTAAAAGTGAGAAATCGACGATAGTAAAGATCGGAAAGTGGAGAATAGTGGAAAAAGGAATAACAAACAAGGTGTGTGAATAGGAAAACAGAAATTAAAAACAGAATTGCGGGTATTGGCCTCCGTAACCCTTCAGCACAAAAAGGGGGACCATTGGCCCTCGACAGAAAAAAAAAATCACCCCGGACGCATACAGCATCAGGCACGGAATTAGGGCGGAGCGCCCCTTTTCGGGCAGCGGTCCCCCGGCCTTAGGAGGAGCCCGCACCGGTTATCCCGACGCTCCCGTGAACACTGCAGGTTAGCAGATTACGGGGAAATAAACACGTGGAGGGAAATAATAGCAAGGAGGAGGAGAGCCAGCTATCCGCCGCCTCTTGGTTATTCATCAGGTGCAAGACCGAGTCTCACCCAGCATCACTCTCAACGACATTTTCTTTTGAGACGCTACGTTCAGGCTCCCGGCAGAAGGCATCAGCAGAGCTAGGCGCCCCAGACCACCCCAGAACATCAGGAATCTCCCGTGACACGAAAAGATAACCTCCCTTATTATTTAGTACAATCTGTGAATCTAAAGTCTTTTTCTTTTGCATCTAATTAGTTGCCAGTAGAAATAGTAAGCAGTAATATCAGTGCACGCATAGGGCTAGTGCATGAGGAGTACGGTTCGTCTGACATCTAAACCCCTCCCGTTTCGGGGCTTGCAGCACAGAAACCAGGACTTGGCCTCCCCCAAAGCCATTTAAAAATTGCATTGCTTTACAGCTATCACCGAGGGATCCAGCTGAGTCGACTCAACAGGATACCCGGGTAAGTGTTTTCGTTTCACCTTACTTTGTCATGTAAATTCTCACTGTGACGGAGACGCGGTAGTCCAGGGGCTGGTTTACAAAGCAAGAAAAAAAAAAAAGAAAAAAAAAGAAAACACAACAAAAACCACAGCATTATATGTTTAACCTCCAGTACTTTTCGCCCGTACTGAGGAAGCAGGGGGTTTAAAATGAAGTAGAGTGACCCTCCTCCTCTACGCACTTATTAAGTAAGAAAACGCCGCATAACACTGAATAATTTGGATTAAGGAGATCGGTGTTTTCGATAGTGGAGAATTTTGAAATAGACGCGAATGTGAATTCTCTCTCCCCCTTAACGTTTGACACCCCCAAAATTTAGATCGATTGTTTCATAGATAGTAATTACCGAGTAGGCGGTCCCCTGTTAGTTATCAATGTATAGTTTATGATTACGTAAAGTTATTTTAGTGCCCTAAGTCCTTTTATTTTGAATTAAGATTCCTTGTACGCTAGCCATTCCAACCTAGGAGCTGGTTACTGATCCTGTAGTTTCCAGGATTTTTTTTGTTCTTTCATTTAACAATTGTGAAGTGCCTTTTGATATCAGGATAGTCCGGCCGCACTAATGAGATTACACTGGTAGTACTTGTAAAGACAAAATAAGACCAGAACGAAGTAGTAGAAAATAAGTTAAATATTGTAAAGTTCGGCCTGCTCCAGTTCCTAAGAATTAATCCTCGTATCACTTATCATTTTGAACTGGCATTCGGTAATATAGTAGTTAACTATGATCCCATTTAGGTTATGAAAACCATGTTAAACTTTACTTGCAATATAATGAATTAAATTTAGTACTGGTGTTTTAAAAACATTCCGGGGAAGGGACATGTTGTGAACTGATCAATCGCTGCAGCATTTGGTAGGGATATACTAACCCGTAGGGGGTTAGTATATATGCAAATCGAGGAGGGTGAGAATGAGGCACAGCCTTTGGAGGCAGGCCTGCGGCCTCATACCCCTACAACAGGGCATGCGGGTCCTACAAATTTTCACAACCCCCCCTTTTTGGTTAGGTGTCACCCCGGTGATGCAAAATTTCAATTTTCATACCTTCCCTTTTCCTTATTTCAAATCGGTACTAGTGTGGGGCACTAAAAATCCGGAAGGAATCTCTCCACCCTTCCGATAGGAGCGCGCATAATTTTCCCCTGGTGCTTTTCGGTTTCAGAGTCGACGAACCCCCTCCATCCGGCGAGCTAGCTCGAGCAACCACAAGGCGCTCCGGAGACTTTGGATCAAGCACCCTCTTTATTTTGGGCTTCACGCCATCACCCCGAGGGTGTGGATGAACCAGGTGTGTTACAATTGGTGGTACCCTGGTGGGTACCCGACGACTCTCGGTTTACGGTTGTATTTATATACTCCTCTACATTCACACGCTCAGATTAATTACAAAACCCAGTGGAAAAATAAGCGATGTGGGCATTATCACCTCCGAATTTCTGTTCGTGGTACCGTTCTAAGAATACCGCCGTAGAAAAATCTCCTACCGATTATCCGGATCTTATGATCAAAAACGGAGAATTATATAAAAACATATATGACAGAAGCGATTATAGGGCACACAGAACCGCGTGGAAATTATGCATTCCGAAACCGTTAAGAAAACAAATCTTGGCACAAAACCACGACCACCCTACAGCAGGTCATTTGGGTATAGCAAAAACAATAGTAAGAATCTCCAGAAATTATTATTGGCCAGGTACATATGTCGCGTGATATAGCCAGATATATTAGAAGGTGTCCGAGTTGTCTCAAATATAAGCCATCGCAGCAGAAAATAGCTGGAAAGATGCATTTGACAAATGTAGAGGAACCTTGGGAAGTCGTTACTACCGACCTAATAGGTCCTTTCCCTCGTTCAAGTAAAGGCCACTTGTATGTGATATTATTTCACGATAAGTTTACAAAATGGACCGAATGTCAGCCACTCCGACAGGCCACTACTTCCGCCGTAACTAAAGCTTTAAAAGATGTCCCCGAATGATTATTACCGATAACGGCTCCCAATACGTAAGCCATGTTTTTCAAAAACTTTTACAAGATTACAATATCCAGCAAAGAACTACAGCACCTTATTCTCCCCAAGCAAACCCAACGGCAAGAGTTAATAAAGTTTTAAAAACAATGATAGCTCAGTTTGAATCAAAGAAAATGGGATCAATATCTCCCTGAGTTCATGCTAGCTATAAACACTAGTCTCCACGAATCCACTGGATTCACCCCAGCTTTTCTGAACTATGGTAAGGAATTAAAACTACCCACCCAATTTATAAATCAAGCTCAAGAAGTCCCGGACACTGATGAACGATTCCGCGTTCTCAAACAGGCATATGAATTGGTAAAGGTAAATTTGGCCAGGGCTTTTTCTAAACAGAGTCATTACTATAACTTAAGGCGTCGGGAATGGAAACCTAAAGTAGGGGACAAGGTACTACGTAAAACACATTTTCTCTCTTCCGCATCACAAGGCTTCTCAGCCAAACTAGGCCCAAAATTCGAAGGTCCATTTCTAATATCCAAAGTTATTTCCCCAGTTATTTGTTTAATAACGGATCCTGATGGCCGGGGAATGGCGCATTTTAAAAATCTAAAATTATTACCGGATCACTAGAATCGATTTTATCACACCACACTCCATGCAACCAGTACCCACATATCTTCTGCCCTAATCCCTTACTCAAGAAATTTTTTTCCATTTTCGTCATCATTTCCCATCCTCATCCTTCTCCGATGCAGACCAGTTAAACCAAGAAGAAGACACCCATGAATGACAGGATGAACTCTGAAGCTGAGGACGACTTGGACTCAGTGCTTGATCTACAGTACTCACCCATAGAAATGTCTCCACTGCGAGATACCCCATCACCGGAACTAGCAGACATCATGAAAATACCGGCTCCAGTCACCCCAATTCGGGAAACTCCAACACCCGAACTGCGCCACTACTGGACGAATCCTGCCGCCATCACACCAATTCGGGAAACTCCAACACCCGAACTGCGCCACTAGTGGACGAATCCTGCCGCCATCACACCAATTCGGGAAACTCCAACCCCCGAACTGTGTCCCTACTGGACAATTCCAGCCGCCATCAGCCCGCTTAAGGAAATACCAACCCTTGATCGTTCCAAGTACCTGGGCATCCCGGAGCCCCTAACACCGCCGTGCCAATCACCACCCCGACCCTACGAACCACCCAAGAAAATCTCCTGCACCACCATGAAAAACCAGCCGGCTGAACAGGAACTCAAGATATCTATTCCCTGGAGCCGCATCATGAAAGGGAGACGACACCGGTTGCAGGTAGGACCAGAGCGGATACAGCTCCGCTTGAGGGCAGATGGGACAGTGACAGTAAAAGGCCAACTCATCGAACAATACCGAGTAAAACTCGGACCGTAAGACTGAATTGTACCTGAATTAAGGCCGGAACAGATAGTTCCGCCTCCTTTCGTTCGTTCGCTTCCGTCCGTTTTTTCAGTTTTTTGGTTCCATATACTGCGCATGCACGTGTCCACATTGGGGCGGAATGAAAACGGACGGAGGGGAAAAACTTTGACAAGCTTCCGACTTTTAGGCGAACGGACGGACGGGCATAACCTCACTTTTGCAAATAGTTGAATCGACAAGTTGTATTTTAAATAAAAGTTGAAATTATGTCAGTCGACCACATTGAGGAGTTAATAAACGCAGTGAGGGAGCACGACGAGTTATATTCGAAGCGGCATCCCTTATATTTTGATCATAAAAATAAGGAACAATTGTGGGACAATTTATCCAAAAAATTTGGTCATGATGGTAAGTTCATAATTCAATACTGTTTGAATACGAATGTAAACAATAATACAATGTATTTTAGCAAAAAAGAAGTGGACATACTTGCGCGACAAGTACAAGAAATTCAGAAATGAATATACGCCTTCGGGCTCGGGTGGCAAGAAAGATAGGCAGTGGAAATATTTCACTTGCCTATCTTTCCTCGACGATCATATACAGGGAAGGCCGTAAGTTCAGAATTGCTTATTATATTTTATATCATAAATCACATTTTTCATTAATTTCAGAATGACGGAAAATGAGCCGCAACAGCTGGACGAGAATGCAATATCTTTCGATGAGTTTACTTTTAATTCGAGCGCATATGAGGATTTCAGCACCGATGTAGACGCCTACGGATGCAACGACCAGAACGCCGAGGGTGGAAGCAGTAACCACGACATCCCTGGAAGTTCCAGGGGTGTCGTGGTTACTGCTTCCAGCGGCGGAAGCAGCAACCAGAACGACACACGCCGACGAAGGAAAAGGGGCAATCAGGACGTAGGAGATGGAATTATGGACACCTTGTCCAATTTAGCACAGGTCATGAATTCTCCTTTATATGAAGACCCAGATTTTCTTTTTTTTAAATCGTTTGAAGCATCAATGAAAAAATGAATAAGAAACAAAAAAAAAATTTAAAATTGGAATGTTGGAATTAGAGGCCTCTGTTTTTGAATAATATACTTGTATTTTGAAGATGTATAATATACTTTTATTTACAAAATAGTTTTAATGACGATTATATTGGAAATTAACGTCTGCTTGAAAAATAGTTCGGGGTCCACTGCCTTCATTTCCAGGAATGTTGTTTTGAAATATCCAATCTCGTCACGCCTTAAATTTATGGGCCGAACCCACCATCTCCTCGTAGTAACACTTCTGCGTTTCCGCAACAGCCACAGTAACTTAATTTTTTGAATATAAAAGCGAATCAATCGAATTCGCTGTTGCTGACTCAAAACTTTCATTTCTATTAAATTGTTGAATGACAAATGACAAATGTCAAAAATCCCAAAAACGAAATAAACGAAACGGTGCTATGTGGACATGACAAAAAAACGGACGAAAACGAAAGAAGAAGAAAAAGCGGACGGAAGCGAACGAACGAAAGGAGGCGGAACTATCTGTTCCGGCCTTACTTATTACTATTTTTTTGTACCTGAAGTATTTTTCTTTTGTAAATTATTTTATTATATTAGTTTTAAATGTAGTATGTACATAGGTAGAGATAAATGAATTATAACTTAGTCGTTAGGAAAATTGCTGTGCAATTTTTACGAGGGGAGAGAGAGATGTAACGAACCTACTTGGCAACCCTCGGAGTGAAGAAAACACACCTGGACGAACTTAACGAACAAACTTGACGAGCGCGAACTTCACAGCTGTCAGAAAGGACATAGCTGGCAACACCCCAAAAAAATTTTAGTATAAATAACGACCAGATCCCGAGGAGGAGTCAGTTCTTGGCCTGCAACCGAGATTTTGACTTGGTTGTGAACTGCAAGAACCATACCTAAGATTCTTTTCATTATATGCACACCGTATACCAGAGATATTGCCTTTGGTATAACTTTTTTTCATTTTATTCACACCGTACCAGAGATGTTCACCTTGATTATTGAATCCGTTCGAATCGGATCGAAAAGAGCTTATAAAAGCTCTTTTTGACAAAAATTCCTTAATAAAGTTGCTAGAATACTCAAAAATTCATTCTAGTTACCTTTGATTTCAATAAATTTTTCCGCACTTTCGTATATGTTAAGGAAAGAAAATGCATTTTTGTATTATAATGTTTATGTGTAAGTTTAAGCTAGCTAAAACTAAAGCGCGACACTCACCCAAGTTCGAGTCGCGCAGTCCATTACATTTGTCAGTCGTAACTGCACAGCACAGCAGGAAGCACGTAAGAAAGGCGTGTTAGATTCACGGTGCTTGTCGCTGAGTATTACAATTAAATAAAGTAATAATTATAAGCGAATTATCTTTGTAATATCATCAAGCTGTACTTGTTGTTGATTCAGGTAAACCTGTGCTCAATCTGTGTATTGTAATTAGTGTAAGATCCCATGTACCAGTGAATATCATGTAAATTTAATTACAGTTCTTACTAGCATCAACCGCAGCTGTGATTTCTCTACCTACTCCATAAGATAAACTAGCTTCTTACATATGTAATAAAAATTTTTTTTACTTTAAATTCTCAATACTTTTTGTCCACTAACTAAATAAATTTGGAAGGCCTGGCATAACTCTTCTTGTTGTTGGAATGGATGCAATACGCATGTGTCTTCAACACACTGAATCTGTTTTATTTTTAACATTTCAGGATACATTTTCAAGTTGCGGCTACTGATGCAGAAAGTAAAAATTAGTAAACACATATTACATACAGACTTATATCTCTTGTAATTCAAAATGAAATTCTTTATTTGTAAGAAATTGTATTTTGAATTTAAGTTTCTTGTTCAGCATTTAAAACTATTTCACGCGCTCAAAACTTTAAGCAACTACGAATGTTGTGACTCAAAATGCTCACAGAAATTTCAAAATATTAACAGTTTCAGAAAACATATGAAGAAAAAACATTTAATATCTCATAACGCGAGCAATCCAAGCAGAAATATTTCATATTCTACCATGGAATCACGATGGGAACAATTAAAGACACTTCTTGATAGCTGGGGACTTCATAATGTATTTGAATACTTTGTTTGTAAGTTTATTTATATAAAAATATTAATAATAATAAAACGATAGTTTTCGATTAACAGCTGAAGGACTTGATACGGAAGTTTTACAACTTATGCGACCGCACTTAACACAGAAAGTAGTGGAAAATTTCACTTCTGATGTACAAGTAAAATTTGATTATCACCTAAATAAATGGCAACAGGAACAAGGAATTAATTATCACCAATGTACTTGCGCTAGGATTCTTAGTGTCCCAGCTTCACTTGCAAAACAGCTAACTGCTAGCCGATCTATGTCACCTGGCTCTATTTCCTCATTTGAAGCTTCATCTCCTGAGCCATCTTGTGCAAATTCTTTTAATATAGTTCTATTCACTTAGCTGAAATCCTTTCAAATTCGTCTAAAGGAAAATTACTTCAGGATTATTTCTCGAAGCATGGCTCTCTAAACGATCGAAACCGAACCATCTTAGTAGATGTTATTGTACATTATTTTACAAATAATGGAAAATGAGTACTGAAATATGCAAGCGATTAAGCAACGAAATCATACACAAACGTCCATTGCTGAGAAAACAATCGGTATATAAATAAAAATGATTGTGATGTATTTGATATACATAATGTTACAAATTTCCCTTCGTTATAATTCACACTCGGAATTGGAAGCGGGTTAATATATGGGGACCGGTATTCGGTCCGCGCAAGTGTGGGCGTCTGTGGTAGGGGCACTGGTCTTCAGCCACACTGAAGAGATCTGGCCAGTGCCCCGGATCGAAACGCCGACCACTTATTTTTGAACGCTCGTCTGCCTCGGCAGATGAGCTCCGGTTCGCAACAATATAAGTGTCAGTTCGTCCCCATATCCCCATAACCCCAGTGAATTATGGCGAAGGCAAACCGTGCAATTTTGTCCGCCAGCCGCTCGGCGGGCAAAATTATAACAATATGGGTATTCACGCTTTGGTGCAAATAGGCCTTGCACCCCTGCATCCGGTGTATCGTAGCATAAATGTGCAATGATACAACAACAACTCTGAAGAAATGCAATCTACAATACCTTTGCTTTGCAATGCCCTAGGCTCTTGCAAACAGGCCTTGCAATATTGCAAGATTGCATAGACAAATCGTGTGTCAAATAAATTTGAATTAGTTCATTTTTAGTTGCTATAAACGAAAAACGATATTAATAAATCCAATCTCCTCGAATCGTCATCAGAAGTGGGATGTGCCCAGGAAAAGCAAACTGGAAACTCAGACGACAAAAAATGGCAAATGTTGCTCGAGCAGCAAAGTCGAAAATTGGTGGCGTTGGGTGAAGCGTTTAAGGGACCTCGTGCCGGTGATGATATTCAGCTGCCGGAGTTCAACCCTGATAGGAGTGACGTCAGCGCGCGAGCATGGGTTAATACAGTGGACCTGTGCATTCCCAATCAAGAACTTCAGGGTGCCCAACTGATGATAGTTTTAAGTCGGGCATTGAAGGGGTCTGCTTCTGCCTGGCTTTCGTATGTGTCGTTCCCCGAAATGACGTGTTTTAAGAAACTTTTTATAGCCAGATACGCTGTGTTTTTGATAATTTTCATAATAGTCGACCAAAAGATAAAGAATGTTTATCTGCCTATGCCGCTATGTTAATGACGTCTCACAGTTGAACAGATTGCTGTTTCTACTGTATTAGCTCATATTTCGCAGTTTGAGCCCCGTATGCAAGGACTGTCCTTCACCCATGACATTAATACGAGACATAGCTTGCAGCAGGAACTAGAAGCCGTGTCCTTTCTAAAACGTAAAGCAAATGTAACACATAATGAATACGCACCTGGTATGAAGCATAATCGCCTAGCTGTAAAATGTTATAATTGGGGAAAGGTGGGATACAAAGTTTCACAATGCCATGAAAAAAAGGGCATTCAAAACGTGATGGTGCACAACTAGGGATCCCTCGCGCTGATGTCATTCACAAGAAGATTTCTGTAAATCCGTCCGTTACCTGCTTCCATTGCCGAGCAGTAGGCCATTACGCATCAAGCTGCCCTGTCAAAAATTGCAAGGAAAACATCGAAGTAGCGGACCTGGACCAGTGACTGAGAGGCGTGTCGATGTATGCACAGTTAGTGCACCTGACGGTACACTACGACAATCTGGTGAGCTGTTTCCATTTACATATGATTCCGGAGCTGAGTGCTCGCTTGTTAGGGAGATAATTGCAAATAAATTTAGTGGTAGGCGATTCTGTAATGTAGTTAAGATGACGGGTATTGGACAGATGTCTGTAAACAGTAGTGTGCAGATTTTAAGTGTTGTTGAGATTGATGACATTTCAATTGAGATTCTCCTTCACGCTTTACCCAATCACTATTTGCGTTCTGACATTATGCTTGGCCGAGAAATTTTATCACAAGGTATAGAAGTTCACATGACGTCAGAGAAATTGCAGTTTTTCAGGTCACAGGTGATTAATGTTTGCGAGAAGACTGAATTCGGATTTAATTTTAATTCTTTGAAAACTAATGCATATTTAGAAATCACAAATCGACTTTTTGAAATTTTAGGATCATTTAAAAGCTCATTTATTAACGGTGTGCGCACTGTACGTGCCGACAATGAACCATTGCAAATACGTCTTAAGGATCCAAATAAAACGGTTTATCGTAGGCCTTATCGTCTTAGCCCCGAGGAGCGAAGGGTGGTTCGCGACAAAATCGACGACGGGTGGTTCGCGACAAGATTCGAAACGCTCCGTAGGTGTTTCAGCGTGACAGTGACATTGTAAAGCTGGTCTCTGATCTCAATGAGAAAAAGCTTGACGAAGACGTTGCAAAAACGTATGAGCTACGGTCCGGTATTTTATATCGAAAAATCCAACGCTACGGAAAAACGCGTTGCTTGCCTATCGTCCCTCGTTCACTGAGGTGGTTAATTATTAACAATGTGCATGAAGGATTGATGCACTTGGGATGGGAAAAAAAACCCTGGAAAAATTGTGTGACATTTATTGGTTCGCAAAAATGTCTAAGTTTGTTCGAAAATTTGTCGAAAACTTTGTGACGTGTAAGGTATCGAAATCACATTCGGGAAAAATTCAAGCAGAACTTCATCCAATCCCAAAGATAATCGTCCCTTGGCATACGGTTCATATAGACGCCACTGGGAAACTAAGTGGTAAAAATGATAATAAGGAATATCTTTATGTCCTAATAGATTATTTTACTAAATACGTCCTATTGTACCATACAATGCATATTGATACTGCCAGCAGTATAAACGCCGTAAAGCACGGCGTCTCCTTATTTGGTGCACCAGTCCGTATTATTACGGATCAAGGACATTGTTTTGCTAGTCGTGAGTTCCGAGAGTTTTGTGATACCTCAGGTATAAATTTACATTTTATCGCAACTGGTAGCTCTCGTGCGAATGGACAAGTCGAGCGAGTTATGAGCACGCTTAAGAATATGCTCATTACAATATGCTAACGCATTATAGATCCTCCTCCATAAGCAACAGTTTCCTCGATGCAACACTGAGAATAACGTTCTCCAGGGCGACGATATACTCTCTGACGTCGATCACTTCCATGTAGACTTACCCTGGTCTCATCGGTGAAGAGTACATTACCCCACTGCTCTAGCGTCCAATCCCTATGTTCTCGAGCAAACTCAAGTCGTGCTCGACGGTGGGCTACCGTTAATATACTGGGGCTGTTGCAGCTCTTTTTGGAGCCAGGTTCTGTTCAGACAGTCTCCTTCTGACGGTATCTGAACTTATGACCACTTGGCGTTCGTCACGCAGAATTTGTTGGACTTGAACTGCGTTGAGGCGGCGATTTCGCAGAACAATAAGTTGAATATAACGATCATCTGGACTGACCAGCTCGAAGGCCGGACTTGAATCCGATAGAACACTTATAGGATGAGCTGAAACTTCGGGTTCGAATCCGGGTACCTGCTCCAAAGGCTTCCAGAGCTCCGAATCGCAATTGAAGAGGAGTGGAATGCAATTCCTCAAGATTTCATCGTCAGGCTCGTGAGCTCGATGAATAGGAGGATGCTGGCAGTTATCCAAGCAAGGGGAGGGAATACTAAATACTGACCAAAAACTTTTTTAAATTTTTTCTTTGTTTCTGGCTTTAATTTTTGTTTTTCATTTTATGATTACTAACGATTAACACGACTGAAAAACGACTCTTCTTTGTAAAATCCTTAATAAACACTTAATAAATTGATTAATCCCAATGAGTTTCCATTCATTTTAATCCCCATGAAACGCATTTTCTGTAGGTATAACTTTGATAGTTGTAAGTTTTATACTTTTTGAGAAAATCGAATCAGAGTTCCAAGGTAGCGGGCGGCCCGGTTTATTTGTTGTCCAGTGTAGTTATTTGAACATAATATATAAATGCCAGACATTATACTTTAACATGAGTAAGCCCGATTTTTTCACACCTTTACTACCTGATACCCGTATAAGACAGCGTTAGTCAAGATTCATAGCCCCCGAACGTTCTTACCCACACTCCACAGTAGTGAGAATTCATAGACAAAATTTCAGCCCTTATACTTTAACGTATGTCTGGCAGGCGCTGGCTCTCACTCTACATATTAGGTCTGATGCAATCACAAATATTCAAAAAAATTCTTATTATGACAAGAAACGTTATGGTAAAGCCAAGCTAGAACCGTTTAATATTGGAGATTTTATTCTTTTACAGAACGAAGAAAGGAATCAAACCGAACTCGACCCGAAATACAGAGGTCCTTTTAAGATCGTTAAAGTCTTGGTCGGTACAATTTAAAGGCCTTGAATTGTAGCCGTATTTATAAATATGCACATGACTGATTGAGGAAAATGCCTGAGGGAGAAGTGTCTTTAGATATAGACGATTTAAAGACTTAATCGGATTTCAAAAGAGTTTTTTAAAAAAAAAGACTGATTGAATTTCTTTGTTTACTCTTGCTTAATGAATTTTCTTTGTTCCCTAGAGATAAACTTTAATATTAAAAAGAAAAAGGAAATGTTTGTTAGTTTATAATAAATTTTAATTGAATTGTTCTTGGCTTTAAGAGGAAGAAAAGAATGATAGAAGTGTTCATCTACTGTTCGTTGATTTTTTTATACATGGATTTGTTTATTTGATTGTATTAAGGAACAAATTTGTATCTGATCTTTGTATAAATAGTGTGTTGGTATTTCTAACTTGGTGCTATGCGCCATATAGATTGCGCTGCCTGATGCGCCGAATCACCGGATAGAGATGAAGTATGTGTTATCACCGGATGGAGGTGATGTGTATCTTTAATCACCGGATAGAGGTGAAATATGTTTTATCACCGGATAGAGGTAATGTGTACGTTTTATCACCGGATAGAGGTGAAGTATGTTTTATCACCGGATAGAGGTGAGGGGTGTTGGTGTGGTGTGTTGGTGTGGTGTGTTGGTGTGGTGTGTTGGTGTGGTGTGTTGGTGTGGTGTGTGTGCCGGATGCATTGCGCTAAAAAAAAAGGGTTATCACTGTAACAACCGGTCAGAGGTTGTTTTGACTAAGTTTGGGCCGTTTGATTTTTGGAAACACATTTATTTGCGGTTTTACGACCATGAGTTCGATATCATGTGAATGTTGGTCAGGCGTAACCGAGTTGGTAAATGGACGTTGTAGTCAACTTTTTGTTTTCTCTAAAGCTTCACACGAGGACGTGTGATTCATCAAGATGCCGTGTCGCAGCTACAATGCGACCTCAGCGCGCCTAGCGAGTACTCCATGCATTGTTCGAACGTCATGCGAAGCTTGGGTGAAGTCAAAAACGGGGACTGGCAACACTGTTGGTGTTGATGGAGTCGAATCAGTCTGAATTAGGAAATCACCACGTTGGGAGGTGCTGGAGACTGCTTGGAGTGCTAGGAAAATGGCGGAAGACAATAGTGGAGACGTCCTTCTCCTCGAATCGTCATATATATATATATATATATATATGTATATGGATGTAAGAGTGTTCGCTGTACACTCTAAATCTTTTTTCCAGGGAAATGTTACTAGACAGTATCTAGTGTTGAGTTTTTCTAGATTCCTAGTGCTGTTCACTAGAAAATAAGTTATATGGACTGAATTTCTATTAAAATTTAATGAAATTCTAGAGAAAACAAAACGTCCGCTAGATCTAGGAAAAAAAACTAGAAATCTGTTGGCAACACGAAAATTCTAGTGAACTGAACTGCCTTTCTGGGCAAATTCATTGTTATCCTAGTTTTTTGAATCTGAAACACATTCGAAGCAAGATGCAAAAACGAACACATCGCCCACGTATAATTCATGAAAAAGCTTGCTTGCTTGCTTCTGCCGCTGTGCACTGCTGCTAATGTGTTCAGCGTCTGCGTGGCTCGATATAAAACTTGTCATTTCTGGTTTGCTTTTTGTGTAGAAAGGACGTTGTCTGCTGTGCGTCGCGGAAAGTAATTTATATAAGTGATTTAAAAATGTATTCGGTAAGTTCATGGATTTTTAATTACTTTAGGCTATTTGAGTATATTGTGTTTATTAAAGTTTCAGCAATAAAATGGATTCTGAGGCATTTGCCCTTTTTCTTCAGGAAAATTGTATAGATGTTGAATCAATTGCTGTATTGAAAGGTGTACATATTTTAGAGTATTTTTTGTGTGCATTTTAAATTAGGAAAAAAATATGAAATGTTTTTTGTGCCAACAAGTTCTACCTGGTTTTTTATTGGAACTAAAAACACATTTTATTAATAATCATAACGTGATTTTCCGTAAATCAAATGCATTTGGTCCGTTTATGTGCCTCGAAAATGACTGCAACTTAATTTTTTCTTCTTTTATTTCTTTTTCGCGTCATGTTATAAAAACACATAAGGTTCAAAAGGCTCACCATAGTATTCCTCTTACCTGTTATAAACCCTTTGACTGAAATAATTCCCAATATTAGAAATGGTTTTGATTCATCGACATGTAATAGTTTAGAAAATTTTATTGATCAAAGTTTTTGCGATTTGCGAAGTAATCCTACTTTACCGGAAACTATTATCAAGGATTTTCATCTCCTTTGTTCAGATATAACGCAAAAAACAGCAACATACTTAAGAGAACACCTTCAACAATTTCTCATTGCAAACAATCTTGATGGGAATAATATTGATGTCATTAATTTAACTAATCAATTTGATGTTTCTAAATTATTCAAATCTTCTTCTACATTTGAAAAACAATTAAATCATTTAAAAAAGGAAAATGCTTTTGTAGAACCACAAGAGATACTGTTGGGACACAGAGTTGATAATGTTTTACAAAATACAGACACTATTTCTAAATCTGTAATGGAAACTTTTCAATATTTATCAATAATTGGCACTTTGTGCAATGTTATTCAAAATGAACATTTTCTTTCTTTAATTGAAACTGAACGCGCAGTTGAAGGAGATTTAATATGTTCATATCTTGACTCGGAAGATTTTCGAAATAGGGACTTTTTGCAAATTTTCCCAAAGACAATACGCCTAAATTTATATTATGATGATTTAGAAGTTGCAAATCCATTAGGATCAAGAGGAACTTTTTACAAACTTGGTGTATTCTATTTCACAATACAGAATATTCCTACTATGTTAAATTCAAATCTGAGCAACATTTTTTTGCTCATAGTAGTGTTAACTGAAGATATAAAAAAGTATGGATTTAAACATATTCTACAACCATTTCTTGATGATATGATTTTTTTAGTCACCCGAAGGAATAAAAATTCCACTAAGTAATGGTAACACATATACACTTCGCGCTACAATTGTGAGCTGCCTAGGTGATAATCTTGCTCTTCACGATCTTTTGGGCTTTAGTAGTCCTTCCGCTAATATGTTTTGCCGGCAATGCAAAATAGACCGAACCAGTTTCCTAACTAATTTTAAAACTATTTTTCCAAACAGGAATATATTGGAGTATACAAATGAAGTCAAACTGGTCCAACAGGATAACACATACATTAAAAACTGTGGCATTAATGAAAATTGCGTTTTAAATAAAAACAACTTCTTTCATTGTTTAATAATAGAAAAAGGCGTTCTGAATGTGAAACTTCTAAATGAAAGGATTAATCTATTTCATTACGGTTTTGTAGAACGAAAAAATAAACCCAGCCCTAATTTCACTATTCAGATGATTACTTCTAAATGCAATAAATTAAAACAAAAAGCTATTCAAACTTGGATTTTACTAAGATCTTTGCCATTTATGCTAAGTGACAAATTAGCTGAACAGGAAAAAAGTTATATTGAGCTTTTAGTATCTTTAACAACAATTGTAGAGATTGTTTTTTCAGAAAATCTTAATAAAAATATGGTTTGCGAACTTTCCGAAATAATTAAATTACATTATAATCTGTTTAATCAAATTTTTTCGAATAAAAACATGATAAATAAGCATCATTATGTAATGCACTATCCAGAGTGCATTTTGAAAAAGGGTCCTCTGAGCTTATATTCTTGTTTTCGTTTTGAAAGCAAACACAGTGTTTTAAAACAACAAATCATTAGAAGTCGCAACTTTAAAAATATTCCAAAAAGTATCGCAAAGAGACAATCTCTTTCACAAAATTCGTATATTCAATACTCAAAGAATTTGATTAAAAACACTGAGATAGTGTCTTACAAATTGGTTCAAATTACTTCACTTTCAAGTGAAAATTATATAACTATGTTCCATCCCCACATTACTTTGCAAAAAAAAATAAATTCTGTGAAATTGCATAATGTTGAATATCGACCAAAACTAGTTATTTGGTTGGAGGGAGGTATTTTTGATACAAATAGTTCATTCCCGACTCTAAGTATTATCGAAGAAATTTTTGCAATTGAAAATGATGTGTATACTTTACTTGTTTTCTGCTTAAAATTCTATCCTATAATGAAAGTTTACATCCATTTGAAGTTATAATTGATAGCACAGCTGCTAAAACAATTAGATCAGATATTATTAAAGATCGCAGACTAAATGTTATATGGCGAGCGAAAGGAAAACCAGGTAAATTTGTTGCAATCAAATACAGGTATTAAAGCACTGATAATAAAATTATCCTTTAAACTATTTTATATTTAATAAAAGAAAAAAAATATATTGTACTTACATTGTATAAGCACTGTAGAATAAATTTAGTTAGGGTAATTATACTTAGTTTAAACTATGTACCAGATCAAGGCATAGACGAAACTGCTGCGGCTGATATTACAGAGCAAGATTTAATTCTTTTAAACATCAAATTGGGTCCAAGGAAGAAACTTCTGCAATTATTGCAACGCTTTAAAAATAATAACTCTATGCAAACTGATGTCATCGAATATCTGATGAGTACGGAAGAAGAGCGAAGCAGTGGTCCGACGAATAACATAAATAGCTCTCTCCAGCTAACTCCCAGTCATAATTTTGGTGACTCCAGGATTTTTTCTTCCCATTACAGCAATGTAAGAAATTTAATGTTTTGTACTTATTTCTGAATTAGCTTTATTTAAAAAATTTTATACTTTTATAGGATAGAAATTTAATTGCAGTTTTGCAGTCTGCACAGGGCGCTAATACGTTGAAAGAAAAATTGTTGGCCAAACAAGATCTTTCCTCTGTAGAACTAAATATATTCAATCGTATCATGGTCGATGATTTGATAAAAGTTTGTGGCTAGTAATAGTTTTTGAAAATTTTTACTTTGCGTTGCTTATATTTTATTCGCCTAGCTACCCTCTTACATCAGATAAGGAGAATTTAGCCAAATCCATTGTTTCAACATTTCCTCATCTGGGGCAATATACTTGCGAAGACATTCCAGCCCATATAAGTAGTCAGCTGTTGATGAATTGTTAAATAAATAAATAAATAATTAAATTCTATTATAGACACTTTGGTTTAATGCTAAGGGCTCACGTGATGGGAAAAATGCAGCGGGACGAATAGAATTTCGCTTGGAACACGTACGGCTAAAGCTCTCATCAAATAAGAAAAAAAATATCATAAATAAAAGAAAACAATTGCCCATTGCGAAAGAAGTTTCTTTAGTTGAAGTATTATAATATAGTTAATTATTAATTTTGTTTCCACTAAACACCCTTCTTTAAGACTGAGCAAATTAAAAATCTACTTCCAACGGAAGACAATTATCAACAAATAAAGGAGTTACTATCTTCCACGTTTGAGATAAGGAGAGCAGAAATCAATAATTATAACTTGGACATATCAAAAAAATACCGACAGCTTTTCTGTTATAAAGGTCTATTGGTAATTACTTCTTATAATTATATTATATTTTGCTTCTATTTTAATCAAAAAATTTTGTGCAGGTTAATGTGGAATTTGAAAGAATGGGGTTGCATCGTGGAGGAATTGAAGCATTAAAAAATGTTTATTTCAATATTCGGAACGAAATAAATTTTATAGCTGATCTTGATCTGAAAAGTTTAATAAAGATATCATTGGATTTAAAGACCAAAAGCTTAAAGAGATCTTACTGCCAAATGGCGGAAAGCGAATCCTTATGGGAACAAATATCATTGCGACAGCATTTAAAACCTCTGATTCAGTGGATTGAGGTAAATATTTGTAGTTTCTAAAGCTTCTTATTTTCTTCAAATATTTTATACGTGTCTTTTCTTCTTCAGCCCAAAGACGATGTTGATTCCTTTATAAAAAGAAAAAATGAACAGCAACCGTTCTTGCTATGCAAAAGCCGGGAAGCTTTTTGTACTGATGGTGAGTTTTTCATCATATGGGACGACAATTTCATGGAATGCGACAATAATATAGTTTCTGCATTCGACACGCTTTTCAAAATTCATTATATCTTAAATGTTAAGTTTTCTACCCAACTGAAAAAATTTTATAACTTTTTCGAATGTTATGTTTACAAAATGAAAAACATTCCTCCAGTAGGAATAATTTCTGTTTATCACAAAAATGTAACCACTCTTAAAACATAAGGTGGTTCTACTTTGTTCCTGTCTGTGTTAACATTACTCTCTGGTCTCTACCATAGTCAAATGAAAATTATCTCATTTCACTTAATCAACGGCTTTAAGTCCTTTTCAATAATTAGAGTAATGTTTACAACTTAGGATGAAAGTAGAACCACCTTATGATACCTTACTTGATCTTGGGATTGATGGAATATTAAATAAAAAAAATAACATATTTTTACATAATAGCATTAGGTAGGTACTATATTATTATAAATGGATTATATTATTTTTATTATTATTTTTATTATTATTTTCCTATTTTGTCATATACATACATACATATACATATATAAATAAAATGAAATGAATGTGTTAACATTTTCGATATTTTTGTATAATTTTAATCCCAATTATTTCAGTATGGCATTAAAAAATATCTTCTGAATTAACACCGATATATCGACTCATATTTGTTGAACAAAGACCTTGTGTGAAATGTCTATTGGAGATTTTGATATTTACTACAAATCTATATAAAAACATACCGGGGGTAGTCACGAAAATCGTTTCGACTAAAATCGAAACACGGTTTTTAATAGCTAAATGTTATATGCAATTCTGCTATTTATGATTGATTCGATTTCAAAACCAAAAACAAAAATCTACAATTTCTAGTACAGAGACTTTGGAAATCCAATGAATTTGGGTATAAATCTAGCTAAAACAAACCAATAGAATTCTGATGGTTAAATCTAGAACTCCATTGAATGTAGATACAAATATAGTTAGGTGAAAATTAATAGAATTCTAGAGCTGTTAATTGAAATTCCAGTGAATTCTAGTTAAAACAAAGATAATAGAATTCGATGGTTTATATCTGCAATTCTAGTATATTTAGGTAGAATTCTAGTTAAAATATGTCAATAGAATTCCAGTAGTCTTATTTTTACAAGATTACTTCCTGGAAATCCTAGGAAGCCAACTCTAGTTGCATTCTAGTTGGAAAAACATTTTGTGTGTACATACGGCGATATGTTTGATATTGTAAAGCACTAGCGAGTGCTGCCACCAGTAATAGCTGTATGTACTAATATATGTGTCAAGCGAGCAAGCGTTGCAAAAGGCATATCACATCGGAACGTGAAGCAGTGCAGTCGCATACGCTCTCTCACCTTCTGTAATTATTAGTTTCATTTTAATAAATGGTATTACAATAAAGTGCTCGTTTATTATTCAATAAACAATATATATATTTACTCCTTAATATATCACAGTGATGAAGTGCAAATGTCTTAATAACTGAGTTTATTCTTACAGAGCCAAATCAAAATGAAACTGAACACGAGAGAGCCTTAAAGTTTGAGAATCTAAAACCAGACGAATTTGAGCATCATTGGAAAAATTGCTTTCATGCAAGATTTGCTTTAATAAAGTCTTCAACTGAAACTGCAAATATTTTAAAAAAGTGGCCTCAATATACAAAGCCGGATGGATATAGGCTGGTAAGTGTAGATTTCTAATTTTGTAAAAACTACATATGTAAGTATTTTTAAAATTTTATGTTGGCACTTAGTTCAGTTGTCTAATTTTATTAGATAGTACAAAACTATATGTATAATATGTACTTATGTATATGTACACTCTATATTTTAAATTGACATGGATTTTGGATAATTATATAATGACAATAAATTTATATTTTATTTTTGGGACGAGTTTTCGAATAAAATCATCACTATTTTCAATCAAAAAATTAAGGAACCTCACAGTCGCTCCCTCATAGAAAAAATCGACTCCAATCTTTCTGAAAGTAAGTTGTTCATTAAGTTAAATAACTGTGCGTACATTCAATTAATTAGTTAATGTTTAACAGATGGACGTAACGCAGCAATATGCTCTTTACTTCATTCCCTTCTGATCCCAACAACCAAAAAGGTGACTGGAAACGAGACCGGGAAAAAATCAGTAATAAAATACACCATAAAGGACTCCCAAACATATTTCATATTTTGGGTGAAGACTATTTCCGAACTTGACAATCATTTCTCTAACTTGAAGGCAAAACATGAAGCCATTCAGCCTGACAATATTTTGGTATATTTTGATGACATTAAGTATAAATTTTTTAATATTATCAAAGCAATAGATAGCTGTTTCAAAATGTTTCATGTTTTTAATCTAGAATATCCGCTTGCTAGTATGGCAATTTATCCAAAAAGTTTTTTATAAAGCAACAGGCCATGAAAAGATTTTCCCTCAACCAATCCGAATAATATGTATACAAAAATAATATGTATGTAAAAATAGTTTTTCTTATGTAAAAAAAAATGTTCTTTAAAATACAGCATGATTTCATACTAAAGTTAGAACAGAGCCCTTTATTACTTTTTGAATTGCCTCACTGTAGCAATAACCAATCCGACTTTCTGCCTTCAAACATACCCACAATCGACTCATTCTTCATTAAATTATTATATTACTTCTCATTATTCATAAAAACAGATCTGTAACCTTTTCATTAATAAAAAGAGGGGGTTTTTCCTGGACAGTTTCCACGCTGAACAGGTTTTCCTCCGGGGGTTACTAACTTATTACGTTGACCCCAAAAAACGTACTTGTTTTATTCATTTACCTTGACTTCTGGAATCTACATTCTAAACGCGTATATAAAAGCGGAATCTCAACGCATTGGCGAGGTTTTGACACAACACGCCAGTTGGACGTGACATTTTCTGAAACTGCGCGCCCAGCATCGTCTCGGAGTGAGAAAATCTATTTAAATTCATTTAATCCGTTTAATTACTGCGTAAGTATAGCCACTAAAGAGTTTGCCGTCATAATATTATTAAATTTTTTTAAAATTCGACGCGGAAAAGTTCTTAAAATTCCATGAGAAGAAGTGTTGAGTGCCGAGATGCTCGCCGGTCCGGATGCGGTCATAAAGTTAATTAATTTGGTTCTCAGGTGCAAGTTCGTGGCATTAAATCGCGTTTTATCGGAATTCGCAGGCTGGGCGGCAGCGTGGGTGCAATTTGAGTGAATTATTTAGATGATGATTTAATTATGTAAGTAAGTTGCAAAATCCTTTGTTCTCATTCTTCACTGAGAACTTTACAATCTTGAAATCCTCGTGTATCAAAACTAATCGAGTATCGCTAAAAAACAATGGCTAGTCAAAGTTTGCAAAATGCAACTAATTTCGCTTACACCAAATCTTACCTCAAAATTTGCTTTTTTTTATGAAAATCAATTTTTCCATCTGCTCTAAAACTACTTTTCTTTTTAAATTGAAATTCCGTATAAAACTTCGGGCGAAAAATCATCTCAGTAAACTTTCACGTAAATTTTTTGAATTGAAAGTGTTACTTTGACTAAAATGTTTGTATACATAGTGTTATAATATAATCGAAGTATGTTTTGTGCTGTTTTCCGATTTCTTTCTTTTTTAGCTTTTCCTTCAGGGTTTTCCGAATTTTCTAACATTTTAAAAATACCCTGAATAGAGACGAACAAAACAAAAAAAGAATCATCAAAATCTGTCGAGCCGTTCTCGAGTTTTTGCGAGCCTAATGCACGTGACAAAAAATTACTGCGGTAGCTGGTTACGGTGGTGAACTGTTTGTCAACGTTATTTAGCGTCGATAGTGTCCGTAGCGGTGCAGACGTGTTTAATCAGTTAATTCTAACTTTATAACTACTGTCGCCGTCATTGTCGCCGTATTTTTGTGCACCGTTTTGCTTACGTCACCCACCGTAATAATACGGCCGGTACATGACTGTGTAGGAAACCGTAGCTTAAGTGCGCATTTGATGCGAGACACGTGCTGATTCATGACATAACGTTTGCAGTCGCACACTCACGCGTCGGCTTTTTTTTCATGTTATTCTTATTTATTGAATTTTTCTAAACAATTTAGAAACTGACAATAAGTGTCGGCTTGATTCGAAATTTCTCGTGGTTGAGTTTAAAGTATTGACCGTCGACGAAAATTATAATATTTCGGTAATTGTTCGCTGCTTTACATCGGCTCGTAGCCAAGTTGTTCTTCCCACCGTAATTTGTGCGTGATGTAGCGGTCGCTGATTTATGATGCCAAAAATAGAGCATGCAGAAAACAATGTGAGTTTTAAAGAAGATTAAATAGCTTTTTCATTAAGATTTTTTACGTTTAGCCTGAGCAAGCAGAAGCACCGGCTGCAGAGTTGGCAGGCACTATATCTTTTTCTGACAGTGTTGGTACATATATCTCAGGTGAAAAAGCAGACGAACTGAAGGAGAAATTTTGATCGAGTGGAAACTTGAATTTCTATACGAAAAGTTTGTTGGTAAGTACCTGATTGTTACATACTCGTATATACAAAAAAATTTCTTTTTTTATATGGGGATTTATACAATGTTGGGGTAGAGAGGGGGAGATGTGGTCTAGAATTTTTGAGAAATCGATCTTTTTTTTAAACGGTTTTATTTAACTTGCCCTGTTTATTTTTAGGGGTCACATACCCCAGTGAGTGCTGAAAACTGAGCAATTCCTGAAAAATTATTATAAAATATATATGGTGAAAAAAGAAATTTTTGTTGATGCAATATTCTTTATTATCCTTTAACCTATAAGAAAAAAAATTAACATTTTTTAATATTAACATTGTATTTCACGTACATATATGAAAAGATTGCTGATGAAAAAAATAAAAACGCATCTTGTAAAATACTTTAATAGTTATAGTCTGACGGAGGGAATTTTTTTTCTTTTCAAAAATTACAAAATTACAGTATTTCAAGCTTTAATTTTAAATTTAAAAAAAAAATTTGAAATACTGTAATTTTGTTATTTTTTAAAAATAAATTCCCTCCGTCAGTCTATAACTACTAAAGTATTTTACAGGATGCCGACAAGGAGACCTCATTTTTTTCATCAGCAGTCTTTTTATATTGTACGTGAAATACATGTTAATATTAAAAAAGTTAATTTTTTTTTCTTATAGGTTAAAGGATAATTAAAGGTCTGTTCGTTGACAAAACCGTTAAAAAAAACCCGTGGCGCCAAGTTTTGCCACACGGCGCCACACGGGCCCACACGGCACCCCGAGAACTGTCAAAAAAAAACTCGGGGTTCCGTGTGGCGCCGGGTGGCAAAACCTGGCGCCACGGATTTTGGTGTCTCAACGAACGCAAATTCGTTATTACGGGGCAAAAAAGGGCGAAAAAGAAGAAGAAGAGTAGAATTGTCAGTTGTGTTGCAATTTTGCGCCAAGTGAGTTGTAATAGTAAAGTGTTTAAGCAAAATAAAAGTGTTAGAGTGTTTTAAAGTGGATAAACTAAATAAATACATTACCGTGATTGTTGAAGACGAGTGGAGTGCAGACGAATTTATTATCTGACTTCCAAATAGGTAAGGTTTATTTAAAACCCAACATTTGTGGTATGCTTCGGGAATTAAATGCGATACAATTACCTGTGCGATTATAGCTTTTTATCTTTGGTGTACCATTAGTATACATAGTTTAGAATGCACGGTAAAACTATCCGTTTAACCGTTTGAGTGCTTTGAGTGCTATCGCGCTCCTCTGGTTATATGCCAAAAATGCGGGAAACGCGATAGCGCTCCTCTTGTTTTTTTATGTTAAAATTACGGAGAGAAGTGACTGCGCTCCTACGTGTTTTTTTAGTTTGGTGTGAATTTAAGCTGGTTGCACTAGCGAATTATAATTTTCTCACTATTTAAGCCAAATTAAATTTTTATGTGCATTCATGCACAGTTTATTCCATAAAAACAAAAGGGAATTCAAGTCTTAAAATGAAAGTAACAAAAATATAAAATTATCGCAAGTTCAGGAACTGAAAAACCATATTCACTATTTCATAAATAACAGGTAGAAGAAAAAATTTCTAGAAGATTACGGTTAATAAAACTACATATGTATATATATTTTTTTAAATTTCAATCGTGCTAAATCGAATAAAATCGTGTAAAAACGCAATCAATTTTTTTTTCTAGACCCTGTTGGAAGACATCAACAGCTCAAACAGCAGTTTCGATAGCGATGAGGCGGATGAGCCTTGCTTGAAACGAATCAAAAGAACAAGCATTCCAGAATATTTTGAGGACATCGTAACAAAATATTCTGATAAGGAATTCGTTCGACACTTTCGAATTAATCGTGAGCTGTTTCAAAATCTTGCGATTATGTTCAAGGAAAGTGCGGACTTTAAAAAAATGGATCAGCTGTAAGCTATAAGTGCCGAGAAACACATAGCTGTGTTTCTATGGTTTGCTGGCCATGAAGCGTGTGCTTAGCGGGATTTGTCCGACCGGTTCAACCTTTCTATTTCCACCATTTCCGTCATAATAGAAAGGGTCACATACTATATAAGTCACCTTTGCGACGTTGCTATTAAATGGCCTAGTAGCGAAGAAAAGGAAAAAAGCGCTGAGTATATATTTATTAAAAATTAGAAGAATCAAGACTATAATTACATAAATTTAAGGAGCTATAGATGGGACTCATATCACCATACCATTGATCCGCCTAAGGAAAGCAAAGACGACTATATGGATCGGAAAAATAATTACAGCATCGTACTACAGGCTGTTACAAATCAAGATAGAAAATTTATGGATGTATTCGTCGGGTTCCCTGGTTCTGTTCACGGTGTTCAGGGTGTACAAAAACTCGGAGATTTATCCGGAATTGGATAGACTTTGTGCAGGTAATTGAACACAACCATAACTTGTAAGACTTTATATTTTATTCAAAAGTCTTTTATCTATCGTAATTCCTAATTTAAATTCAAATTTTATATAATTGTAGGCTATCACATCCTAGGCGATTCAGCGTATCCCTGTAATGGACATCTGTTGACTCCATACAGGGACAATGGACATCTGTCGCCATCAAATATTTATTATAATAAATGTTTGAGCTCCGCGAGGGTTGTAGTGGAGCATAGCTTCGGCATTCTGAAGCAAAGATTTAGGCAGCTCTACTATTGTAAATTGAGGGGCATAGACAAAATTTGCCACTTCATTAGAGCTTGCTGCGTGCTGCATAACCTGGCCGACACATCGGACTTTGATGTCGAAGAAGCCCCGTTGAACTTCGTGGCATGTCAACGAACAAACCTAAAGAATATTGCATCAACCAAAATTTCTTTTTTAAAAGCTTTTTATTAGCTTCACCTTCCTGTAACGGAATCTTGGAAGTTTAATTTGACCCACTTTCCGGTTTTCAATTGAGCTGAAATTTTGCACATTTATCAAGGACTGGTGACAATACAATACGAAATACTGCAATATTTTTAAAATGGCCGCCGCCACAAGATGGTGGACGATGTATTTGTGGTCGACGCCCTTAATATCAAATATCAAATGAAAGAGCTTGAAGAGTAGGACCCCGTTTACACTAGCGCAAGCATGCTGCAGTGGCATGCCGGTGACGTCACAATTTACGGAAGAAACGAAGGAGAGGCAGGGGACGAGGCAGTCATGAAGCAAACCGTCTCTGAGGCTGCCTGATGCATGCCCGGGCGGAAATTGAGAGTGTGTGTGTGTGTAAGGTGTAAACGGGTCATGATAGGGTTCGCTTTTCAACCGAGCAGGCAGCTCAGAATTGACTAATGCACATGACTAGTGTAAATGCGACGCTCATTTTCAGGAAAGCAAGAGAACATGCCACTGAGGCATGCTTGCGCTAGTGTAAACGGGGTCTAGGAAACGATAAAATAAGTAACGCCATTTCTAGATCAAATATGGCGGACGTCACAAAATGGCGATTTATAATTTTCATAGTTAACCCTATGATATGGATATCAAATGAAAGGGCTTGATAAGCGAAACGTAATAAGTGAGGTGACGTCATTCTAAATCCAATATGGCAAAAGTTAACAGAAATATCAGAACTTTCTAGCTTTCTAGTTCTTGACGCTACGCTTCTTATCGGAGGTGCTACGCTTCTTATCGGAGGCTTCGCGGGCTGGACTCGCCGCGCCGTAGAAGATCGAAAACGTAACCGTAAGCGTTAAATTCCCCCTCCTTGCGGCCCGCGACTGGCGAGTAGGCATGCAGCGTCGGGCGCCCGGCAGCGTCAAGAAAGATAGAAAGAGAGATAGAGAGAGAGAAACGGTCTACTGTGTGATGGTCGGCGAACTGTCAGACTAAATTGGGTGTACCCAAGTGGGGGCAAGCTTACACCGCCGCCTGCGTTGGCTGCGTCAAGCTATCACACGGGAATCTCTCCAACACACGAAGCGCTCACTGTGGGCCGCTAGCGCAAACTAACTTGCCTCGTGCACGAAAAAGCTAAGTTCTTTTCCGCTCGGCCATTTCTGAATTCACCAGTTCTCAGCAGTGTGTATAACCTCACACAAAACAAAAAAGAAAAATTTATATATACCGTGAAAGGAGCGAAGGAGGACCTCTCCAGTATTGTGAATTTCGTGCCACCCACGCGAGAAGGAACCGCCGGCCTCCGCCACAGTAGGCCCCCCCCTTATAATTAGACTTTTGGTTACAGGACGCATCAGCTTGAGTCGACTCCAGCGGATTGCGCGGTGAGTACCCGGACAACTCCGGTGATTTATCACTTTTTAAATTGTATTGATTTGGGGGCGCCAAAAAGATAAGAAAAAAAAAAAGAAAATCAATTTTGGTCTGGAAACAGTTTATACCGGCCCAGCTGTTTTGCGGGCGAGAGAAAAAAAAAACTAAAACGAATAGGAGGTGTTTCCTTCGCCATTAACATTGTGGTTCAAGAAAAAAAAGAAAAAGAGACACACTAGAGAACCGACTAAATATTCCGCGTCGTTGATTATTCGAGTCTTTCGGGCGTAATTTCTTTTTGTCTTCCTCCCCTCTGCACGCTCAGCTTAAAAGAAAAAAAAATATTTTAGTAAGACAAGAACCAACCAATCTTTATAGGTAGCCTATTGCGCTCGTACAGGATATTTTCACAACCGATAGGGAGTCACCTACTGGTGGTCGCTCGCCTGTCACACACATTCGCGTATAAATTGGTTAAATTTTTTTTTTTTGTCACAACAATAGGGTGTTGCCTAATAGTGGTCGCATGACTATCACCACGGGATCACACGGAAAATAAAATAACTATCTCTTTGATCAATTTTGTATAGATTCTTTGACTGAATCTAGTTTTCTTGTAATATATTATTAAGGATAGAACTGACTACTGATTGTACTCTGAATTACTAGCCCTGTTTTTGAAGTTCCAATGGTTAAGCTTAGATATGCCATTGAATAAAGTTGTGAATTCGCCAAGATAATGAAGTACTTTTGTCATGCATATCCCCCTCGCTGCCCTGATCCACCGGATGATCCCATGAAGTAAATTTTTTCGTTGATATTAGGTTGGGACATTGCCACCTGTAGGGGGTGGCAATGTTGAAGAGGAAGGGTCAGTTTTCGGGAAGCAGGCATTCGGGAGACATGCCCGCTGCCCTACCCCCTACGCCAGGATATACGGGTCCTGCCATTTCATTCCCCCTCTTTGTTAAATTCTTTTATTTAACTTACACTACGTGCCGTCCAATCTTGCAATGCAAAATTTTTATACTTAGACTTTACCAAACTCAAAGAAATTTGGCGCACATGTATAACTTCGGTGACAATACAAGTTAGTGGTGTTTCCCGAGCGAATCCACCCTCGCATCCCTTATTTCCACCCACGCATCACTAAAATCGTTTTCGCGCCGATGATGTTAGTTTCAATAACAAACGAAGTGTTACATTTATTTGTGATATTTACAACAAGTCAACTCCAACTACAAGGTAAGTCAACTTTGTTTACTATTGCAGATTTGCACTAGTAACCTAGTAACCAATACACGTTTATTTTAGAATGGGTAAACCTGAAACTGCAACGCAACGCAATCAAGATGCAATCCAAAGAGCATTAAGGAATGAGAGTGAGGCAAATTTTGAAAAATCAATCGATGTCTATGCAGAAAAAGTGTCTGAAGTTTGTACGAAGAAATGTTACCCAAAGCAAGTGCAGGTTTTTCGATTGCGAAACCCGCCGGATTACCTACCTCCGAAATTAGTTGCTAATAAAGAAGCGCTTACATTAGCTGTGTTCGACTGGGCACAGTCTCAGTGAGCCAGCTCACATTAAACCAGCTGTCAAATTGACTGGCTCAGTTCTGGCTCAGTGAGCGAGTTTGGCCCAGAAAAACGGACAGTGAAGTGGATTGAAAATTTGAAATTAAATTTCGTAATTAAAGCTGTAATTGTTGGCTGTGTTCTACATAATTTATGTATTGACCAACCAGATGAATTAAATAATGAAAGTGAAGAATAAAACCTATTTAATTAATGAACAAAATTATTTTTATTAAGCTAACAACCTACAGCACGTTATTATTCGTCTCTTGCATTAAAATCTTACCTTGAACAACTACGTTCACTTCCATTTCTCCTGAAAAAACCTTTCAACTCGAAATATCAACTGAGCTGAGCAAGTGAGTACAGAATGAAGTGACTCAGAAAACTCAGTTCTGGCTCAGAAAACACTAGCGACGCCATGCGGAGAAAAGGTGACATTAGGAGCCAGAAAAACGGTTCAGCTCAGTGAGCAACTGAGTAACTGAGTTGGCTCACTGAGGCAGTGCCCAGTCGAACGCAGTCATTGTGTCATCGATGCAAGACGCACATTTCAAGCAAAAAAACGAATCCGCCTGCTAAATCTTATTGGAACCATCTCGATCCAGGACCAATCCCTCCAGAATTAGAAGTCTTGTCTCAATCGGAACAGCGATTGCTCGCCAGAATAAACCCTTTCTTGAAAATCATAAAATTTTCAGGATTGTATGGCCAGTATGGTTTTAAGGGTCAAGCTGTACTGTTTGCAACTGACATTTTTGAAGTTTTTGAAAAATTACCGATGTTCTTACCAAGATCAACTTCTAACTCCGACATCATTGTGGTCACTGAACACCTGGAAAACATTAACATCACAAGAGATTACTCTGTTTCGAAAGAAAAACTAATTGCTGCACTTGAGTGGCTAAAACTAAATAATCCATTGTATAGAGATGTTACTATTGATGGTGTTCAGTCCGATACCGAAAGCCAAATCTTCTTTTGCTAGACGCGGCATATGCGAAACTTTTGTTTACTACATGCGCCCGTGGGACCGCAGCATGAAAGCTCTGCACTACCTGCTCCCGTATCAGATAACTGACGCGACGCTGATGCAGCACAAGTAGTTCAAGCCGGTATGCCGCGCTGCCACGGGAGCAGCTAACTAAGCATTTTCATTGTTATGGTAGCAAGTAACTCTTAGTATTTAAGCTGTGATTAGAGTAAATAAAGTGTGCATTTACATTTTCAACGTCCATCAAGTAGTTTCATTTTCACCCTGATCATCGCTAGTTAAAGTGCAGCATTTTAGTTAGCTAAGGGAAGAACAAAAGAGTTCTTCTACAGATGGAAACGTGCATCTTGATGAACGCGACATCATTCGACTATCAAATGTAAACAATAACGAAGTGTCCAACGCAGAAGAGGAAGATGTTTCTCCCTGGAAATCGATTGGAGACAAATCTCGCATAATTCGTGCTTCATGGCATCAAGGTGATTCGGTAAGCGTCCATAATGATAGTAGTAATTAATAACAATCATAATTATAATAATAATTATAATAATAGTTATAATAATAATAATCTTTTGCAGAGAATATTCAACCCCGTATACGCTGGTGTTCAATGCTGCGCAATGGCTCTTACTTTTGTTGTGCGGTCTTCAATCCTAGATGTTGGTCAATGGAATACAAACATCTTGAATGAAAATATGATTGAAGGTGACAGTTTGTATTCTCGTATAAGAACAACGATTGCGCAAAGTAACAACGAAGATGAAATAGCAGAAAGCGAGTACCTTAATGTCGTCGACTTCGATATTATAAAAGATGATATTCACATGTTCTACGAGAATTTCAGAATCGAGTATGATGGAGAAACTGACATTTACGGAAGTTTAAGCGATCGAGCTAATCACGGCAACATAGGATACAAATTGAAGGATGGAATTCTGAAGTTGTTCGAACAACATGAAGCAGGAATATTGATCGCAAACGGCTCTCATCAAATCAATTGATCGATATTATTTTGTCGATTCTCACTCCTGCGGGGCAAAAGGGTCTACAGCAAGTGATGGGAAAGCTTGTGCTATACAATGTGATGACATTACCGAATTGCATCGTATATGTAAGAGAGCTACGGGATCAAGGAACGTTGATTACACAATCAACTACATAATAGTGATCCACATTCCTGCAAACAATGAAAATGACGGTGTTAATGTCAATTTTAATAACAACGACAGGAGCTTGCATCTATTGGAACCTAGTCTTCCGGTAAATTTATTCACCAAGCTGTAACAAAAATAACCTTCAGTAATTGTTTATTATAGATGGAAGAAGATTCTTTAGCGATCAATCATTTATCATTGCAAACATCACTAATGGAACCAATTGATTGCATCCAACCAGATGTCGAAGAAGAAATCAATGTTTCAACACGACTGAACGAGATAGTTCGGAAAACGACGGATAATATTGTAAACGAAAGCCACGAATCGAAAGCAGAAGAGTTTGCTTGGTACCATTTGTTTCCTTATGGGATCAATGGTTTAAAAGAAAGAAGACAAGTGAAAATATCACCCCTAGATTACTACCAATTCAGAATCCTCGGTAATGACTCTAGATTCCAAAGGAATGATTATCTTTTCTATGCCCTGTCCATGTTTGAATATTATCGTGTCAAGTCAACCATCGCTGCATGTGGAAAAAAAATTCAGGGACAGGATGGAATGATAAGTGACGTCCACCTTTACCTAAAAAATTTGAGAGGATCAGCTGCATACTGGAACACAGCTCTCACTGAACTTCTTGCACAAATTCGATGTCTAGGACCCCCTCATTTCTTCTTTACATCCAGTAGCAACGACCTGCATTGGATTGATATGCGCAAAGCTCTTTTGATTGCGGATGGCCGTGATGCAGTTGATCCAGACTCTCTGACTGTCCAAGAAACTCAAATGTTTGTTGTGGTCAGGGCCAAACATTGGCCCCGATTCTCTGACCTGAAAAGCATAAATCCTCATTTTTATTTCACGCCGCCTATGGCTGGCGAAAAATTCTATCGTCGGCAGCTCAACCAAAATTTTACGGCGCCCGTTGGCGGGTACCGCAAGAGGGCTGTCTCTCGGACTGCGAACGCAGAATTTTGGAGCTAAAAATAGCACCAAAACTCGGCGCTCGCAGCTCGAGGGACAGTTAAAGCGAAGAAAAATTGCGGCGCGGGCCTGGCGATCGAGGCAAAATGTGCACCTCGAGCCCGGTCCCACAGAAAAATTGCCGCGACCGAGAAGCTCGAGCTGGCGCAAAAGTGCACGTGCACTCAGCTGCCTCGAGCCAGGCCCCAGCCACAGCGAGAAGCGCAGCTCGATCCCGTTGGCATCGACTCGCACATCGGCGGTAAGCGCTTGATTGGCTGGCGCGGCGATGTGTGAGTGGATGGCAGCGGGATCTGCAACGGCACGCGCTGGAGGCACGCGGACGGCCGGCCGGTAGATTTAGAGGTGGCGTCGTTTGAGTTTTTTTTCGGGAGTCGGGCAAGAGCAGTAGAAGGAGTCGGGCAAGAGCAGTAGAAGGAGTCGGTTCTGGAGTTCTGAAGAAGAGGGTCGTGATCAAGCTGCGGTGACATAAAATCGGAATTCGAGTCTGGCCGAAAAATTAAATTATCGCACGGAGAAAAAGCAAGAATTGCCGCGAATAAGTAGAACGGCGCGACTTTAAGTAAAAGCACGCGAGTCCCAACGCGAAATTTTCGGGTGCTATCCGGGAAATAGTCATTCTGGAAAACAATAAAGACATATCCATTAATTAGTTAATTATCGTGCAGAGATACAAACCGGTGATCGAATTACCGTTAAGTGGGCTCCCGGAGGCCTCGGACATCTGTGAATAAAAAGATAGAAATTTCATTAATTGCCGTGTAGAACAAGACCGAACTAATTAAATCACCTTTAAACCGGCTCCCGTGAATCGCGGTGAATTTTACCCGAACGACAACAAGAAAAAGTCGACGTAAAGTGCCCAGTAGGAAAAATGTAATTCAAAGCTGGAAAGAAAGAGGCTGTATTAATATTAGTGCTTAATATTAGTGCTTAATCAAAACTAACTTACCGTACGTGAATTACCTGTTGATAATCGCGGTGATCTACTGCAAATAAAACCGGTGAACAATAAAGAAGAGACAAATCCCCAATATCAGTGCGAAAATTTATTGTCAACTTACCAGTAGTGGCTTGCCTTGGTGCATCCTAATAAATTCATCTGACTAAAAACTGAAAAGAAAGTGCTGTGAAATTCATGATCAAACATTACGTGAAGGTACTCACCTGAAATAAACTTTTGTCTTTGGTTTTTTTTTGCGTGCGAGAGAACACTCGGCGTAGGAAGCCGTAAAGACTCAGTGGAAGGGTAAAGGAGTGAAAAACAAAACACTAAAGAATAAAATTAATTATATAAAAGTTAAGCGAGTGAACCTACCCAGGAGGCCAGTGGAGTTATGTGTATAAACTTACCGTTCTATTCTAAGACAATGATTCGGCAAAATCAAAGATACAGTTAGTGAATCTATAAGATTTATAATAGACCGAAAATGATGAAAATCAGTGAACATAAGTAGACAACCGCGCAGTAAAGCCGTGAACGTTCATAATTAATATAAGTGTACAGACTTATCGTTAGGTCACTGGAAGGTGAAACTGTAAATATACAAGCACTAGTGGGTGAATTTCTAATGTATGTATAAAGACTTACGGCAGGTATTTAGCAGAGTGCCGATACCGAGTTAAGCCCTAAATATGAACTTGAACATTGAACAATCAAATTAAGCATAGAAATAAAAGTAAGAAAATAAATTACATAAATACCTAAATACCGATATAATTGCGTACCTAAATAAATGCATAGTAACATAAAAACATAAAAGAACAATAAAATTCGTGAATAAATAAACAAAGACCTGAACTTTTACATCAATCTATATTAAAATTGGATAAACAAAAATATAAATAAGCAGACAATTAAATAAAATAAAATAAAAAAACCAAATAAATAACGAAATAATATCACATGACCTGGTTGGAGTGCATCAAGGACACACCGGCACCTCTTCGGGGCCACATGAAGAGGCAGGGTGCCGGGCAGCGGCATCGCATCGTTTCAACAACATCAGCAACAGCCTCAGCAGCACCCAACGGCAGCAACATCATTCACCGCGGGAGCTTCTTCAGCAGTAGCAGCAAGGCGCCCACCGAAAAACAAAAATTTGTAAGATTATTTAAGAAAAAATAATTAAAATATCAGGTATGTTTACTTAACTTTAACTTTTATTCTCTTGGTCCTCCTTCTCCTCTTGACTTCAGCCAGCGTGGGTAATTTTGTGGATCGGTTGAAATGATTTAAGGTAAATTTTGTTTTTTAAGGGACCTCCCCGTAATTTTGTTTGGCCAAGGGGAGGTCAAAGGGTGGTTGGGGCATAGGCCAGTGGGGGTTCATCTCGACCCGGACCCCCCGTCAGAGTCAACCACAGGCAGTTGCAGGGATTCGGCCTGCACTGTCCTTTTCCGCCCCTCTCGATTTTTTCGTTCCGTCGCGGGAGAAAATTTCGTTGTTGGTGGGCCGTTCCGGGTGGCGCAGCGCGGCCTTTCGGCAAACCCCCCCACACTACCGCAAAATGCTAGCCTGCCAGCTCCCGCAGCCGCACACCCCCGGACGAGGAACTTAGCCGGGTCCTCGAGGCACCAACCCGCAACAAATATGGCGCCCAACGGTGTGGGACTATCCCAGGAGTGCAATCACGTTGGCGCCTGTAACAAATATGGCGCCCAACGTGGGGCCATCCTATCCCTTCCTATTGAGCCAAGGGCTCCCAATTTTCACTTACCTTCCCATTCATCCTTCGAGGCCCTATTGGTGACTCCCGTGGCTGGAGTCTTCAGGAGGCCTCTTGAGAAATGAGGATGCTGGCTTCATCAGCCAACAAGCCTACTCGAGGTCTCCGGGAGTCTCCATCCTAGGGAGAAACTGGTAGCGGGGGGGCCTTACCAGCAGACCCTGTCGGGCCTGCGTGGCGGAGACGACCGAAGTCCTCCCCGGAATTGCAGGAGTTGGCTGTTTGGTGTGCCAGCTACCTGACCGGGAGGGTCCTTCGTTCGTTCCCCGCCTCGCAGTCCCTACAGGTGAAACTGGTAAGGCTCCTTCCCTCACCACATCCCATCGCAGGCGGAATGCTCGGTGGCTTGTGGTTGACTCTGAAAATTAATTAAACATAATTTCATTTCGCTTACCTTCATCGATGCTGAAAGAGAGAAGGAGAGGTGGGACCAGAGAAGTTTTCGAAGTCTGTAGTAAATTTGAACGCATTTATTCAAAATATCAATCAAATATAACGTAAAGGAAATTGTAAAATAATAAGAAAAATTTAACAATTATATTAACTTCGTTTATATTTGGGAAAGAAAATAAAAATATAAAAATTAAGAAAAATTGACAAAATCTAAAGGCATAATTAAATAATTGATTCATATTTGAAATTTCAATAAATTTTACCGAAAATTAGAGTAAGAAAATTTTGATGTAACACTATTGTATCACCCTGATTGTAATTCCGGGGCACTCACGGTACAAAGTATAGATTTTTTTTTTTGGGTCTTCGACGGTAATTCGGTAATTTCGGATCGCGAACATTAATATCGCCGGCGCGTCGTTTTGTTAATAGCAAAGTAATCGTTTCATTAATTTCCGGGGCACGCGTTTGAAAATAAACATGGCTAAGAACCCCTATCATACGCGACAGTCGGCGCGACGGTTGTTTCCGCCCGGAGAAATTGACGAGACAGTCGGAGAGGGGCAGCGCGAAGATGCTCCTCCCATCGAACAACTTCGTGATGCGGAGATCGAGACGCCCGAGCCTCCTCACCCGTCGCACGCGGCTGACCCGCCCACGGTGACGCAACAGCCCTTAAAAATACCGAAAAGACCGCCTACCACCAGCTTTGGTCCTGACGATTCAGGGTGGGTTCCCACCCAAACATTGCTTGAGAGCCTTACTCAGCAAATTTCGGGGATTGTCAAGAAAGAGGTTGCCAAAGGCTTGAAGGACCTTCGTGAAGAACTCTCCATGGGGACTCCTAAGCCCAGTTTTACTACCTCGGTTCCCTCGACAACCCATCCGGCTCCGCCTGTAGGCAGAGTAGAAGTACCCCCGCCGCTTTACCCCATACCACCACCACCGGTGTTAGATCTTCATGGATCAAATTCCCATCACAAACGATGCAGTAGCCCAATGCGTAATTGGAAGCTGCTGTACGACGGGGACAACAAGAAACTCAGCTTGGAGGAATTCATCTTCCGGGCCGAGTTGTTAACCCATAACACCCTTCGGAGTGATTTTTCGCTCCTAGTCAGGAATTTTCACCTGTTGTTGAGCGACTCGCTCCTTAGTTGGTACTGGACCTTTTTACGGGGCACGCCTACTCCTACCTGGCAGCAAATCAAAACTGCCTTAAAAGCTGATTGGGGTGGTCTCACCCTGGACGCTGACATCCACCGGCAGATGCTGGGCAGGCGACAGCAACCTGGCGAAAGTTTTGCCATGTATTACCAGGCTTTGATTAGTCTGCGTAATCAACTCAAATTTCCAATGCCCGAACCCGAGTTTGTGCAGAGAGTACGAACGGGATTACTCCCTGATATCCAAGATAAGTTATGTCTGCACCGTACAGACACTATCGGTCAGTTGAGGGCTTTAGTAAAGGAAATACAAGCCATGAAAGAACGATCCAGAGCTATGTTGCCGTCGTCTGCTCAACCTCGTGCCCGGGTTGAAGAACTTATGCCTTGGGGTACAGAGCCTGTGGACGTTGTCGGGCCATATGTCGACGCTGTAGGGGTCGTGGAAAAATACCAGCCACCTAAACCCAAATGTTGGAATTGCGATGCCGAAGGGCATTACTATCACGACTGTGACAGGGAGCCAACGGGCTTCTTTTGTTACGGTTGCGGCAGGAAGGGGACAGTCAAACCCCGCTGCCCCAACTGCTCTCAAAAAAACAAGACTCGGGTCGAGAGCAGCAACACCAGCTCTCGACCTCAACGAGCGATATTGTCAGCTGCGGAGGCGGGCGAGACTCTTCCCTCCCGTCCGCAGCCGTAACTCGAAGCCCTGAGGTTACCTCTCGTCCAGATGAGTTACTTACCTTTTCGGAAAAGCCTACTTTACCTGATGTGTCCTTGCCACCTGAATCAAATATCGTAGACGTTGTCACTATCGAAGATGTTCTTGAGTCAGAATTTGAGGATGAGACGCCATGTATTACTCCCTGTCGAGCAGTGACGATTTTAGCGAGGCCCGAACAGCCCGCAAAAATTCAAAATACCGTTCCGCTTGTTTACCCGCGTAAACCCTTCCATCAGCGGTTAAAAGAGTATCGAGCTGCTCGGGAGAGAATTTTCATGTCGACTCTAACACCCTCAAAATATTCCGAACCCCGGGTACGACAAAGTACCAAAGCGAAACGCTCGTCAGCACGTTTACGTGCCTTCTGGCGACGCGTTATCTCAAATCGACGTAAATTAGCCACTGCATTCGTGTCAGTGCAAAAGGACGTTAGGCCGTATGCCGAAGTTCAGATATTGGGAACTAACTTGACTGGCTTACTAGACACGGGAGCTAGTGTGAGCGTCCTTGGTCAAGGATCTGAAAAATTGTTGTCCGACAAAAACATTAATTGGGCAAAATATCGATCCACGATCGAGGTAGCCAACGGGGCCAAGCCCGAAGTACACGGTCATGCTGACCTAGATGTTACTTTTCGTGGCCAAAGCAAGTCACTCCGTTTTTATCTTGTTCCCAGTCTGACACAACCTTTATATTTGGGAGTCGATTTCTGGAAGACTTTTGGTTTAGCGCCAGATGTCCTAGGGTCGTTGGCCTCGTTGGATGCCCCGATCGCGGAATCGATTGATTCCCAACAACATATTCTTCCACCTGCTGAACAACGCAGGCTAGACTACGTCAAATCCCTTTTTCCATCTTTTGCTACCTTGGGTTTAGGAAAAACTAATCTTTTGGAACATGTGATTGATGTCGGTGAAGCCGCCCCGATTAAACAACGTTTTTACCCGGTATCGCCAGCTGTCCAGAAATTGCTGGATGCCGAGCTGAGCCGAATGCGCTCGCTTGGAGTGATTGAGGAGAGCCAGAGCCCGTGGAGCTCCCCAGTGGTACTCGTGCGAAAGCCTGGAAAGGTCAGGCTGTGTTTCGACGCCCGGAAAGTGAACTCAGTGACCAAAAAGGATGCTTATCCTTTGCCACACATTGATGGTATCCTGAGTCGCATTCCGTCGGCTAAATTTATAACCAGCCTGGACTTGAAAGACGCTTTCTGGCAAATACCACTGGAGGAACGCTCCAGAGAGAAGACCGCTTTTACGGTGCCTGGCCATCCCCTCTATCACTTCACAGTGATGCCATTCGGTCTCTGCAACGCTCCGCAAACAATGTGCAGACTGATGGACAAAGTGATACCGTACAATCTCCGCGAAAATGTCTTGGTGTATCTTGATGACCTTTTGGTTTTGTCCGAAGACTTTGATACCCACTTAGAACTCCTGTCTCAAGTGGCCAGTTGTCTCAAAAAGGCAGGCCTGACAATAAATGTCGAAAAAAGCAAATTTTGCTTGAAAGAGACTAAGTACTTGGGGTACATAGTTGGAGAAGGGGGCATCAAGACAGACCCAGACAAAATCGCAGCAATAGTAAATTACCCGTCGCCTAAAACGCTCAAGCAGGCTCGGCGTTTTCTTGGCATGGCCGGTTGGTATCGAAAGTTCATTCCAAATTTCGCGGATCTGAGCGCTCCAATTACAGACACGTTGAAAAAATCAACTAAATACACGTGGACTGACGAAGCTCAGGTTGCTTTCGAAGAATTAAAGAAATTACTTACCACCGCTCCATTGCTGTCGAGTCCTGATTTTAGTAAACCTTTCATTATTCAGTGCGACGCGAGTAGTCAAGGTGTCGGAGGCGTGCTTTTACAATTAGACGACGAAGGAAAAGAAAAACCAATCGCATATGTTTCTCAGAAGCTCAATTCTGCTCAAAGAAATTATACAGTGACCGAATTAGAATGTCTTGCGGCCATTATAAGTCTGAAAAAATTCCGTGCTTATGTCGAATTAATGCCATTTAAGATCATAACTGATCACGCTAGCCTGCAGTGGCTCATGAATCAAAAAGACCTTAGCGGTCGTCTGGCCCGATGGAGCCTAAAATTACAAGGTTTCAACTTCAGTATTGAACACCGTAAAGGAACACTGAATGTTGTGCCAGACGCCCTGTCACGAATTCACTGCGACCAAATAAATGCTAGCCCTTCAGAAGACCCTGGTCCTGAAATTGATCTTGATTCACCACACTTCCAATCTTCTGAATATACCGAACTTAAAGAACGTATTGAAAAAAATAAAGACCGTCTCCCTGATTTAATAGTTCGTGATGAATACGTTTACATACGAACTCAACCACGATCAGGTGATCCCGTTCAGGAAGAAGAAGCGTGGAAGTTATGGGTTCCTAGTGCCTTAACTAAAGACGTTATATCTCGAGCTCATGATCCACCTTTAGCAGCTCACGGCGGAATTGGTAAAACCTTAGCCAGGCTTCGCAGACATTTCTATTGGCCAGGTATGACAGTTGAGACACGTGAGTACATACTGTCTTGCGACATTTGTAAAGAGGTGAAACCATCTAACACCACCTTAAGACCACCCATGGGCACACAAGTCAAGACCGAACGACCTTGGCAACGAGTTTATCTCGATCTCCTGGGTCCTTATCCTAGAACCAAGAAAGGAAAAGTCTGTATTTTGATCGCTTTAGATCACTTTTCTAAATATCCCCTGCTTCAACCTCTTCGAAAAGCTAGTACCTCTAATATTTGCACTTACGTCGAAGAACAAATTTTCCATCACTTTGGAGTCCCTGAAACAGTGGTGACTGACAACGGGACACAATTTCGTTCAGCGCAATTTCAGAATCTTTTGAAAAGATATGGCGTGCATCATTTTCGCACTGCGGTATACTCGCCTCAAGCCAACGCCTCTGAGCGTGTAAATCAATCTATTTTGTCTGGCATTCGAGCATACCTAAAAGAGGAGCACACCAAATGGGATGAGAAATTGAGTGGTATTGCCAGTTCATTACGTAGTTCAGTTCACCAAGCCACAAAATTCTCTCCTTATAAAATTCTGTTCGGTAATAACATGATTGAACATGGCTCTGCCTATGCATTATTACGACAACTATCAGGGGTGAATGAACCTATTGATGTGGATACCTCCGACAAACTTCGACTAATTCGTGCACAGGTAAAAGATAATTTAGACAAGGCTTTTGACAGAGGCGCCAAGCAGTACAATCTTCGATCGAAACCCGTAGAGTTCAAGGTAGGACAAGAAGTATTCAGAAGAAACTTCCAGTTGAGTAATTTCGGGAAAGGCTTCAACGCCAAACTTGGAAAGAAGTTCGTCAAATGCCGAGTTAGAGCTAGAAAAGGTAATTCACTGTATGAGTTGGAAACCCTTCAAGGCAAGTTGATTGGCACTTTCCATGCCAAAGATATCAAACCGTGACCTTATATCCTACTATGTCCTGTAAATTAATTATCAATTCTAAAAGATTTCTTTCATTCCGTTATAAATTGGGAAACTCCACCGCGGCAATCCGTAATGGAGTTCCTCCCTCTAACCAAATGTTTTTTCGGTAGCCCTAAGAAGGTATCCGACCAGCTTAACTGGTAGCGTTTGAGTGTGTCCTGAAGCCGCCTCTGCTTGGCTATGCGGTGGACACACCCCTTTTAAACCCACCTTTTTTCCATCCCAGTTAGCGTTCCTTATTCCTAACCCTATCCCATCCACCACCCATCCTTTAATTTTTTTTTGCTATATCACTCCCACCTTCTTAGTCAAGAGGCCCGGCCTGCAACCCTCGGGGTTGAGGGTGACCCGGAACCTCTTGAGAATTGAGGATGTTGGCTTCGTCAGCCAGCAAGCCTACTCGGGGTTTCGGGGATCTCTCCACCTCGAGGGGAACAGGTCGGGAGGGGCTTTGCTTGCCCACTCGGCGGAACTGGCATCCGGGAACGTCGGGAGGACTCCCCGGAATTGCAGGGGTTGGCTTTTTGGTGTGCCAGCCACCTGACCGGGAGTTCCCTCCCGTCGTCGCCGGCTGCTGGCCTCTCGCGGAGTGGGGCGGTAAGGCTACCTTTCCTCGAAACTCTTCTCTTCCCCATTCGGTGTCGCTGGAAGTTCATCGCCAGCTATCCCTATACTCAATCATTTTACCCTTTGCTGAATTACCCGCAGATATGATGGTTTAACCGCCATCATCGCAGAATAAATAATATCACAACTCAACCAATTTTGTCGTATCGATTTTACTAGCCTGATTTATTCTTGCGCTATATAGATATTTTTCCATTTTCTGGAAGATCATTCCAAATCTCAAACTTACTTTTACCACCCTTGTCTGCAACCTGCGTGCTTGCCCTTGGGTGGTCTCATGGTCTCATGGTTTCATGGCCTCATGATCCTTACGTTTCAATGTATAACGAAAAACTTTGACACATCTCGGCATTGTACAATTCTGACTTTCATGGTTCATACGTCTCGGCACATCACAGGTCTCTTTCCAATGTGGTAAATTTCGATTTTGCCTGGTTTTCGAACCACAATTTTCCAATGTTTCGAATGACCAAGTAGTGGTCACCGCAGATAATTCGGCTCTATCATCTTAGTTCTTTTTCATTTTGGTAAATTTCAATTCCCTGTTACGCCCAATTTTTACCCCACCCATTTTATCACAACCCCTATAATTTCTGTAGTATTTTCGATTTGAAGTCCTGCACTTCAACTTGTCCCATACCTTAGCAAAGACTGCATTACAAGGGATCTGGCAGGAGATCACCTTTTTGTAGGTTAAGTTTTCGTCGCAAATTTTTTGACAACCCCCACCTCCGGACTCCCGTGAACAGCAGCGCCCTATCGTTGGAGTCGGGAGGGAGTCGGATCCGAAGAACGGATGTTCATCTGGGGTCTGGGATGACCGCGAGGGGTTGGGTTACAGCCACCACCCTTACCATCTGTTTGTTCTGTGAACAACAAGCCTCTAGGTCCTCACGCTTCGGGCTGACCCGAGATGAGATAGCAGCTCTCTCTTACTGACAGGGAGACCCGCCTCTCATTAGGGCAGGCTCTCTCTGCCAGTACGAGAGAGTGGCCAAGTTGGTGCAGGACCGAGCTGACCTCTCATTAGGGTACAGGGAGGTCCAGCATTAATTTTGACCGGCTAGCTCAGTCTCGGGCTAGACTCGGGTCGTGGGTCGTACCACATGTTGGGCACCCTTACATTCCCTGACCTTTTTTCAGCTCCTTTGAGCTCGGGGGCCGAGCTCAAAGTACCTGATGGTGTTGTGGTCAGGGCCAAACATTGGCCCCGATTCTCTGACCTGAAAAGCATAAATCCTCATTTTTATTTCACGCCGCCTATGGCTGGCGAAAAATTCTATCGTCGGCAGCTCAACCAAAATTTTACGGCGCCCGTTGGCGGGTACCGCAAGAGGGCTGTCTCTCGGACTGCGAACGCAGAATTTTGGAGCTAAAAATAGCACCAAAACTCGGCGCTCGCAGCTCGAGGGACAGTTAAAGCGAAGAAAAATTGCGGCGCGGGCCTGGCGATCGAGGCAAAATGTGCACCTCGAGCCCGGTCCCACAGAAAAATTGCCGCGACCGAGAAGCTCGAGCTGGCGCAAAAGTGCACGTGCACTCAGCTGCCTCGAGCCAGGCCCCAGCCACAGCGAGAAGCGCAGCTCGATCCCGTTGGCATCGACTCGCACATCGGCGGTAAGCGCTTGATTGGCTGGCGCGGCGATGTGTGAGTGGATGGCAGCGGGATCTGCAACGGCACGCGCTGGAGGCACGCGGACGGCCGGCCGGTAGATTTAGAGGTGGCGTCGTTTGAGTTTTTTTTCGGGAGTCGGGCAAGAGCAGTAGAAGGAGTCGGGCAAGAGCAGTAGAAGGAGTCGGTTCTGGAGTTCTGAAGAAGAGGGTCGTGATCAAGCTGCGGTGACATAAAATCGGAATTCGAGTCTGGCCGAAAAATTAAATTATCGCACGGAGAAAAAGCAAGAATTGCCGCGAATAAGTAGAACGGCGCGACTTTAAGTAAAAGCACGCGAGTCCCAACGCGAAATTTTCGGGTGCTATCCGGGAAATAGTCATTCTGGAAAACAATAAAGACATATCCATTAATTAGTTAATTATCGTGCAGAGATACAAACCGGTGATCGAATTACCGTTAAGTGGGCTCCCGGAGGCCTCGGACATCTGTGAATAAAAAGATAGAAATTTCATTAATTGCCGTGTAGAACAAGACCGAACTAATTAAATCACCTTTAAACCGGCTCCCGTGAATCGCGGTGAATTTTACCCGAACGACAACAAGAAAAAGTCGACGTAAAGTGCCCAGTAGGAAAAATGTAATTCAAAGCTGGAAAGAAAGAGGCTGTATTAATATTAGTGCTTAATATTAGTGCTTAATCAAAACTAACTTACCGTACGTGAATTACCTGTTGATAATCGCGGTGATCTACTGCAAATAAAACCGGTGAACAATAAAGAAGAGACAAATCCCCAATATCAGTGCGAAAATTTATTGTCAACTTACCAGTAGTGGCTTGCCTTGGTGCATCCTAATAAATTCATCTGACTAAAAACTGAAAAGAAAGTGCTGTGAAATTCATGATCAAACATTACGTGAAGGTACTCACCTGAAATAAACTTTTGTCTTTGGTTTTTTTTTGCGTGCGAGAGAACACTCGGCGTAGGAAGCCGTAAAGACTCAGTGGAAGGGTAAAGGAGTGAAAAACAAAACACTAAAGAATAAAATTAATTATATAAAAGTTAAGCGAGTGAACCTACCCAGGAGGCCAGTGGAGTTATGTGTATAAACTTACCGTTCTATTCTAAGACAATGATTCGGCAAAATCAAAGATACAGTTAGTGAATCTATAAGATTTATAATAGACCGAAAATGATGAAAATCAGTGAACATAAGTAGACAACCGCGCAGTAAAGCCGTGAATGTTCATAATTAATATAAGTGTACAGACTTATCGTTAGGTCACTGGAAGGTGAAACTGTAAATATACAAGCACTAGTGGGTGAATTTCTAATGTATGTATAAAGACTTACGGCAGGTATTTAGCAGAGTGCCGATACCGAGTTAAGCCCTAAATATGAACTTGAACATTGAACAATCAAATTAAGCATAGAAATAAAAGTAAGAAAATAAATTACATAAATACCTAAATACCGATATAATTGCGTACCTAAATAAATGCATAGTAACATAAAAACATAAAAGAACAATAAAATTCGTGAATAAATAAACAAAGACCTGAACTTTTACATCAATCTATATTAAAATTGGATAAACAAAAATATAAATAAGCAGACAATTAAATAAAATAAAATAAAAAAACCAAATAAATAACGAAATAATATCACATGACCTGGTTGGAGTGCATCAAGGACACACCGGCACCTCTTCGGGGCCACATGAAGAGGCAGGGTGCCGGGCAGCGGCATCGCATCGTTTCAACAACATCAGCAACAGCCTCAGCAGCACCCAACGGCAGCAACATCATTCACCGCGGGAGCTTCTTCAGCAGTAGCAGCAAGGCGCCCACCGAAAAACAAAAATTTGTAAGATTATTTAAGAAAAAATAATTAAAATATCAGGTATGTTTACTTAACTTTAACTTTTATTCTCTTGGTCCTCCTTCTCCTCTTGACTTCAGCCAGCGTGGGTAATTTTGTGGATCGGTTGAAATGATTTAAGGTAAATTTTGTTTTTTAAGGGACCTCCCCGTAATTTTGTTTGGCCAAGGGGAGGTCAAAGGGTGGTTGGGGCATAGGCCAGTGGGGGTTCATCTCGACCCGGACCCCCCGTCAGAGTCAACCACAGGCAGTTGCAGGGATTCGGCCTGCACTGTCCTTTTCCGCCCCTCTCGATTTTTTCGTTCCGTCGCGGGAGAAAATTTCGTTGTTGGTGGGCCGTTCCGGGTGGCGCAGCGCGGCCTTTCGGCAAACCCCCCCACACTACCGCAAAATGCTAGCCTGCCAGCTCCCGCAGCCGCACACCCCCGGACGAGGAACTTAGCCGGGTCCTCGAGGCACCAACCCGCAACATGTTGATTGAAAAATTCCCAACTGTTGTCACTCGTCAATTCATGATCAGAGTATCGGCTCTGTTGGTACTTTTGAAGAACAACCAAGACATTTTCGGAGCTAAAGTGAAAGATTTTTGGTGGAGAATTGAATTTAAAAATCGTGGAAGCCCACATCTACATATGGTTCTGTGGTTAGAGGAATGTCCTGGATTTGACACACCAGAGGGATTGCAGCTAATAGATAAAGTCTGTTCTTGTGAATTGCCATCTGAAGAAGATCCCGATCTAAGAGGCTTAGTTACTAAATGTCAAACTCACAGACATACAGCGACTTGCCAGAAAAATTCAACGGCATCATGTCGGTTCGGATTCCCTCGGCAAGAATGTCAACAAACTAAATTAGTATCTCATTCCTCAGAAGAATTTGTTCGTAGTGGTGGAAGAATTTTTTTGTTGAAAAGACGAGAAGAAGAGAAATGGATCAATAATTACAACCCTACACTTTTGAAATTATGGAAAGGAAATATGGACATACAACCATGCGGCACCAACGATGCAATCGCGTACTACATAGCCAAGTACATATCGAAAAATGAACCTACAGGAGTTGATCCTGCCGTCGCTAGGGCTATACAAGAAATTCGTCGAGAAGACTCTGATATTTCCACGAAATTGTTTAAAAGCTGCATGCGGATTTTGAAAGAAAGACAAGTGTCAGCGTGCGAATGTGTGTTTCGTTTATGCCACTTGAAAATGCACGATGGTTCTCGACGTTGTATTTTCTTAAATACACGTAAGCCAGAACAAAGGTACAAGGTCTTGAAGTTCGATGAAACTGGCTCTGCTGTCGGGTATCTTACAAACATTTTCGAGAGATATGAGAAGCGCCCTCTTAACCACCCAGATTACGATTTCGAAAATATGTCTCTCATGGAATTTGCTATGTTGTTTGAAACACATTATCCGAAAAAGGTTGAAGACGATGTTGATGTTGATGAAGATGCTTATGAAGAGATAGCTTTGGAACGAATCGATCATTTCATCAAGTTGACTGATAATTCCAAAATGCGGAAAAGAACCGTACCAGCAACGATTAGAGTGCCACATTTCAAAGCAGCAACAGATCCAGAAAACTTTTATTATAGTTTGCTTCTTCAGTACACGCCTTTCAGAAATGAAAACGAAGTAATGGCAAATTTTTATTCTGCAAAAGAAGCTTTTCTTGCAAAGGAAGAAGACCTAAAAGCCAAATCAGCGTACATGGAAACTTACAGACAGCGTGACAAAGAATTAGAAAACGCACTAGTTCAAGTCCATGCTTTCCAAGTTTTAGAAGAGCACGAACCTCTTGAAATAGACGATGAAGTGGAATATGAGAGCGACTATCAGATGAATGACCAGGAGTTTGATACAGCGCGAAATGCCATGAATGTAGAACAACGAAATCTGTTTAATAGACTCACAACTTCTATTCAAAACCAACTTCAAGGTTCGCCTGACCGAGAATACATCTTTATCACCGGTGGGGCTGGAACAGGAAAGTACTGAGAAGTCAAATTAATCGTTGTTAGGGTAATGTTGCTAGCTACACATAAATTTTCTACGACCAGCCTCCACATATGAAACCAGCAGTACATCTTTGGGAATTTTTCTCCTTATGCGAGCTGAACGAAAACATGCGTCAAAAAGGTGACAATACGTTCATCAATATTTTGAATGCCTTGAGGATTGGAGAAATTGAAGCTGAACATATCAGAATTTTGATGCAAAAAGTATCAAAAGAAGCAGATGGTGAGTTTTCCATTGAAAAAGCGCTGAGAATTTATCCGACGAACAAACAAGTACACGACCACAATGAGCTGGTGCTCAAAAAATTCGAAAGAAACAACGCGCGAATTTACACTGTTAAGGCACACGATAGAATTATCGATTCCACGAGGAACATAGAGGACGTTGAGTTAGAAAGAATCATACCATCTGATCTCAACAAATTGGGGGACTTCCAGCAGAGTTAAAGATATTCACAGGAGCTAAGGTAATGCTTCGTTCAAACGTCGATGTTTCCAAAGGACTTGTAAATGGCACCATTGGATTTATTGAAGAAATCATCTGGCCAAATTTCCGACGTGCACAAATGTATGAAAACGACGTGCCTTCAGTGAGAGTGAATTTCGGTCAAATTGGCGTTCACCAAATATCGCCCATTGCAGTTCAATTTCCGGCAAAACACAGTTACGGAACAGCCGAACGGAGCATGCTACCGCTAGTGTTATCCTGGGCTTCGACCGCACATAAAATGCAAGGATCAGCCGTCGACTATGCAGTTGTGTACTTGGGACCAAAAATATTTCAAGAAGGACAAGCATACGTTGCTTTAAGTAGAGTTCGCTCATTGGAAGGTCTAAAGATCGAAGAATTAGACTGTTCAGTTTTGATAGGCAAAAAACCTTGCAACATACTAGCACTGGACGAAATGAATAGATTAAGGACACTTTAACTTAAATTAATTGATTTCCTTTTAATTGGAATTGTATATTATTTTTGTAAATAGTTGTAAATAAATAAAAAAAAATTGATTATTTGGAAATGATACATAATTAATTAAAAAGACTAAAAAGAAAAAAAAGAAAAAAAAATTAAAAAAAAATTTTTTAAAAAAATTCTTTTATTTAACTTAAAATGATAGAAACAGTAAAAACGAACTAAAAAGTAAAAATATAAAAAATATTAACCAAATAAAATAAATAAAATATGTAAACACTATAACAACAAAATAAAATTCCTACTTATCTTAAACAGTTAAATAAAAGAATGACGCATTTTTATCACTTCGTCATATTGGCCGTTATGTATTCTTTAAGATAATGATTTTCGGATCGGATTATTTCCCGAGAAAATACATGTTGCAAAAATCTATTGGTTGGTGATCTCTTTTTAGATTTTGTCCAAACTTTTTCTTCTGAAACTGAAATCGCAAATATACAAGGAGGGCCATAGTTTCCCCCAGACATGGAAGTGATGGATGGAAGGATAGATAATTTGTGGGAGGTGGGGAGATCATAGGGAGGCAGGGAAAAGAGGGAAATGAAACAAGCAGCGGCAAGCTACAAAGTATGTAGGTATTTTCTCTCAAAAAGCGAGGTGGTTTTAGAGCGTTTAGGGGAGAGTGTGGGGATGGAAGAGGGGTTGGGGTAGGAGTGGGGGTGCTGGCGATGAGGTGAGGGGTTTTGAAGCCTCGAAGAGATATTGGTGATTCCATATATAGTTATGATAAGAAGCTATATGCTATGAGGGGACGTATGTCCGTAATTATATAGTCATGGTTCTACGACTTAACGGCCACAGAGACTTTTGATCAGGGAGCTTAAATACACAACATACTAAAAAATCAGCCAATTTGACGGAAACCGGATTTCCATACATTCTGTGCGGGGTCCTTTGTTTTTTTCTTGGTGAAAAATTTAGTCGTGATTAAACGTGTAGTGAACAATGATCTACATTTTGTAATTGAACTTATAATAAAAAAAAAGAGAATTCAGAGCAATTTTTGTGAGTTTATTTTGTGATTGAACTTATAATAAAAAAAGAGGATTCAGAGTGAACAATAATCAGAGCAATTTTTGTGAGTTTAAGAGATTCAGAGATTTTTGCGGTTACGAGATTCAGAGGCAAGTGATTTTACATTTATGAAAATGACGCCACAAAGCGAATTTAGAGTTTAGTTAGATTGTTTTAGAGGAAAATAATGCAATTTCTTTTCATTTAATGCATGTGTAATGTACCAAAATCAAAATCCCATCCAGATTTTGGGTGCATTGCATTAACAAAATTAGTTTCATAAATTGCGAAATACCCCTCAAAATTCAACCTTACATAACCTAATAAAGTCAGATAAATTAGAAGAAACTTTTCCAAACGTTGAAGTTGCTACAAGAATATTCCTTTGCCTAATGGTTACCAATTGTAGTGGAGAGCGTTCATTTTCGCAGCTTAAAAGAATAAAAAATGAATTGCGAACAACAATGTTACAAGAACGACTAAGTAATTTGTCAATTATGTGCATAGAAAGTGACATCCTTCAAAAAATTGACTTTGAGAATATAATAGAAGATTTTGCTCAACCCAAATCCCGAAAGAAACCATTATCGTAATCGCAACCAAAAAACCAGCAGCATACTAATATCATTAATGACATATTATTATATATTTGATACCCATAATAAATAAAAGATCATAGTCGAAAAATGTAAGTATAATTCACTTTCTTTAGTTTCCAAAAGGGCCCCAAATTCTTGTGTGCCCAAGGGCCCCAGCATAGTTTAAGACGGCCCTGCTTGTGTCATAATTTTGCATTTCTCATTTCTGGCGTATTCTTAAAAATTTCCATGAAGCAACAGATATCAAACAGCCACGCAGAAACAACAGGCAAAGGCAAGGCGCATGGTAAAATTCCCAAGAAAACCCTCGCCAAACGAACGGCGAACGATGTTCTGAGCTGGCGCGAGAAATTAAATAAATGTAGGCGACTGTAGGGTCCTACTGGCAGAATCCTAGAAGAAAAATTTCAGCTCAGCTTGTTTGTTCCTGATGCGAGTTCTTTATGTTATATCTTCTTTGGTACCAGTCACACCACTCTCCTCATCAATCTAGGGCATTGATCAGACACAAAAATAAAATTGTAGGGCGTAGCGTAACCCGAGTAAATATGTAAATAGCATTTATAAATATATGAGCGTTTGTTACCACAACACACGTCTGACAGTTTATTAAACTGTCATGGCAACCGCCAGCAATATTTGCTGCGTTCCATTGGGCCTGGCCAAGTACTCGCAAGTATTTCCAAGTGCCACGAATTACACATCCTCTTGGCTGGAGGTTGTTGAGTAGAAATTTCACAAGTAGTCACGCGATTTTTTTCCGCTAGGGGGTTTTCATATTTTCATAAATCTGTGTTCCATTGAACATCTACTCGCAAATACTTGCGAGTACTTGGCCAGGCCCAATGGAACCCAGCAAATATCACCACAACACACGTTTAACAGTTTATTATGCTGTCATGGCAACCACCATATTGGTTGCCACATTGTCCTAGCCTCCCAACTAAAACCGTATAAATACGGGAGGCTGGAGAGTGGAGTTCACTGGTCATTCGATCACTAGCTGGCTTTCCGGCAACACGAAGATAAGAGCTTTCTTTTACTCCACAAGTGGCTTTCCTACATTATCAGGCTTTCCTTCAAGTCGCACACCTAGATTTAAAGGGAACTAACAAAAAAATCTCAATTTTTGAGTTACGCACACCATCGAATTCCTTATCTCAATACCTACCGACCAATAAAACACATTTAAAAATATCTCCACTACTCGACGCTACATGGCGCCAAATGCCTCTTTTGTTGAATGAGCGAGTCTCGCTACCTCCTACCAAAACAGCGACATCGCTAGTTGCAATCAGTATTACAAGCGGAGCGCACGTGCCCGTCGCGAACAAATTGGAGTTATTTTGAGTTGTACCCGTATTGTTGAAATTTGAAGCAGTATTCTTTTGAGTTGTCACCATTTTGATGGTTAGTGGTGAGTAAATTAATACAACATTTCGAGTTGAACCAGTATTGCTGGCAGGGTGAGTAAAGTTTTTATTTTTATTTAGAATTGTTACCGTATTGTTGAAACATTTTTGAATTTGTAGTTGAGTCTGTTTTGTTGAATCATTTTTTAAACTCTTATATTTCTTTAAAAAATAAATGAAATAGATTTTTTTTGCTATTGGCGATTGGAGTCTTTTTATCTTAATATAATTTTATTTTCATCCTAGCAACTACACAGTTTGTTCCGTTTTTACTGATCAATTTTTGAGTTAGATCTCTTTAGATGGGCTCCGCCAAATCTAAAGAAGAGATCAGGTATATTTCTAAATAAACAATTGATGTGTTTAGAAACGTAGCTCACAAGCTTATTACAACTTATCCAGTGGCGGATTTCCCAATAGGCAACATAGGCGCGTGTCTAGGGCGCCAAATTTTTAGGGGCGGAAAAAAATTGGAGTGAGTTTTTTTTTATTTTAAAAATAAAAAATAATTTAAAAACAATTTGTCATGAGTTAAATACACAAAAAGCAAGTGTTTTTATGATTAAAGAATTATTTCTTTTGAAATATTATTTCTGTCTTTTTTGAATTCTCGCGCCTCCTCGCTCGTAGTGAACAAATGCGCCCGGGAAAATTACTGCAATATTTGATTGACAGTAACATGGAAGATGTTTTTCCAAACGTGGAAATCGCTTTAAGAATGTATGTTTGTAAACCAATAGCGAACGCGACTGCCGAACGATCAATTTCTGTTCTGAAAGTTACCTGAGGTCACAGATATCTGAGGATCGATTAAACTCGCTAGCATCCTTAGCGATTGAATCTGATTTAACTAAGACTATAGATTATAACGATGTGATAAGTCAATTTGCAATACAAAAAGCAAGACGTGTGATTATATAAATTATTATAAGTTTTAACTTATAGACTTATATTATTTATATTATTGATTTTGACTTTAACTTATTTCAATTAAACATTTCATAACGAAAAATCTTTTTATTTCAAAAACTCTTATTTAAAAATAAGGGGGGGCGGCTGAATTTCAGATTTGCCTAGGGCGCCGACCAACGGAAATCCGCCACTGAACTTATCCTAACACTTTCGGTTATAAGGACATGGAAGGTAATATGATGTCGCCTCGAAATTCTCCATTAATATGATGCAAAGAAATCATTATTTGAATCGGTCAGAAAAATTAAACCAAAAAACAATATTCGTTTAAGAATGAGACGATTTTCGAAAAATTTCGAATATACTTGCAAAAATTGGAATCCAAATGAACATACAAATGTAGACGAGGAAACCACAAAAAAAAAGGACATTTTGATGTGATTTAATAGGCAAGTAGTGTTGGGGCAACTGGTAACCCTGTTCCAAATTCATCGTGAGCCGTCAGCCTTAAGTGGAGATAATTCAGCCGAGGAGCCTGCCTGCCGAACGGGCCCAATTTATTCTGATCCTGGCAGTACCAGAGTGCAGTACCGGAGTGCAGTACCGGAGTGCAGTACCAGAGTGCAGTACGAGAGGAAGTCAGTCAGTCAGCAGAGAGCCAGCGCACGTGAAATGTCACCTTCCTACATCGAACCAGCAAACCAAGCGACTTGGAGTTTTTATTAGCGACAAATAAAGTTAGCACCCCTAAAAAGGGGTTTAGTTTTGGAAACCTGCCCAACCAGCCCCGTAAAAAAGAATTCCCCAACAAGTAGCTTTTACCAAAGAGGAGTACATTGAAATACAGGCAATAATGAATGAATTATACGTTGAGCAAAGAAAATTGTTCAACGACCTTGCAAAATCACCTAATTTTAGATATATAACCGACACTTGGCCTTTACTTTTAAAAAAAGAATTTGTATATGGTCATTTTGAGAGTTTAACAGAAAAAAACATTTAATATCGCCTCAACGTTTGCGGAAAAAACCCGAAGAATCATTAAATATGCAGAAACTAAAAACCCAAAATAATGATTAATGTAAACAAAATAAGGCCGAGCGAGATTCTTGTTGGTCTTGATTTTTTGTGCCATTTTTTGATGAAGATTTAAAATTTTTATGCAAATCTTATGATGTAAGTATAAAATAATTTTGTCATGGAACTTTACATTTTTTCTCATTACATTACTTACCCTATCTTGTCTTAAGAGGGTATTCTGGCAATGAAGCATGAAAATAAGTGTAATATCGAAATCTTTTGAAGATTTGCGAATTCTGGTTCATACTGCTTTGATTTTATTTGATTTTGCTGTAATAATAAGAATTTTTCAACATGCAAAAAAAAAAGGTTTTTTCAATATAGATTACCAAAATACCCTTTAACTTCGCCTTGTCTATTTTCTATATTCATTTTTAACAAATTCATGAATATGTTTTATATTTTAATTTTTATAGATTGGTACACAACTTTCCGATGTAACACCTCGAACCTATTCTCCTTGGTTTGCCATTTGCGGTAATTTATTTAATTATATTAAACTTTTTTAAATAACCTAATTTCCTTAATACAACATACAGAAACAAGCGATGACCGACGCATTCTCTATGTTTTTATTGAAAGGGAGATTCCAAACTCAACCTCCAAGGACATCCAAGAGGGATTATTGCAGGTGTTTTGTGTTTATTTTATTCTAAACAAAACCTACCCCGAGGAAGTATCTCAAACGTTGGATTTTATCCAAAGATATTTTTTTGAGATCCACACAGACATAACAAGAGGGAAGAAGAAAGACACCAATGCTATGACGAAAGTCTTACGTTTAATAAATGCAGTTTCACAAGAATATAAATAAATAAATGTAATTGATTAAAAACGAAAAGGAGAACTTAGAACCCTATTGCGAAAATCGTCATTTCTGCGATTGCTACAATTTTAGCATTGTAAATTTTCTAAATTAAAAAACGGCTATTTATTTGCATTAAAAGCTTGAAGCAATAAAATTGTGATTTTTTACATAGCTCGGCACGTACTGTCAGTCCCCAAACATATTTCCTATTTATTCGGGAGATAGATACAAAGGTTTCATCTACTTTGAGAAGCATCGTTACCTACTTTCAACTTAACCTATTTTCCCTCTTTGTTTAGATATTTTACAACTTTCATTAAAAAGTTTTCATATATGTAATTGAATACTAAATTAATATCTAATCTTGTAGGTATTTGCTCTAGCTTGAAATATTCATTTCATCTAATCTTATGCTTACGCAACCAATTTATAAATGGAAACTTTCTCCACAGAAGGAGTTGATTAAGGTTCTCAAATTAGACAATTTAGACCTTTTCATTTTTCGAATTTTAACAATTGTTTATATAAGGATTAGCTAAAGTTTCTAGAAGTTTGAAAATCATACATTGCTTTAGGAAATTTTTAGGTGAATTGGCAACTGTTTTCTTTCTGTGTGAGGTTTGCGTGAGAGGTACACAGACTCGACTGCCATTCAAGGATGTGGAGACACGTGCAGCCGAAGTTTTGGAGATGGTTTATTCGGATCTGTGCGGTCCCACCGATATCAAATTGCTTGGTTATTTTATGGCGCTTGTTAATGACTGCAGCAGAAAGGTGTTTGTATATTTTTTGAAGTCGGACGTCGGAAGCTTTTCAGAGATTTGTTGATTTTAAGAATCTGGTTGAAAATCAAACATCGAAAAGAATAAAAGTTGTACGCACTGATAACGGCATGGAGTTTTGCAGCGATTCATTTCAGAAGATGTTGAGCAGGTGTGGCATAAAACAATAAATACGACTCCTTACACGCCGGAGCAGAATGGGCTAGCGGAGACAGACAAAAGGAATAAATTGTTGGTAGAGTCAATAGTATTTAATTATAACATTGTACAATTACAAATCATATTGCTGGTCTGAATTTTACGATTATGTCTTGCCGCAAAAAGACGTCCTCTTACAAATTAAAAAATCAGATAAATATGAAATGAAATCAGGAACTTAATAAATAGAGCTGTTTGTTATCTACGTATATACAGTGTTGGAAAAGCTAAAGCAACTCAACACAAAAAAAGTAGTCTTTAAGAAAAAAAAAACAAGGGTATGCTTTAATTTGAAATAAAATATACTTAAATTAATCCTCTTACATCGTTCTAAATAACGACAAAATAATATTATAATAAATTCAACATATCACACTGATAAACAATCTAAGTTCTTACAAGTAATAAAAATTGTCTGGAAAAAACTAAAGCAACTTTTATTCAGGTCAAAGAATGAAAAAGAAAAACGTAGTTTTACAATTTATAAGCGAATTCTTTTTGTTATCCTCTGCACGGCTATGAATGTAACGACTAATGTACCGTTACACAATTTTAACGGTGATGCACGATAAGAATTATTTGCTTGGTCCTTTCATTCGAAGAGTGATTTAATTTAATGAGTATGGCTAGGAATAAGTACACCGATTTCACCAAGGAGTGCATCACAAGTGATTTTAAAAAGGGTTTGACTCAAAAGGCCTTATGTGAAAAGTACAGTACAAGCAAATCTGTGATATCAAGACTTTTAAAAAAATTTAAAGCGACCGGTAATGTGAAAACTATCCACAAAGGTGGACGTCCGAGGAAGACGACAGCACGAGAGGATGCCCTCATTATACGAAAAATAAAAATAAACCCTTTTGTACCATCAGCCGAAATTCTCAGGCAGATCCCGTTGAATGGTACTGATAGGACCATCAGAAATCGAGCCATCGAAGCCAAACTTCCTGCAAGAAGTTCAGCAATATCAAAAAAAAAAAAAAAAAAAACCAACAAGCGAGGATTAAATTCGCTGAAAAATACCAGAACTGGACCCAAGAACAGTGGAAAACAGTTTGATTTAATTTGATTCAGTCTGATGGAATGACAATTGTCAGACGTCCTATCGGAACAAGACTCAATCCTAAATATTGTAATCATACAATAAAACATGGTGTGGTGTGGTGTGGGGATGTTTCTCCTGCGCAGGAACTGGACCCATTGTTCAAATTGAAGGCAAAATGGATCGGTTGCTGTACAAAGAAATCCTGGAAAATCACATGCCACATCTTTGGAGGTTTCAACACGATCGCGATCCAAAACATACCTCAAAATTTATAACTGACTGGATCAGAGAGAAGCATATCGATATTCTGGATTGGGCTGCGCAATCACCTGATTTAAACCCTTTAAAAAATCTATGGGAAATTGTTAAGAGGCAGTTGAGAGGACAGAGGTTCTCCAACCAACGGCTGTTGTTGGAAGCAATACAATCAGAGTGGTCGCAGATTCCAAAAAAAACCATTGAGAACCTTATTTTATCGATGCCAAGATGTCAATCCGTAATCAAACAAAAGGGTTTCACTACTAAGTACTGAAATTTATTATGTTATTATAATTTTTTTAACTTTAGTCGAGTTGCTTTAGTTTTTTCCAGACAATTTTTATTACTTTTAAGAACTTAGACTGTTTATCAGTGTGATATGTTGAATTTATTATAATATTATTTTATCGTTATTTAGAACGATGTAAGAGGATTAATTTAAATATATTTTATTTCAAAGTAAAGCATAACCTTGTTATTTTTTTCTTAAAGACTACTTTTTTGTCGAGTTGCTTTAGTTTTTTCCAACACTGTATAAATAAATTATATTTTGTTATTGTTTTTAGTTTTTGTACGAATTATAACACATTTAATAAATAACAGTCAATGAATTGAAAAATTCGTTTAGTGTACTCCTTTCAAAAGCATCATTTCGTAGCTAATTTCTTAATTCTTAAAAGTGGAGAGAAAGTTTATCATACGAGATCAGATAAAGATAAAAATTAATAAAATATATTTTGAATATGAATATCAGCTAATTCGTCGTAAATGAGATAGCCTGTATATTGATTAGTCGCCAATACAAAAGATTTGTTTGAGAAGGCATAAAATATTTATGATCAGCTCTATTTGTAAATAAGCGCTGTAAATAATAATAAATAAATTGTAAATGCCTCTACCGAATTGAAAAATAATTCAATTGTAATAAAATGTGTTAGAAATTGCTTATTGTCTTTGCCTTGCATTTGTGTAGAAAACAAATAAGCTAATATTTTAAGGAGTTCGAAAAATCCTTTTACTTTGCCCACGTGAATAGTCTGATTAGTAACATGTTTCATATAAATAATATAAAGGCTACTTTGAAAACGACTACAAAATGAAGCAATAGCTTCTTTTTCCCACCCCATCGTGCACGCACCTGGAGGTAGATGACGCTTCTCGATGACAAACTTTTTCCTTCTCAGCTTGAACGCAAGATCAGTTGTCTCCGGTTTAAAAACTGCCAGTGAATTCAAAGCAGTCATCCTTTTCACGTGAAGAAGCCCATGATATTCCTTGAAGAACAGATTCGTCTCCATCTCAGAGCCCGCAAATGCCTCTAGTTCAACAGATATATCAAACAAATTTCGAATCCTAGGCGCAAGCGTTGCATCCTAAAAAAAGTAAAGTTTACTTACTTGCATACAAAAGTTAAGTAAAGTACCAACCAAAACATTAATCAAATGCATCGGGATTGTTAAACACACTGCCGAGTGGTACCTCACAATCGACTTTAAAGTTGTTAAGAATTTTATCAAGTCTAGTGTAAAACCATCTTTGTACCAAAGTGGAGATCCCTGGGATGTTAAGAAAATCCTCAAGATATTCTTCTCATTGCTACTATCCTTGAGACTGTACTTATCGCTTTCCGATTTATCACTTAGCTCTTTAAGCACACTAATGTAAGCAGGGTTGCTAAAGATCTTTTGGTGGTTGCTAAGAACATTTCCTGCTTGGTGCTCCGCCCATTCCCAAGATGAAATATCAACGCACTTAAAGTTGCCTCGTCGATTTGTTCAGTTAAATTGGAGTACCGCACTGCGGTGACCGCTGATTGTTCTGAGTTTACAACGGGCAAATCACTGTACCGCCAAGCGATTCTAATTCCACCTTCAAGATCTTGATTTCTAAATTGAGGGTTCTCAGATCGGCCTTCTCCAACATTTTGATTTTCGACCGGTTTAGGGAGCTTTGTTACCTAAAATATATTTGTTTAATTCCGAAAGGCTTCTACAGACTTCAAATAAATTACCAATTCCTTCGGGTCGTCGTCCAAGCTTGCCACAAAACTCGACTACCCAGAAAAACGCCTTCCGTTAAAAAGTACTTCCTCAAAACTTTCGAGTACACAGCGAATTTATCTTCCTCTGCAAAATTAAAAGGAAATCAATTCACTTTCTTAAATTTCATTACAATTCTTACCAATAAGTGGTCCATTGATGAATTCCCAGTTCATGTAATGAGCTGGCCATTGTAGACGCTAGTTTTTGTACCGACGATGTTCTTTAGTTCGGTTCTTTTTCTAAAACTCGACATTTTACCCGACGCGACGCGCAAATATCAGAAACGAATAACGAAAACAGTTGCGGCGTTCTGAAGCACATGTGACAACAACGACAGCTGATCCCGTTGTGAATTCTTGGAGGAACAAACAAAAATGGAGAGGCTTTATCAAGAAGATTTTAAGAATTTCTCCACTAAGGGTACGTTCAATATCTCGACTCGAGTCGACTCGGGTAAATCTGACTTACTCCGGAGCGTTCAATATCTCACCCGAGTCGACTCGAGTCATTTTTACTCTTACTCTATGTCGTTCATTATCTTACTCGAGTTCACACGGACTATTGTCTGTGAACTCTTAGATTAGGTTGTATGCGTGAGATGTTTGACTCGGGTTGCCGTTCATTATCTTACTCGAGTCGATTAAGCTTACTCGAGTCAGTTTAGACAGTGGTAAAAAGGTCGAAGCAAAGTGACTCGACGTTAAATTTGACGTCATCATGGAAGCGCTTGGGGTACTTGTAACGTACCAAGGAGATGCTGTTGCGGAAAATGGGGAGATAATTACCCAAGAAAAGGCAAGGTGGAGCAGAAATGCTACTTTGCCTACTTTGCCTTATTGATGCCTATATATACCTACAAAATGATTTTTCGTCAGACAGAGTAAGGCGTGAAGTAGTATGGAAAAAAGTTGCAGCGAAAATACAAGAAAATAATTTTAACTATATATTCTCCATTGCAACACTTAAAATATTTCATATTATTACTTTTCTCTCCATGGTTATACGCTGTTATGACAAATTTGATTTTTCTATGACATTAAGCACACATTTGTAAGGTTGGACTCGAGTAAAAATGACTCGAGTCGACTCGGGTAAGATATTGAACGCTCCGGAGTAAGTCAGATTTACCCGAGTCGACTCGAGTCGAGATATTGAACGTACCCTAAGGCAGGGTCTCCATTAGAAATTTCTGTTATAACATTTCTGTCTTGACAGATAAAAAACTAGCATGAACAGTATTTTTATAACAGATTTTGTGTTGTAACAGAAAATTTGATATATTATTCCGGACAGAAATGTCTGAATAAAAATGTTTTCACTTGTCATTTGGTACGTTATAAAAATAGTCGGAAAATGCAATATGCAAATATAGTAAAAATGATAATTCGGCAATTTTTATGATTTTAAGTAATTTTAACTTTTGTAAGGCACGATGTTTACTTGTCAACGACATGGTGGTAAATGAACTTTCAAAATAGAATTTGTCCATGCATAGTATTAAATTTCTTAGGGTAATGCGAGACTAGGAGGACATCAGCGCTGAATTAGTGCACTAAGTCCGCATTTGATGCGAAACTTGGCATTCTTACGCGAGTGCAGACTTCAATAAAGATATAAGATATACATAACTTTCAACTTTTTCAGAATGCTACGGAAAGCATAACCTCAAAAAAAACTTAAATTGTCACAATTAAATGATTTGTAGTGCTCCGAGTGGACGCAGGACGGTTAAGTAGAAAAAAATGAATTTAGAAGAATTTATCGAGGATATCCGAAGACATACAGAATTGTATGGCAAAAAAAGTAAAAATTATATGAATACTAACTTAATGCTGCTTTGCCTTTTTAGTTTTTTATATTCTCGATATAGCTTATATAACTCACAAAACAATTCAGAATATTTCGACAGCTTACTTATTTCCATTTTGACACTAACAGAATTGTCAAATTTCGGAAGCATTGGAACCAGGCATCTCAACGGAATGGTGCGGAACCGACGGATCGGAACGGTGCGGATACATTGGGATCCCGGCTTTACAGTAAAGGACTAATTTGCCGCATCCGTCACCTAGGTTTTTTTGTAGTTTTTGTGTCATTTTTGTCGGTAAATCAGTGATAAAATAAGAGGAATTTATAATATGGCATAATAAAAGTCTAATTCTCATAATGTGATAACAAAATTAAGAAATTGTGTGAAAAGCAGTATTTCAAAATGGAATAATTTCATGTTTGAATTCGTTTTAAGGTGATTAACACATAAAATGAGTTATGTCACAATTTTTGGTGCAATTACTTGATATGTTTATGTCATTAAAATTGAGTAATGTTCCAAAAATATATTTATTAATTCAAACCCAGAGCTAACTGCTCAAAATTCGTTAATGGTGGGTGTTTTTCTTTATTCATTCCGAATATTCGGAACGCTTAGAGGGCGTTTTTTTATTCGTTCCGTTGTTCTGTTCCGTGTTTCTTTATTTATTCGGAATATTCAGATCGTATTCTTTTCGTACTACCTCCAGAGGTAGAATAAACGGAATGACAGGACTTGAATGCGTCAGTGGAGCAGCTGATATACGTCAACGCTGATATAAATTAAACTAAAAAGTGACAGTCAAAATAAATTAAACTAAAAAGTGAATTGTAAAGTGTGTGATGGAGGAGATATGCCATGGTAAGTCGATGCCTTTGTTGGTTTGCTTAATATGTTATTTGCTTAATATGTTACAGATGAAATTATCCCTGAAGTGGACCCCGGGGGACATCAAATGCCTCATTTATATGGGGAGAATATTTCTGACTTCGACTGCCTCCCGAAAAAGAGGGTTTGGGCAAAAGTTGGCGCTGAGATGCGGCTAATTGAATTGAAAACTTTCTCTGCGGTGTTTAAGAAAGTAAAAGACCATAACAACGTAAGCGGCAACGAGCGGAAATCGTGGGAATACTTCGACGAACTGGACGAGATCTTATTCCGTCGACCCGAAATAATAGGGCCCTATGTACAATAAGCTCACTCTTTTTGGGCCCTATTACGAATATCGTCATTTCTGCGAACGAATATTCAGAAATGACGATATTCGTAATAGGGCCCATAATAATTTATCCTGCCAAGGAGGTTGTTAATTTTTTTTTATATGCATACATATTTTCTTTGTACCCAAGAAGGTTGTTATTTTATGAAATAAACAATGTTATTTTTTTCGCTAGTTCCAATATTATTATTTATTATTTCAGAGAATGTTTTGATATAAAAACTGAAAACTCTCAGGTGAGAGACGAAAATATGACCATATGACAGGGAAGCTTTTTCTCAAAAAAAGTTTCGATCTTCCCATGCAAGAAATCGGCGAAATGAAGGGTTAAGGCCAAATTTTGGGCTTTGAAATTACCATTTTCGAAGTTTGCCGGAGGCTCCCCCGCTTGTTTGTGGGCGGATCGGGTCGTGGGTGGTATCGTTGGAAAGCTTGAAGGCTTAGCTTTCTAATGCGTTATCAACCAGTATCGTAGGATGTCTCTGAAAGAACTTATAATGCATTTTCTAGGTTAACGTCCTCCACATTTTCAATCGCGATTTTGAGAGGGAAGGACCGATTTTAGGGGGGGGGGGGGGTGTCCGAACAAACGTTGATCAGGAGACCATTTAGATCGATTGGCATACCCCTGTTCAGACCTTAGCAAAACACCCTGTATAATACATATTTTATATTTTCTCATTTGTATTTATTAATAATGTTGCTAAGGTCCTATACGATTTTGTGATACTTCAAATATAATAGTAGGTACACTTAAAATATCAGGGAAAAAAAATTATTAATCAATGGAAACTCGGTAATTATAAAAAACACAACGGTTACAACTCTGCTTGTAATAGCTTTTAAACACTTGGAAAATAAAACAAAAATATGAGATGTTATTGATTTCAAATTTCTTCGATTTTCATACATATGTTCATATTGCTTATGGTTTTTTTTTTAAAAAAATCAGTAAAATGTGATATAATTTTACGTTATAATATAATATAATTTGTAAAGACACAATAAATGCAGGATGCTGCTAAAACTGCCTTACATAACTGGGTTAAAGTTAAATTTCCATTTAGAAAGATATGGTAGATTTTAGCAGTTAAGTTGCCCGAAAATGTCCTAAAACTTGCATTCGATTGCAAACACAACGGAAGCGGGCTAAGTAAGTACTTACCTATAATCAGCGCCAATCGGCTCAAGCAACTTAATATTGTTTTTTTTTCGTCTGTTCGTGTGTGCTTGAGAATTGACACGGAAAATTACGACACCTGGAGAATGCAAATGGAGGCTGTCGTCATCGAAACAGATGCCTGGGACTTCGTAAAAAGGCAAGGAGTTTAAGGACGTTCCCAAAGAGCAGACACAGTGCACTCTTTCGCCTCCGCTCACCCGCGCAGAACTACAAAAATGATTTCATTGCGTCGTTTTTCAGATCTGGCCAAGTCGCCATCTCTCACTTCACGAGAAGTGAAAATCATCGAAAATTAGCTCATTTTTAATATTTTTTATAACAAAACCAATACCGCTTGTCATAGTGATTTTTACAGGAAGATATTCGCTATATCTTTAATTAATAGTTATCAGTTTTTTAAAGCAATTGTAAGAAAATTACTATTGTAGGACTCTCAAGTGTCAGAGATTACAAGCAGATGGCGCTGCCGTTGGGCGAATGAATTTTGAATGGCTGAAGTTGGCTACTAGGCAGAGTCTGGCCGACACTCGACAGAGAAGGACGTGAATTAATAAAGTGACTGAACTGAAACGTGACCGGCACCTTTTTATTTAATAATTTAAGTAATTCTGACTCCTATACTATTGTTATTTAATAAAACATTAGCTTTAACATCGATCTGGATAGGGTTCCCATGTTAAATATGCAAATTTTAATAGTCAATATTTAGAAAGTTACTACCGCAAGAACGATTGAAAAAAATTTCTACGTATAAAGGACACTTATATGTGTATTTAAAGTTTCAAAAGAATCGTAAGAAAATTGATTTTTTTGGGAACGTCCTTAAGCCGAAGTTCGAGGAGGGCGATGTCAAGCAGGAGGCGGTGGACACGTGGATATTGGGTGAATCAAAGGCGAAGTCCGACATTATGCGAGACATCCCGGGAGGTTTGATTAAATGTGCAAGGTATTTACCATAGAAATATAAACTAAGCACGGAACGGCTGCAACGTGTAAAAACCCTGTACGTGAGCGTACACTCAAAAGTAGCTTGTCCAAATAGTACAGCAATAGTGTGCAAGAGGGACGCTGATACCGAAATGTCGAATGAAATGAACAAGGTCTCTTATTGAGTGAATGGTGGCGTGCAAAGTCAATATTCGGAGGGGCATGTGGTTTATGCCAGGAACTTTGCAATTTATGTTTATGAATATGTGTCTTTATTTCTTCAATTTTGCAGTAAATTCAAACCATTCAAATTTCTTTAAACGCCCCTCTTATTATTTATACAAATATTTACGCCTGCATTGGCTGACCACACCTCCATAGCGAATTCTAACACATCTAGAGAAAGTGTACGCTGAATTTGACTTACAGCCATTCCGTTCCGTGCTTAGTTTATATTTCTATGGTATTTACCAATCGAGTGGACCAGCGTTTCTCGTTATCTTAATTTACCTAAACTACTTGAAACTAGCAAAGCGAATTTAGAATGGGAAAATTCTAGTTAGCTTTTGTTCAAATTTTTTGTTATTTTATGTCTTAGGGTATGTTCATGGTCGAGCGCTCCGCGGGGAGCGAATCCTCTCAATTCCATAATTCTCGTTTCGCTAGGCGAAATCGTCACTTCGATATTTCATAGTAAAGCGATTTCGCGTTCAAGAATTGATTGGTAACCAAGAAATGTGCGAAGAAAAATCAGACTAATGTTATTGTTAGAAAATAGTTATTATAATTACTTTCCATATTGTTTTCGTTTCGAACTTCCTCTTACAGTTTTCCCACTATTTTTTTATTATGGTAATCTGGAACTTTCAGATCCCATAAGGGCTTCCTTCTTGTGATACCATTTACAAAATCTTCCATTATTTAAATAACAAAATGTGTTAACACGCCCAACCACTTTAAATGTTTGAAGCGAATCTGCTCAACTAAACAAAAATTTTTATTTCCAGTCCCTCATCCGCTCGATCATCAACGTACCCTCAGACAGGTTACTGTACTGTGTGTGCTTTTTCATGAATACTGAATAAATAACCGTGTAATTACTGAAAATTAAAAGTAAAAAAAAATTTTTAAAGACAAACTTTTACACTGACATATAGAAATGGACCACTCGCCCCATACAAAATGCCTATAAAGCCATGGTGCACTTTCTAGTTCCCTCTTGCTCGCACCATTAACGGATTTTGAGCAGTCAGCTGTGGGTTTGAATTGCTGTCAAATGCATTTTTGGGGCATTAGTCCGTTTTATTTGCATAAATCCATCAAATAATTACTACAAAAATTATAAAATAATTCCTTATGTATCTTAAGTCACTTCAAAGGAATGCAAACATTAAATTACCCCTTTGTAAGATACAATTTGAATTTTACACTATTTCTAATTTTTCGGTAGAAATTGTGTTATTAAATTATGAAAATTAGTCTTTTCTTATCTCATATTTCAAATTCTTCTTATTTTATGTCTGATTTACGACAAAAATGGCACAAAAACCACAAAAAAGCATGAGTGGCGTAATAAGGCGAATCAATTTGGAATTAATTGGATTTATGTCCTTTTAGTGTAACTAAATTAAGTGAAGTATACAGCAAAAACACAAAAGTGATCTAATTTTTACTTTTGAGTTCTTAAAACAGTTGTTTAGCGATATAAATCGCATATCCAGAAGAGAGCATTTCAACGTTTTGCTGAGAATTTTTCAATGAAAAATGTGTTATTCCACAAACTTTTCGCCGCGAAATTATTTGGGATTTGATGCTACTTTCAGGGGAATCAGATTTAAGCGTGCAGGTTACAAATAAAATTAATATAATTTTTAAATTTGCCGCCTTTTGAAGTCCCCTATCTCGCATAATGCGAAAGAAATAGACAGATATATGCCTTCTATATCTGAACTCTCCTTAGGTGGGAACTTTCAAAAAGGTGCACCATTTGAGATAGCAAATCGAGTAGTCCATTTCTATATGTCAGTAAACTTTTATTAAAAAAATGTGAACAAAAAGTAAAAAACAAATTTAAGTGAGATTTGTCGTATATGTACGTATGTACTGTACATACATATATAGTAAGTATTCTAGGTTCAAAATAACTCCTGTCTAGGTAGCTCACCATCATAATATAGGCGTACGTAGATAGGTAAGTTCTAGGGAGATATATGTATAAATCTAAATCTTTTCGAAATATCTGGGGTCACGCTACTGCCCCGCCAAGTCGAGCCCAGCGGTACCATCCTTTTCTCGAAGTGACTCACGGCACTTTTGACTTCCCCTGTAACTTCGTTGTGGATAAGGCAAGAAGTTTGAATTTATAGTTATCTACATAGAGGTCATACCATAACTGACTATACTGCCAATGTACCTTATAATTATATACTATAGTTTACGAATTATCGCTAGTCAAAGTTCTTTAATTTTGTCACTGACACACTCAGCGATCATCAAAATTCTAAGGTACTTCTAGCAGTCTCACAAACTTCAAATTTTGAATTTTAGTTAGCGTTTAGCCTACAAAAGAAGGAAAAAATGAAAAATCCCGAAATTTCATTATATTAAATGAAAAATAATGATTTTATTAAAAATTACGTTCATTCAAAAAATAACGCATGCGCTTGTACTTGTGGCTACTTCACCACAACAGGAAAATAACACCAGATGGCGAAACGATCGTTTCACACCATCTGACGCCAGCGTCACGCCTCATAAGCGAACAAGGAAGCAACTCTTACATCCGAGCGACGAGCCAGCAGTCTTCTCCTTCTGATTGTAGCTGTCAAAAAGTGCAAGTGTAAATCAACGCCATTGTTGGTAACAAAAATAGAACTGAATAATTTGTGTTCATTATAACAGTTTGACAAAATAAAGTAAGACATTCCTAAATCCTAATCTGTTACTCAAGCGCATTTCATTTAAGTGGAGCGACACTCATACCCCACATACTCATGCTTGCCACTGGCCGCGATTGAATTTTGAAAGTGTGAATGTAGTAGGCTATGAATCGTTCTGAGGGTACGGTATTGCCCCCTCCAAGTCGATTAGTTTATTCAAATTTTGAATTTTAGTTAGCGTTAAGCCCATAGAGGAAGGCAAAAAAGGAAAAATCCCGAAATTTCATTATAGTAAATGAAAAATACATCAATGCATCTGAGAAAAATCAATAGAGACAGGGAGTGGGCTTTAAGAAAATCAGTAGCTGACGGACAAGAGATGTATATTACCCTCTAAAAAAAGGAGGAGGATGGCCTACAAAAAGAAATGAGATCCCATCAAAAACATAAAATGTAAAAAACTGCCAAGTCTCGCAACGCAGTTCTTCTGCCGTAAAAAGTTGTGAGATCTTATGTAAAACCAAGTCAGTTATATTAGTTAGTGTCTATGGAAGCACCTATTCAATAACTTTGTTATAAATTGTTATTTAATCAATTACCTATCAACATTTATAGTGACCGTATCAATATTAGACATTTTTATTTCTATAATAATTATAATTACTTGGCAATTGCACGGCCAGTATTTTAATTAGTAGAATATGTTACCGTGCAATTGCCAAGTAATTATAATTATTATAGAAATAAAGATGTCTAATATTGATACGGTCACTATAAATGTCGCAGGTTTTTATAGTAATTTTCAGGTAAAAAATCATAAAAAAAAATAACGCATCAAATGGACGGGAAAATCCCACAAAGTAATTAGCAATTACTTGTTCTATGTAATGAGGGGTATGCATTTTCTTAGAATTCGTAATTACTTAAAATACCTGAGTATTTGAGACTGTTCACAATCATGTGTCGCGGAGAGTATAACTCCATAGTTGTGATCGCTGTCGCATCTTCTTATGCCGCTGGTGGCGCCATTCATGAGAATTCTCGAAAAACAATAATTTTGACCACCGGCATGAGTTGAACTATAGGGACCTTCGAATTAGTACCTATATTCTGATGAAAATTGCAGGCGACCGTACGCACAGTTATAAGAAAACTATAAAATTTATAAAATTCCAAATTTTTTCTTTATTTTGTCCCATTATCTTGTATAATATTTTTTTTATCTTGCTGTCCTCCCTTTTGGCAGCCCCATATGCCTTTTGCATCTAACATCTATATCACTAATGAAAATTAATTTATTGTATTTAAAACTTAATGAACACATCGTGTAAAAAATGTACATATACATAAATATATTATTGTTTGAGTGTTTAAAACTGGTAACAAAAACAATAATAATAAAAAAAAATAAACATTTTTTGTTGATTTATGTTTTTAAAATATTTTATGATAGAACATTCTTCATCGTTATATTTCATTATTAACATTTTTGAAAAGTATATAAAACAAGAATTTGCTACTTACAAAAATAATGTACAAGAATAATTTCACTTCCTTTGATTTAAAACAGAACATTACTCTTTTTTGTATTGAACATTCAAAACTTACAATTTAGATCAGGAAAGTTTATCCATTACTTTGATAGCGATGTTGAATATGTAAGGTATACATTTACTTTTTTTATTCTTAATTCTATTTTGAGTTTCACATAAGACTCTAAACTTAATCAGACTATTCAGGTGCACAAAGTTTTAACGAAAGCTGAAGTGCAAAGCCAATAAACAGAAAACACATTTGCAAATAGCGCGAAGCAACAGCTAGAGTCGGAAAGGAAAAAAAAATTAGTATTTGATCATAATTTTGATTACACAACATCTAAATACAAGTTGAGTCCCCCACAATTGATGGTGCACTTCTCAAAATTAGCATCTCTGATGAAACCCGGGAAATATTGAAAACTGTTTCCGAGGTGTCCACTGTTTTTAATATGGTAAGTAATGTTGGAAAGATTGAGACCGAAAACTCTGTAAGGATTAAATAAAATTTTAAAACCCCCGACTAAAATGAGGTAAGTAACTAAAGAAAATTCGTCGGGGGATGCCATTCCCTGCCCTGAATTAAGAATAGGAGAATATCAATTAAGACTACATGCAATATTTTAGTTCATTTCAGGGCAGGTAATGAATGGCCTCACCCGACGAATTTTCTTTGGTTACTTACCTCATTTTAGTCGGGGGTTTTAAAATTTTATTTAATCCTTTTTCTATTACGACGTTTACATCCGTCGTGGGTTTTTTTCAGAATTTTTAATTGTGTTTTTTGATATATTAGGTACACATTTTATAATTTTTGGATATACATATGTACACTGGCACACATTACCCCACGTTGTAACTGTCAATGGTTCGCTGTTTGATCTCACTCTGTTCTGAACTCTCGCTGAATAAACACCATATAAATTCTAACAAAGGTTATGGGCCCAGGGCTAATGTGAGGTAAAGTGCCTCAAGATAGTTTTTTTTTCTACGTAAAAGGAAAAACTAAAGAATTCGCAGTGCCTAAAATAAGTTTTTTGAAGTGAAAACTTCTTTAGCGGCGTTGAGCACTTTTTTGGGATGGGTAAAAAATGTAAATTTCGCGTCAGGTCACGTGACCCTGATCGAAAAACCGTAAGACGGACAGGGCGCTTGCGCGAGTGTGCGTGTGTGTTTGTACACAGCCTGCTACGCGCATCTACGGGAAAAGCTTTAATGATTTGCCAATGATTTTGAGTGGAGATTTCAACATAAACTTTGCAGACGATAAAAATCAACTATTAATTGAATTTTTAAATAATGAATTTGGTTTAACGATGTCAAATGATCGCAATCTTAGCACAACGAAATACAAAACTACTATTGATGCGGTCTTTATTAGACATCTAAATAGATTCGAATCAAAATTGTTCGTTTCTTACTTCAGCTACCATAAACCTATTGTATAGTTTTAGAGATTGGCGATGATGATGCTGGTAATGATGATGGTGAAAGAGTCGTTGAAATTATGGATGAAAATTGATTTTTCTGAGAGATAAACTTTTTAATGTAAATTAATTGTAATAGTTCTGAAGTGTTAGATTTTTTATGTAATATAAATTGATATGTTTGTGTACGATAGCGCAATAAATGAATATTGTATTTTACCACATAAATGATAGTACTTTTATACTGATAAATAAAGCAATTCGTGAGAAATTATTCCCTAACCATTCCAAAATATTCAAAAATGCACAACGTTAATGTTCAAGTTTTCACTTCTGCCGGCACTCCCGGAGTACCACCCATTGTTTTTTTTTGTACGTGGAAGACTAAAGAGCCCCCGCGTGTGTCGCGATGTCACAGATAAGTTTTTGCCCCATCGAGAAGCTGGATGGAGACAATTATAAGCCATGGAGCATGCAGGTGCGAAGCGTGCTCATCCAGAGCGATTTGTGGGGATATGTGAATGGCACCAACCCTATGCCTGGGGTTGGTGGAGAAATCCCCAAGTGGGCCGAAAAGGATGGGAAGGCGCTTGCTGCTATTGTACTGGCGGTAAAATCATCCCAGCTGAGCCTCATTAGAAGGTGTTAGACATCAAAGGAGGCCTGGGACAAATTAAAAGCTGTTTTCCAGCCAAGGGGACCTGTAAAGAAGGTGAGTCTGTTTAGAAATCTATTCAGCATGAGATTCACCGAGGACCAGAGAATAACGGACTATTTAAAAAAGATTTTCGACCTCGTGGACCGACTAAGAGAGGTCGACTTGAAGTTGGAGGATAACAACAGTGTATGGGGACTAGCCTCCATTTAAATTTTAGGCTATACTGAAGTATAGTTCCCAATGCTCGGATTTCAATGAAATTGAGCAGGTGCCTTCGACTAGGCCTAATACCGAAGGATCTGAAATAATTTTGGAGTGGCAACCTTTAGTTTCGGAAATTTTTCAACTTTTAATTTTGACATTTCGTCAAGATTCAAGTTGAAAAATTCCGCCGCCAACTCAGATTTTCCGTGCAAAATTTCCATGAAATCCGATTTTGGGGACTCGTAGCACTGTTTCACTGATTCCCGCTGGACATTTTTAGCACAATTTCACAATTCACAACACTCGTATCGCACACAATTCGCGACCTGACGACCTGATCCGACCCGACATGTTTTGTTTATTAAAAACCGCCATGACATCTTCACTTTTTTCATATGTTTTGATTTTTTGTTTTTGTTTTTAAAGAAATTTTTTTATGTGATATATTCCACAAATGCGTGCTTGTCTCCGTGCGATGGGATATTTTTGTCTTCGAATTGTGAAATTGTGCTAAAAATGTCCAGCGGGAATCAGTGAAACAGTGCTACGAGTCCCCAAAATCGGATTTCATGGAAATTTTGCACGGAAAATCTGAGTCTGCGGCGGAATTTTTCAACTTGAATCTTGACGAAATGTCAAAATTAAAAGTTGAAAAATTTCCGAAACTAAAAGTTGCCACTCCAAAATTATTTCAGATCCTTCGGTTTTAGGCCTAGTCGAAGGCACCTGCTCAATTTCATTGAAATCCGAGCATTGGTAACTATACTTCAGGAGCTCCAAATTTTATTTAAATTGAAATAATTTACTATTTTTATTTTGTATTTTATTTTCACTTGTATTATTATTTACAATTTGTTTATTTTAAGTGTTTATTAATTTTTGGGTTTATTTTATTATTAATTTTTAATTTAAATCTTTACCCGCCGGAGTTAATTACCAAACTGAACTTTTCTATTTTTCAAAACAACAGAACTTCATGTCGTGGCCTACTCGATTTTCACACAAATTTCACAGCTTGCTTTTATACAACCCCCACACTGCTCCGCTTCCAGTTATCGTATGATAACGATACAGAAAAGGAAAAGGGAGAATGGTGATGAGAGAGTTGAGGGTTTAGAGAATTGGCTTTGAATCGCCAAGAGAGTTGATAGTTGTGAATTGGCTTTGAAGCGCCAAAGAGTTGAATGTTGAAAATTGTTGAGGCTTTAAATCGCCTGGTAATTGATGAGGCTTTGAATCGTCTGATAGTTGATAAGGCTGTGAATCGCCTGATAGTTGATAAGGCTGTGAATCGCCTGATAGTTGATAAGGCTGTGAATCGCCTGATAGTTGATGATGTTGTTGTTGAACTCTAAACACTTGTTGATGAAATATTGCTTGCTGTGGTTGTTGCGGTAAGGAGCTATTTGAATGAGTTGCCAAACTGGTTGTTGAATTATATGACCACTCGTTTGATCTACAGCCTGGTGAATGGTTGAATGAAATGAACGGCTGTTCACTGAAGCTGCATTGTTGGCATGTGTTGATATTTTGTTGGACAAGTTGATGCGCCCAATTTTGATAAGCTGATTGAAGTAGTTGAAACGATTACTGCTGATTCGACAGTTGATATTTCAATTGCACAATGTCCATGGTCGGGAAGTTTGAAATATTATTTTATTATTTTAATAACGCGACGAAATTTATTTATTTTTAATTGTTTATTGCGTCACACCGAAAACCTTTTTTTTTTTTTTAATACATAATTTATTTTCTAATTGAAAATGTTCACTTTTATCGGGGTCACCAATTATGGGGGACTAGCCTCCATTTAAATTTTATTTAAATTGAAATAATTTACTATTTTTATTTTGTATTTTATTTTCACTTGTATTATTATTTACAATTTGTTTATTTTAAGTGTTTATTAATTTTTGGGTTTATTTTATTATTAATTTTTAATTTAAATCTTTACCCGCCGGAGTTAATTACCAAACTGAACTTTTCTATTTTTCAAAACAACAGAACTTCATGTCGTGGCCTACTCGATTTTCACACAAATTTCACAGCTTGCTTTTATACAACCCCCACAAGTGAAATTCGTATCATTATTCTGCTCTCAAGCCTCTCGAAATCATATATGTAGTAATTTTGTAGTGGCAATAGAATCACGCGATAGTTTTCCGACTCTTGACAGTCTTAAGGCTAAACTCATTCATTAGGGCCAGAGAAGGATGGATGAGGGCGTTTGCGATGAGCTCGAGCAAGCATTCTTTGTTAAATCACAAAGGCACAGAAGAAGGCCAATAAAGCCGTTATTTGCTACTCGTGTAGAAAGAGAGGACACATAGCTGCTGAGCGTAAGGGAAAGAAAGAGCTAAGCGAAAACCGTAACTCCGGCCCTGGCAATAGCCGATCCTTCGTCGCTACAAATTTTTCAGCCAAGTGCCGGGAAAGGATTGAATTAGCGGCCGATAAGTTCATCGAGGCCAGTGGGGTAGGGACGGTTAAATTGCCCACGATAGCGGGAGACATAAAAAAAAACGTGTTGTATATTCTGGAGCTAAAATGTAATATCGTTTCTGTTTCAAAAGCCACAGAAAGCAAGCTAGTCGTAACGTTTAACGGTAATAGCGCAGAAATAAAGGACAAAAATGATTAAGTCATTCTTCGTGCCAAGAAAAACGGTGACTTATTTGTGTATGAAACTGTTGACAATTCTTTTAAGGCAAACACGAATGCCTTCTTTAGTTTGAATAAAATGGACGAATACCACAGGTGTCATGCGCGATACGGGCATCTGAATAGGAACTGTAGGAAGTGTTTTTCCGAGCACCAGATGGCACCAGCTCCTAGAGAGTGAAAGTTGTATTCATGTGTATATATATAGGCTTGGCTGTGATGTCTCTCCTTGCTTGAGTCAGTTGTTTGCACGAGCTGCTAAAGAAAACTTGGTTTAAATAAAGTCGAGTAGTAAGGTTCCCACCTCCCTTATATACAATATCCGGCCCACAAGGGATGCTCGCCGGAAGTTCGGAAAGCATCCCCCGGACGGGGTTTTCTGCAAGACAGTTCGCACAGGGCATAAGAAGTCCTTGAGGCGGGGGCGGGAAAGACTCGTCCTTGTTCGATGCATCGGGATACAAAAAATGAAAAATAAAGTCGAGTGCGAGTTGTGTTATTGTAGATGGCGGGTCAAAGGGACAGGGTTGGTGTTGTCTTTGAGGAAGACAGGGGATGAAAACCGGTTTTGGAAAGAACCAGTCGATAAGACGGTAAAAGCGCAGAGCGTGCAAGTAGGTATGCTCTAGGAGGTTTTTTGATAACAAGAGCAAAAAATCGGGAGGCCGAACGGGTAAAGTGATCGTGCCTGTGAAATGATCGGCCGAAAGAGCGGATAGACAGCTTGAGCAAACAAAAAAACAAACACGAAAAGTCTTGAGGACATAGAAGGTTAACAAGCCGCCTGCAAATAAATACAAAGAAGAAAAAACCAGCAGCTTTTTGAGCAGTTTGAGGAAGAATCAGGTTCTGATGTTGTTATGCACACGTGGTCCTGGCTCTTGGGCCGGCCAATGCATGTGGAAACAACTTGCGAAAGCAAAAACAAAGGTAAAAGGGCCGTGAAGCTGCCGCGTGCCTCGGACAGAAGGTAAACAAGTCGCCTGAAAATAAAGGTCAAAAGAGAAAAAAAGCTGCTGGTCGGAGCAGCTCGATGAAGAGCCAGGTTCTAATCTTGTCATGCACACGTGGTCCTGGCTCTAGTGCCGCTCAATAAGCATGCAGCGTGTGATAAAGAAACAAAGATTAGGTGAAGATGATCGGCCGCAGTCAGTGAACCAAGATCAGCTGTTCTGCGTGACGCGCTTTAAGCGGTCAATGTCGGCTTATCAGCGCATTGGGGCGATAAAAAAGGCGCAAACGCTCCGAGATAGCACTTATTTTTATATCATTGGGGGGAGAAAAAAGGCGCAAACGCTCCAAGATAACACTTATTTTTACTTTTTATTAATAGCGATTGAACTTGTGTAACAATGTTGCACAGATAAGATAAAGGTCAAAGGCTTATGTATTATAAGCTTTTGAACTTTTCCGCGATGTTTTAGCAGATAAGGAAAATAAAAGAGTTAAATATTAACTTTTTCTGCAATGTCTAGCAGATAAGCTTTTTGCAAGGCAGATATATTTAATTTGTTCTGATTTAGTATTTTAACAAATTGGAAAAATGTAGAATAATCTCAATTGTTTTTGTGCACGGTCGGCATATCTTTATCTGTTTTTAATCAAGTATTTTTAACAAACTGATGAATAACAAAATTATTGCTTAACAAGCAATTTTATTACATATAAATAACACTTTGAGCTCAAAGCATTTTAGTTTCAGCCAGTTGTGCCCAAGTGATTTAAAACGTTGTCAAGTGTTCTAAGTTATAAAAGTTTTTTTTTTCCGACTAAAAAGAGTGTACAAGACAATGTCCGTCTTAATATTTGCTATTGCTTGCCTAACCATGGGTTACACATCTGGCTGTAGCGGACTTGCCATTAATAATTCCCAGAGTAAGTAAAACAAAAAACAATATACCGTGGATTAGTGATGTGTAAAATTAGTCTTGGTCTTATAGGTTTCATCTTGTTCTTGTAAAAATGCAAGGCCAAGATCAAGACCGTACTTGTGGAAGCAGACCCAAGACCAAGACACAACTTGCAAGAACAAGACCAAGGCCAAATAATGAATAAGAACAAAAACCCCCTTTAAACCTGAGATTGTTTCAATAACTAGTTTAGTCAAAGACCTTATCATTTTTCTCTATATATTTTATTTTGGCTGTTTGTTGACTAGTTAAATGGCGTAAGAAGCTGAAAGTCATTTAACCACTTTACTTGCAAGATACTTTGCAAGTACGAGTAAAATAAATTATACAAAATATTTGGGCATGGAAATGCAAGACTGTAAGAATCTTGCAAACAAGATTAAGACTTGATACACAAGAACAAGACTCGAGACGAAGACTAAGCTCATTACTGTAAGACCAAGACCAAGATCAGGTGTGCAAGCGCAAGAACAATGTCAAGACTGTCGCCATGATAAATTTTTCCTTCAAAAGTACATTTTTAAAAAAAGTGACATATCAGACAACTACAAACTGCGCGAAATAAGATATTGCTTGTCTTCTTCTTAAGGTTTCTGTTGCAAGGTGTCGTTGGGCCGATCTGGCAATGCCAACACTTTTCCCAGATACAGAATTTAAAAACGTCAGAGCCGCCATATTAGTTTTGCCTTACTTATCTACTGGAGCCTGCTGAGTAAAGTCGTGCCCGCAGTTTATGTTTATTTTGATATTTTATAAAAGTGGATTACCAATCAATAAAGAAAGTGAATTATATACATTAACAAAAACATATTAGAGTTGTTTCAATTCTTTAGTGCTAGAGTGGTGTTTTACAGGAGTCGCCAAAAAGAAATCTAACAGGTTATGGGCCGCAGCGCGCATCCACTGCGCAGTGAGCTGGAAATAATCACCGCAAAGTACTTAAAAAGAATAGCATCAGAGGAACCATGGGTAAGCAGAGAATTAATATACAGAGCATGAATTTAATAAAATAATCGTGAAATATTAAATAAAAAAAAAAAAAAATGAAAATGATGATGAAATTCGTGGCGTGAAAATGTGATTCCGAGAATCACAAAAAGGGGAGAACAGTTCCGTGCACCAAACATGTGCGTACACTGTTAAATTTTTTTTTTCTTTTTCTCCTTTCGTCTTTTACTTAACAGAAATAAGGGAAAAGTTTTTTTTTTTTGTTGTTGTTTTTTTCCGTTCATGACGTGGTACGTCATGGTAAACATGAGAAATTTACAGAATGGAGTCTCTGCGTAGAGGACTTGTTCTGCGAATCACAAAGTGAATCGCAGAGCAGCGTGTCGCGAGTCGGGACATGAGACGCTGATTCCGGGAATCACAAGCCCATGAGAATGGAAAATTTTTTTTCTCTTTCCATTAAAGCAAAACAGACAAGGATCACCGAGATCAGAGTTAGCGTGTGTGAGTGTGCACCCGCCACTCAAGTAGTAACGGCGAAACTGTTGTACAGCTAGCCAGGGGCGACACATGCGTTGACAATGACTTGGTATAAGATCCGAATAAATGTTGTAGTACAATAATTTATTGCTGTGTGCACAAATATAACTAAATAACAGAGAATTATGTTTGGTAGATTCAGAGAGTAACAAAGCAACGGAGGCGACAGAGTGCAGAGCGCATCAGAGTGAGGGAAATTTAGAAGCTAGGGAGACAGAGATTCCCCCCTCAACACCTCATTCCGTTCAAGGTAAAGTAAAACGAAATAACACACACATATAATATCAAAAGAGGAGGAGTACAGATATAAGATCTTTCATGGATCCATGAACAGAGGCTTTAAAAACACTAAAACAGTGTTATAATACAGAAAAATCCCAAACAAAATTTTAGCAAAGAATACAATTTTTTTTCAGAGCATGAAAGTCACTTAGGGACTTTAATGGAGTTAATGAGGATGCAGTCAACGGCCATAACAAACATGATACCGGCAATCCAGTCCATCGCGGGAACTCTGCGTACACAGGCAGAGCTGCAAAAGGAGATGCAGAACGATTTAAAAACTATGTCACAGAACATGTTACGAATTATGAAAAAACCAGAGACGACTAACAGAGGAACAGAGGTACCTATAAACTCTACCATGATTAATAATTTAGATATATCAGAAATACCACAGGGACAGTTAGAATCTAACACAGTCGCGGAGTCAAATTTAGATAAGAGTATATTAGCAGAGATAGGAAAAAATTTGATAAACAAAAATAATTATATGAAAAATTATCAATTAACCTCCAAATACAATATAACGAACTGGTTAGCACACCTAAAAACCGAATTAAAAAATAATAATGCGGTAGAGGTAATTTTAAATCCGGAGTTGTACAAAAACGATAAAACAGAGAAAATATTAGATATGAAAAGTATAGCGTGTCAAATAATTATAGCCAGAACAGAAGAGAATTATCATAACAAAATCATTAATTTAACTGAACCCACAGAGATGATAGAGAAAATAAAAGAACAGAGAAAAATAGAGTCAAAGGGCTTTGCCTGAAATGTATGGGCCACTGGTGCCTTTTTTTTTTGATGGCACACTAACGCCACCTTGTTAGATGTGTAGAGTACTTCCATACAAACAATAGTTACTATGGCAGCTCAGCTCTAAAGTACATCCGTCTCGAGTTATGCGCCCTAATCTAGAACGCGTATTTACCCCCTTATGAATTGCAAGTCGAACGAAAAAGGTGACGAACGTACGATTTGGTATTACAAATAGCGTGTCGCGAACATTTGATTCGCCTCAAAAGTCGAATCAAACGAACGTTTTGAATTTTGGAGGAGCCTACTATGATTGACTAATATTCGAATATTCGCGTAAGTACTAATATTTTCAGTTTTGTTAATAAAATACTTATGAAATGGTTACGATGAAGTGTAACTTGATGTCACACTATGCCATTTACGCCAATATGATGCAACTTGAGTCCAATAGAGTTTGTACTATCAAATAAATAGTTATAGGACCATTATAGGACTCATATTTTCAGTTTTCCTACTTAAATACGCGTTATAGATTAGGGCGCATAACTCGAGACGGATGTACTTTAGAACTGAGCTGCCATAGTGACTATTGTTAGTATGGAAGTACTCTACACATCTAACAAGGTGGCGTTAGTGTGCCATCAAAAACAAAAAGGCACCATTTTTGGGCATAGCCCTTTGTCAGGGACATCGGTCAGAGCAAAAATTATACACAATACAAAAGTCTAAAAATGAAAAAATAGTAGATTTTTGCAAAAGATTCGATGAAATTGTAGTAGAGTATGAAAACAGTGGACCGGATATACCACTAACAGAGGAAGAAATAAGAGCAGCCTTTTATAAAGCTGTCAAAAATTCTAATCAACAACTTAGAACTATACAAGCTTATAAAAGCATCAAAAAAGAAAATTTAAGCATGAATGAAATGAGAGATTATTTATTGCAGACTGAAAGTGATTCGTTAGAGGGCCCAATAAGAGCCAATGCAGCAAGAACACCAGAGTCAGAGCAGAGAAAAAGTCAGAGGGCCAAAACAGAGAGTCATTGCTATAGATGCAATAAGAAAAATGCAGACCACTGGGCCAGAGATTGCCCCCTAGCCAGAGTAGGAGCGTGGTTCTGCTATGTGTGCGAGGAGGTCAGGAACCACAAGGGATCCCAATGCCCAATTCCGTACAAGACCTAAGGTATGATTATCATAGTTCTAGAAATAATAAACCCACCAAAAACATTTTCATGTAAAAATGTTGCCAAGACGAGTCTACGTAGCTTACCCTGTGAAAAAGTTATCAGATCTCGTATAAAGCCAAGCTCTAAAGACTGCACGCTCTAAACCTACAAGCTCTACACTACACCTTACTCAAAATATATGAAAAAGTGGTCAGATCTCATGTAGAGCCAAGATTTTTGATCTATGCGCCCTAACTTTACCAGGCCTACCTTCACAAATTCTACATTTTAGTCAAAACGTGTGGCTTGGCCGTTTTATTTCACACCCAATGAACGAATGCCTATGAAATCTTCGTGACGGTAGCAAAAGAGCTATTAAAACCATACTAATAGGATATACAAATACTGGATTTTTAATGTGGCATCCACAAACTAATAAATTTTTAACATCTCGTAACGTTAGGTTCAACGAAAAAATAGTTTATAAAACAGAAAATCAGAGTGAGACAACGAACATAGAGCTGTCTAAACAAATAGATAACTTGTTTGAACATAACAAATGGGAAGTCAATTCATCAGAAATGACAAATGAACAAATGAAGAGGAAAAACAAAAAGGGAAAAGAAAGAGAAATTTAAATAAAGAAACAGAGTTTGTAACAAAGAAAATGCCAAAAAAACAGCAAAGAATAATCCAGTCAGAGAACCCAACTTTGTGTATCTAACAGAGAATATATCCAGAGAAACAGAAAAAGAAAATTTCACAGATGAAATGGCTTACATAAACTTAGCCACTATAAACAGAGATCCAACAACATATCAAGAAGCAATATCTTCTTATTGTAAAGAGGAATGGAAATCAGCAATCAGAGAAGAATTGCAATCCATGAAAGAAAATGATGTGTGGGAATTTATTCCAAAGCCAGAGGGTAAAATAAATTTAATTGACTCCAGGTGGATCTTCAAAACAAAAACAACAGGAGATCAACAACACAAATATAAAGCAAGATTAGTTATCAGAGGTTTTAAAGATAAAAATATATATGAATTGAGAGAAACGTACGCACCGGTGTCCAGATTGCCAGTGATCAGAGCTGCTCTGGCAATTATAAACAAGCACAACTTAGAGGCGGTACAACTGGATGTTAAAACGGCTTTTCTCAATGGTGTTCTTGAAGACGATGTCTACATGAAAATTCCAGAGGGACTAGAAGTGGACCCAGAAACTAAAAACAAATTCGTGTACAAACTCAAGAAAACACTTTATGGACTAAAAATAAGTTCCAAGAGATGGAATCAGAGGTTTACAGAGGTAGTGAATAAACTTGGAATGGAAAGAGATATCAACGATCCTTGTTTGTTTACTTGGAGAAAAGATGGAGAAATGGCTTTGCTAGTATTGTATGTGGATGACATCATATTGGCCAGTAATAATACGGAGAAATTAAATGATATCAAAAACAGCTCTGCATTTAAAATGAATATTCTTGGAGAACCCAAAATATTCTTGGGTATGAAAATAACCAGAGACAGAGTCAACAGAGTTTTAACCCTCAATCAAGAGGAATACGCTAATAAAATAATTAAAAAATTCACCAACTCAGACTTAAATCCACAGAAAACTCCGATGGTAACCAGACAGGTTAAGAGTAGAAACCCTGATAAAGTGGAAGACAGAGAAGCATGCAAAGAACCTTAGAGAGAAGCCATAGGAAGTTTGTTATATCTGGCTGGAACGACCAGACCAGATATTGGGTTCGCAGTAAATTTTCTGGCCAGAAGGCAGGTCTCGCCAACCAAAGGAGATTGGTCGGAAGTAAAGAGAATACTTCGATATATTGAAGGTACTGCACACAGAGGACTGACATACAGAGGCAACGGAGAAGAACTTGAAGCATTTACAGATGCGAGCTTCAGAGACTGGGACGACTCTACATCCACCGGAGGCTATATAATTAAACTATATGGAGATACTATAGCATGGAGGAGTCATAAACAATGTTATGTGACATTGTCAACATGTCAATCAGAGTACCTGGCAATGAGCGACGCATGCCAAGAAATAGTGTCGTTGGACAAAGCCCTCAGAGACATTACAGGGAAAACATTTTATCCTGTTACAATAAGATGCGACAACATTTCTGCAGGAAAGAGTACAGAAATGGATGCTTCGCACAAACTGAAGAACTTTGACGAAAGTTTAGAGGACATTCAGAGTAAGCTAAAAACCCGAGAAACAGAAGGTAAAAAGAATCACATGGCAGATACTCACGGAGATTATGTGAAAAGTTGTGTTTTAGAGGGACAGATTAAGGTAAAGTGGGTTGCATCTAATGAGAATGAAGCAGACATTATGACTAAACCCTTGCCCTTACAGAGTCATGTATACCTCAGAGACAAAATATTAGCAGAGTAGTAATTAAGACTAAATAAAAATATATAATCATTAATATTCATTACAGACGATACAACTAAACATTAACGGCCCAAAGGGAGGGAGTGTTGGAAGGTGTCGTTGGGCCGATCTGGTAATGCCAACACTTTTCCCAGATACAGAGTTTAAAAACGTCAGAGCCGCCATATTAGTTTTGCCTTACTTATCTACTGGAGCCTGCTGAGTGAAGTCGTGCCCGCAGTTTATGTTTAATTTGATATTTTATAAAAGTGTACCAATCAATAAAGAAAGTGAATTATATACATTAACAAAAACATATTAGAGTTGTTTCAATTCTTTAGTGCTAGAGTGGTGTTTTACAGGAGTCGCCAAAAAGAAATCTAACAGTTTCCTATCCTCTTCATGCTGTGCTTACAATTCGGACAGAATTCCAGCATATAAAATAGCCAGTGTCCTAACAGCTTCACACTTAGCAAAATACTTCTCAAATAATTCATTTTGATTATAGAGTATAGAATATTTTGCCTCTTTTTTAGTATTAACTTTCTCAAACGTTTTGATTTTGTCCGCAGTCCGCATAAATAGAAAATATAACAATAACTTATCCATTTCGCTCGCTTCTTCACGCTGTCAAAAGGAAATGTCATCGGCCCAAATGAACTTCAAGCGTGAGAGTGTGTCAGCTCTGAACGAAATGAATATCTGACGGGATTGAATTCACCAGATGTTCAATTCGCAGTGCTCGTGTATCGAAGGCATTAGCTAATTTGATTCGAAATTTCATACATTATAAGAAATAACCGACCCTTTTTTTTTTAGCCGGAAAGTTCCGGCATACCTATTTGAAGGGTGTGATATGGGGGCAATTTCTCCCTTATCACGGAAACCGTAATTTTTTTTTTCATTTTACGCATTTTAATGCCACATTCAAAAATATCTTGGTATGCGGGCTTACAAACGGCCGGAAGTATCACGCATACCAGTTTTTATTGCATTGTTTCGATTTTTAGTATCACAAATTGTACTTTGTTAAAGACATTTTTTTCGGAGTAAATGTATTTTTTCTTACTCTGTTTTCTCCCTTAGATATTAATAATAAACAAAAAACAGATTTAATACAAAGATTTACAAATGAAATGTACAACATAAAAAATAATGACGTTAATGCTGCAAAATTTGAGTTATTTTTAAACTTTTTTGCAAGTACAAGCGACAAAGAAGAATTCTCCAAAGGTATGATCAACTTCAATTCCAGTAATATTCCTCCATGCCGAAAAACCTAAATTCCGAAAGAGGAAATACCGAAAATTATCGAAAAAGCCGAAAATACTTCAAAGTTGTTGTTACTCAATCCGCGTGCGCGGATTGAGTAACAACAACTTTGAAGTATTTTCGGCTTTTTCGACAATTATTCAATCAGGCTTGATTCAGTTTAAATTTCAGTCCTGAGTATATCATCTCAGATTTCGAAAAAGCTAGCATTGCAGCAGTTACATCTTACTTTCCCAACGTAAAATCTCGCGGTTGTCTGTTTCGTTTTTGACAAATAATTTGGCGGAAAATTCAGTCAGAATGATTTGCTTCTAAATATGGTAACAACGAAGGTATTATATATACCTGCTACAAATTTACATGTAAGCATACTCATTATTCATTTTAAAGAATTTAGCTTAAATATGCGAATGCTGAAAAGTTTAGCTTTTTTACATCCAAACGAAATTGAAGAGTATTATTTAGATTTAAAGAGGAGAACGTTCCAAAATTAATTTCCTTAAAATCATTGCAATAAATATATTTTTGTCATAAAATGAAAGCTATTTTATTTGAATTTTTTTTCAGGAATTTGTTTTTCGGCATTTTGTATTTTCTGTATTTAATTTTTTTTGTGTTCGGGATTTAATGTTTTGACCGCTTTCGGTATTTTATATTTCCAGAGTTTGTAGCGATTGTTTCAAGATTTTTGTTGGAAGGTGTCGTTGGGCCGATCTGGCAATGCCAACATTTTACCATCCACAGAGTTTGAGAGACGTCAGAGCCACCATCTTACTTTTTACTTTACTTATCAACTTGCGCTTGCTGTGAAGAGTCTAGTTGTGACCACGAATTATTTTTGTTTTGCAAAGTGTATTATAGAATAAGAAACTGAGTGAATTATATTATTTGACAAAAACCTTACAAGAGTTGTTTTTCAATTGGTTGGTGCTTGGAGTGGTGAATTGCAGGAGTCCCCAAAAAGAACTCTCACAGGTTATTGGCCGCAACGCGCATCCACTGCGCAGTGAGTTGGAGAAAATCACCGCAAAATACTTATAATAATTAATAGCATCAGAGGAACCATGGGTAAGCAGAGAATTAAAATACAGAGCATGATTTTAATAAAATAAAAAAAAAATAAAAAAAAATAAAAAAAAAAATAAAAAAAAAAAAAATGAAAATGATGATGAAATTCGTGGCGTAAAAATGTGATTCCGAGAATCACAAGAAGGATGGAACAGTGACGTGCATCAAACATGTGCATGCACTGCTAATTTTTTTTCCTTTTTCTCCTTTCTTCTTTTACTCAACAGAAATGAGGGAAAAGTTTTTTTTTGTTGTTTTTTTTTCCGTTCATGACGTGGTACGTTATGTTAAAAATGAGAAATTTACAGAATGGAATCTCTGCGTAGAGAACTTATTCTGCGAATCACAAAGTGAATCGCAAAGCAGCGTGTCGCGCGTCAGGACATGAGAGGCTGATTCCGGGAATCACAAGCCCGCGATAATGAAATTTTTTTCTCTCTCTCCATTGAAGCAAATCAGACAAGGATCACCGAGATCAGAGTTAGCGTGTGTGAGTGTGCACCCGCCACTCAAGTAGTAACGGCGAAACTCATGTACAGCTAGCCGGATTGAGGGGCGGCACATGCGTTGACAATGACTTGGTACAAGATCCAAATAAATGTTGTAGTACAATAATTTATTCGTGTGTGGACAAATATAAGTAAATAACAGAGAATTATGTTTGGTAGATTCAGAGAGTAACAAAACAACGGAGGCGACAGAGTGCAGAGCGCAACAGAGTGAGGGAAATCTAGAAGTCAGGGAAACAGAGATTCCCCCCTCAACATCTCAGCCCGTTCAAGGTAAAGTCAAAACGAAATAACACACACATATAATATCAAAAGAGGAGGAGTACAGATATAAGATCTTTCATGGATCCATGAACAAGAGGCTGTATAAACACTAAAACAGTGTTATAATACAGAAAAATCCCAAACAAAAATTTTAGCAAAGAATACAATTTTTTTTCAGAGCATGAAAGTCATATAGGGACTTTAATGGAGCTAATGAGGATGCAGTCAACGGCCATAACAAATATGATACCGGCAATCCAGTCCATCGCGGGAACTCTGAGGACACAGGCAGAGCTGCAGAAGGAAATGCAGAATGATTTAAAAAATATGTCACAAAACATGTTGCGAATCATGAAAAAACCAGAGACGACTACCAGAGGAACAGAGGTACCCATAAATTCTACCATGATTAATAATTTAGATATATCAGAAATACCACAGGGACAGTCAGAATCTAGCACAGTCGCGGAGTCAAATTTAGATAAGAGTATATTAGCAGAAATAGGGAAAAATTTGATAAACAAAAATAATTACATGAAAAATTATAAACTAACCTCCAAATACAATATAACAAACTGGTTAGCACACCTAAAAACCGAACTAAAAAATAATAATGCGGTAGAAGTAATTTTAAATCCGGAGTTGTACAAAAACGATAAAACAGATAAAATATTAGACATGAAAAGTATAGCATGTTAAATAATCATAGCAAGAACAGAAGAGAATTATCATAACAAAATCATTAATTTAACCGAACCCACAGAGATGATAGAGAAAATAAAAGAACAGAGAAAAATAGAGTCAAATTTATCAGGGACATCGGTCAGAGAAAAATTATACACAATACAAAAGTCCAAAAATGAAAAAATAGTAGATTTTTGCAAAAGATTTGATGAAATTGTAGTAGAGTATGAAAACAGTGGACCGGATATACCACTAACAGAGGAAGAAATAAGAGCAGCCTTCTATAAAGCTGTCAAAAATTCTAATCAACAACTTAGAACTATACAAGCTTATAAAAGCATTAAAAAAGAGAACTTAAGCATGAATGAAATGAGAGATTATTTATTGCAGACTGAAAGCGATTTGTTAGAGGGCCCAATAAGAGCCAATGCAGCCAGAGCAGAGCCAGAGCAGAAAAAAAATCAGAGGGCCAAAACAGAGAGTCATTGCTATAGGTGCAACAAGAAAAATGCAGACCACTGGGCCAGAGATTGCCCCTTAGCCAGAGTAGGAGCGTGGTTCTGCTATGTGTGCGAGGAGGTCAGGAACCACAAGGGGACGGAATGCCCAAATTCCGTACAAGACCTAAGGTATGATTATCATAGATCTAGAAATAATAAATATAAGTTAGACAACAGAGGTAAAAATAGTAATGGTAGAGGAAAGGGTACATTCAGAGGTAAAATATACAAAACTAAAAATAGATTCGACCCATACAAAAAGGGGTCGGCAGTTAATCAAGCAGGTAAGCAAGAAAATTCTTACAATACGGAGTTAAATTTTATAGCCGACTCGGGGGCTACAGAGCATATAATAAACAAGGGTTTATTATTAAAAAATTATATAAAAAGCACAGGGGAAGAAATAAAATGTGCAAATAAAAACAAGAGTGCAAATATTAAAATAGATGGCAGAGGTAACCTAACGGCAAAAACAAAAGAGGGAAAAACAATAAAACTAGTAAATATAATAACAGCTTCTAACTTGGCTGATAATTTATTGTCCCTCAGAAAATTTGCTGATCTGGGTTACGGTATATATTTAGACGACAAAAAATTAGAAATTTTCAACAGAGATACAAGTGAAATATATTTAGAGGGTAGTTATCAAAAACCAAACTGGATAATAAAATTATTCACCAGTAGTCAAGATAGCAACGACACAAAACGAACAGAGTTTACAATGGTGGCAAATATGATAACGATCGGAGATTTCATCACTCAATCTCAGACAGATCTTAATCAGATCCAGTCAGAGTTTGGGAGGGAGAATGAAGATGAAACAAAGATAAAGACCACAGAAACAGAGACGGGCGAGTTCAAAATAAATAGAAAAATATGGGACTTAAATAAAATCATCCCAGAAACAGAGCTAGAAAACTTATTAGAGAAACACAAAGGAACCAATATAGAAAGACCAATGATAAAACTAGACGAGGGAATGTTATGGCATGTTAGGATGGGACACGCATCGATACAATATTTAAAAGAACTACAGAGACAAAACGAAAAATTCAAAAAAATAAAATTTACGAAAGAGATAAACGATTGCGAAACATGCATATTAGCCAAAATGGAACGTCTTCCATTTAACAAACAGAGAGTCAGAGCAACTAGACCTCTACATACCATAAACATAGATACTATGGGACCAATAAAACCTTCATCGTTCCCAGGAGGTAATAATTTTATAGTGGTTTTCGTAGACGAGTACCCGAGATATGCTAGAGCGTACAGTGTAAAACAGAAAAGTGAAGCAGGTGAATGTTTGGAACATTACATCAAACATGTTAGAAATTTGTTGGAAAAACAAGAAAAAATATGTTTCATAAGAGCAGATAATGCACCAGAGTTTACAGGAGGTAAACTAGCGGAAATAATGAACAGAGAAGGAATAAGTGGAGACTTTGCTCCACCATATACACCAGAGTTAAATGGAATAGCAGAAAGGTTCAATAAGACCATTCAAAAGAAAATCAGAGCTTTCATGATAGATTCAGGAATACCCAAAACAATGTGGGGTATTACCACTGAGGCAGCAGTATACATATACAACAGAACACCTCACAAAGGGAATAATTTCAAAACTCCGCTATCACTTTTAAATTCTAAAATTAGAGATCATACAGAGGATATAAAAAGATTCGGGTGTCTGGCATATGTAAAGATACCAATAGCAGAGAATAAATTCTCAGAAAGAGCTATTAAAACCATACTAATAGGATATACAAATACTGGATATTTAATGTGGCATCCACAAACTAATAAATTTTTAACATCTCGTAACGTTAGATTCAACGAAAAAATAGTTTATAAAACAGAAAATCAGAGTAAGACAACGAACATAGAGCTGTCTAAACAAATAGATAACTTGTTTGAACATAACAAATGGGAAGTCAATTCATCAGAAACCACCAGAGAAATAACAAATGAAGAGGAAAAACAAAAAGGAAAAAGAAAGAGAAATTTAAATAAAGAAACAGAATTTGTAACAAAGAAAATGCCAAAAAGAACAGCAAAGAACAATCCAGTCAGAGATCCCAACTTTGTGTATCTAACAGAGAATATATCCAGAGAAACAGAAAAAGAAAATTTCACAGATGAAATGGCTTACATAAACTTAGCCACTATAAACAGAGATCCAACAACATATCAAGAAGCAATATCTTCTCATTGTAAAGAGGAATGGAAATTAGCAATCAAAGAAGAATTGCAATCCATGAAAGAAAATGATGTGTGGGAATTTATTCCAAAGCCAGAGGGTAAAATAAATTTAATTGACTCCAGGTGGATCTTCAAAACAAAAACAACAGGAGATCAACAACATAAATATAAAGCAAGATTAGTTATCAGAGGTTTTAAAGATAAAAATATATATGAATTAAGAGAAACGTACGCACCGGTGTCCAGATTGCCAGTGATCAGAGCTGCTCTGGCAATTATAAACAAGTACGACTTAGAGGCTGTACAACTGGATGTTAAAACGGCTTTTCTCAATGGTGTTCTTGAAGATGATGTCTACATGAAAATTCCAGAGGGACTAGAAGTGGACCCAGAAACTAAAAACAAATTCGTGTGCAAACTCAAGAAAACACTTTATGGACTGAAAATAAGTTCCAAGAGATGGAATCAAAGGTTTACAGAGGTAGTGAATAAACTTGGAATGGAAAGAGATATCAACGATCCTTGTTTGTTTACTTGGAGAAAAAATGGAGAAATGGTTTTGCTAGTATTGTATGTGGATGACATCATATTGGCCAGTAATAATACGGAGAAATTAAATGATATCAAAAACAGCCTAAGCTCTGCATTTAAAATGAATATTCTTGGAGAACCCAAAATATTCTTGGGTATGAAAATAACCAGAGACAGAGTGAACAGAGTGTTAACCCTCAATCAAGAGGAATACGCTAATAAAATAATTAAAAGATTCACCAACTCAGATTTAAATCCACAGAAAACTCCGATGGTAACTAGACAGGTTAAGAGTAAAAACCCTGATAAAGTGGAAGACAGAGAAGCATGCAAAGAACCTTACAGAGAAGCCATAGGAAGTTTGTTATATCTGGCTGGAACGACCAGACCAGATATTGGGTTCGCAGTAAATTTTCTGGCCAGAAGGCAGGTCTCGCCAACCAAAGGAGATTGGTCAGAAGTAAAAAGAATACTTCGATATATTAAAGGTACTGCAAACAGAGGATTGACATACAGAGGCAACGGAGAAGAACTTGAAGCATTTACAGATGCGAGCTTCAGAGACTGGGACGACTCTACATCCACCGGAGGCTATATAATTAAACTATATGGAGATACTATAGCATGGAGGAGTCATAAACAATGTTATGTGACATTGTCAACATGTCAATCAGAGTACCTGGCAATGAGCGACGCATGCCAAGAAATAGTGTCGTTGGACAAAGCCCTCAGAGACATTACAGGAAAAACATTTTATCCTGTTACAATAAGATGCGACAACATTTCTGCAGGAAAGAGTACAGAAATGGATGGTACGCACAAAATGAAGAACTTTGACGAAAGTTTAGAGGACATTCAGAGTAAGCTAAAAACCCGAGAAACGGAAGGTAAAAAGAATCACATGGCAGATACTCACGGAGATTACGTGAAAAGTTGTGTTTTAGAGGGAAAGATTAAGGTAAAATGGGTTGCATCTAATGAGAATGAAGCAGACATTATGACTAAACCCTTGCCCTTACAGAGTCATGTATATCTCAGAGACAAAATATTAGCAGAGTAATAATTAAGACTAAATAAAGAGGGCCTCGCAAAGCCTTCAAAACAAGAAGGCGCCAGGGCCCGACGGACTCCCAGCAGAGGTGCTGAAGGCGTTGACGTCGAGCCATCCAGAGCTCTTGCTCGAGATGTACAATGCCTGCCTGAAGGCGGGAGTTTTCCCCTCCCGCTGGAAGGTAGCTAGGCTTGTGCTGATCAGCAAGGGCAAGGGGCCAGTGGGGTCCCCTGGGTCGTACAGACCGCTGTGTATGCTCGACACGGCCGGCAAGCTCCTGGAGAAGCTCCTGAAGCCTCGCCTCCAAGCAGCCGTTGAGGCTGCTGGAGACCTTTCCGAGAGGCAATATGGCTTTCGGAAGGGGAGGTCGACGGTTCACGCTATCCAGGAGGTAGTCGACGCGGCCCGGGCCACCGAATGCGGGAATCATTATTCTCGCCCGGTGTGCCTGCTGGTCACGCTGGATGTGCGCAACGCCTTCAACTCGGTGAGGTGGGGGGACGCGCTCAATGCGCTCGAGCGGGACTTCAGGGTCCCTCAGTATCTGTTGCAGATGATGAGGGATTACCTGAACGATCGCACCCTCACCTTCGAGACGGAGGATGGCCCGGAGACGAGGGTTCTTTCGGCGGGGGCGGCCCAGGGCTCCATACTGGGTCCCGACATATGGAATTACACATATGACGGGATCCTTCGTATGGAGATGCCAGAAGGGTCTTTCCTGGTTGGGTACGCCGACGACATCGCAGCGGTTATTACCGCCAGGGATGTCGACAAGGCTCAGATGAGGCTCAACCAGGTTATGCGTCGGGTGACTTCCTGGCTGAGCGACCACGGGCTGGAGTTGGCACTCGCCAAGACCGAGATCGTCCTTCTTACTAAGAAGCGCATCGATCTGTTGAGGGAGATGCGGGTAGGAGACATGACGGTCCGGACCCGGCACGTGGTTAAGTACCTGGGGGTAAGCCTCGATTGCAGGCTTGCCTTCTGGGACGAAATCAGGAGCCGGGCCGACAAGGCGGCTGCGGTAACGGCGGCGCTGAGTAGGGTCATGGCCAACATTGGTGGTCCCAGACCCTGCAAAAGGCGCCTGTTGCTCCGCACCGCCGAGGCTATAATGCTCTACGGAGCAGAAGTCTGGGCCGACGCGATGCGGTGGGAAAAGTACCGCAAGCGCATGCTTGCGGTGCAACGCCGCGCGGCGCTCCGCATCGCGTGTTCCTACCGCACGGTCTCGGAGCCGGCGGTGCTGGTGGTCGCGGGGGTCATTCCAATTGACCTCCTAGCCAGGGAGCGGCAGTCCGTCCACCGGGAGAAGTCTGCCCTGGGGAGAAAAGAGGCCGCGAGGGTGGCCCGCGCCAGGACCTTGGCGTCCTGGCAGGATAGGTGGGGTGGGGAGTCGCGGGGCCGGTGGACAGCTCGGTTGATCCCCCAGCTGGACACCTGGCTGAACCGTCAGCATGGTGAGGTGGATTACTACCTCACCCAAATGCTGACGGGGCACGGGCACTTCCGGGCCTTCCTCCACCGTATTGGGAAGGTGCCGAGCCCGGACTGCTCGTACTGCGACTCCTCATCGGACTCCGCTCTCCACACATTCTTCGAATGTGCCCGCTGGGGAGCGGAGAGGGCCGAGTTGGAAGCGGCGACGGGCAGCGTGACCCCGGACAACATAGTCGGGGTCATGCTGCAGAGTGACGATTTCTGGCGGAGGGTTGCCTCTTTCGTGAGAGGGATCCTTCGCCAGAAGGAACACGACAACAACAGGGGCTTGTAAGGAGCCTCTGTTGGCTTATGAGTGTTATTTATTTTACTGGTGTGGAAATATTTATTATTTATTATTGGGGAAGCTGACAAAAGCGGGTGCCCGGCACCGGAGCACCAGCTGGCTAGGGATGGGGCACACAGACAAAAACATGGCTCCTGGGAGGAGCCCGTGTTGGCTGCGTGTGTGAGGAGGGATGGATGTGTCTGAGTGTGTGGTGCGCGCCCGGTGCGGGCGAAAGTAGAGGACTCCACCCCGAAGTAATGTCTACTAGACGGTTCCGGGGTGGAGTTCCTGGAGGTGGGGAGTGGGGTTTTAGCCGGTAGGCCTGGCATTGTGGCCAGGGAGTCCGGCACACGGGTGGCTTCGGTCACCTAGGTGCGTAACGGCATTTCCCCACTCCCATAAAATAAAAAATAAATAAAGATATATAATCATTAATATTCATTCCAGCCGATACAACTAAACATTAACGGCCCAAAGGGAGGGAGTGTTGGAAGGTGTCGTTGGGCCGATCTGGCAATGCCAACATTTTACCATCCACAGAGTTTGAGAGACGTCAGAGCCACCATCTTACTTTTTACTTTACTTAGCGCTTGCTGTGAAGAGTCTAGTTGTGACCACGAATTATTTTTGTTTTGCAAAGTGTATTATAGAATAAGAAACTGAGTGAATTATATTATTTGACAAAAACCTTACAAGAGTTGTTTTTCAATTGGTTGGTGCTTGGAGTGGTGAATTGCAGGAGTCCCCAAAAAGAACTCTCACAATTTTCCTTTTATGTATTTTGCTTTCAGGATTTTGTTTTCGAAATTAAATGTTTCTAGATTTCCTCACCAACCCTTGGGATTTACTACTTTGCCACGGGGCCTAAATGCAGTGACTTGAATTGTTCTTTAAATGACAAAATATTTTTTTTTAATTATTTAGTTTATCAACGGGGTTGAAGTACCAATAAACTTCCGTAAAGAACATCATTATATGTATTTTTAAACGGTTTTATTTAACTTGTCCTGTTTGTTTTTTATTTATTTGGGTCAAATCTAGTAATTGAAATTTAACCCCTTCCTGTTGACCGATTGATCTGAAATTTTGTACACACCTTTAGTTCTGATGACAATATAATTTAATATATTCCGATTTTATTTAACTCGCCTTGTTTGTTATATATTTATTTATTTATTTGGGTCAAATTTTAGACAAAGAGGCCTTAAAGGTTATCACAATTGATGATCTCAACAAATTGATTCCTGACAATAAATTTGGACTGAGAGTCAAATTTCGTCAAAAATTATTAGAGTGGCGTTAAGAAAATGTAAGCCAGAATATCACTGCAATTTAAAAAAAATATTATATTTTGTTCATACACCCAAGGTAATCGAAATACCACTGGCCGAGACATTAAGTATGGGAAGTGTACAAAGTTGGGTAACACTATCAGCAGAATCAACGGACACAATAGCAACATCTGAAGGTCCCAAACCTCTGGTAGAAGATGAAACTTGTGAAAAAATGGAACCCTAATTATTTTTTGTTATTTTCTTTTAAAGGATTTGGAACAAGTACTTAATAATACTGTTGCGGGAAATGAGATTCTGCAGTTACATAAATCAAATCAGCCTCTTGCAAATACTCACAGAAATGCTTTAGCGTCACTTCTATGTGATTTTTGGTTAAGTGCGGGTCATCACCCAAATTCAAATGACTACCTTAGTGTGACTAAGCAAATTATAAAATTCTTTCCGGGAGAAAGTGAGGTACCTAGTGTTGTACCCCTTTGTTATTATTATTATTTTTGTTTTATTAGTATTTGTTAATTTAGTTATATCATTATATTAAATAGGACACTTTTTTGGGCAGCAGAAACTGTAGAGGAAAACTGGTGCAGAAATTTTACAGCCTTACAAAAAAATATAAGGGATCAAATTTATTTAAACGTAAAAACATACAAGGAAGAGAAAACGACATCACAGATGCTGGTTCACCGGATAGGACTATAGGTAAGAAAGAATTTTTGTTTCAACTTGAAAGTTAAGTTTTGTTCCTTAACTTTGCAGAAAATATTTCGCTGGACACTGATGTGCTCAATGATATTGAATGGCTCAGACGAAACAAAGAGCCGGAATCTATTGTTATAGAAAAGTGGAATAGATCTTTTTATTATAGACGACAGCAAGTGTTAAACCACGAAGACATTTTCAATGAGTGGCCCATACTTAAGCAACAAATTGGCAGAGTATTGGTATGTTTAACTTGTTTATTAATTGCACCTTATGCTATAAAATTACCTTTTTAAAGATTGAACTGGACTTTGAGCAAATATTCCCAGGAAAAACTACACTCTTATTTTCTAAGTGGCAGACGGTTTGCAATAATATTTTATTAATACACCTATCCCCCGATTTACACGGTACTCGATTTACACGATTTCACTTTTACACGGTTTTTAAAATATGCCTATCCCCCGATTTACACGATTTCACTTTTACACGGTTTTTAAAATATGAAATTTAAAAGAAAAATTCCACATATTCCAACCTGAAAAGTGGAACAAAAAATGTATTCCTATTTTTCCCGGTACAATGAGAGCCAGTCCCAGTCCGTCGCTCATCAAGTCGACATAGTGTGCACTAGTGGAATGATAGCAACGCGATTTTGTAGAAGCAGGAACTGTAAAAAAAACACGTCGCTCTCATTATATCAGGGCTCTTATGATCAAACCTTATACATATTCATGTGATTTAGTGGAATAAATTAGCAGCAGAAAGGTATTCTTAAAAACGTTATATGTATTTACTGGTGTAAGAAGATGTGACCCAACCCTAGGTTCGTCAAGTTAAATTGAAAGGTTGGCACCCCTTAGCCATAAAAACGAATTGCCTTACTGACGCCATTGTTCTATTCTGGTTCACTCTCAATAAAGTTGTCGAAGTGTTAAAAAGTCTCTTATTTTATTCCCGTGCCTTTATCTCTCAAACACAATTTAACTTACACGTCAGAAGTGGGATCATTTCGGTTTATATATTGTTTAAACCCTAAACCTTTTGCCTACACGCGTGTCATGTCCACTTCAAAAGTACCAAAGCTGGTATCGTATCACCAAGGGGCCATTAACCTCCCCATAGATTGGACGCAATAAAATCGTCGACCCCAGCGACCCGAAAAAAACTGCAGACGCTAAATCGGCAATTTCCGGTCACCAAACACCCCCGTTAGCCAACTCCGGCAACGTGACTGCAACCTTGCATTTTCGACACCTGGACACCTGAAATAAATTAGATGATCGGAGGTCAGAGCGAAGCCAGTTCTTGGATATCACTCAACAACGTTATATCGCGGATTTTTTGTACGGGTCTTTCTGTTTTTTCGTGTAGAGTTGTTTAAGGTTGTAATAAAGCTTGTTTGTGAAAGTTAGTTTTTCTTTCAAATTGAACCTGAACGTTTTGCGTGTTTTGAGTGTGAAACGCGTTCGTCATTGACGACAGGTGTTGATTTCATCGGAAAAAATTCATCACAAAATCGAATCATCGGACAACATAAAGCATTCATCGGGTCAGAAATTTATCAGGATGGGTGATACACGGAGGGAATTGCGAGAGCTGGATTGTGCAAATTTAACATCGGATTGGAAGAATTGGAAACGTGATTTTTCAGTGTACATGATTGCCAACAACAAAAACACTGAGCCTGAAGCGACATAAATTGCAATTTTTTTATGGCTGGTTGGAACTAAAGGTGCAAATGTGTACAATACATTGTTTCCGAATGACGGTTCACAAAATTCATTGCTTGGTACAGTCATCACAACTCATACGATACCAGCAACAGCATCAGCAGCTGAACGCACGGAAGAAAGAACAACACAGCGAACATTGGCTCAAGTATTGACAGCGTTCGATGCACATTGTCTGCCGCAAATAAATGTGACAATGGAATCATACAAATTCAATAATTTGATTCAAAAGGAACGTCAGCCATTCAATGAATTCTTGACTGAATTGCGTGCACAAATCGAGCGTTGTGGATTCAATTGCACATGCGGATTATCGTATCAAGATCGAATGTTGCGTGATCGCATAATAACTGGTGTTTACGACAAGAAACTTCAGTTGAAATTACTTGATGGACGTGAGGAAACATTGAATCGCGTAGTGGAAATTTGCAAAACATTCGAATCAGCAAATGTTAACAAGGGCATTTTGGCATCAAAACAAATGATCGCAACAGTAGCATTGTCGGAAAACATAGACACCGACTCAGTCAATGCAATCAACACAAACAACAAACGTTTTTGTTTCAACTGTGATGGTGATTGGAAACCAGAACACAAAAGCAAGTGTCCGGCCAGGGATTATACGTGCCAATGCGGAAGAAAGGGTCATTTTCAACGAATGTGCCGAAGCAAGTCGAAGAAATCGCAACCAAGTACATCAGGTACATCGAAAGTCAAACCAAAGTCAAACGACAAACAACAAATTGACCATCTTCGTTGGAGTGATTCAGGTAATTCAACGGAACGGCGAAAATTAGAAACTATTTTGAGCATAAAAAATTACGTTTTTAGACTAAGTGCAATAAAGAAGAAGCGGTGGACAAAGGAATACCAAATTAAAAATAAAATAGTTAAATTCAAAATCGATACAGGAGCTGATGTCAATTGCATTCCATGGAAAATCATCAAGAAAATGAAAATTAAAATGAGCAATGAACATAACGATTTTCCTGTATTTGATTATAGTAACAATAAAATTAAAATTTTTGGCTGAAATTAAATTGTGGGATTCAAAATTGAATATTGAACGGATAGCTGAATTCATTGTTGTTGATAATAGTTTTGAACCGCTACTTGGACTTGAAAGTAGTACTGAATTTGGATTAATTACGCCAATAAACATTGATTCGATTAAAAGCGTAAATGATGAAGAGAGGTTTGTAAACAATAACATTGATGTATTCACTGGACTTGGAAAAATTCCGGGCAAAGTTACGATTCATTTAAAAGAAGATGCAAAACCGGTATTACAATACAGGAAACGTTTTCCAGACACGATAGTTAAAAAACTTAAACCGAAGCTTGATGAAATGGTAGAAAATGGAATCATTTCACCTGTGTCGCATCCGACAGATTGGGTTAATAATTTACAGGTGGTTGAAAAATCGAATGGCGATTTACGGATTTGTCTTGATCCAAAACCACTAAATAAGTGCCTTAGGCGTGAACATTTCTTGATTCCTACCATTGATGATTTGACTTCGGAACTGGTTAACAAAAGGATTTTTACTGTTTTGGATTGCTCGAACGGTTTCTGGCAATTGGAATTGGATGAAAAGAGCTCAGAATTAACGACATTCATGACTCCATTTGGCCGCTATAAATTTGAGAGGCTGGCATTGGGTTTGAGCCCTTCACCAGAAATTTTTCAAAGGCGTATGGTTCAGATTTTTGCTGACATACCGGGTGTTTTCGTATATTTTGATGATATTGGAATTGTGGCCGCCAATGAAGAGGAACATGATAAAATTCTATCAGTTGTCCTCGAGCGTGCGCGTCAAAATAACGTAAAATTTAATAAAGAAAAAATACAGTACCGAAGAGCAGAGGTTAAGTTCATGGGTCATGTGTTATCAGACGGACAAATAAAACCGGCGAAAAAACATATCGAGGCGATACTTGATATAAAGAAACGAATCTTGAATAATATACGAACGATCACTAACAATTCCAACTACCTTTCCATAATGCCATTCCTTGCTATTCTTTTTGAAAATCACCAAGTCACCCAAACTCAATGATGGCAACGACTTTACATTTCGATGGCTACATGAGCCACATCTTGGAATTGAAAAGACACTTGCTAGGGCAAGAATGTTGTACTTTTGGCCGGGAATGAACAATCAACAAAATCAATCAAAGAAATGATTGCATCATGCAACATTTGTGAGAAATTGAAACGTAACAATCAAAAGGAACCGTTGGTACAAGAAATCAACCCGAAGTATCCATATCATATTGTATCGGTTGATTTGTATGAATATGCTGGGCGTAATTTTATCGCAATTTTTGATGCATATTGAATTTCTTGGTTTCAACAAAAGTTAACAACAAGACATCTGGGCACATTGTTGATGTCTTTTGTTCGATTTTTAATAAAGTCGGATATCCATCGATAATTAAAAGTGACAATGTGCCATTCAATTCTGCGGAATTTGAAAAGTTCTCTCGAAGGTTTAAGGTACGGACACACCAAACGCGAAGCGGTGCGACTTATGCGATGCGAATATAGCGAGTAATTTTCACTGGCCCTACCAAACGCGAAGCTTGTGACGATTCCACCAAAATCAGAACTGTCAGAATCGCGCGGCACAAATGCTTCTGAACGCATTCAGATTTTATTCGCTTGCGGCATTCGGCGAATGTCGCATTTAGTATGGACACATTTGTTTGCTCGAAACGCGTTTTTTTTCCGCGACACGTCGCTTTTGGTGTGAATAGGAGTATTTTGTTCGCTACGTTCGCGTCGCTTCTATTCGCGTCAAATGGAGACATTACATTTGATTAGCATTGTGTATTCGCGACGCGAAGCGAATGAAAATGCGTTTTGCTTTTGCGAAGAATCTGTCGCGAAAGACGCTTCGGTTAGGTCGCGGTGTATTCGGACGCACTCATTAAAATGCACGTAAATCAAATTGTAATTCGCTCGCTTCGCGTTTGGTGTGGCGGTACCTTTAACGTTCAGTTTAAATATTCAAGTCCTAGATATCCGCAAAGCAACGGTTTGGCTGAGAAGGGACTAGCAATTGCAAAGAACATTTTGAAGCGTTGCTATGAAGTGAATGAGGTAGATCAATTTCAGTACAGACTTTTGGAATATAATACCACACCAGTGGCAAGCTTGAACTTAACTCCTTCAGAGTTATTTTTTGGCAGATTAATAAAAACAAAATTGCCCGTATCGGAACAGTTACTTGTCAGAAACAGCATGAATGAGGAGACCATTCAGGAAAAAATTTCAAAGAAAAAAGAAAAGCAAAAATGTTACTATGATCGAAATGTAAAGTCGTTGTCATCATTGAGTTTGGGTGACTTGGGGATTTTCAAAAAGAATAGCAAGGAATGGCATTATGGAAAGGTAGTTGGAATTGTTAGTGATCGTTCGTATATTATTCAAGATTCGTTTCAAAATCATTTTAGACGTAATCGACGATTCATAGCTAAAACAAAAAATAATGATTTTAATGCAAGTGATTTGCTATTCGAGGAAAATGTTAAATCGGGGCATTTAGATAATGTGCCAGAAATTCAGATAATAGAACCGGTACATGAAATTGTTGATCATGACAATATCATTGATAATCAGATCATAGACGCTCCCATTGATAATGTAATTGCGGATGAATCTGATCTTTCGGTGAACATGGAACATAACTCGTCATCAGAATATGACACCGCTGAAAGTAATGATTCAGAAGTAAGCTCGGGAAGTGATAACGAAGTGAATGTTCAGCCAGAGCTTCAGGGTAATTATAAAACACGTAGTGGTCGTACTGTTAGACCACCACAAAGGTATGGCTGGTAGCCTTGTCCATCTGAATTTTATTTAATTAGTTAACTTTCTTTTATATTTTTGTTTAAAGAAAAAAGCGTGTAATGATATTGTGAACGCAACCTTATTTGTGTAAGTGACATAAGAACTGTCATTAACTGACTGGCTCAGTTGAGCTTCAACCACAGCAACAGTCATTCACTATAAAACAAATGTCTTTTATTTAATTAAATTATATTATTTCCAAGCATTATTACAGTTGGTGCAACGTCTCCCCTCCGAAACACATCGAATGTGGGAAGAAAGCCAAAAGAATTCTGAGGAATTTCCTACATTCGAAAGTCTAAAGGCGTTTCTCGAAAAACGATTTCGCACATTGGAAGCTATTTCAGATTCCAAACTTACTACCACTGTTGTGGTCAGGGCCAAACATTGGCCCCGATTCTTTGTCCTGAAAAACATGAAGCATATATTTTAATTTTCACGCCGCCTATGGCTGGCTAAAAATTCTGAGTTCGGCGGCTCAACCAAAATTTTACGGCGCCCCGGCAGGTACCGCAAAAAATGGGCCGTCTCTCGGACTGCGAGCGCAGAGTTTCGGAGCTAAAAATAGCACCAAAACTCGGCGCTCGCAGCTCGAGGGACAGTTAAAGCGAAGAAAAATTGCGGCGCGGGCCTGGCGATCGAGGCAAAATGTGCACCTCGAGCCCGGTCCCACAGAAGAATTCCCGCGACCAAGAAGCTCGAGCCGGCAAGTTAAGTGCACATGCACTCGGATGCCTCGAGCCAGGCACCAGCCACAGCGAGAAGCGAGATTCGATCCCGCTGGCATCTACTCGCACAGCGGCGTGAGCGCATCGCGTAATCTGGCGCTGCCGATGTGTGAGTGGATGGCAGCGGGACCGAGAACGGTGGAAGAGATGAGTCATCGGCGCGGCTGAGGAGGTTGGCGTGGATCGGCGCGTAATTCGGGGAGTCGGTACTGCAGATTGAAAGAGTCAAGTCGGGGTCGAGCTGTGCAGAAGTTAAGTCGGCGTAAAAATTTTGAAAATAGGAGAGTCGAGAACTTAAATAAAATAAAAAGGTCGGGAAATCGAAAAAAAAAATATAATAAAATCGGGATCGAGTGAAGATAAGGTGAAGTGGGAGTCTGATTCGTGCCGGGAAAAATTAGGTCGAGACAGGAGAAGAAAATTTTTTTTTTTTGTAATCGTCGAAGGGAATAGCGCGAGTTCTAAAGTAGTTTTTGGACACGCAGTAAAAGAAAAACAAAAGAAAAGAAAAACAGTGCTCGTGCGAAAAGTCCGGCGTTTCCCGGCCTCAAAAATTTTTATTAAAGGTGCTGTGGCGCCCCCTTCACCACCACCACAGGCGCAGCGTTCTCGGCGCAAGCGCAAGGTGGCGGCCTCATCGCCACCAACACAGGCGCAGCGCTCTCGGCGCAAGCAGGTCCTCACCATGCGAAACGACGAGAGCTCACTTCCAGTTTGGTGCTCGACAGGAGCAGTTCATCTCAAGCCTGGTGCGCGAAGTTCCGCCTAACGACCCAATCTTTCCTCGTCGGGATTAATTTTAAGATCATTGTTGTGCCGTCGACAACAATAAATACTTTTAGTGCCGAATTAACAATAAATACTTTTAGTGGAGAGAAGGCCTTTTTCTTGCCGTCAACTTTAATTTTCCCTAAAGTGTGTTCTTTTCCCTAAAGTGGTGACCCCGAACATTCGTTCAGTGCACGTCGCGACGCATTTTTCCGAGAATTTTCTCGTCTCGCGTGGTGCATCGTCGTGGCGCATCCTTCCTTTCCAGGAATTCGTGCCCCAGCCGAGTCCGTTGGTTTCGTGATTCCGCGAAATTTCTTCGTTCGGTCGTCGTTTCCCAACTGAGTCCGTTGGTTTGGTGATTCCGCGAAATCTCCGCAGCTGTGCCGTTTTTCCCAGCTGAGTCTGTTGGGTTTGTTATTCCTGGAAATTTTTTATCTTTTTTGTGTGTGCTCGCTTCTTGAACCTTGTTTCTGTTCTTGCCAGCTGGCGTACGTGATCGGGCTCGTGAACTCTCTGCAGGCCAACTTCATACCTGCCACAGGCACGTGCGCTGTTCGTAAACATTTTCTTTTTTCTCTCGGCTCAGTGCACGCATTTCCCGTTTCGTGCCCACCCGCCGCGTGCTCTCATTTCGCGTTCCATGTTCAACATGAGCACCGAGGGCGACTCGACCTTCGTTTCGGCCGAGACCACCGAGGAAGCCCGTCCTCAGCCCCCTCAGGCGTCTCCGGCAGCCGCGGATGTCAGCGTGGTCGGCCGGTGTAAATTACCACCATTCTGGCGGGCTAGTCCTGAGCTGTGGTTTTTCCAGGTGGAATCCCAGTTCCAGGTACATCACATCTCAAGTGACGCGTCCAAGTACCACCTAGTCGTGGCGACGTTGGACCACGACACCATCGCGGACGTTTCGGACATAATCCGCTCGCCCCCGGCTTCCGGTAAGTTTTCCGCAATTAAAGCAGCTATCCTCGCTCGCCTCACCGACTCGCCGGACGCACAGCTTCACAAGCTTCTTACGGGCTTGGAGCTCGGCGACAAGCGTCCATCGCAGATGTTACGCCACATGCGTTCACTTGCAGGCACTCGTGCTGGGGATGATGTGCTAAGGGTCAAGTGGCTCGACTTGCTGCCAGCGCAGACCCGACGCATGCTCTTGCTCATCAAGGGTCAGACGCTGGAGGAGCTCGCCGCCGTTGCTGATGAGGCACACGACATCGGGCCCTCTATCATGGCCGCTTCATTCCAGCCCTCGCGAGTTTCCTCGCCTTCATCCGGCTACTCCACGCCAAACCAGCCCACTGATTCGGTGGCCCAGGAGTTGGCTGCGTTGCGCCAGGCCATTGTTCAGCTGACCAGCCTCACACGCGACGCCCTGCAGCTGCGGTCCAACAGCGGCACTAATCGAGGCCGTTCAACAAGCCACGATAATCAGCAGCGCCGCGATCGTTCGGTGACACCCGGTCCGAATGCACGGACGGGTTTCTGCTGGTACCACACTAAACACGGTGCGTTGGCCGTGCGGTGCAAACAGCCTTGCACTTTCACTCCTCAGGCCAGCGCTGTCTCATCATCGGGAAACTAGAGGGGCCGGCGTTGTTCTCGGCGGTCGCCGCCGGCACCTCTCCGGAGAACCGCCTTTACGTCACGGACCGTGGGACCTCCACTCGTTTTCTGGTGGACTCGGGGTCCGTTTTATCCATCCTCCCCAAGCGAATCATCCACAGGACTCTCCAAAAGCGAGAGCTCATCCTTCAGGCCGCCAACTCAACTCCCATCGCCACGTTCGGACTTCAGAGTTTGAGTTTGGACCTGGGGCTGCGGCGCCCCTTTCAATGGCCTTTCGTTATTGCCGATGTGCATACGGCCATCCTCGGAGCTGACGTACTCAGTCACCATGGCCTACTCATCGATCTCCGTGGACGCCGCTTGCTTGACGGACTCACCGGCCTTTCAACCGACTGCATGCTCGGGCCGGCACCTGACATCCACAGCGTTAGTATTGCCTCGACATACGTTGTGCCAGAGGGTCCTCTCGGCGAGATCTACAGCGACCTCGTCAGCAAGTTTGCGGGTTTTGCCTCGCCGCCCGGCGAGATGGCCGCGCTACCCGACTTGCCGGTTCATCACCAGATCGTCACCGATGGACCACCGGTTTTCGCCCGTCCGCGACGCCTTGCGGGGGAGCGCCTTGCGGCGGCCAAGAAGGAGTTCGACTTCTTGCTCGAGCGAGGCATCATTCGGCCGTCGTCCAGCCAGTGGGCTAGTCCGTTGCATATGGTCCCCAAGTCGGGAGGTGGCTGGCGCGCCACCGGGGACTACCGCCAGCTCAATACCTGCACCCGGCCGGACCGCCACCCACTACCAATCATCGAGGACCTCCTCCAGGACGTTCAAGGTAAGGTTTTTTCGGTTATAGACCTACACCGTGCCTTTTACCAAATTCCGGTGGCTGCTGAGGACGTCCAGAAGACCGCAGTCACGACGCCCTTCGGACTCTTCGAGTTCGTGGGCATGCCGCTTGGTCTCCGAAATGCGGCGCAGACCCTGCAGCGCACCATGAACCACCTCCTGAGGAAGCTGGATGCAGTGAGGTGCTATCAGGACGACATTCTCATCGCCTCGGGCGATCATGAGGAGCACCAACGCCACCTCAGTGAGCTGTTTGCCGTTCTGCAGGAGGCCAGGTTGCGCATCAATTGGGGCAAGTGTCGCTTCGGCCAGTCCGAATTGATTTTCGCCGGGTTCCACATCTCCTAAGACGGCGTGCGCCCGCCTGCTCCCAAGACGCAGGCCATCCTCGATTTCCCCAAACCCGAGGACTCCTCGCAACTGCGGCGTTTCATTGGGATGGTCAACTTCTACCGCAGATGCATCCCCCACGCTTCCGCGTTGCAGGCTCCCTTGACGGAGCTCCTCAAAGGTTCAACAGGCAAGAGGTCCAAACTCACCTGGACACCAGAGGCCGACGCCGCCTTCGAGCAAAGCAAGCAGAGCGTCGCCTCCGCAGCCACCACGGTTTTCCTCTCACCGTCCAAGCCACTCGCTCTGCGTACAGACGCTTCCAACACGGCCATCGGAGCGGCTTTGGACCAGCAGCAACCCGACGGGGTCTGGGCCCCGCTTGGTTTCTTCTCCAGGAAGTTGTCAGAGACGGAGCGGCGTTACTCCACATATGATCGGGAGCTCCTCGCCGTTTTTGCGGCAATTCGGCATTTTCAGCGCATCCTGGAAGGAAGACAGTTCATCGTCTTTACCGACCACCGCCCGCTCACCTTTGCCCAACGCTCGGACAAGGCTTCGCCCCGGCAATCCCGTCAACTCGATTTTATTGCCCAGTTTGACACGCGGTTAACCTATACGCCCGGAGCCGAAAACACCGTCGCGGACGCACTATCGCGTGTGGAAACAATCTCCATGCCCGCCGCCCTGAATTCCAAAATTATCAGCGCGGCGCAAACCGCTGATGCTCAGCTACCGCACCTGCTGGACAGCCCTCGGTTCAAGCTGCGGCGTGTCGATGTCGACGGCAACCCCGTATATTATGCGGAATTTAACGGGGCCATGAAGCCCTATCTTCCGGTCGCACTCCGCCGCCAGGCTTTCGACACGGTTCACCAGCTTTCACACCCCAGCGGACGGTCCACTGCCAAGCGAGTGGCACTGGTTTTCTTCTGGCCGAGCCTTCGGAAGGACGTCCTCCGTTGGGCCAAGCAGTGCGTGCCGTGCCAGCTTTCCAAAGTCCACCGCCATAACCGTGCCGAGCTCGGTAATTTCACCGCCCCGGACGGCCGGTTCGACCACATACACGTCGATCTCATCAAGCTGCCGGAGTCCCGGGGCTTTGAAAACTGCCTCACCATCATCGACCGTTTTACCCGATGGCCTCATGCTATCCCGGTAAAAGACACCAAAGCCGGTACAGTCGCGCGTGCCCTTTTCGATTTTCGAATTTGGTATTCACTAAGTTGTCTCAACTATTTTTCGAACATAACTTTCAAATGTCAAAATCAGCCCAGCTGTTGACAATTTATTTTTATTGAGGTTATGTATTTGCCGGCTAAGGACGTTTAATATCCGTGCAAAGTGAAAATGGCTGAAAAAAGGTGTCGGAATTTAACAAAAGCCGAAAAAGAGGCTATAATAAATATAGCTCTGAAATATAAGGGTGTTATTGAAGATAAGCGGACCGACAATACTTCCCAGCGAGTAAAAAATAAGACGTGGGGAAAAATTTTGGCTGAATTCAACAGCAGCAGTGAGTCGAAGCGTAGTCTGCAACAAATCAAAACTTTCTACAAAAATGCCAAAAGCAGCATGAAAAAACAAATAGCGGCAAATAATGCTTATATGTATAAAACAGGTGGAGGGCCCCCTAAGTCACCATTAAATGACAGCCCACTTATCGCAATCGTCACCAAAGAAACAACCCCCATAAAAAATCCCTATGATAGTAGTGCTAATTATAGTTTAGTTGATGTGGAGGAAATGGAGGATGTAAGAATTTTTACATTTATTAATATTGCTTTAAACAATTTCTTTTTATCTAGGATTTGAATGACGACATCCAGTGCGTTGAAGATATTTTCGCTTCAGAACCGTCTACACCTACCTTAAATAAAAAGAAATCACGTGAGGAGGTAAGAACTTTTACATTTGTTATTATTGCCTTTTAAACAACTTTTTTTATCTAGGATTTGAACGACGGCATCGAGTCCATCGACGATATTTTCGCTTCACATCCGTCTACATCTTCAGTAAATAAAAAGAAATTAAGACTAAGTGAGGGAGCGAAGCAAGTTATTCAAGAGATAGCAGTTTTGAAAAAAAAAAAATTAGAGGCTGAAATTGAAAAAAACAAAGCTAAAACTGTATTATATATTTAAAAAGAAAATTGAAATTCTTAACCAAATCGAGACTGGAAGTGAACGTTAGTCGTTTTTGCTCAGTGAGCAGTACAATTTATAGAAACGAAGTTCGGGCATCCTCCCTTTGGGTAATATCCTCTTTCCCGCCTGTATAAATTGTAGTGCTTATTGAGCAAAGATTTTTTTATGGCCTGGACTATAATGGTCTTAAGGGGGCTTAAGATTCTTCGTTTAATTTCTTTAGGATTAATTAATCAATCAATTAATCCCAAAGAAGTTCAACGAAGAATCTTGAGCCACCTTAAGACCATTATAGTTAAGGCTTATATTACGATTTCAAAACTATTTAATGGACTAGGAAGTTTTTTTCGTTTAAAAGATGTAAATTTTTGTTTTATTATAAGATGTAAATAAAGAAAAATTGTTGATTTTTAAAAAAAGTTTTATTATTCTTACCAAAATTAATAAAATTAGAAGAAATTACTAATTATAAAATTCCTTTTTGAGAAGTCAGAGGGAGCAGTATTTAAAACAAAAGGTGGATCATCAACAATGGTGCATTCTGGGGGCGGTACCTGTCTTTCTTTCAGCATGTTGTGCAGAACGGCTGTAGCTACTATTACAATAACAGTAGTATTGACACTTATTCGCAATTCTAAAAAATTGTACATATTTATGTTAATATTCTAAATATAATTTAGCTAATTTTTCCATACTTTGTCCTATACACGGAAAACGTCTTTTCCAAACCCCTATAGTTTTTTCCACAATAATTCGACTTTTCAAAAATGATTTTTGAAAAGATTTTTCGGATGGTGTCACAGGATTGGATAACGGTGTTATCAAATTGCTGCTGCATGCATACCCAGCATCTCCAAGCAGAATAGAATTTCCAAACTCTCCCGCTTCAAATCTGGCACGTAGTTTTGAGAAATTCCATACCATTTGATCATGCGTGCTGCCTGGCCATCTAGATAAGAAATTACTTTTGTTAAAGGTGAACATTACCTAGCATTTTATTTGGAAACTATACCTTGCATTAATATCGAGTATTCTCATATTTTTATCGCAAACTATTTGCGTATTAATGGAGAAATATCCTTTTCTGTTCCTGTATGTTTCCGAATTTTCTCCCCCAGGAGATTCTATCGAAATATGAGTTCCTACAATTATTTTTAATTTATACACATATGCGAATGTTAATAAAGTTCTCAAGTACCGTCTCTAATACCAATGACCTGCGGCATCCCTGAATGATTGTAGAAATCCTCCTTTGTTTTTTGGATATCGCAAAACTTAATATATGAACTTGCTAGTTTAGCTAGAGCCACCGATACTCTCTTAACTATTCTACTTACAGTAGGTTGCGACACTCCAAACAGATCTCCTGTAACTGTTTGGAAGTTCCCAGTGGCGTAAAATCGCAGCGCTATTAAAAATTGGTCAATAGCAGGAACTGGCTGATTCAGATTATTATTAAATTTCAGCCAAGGTTCCAGTTGTGAGGCTAAATCTATTGCCATATATTTTGGCATGCGAAAGCGATATTCAAATTCGGTTTCACTAAATTCATCGACACATTTCCTCCTCTCTTTGAAGACTCTAGAACGTCTTGGACAATATATCCTATTTAGTGCACGGATAATCTCATCACTTGAACTCTCATCCTCGGATGAGTCGCTGCTACTACTACTACTAACAAATAGGTCTAATAAATGATCATAAGCTGAAAATTATAAAAAACAATTATAAAATTATATTTTGGAATACATACTACATAAAATTACAATTCATTTTTTGCAGTTAAGTCAAGTCAACTTTACATTAAATTTGTGACAGAAGGAAGTGCTTTTTGACTGATAAGATCGAACGATTTTCGAAAGATTTTTAAGACTGCCCTGAGGTGGTCGCAAATAAATTAGGACCGTCCTAAAACAGCTTGGTGAATACAAATTAGCGGTCGCAACTTTATGACAGCTTGGTGAATACGGCCCTAAGATTCACAGAGTTGAAAAAGAACACCCTGAAGCAATTTTCTACAAAACATCATTTACTGACGAAGCTTATAGGAAAGCTTGTGTACGAAAGAGGGTTCTCCGCGCAAGGAGAACCGGGTCAGCCATAGGTCAATCATTATTTTCAATTGGCTTAACACAGGCATACACTGAAAAAATTTTATTGTCGGATGCAAAAAAAAAGACATACGAGAATTGATCGATAAGAAAGTTATTCCAATATCCTATATTATGACGTCTATTATAAAGGCGTTCTGTGCGATAATGATAACGGTAATCAAAACTATTCAAATAAGTAACCAGTTTTATTGCTATGATTGGTTGACCTCAGAATTCTGAATGTTTTTGAGTTTTAACCGAGTCCTGAGTATCGTTCTGTAATAATAGCGTTATTAAAATCTAATGCACACTAAGAATTCACAGAGAAAGGTCATTGTTCAGTACTGGCTGAACATAAACCTGACCGCGCCACTCGTCACTCAAATTTAAAAACAACTGACAATATCAGCTGACGAGTGACAATAAGGAGGATCGGTAATGCAGTCATAGCCAGGGCCACCATGTTCCATCATGGAGTAAGGCAGCGCCTGACATCTGACGGCCAATGCCAGAAACTAGGCAAAATTTGGCTATATAAGGCGATCGCGAAGTTCGAGGAGGCACTTCAGGAATTTGCCTCAAGTCGTGGAGTTCGCCACAAAAACAAAGGTACGAGTCGGAATTTGCCGCTCTACTTTTTAAGTGGAATTTGCCATTTATTTTATTCTTGTTGTGGATTATTGCCACTTGACCCTTTCCTGGTTGTGGAATTTGCCACATCTTATTCTTCCTTTTTTGTGGATTTTGCCACTTTATTCCCGTCTCAATTGTGGAATTTTCCACACCTTCTTCTTCATTTGTGTGGATTTTTGCCACTTAATTCCCGTTCCAGTTGTGGAAATTGCCACTTGTTATGTATGCTGGGTATGCGTACAATAACGATTGAGATTTTATTCCGTTGCGGGAATAAAATCTCTTGTTGTTTGATGTTGCTCCTGGGTCTGGTCTCGCTGGTGCTCGGCTCGATGATATCTCGGCCAGGCTGAACGGGGAGTAGCCGTTATGTTCACACTCCCTAACCGGGGAATCACAATTAAAACACGGGTATTGTCTTTGAATGTCTGTTATATTTGGTATCACTTAGTACACCGTGCTTAACTAATTGTCTGTACCACTTATGCCGGACTCTCGACTCCCGTGTAACAATGCTTAAGTCTTTCCGGGAGAACTTAAGCACTTTTTAACTTTCGGACTTAACTCTCGCGTTCGCGCTGATAGCTTAAGGCCGGCCAAAATTCTGACTTAAGTCGGCTCCACGAGACTTCTCGAAGATTAATACTGATCTGACCTGAGGTTATTACTGTAACGCCCTGCACGGCACTGCACACTGCACACCTCCTCATCGGCTGATCGGGTATTTATCGACTCCTGGTCGGGCCTTGGAATTTTCCAAAGTTCCAATCACCTTGACCGCGCGCGTCGGTACATTTCCAGTGCACATGTTCTGTGTCAGCATAATTACCTTACCGTCTGCATGTGCCTGGGCCGGTGCACGCGCGGGTGGTCGCCCAATCACCGATCGAGGGGTCATATTTTCGCGACTTTCAGTTATTGCGAAATACCTCAAATTTCGTACATGTTATGTCTAGACTTTTGAAGGGTATTTCGCAATTTATGAAACTACTTTTGTTAATGCGATGCACCCAAAATCTGGATGAGATTTTGGTACATAACATTCCTTCCCCCTTTGAAAAAGAGGATTTTTCTTTGAAGAGGAATAATTCTCGGGGTATGAAGGCTTGTCCAAAAAAAAAATTGGTTTAAACTGGATTGTTTACGGAAAGAAAAAAAAGATTTTGTCGAATTCTACGTTATGTTGGTAATTGCTATTCCTTCCCCTTTTGAAAAAGGAGAATTATTCTTTGAAGAGGAATAATTCTTGGGGTGGAAGTCTGACTATCCTTGGAAAAAGTGTTATCGGAAAAAATTTTTAAATATTCCGGTGGTAATTGCGATTTGTTGAGGGAGTGTCGAGTCCGTTTACAATGTTGCTTACTATCTAGTATACCTTAGTATTATTACAATAAGATTGATACATTAGGGAAACTTCCCTTTGCTCGTTACGTTTTCCATGCCCTTTGTTAACTATATTTATATTATTTTTTTTTTTTTTTTTTTATATACTAAACTTTACATCTATCTTGATATTTCTATCATGCCTAGAAATGCTATTTACTATTGTTAGATACAGTACTTATTGTTGCTTAAAAAAAATTTTTTTTTTTGTTGTGTTTTTGAATGCTTAATTGCATTTATTTATTCTAACTTAAAAATTACCTGACCTATCCTAAGAATGGTTTTCATTCATTACTTACAAGGTCGGGAGCATCTTTTAAATGCTTAACTTGCGTTTATTTATTCTAAACTATGAACTACCTGACCAATCTTAAGAATGGTTTTCATTCATTTCTTACAAGGCCAAGAGTATCTACTTTAGATTTATGCTAGCATCTTATTACCTATGAGGGCATTTATGCTTAGGAAAACGTCAGCGGGCGAGCGAATCTGAGTCTTGTGCTGTTTTAGTTGTTTAGTACGTGTCGTTTTACAATGTCTTCGCGTGTACGACATTTCGCGGACAATGTTATGAACACATTTTTTTGTGAAAGGAACTTGTATTTCTTTTTCATAATAAATGAGTATTTTAACTGAATATTTTGTGCGTTTTGCTTTTTTTTTTTTTTTTTTTTTAAACAGCTTTATTTTCTTTTTTTCTTTGCAGAGATTTTAAAAAGAGATGGGTTTGGTAGGGTTTCATTGAACGGTTGATATGGATTTTTTTTGTTGGTTTTTTGTTTTTTTGTGTTTTTTTTTCTTTTTGTACTGGAGTGATCATTGGGATTACTCGTTTGGTATTGGTAGGAATGTTCGGCTTTTGGGGAGGGTTCTGGCCCTTTGTAGCGGTTGCGGGGCGATTTCTATGTCGCCGGAGGCTTTCGGGTTCTGGTTTTCCCTTTTCTGTTGTGGGGCTAGCTCTGCGTCGGCTAGCTGTTTTTGTTGGGTCTTTTTAAATTTTTTAGGTAGGAATTTTGCCACTATTGCTGTTAATAGCAATAGCACAAATACGGTTGTCATCGTAATCGATGATATTGTTAGTTTATGGTATGTTTGCAGCTTGAGTTGTGGTTGTAATTTGTTTATTTCTCTTTCCAATTCCTCGAGGGATTGGCTTGTTTCCTTTATAATATCGGAGCCGGTGTCGGCTAATAGTAATTTTGTTGCGCCCGGTTTCGACTTCGTCATTGCACTATTGACATTCATTTGCATTAGTTTATTATAGGTTTCGTTCGTATTGGGAAAGTAAGGGGGTTACTTTATTTCGAATGGTTGGAATTCCTCGGCTTCATAATGTATGAGTTGTGCGCCAATTTGCAGGTTGCATGGCTTATTTACCGTTATTATCCCTTGTCCCTTGATTTTTGTCGTGAGTAATTGTTCCCTACATGCTATTTGGATGTTAAGCTCTTTAGTGAGAGCAAATATCCATGTATTGCGTTTTGCTAACTTTACTAGTGTGTCTCTTGGAGGAACCTGCGCCCGGAGAGTGCAATGCTGTTCTTCACTTCGTGGGTTATAAATTAATTTTATTATACATTCGTCGGAAAGTGGTGCTTTAGTTATTGGGTTTTTGGGTCTTGTTACGTATGTTGTTTTGTTAAGTTTTTGGGTAATCTTTTTTAGGTCTCTAATGTCTTCTGTCTTCAGGAGGAGGAATTCTTGAGTCAGCAGCCTTGTGGCTACGTACCCATAGTTTACTTCTGGTATTAGGGTCCTATTGCCCGCCTTATGAATCGAGAATATGTGAATTTTGTTCATATTTAGCGGTGGTAAGTCGAAGATGGGTAGAATTATTTTGATTACTAATTTATCTTTAAAAATATGTGTTTGTACTTTTGCCGTTTGGTATAGGATTGATAGACAGTTATCTTTCCCGGTACATTCGGGGTGTGATTTATGGTATATTTCTAATAACGTTGACGGTGATACGCAGAGGGGGTGTATCTGTTCGTTTTTGCTGGCAGTAATAATATCGAGTAGTGCTTGCTGTCTAAATTCTATTTCCATTATTTGCATTAATATGCCAACGACTAAGTTTTGTTGTATTTGCTGGCGTTTATTATTGTCTGCTGTTGCTTCTAGTTTATTTATTTGTTGGGTAAGAGTTTGGTGCCTTTCTACGAGCGATTGGAATGGTTTTTGGATTTTTTCAAAGGTGGTTTTAATAACGCTAATTTGTCTTTTTTCTAGCTCAGCCAATGCCTCTTCATTGTTCTGTATTTGTTCCAGTTTGCTGTAAATGTCGTGTTCGTTCGTGCTGTCCATTGTGCCAAATAGTGAATGTAGGACGTTTCCTATTCCATCAAACAGAGATCTTGTAGTCCTGCTCCTCTTTAAACTTTCACGTATAGCTATGGTTCTACTTTTTAGATTCCCTATCAGTGATTGTATATGGATCTGGTGTACCCGACACGGGTCGGCTCCGGTGATTGATGTATTACAAACCTGTTCCAGCAGGGTCTCAGCTTGCTCTGCCAGCCGTGTTTGGTTGTCTAATTCCATCATGTCAACCTCGGTGAGGATATTCCACGTTTGGTGGTATATCATTAATGTGCCGACCTCTTCGAATAAGATTCCTGAATTTTCTAACGGCGTGATTGTATATATTCCGTTAGTTGTTTCCCCATTTGTTATTCCTAGTATTAAGCATGCGATCACTAACGTCCACATTTCCTGGAAATGGGGTATGAGTTGGTCAGTGATAGTAGTGAAAAAAAAATATTTGCTGAGGGGAAGATGAAACATTTCTTTTCGACTAATTAAAAATTGCTTATTGATTAGGGCTGACCCAATTACTCGAAATACGGTTTCAAGCGATTGTTGTGTATTACTTTTCTTCGTTTTCTGATTTTAATTTCCGTATTTACTGGGGATTTTACTGCTGTGACTACAAATGGTCCTTCCCACCTTTCTGAGAGTTTATGTTTTTGATTTTCACTCTTCAGAAGTACTTTGTCGCCTATGTGGAATGATATTGACTTCGCATTTTTATCATAATATTCTTTTGACTTTTGCTTACCGGCTAAAATATTTTTTCTCGCGGTAGCGTATGATTTCTGCAGCTTATAGCGGAGCATGTGATAATAGCTCTCGTTATTATAAAGGGGTTCTGGTTCCCTTTTTAAATTTGATGGGACATCCGCCGTGAACCCGAATAAACAGTCCATGGGCGTGAGTTTTGTCCCTTCGTGTACACTATTGTTGTACACGAATGCTGCCGTGCGTAGGAATTGAACCCAGCTTCTAGTATTTTCATCTACGATGGTACGCAAATATTCGATCAGGGGCCTATGTGCTCTTTCTAGTGCCCCGTTTGATTGCGGATGATACGCAGAGGTCTGTAATTTTTTCACTTTTAATAGTTTACAAACTTGTTTGAAAAGATCACTTAGGAAATTTGTTCCTTGATCAGTGACAATTTTCTTTGGAATACGGTAGCGCGTGACGATTTCGTCGAAGAAAATTTGCGCTATTGTTTCCGCTTCCGCGTTAGGTATCGCGTACCAGTCCACGAATTTTGTCAGGTTATCCTGGAATGTTAGGATGTATTTATTCCCTGATGTGGACTCTTCTAGTGGCCCTACAATATCAAGATAAATTTTGTCAAAAGGCTGTTCGGCTATGTCAGTGATGACCATAGGCATTTTATATTGCGGAGATGCCTTTAATTTTTGGCATTTCGGACACTTTTTCACATACCGCTTGATATCACGCAGCATGTGTTTCCATTGGTACTTACGTTTGATTCTTTTGTAAGTTTTCATTACTCCCTGGTGACCTCCGAAGGGTGAATCGTGATAGTCTTTCAAAATAATTTTAATTTCTTCGGGGCTCGAAATTAATTCAGGGGTCCTGTGTTGCGATTCCGCGGTTGGAGAATTCTCATTTCTCGTAATTTGTGATGGGTCGTGAAGACCTTCGTTTTCGCCAGGTTTTGATTCCTGAGAAAAGAATTCTGCCGGGATTATTTGTTGATCAATTTCTTCGGCTTTTGGGTCTGAGTCTTGCTTAGATTTTAATTCTTGTGGCTTTTTGTCTGCCCGTTTTATTTTTTTGGGCGATTTTTCTGCCTGAGTTGCTTCTGTTGTGTGCTCAGTATTTTGGGCGTTTCGCTTTTGAGCTCGAGTTACTGCGCTTACTTTGGCAAAGTTATTTTTTTCTGCCTCTGAATCCATGCCGTAATGGATTTGAGCCTTTACCGTGCAGGTGTGGCTTTCATTTGCACTATTTTCTTCCCTAGGAATGCGACTGAGTGCGTCAGCATTCGTATTGTATTTTCCGGGTTTGTATTCGATTGTGTAATCGAATTCCGAAAGTTTATGATGGAATCTCACTAAGCGGGAAGTGGGGTCTTTTACATTGAATACTCCTTTTAGAGGTTTATGGTCTGTATAGACCGTGAGTAGGTATGAGGTCGCATGAGCCAGACAGGGCGTGGCCAGGGGGGCGTGGCTGAGGCGTGGCTGGGGCGTGGCTGAGGCGTGGCTGGGGCGTGGCTGGGGCGTGGCTGAGGCGTGACAGGGGCGGGGTCATTAGCTAATTAATGGGTCATTAATTAAATTGATTGACATCTTTTATGCAAATTAATTGCCTGATAAGTGACATTCAACACCTGTTTAATTACAAGTACTTAACACCTATTTAATTAATATGGGCGGCGTGAGCCGGTTGCGCATATTGAAAGCAAGGACAACTGCTGAGCGGTCATTATCTGGGACTGGGGACTGGGCTGTGATCGGCAGCTCCAACTGTTTGCATCTTAGAGAATGTAAACAAACATTCAAATGATCTGCTGCTTAGCAACCAGTTCTTGTTCTAAATTTGATCAACGCAAGCGAATTCCAGTTGTAATTGATACATATGATGCCAGAGTAATTTCTGCATCTACCACGAGGTGCATTAAAAGCTTTTGACGCATTGCACCCTTGGAGATTTGCAAGGACAACTGCTTAGCGGTCATTATCTGGGTCAACTGTTTGCATCTTAGAGAATGTAAACAAAAATTCGAATGGTCTGCTGCTTAGCAACCAGTTCTTGTTCTAAATTTGATCAACGCAAGCGAATTCCAGTTGTAATTGATACATATGACGCCAGAGTAATTTCTACGGGTTTTTATTTAACTTTGTAAATCTTTTTACAATGCAACAGGTTCGTTTAACTTCATTATGGCGGGGATGTCACAAAATATTTAAATAGAAGATGTCAACAATAATTTCGTTATTTCACGATGAACAATATGGCTGCTATAATTGTAGATATTCAGTTTGTCTGCGGAAACAGAGGGCAGTATTTTGTTAAAGAGTTGGCTGTACTTGCTCATGGTTCTGTTATTCCATCTGTATACCACTTTGCACCGCCATATCCAGCAGAAGAACTTTCATTAAAGGCAAAGCTTCAAGGCAATTACGATTTTTATAACATTAATGGATTAAATTGGAACGACGGAAACATCGAATACAACCAATTGGGAGAATTTTTATCAAAAATGAAAGATTCTATGATATATGTCAAGGGTGAAACGAAAGAGGAATCTATAAGAAAATACCTGCCAGACGCTAACATCAAGCAACTGAAAATACCAAAATTAAGTAGCCTTCAACAGTTTGAAACCAGTTGTAAAATACACGGGAAATCTCCACAATTGCGTTGCGCAGTTCAAAATTGTATAAATATTTATTTGTGTTTATTAATAAATAAAATTATCAAATAAAAAACACCGTTATTTTCTTTCAATTTATTTAAAATCCATCCAATACTTAAATTACTCCAAACACATAATGTCAAAAAGAATATTGGTAGAACAGTATAAAGGAATTTCGTAAAAAAGTCTTGAATAATTTGTATGTACATAAGATGTCCTAGATGGTATAAAAAAATCATCTTTTGATAAAACGAGTACATTTTTTTCCTTACATTTTTCGCAATATTTATTATAATATTCTTTCACACTTTCTGATGCATTATTGTTGTGAAACATAACAATATTTATAAAATCTAAAAAATCATATAGCTTACAAAGTTCACCAAGGGTTAAACTAATACATCCTGTGTTTACTGGAATTTTGTGCTCCTGTTTTAATGCCTCCTGGTTTGGTGGTAATACGTCAATTTCGCTTTTCAGGTTAGAAAGATGCTTAAAAATGTCTACCCATCCACAATATGGCATTGAAACTGGAAAATGACCATGACGGTGGAAAACGATTATTGCCTCAAATGAATATGGGCTAAATCCAAGAATGACTTTTTGATTTCCGCATTCGTCCAAATAGTACGTGTAGTTCAGCAACACGTTTTCACCCCGTACCTCTGCTTTCTTTTGACACAATATTTTTTCTTTGTTTTGCTTACGCTTTTGTTTTTTCGATATTTTATCAGTTTTCTGAGATTTTTTATTACACAATCTTTTTGACTCCATATTATCGCACCGGTTTGCACTGCAGTACTAAATGTATACTATCTTATTTCAGAATTTATATTGCAAGTTTTGCTGTACATGACTGGTTGCTAATAACCCCACCATTTTTAAAATAAATTTTGCAATACAAGTTCATAAGTTTTTTGTCATTTATTTCAAAGTTTTTCAATGAGAATTTTTTTAAAAACTGTTTTAAACTCTCTCCTCTGCATCGAAAATATAGATATACGCAGCAATAATGTCCACATACTTGTGAAAGTGTACCTTGCAATCGCTGCTTTTTACACACAAACATGTTTGAATTAGTCAGTAGGAATTTTTGAAAAAATTAATTATTTGGGTATTTTCCATATGAATCAAAATACTCGGCTGGTCCTTTTCGTGGGAAATAAAATGCAACCCAATGAGTTCCATTTTTGTGGGCTGGATCCGTATTAGCTATTATACATGCTGGTTTTTTAATTTTTCGCGGCAACTGATTGCATGGGAATACACCCTTAAAGAATTTGTTTCTAATATGATGACTTTTTAGCAAATGTGCAAGTTCGATCGTGTTCATTCTTGTTCACAAATTGTGTTTTCTACGTCAATAACTTTGGTATGAGATGTAACATAGTTACTTATAAATTCCTTCGTTGATGCGTCGCGAACAATGACTGTATTAAATTTTGCTAGGGTTTTTATAAGGTCTTCATCTAGGCGTTTAAGTTCAAGATTACCGAATCTACTTGATTTTTCAATGCATTCTGTACTAGATGCAGGATATTTGAAGACAATTTCTTTTGTAAATAATTTATATTGTGCTGTGAATCCAGCTAAAGAGACTTTTTTAAAGAAGGTCAGTTCACCTCCGCAAAGGTATTCGACATTTATCAAGCAGCTCATTGTTACCGTAATATTGTAAGTATCTAACTAACACTTAGCATAAAATGTAACTTCCTTATATACGTTTTAAAAGTTAGTATATACATTTCGATCCTTATCGATTTCTACACTCCCGTCATATTCAGCATACACAATGCAGGCAACAGTTGTTTTTAAAGCCTCCTTAAATCTTCCTTCAATTCTAACCGTCCCTTGATTTAATAGATTTCCGCAGGTAGAATTATACGACAGATCTGTAGTCAAATCGAAGGCCAATAAAAATGCGCCGTTATCAAAGAATTGTTTTGAAATCTGATGTCCTTTATCAAAATAATGTATTCCAGTTCCTTTAAACAAACTGAGGTAGCCTCTTGTACTGATGGGAGGCTCTTTTGAATAATCAAATTCCATAGGTTGGTTTGGAATCTGAACACCGTTTACAGATAAATTAAATCTGGTTATGTTATTGTGTTTGAAATTGTATGAATTTTTTGTTCTATTTCCCGTATAAGCGTCATTGTCTATCATGCCAAACACTAATAAATTTAGTAGTTGTCCTATCACAATATTGTCTAAAGATAATGTGAATGTATTTGCAGGTATCGTATAAGTTTTTACCTCAACTCGCTTATATGGATATACAGCATTTGAACGTTGAAGTACAGATTCGTGAGCCAACATTATGCTTGGGTTAACGGTGACATGATTCATATAAATATATAGTTGCTTCTACAATTTTAAGTCTTGGTGAATTGTCATCATTCTTTGAAAGGAGATAAAATTCAGGCTTTTCAAGCGATAGCACAACGCGCAAATCTACACCGTTCATTAGCAATTCATCTTGATTAAACATATCGCCGTGAATTTTCCCCATTAATTCTACTACACCGCTTTTACAGAAAAGCTTTTCTCTTGTCAGGTAACCCGCATTTTCTTTTGGACTTTGAGTAACCTCCATATTATCCCGATCAAGCTACCAGCCGACAGACTCTAAATGCGTTGCTGCCGCATCTTTTCGATAATTTAATAAATTTTCAATATATGCTCTGTAGTTGTAGTTATTGTCAGTTTGAGCAATCGGCTTACCGTTTAAGTAAATAGTGCATTGACGAAAAAGTGAATGGAGGACATTATTTACAACACCTGGACCTTCATCACTTACCGTCGCACTTCCTACAAGAATGTCTTTTCCGGTATAAAGTTCTTCTTTTCCATTTTTAATTTTAATTAGTTGCACTCTCAAGCGTAGATATATACTTGACAAATCCCGATATGTATCTCCATGACCTAATGAAACAAATTCTAGCACTGATGAGTTATCTAATGAAGCTATCGGTTTGTATGCTACCTCCTCGGTTCTTAAAATATTACTTTGAATAGCTGGTCTCGAGAAAAGATCCAATTCGGATTTCATACACTCGCTATACGTGGGCATTTTGTTTATTTGTCAAAAATATCCAATACCCTTTTACGGAAACTACGTTTGCCTTTTATAGGCTTTTTCTTTTTGCTTGATGCCTTTTTCGTGGTTTGTTTTGAACGTTTTTGCCTTTTAGGGCCTAAAGTAAAACGAGCAATTGTAAATGGATTAGGTCTTTTTATAGTCATGCGATTATTTCTTCCTGCACCATCCATATGATCAAACAGCTTATTTATACCTTTTTGCGCAAGTTCTTGAGCAGCAGCTTTACCTTGCTCCCTTAAGATATCTTTCATGGGTTTACTACCCGCGTCTTCTAAAATCGCTTTCCCAGTTTTAATAGCCTGTTGTTTTAAAACCCTCGCCCCGGAGCTAACTATGGGTTGCAAATACCTTAGTAATCCGCTGAAAAAACTCCCAATTCCTCGTCCACGTTGATAGATTAAAGGTGACCGGTACAGTTCACCTATATCATTTAAATTACCACCACTTTGTATTAAATAATAACGCGTGTAATAAGAATTCATATTTGTCAATTGTATTTTAACTGTGCGCAACTGCCTTTGTTTGTTTCTTACTATAACAACTCCACATGCTATTTATAGGTTTTATTGTCTTTTAAAATGAAGCATTATGTATGTAGGGGTATAACTTGCTTTGAAATCAATTAATTCGCCTTGTCCATCAGTTATTTTTATTGAAATATTTTCAATTGCGGTTTTCTCCACAGGACAATATTCTACATGGTTAAAACGTAGTGTTCTTTCATTTTCACTTATAGGTACTACACGCAAATATCTCACGGATTTATCTCATATAATCCTTGGTTTGGTAATATCAGTGTAAATGTATATAATATCACGCTCGTAATAGTGACCACTAGGTTTAACATCACAAGGTAATCTTTTACTCAATTTATCAACTGTATCATTTAATTGATCCAATTTCTTAATTATAGACATGTGCTCTGTTTGCAGTTTAGCGGTATCGAAAGACTCCTTTAGTTCTGTCAAAAATACATTTGATTTTCGTTTGTCTGTTGGTGTATTAAGAAATATATCAGTTATAAAGTTTTTTAAATTATCTATATTGGTATCTAAAGGTACTGGTGTTGTTTTATATAATCCTGAGGTCTGTTTTTCGTAAGCAACATTTAAAATATTACTCTTTTCGGTAATCTTTCTAGGTTGTGGGGCTTTAACATTGATAGAATCGCCATGCAATTTATCCAATATTGTGAGAATAATGTCTTTAATACGCGCAATTTTCTTTTGCTTTTCATCTTCTGCTATTGTTTCATCATCAAAATGCACATTATTGATAAAAAGTGTTATGAGATTCTTAACATTAAGATGTGGTGGTAGTGGCTTTTTTATCTTAATTGTTAATTCTAGCTCATCGATTCGTAATTCAAATATGTCATCTTTAACAGGAATTTTACCCTTTTTTCTTATGCTTTTAGGTGGATGGGTATAATCGTCCAAAGCAGTTTTTAACTTGTCATGTTTCCTCTTTATTCTGGGGATTTGTCCGATTATATCATCAATAAAAGCCTCAACTGAGTCATATGATTTCAATCTTAAAACAACATTATCTGAATGTTTTTTGCCTTGGTATATATGTAGTATAAAATCATCTTCCTCCTTTTCGTAATTAATTTCTGGAATTACTTCATCGAAAAAATCAGCATCTAAACGATTCCAAATTCGCTGTTTGACATCATCCAAGTACATTGTATACCAAGAAGGCGTAACGGCGTTAAACCATGTTAACAGAAATGCGGAAAAATTTACTTGTCCTTCTTTATAGCTCGAATGAGAAAGTATTTCCTTTGTCCATTCCAGTCTAACATTTTCTTTTCTTTCATATTCAGGAATCGAAATTTCAGTGATTCCGACGCTCCAGTTTTGATTAAGTTTGCATGAACGCGTTAGTTTATTTGTGAACTCGGACAGCGAGTTTTCGGGGTAGTAGTGTAAAGAATTGTTACTTAATAAACAAATGTAAAAATCATTTTCTTCAATATCTACAGGCATATTTTTGTATTATAATCTTTCCCAAGGAATTTCAGATATGCTTGAGGCTCTCTCTGTTTTATTTTTTAAACGCTCACTTTGGCGAACTGGTTTTCTGATGGGAAATGCAAGCTCGTATTGTTTAGGATCCAGCTGTGAGGGTCTTAATATAGACTGTTTAGAAGTCTTCTTCGTTTTGTCTTCCTCTTCTTCCATTTGTTGTATGAAACTGGCAGCTTCATCAACGCTCATGTCTACAGGTATAGTATACTGTGTTATACCGTCGTCAGCAGTTACTACTCTATAGTCTTTGTTTTCATCGGCTTTAATCTTCCTTTTGGGGGGTGGCTTAAGACTTTTTCCTATTCCGGTAGCAGATAAACGTCGCTTACCTCTAGGAGATAAAGATTGCCTTGGTGGAGTAATTTCTCCTATTCCAAAAACTTCATCCGGTAATTGTTGCTCACCTCTAGGAGGACTAATTTCCCCTATTTCAAAAATGTCTTCTGGTAATCGAGACGGTATATCTTCTTTTACTGGTGAAGACTGAATTGCTTTGTCGTCTTTAAAAATGAATTTTGTCTGAGTGAAACTATCTCTCAAACTTTTGTGTTTAACTGGCACATTTTCTTGAATAGGATTTATATTTTTGTTTTTATCGGAAACTTGCGCCCATTTACGTTTTATATTTAAAAATTTTATTAATTCATATCTATAATTGTACCATTTGTCTTCATCAGACAGATTTTTACTTTTTAATATATTATCCATTGATTTGTCAAACAATGACAAGTTTGCGGATTTTTCAATATCATTTTTTAGAGTTTTATACACTTCCGGCGATAGAAGCAGCATTTTGTTAAGCCCGTTATTTCTATGAATATTTTTCAATTAATGAGCCGATAACTCCTGACAATACACTTCCTAATAAAACAGGTAGAAAACCTCCTCGCTGTATTAGTATTTTACGTTGTTTAGCAACAGACCTTTTTGCATCAACTAATTTACGCATGTCCTTTTTATACTTGCAAAGCGAGTTATAGATTTTTCCGTGTGGTATATGGTTGCCTTTTAAGGTATTGAGCGTAATTTCACAAAGAGTTCGTATAACATCAGGGTCAGCATTTTGAATGATAGCCTTTCTTAGATTTGATTTGGCTTTTTTAAGCACATATAGCATATGCTTGTTGTCCTTTAATCGTTTCATTCGTGACGCCATTTTTACTACTCAAAGAGTTTTGTGGGCAAAAACAGGTTGCAAATTCCTTGTTAAATATATCAGTTCGAAATCTTAACACGTCGTTAATGTCTTGAGTTAAATCAATTAGTAAATAACCGTAAGGTGTTTGAGTAATCTCTTTATATATTCTCAAAAGTTCCAAACTATTTTCGGGATAAATTTGCCTAGCTAAATGAGTAAATTGGCTTTTATCTCTAGGGTTTTTAAATACAACTAGATATTTACAATTGAGAGATATGTCACGGCAGAATTTTCCTTGATGAAAAACGTTTTGTGTCACAAGAATTACTGAAAAGTTACGATGATGAGACCCTTTAGTAAAAAGTTCACAAACTTGTTTGCTAAATGCATTTAACATCATATCATCTAAAACAATTAAGGTTGGTTCGTTTACGTGATTTATAAATTCCTCCGGGATAGAGTTTAAATATTCAATGTTTATTAAATCAATATCCAATGGTAGTGCATTGTGTTCTGCATTACACCACATAATTTTTTTAATTTGTGGCTCTATGAACAACGCGCTATTATTAAGAAGGGTTTTTATAAACGTCGTTTTGCCACAGCCCGAAGGCCCTGCAATAATCATTGTAAATGGATGCCTGAATGCAATCATTATTAGATGAAATATAAATTCCGATTATGTATAAATACCGCATCTTTCAAGTATATATATAATTTTTATAAAATATGAGCAGAAGACAAATTGTTGAAGAGCTACATAAACCAGCTCGAAAAAATTTTAAACGCCAACGTGTTATAATTAGAGGCATAGATGATTTATGGCAAGCAGATTTAGTTGATATGAGTGCTTACTCTTCAGAAAATCAGAATTTTCGTTTTCTTTTGACTGTGATTGATACCTTTACAAAATATGCTTGGTCCATACCAATTAAAAGTAAAAATGCAGCAGAAGTTGTTGATGCAATGCAGTCTATTTTTCATCACGGACGCATTCCAAAGAATTTACAAACGGATGACGGGAAGGAGTTCTTTAATAAATCATTTCAAAAGCTAATGAAAAAATACGATATAAACCATTATTCTAGCTACAGCCCCTTAAAAGCTTCAATTGTAGAAAGATTTAATAAAACATTAAAAAATATGATGTGGAAAGAGTTTAGCATGAATGGTAATTATTGTTGGATTAGTATGTTGGACAAGCTGACAGAAAAATATAATAATACAAAGCACCGAACTATTAAAATGCGACCTGTAGACGTTAGATTGGAAGACGAAAAACGTTTATTATTAGCTGTGTATAAATACCCCAAAATAAAATCCAAACCGAAATTTAAAGTGGGTGATTTTGTTCGAATAAGTAGACATAAACATGTATTTGAAAAAGGATATACACCTAATTGGTCTGCTGAAATATTCAAAATTAAAGAAGTTAAGTCAGTTTACCCAATAACTTATATTCTTGAAGATTGCCAGAAAAATATAATTCAAGGCAAATTTTATGAACTAGAATTAGCTCCAGTAAAAAACCCCGATGTTTATTTAGTAGAAAAATTTTTGAAGAAACGCGGAAACAGGGTTTTTGTTAAATGGCTTGGTTTTTCAACAAAACATAATAGTTGGATTAATATAAAAGATGTTTTGTGATTGATGTAAGCAGTTACCATGTTGCTTTTAAAAAGAGAATACGACAGATTAAAAACGTTTCGTAATCTTCATTTATTTAGATGAAAAAAAATCTTACAAACTTGCAAGAAGTGGATTTTTCTACACAAATTTAAGAGATATAGTTAAATGTTACTACTGTTCCTTGGAATTATGTGCTATGAATTGCTCTGACGATGTTGAAGCAGAACATATCCGGCTTTCACCGAACTGCTTTTATGTGAACGGTAAAGATGTATGTGGACACTTCAATAGACAACCTTCATCAAACCTATCAATGTACGCTTGCAACATGTTTAAGTTTTTAACGGGTTCTTTAATAGCACTAGGACTTTGTTCTGAAATTTATTTACTTTATGAAAAGCTATGAGAAAACAAGTGAATTTCAATAACGACCCACAAGTTAGAATATATGATTGCATGGAATTTTGCATATTTAATAAATTACCTAACCCTGTTTCTGTATAAACTGTTCAGCTAGAAAAACAGTTGTTACATGTATTTTAAACGTAAAGAAAATCAAGGCTTTTTCATAAACTGCGTAAAACATGCTCCAGATTGTGCAATTTTGTTGCACCGACAAGTTATTACAGCTGACCTTTATCATTGCACTTAAATGTCGTCAATAGATGCGTACTCCCGCAGAAACATTGCAAAACGGAGAGCCTTCACCTTATTCTAAGATTTGTTCTTTGATCTTAATGCATTAATGAAAGCATGTAATGTTCACTTCAATGTTGTTTAATTTTAATTTATTCAAGTTTAATAGTACCTACCGTTTGCTAATTGGTTCACCTTGATAAACCTTTTAAAGTTGTGTTTGATCTTTTTAAAAATATTTCATTAATAAAAGGAGGCGCTTTTCCGAATTTGTGTATAAAAGATACGAGTTTTGAGTTTTGCAATCACAGTATTTTTCTTTGACATTCTTTGTGATAGTGTCCAAGCCCAAGGTGCTTATAGAATTGTTTCCTGTCACGCTGCGGCAATAAATTTAAAAAAAGGTAATTTTTATTTTTTAAATTTTAGACTTTTTATTTAAGGTATTTTTATTTAGAGATGGATTCAGCACGACAACTGCTTGAGAAACTAGGAAAGGAGTCGACCTGCAGACAAGTAAAACTGGAGGACCTCAACATCGGAACGGAATATAAAATAACTAAATTTAATTTTGTAAATACGAGGTTTGGACAGAAAATAACAGTTATTTTAGAAGATAACTGTTTTGTGTATTTGCCAAACCGGTTCTCCACAAATATAACCACGGAGGACCAGTTAAGAGAATTAAATAATATAAGAAATTATTATTTAATTATAAAATCCAGAGATATTGTAAAGAAAGATACTTGTATCGATTTTATACAAAAATTCTAAAAATAAATATAAAAATAAACCGCTCAAATGTTGTTTTATTTCATCTTTATTTTGTGTATGTAGTTCTTTAACAGATTTTAATTTTTTCGAGTTAAAATAATTTTAATTTCTAAAAACTAAACGTACACATGCATATGTGGCCAAGAGCGTCAAGAGGCTTTACGGTACTCTGTGGAGAAAGATTTTTTAATTATTAAAAATAATAACAATAAAAATAATCTACTTACATTCTTTCACTATATACATAGTTGTTGTTCCCTTTGCATGTCTTCTGAGTCACTGCGTTTTCTTTTAAACCCGTAGGGAACAGAACCATAATTTTTCAAATACCGGCGCTTCTCTGCTTTAGGACGATACCTCTTAATTTCGGGGACGGTAAGAATTTTTTGATCTGAAGTGCGGCGAATATTACGGCAAAGTATTTGGATATCCTCATACTGATCCGGATTTAAAACCATGTTTTTAATTGTATCAAAATTTATCAATTCAGAAGCTGTGAAGTTTAGACAAATTCCTTTAACCTTACATACAACTTTTTCTGTTTTGTCTTTTGAACAATAAACTTTGTATGCGTAATTCTTTGGGCCACCGCTAACAAATTCTGTTATGTAACTATCAGGGCCATAACATTCAAGTTCGTCGGTCATATCACCTATAAACTCGCCTGTTGTCGGTTCGTACTCTCCTTCTCGGCTTACATATATTACCGAATCCGTATCGCAATATAACACACGATCAGCAAGTTGCTCTAAATAGCTGTATAATTTAAGTCGTGCTTGTGTAGTTGTATATGATGCTATACAAACATTAACAGTAGGTAAAGAACTAGCAGCTTCTTCTTTGTGTTGCCAACTAACTATGACATTGTCTTCATTAATTGGGACAAGATGACACACATCTATTGCAGGGTTTGTTAATAGATGATATAACTCCGCTGGATTGTTTACGATAGATGTTTGCTGCAGATTTTCACGTTGCCCAAATTTACCCCAAAATGAATTTAACATGAGTTTTGCAAGTGATCGTAAACCGGGGTTTTTGGAAACTTTGTCAAATTCTAGTTTAACTTTTTCATTTGTATGAAAATCCTTTATATATTTTTCCTTTTCTTCATGGGTTTTGCACTTGCTGGGCCATCCTGAGGCTTCCTGTTTCATTTTAATAAATTTGTTCATCATTTCCGTAAAAAGGCCATCTGCATGTTCGTTGTATTGCATTATGTCATAATTCCAAATTTCGTATATATTTAAAATTTTATAGCCTTTTTCAATTGATTTTGTTACTTCATCAATAACCCAAGTCCCCAGTAGGGCTCTTTCTTCATCTGAATGGGTACAAAGTTCTTCCTGATTTTTGCTCTCACTGCATGTACGACATAATGAAAACATTAATTTATCATTCTGCTTAATTGGTAGAACAGGATGTAGCAGTTGTTCTGGTGGTAAAATTTTGCATTTAATAATTCCGTTTATTTTTGTCAGTTCCAGGGTGGAACAATGATCATTTCCGATATATATCTTTGGATGTTTAATGGGAAATTTTCCATACTTACATACATAAGGATACAACGAGCATACATCAATGTATTTAATTTTTTCTTTTCCTTTTTCTATGTTGTAGTAATTGAAGGTATTTTCAGTCCGACCACCATAAAAAGCGTCACGAGGATTTAAAGGTGTAGCGTTGACTAATGGATGATTTTGCAAATATTTCATGTGACTATTTTCTTTCATTTGTTGAGAAAATTTGCAAGGCCACATTTCAATTACTTCGCAGCCTAACGAACGCAAGCGTTCTACCTTTGCAATTGTTCTTTCATATCTTAGATTTAAAGTGTCGTTTTGATCATCATGTAAAAATTTATTGCGATTATATTGCTGACATATCGGGTGACCATGATAATAACACCCCTGGAACTCAAATACCTGTCTGGTTTCTTCACAATAGCCATCAACTTTGACGCCTGCAACTATTGCCTCTCTTTCCTTAGCAGCATGTTTAATACTAATTTTGCGCTGGTCCTCCTCCCATATGAGCCACTGTATAGCCTCTTTTGACTGTTTATCCGCAAATCTATAACCATTTTTAGGTATTATTCCAATAGTATCCGATGTTAACATATTTCGCCGATAAACTAGATTGCATGCTGATGCAATTGTTGTTGCTTCCAAAAATGGTTCAACATTGCATTGGTCCAGAAATAATTTTCTAAATTTCAAACACGCTTCTACGAGTATTTGGACATCACTTATACAGTATTCAACTAGATCACGCTGCATAATAAATTCATCATTTCTATGATTTTCATACCATTTAAGAAAGACGTCACGCTCATCCTTTTTCATAGCATCAGGGTTGTAATACTCAACTGATGGTAATGTTCCACTATAGTTTACATTTTCTATTGTATTAAAAAGATAAGGAAAATAACCTTTTTTAAATACAGGTGGAAGATCAAATGCTTTTGGCAATTTTGACAGTGCCATAGGGAAGTAATTTAACGAGTCTATAAATTTTACGTTATCCAGCAGCATCAAAATAATTTTCGTTCCACGCATAATTAGTTTGGGTTTTAGGCTTGTATTTTGTAATATATAATTTAACATAAATTGGTGATCAAATCCTTGTCCATTATGTGCAATTACAACCACATTTTTAAAAAGTTTTCTTTGATTGAGTATGAATTCCAAAAATAGTTTAACAGATTCATGTTTTAAAACATGTTCTCTTATTCCACATTTGTTACATACTTTCAACGTTTTGTCATCAAGACATTGATCACACCTTTGTTGGAACACACATAGGTTAACCTCGTGCTGATTAATTTCCCCAATTTGTAGCAAGCAATATTTTGGCCTGTAAAATGTGCAAGCGGCAGCACTGATGAAAGAATGAGGCGGGTAGTAGTTAGGAAAAACCCCCTAAGGAGTAAACAAGCGCAAGGCGGCTGGTCTTCCACTGCTCACGGGTAATTGTATCGGCGCCTCAAAACAAAGAACCATATAACTGCATGAGACGGTTAGTTTAGGTAGAAAAGGGATTTTAGGATTATTGCGCGCGTTGCTAGGGATATATATATATTAGGTGCATGAGTCATAGGAAAAGGTTAGCGGTTAGATAAAAATGTGTAAAAAGGATGGTGACTCACTAGAGGGGAAGTTTTTCCGCCGTGCGTATAAAAAGCGAGGTTTCGTTTTGAGAGTTGATCAGATGTATCGTCGGGCGTGAGCAGTGGTCGACTAATTATATGCGAAGATCGTGTTTACAATTCCAGGTGTGGGGTAAACCTCACATTTAGATCGCGTAGTGTGCTAATAGTGAAATTGTGTTTAATGTGCAAAAACAACGTGTTCCAACGGGGATAAGGAGTGCAAGAAGTGATAGTGGCAGTGAAAGTGAAGGAGAAGATTAAAAAAAAAAATTTATTAAATTGATAAACCCTAAAAATAAGGGAAAGGGTGTAAGAATTGTGAGAGTGAGTGGTGAAAAACAAAAGGAAGGGGATTAAAATAGAACTGACTGGACATTGGAAGAAGAGAAGATTAATATATATATTACCTAATATATATAATCAGGTATTTTAGAGATAAGAGTGGAATAATGGAAGAGTCGAACGGAGCAAATTTTCCTCCAAGTGTCTCCGACTATGACCTTCCTCCAGGGCAATTGGTGGCTCCAAGGACGGAGATTGATTTTTTAAAGTGGGAAAACGAGTTGTTAAAGAAAGAAAACGAACTTTTAAAAAGAGAAAAACAACAGAACCATAGTTTTAGCGAAGACTTGACTTCGAATAATGGGGGAGCTGGTCAAAATAATGTGAAGATCGGGATGCACGAAATAAAAACTTTAATTCGGGAATTCAATCCATCACAAAGTTCGGTAACCGCGAAAGCTTGGTTAGAATCCATTAACGGATTGAAACGTTTATACCATTGGGATGACCGAAGCACGCTATTTTATGCATCGTTAAGGTTGGGAGGAGCGGCATACCACTGGTATCAGGGGAAACAGAATAGCTTGAAAACATTTGACGAGTTTGGAACGGAACTAATAAATAGCTTTCCAACGGGACAGGATGATTCGTCGGTATTGATCAAGATAATGGAGAGAAAGAGATTACCAGGCGAGGCAATAGAAAATTATGTATATGAAATCATGGAACTAGGGAATAGGATACAGTTAAAAGAGGAATCTATCATCCGATATATAACTACGGGTTTAAATAATCAGAATCTGGAAAATGTTTTGTTGGCATCGTCATGCAGTAATATACCTGAAGCTCTAAAAATAATAAAAAATTTTGAGGAGGCTCAGAAACAAGGGCAATCAAGAAGAAATTTCAGAACGAACAATGAAGCAGGTCCTTCTAGGATAGAAAAATATCAGAAAAGATTTCAACCCTTTCCTAGTGATAGAAGAGAGAGGAATGACCGAATTAACAATTTCCAAGGAAAGCCTAGCCACGGTAAGGGGGAACCCAGACAAAAGTCGGAAATTATATGTTTTAAATGTAGTCAAGCGGGGCATTATGCAAGAAATTGTGGAGCAAGGAATGTGCTTAAATGTTTTAGATGCAAACAGCTGGGCCACATAGCCCGGGATTGTCAAACAAGACAGGTATCCAATGTACATATGCAGCCACAAACATCACAAGCTCGTATTAATGACGAGTATCACAAATTGGTGAAAGTAGATGATTTTTTTTTTTTTTTTTTTTTTTTTTTTTTTTTTTTTAAATTTAACCATCGCACAGTGCAGTCGTGTTTTCCAGTGCCTCCGGCAGTTTATTATTGTGCAATCGGTTCATCACTACCGGCCGGTGCGCCCAATATTTTCCTGCTGATTAAGCTGCCCTCATTCTCCGCTGTTTAATTGCCTGCATTGTTGTGCTGCGTCAACCGCTTCACTGTGTCATCACCTTGCCCTGCCGCAATAACGATGAGCGCCTGCAAAGTGTGCAATGGATCTCTCGCCGGCGACTTGACTGAGTGCGATGGGGTCTGTGGGCAATTCTTCCATGCCGCTTGCATAAAACGCGGCGCCCGATCGACCTCATCTGTTGGTCTCTCGACATGTAACGAGTGCTCCGACATTAAGCCGTGTCATGTGCTGCGTGCTCTGGCTGCCATCTCTGACAACTTCATGAACGAGCAATCTGTTCTTTCCGCAAAATTGCAGTCCTACATTGGAAATTGCCCATGTTCTCAAACCGTCTCTGAGGAAATCTCGTCGATCAACGTAAGAATTGACAAAATGGACTCTAAGACTGAGGCACTTCTTGAGAAGACCCATGTGCTCCTCACTAAAATTTCTACTGCGGCACGCACCCTTGACGACCTTTACTCAGCGTTTTCCGTTACTGATCTCCCTGCGTCAGTTCTGCCGGCTGTGGATGACGTTCGTCGTAGTGTGAAGCAGATCAGGAACGACCTCGGCTGTTGCTCAGCGGCTGTTTCTGCGAATGCTGCGCTCTTGGGCTCCATCTCTGCTAATCTCTGCTCGCCGTCTGTGGCCGCTCCGGAATCGACACGCGCTCCTGCCATCGACGACACCTCTCTTTTTCTGGACTGCGCGCCTTCTCCTTCTGAGACTGTTGCTGCCAAGAATCCCTGTCCCGCCTTTGTCGACTTCGTCCAGTCGGTACCTCGCCCCCCACCCTCTACTTCTACCGTCTCGGTTCAGACCACCGACCCAGACTTAGTCACTCCGGTGTCTAAATTTGGCACTCTCTGGACCGTGAAGGAATGGGAACGTAGGCTGGAGAAAATTCACCGCGTCAACGTTCATGCCTCCGAGACGCCATCAGTACTACTTGTGGACGGGGCCCCCCACCTTGCTGACACGACTTGGATCCGGACATTCTTCACCAAATATTTCTCGATTTCACCCATCGACTGTGTGAAGCTCCGTCCCCCCAGCCCTGACAGGCCGTCCAAATTTAAGGTGTCTTTACTCCGCAAATACGAGTGGCTCTTTTCCAACCCCGTCAGCTACGGTAGCATCAGAATATCCAAGTGGGTCTCCAAGTCCGTAAGCTTCAACTCTAGCCCTAGTCATACCACTAAACTTAAGACTAACCCTAGCCCTAAAGCTAATTATAAGCCTAACCCTAGTCCTACTGCTAACTTTAAAACTAACACTAACCCTAACGCCATTCTTAAGCCTTTTAAGACCAATCCCCCCTCGATTAAAATTAAAACACCTCGCAAAACTAAAGTAAGTAGTAATCCCCCCCATAATCCGTCCAAGCATTGCCCCAATTCTCCCAAGCCCGCCAATGCTCCAGTTTCTTATTCCAACTCCAACTGGCAGCTCAAGGCTGGCCTTTTCCCCAACTTCAACTTCTCCACCCCTCCCAAATACCCAAATTTTGTCAAATCTCACACCTTAAATCCTTCACATCCTGATACTTCCAATCCGCCCCCCTCATCCATTCCTCCTTCCCCCTCTTCTTCTATGGGCCTACCTCCCCCCAACCCAGACCTACTCGCTCAATCTTCTCCTCCCAAAACTTCTTTCATTGACCCCCTTCTCCCCCCCGTTGTCAAACTCACCATGCGTTCCGCCGAGTCCACCGAAGGTCGATATCTCCTGTCCCGCTTTCGTGACCGTAGGATATATGACAACGTCCGTCTTCTCCTTGCCTACCTCCACGATAAACCAGACTCTGTCTGCATTGACGGCAAAACCAAAACCAATGTGCTGGTTTCTATTCACCAGGAAGGCCTCCCCACTGACCTGACCACACTTCGCGATCTTTTTATTAAATTTCACGTCGAATTTGGCATTTCAGCCGACAAGGTATCTTCTGACCTAACCACTTTCGCTTCCTATGTCAGTTCTCGGCGTATCTCCCACCTCCAAAGAGCCCGGAACGATCACAAATCCTATTTTAGTTCCTAACCCAACAGGCTCTTCTTTTCCTTTATCTCCCTCACCCCCTGCCCTCCCCCCGTCTGTACATGCCCCCTCCCCTACCTGTATTTCCCTTTACTACCAAAATGTCAGAGGTCTGCGTTCCAAAACCGCCTCGGTTTTCCTGAATTCCCTAGTCTTTCCCTACGATATCTTTGCCCTTACCGAAACCAACCTAACTCCTAGTATTTACAACAATGAACTTTTTTCCGCGGATTTTTCTGTGTTTCGTGCAGATGCTTGCGATAACGACCTGACCCCCTCTAACCGCGGTGTACTTCTTGCTGTACATACTCGTTTCGGTGCCAGCCTCCACACTTCTTCTAACTCCTCAAGCTTTAATTTCGTCTGCGTCAAAATCACGGTTACCTCCAAATCCTTGTTCATACTCTGCGCGTACATTCGTCCCTCCCAACCACTCGAGGCCTACATTCTTGCGACCGATGCAATCGATTCCATCTTTAATACCCTTGGTCCCAATGACGAAGTTATCGTTCTTGGCGACTTCAATCTCCCCCGCCTAGTATGGCTTCGGTCTGACGACGACCTCTACTTTGTCCCTTCCAACGCCCTCTCCGATAAGGAGACTTTATTTGTCGACCGCCTCTCCGACTCTGGTCTCTGCCAAATTAGTGGCATAAGCAACAATCTTGGCAGACAGCTCGACCTGGTCTTTTCCTCTGACCCTGTTAATACGGCTGTCACTCGAAGCTCTCATCTTCTATCTACGCTTGACCAGTATCACCCTCCTCTCTTCCTAACTCTTGCCCTCGAGTCCACCCCTCTCCACTCTACTTCGGAGACATCTTTCCACTTCAATTTCCGCGGGGGTGACTTTGGCAAATTAAACTACCTACTTTCCCAATCGTCCCTTCCTTCCCTCACAACCGTGTCTCAGCTCTCCGTTGTTGATGCCCTCGACGTTTTTTACACCGAACTCTTTGCCTGCCTGGCCCAATCTTTTCCCTATCGACCGCGAAGAGATCATGCCGCCTCCCCCCCATGGTACAACAAAGAACTTCGATCCCTTCGGAATAAGAGAAACAAGCTGTGGCAGGCATACCTACTATCGCGCACTGACCCCGACCTTTCCGAATATCTTGCCGCGGCTTCTCTTTTCTCTGCGCGCAGCGAATCCTCTTATCTCGACTATCTGAGTCGTATGCAGTCTACCCTTATCTCCGATCCCAAGCGTTTTTATCAATTCATCAACATTAAAAGGAAATCTAGTGGCTACCCCACCACTCTGAAACTTAACGACACTTCTTCCTCCGACCCCCGTTCAATAGCTAATCTCTTTGCTCACCACTTCAGTCAGTCTTTCAGTGAGCATGCCTTCGAGCCCGATGCTAGCTATTTCCATTTTATGGACTCCCGCCCTCAGACCACCCTTGCTTCCATCAATATCGACCCTGCAATGGTTGCTACCGCCATCGCTGCCCTTCCTGATGATCATAACCCTGGCCCTGACGGTATTCCCGCCATCGTACTGAAAGAGTGCGCTCAACACTTGATTGGCCCCCTTTCCTCTATTTTTCAACTCTCTATCTCCCAAGGAGTTTTCCCGGCAAAGTGGAAAGACTCCTTCATCATCCCCATCCATAAAAAGGGCTGTAAGAGTGAGATCTCCAACTACCGCCCTATCGCCAAACTCTCCTGCATACCGAAACTCTTCGAAAGCATCGTCTACGATTGCTTGTTCTTTCACTGCAAACCCATATTTTCCCCGTCCCAGCATGGCTTCCTTAGAGGCCGATCGACCACCACTAACCTTACCGACTTCATCTCCCGAACACTGTGTGCCCTGGAAAGCGGCGACGAGGTTGACGTCATCGCCACTGACTTCAGTAAGGCGTTTGATAAAATCTCGCATGAATTAATTCTTTTCAAACTTTACTCCCTTGGCTTCAATCAGCTCTTTACCACCTGGATGAAGTCTTATCTCGAACACCGCCACTACAGGGTCCTTTTCTGCTCCTCTTCCTCCAGCTCTTTCGTGGCTAACTCGGGAGTCCCCCAGGGCAGCCACTTAGGTCCGTTGCTTTTCATTCTGGCCATCAATGACGTCGAGTGCATTATCAAGCACTCGGACCTTTCTATCTACGCCGACGACATGAAAATCTCCAAACGGATATCCTCTACCTCCGACTCCCGACTGCTTCAAGACGACCTAGACAATTTCGGCATTTGGTGCAGAAAAAACTCTCTTGAGCTTAATGTCTCCAAATGCCAATCCATCACTTACTCCCGTAGACGCCCCTCTTCTTCCCCCAGAGTTTATCGTTTGTCTAATAATCCTATCTCATCCGTTTCCTCTCTCCGCGACCTAGGTGTCATCTGTGACTGCGAACTTAATTTTCGTGAACACATTGACAACGTGATCGCTAGGGCCAACTCTGCGCTTGGCTTCGTGAAGCGTTGGTCAAAGGAGTTCCTTAACCCCTACGTTGCCAAATCCCTCTTTATTACCTTCGTTAGGCCTCTCCTTGAATACGCTAGCCAAGTATGGTCCCCATTCCAATCCAGCAGCATCAACAGGATTGAGGCTATCCAACGCAGGTTCCTTCGCTTCGCTCTACGTGATCTTCCCTGGTCTGACCGTTTTAACCTCCCCCCCTATGAAAACCGCCTCTTGCTGATTAACCTGCAGCCCCTGTGGAAGCGGCGGGACCTCGCCGACATTACCTTCATACATCAGCTGCTTATCGGCGAGATTGACTGCCCTTCTCTACTTGAGCGAATCTCCTTCTACACCAATCCCCGCAACCTCCGTTCGGCCCCTCTCTTTCGCCCCGCCTACCACCGTACCAACTACGGTCTTTCTGAGCCCCTCACCCGCATGCTTCGCAAGGCCAACTCCCTTCCTTCCTTTGACTTCCACCTGAGTAAAACATCTCTCAGGCGGAACCTTAATAGCCCCCCCTAATCGTTCCTTTCACAGTCTCCTCCCTTAAATTTTTAATTTTTATTTTTAATTCTTAATTTATTTTAATTTTTAAGTTCTCATTAAACCTGTAGCTTGTATTAAGCGAATAAATAAATAAATGAAAGAGGTTATGGCTTATTTTGATCTGGGGAGTGAGTGTTCCACGTTAGTTTACAGCATAGTTAAGAGGTATAACTGGAAAATAGAACCTTGCGGAGTTAATTTGGTAGGATTCGGGAACAAACTGACTAGAGCCTTGGGCAAGGTGCATCAAATGGTTGAGGTATCAATGATTGGAGTAGAAATAGACATTATGGTAGTGGATGATTCTGACCAGAAAGAGCCCATGATAATCGGTCGAAACTTCTTAGATCGACCAGATATTGAGGTATTTAAGAAATGGGGAGAATTGATAATAAGGCGGGTAGGAGAAGCGGAACCGAAATCAAAGATTGATCAATTACAACCAACTAATCGGCGAACAATAGTGCAAGAAGATGTGAACTTCGAGGATGGCACAAAAGGCACTTATAAGGTAATGCTCATCAGTATGATGAATGATTTCAGAGACTGTTTTGCGTTGGATATGTCTGAATTGGGAAAAACTGATTTAGTGGAGATGTCCATCAAATTAAAGTAGACAAAAGTTATTCGTTATCACCCATATAAAGTTGCTTATGGATTAAAGGCAATCTTAAGGGAAAAAATAGATGAGTTGTTGAAATTGGACGTAATCCAGCCATCAACGTCAGAATATGCCAGCCCGGTAATACTGGTACCGAAGAAGAATGGCGAGCAACGAATGTGTGTGGATTTCCGCAAATTAAATGCCATTACTCAACGCGAAATATTTCCTGTACCCAATATTGAAGAGACCTTAAACTCGCTTGCGAACAAAAAAATATTTACATCACTAGATCTTTTAAGCGGGTATCATCAGGTGCCAGTAGAACAGAATAGCAGACATTTAACGGCATTCATAACTCCGGAGGGACACTATGAATTTAAAAGGATGCCTTTTGGGTTGACAAATGCTCCAGCAGTTTTCGTGAGATTGATGGCAAAAGTCGTGCAGCCACTAGGACCTAATAAAATAATCGTATTTATGGATGACATACTTATTGCATCTAGTACGGAGGAAGAAAACATACAAACATTAAAAGAATTTTTGATAGAACTCAGAAAAGCTGGGTTAACTTTAAATATTAACAAATGTGAGTTTTTTAAAACGAATATTAAATTCTTGGGACACGAGATATCTGAGGGGGGCATAACACCGGGAAGACAAAAAACGGTGGCCATTGAAAATTATAAACAACCAGAAAATGCACGGGAAGTGAAACAATTCCTTGGTTTAGCAGGATATTTTCGACGTTTTGTCAAGGGATTTTCCCACATAGCACAACCTTTGAACAAACTGTTAAGGAAAAATGTAATTTTCAAATGGACTGAAGATGAAGAACGAGCATTTAGTGAGCTTAAGAAAATATTAGCTCAACGACCAGTGTTAGCTCTATATGACGTCACAGCAGAACACGAAGTTCACACAGATGCTAGCAGCCATGGGATCGCCGGAATATTAATGCAGATTCAGAATGGAAATTTACGACCAGTATCATATTTTAGCCGCGCAACCACGCAAGCCGAGAGCAAATATCACAGCTATGAGCTGGAGGCGTTGGCTGTAGTAGAAACGCTTGAAAGATTTAAGCATTACCTGTTGCACAAAAAATTTAAAATAATCACGGATTGCAGTTCTCTTCGCCTGACGCAGGCCAAAAAAGATCTTATTCCTCGCATAGCCCGATGGTGGTTGAAAATTTCGGAATTTGACTTTGATTTAGTTTTCCAACCCGGGAGTCAACTAGCTCATGCAGACGCCTTAAGTCGATGTCCTGGGGAGCCAGGAATAGAAGCAGAAGATGTCACCAGCAAAATGTTAGTTGTAGGTGTTTCTACTGAGGACTGGATATGTGTTTTACAAATGCAGGATCCTAGGCTGGTAGAAATTAAAAAAGTTTTAAATGAGGAAATTAATCATATCGATAAGGATGGAATCAAAGGAAATTATGCTATAGAGAACAATCGTGTATACAAAAAAACTTCAGAGGGACTACGTTTTGTAATACCATCAGGAATAAGGTGGAGAGTTATAAAATCATCGCACGACGACATGGGGCATCAAGGAATTGATCGAACTCTTCAAACTCTCAGGAAACACTACTGGTTTCCAAATATGAAGCCAGTTGTGACAAAATACATCAACGCCTGTATTGACTGCCTTTATAACAAAAGAGGAGAAAACGAGGGAAGGTACCAGTTGCATGCACCGGAAAGGAGGCCGATACCCTTTCACACCGTCCACGTAGATCATCTGGGCCCGTTTCCAAAAAGCAAAAGTGGAAACATTCATATCATAGGATTGATTGACGCCTTCACAAAATTTATAGTTTTAAAACCTACGAGAACAACAGCGGCAAGACCAGTTATTAAATTATTGGAGGACATAACACAGTACTTTGGTATGCCAGCACGAATAATAACCGATAGAGGTGCTGCTTTCACATCGCACCAGTTTAAGCATTTTTGCGAGGAGAATGTTATTAGGAATATCCTTACTACAGTGAAAACTCCTAGGAGTAATGGACAAATCGAAAGATATTTTAGAACGGTGAAAAGCGCAATAGCAACAATGACACAAGACATGGATGGACGGGATTGGGACAAGAATGTACGAGCTGTACAGTGGGCACTGAACAGTTTAAAAAATACAACAACAAAAGAGACTCCGCAGGAATTGTTAATGTCGTATCAGCCAAGGAATATTCTGAAAAACAAATTGGTTCTTGCAATACAGGAAGATGAGGAAAATGAAGAAGAGAATATACCATTAGCAGAGCTAAGGGAAAAGGTCCTTCAGCGAATCAAGGATAAACAGCAAACTCAAGTCGAGAAGTACAACACGAAGCATAAGGCGCCGCAGCAGTATAAGAAAGGGGATCTGGTTTTAATAAAACAAGAATCAGCATCAACCGGGGAGTCGAGGAAAGTTCAGCCAAGATATAAGGGACCCTATGTTATCAAGTCAGTTTTGGGTAAAGATAGATACATTGTTGCCGATACCAAAGAGTTGCAAATCACTCAAAAGCCGTATGAATCAGTGCATGCGTCTGAACGACTGAAACCTTGGTGCGAATTGGATCAAATGGATTTCGATATGAGTTCAGATGAAGAAATAGAAAGCTAAAAAAAAATATTTAAAAAAAAAAAAAAAAAGTAATTCTGGTAATTCGAACTGATGGATGATGGGACCAATGTGGAGTAAGGTAGTTAAGACTGAGTAAGGTAGATGGCGCCTTAAGTCTGTGAGACTGAACGTTGGTTAGAGTAGAGATTGAGAGAAAGGTAGATGGAGCCTGAAATCGGTCAAAGTAAGTGGTCCAGGTATTCACGATTGAGAGCAAGGCAGATGGCGCCTGAAGTGATGAGGCCGAGAGACGTATGAAAAAAAAAAAAAAAGTTATAACTAAGAGTAAGGCGGATAGCCCATTGAAGGCAGTTGGCGCCAAACAGGTAGATGGTGCCTATGTTGGTTTCAAATTGTATATGCACTCCTACATCACTGAGGACAGTGATGGTCAGGTTGGCCGAGCTGTAGCAAGCAATATTTTGGCCTGTAAAATGTGCAAGCGGCAGCACTGATGAAAGAATGAGGCGGGTAGTAGTTAGGAAAAACCCCCTAAGGAGTAAACAAGCGCAAGGCGGCTGGTCTTCCACTGCTCACGGGTAATTGTATCGGCGCCTCAAAACAAAGAACCATATAACTGCATGAGACGGTTAGTTTAGGTAGAAAAGGGATTTTAGGATTATTGCGCGCGTTGCTAGGGATATATATATATTAGGTGCATGAGTCATAGGAAAAGGTTAGCGGTTAGATAAAAATGTGTAAAAAGGATGGTGACTCACTAGAGGGGAAGTTTTTCCGCCGTGCGTATAAAAAGCGAGGTTTCGTTTTGAGAGTTGATCAGATGTATCGTCGGGCGTGAGCAGTGGTCGACTAATTATATGCGAAGATCGTGTTTACAAATTACATTTTTTTCATTAATTTTTTCCCCAATAATTTTATTTTGGCGGGTTTCTAAATCATAAAATATGTATAGAATATTATTTAATTTAGGACTTCTTTTGTCCGGTTGTAAGTGATTTTCTGGGACATGATTGTCACAGATTCTACAAAAGTATTCTCCACAAACATGCTTTTTGTCCGCCTTATAAGTTTTTAAACAATCTTTACAATTTTTTACTTCTTCGCAAACATTTTTCTTGTTAAGTGATCCTGAAGCTTTGTGGTTGTCATAGCACTGCTGACCTCTAAATCTTCGATTGCAATCTTTGCAAAAAATATTTTTATTATTTTTTGAACATGCGAGTGCTTGTTGACAGCAAATACATGTTCCCATGCATCTGTGACGATTTTTGGAATTATAGGGAACATGACAATCTTCACAATAATAAACACAACAGAAAGCAGCTGTCAACGAAGTGATCACATTATAATGACCCTCATGGTACAAAAGGTTTAACTTTTTACCGCTACTAACGCCTTCAAAAATTACGTCTCGGCCTTTAGCTCCATATTGGTAAACCGCTATCTTATAGTTTTTTAAAAACTCTTGGAATTTATATAACTCCGGAATACCAGCACCACCAGCTGGTATAGCAACATTTGATTCATTGTTTAATTCTACAGCTCTTACTGTCTGAATTTTTGCTCGATCTTTTCGAACATTGATAAATTCCGAATCTTTTTCAACATGGGATATTGCTACCACTAAAGCACGTGGTAAACATAATCCGTCTTTATTTTTTATGGTGACAATACCTCGACGCATACCACATTCTTCGACAAATGTATTATATTTGTTTTTCCGCCCCTGACCTTCCGGTAACCTCACAGAAGTGACACTTAAGCAAAACAAATCTGTATTTATTCCTGAGATAAAAACAAAAACACAACAATTGCATTAATAATTTAACTTTTATAACATGCTTTACGTGTAAGCTCAAAAACCACTTAGTTAAGGTACTATGCAAAAATATTAACACACACATTATTAAAATGATTGATAAAGATTTAACATAACTAAAACGTTTATATATTTTACCTATATTTTAGCTTGTCACGATATGTAGATTTGGTTTTGTCTTTGAGTTACTATAGTTATCGAGCATATGCCAACATTTAAATCATATACATACCTTCTGAGTTGCTTTGGAAAATTTTAGATATAATTTCCCATACATCATCCATTGTTAAATCAGCGGCATTCCTAAAATTCATCCAGCCAGGACCTCTCTCTTCAAAATTCTTGCCGCAAAACGTTAATCCAACTTTGTCAGCAGGTTGAAGATCTTTTACCACAAATTCCACAATATCTTTAATCGCACTGCGAAACCAACTCACAACATCAACATTTTCCGGAGTTGAATTAATTTTAAATTCAACTTTATGCCCGTACACATTAAACCGCTTCACCCTAGTAACGATATCTTTAATAATTGTAAAACGCGACATTGTGTTTACTAACGTGTATGGCTAGACACAGAATTAATGAATGCATGGTTAGCACTCTTAAATAGAGAATACCCCTCTTGAGTATCACCATAATTTTATACATCTACTTCAAATAGAGCTTAGCATTCAAAGTGCAACTTACTGCACCTGCACCATGCCGTAGGCGAATATTTACCATTAGCAATACTATCAGCAATTACTCTGGCGTCATATGTATCAATTATAACTGGAATTCGCTTGCGTTCATCAAATTTAAAACGAGAACTGGTGCTACGCAGCAGACCATTCGAATTTTTGTTTACATTCTCTAAGATGCAAACAGTTGACCCAGATAATGACCGCTAAGCAGTTGTCCTTGCAAATCTCCAAGGGTGCAATGCGTCAAAAGCTTTTAATGCACCTCGTGGTAGATGCAGAAATTACTCTGGCATCATATGTATCAATTACAACTGGAATTCGCTTGCGTTGATCAAATTTAGAACAAGAACTGGTTGCTAAGCAGCAGATCATTTGAATGTTTGTTTACATTCTCTAAGATGCAAACAGTTGGAGCTGCCGATCACAGCCCGAGTCCCCAGTCCCAGATAATGACCGCTCAGCAGTTGTCCTTGCTTTCAATATGCGCAACCGGCTCACGCCGCCCATATTAATTAAAAAGGTGTTAAGTACTTGTCAATTAAACAGGTGTTAAATGTCACTTATCACGCAATTAATTTGCATAAAAGATGTCAATCAATTTAATTAATGACCCCGCCCCTGTCACGCCTCAGCCACGCCCCAGCCACGCCTCAGCTACGCCCCAGCCACGCCCCCCTGGCCACGCCCTGTCTGGCTCATGCGACCTCATACCTACTACCGTGAATTTTCTACCTTGAAGGTAGCACCTGAAATTTCGTGTCGCCCAGACGATGGCTAGTAGCTCCTTTTCAATCGTGGAGTAATTGCGTTCAGCTTTGTTCAGAGTGCGACTAGCATAGGCTATAGGCTGATCTTTTCCTACTTCTCCTTGGGAGAGGACTGCGCCTAGGGCCTCATTGCTCGCATCTGTTGTTAAATTGAAAGGTTTATTGAAATCAGGATAAATGAGAAGTGGAGGTGAAACTAAAGAATTTTTAATATTTAAGAATGCTTCTTGGCATTTTTCAGTCCAATTAAACTTTACATCCTTGCGGAGCAAGTTTGTTATAGGCCGAACTATTTTAGAGAAATTAGGAATAAATTACCAATAATAATTTGCAAGACCTAAAAATGTTTGGACTTGCCTTACTGTTCGGGGAACAGGAAAATCTTGAACGCAGGCCGTTTTACTGGGGTCGGGCAGTGCTCCTTCGCTGGAACATTTATGTCCCAGGTAGATTACCTCTTTGCGGAGAAATTGGCATTTCTCCGGTTGTAGCTTTAAGTTATTTTCTCGCAATCTGTCAAATACTTTGCGCAATTTGGTATTATGATCATTTAGATTTTTGCCGTAGATGACAATATCATCTAGGTATACAAAACATTCGAGTCCCTGCAGGCCTGTTAGAACGTAATTCATGAGGCGCTGAAAGGTGGCAGGGGCTCCCTTTAGTCCGAAGGGCATTCGTTTGAATTCGTAATGCCCGTAATTTGTACTAAACGCCGTTTTTGGGCGATCTTGTGGCTCAACCAGCACTTGGTGATAACCACTGGCTAGATCGAGGGTAGAGAAATACCTCGAATGGCCTAATTGGTCCAGAATATCCTCGATGCGAGGTAGGGGAAAGGCATCGCCGACGGTTTTTTCGTTTAATTTACGGAAATCGACGACTACTCTCCATTTTTTTTCACCGTTTGGTCCCGGCTTTTTGGGGACTACGAGAAGGGGTGAGTTCCACGGACTTTTGCTAGGCTGTACTATGTCGTTTTCGAGCATTTCTTGTAGCTGCTCGTTTATTATGTTGCGTTGTGTTTCAGGTAACCTGTACATCTTTTGGTTAATAGGTGCTTGATCCTGCACTGTTGGAATTAGATGCGTAATAGCGTCTGTTTGCGTGAGGTAGTCACCTTTCAAGTGGAATATGTCGTTGTATTCTCGACATAGTTCCAAAATTTCATTTTTTCTGTTTTATTCAAAATTGGGCTCAGATTGAGCTCTTCCTCTAATCTGGCTATGCGCTCTTGGGCGGCTGGGTTAGTGTGTACGGTGTTTCCGGGCGATTTTAAATTATTATATGCGCTCTCGGACCGTGTAACACTAGTTTTATTTATGTTTTTATTTTCTTTAGTTAATTGTACCTGGGCCAGGGCTGGATTTATTGTGCCGCTTGGGTCCAGGAATTTTCCCTGTGCAATTTCTTTTGGCTGTTGCATATTTTGTTGGGGATACAAAGGGACTAATGTGTAGTCATTCACCGGAGCCAATTGTAAATTAAGGGCGGTGAGCGCTACCTTGGTGTCCTTCGCGTTGAGAATCCCAATCAGAACTTCTTTTTCTTCATTAGAGGAAATTATACTGTTTGCCAAGAAGACTCCTTCGCCTATCTCCTGAGATAGACAGAGCATTTCTTCTGGCAACTTCAGGGGAATTCTAGCCCCTATCTGTGATCTCGCAGGTACGCATATGGGCCTGGCCAGTACCACACTATGCCGCCTGATTTCTGTGTTCGCAAATGTGTTCGCCGGAATTTCCTTCTCGTTCTCCCGCGGCTTGTCTTTAGCCGAACATCCCCCATCATACGATGGTTCGAAAACATGGCAAGTAGACAGCTTAACCCCTTCGGGTTCCATCCGTTTTGCCTGGTTTTCCGTTTCAGATGTTTTTCGGGAGCCATTTTCCTTCGTCTCGAGAAAAATGGGGTACGAGAATTCCTCTAAATTGGTTTCCGTGCGAGGAAACCGAAGTTCTCGAGTTGGGCCCTCAACGTTGCAATTTTGGGCGAGGAAATCGTTGCCTAATAGGCCGTCGTGAGAGAGGTCTGAAGTATTTTCTATTACCTGGAAAGTGCAGGGTGTTTTCACTATCTTGCCTTTATTTAATTTTGTAACAAGATTTCCCTGACAGCTTCCCAGGGTGTATCCCGTGCCAAAAGGGGTTTGCAGGGTAAGCATCCTCTCGGTATTTATTAGTTCGGAAGATTTCAAAGCTTGTTCTTTAATTAAGCTTATCTCAGCGCCCGTGTCCACCACTAGTTGAGTTTTTTCTTTCAGCCCAAAGTCTAGGGGGAGCTCTACTACGGAAGTACTAGGTGCGGGCGGCTGAGAGTACCCTGAATTTTTACTATAAGTCTTTACTGTCGAGCCGGGGATTTCGGGCTCGACTCGCTGTCGTTTCCCGATTTCCGGCTTTGGTATTCTTTTTTCTTTTGGCATGCGTTTTCATCATGCCCAAGGCGGCCGCACCAGTCGCATTTTGCCCGCACATTAAAAACGCGGCGCGCCCCATTGTTATTGTTTGCGGGGGCCGATTGCGCGTTCCTGCGTGGTGGACCATTACTATTATTGCGACACGTTTTAATGTCGTGTCCCATTTTATTGCATTTTATGCACACTGGAGTGTTTTTGCGTTTATAACACTCGTCATAGGTATGCCCCCGTTTGGAGCAAAAGCTACACACAATGTTGGCTGGGGGTTTAGAGGCTCCTCCAGCGGCCGGATTTTGTGATTTCGGCAACGTATTGTTCACTGGATTCGCGGGATTAACTTGCGGAAACTGCGCGGAATTCGGCATATGTCCGGTGGCTGCGTGTGGATATCCGAGCACCGCATTTGAGTATGCAGCTGCCGCGGTAGCATACATCGGATATCCTCGCGGATCGCCGTAACCCGGAAGCGCCTGGTAATGAGAATTATTAGGGACAATTTCTTGCAGGGGCGCGAGGGTATTGCTGGGAAAATTGAAAGCCCCTTGCTGAAGCTTCTCCATGTCCAACGCTTTTTTAGCCAACTCTTCTAGATCGGGCTCATTTAGTGTCAGTAGATACTGACGAAGATAGGGACTTAGGGCGCCGTTTCGCAAAGTATTTTTCGCGAAATCTTCCAATTGGTGGTTAACGGTGGCTGCTGCTGCAGTACCATACTTGTCCTCTGCTGCCTCTTTGCATTGCGACAAAACTTTTCTAATGCGTGAGATGAACCGTGTAAGATCTTCATACGGTGTTTGGCGCATGGCTATTAATTTATTTACAAGTGTTTGATGGGACTCACGAGGTAGGAACGCTACATTTAATTTATCTTCAATTTCTTTGAAGGTAGTAGGTTCCTCTGTGGCCAAGAGCTGGTATGCCTCGCCCCGGAGTCTCGTCGGGATCATTTTTATGAAAGTGGGTCTATCACCATCTGGCAGGCATTCTAACCCGGCCTTTACACTGGACAGTATTACTGTTACTGTCGCTGTCACTGTCTCGTGTAAACGTCTACTTTCCACTGTCTGACAGCTACTTTCCACTGTCTGACAGCACTGCTTAGATTAAAATCATGCCAAGACTGTCTGGACAGAAAGTGTCAGTTTGTTAATTCAAAATGGCGAAAAGTGATTTTGAAGGGAAAGACAGCGGTTCATTGAATTGAATGTCTATAAACGAGCGGATTTGAAAGTAAAAGCATGGTCGGAAATGCTACCAAAATGAAAATGGATACAAATTTTATTAAAAAAAAAGTGAAGAGTCTTCGTGGGACATATGTTGGCGAAAAAAGGATAGAAGTTGTGGCGGTTAATGGTTAATTTTGAACAATTCAAAATTAATTTATATGTATCTAAAGAACTTTACAAAATGAGGAAAATATTAAAAATCCAAGTAGCTTCAGATCAAAGTAGTTTCAGATCAGAGTAGTTTCAGGAAAAAGTTTAACTTTGTAATAGAAAATTTTTAATAATCAAGTTAGTTCGAGACAGATAGCCAGTCAATTATTACAAAAAATTTAAAAAAGGAAAAGGCTGTAAATAAAAATATAAAATAAAAACTAAAAGAAAAGAAACTACCGAATAAATTTATTATTAAACCAATAACTAATCGAAAAGGAATCGTTAAACAACTAAATTATAGCGCAATATCAAATTTACAATTCTGCGCTTTCCTCGCTCAACAACATAATTAAGGAGGATTTTTTCACATCCCCAAAGATTACACCCCAGCATTTGTGTGGTGTCTTGTTGGGTTGAAAACAAGAAAGCCCCAACAAAGTTATAGAAGTTATTGCAACAACCACACTGTGCGACAACATTTTTAAAATGAATTGTCTTGACAGTTAATCGAACGCTAATCGGCCAGCTGGACAGTGTTTGACAGTTCCGGACAGAATTCTCCGTCAGTAATACTGTCCAGTGTAAAGGCCGGGTAAGCACCGCCGGCAGCAGCCCAAAAAGGCTTGGAGCTCATTGCTCAGGTTGGGACCTGGCTCTCCAGAAAATATTGGTACTATCTGAGTCAAATTTCTGGTGACTTCAGTATAGTTTGCCATTTCAATTTTGATTTTCGGAAGTACAAATTTCTGGGGAGTTTGAGAGTGATTTAGCTCACTCGAATTGTCTGTACTCGAGAAAGACGCGTTTAACCAATTTATTAATGTCGCGTTTACCGCAGATTCACTCGCGCCGTTTACACTTGCACCACTTAAATCTAATTCACTGCTTAAGTTTAGTTGAGGCTCAGATTTACTTTGCCCTTTATCTAGGAAAGAGCACGAATATCCCTTGAAATTTCTTAAGGATTCTTGAAACCTCTCGGTATCTTCCTTGAATTTTTTAATCTGAGCTTGTCGTATTTCACCTGTTTGGTGAATTTGACTGTTAAGCTCGTCAATTTGTGCAAGGGAGAGTCCCCCCGATATTCGTGCTTTTTCTAAAACTTTACTTAAATGATCTTTTAGACTTACAACTGTATTTTTTGTAGACGCTGCTCCGCTGGGGATGATCGTCCCGCTTCTTAGTTTTAGTCCCTGTAGCGGATGAGGTGTGGAGGTGCTGGGGGCGTCCCGCAATGCTCTTTGCTGCGGTTTCGGCGTTGATGGTTCCCTCGGCGGCTGCGTTGAAATTTCCGGCTGCGATGGGTCGATGTGTTGCTCCCTCGGCGGTTGATTTGTTGTAGAGTCTTCGCTGGAGTCCGCTGGATTTGGTCCGGAGGATGTCTCTGGTCTTAGGGGCTCGTCTCCCGCGCCAGTAGTTGGTTCTTCGCCTGGCATTCACTTGATGTTGAAGAGTGCAGTACTGTTCGGATCTGGATCCCGCTTTGGTGCCTTTTTTCTCAGTAAATCAGGTACTTGCGTGCTCGCCTGGAGCAGAGGCAATTAAAGTTGAATACCTTTAATTCCGGGTAATTGCTTGCTCGCCTGGAGCAGAGGCAACTAAAGATGTTTACCCGGGAGCGTTGGAGTTCGTTGCTTAGTTGAAATGTGTGCTCCTGAAGCTAATTTCTGCTTCAGCTTCTGGGCAAAAATATTTTACCCTGCACTTAAGCAAATTTGTCGAACTCTTGTTCGAGGATCAAGGCTTTTCAAGCTCTTACGGTTTTTATAGCTGCTAAAAAACCAGGCTTCCCTGATCCTACCGGCTGCGCCAAATTGTTATGTATGCTGGGTATGCGTACAATAACGATTGAGATTTTATTCCGTTGCGGGAATAAAATCTCTTGTTGTTTGATGTTGCTCCTGGGTCTGGTCTCGCTGGTGCTCGGCTCGATGATATCTCGGCCAGGCTGAACGGGGAGTAGCCGTTATGTTCACACTCCCTAACCGGGGAATCACAATTAAAACACGGGTATTGTCTTTGAATGTCTGTTATATTTGGTATCACTTAGTACACCGTGCTTAACTAATTGTCTGTACCACTTATGCCGGACTCTCGACTCCCGTGTAACAATGCTTAAGTCTTTCCGGGAGAACTTAAGCACTTTTTAACTTTCGGACTTAACTCTCGCGTTCGCGCTGATAGCTTAAGGCCGGCCAAAATTCTGACTTAAGTCGGCTCCACGAGACTTCTCGAAGATTAATACTGATCTGACCTGAGGTTATTACTGTACTGCCCTGCACGGCACTGCACACTGCACACCTCCTCATCGGCTGATCGGGTATTTATCGACTCCTGGTCGGGCCTTGGAATTTTCCAAAGTTCCAATCACCTTGACCGCGCGCGTCGGTACATTTCCAGTGCACATGTTCTGTGTCAGCATAATTACCGTCTGCATGTGCCTGGGCCGGTGCACGCGCGGGTGGTCGCCCAATCACCGATCGAGGGGTCATATTTTCGCGACTTTCAGTTATTGCGAAATACCTCAAATTTCGTACATGTTATGTCTAGACTTTTGAAGGGTATTTCGCAATTTATGAAACTACTTTTGTTAATGCGATGCACCCAAAATCTGGATGAGATTTTGGTACATAACACACTTGATCATCCCGCCTGTGGATTTGGCCACTTCATTCCTTTTCCATTTGTGGAATTTGCCACACTATATCCCTGTGGAATCTATCCTCTTTTCATCTATGAATTTGTTCCACGCGTCGTTGGTGCGTGGAATTTCTTGTGGAATTTGCAACTTGTTGTTGTTATGGATTTTGCCACTATCTTCCGTCGCGGCGCGAAACTATTGGAATTTGCCAATAGCATAAAATTAAGCAATCGGTTCTGATGGAATTCGCCAGAGGAAACGATCCTTTATTTTCGAACTATAAACTGGCGATTTCATATAAATAATTTGTTTAGGAAAAGTTCGGAATCAAAATTCTCTAGGGAATCGAAATTATCTAGAGAATCAGGATTATTTACAAAAAATCAAAATTGTCAGAAATCGAAATTAGAATAATCAGAAAAATCAGAATACTCAAAACACTTGTATACAGTGGCGGAAATTCCATTAGCACATTATCTCAAATTTTTGTAAAAAGTTGCTATGTAGATTCGTGCAAATCTGGCAGCACTTAATCGAGGCTTACGGTATTATTTACCGTTATGGTGTTCTCTTTAAAAATCACCTTACATCCTCGTGTCTGATAGTTTTTGGAAAATTGCAAGCATTTGAAGTTTGTATGTTACTGCGACAGGTGTCTGTAAGCGGAAATTCCATTAGAACAGTGCGTTATTTCTCAGGAATAAGCTTTAAATTCTTGAATAAAATATATTCAAAGGTAAAAATAAATAATTTTTTATTACATTAAATAGATTTTAATTGAAAATGTGTTAGTATTATTATTATGGGGCGAGGAAAAGACCTCACGAAAATGGAAATGGAAAAAATTGTGTTTTTCAAGGATCAAGGACTAACGGTAACGGACATTGCTCTCAAGTTAACCAGGTCAAGGAAAGTAGTCAGTAATTTTCTCAAATTGGGAGAAAGTTATGCCAAAAACCGAAAATTTGATCAAAATCGAAAACTTAATAATTACCAAAAACGAAAAATTCTACAAGAAAAAATCAGTGCACGTCGACCCAAATAAAGTCCAATTTGAATTTAGCAGTTACTGCAAGACGTGTTAGGCAGATCTTACATGAAGACACAAATCTTAAATACAAAAAGAGACTAAAGAAGCCTCCTTTAACTGATAACCACAAAGCTGCAAGGTTGAATTTCGCACAAAATCATGTGACTTGGTCCGAAGAATGGAATAACGTGGTTTTTAGCGATGAAAAAAAATTCAATCTGGACGGGCCCGATGGTTTTCAATTATATTGGCATGATTTAAGGAAACCACAGGAAATTAAAATGAATCGAAACTTCGGAGGGGGAAGTGTTATGATTTGGTTCGCTTTTTCTGTATATGGAAAATCACAGATTGCCTGGATACTTCCTCGAATGAACGCCGTAACATACACAGAAATGTTGGAGGAGCTTCTCATCAACATGTCTGAAGATTTTTTGCCAGAAAATTTTATATTTCAACAGGACAATGCAGCGATACACACGGCATCCTTTACTAAAAATTGGTTCCGGGAGAAAAATATTAAAGTTTTGCCTTGGCCTGCGCGAAGTCCTGATCTTAACCCCATTGAAAATTTATGGGGCATCATTGCAGGACGAGTTTACTCCAATGGCCGTCAGTTTAATTCTGTACAAGAACTGAAAGAGGCCATAAGAGAGTCTTGGCGATCTGTTACAACAGAAGAGCTCAAAAAATTGGTTCATTCAATGCCTAACAGGATGTTCGAGGTAATACGAAATAGCGGAGGAAGTACGAAGTACTAAAGCAAAAAATTTAAAAAAATTAACCATAATTTATAAGATAAATATTAAAAAGTGCTAATCGAATTTCCACATAAAAATCTATGTTTCTTGAATTTCTTTTATTTTCTTAGAGCTGTTCTTATATTTTTAACATTTAGTCACATTAACTACTTATGTAAGATGTTTAAAATGAAATAAGTACAAAATATTGTTATAAGCCATTATTGTTTTTTATATATCCAGAAAAATATGAAATGGGCTAATGGAATTTCCGCCACTTTAGTCGAGAAAATATAATACTAAAATAATTTTTAATTAAACCTAGTAGGAAACGATGAATATTGTTAAAATCATCAAAGATAAGATAATTTATTTTGAAATTATTGAAGTTAATTTTTCCTTTAAAATATTTTTACCATATAATACTTATTTGAAATTTAAGAATTGTAGTAAAAACTGTAATATAATATATTAATTTTGAAGAATTATTAAACTGTTTTAAGTTGAATTTGTGACGTGCGCCCTTAGATCAGCCCGACCAATAGCCGGTGAGGCACAGCCTTAGTGACCAAAGTTATCCCATAACGATCCATCGCCACCTGTTGGGGAAAATTTTAGTGCTGCCACCGTATGACAGCTCAGGCGAGAGGCCGGAAGATGGGCAGACGGCCATTGCGGAATCTACAGCGATCACGTTGAGCACGCTGACAGAACCGACTGGAAGTGAGCGAAAGCAGCAGTGCAACAAGTGCGAAATTGCCAAAGTTAAGTCTAAATTATAAAAAGTCTAATCTTTACAAAAATACCCTGTGAAAATGGTGTCCGCGAATTAGAAAAAAAAAGAAAAACCAGGAGTGTCCCAAGGAAAGGTTGCAGAAGTAGAAAAAAAAGGAAACCCCTAATCGTGGCCGCTCCGGCAGAACACCTTGCCAAGTAAGTAAATTGGAATCATCTTGTAGGAAGCCTTAATGAGGCAGCATAAAAGTGAATGGGAATAAGTGAAATTTTGCCCCAAAAATACAAGTCACCAAGCCACTCAATTCTTCCCTTTTCTTTCTGATCTTAAGGAACGGCGGTTCCTCCACCACACTAATACCGGTTCCGACAAACTCGGGCCGCAAATACCTGGAAGGGGGCCCGCTTGCTCGTCAGAAAAAAAAAACAAAAAACCCAGAAGCAAGGGGCGGAGCACCCTTACGGCAAGGGCCCCCTCCACAATTAAACACGGGCCAACTCCCCCATTGAAGAAGGACCCACGTGGAAGGCTTCGCTTGTTGTATCCACAGCTGTAAACGCCGCCTACACTCATCCAGCTGCACTTCACGTTCCCCGCACGAGACGCTACCACATCCCCGGAATTCCCCAGACGAGGCCCCTCAGGACGAAAGCACCCCTAGACAGTATAAGGAAGCGCCCGGCTAAGAAAAGGATCACTGTCCCTTGGAGCATCAGACGGCTATAACCCCACCCCGGAACCAGACCAGGACTACCTGAAATCTACAGTTTATTCCTATTATACCCACCTAAAAAAATTTTTTTAAAATTCAGGTTAGGCTTAGGCGTCGTCAGCATTCATCCCTGTTTAGGGACGTATAGTTACTGTTCAAGTACCGCCGGATCAGCGTACATTTGCCAAGGAGCACGGTTCATCCGCCTCCAACCCCTGTTGACGGTTCCGTAACGGATTTGGCCCCTTCAACTAGAAAAATATTATTACTACTTGTTTTCCAGTATTCGCCGAGGGATCCAGCGAGTCGACTCTGCGGGATACTCGGGTAAGTGAGTTCAATTTTATTGGTTCCGAAAGTTTATTCCATGAGTATTGCGGTGGCCAAGTTTCGTCTCCGCGAAAGCCTTTGAAGGTCAAGATCAGTCCATTTCACGATTTTACCTTAAGAACGAGGCAGGATCAACCCTACCGCTTTGGCTTGTATTTTGATTATAGCTGTAGATTTTTGTTTTCTTTTGATCGGTACACAAAAAAAAATATTTCCCGTTGTGACTTCCAGTACAGGAACCGACTTACAATTTTTCAATTATAGGCTCAGATAAGGAATTAAGACAAGAATGAAAAATAACATTTAACCCACAAGAGTAAAAGATTTATAATATTAGGTATCTGTTTTCAGAAAGTAGCATAATCCTGTTTCGTTTTCGAAGAGTTATACTCGGTTCGAATTATTGTGTAGAGCCTGTTGCTTAGTCTAGAGGGTAATCCTCTGTTACCTTCTTTATAATTGCACTTCCGAATTTTTATTTACCCTAAGTTAATTTTTGAAGTTGTACTAATTGTAGTTTAACATGCTGAAGATGATAATGAATTACTGCTAAGCAAGTGTTTTGATAGAATTCCGGGAAGGGGCATGGGATAATCGCTTTCCCCCTCGTTATGTTGAGTCAGGAAGGGATATGCCCACCCGTAGGGGGGGCGGGTATACCACGAGGAGGGTAAAACAGTGGCCTCTACCCCTACACCGGGACATGCGGGTCCCGTCACTTTTGATTACACCCCTTTCCTTTTTGGTGAGTTAACGTAAATCTTTTTCTCCTCCCTCCGTCCCTTTTCCCTATTCCCGAAGATTGTGTGGGGCAACAAAAAATTTAAGGAAGGAGCTTCTACACCCTTCCCATAGGAGCGCGAAAAAAAATTTCCGGTGGTGCTCTATGAGCCCCGAGTCAACGAACCCCCTCCATCCGGCGAGCTAGATCGAGCAGCCGCAAGGCGCTCCTGGGACTCTGGGTAGAGCACCCCCATGTCATTGGCTTCACGCCTGCACCCCAATGTTTTATAATGTTTTATACCCACGATCGTGGGTACCGGCATTGTAGGACTATTACAAATTGTAAAAAAATTGTATTTAGTTATTAAGGTCAATAAAGGGAAAACGTGTTCTAAAACAAATCTATTATTAACGAACCTGTCCATTTCAGCATTGAAATTTATTGACGACTCATACGGAGCCGTTACAGTCATATTTAAATATAAGTCAAATGTTTTTTTTGATGTGCATTTAAAATTGTTTTTCATAGAGCAGAAGGTTCCTATTGCCTAATCTCCATACAAAACCAAGACCAACTAACCAAAACAAAAATATCTGCAGCTCTGTCATTCGCATTGCAATTTCATCACCTATCTCGTTCATTTTGGTCAAGAGCCGCTAGCTTTTTCCTCTGTGTGAGTTAAACCATTTTAAAACCATTTGGCGTTGCCACATGCAATTCAGCGCATTTAGTACAGGTTAGTACTCGAAAAGTTGCAAAGTCAAAAATAAATTGATGTTAAATCGGTTGTTGTGTTTTGCCGGTAAAGAGTGCCAAATATTTGTGTCATAATAATTATATTTTTATTACAAAATGCCCTTTTATTGGACCGGTAAGTGACGCAGTGGCTGACTGACATTTCACAACTACATTGCTAATATGTGTACAGACTTGATTTGTCAGCAGTTGGTTTTGTTTTGATTTGGTCTGGTTTTTTATGGAGATTAGGCATATATGTATGTTTTATGTTGTGTCAAAATTTATAAGAAAATTTTATTAGTAAGTATATACTTTTATAATTAAAAGGGACATAAGAGACTGTCATTAATTTTTTTTGTAGCATTATTAAAAAAAATATTGATTGATTTCAGTACTTCTAGTGTTTTCTTGTTAATTCATCATCCAATATACCCCTGCTGTTGGTCACAGACCTGTTTAGATCTAGGTGTGCGAAGTGATCAATCACTAGCTGAATTTCCAGCAGCAACTCAGTAAAGGTCTTTCCTTTACTTAACGGTAAGTTTTCCTATTTCCTCAGGCTTTCCTAAGTACTCCCTTTCACATTTATTGTCAATAGGATTTCCGAGACCAATAAATTTCCCTTTCTCTTATGGTTTTATCTCTCTCATCTACTACACATACTAATAGCAGACACATTGAAGACTATATCTATATAACAAAATTAACTAAATCCTATTTTTCTTTCTCATTCCAGCCATTTAATTCATTCACTCACTCATTTTAGAATAAGTAGTGTAGTTTTGTAGTCTAAGCTATTTGAATTAATTGCTCTAATATTTAGTTTTTTCGCATGAACTGTAGTAACTTTAATATTTTTTGAATGTTTTGCTTTTTGTTGACTAACATTATTATTTGTAGATACTATTATAAGAAATTTAGTTTAGTTAAAAAACAAAAATATATATTTTGCTTGAATAAAGTCCTTTTTTTGCAATATAAACAGATCTTGTTGTTATTTTAACATCCCCTCGCTTCTTCCTCTTTACTGAATCAGTACCGCATTCAGTGGTGCCTTGTATAGGCCTCAACAGCGGTTGACTGTTGATAGAAATTTGACGCGCCCCACGATTTCATTTTTGAGTCTGATCAGAAATGCGATCTTCTCAACCATCAACTTCAAACATTTGCGACGCGTTCATCTTTACCTTCTATATCAACATAGGATTTTCTTCATCAACATTTTAATCGTCTGCATCAACATTGGAACCTTACACATCATCCGACAGGGGCAGACCAGCTAAATCCCTGGATCAGTGCTCAGACATCACCAAAGAGCGAAAACTCAATAATGAAAATTGATCAATTTATCAATTTTTATCAAAAAAGTCTTGATTGTAAAAGCTGTTAATGAAGCTAGGCCAACCCGTGTGAGCAGAATTAAGAAGAGTATCCCCACCCCAGAAGACCAGCCGCAGAAATTTACACCAGAGGAAGCTTTGTCCTTGTTTTTAGACTTGGGACTTTCTAAAAACAAGTACATACAATTATCTTAGATATGAATTGAAAAAGAGAAACCACGTTGCTTTGCTAAGCTATAACAAAATTGTCGCTGCAAAGAAAGAATGTTTGCCTGAAATGTTGCAGACTATCGACACTTCCGCTTTGGTGCCTCTTCAGAAATCGCGAACAGAATTTTAAAGATAAAATCTCAGGATCAAATCGAGGCATTAGATAACACCACTGTTCAAATTTATAATCAACTGACGACAGCGAAAGATGTTGTCATCACTGTCCTTTACTACAAGGCATAGAGGGGAAGGAGACTCACTGACTGATAAGAGTTCTCTTATCACCTTATCAGCTCTTATCGGCACTGAACAATTACCATCTCAGCAGCGGTCATTTCACCATTCATCGTCCCTTACTTCCTCTGCCGAAACCAGAGAAGTCGGAGATTTAGGAGCTGGAGATCCCTTTGCTGATAAGAGAAACACCACTTATCTCTGATGAACTTCACTTGTCCTACAGCAGCCGAGCTATACACGACAATTATAAGAAATATTAAATAAAGTAGTGCTGTGCAATTCCGAAATTAATCTTTTCATGTTCTCAAGTTCCCGCAGTAATCTTGCCAGCCTCACCCTCCCGGCTCTACAACAACCACTTTAGTGTTAATGAGTAAATGGGGATGTGATGGATCTTCGGGGCAAAGCGAATACAAACAACAAATTTCTGGAAATAGTGACGAAAATATAACAGACTCCAATTTATTCGTAATGTCATTGGTTCCTTTTCGTTTAAAATGCAGCACTTCCAAAAACTTATTGTGTAAAAATCCTCGTCCATCATCTGCACATTTTTGCAGACCTATTAAATTTAAATATTTAAAGAAACAAAAGAATTGGTTCAAAGTGAAGTTGACCTCGTGAATCAAGAAATAAATGCTTTACTACCAACGAAATGTGTTGGAAGGTGTCGTTGGGCCGATCTGGCAATGCCAACACTTTTCCCACCTACAGAGTTTAAAAACGTCAGAGCCGCCATGTTAGTTTTAACTTACTTATCTACTGGAGCTTGCTGAGTGAAGTCGTGACTACAGTTTATGTTTATTTGATATTTTACAAAGTGAATTACAGATTAATAAAGAAAAGTGGATTATATAGTGCTAGAGTGGTGTATTACAAGAGTTGCCAAAAGAAATCTCACAGGTTATTGTTGGAAATAATCACCACCGCAAAGTACTTAAAAAAGAATAGCATCAGAGGAACCATGGGTAAGCAGAGAATTAATATACAGAGCATGAATTTAATAAAATAATCGTGAAATATTAAATAAAAAAAAAAATGAAAATGATGATGAAATTCGTGGCGTGAAAATGTGATTCCGAGAATCACAAGAAGGGTAGAACAGTGACGTGCATCAAACATACACTGTTAAATTTTTTTTCTTTTTCTCCTTTCTTCTTTTAATTAACAGAAATGAGGGAAAAGTTTTTTTTTTTGTTTTTTTTCCGTTCATGACGTGGCACGTCATAGTAAACATGAGAAATTTACAGAATAGAGTCTCTACGTAGAGGACTTGTTCTGCGATTCACAAAGTGAATGAATGAGAATGAAAATTTTTTTTCCCTCTCTCCATTAAAGCAAAACAGACAAGGATCACCGAGATCAGAGTTAGCGTGTGTGAGTGTGCACCCGCCACTCAAGTAGTAACGGCGAAACTGTTGTACAGCTAGCCGGATTGAGGGGCGGCACATGCGTTGACAATGACTTGGTATAAGATCCGAATAAATGTTGTAGTACAATAATTTATTCGTGTGTGGACAAATAAAAGTAAATAACAGAGAATTATGTTTGGTAGATTCAGAGAGTAACAAAGCAACGGAGGCGACAGAGTGCAGAGTGCAAAAGAGTGCAGGAAATTTAGAAGCTACCCAGCAAACATTTTTAGCGAAGTCACGAACGGGCGAAGAATTTTCGAAGTTTAAAATTCGAATTTCCCTCGCTTCGGCGAAATTTCCTAGCACTCGGATACAGTTTAGCTTGAAAACGCTGAAACTGCGAGAATTCTTCGTCCTGATGAAAAAGAACAACGTAGGATGACGCAATTCTCATTTTGTTGTGAAATGCGATCGAGTGAAGTTCGCAAATAAAAGTCAGAGCGATACTTATTAGTGCAAAGTGATTTAATAAATAAAAACCCAAAAACGTGAGTACAAATTATATATTTATCAATCCACTATATACTTTATGGCAATTAGGCATTTCTTGTCGGTGATTGGTTTTTTACAGGGACCATAATAGCACAGATAATATAACAGATTTCTAACACCAATGGAAAGTTGTAAGCCAGAATTTGCCCGTAGCAGACAGTCACCGTAGCGGACAAAAGCTTTTGAACCTCAGGCGCAGAATAGCTTTAGTCAAGCAAGGCGCTTTATTTCCTATTTAGATTATGGGCGCGGGGGTTTTTGGTTGCGAGGGGTCGAGAGTGATGCTCGAATTGCGTGGAAGGGAATCGCCGAGAGACGAGCGCCGTCAGGGGTAAGATGGATCGTATCGATCGGGAGGGTGAAATTGTGTGCGGCCGCGCCGCTGAGCTGCGTGTCGAGCGACGAATCCATCTTACCCCTGACGGCGCGCGTCTCTCGGCGATTCCCTTCCGCGCAATTCGAGCATCACCCTCGACCCCTCGCAACAAAAAACCCCCGCGCCCACAAGCGCTCGCTGGCTGCCTCGCACAAATTCTCGCTCACCGCCCGCCGTCCCCGCAACCGTCTGCCCAAAATGCCACCACACGACCTTTTCGTCTGGAATTTTACTTAGCGCGATGCGGGAAATGATACAAGTGAAATTTTAATAATGCAACAATATAAAACAATTAGGGAGGAAGGAGGGCTAATTAAACCAACTGATAAATTTTCCGAAATGTGCAAAAAATATGTAGAAATATTTACAAAATTATATAAAAATCGTCCGTATATTCAAAACTTGCGAAAACTGATTGTGGACGCATGCATTGATGATCCCTTTAGTACTTATGTTGATTGGTTTGACAAAACGCATCCTTGTTATGATCATAGAGTTAAAACTCTCGAATTTTTTATTTTAGTTTTTTTAAGAAAAAATTGTAAATGGACGATGGACATAAAAAATTCTCAGAAAAGAATGGGCTCAAAAAATAAAAAACTAATAAATATTACGTGAGTAAAATCCAATAATTATTTATGCGGATTCAAATTAAATTTATGGATTGATTACACAATATCCGAATACTCTATACCCACTGATGTAATTTATAAATTTCTTCTCGTCTCTCGTGTTCTAAGAATTCAACCGGGGCAGATCTTATCGCGATGTATATACATAGTTGCATATAACAGCTGTGACGTAGCCCTCAATACATATATATCTAAATAGGAAATAAAGCGCCTTGCTTGACTAAAGCTATTCTGCGCCTGAGGTTCAAAAGCTTTTGTCCGCTACGGTGACTGTCTGCTACGGGCAAATTCTGGCTTACAACTTTCCATTGGCGTTAGAAATCTGTTATCTTATCTGTGATAATAGTTTGGATTTTTATTTTTTTGGTTACCGAATAATCATTATTCAGAATTTTTTTCTTCTCACCAATTTCTAATTTTCATGCTATTTCCACCAAAATATTTACTTAGGAATATCGCATGAAAATTAGAGCTTCGTGAGAAAAAAATAATGTCTGAATAATGGTTATTCATACAAATTAATGGTTATTTTTAGTCCCTGATTTTTTATTCGTCGTTTTTGTGAAATGTTATGTTTAGATTTTAGCATATTAGCACATGCAGAATCTAAAAAATTCCAAAAAGAGTTCTTCTGAAAATTTAAAACCATAGTTTTTCCTCATTTTAAAATTAAATGCAATGCACAATTGTTTAAAATTTTTTTAAATTCTCGTTTTATTCTAAGCTAATTTAGGATATTTTCTTTCTTCTTTTATTACGTAGGTAATACTACTACTTTTAAATAATTTTCAGTTATTTAATTTAAATAAATATGTACAGATCAAAAAAACTTCGCAGAGAAGCAGAAGAGCTCGTATATTCTATTATAAATAGCCCTAGTACTTCCTCTCATCATCCACCCGCTTTACCTGAAACACTCGAGTTTGAAAATGAAGAGGTTTGCTTAGAATCCCTCTCTTCGATTAGTAGTGATAGTTTAGACTTAAGTTGTCACACTCAAACAAAAAGCTTAGATCTTTCACAACAGTTAGGTGCGTGGGCTATCAAACATGTTATAACGGATGATGCTTTAAGGGACCTGTTAGATATCCTTTCAAAATTAGGCATCAATCTTCTTAAGGACCCAAGAACTCTGAAGAAGACTCCAAAAGAAAACATGTCGGTTCCTATGGATGACGGAGAATATGTACATTATGGTCTTAAAGATGGTTTGACTGATTTTTTTATTAGTAATGAGTACGAAGAAGCAGATATAATATTAGATTTTAACGTAGATGGTCTTCCAGTGGCAAAAAGTTCACGAATGCAAGTGTGGCCAATTCTTTGCAATGTAGTTAAAACTAATCATGTTTTCATTGTAGGACTGTATTCCGGTATTAGTAAACCTAAAGATTCTGATATTTATTTATCAACTTTTGTTTCTGAATTAAAAAGTCTTGCTGATGAGTGAATGATCTGGAAAAATAAAGTATACCCTGTGATTCTTAGGGCATTTAGTTTTGATGCTCCAGCCCGCTCCTTCGTACTTAAAACTAAAGGTCACACCGGATACTATTGCTGTATCAAATGTACTCAAAAGGGCACATTAATGGGTAATAAAATTATTTTTCCTTTTGAAATGAATGAATGTCGAACAAACGAATCATATCGATTAAGAATCCAATGTGAACACCATCATCAAATCCATCCAACTTCCTTGGAAACATTGCAAATCGATATAATTAAACAGGTCCCTTTCGACTATATGCATGTTGTGTGCCTAGGAGTCACAAAAACTTTATTATCAGCTTGGATAAAATCCAAAGGAAATAATTATTCACTTTCTTCAATAAAAATAAAAACATTTAACGACCTTCTAAATTATTTAAAATTTCAAATTCCTTTTGAGTTTAGTAGATGCCCTCGTGACTTATGTGATTTAGATCGATGGAAAGCAACCGAATTACGCCAGTTTTTGTTATACACAGGGCCCTTTGTTTTGAAATTTATTTTAGATAATGAGAGATATGAGCATTTTTTAAAATTGAGTATGGGAATTCGAATCCTCTTACTTGAAGGCAATACTTCACAGGCACATGATCTGCTTACTGATTTCATCAAAGATATCCCTCATTTTTACAGTGAACAATTACTTACGTATATGTAATTTTCACTGTTTAACCCATCTGGCTGCTGATGTCAAAAATCTTGGATCTCCTGAAAACTATAGTTCATTTAAATTTGAAAATTTTTTGCATAATTTAAAGAAAATTGTAAGGAAAGGAAATTTTGTTTGTGCGCAAATTTACAACCGTTTAGTTGAAAGGAGTCTTCACTTTTCCAAATCTTCAAAAACAAATTATCCCTTATTTGAAAAATTTGACGGATCTGGGTATAAAAATGTTTTGACAGCAAATTTTAAATTCTCAACGCGTACTCCAAATAATTTTTACTTATCTCGTCAAAATAGGGCCTTATTCTCGTTGTCACGCGAATAGGATCGAAAAGAGCTTATAAAAGCACCTTTTGAATTGAAATTCCTTAATAAAATTCAAAATTTTTAGTAAATTCATCTCAGTTACCTTTGACTTCAATTAATTTTCTCGTTCTAAGTGACTAAAAAAAAACAAAATTAAAAATTTTGAAAAAACCCACGACGGATGTAAACGTCGTAATAGAAAAAGGATTAAATAAAATTTTAAAGCCCTCCCGACTAAAAGGAGGTAAGTAACCAAAGAAAATTCGTCGGGGGATGCCATTCCCTGCCCTGAATTAAGAATAGGAGAATATCAATTAAAGACTACATACATTCAATATTTTAGTTCACTTCAGGGCAGGGAATGGCATCCCCCGACGAATTTTCTTTGGTTACTTACCTCCTTTTAGTCGGAGGGGCTTTAAAATTTTATTTAATCCTTTTTCTATTACGACGTTTACATCCGTCGTGGGTTTTTTCAAAATTTTTAATTTTGTTTTTTATTTGAAACTTTTTAGAGATTTCTTACAAAATATTATTTTTATATCTGGCCGATGAATCACAAACCCTTTACAGAAAACCGTATCTAAATCGGTCAAACCGTTTTGGAGATACTTGGCAACATTGGACTGGACAAACAACCTCTCACCCTAAACGCATATACCAGCTCCGCCGTCCTGGGTAAGAATCAGCGGCCCCGAAAACCCCTAAGAAACAAGTTTGTTGCAAATAGCACAAACTATAAGGAATTGACAATCCGACATCTTGAATTCATAAATTTTGACAGTTGGTTTGAGATCGGCGACCCCAAAAAACCCCCAAATATCAAGTTTGGTCCAAATCGCATAAACTTTAAAATTTGACAGTCCGCCATCTTGAATTCGTAAAGTCTGACAGCTGATTTGAAATCGGTGACCCCGAAAACACCCAAATACCAAATTTAGTGCAAATCCTATAAACTTTAAAATTTGAGAATCCGCCATCTTGAACTCATAAATGTTCACAGTTGGTTTGAGATCGGCGACCCCAAAAACCCCCAAATATCAAATTTGGTCCAAATCGCATAACCTTTGAAATTTGACGGTCCGCCATCTTGAATTCGTAAATTCTGATAGCTGATCTGAAATTGGTGACCCCGAAAACACCCAAATACCAAATTTGGTGCAAATCGCATAAACTTTAAAATTTGACAGTCCTCCACCTTGAATTCGTAAATTTTGACAGTTGAATTGAAATCAGCGACCGCGAAAGCCCCCAAATACCAAGTTTGGTGCAAATCGCATAAGCTTTAAAATTTGACAGTCCGCCATCTTGAATTTTGCAGCAAGTTAACACCGTAACACCTATCTAAGAACAATTGCCGATGAATCACAAACTTTTTACAAAAAACCCCATCTAAATCGGTCAAACCGTTTTGGAGAAAAATGGTAACTTTCGTTTGCACACACAAACAAACACACAACCTCTCACCCTAAACGCATATACCTTCTCCGTTCCGTCGTGGGTAAATACTCGATTGATATTTTTTACCTACTATTTTAGTCACGTAGAACGAGAAAATTAATTGAAGTCAAAGGTAACTGAGATGAATTTACTGAAAATTTTGAATTTTATTAAGGAATTTCAATTCAAAAGGTGCTTTTATAAGCTCTTTTCGATCCGATTCGCGTGACAACGAGAATAAGGCCCAAGTTTATAAAATCGATTTAATTAGAAATGAAAACGGTAAGGTAGTATTTGAAAGTTATTGCATTGAAAACCTGGACAACTTTTTTGAACATCCTTTTTATTCCAAGTTATTAAATATACATATATTGCTCAAGATCTGATAGCTTAGAAATGTCTCAAATTAAAGAAACCCATACTTTAAATGAAATTAAAAAAAAATTAACATGTCTCCATATTAATCATCCTACTAATTGCAGAATTTTCATCCCACTTATACATACATAATTCCACTTTCCTAATATATAATAGCTGTGTTTTTTCACATCGGATCTGTATCTGGATCTTTCAAGAAATTTTAGTTATCCATATCAAATACTTTTTATTTCGCAAAAATAAAATCAAATTGCCTGGATTTATATCCACTTTGCGTCAAAAACTTAATCCAAAAATTTATCTGGTTCAAGATTTGAACTTTCGATGGGTAGAATATCCTGCAAGATCTAGATCCTGATCCGATGTAAAAAAACACGACTAATGTTATTGTATACACGAGCTCTTACTGTAAATTTGTAAAATTATTCCCGTTGTTATTTAAACATTTTACCTTAACATGAAAATTATTTTAAGTTAGAGTCATGGATCCAAACAGGAATATAAGAAAAAGGAAAGCAGGTATATAAATATAAGCTATTACAAAATATACCTTGTGTTATAATTGCATTGTATTTACGCTAGATGACATTGATCTCGATGATACAGGAGATCTGACAACATTAACAAATGTTTCTTCAATCAGTAAGTACAACTTTTCAAAAGCTGCGGTTTTATTACACAATCGAATTTGGATCAGATATAGCATTTGATGTACTTTGCGCAAGTTTTAAAATTTTTATATAAAAAACTGCTTATAAAATTAAATTCAATGAAAAATTTCCTAATTAACTTGATCCGGACAGGGCACTACAAATGAACAATAAAAAATTATATATTATTTCTGCTTTCTCTATCCTTAATTAGTGACAATCTCTCCGAACAATTGCAACTGCCAAGAATTGGCAACAGAAATAAAAAAATTGAGAAAGGACACAACCGACCTCTTCATTAAACTGACCTACAGTATAGTTAATCTACGAAAAGAAGTCAGACGTGGGAATGGTGTGACCAGAGGGATTGAAAAGGAAATTGAAATATTTGAGACTGTCGAAGAGCTACTAGCTTTTAATCAAACGATAGCCCATAGCACGGAAAAGTTCGACGAAGTGGTATGTATACGCATGGAAATTAATATTTTATTTTCACAATATTTTTATACCTTAGATGAATGTTTTTCTTGCAAGGGGGTCATCAGATCCTGCAAATTTTGTGAAGGGATCTTTGAAACTAATATTCAGTGACGACGTAGCTCAAAAATTCACATGGTTGGGGAAAAAAGAAAAAAAAGCTGCAAAACATTTACAGATTATATTGGCAATAAAAAGTAAGTATAATATTGTTATTTATCTATCTAAATGTTTATAATTTGAAGATTTACATGGAATATGTTTTTCTGTTTAATATAAGATCTTTTAATTTTTATTTTCAGATGCATTTTTCAGCAAATTTCAAAATCTGGCAGAGGACGTCTTCGAGAAGTATGCCATGAAGCATTTCCAATATGGTAAGGATCGACTGGCGAAAAAAAATAAATATAGGGAGTTAAATATCCTTCAGTGTCGTAAGGAGTGAAAGGTTAAAAATAATGTAAGTTAAACAATTCGTACTATCTATTGTGTAACTTATTTTAAAGATATTAGTCTTTTTAAAAATGAATTTAAACTTTCCAAAATTATAACGTGTGCTTAAAATTTTGATTCTAGGTAACCACTGCCTGGAAGAACTGTTTACCTAAGAAAGGCTGTTATTTTTATTAATATTTTTGTTATAATAATTTTTTTTGTTTTAATTATAACGATATATTATATGTACCCACCTAACAGAGGCTGTTTTTTTTATTAACTGTATTATATGAAATATTTTTTTTTACCTTTTTCTAAATAATTTTTTCAAATAATCTTAACCTTTATAATAACTCCTATTTTCCTTCCAATATTAAAATAGCCTATACTTTCTTGTCTAATTACGATCATAAATAGGTAAGTAGATGACGTAGATGCCTTATGTTAGGATTTAATTATTTTCAGTTGAAGACTTTAATTAATCTTAAGGTGAGGTGTGAATCGTAAGCGTAAGCGTAATTGTCTCGGAACGAAGCAAATAACAGTTAACAATTAAGTGAAAAGTAAGAAAAATAGGAAATAATTCATTTTACCTTCTCGAAGCGAAAACAGTAGGAGAAATAGAAGAAAATTCGTTTCATCTTCTCGAAGTGAGAAAGATAAGAGAAAAAGAAAATTATTCGATTCGAATTTTCGAAACGAGAACGAAATACCACTTTCTTCGTTCTCAAGCCGAAAACACTTTGGAATCGATTTCGCAGGCGAAGTTCATCTTCACCATTCTCGAATTTTGTGGTTCGATTTCGTTTCGATTTCGTCTCGAATTGTTTGCTGGGTAGGGAAACAGAGATTCCCCCCTCAACACCTCAGTCCGTTCAAGGTAAAGTAAAACGAAATAACACACACATATAATATCAAAAGAGGAGGAGTACAGATATAAGGTCTCTCATGGGTCCATGAACAGAGGCTGTACAAACACTAAAACAGTGTTATAATACAGAAAAATCCCAAACAAAAAACAGCAAAGAATACAAATTTTTTTCAGAGCATGAAAGTCACTTAGGGACTTTAATGGAGTTAATGAGGATGCAGTCAACGGCCATAACAAACATGATACCGGCAATCCAGTCCATCAGTCCATCGGGAACTCTGCGTACACAGGCAGAGCTGCAAAAGGAGATGCAGAATGATTTAAAAACTATGTCACAGAACATGTTACGAATTATGAAAGAACCAGAGACGACTAACAGAGGAACAGAGGTACCCATAAACTCTACCATGATTAATAATTTAGATATATCAGAAATACCTCAGGGACAGTCAGAATCTAACACAGTCGCGGAGTCAAATTTAGATAAGAGTATATTAGCAGAGATAGGGAAAAATTTGATAAACAAAAATAATTATATGAAAAATTATAAACTAACCTCCAAGTACAATATAACGAACTGGTTAGCAGAATGCAAAGAACCCTACAGAGAAGCCATAGGAAGTTTGTTATATCTGGCTGGAACGACCAGACCAGATATTGGGTTCGCAGTAAATTTTCTGGCCAGAAGGCAGGTCTCGCCAACCAAAGGAGATTGGTCGGAAGTAAAGAGAATACTTCGATATATTAAAGGTACTGCACACAGAGGACTGACATACAGAGGCAACGGAGAAGAACTTGAAGCATTTACAGATGCGAGCTTCAGAGACTGGGACGACTCTACATCCACCGGAGGCTATATAATTAAACTATATGGAGATACTATAGCATGGAGGAGTCATAAACAATGTTATCTGACATTGTCAACATGTCAATCAGAGTACCTGGCAATGAGCGACGCATGCCAAGAAATAGTGTCGTTGGACAAAGCCCTCAGAGACATTACAGGAAAAACATTTTATCCTGTTACAATAAGATGCGACAACATTTCTGCAGGAAAGAGTACAGAAATGGATGGTTCGCACAAAATGAAGAACTTTGACGAAAGTTTAGAGGACATTCAGAGTAAGCTAAAAACCCGAGAAACAGAAGGTAAAAAGAATCACATGGCAGATACTCACGGAGATTATGTGAAAAGTTGTGTTTTAGAGGGACAGATTAAGGTAAAGTGGGTTGCATCTAATGAGAATGAAGCAGACATTATGACTAAACCCTTGCTGTTGGCTCCTAATCTGTAAAAACATGAAATCAATATCAGACAAAAAAATAATTAATAAGAAATGAATTTACTTATCTGCTTGGGATTGCCCACATGAAGTACCAGGGCAATTCCGGCACCCGTGAAGGAAAAATAAAGAAATTCCTGAAGTTTAAAGCCTGAATTGAATGTAAGCAGGAACATAAACAAATTTGCCTGGGTGGCCCCCACCCACCAAGTTGAGATTCCATAGCGCGCTGCTTATGCGCCGCAAGGGTGAAGGGAATACACAAATTAAAACGTTGTGCTGAGATGAAAAAGACAATTAACACCAGAGAAAATAATACTTACCTGAAATAAACAAATTAATCCGAAATTAACCACCTCACTGACACTTCCCTACAATTGTCAAGTTGACGAGCTCGCAGTCACCAGACGAACAATTTCCCCACGATCAAAGCTGCTCAAACTTATGTTTGGCATCGCGGCGAATTCACCTGTGGTGAATTTATTCGAATAGATCGATCCGCGGAAATTATTAATTAGCATAACCTCACTCTATAAGAGAGACGAGTGCCGAAGGAGGGAAGAAATTGGAAAATGTCATGGAATATCCTTTCAGACCGCACACAAGGAGTCGCCAGGATGAGAAAGGATTGGCGATCGGCAATAATTTAAATAATATCACCGTTTGGCATAATTGTCATGGGAATGCTGAAATTAAGGTAAATGAGTCAACTTATGTAAAATAAGGATAAATATGCCCAACATGAGAGAACCAAATAATGAAAAAACGATACCTAAGGATGGGAAAATCGTGGATAGCATTGAATGCAGAATTCACGCTGGAAGTGTTAAGGATTACTTATGGCAACACCTTAACGACTGGAAATTTGGGCTATATAAGCAAAGGGCTCAGAGCATCGAGGCTTCTTTTTGGACAAGCCAGTGAGTGAAAAGGTAATTCAAATGACTTAGGTTGAATCAATTACCTCACATGCTCAGTTGGTAACGGGTACATTAACGGTGGTGGCATTTTTTCTACAAAGGGCAGCGTTGGCAAACAGCAACTTACAAGTATTGTTGTGTGATTTAATTTCACGCATCTATATTTCAAACCTGGATTTTCATTTGGAATTGTTAACTTGAAGTTATTAGTTTTATTGCTGTGAATTTATTATTTTTGAGTTGGAGTTCTTGATTGTATTAGTTGTACATAATTTAGTGAATTTGAGCATACTGTTTAATTTTAGTTAGCAACAATAAAGCATTTTTTGTAGTGAAATCGAATGAGTTTTCATTTAATAACGATCCTACATTTTTCACTTGCCCTTACAGAGTCATGTACACCTCAGAGACAAAATATTAGCAGAGTAGTAATTAAGACTAAATAAAAATATATAATCATTAATATTCATTACAGACGATACAACTAAAAATTGACGGCCCAAAGGGAGGGAGTGTTGGAAGGTGTCGTTGGGCCGATCTGGCAATGCCAACACTTTTCCCACCTACAGAGTTTAAAAACGTCAGAGCCGCCATGTTAGTTTTAACTTACTTATCTACTGGAGCTTGCTGAGTCGTGACTACAGTTTATGTTTATTTGATATTTTACAAAGTGAATTACAGATTAATAAAGAAAAGTGAATTATATACTTTAATAAAAACATATATAGATGTTTCAATTATTTAGTGCTAGAGTGGTGTATTACAAGAGTTGCCAAAAGAAATCTCACAAAATGCTTAGTTAACGGCAAAGAAATAGAAGTAATTCATAGGCTTCACCTAACAATGTATGATGGCAAAGTAATTCAATTTGTAACAGACACCACATCATCGGATACTTGTAATATTTGCCAAAAAAATTCAACAAATTTTCGAAACACGGAAAAAGAATGCGATGTTGAAGAAAAATATAAATACGGGCTTTCACCTCTTCATGCAAGGATTCGATTTATGGAATTTATATTGCACATGAGTTACGACTTGAGTTTCACTGATGAGGGTGTACGAAATAACCCTGAGAATAAGCAACAGACGAGAAATACAGGATACAACAAGAGTTCAGACGACGACTTGGTTTAATTATTGATACACCTAAGCAAGGATTTTGAAGTACAAATGTCGGCAACACAGCGAGGAGGCTTTTTGAACTCCTGGACATAACAGCGGAGATTACCAAAATGGACGTGGAAATTATAAAGAGATTTCAGACCATATTAAATGTTCTTTCTTGTGGGCTTCCTATAAAGGCTGAAAATTTCGGAACATATGCAAAACAAACAGAAACATTATTAAATGATAAGTATGCTTATGCATGGAGGAAATTAACAGCAACAGTCCACAAAGTTTTAAGACATGGAAAACACATAGGCGCTACAGATTCCACAACACAAAATGCAGATCTTTGTGAGTGGCATAACCGGCAGGACATATACCTTGGAGGTTGAGCTATCTGACACGATTTCAGACGTTAGATTGAAGATTCAAGACGAAACGGGTATTCCCCCAGAGCATCAGCGCTTGGTCTTCGCTGGAAAACTTTTGGAAAACGGACGTCTTACTCTATCTGATTGTAATATTCGGAGGCACTCGACTATACTCATGGTCCTTCGGCTCCGTGGGGCAATGCCAATTTTTGTGAAGGCTTTGACTGGACAAGGTATTCCACCAGATCAGCAGTATTTGATTTTTGCCGGCAAGCAGCTGGAGGATGGGCGCCCGTTCCAAAAGGAGTCTTGGTCTCGAGGTGATATCTGATAGATGCTTATTAGGGTGGAGTGAAACATATGAAAAAAAAAATTTTTACTCTTTTCAAATCTCCTGTATTATTAATTGGTGACCATATGTAAAAGCTTTATTCATGCAAAAAATCAAAGGTCTACGACTTTATTTTCAGGTGGCGCATTGAGATAATAGTTTCAAAAAAACTAATATTTTTACTTATAAGCCTACCCTCAAAAAGGAGTTATTCTTACATGCTTTGCTTACAAATATACTGTTTTTAACTTCGTCTAAGTGTGATCTCGAACGGAAATATAGTATTTTCTTATAAAACTTTAATATATGTAGGATTAAGAAAAGGTTGTTGCCGAGAAGTCCCCCGGTGCCACTCCTGATTTTAAGTTGCCGAGTTGATTTAAGTCGTCCTTCCTTCCTTCGTTCCGTCGTCGTCGGCGTGCCAACGTTAAGTAAATTTTCATAAAAATGCCTAAAACGCGTAAAGATTTCCGGTGTCCTATATTTGATGATCCAATCAAATTCAGTGATAACATGTTACCTACATATTGTGATGTGATTAAACACTACTTATGGATTAGAAACGAAATGTTAGAGTTGAATAATGGAAAGGACCCTTCAGTCAAAGATTTATGTGAAATTATTGCTTCCGATATTGAAGCAATCTGGAGTAAAGCATCTATCCCTACAATTACCCATCAACAAGTCGTGTCTAGGCTGATTTTATATTATCAAAAGTACAAGAATGTGAAAAAATTACGTAATGACTCCAAAAAGCAGGTATTCTACGATGACTCAATAAATAAGTTGTTTGATATCGCAACATGTAAATGTGTATCCCGAGAACTATGCAAATGTGTGACTAAAGTACCCGTTGCTGAGGAAAACTTCTTAAAAGATCAACGAAATGAGCGCAAAATGTATATTGGTTCTGTGGATAAGGTGACAACTCAATCTATGCAACGTCGTGAAATTAGGAAGCGAAAATATGAAGAGTTTGCTGCAAAATGTAACGTCACTCCAAGTACATCATCATCTGCCCCAGCTATAGTTTGGATGCCTGACAGTTCTTCTGCTGAAACATCAGATGAGGACTATGAATTTTGTACTGCAGAATTAGTATCTAATCCATCCCTTAAAAAAACTCAACAGATGAGAGATAAGCTGAAAAATCTTGCTACAACGTGCGATAGAACTGGAGTTTCTGATCGATCTGCAGCATTAATTGTAAATGCTGCGTTACTTGACTTAAATGTTATCAGTACTGAGGACTCATCAAAAGTAGTAGACCGAAGCAAAATACGCAGAGAACGGCAGAAGATTCGTAAAGAATTGCAATCTATAGAAAAACACGAACCTTTAACGGCTATTTATTTTGATGGTCGTAAGGACAAAACTTTGACTATAACTAAGGCTAATAATATATCCCAAAGGAAGATTATAGTTGAAGAACATATCTCAATCATATCAGAACCTAATTCTGAATACATCGGTCATCTTTCTATTGATTCGGGTAAAGCGGCTGATATTGAGAAAAATATTGTCGACTTTCTTGAAAACAAATATGAATTTCGTTCTTCTTTGGTGGCAATTGGATGCGATGGTACTGCTGTTAATACTGGTCGGAAAAATGGAGTCATTGTTTTATTAGAAAAACATCTGAAGCGCCCTTTGCAATGGTTTGTGTGCTTGTTACATGCAAATGAATTACCACTTCGTCATTTGTTCTCCAGTCTCGACGGTAAAAGTACAGGCCCCAATACTTTTTCTGGCAGGTTAGGAAAACAGCTTGATAAGTGTCTTGACTTAAAAATAGAAACATTCGAACCCATCTCCACCGAATTGCCGGATCTGGATATTGATTTGTTGAGCACCGATCAAAAATACCTTTATCAGATGTGTTCTGCTATTTCTTCTGGTACAGTTCCACCAAACTTAGCTAACAAAGACCCAGGAAAACTAGCCCATTCTCGATGGTTAACTTGTGCTAACAGGATTCTTCGCTTGTATATTGGCACAGCTAAACCAACAAATAATTTGAAAGAACTGGCCACTTTCATCATGAAAGTTTACGCACCAAATTGGTTTGATATCAAGTCAAAATCCTCTTGTAAATTTGGTCCGCTTCACATCTTTAATATGGTCAAAAGAAGTATATATTTGCGAGATGACTTAAAAAGTGTTGTCTTAAATACTATTCAAAGAAATGCTTTCTTCATGCACCCAGAAAATCTATTGCTGGCTATGTTACAAGATGATAATCAACAAGTACGAGAGCTGGCTCTTCGGAGAGTTTTAAAGGCAAGAAAAGAGTCCAAGGGCAAGAAAGTTCGTGAATTCCAGTTACCAGAGCTAAAAATAGATGCGACAAACTATTATGATTTGATAGAATGGGCGAAAGAGAAGATAACGGAACCTCCTGTAACAATGAAATACAGCGACTCGGAAATTACTACAAAAATTGCATCTGGAGGTAAATTGTTTGATATTGAGAAGTACCCTTGCCACACTCAGGCAGTCGAAAGGTGTGTCAAACTTGTAACTGAGGCTTCGGCGTCTGTTTGTGGACCCGATGCTAGAGATGGTTTCATTCCTACTAGAATAAAATCCAGGCAAGAAATACCTATTTTTGACACCAAATCTCAGTATTTCCGTCAAAAAGAAGACACTGGGACTTCTGATACTGAACATTAAAATGTTATTTTTATGGTAATCTATTATATAAAAATAAGTCGGGTTTTCCTTCCTGACGCTATAACTCCAGAACGCACGAACCGATTTCGATGGTTTTGCATTCGTTGGAAAGGTCTCGGGCTCCGTGAGGTTTATAGCAAAGAAAATTCAGGAAAAATCTATTATATAATAATAATCTATTATATAAAAATAAGTCGGGTTTTCCTTCCTGACGCTATAACTCCAGAACGTACGAACCGATTTCGATGGTTTTGCATTCGTTGGAAAGGTCTCGGGCTCCGTGAGGTTTATAGCAAAGAAAATTCAGGAAAAATTTCAAAAGAAAAGCGGGAAAATCTTTTTTTACATACAGCGCCATCTCTGATACATAGCATGTACTACAAACCAATATTTTAAGTAGATGGCGCCGGTGCGTGATACATTGTTTGACAGCTACTCATTGTTCTCTGCTCAGTTAATTTCATGTGACAAACCGGTATTGTGTTCACTGTGAAATTGTGAAAAAAAAGTAAAAAAAATAAGTTATTCGTTTCCTAACATTTCAATTGGAAACCATCAAATCAATCACGTGTATTGTGCAAATTTTTATTCAATTTCAACAGCAGGCATTTGTCTTTAAGGTGGTAAGTTGAACTGTGTAAATTATGTGGATCGTGCATTTGAGGTTAAATTCACCACTCTGTCCATAGTCCAAAATGCCTAGAGGACGACGTGCGAACATCGGCCGCCGCACAAGACATGCAAGCCAGCAACAAGTGTATTCACAGAACTTAAGCGAAGAAAGACAAAATGTAATAAGAGAAAATGCCCGATTGAGACAACGCGTGAGCACACGAAGATCATTGGCATCATACAATCGCTTGGCATTCCAATATGATCCCACTGCGAACTACTGTGATGATGAAAATTTAGATATTGGACCAATGACGACTATATGCCGATATTGCAATGCGTTAAAGTTCAAAAGAGAGACGGCTGGATTGTGCTGCGCAAGTGGAAAAGTCAAACTGGATCCATTACTTACACCACCACAGCCACTGAAACCATTGTTCGATGGAAGTGATCCCGATTCCAGCCATTTTCTTCAACACATCCTTGAATACAATAACTGCTTTCGCATGACTTCCTTTGGAGCTAATATCATTCGAGAAGGCGGCTTCATGCCGACTTGCAAGGTAAAAGATACAACACATATAACCAATCACTCACACCAACACAATGAATTGCAACACATAACAACTACATATACACCACACACTACACCATCACACGATCAGAAGTTACACCGTATTCTTCAACAAATGATTGTTTGCAATTACAGATACAAGGACAAATATATCATTTGCATGGTTCAATGGTGCCAACACCAGATGAACCGCATCAATTTCTGCAAATATATTTCATTTCGTCGATGGTGGATCAGCTGAATGTGCGGTGCAATATACAGGGAACACAACAGTTAAAGAGACGAATTATTGAACAGTTGCAAGCATTTTTGCACGCTAATAATTCTGTGGTTAATATGTTCAAAACAGCATTGGAACGAATGCCATCGGATACGCACAAATTTGTCATAAGAGCGGATTGTACCCCAACAGGTGAACATGTGCGAAGATTCAATGCACCCACCGTTAATGATGTTGCTGCAATTATTGTTGGCGATCCAACTAAATCGCGAGACATTGTCGTTCAGCGAAGAAGCAATATCATGCATCGTGTAAACGAGACACATCGTTTGTACGATGCGTTACAATATCCAATCATTTATTGGCAAGGGCAAGACGGATACGACATCACGTTGAAGATGGTCGATCCAATTACAGGTACAATATTCACACACTAATTATTGCTATTATTGCTATTATTGGTTTCCATTAACAATTCATTTAATTTTGCATTTTCAGGCGTATCAACGAATAAAAATCTAAGCGCAATGAATTACTATGCGTATCGTATGATGATTCGTACACATGAGGAGAATGTCATTCTGAAGTGCCGTCGGCTATTCCAGCAATTCGCTGTCGACATGTATGTCAAAGTCGAGACCGAACGTTTAGCGTTCATCCGATTCAATCAGGCAAAGCTACGATCTGAGGACTATATACACTTGCGTGATGCTATTCATTCAGATGGTGATGTTCAGAATATTGGACGTCTGACGATTCTCCCATCATCTTATATCGGAAGCCCACGCCACATGCACGAATACGCTCAAGACGCTATGACGTACGTGCGAAATTATGGAACTCCCGATTTATTTATTACGTTCACATGCAATCCGAAGTGGACGGAAATTGAACGTGAGTTGGAACCGGGCCAAAAACCGCAAGATCGCCATGACATAATCGCCAGAGTATTTCAGCAAAAACTCAAGGTTATGATGGATGTGCTTACTAAGAATCGAGTTTTTGGTGACACACGTTGTTATATGTACTCGGTGGAATGGCAGAAGCGTGGACTACCGCATGCTCATATCCTAATTTGGTTGCTGAACAAATTACATTCAAATGAAGTGGATGACATCATATCAGCTGAAATTCCTGATCCAGTCACTGATCCCCATCTACACGACATTGTGACAACACAGATGGTGCATGGACCGTGCGGTGCATTAAATCCATTATCGCCTTGCATGGCTGATGGAAAGTGCACAAAACGATATCCGCGACCGTTAGTTGCTGAAACAGTCACAGGGAACGATGGATATCCAGTTTATCGTCGGCGTTCAAAAGAAGATAATGGTCGAACTATCAAAGTTAAAGTTCAAAATCAAGAGATTGAGATCGGAAATGAATTCATTGTACCATATTGCCCGCTGCTATCACTAATTTTCGAAACACATGCAAACGTTGAGAGTTGTCATTCGGCCAAATCAATCAAATATTTGTGCAAGTACGTCACAAAAGGCAGCGACATGGCTGTGTTTGGTATTGCGTCGGAAAATGCGAATGACGAAATCAGCAACTTCCAAATGGGCAGATACGTCAGTACTAATGAAGCACTGTGGCGATTATTGTCATTTCAAATTCATGAAAGATATCCCACAGTTGTACATTTAGCAGTGCATTTGGAAAATGGCCAAAGAGTTTACTTCACTGAGGCTAATGCGGCACAACGAGCTGAGAGACCACCATCGACAACATTGACTAGCTTCTTTGCAATGTGTGAAGCAGATCCATTCGCAGCGACGCTGATGTACTTTGAAATGCCCAAGTATTACACTTGGAATCAATCAACAAAGAAATTCCAACGTCGCAAACAAGGAACCCCAGTTCCAGATTGGCCACAGGTGTTTTCCACTGATGCACTAGGTCGCATGTATACTGTTCATCCTAGAAATGATGAATGTTTTTATTTGCGACTGCTGTTGGTAAATGTACGTGGACCAAAATCATTTACGCATTTGAAAACTGTGAATGGCCACCAATGCCAAACATATCGAGAAGCATGTCAACTATTGGGTTTGCTGGAGAACGATTCTCATTGGGATTTAACACTTGCGGATTCAGTTGTTTCATCAAATGCGTACCAAATACGAACGCTGTTCGCAATTATCATCACCACATGTTTTCCTTCACAACCAATTCAGTTATGGAACAAATACAAAGACGACATATGTGAAGATATCTTGCATCGCTTGCGCATTCAAACGAATAATCCTGACATCCAAATAACCGATGAAATCTACAATGAAGGATTGATTCTGATTGAGGATCAATGCTTGACTATTGCAAACAAGCTACTGATTGAAGTAGGAATGATTGCGCCAAATCGATCGATGCACGATGCATTCAACCAAGAATTAAATCGAGAGCTGCAATACAATGTTGATACATTGCAGGAATTCGTTCGAAATAATGTGCCGTTGCTGAATGAACAGCAAAAACAAGTATACGAAACATTAATGCAAGCGGTGGACAATAATACTGGTGGTCTATTCTTCCTGGACGCACCTGGAGGAACAGGGAAAACATTTGTCATTTCATTGATTTTGGCCACTATTCGATCAAGATGTGACATAGCTTTGGCGTTAGCATCATCTGGAATTGCGGCGACTCTTCTAGATGGCGGTCGTACTGCACATTCTGCGCTTAAGTTGCCACTCAATTTAAACACAATTGATACTCCAACATGCAATATTTCCCGATCCAGTGCAATGGGAAAATTGTTGATGCAATGCAAGCTCATTGTTTGGGATGAGTGCACAATGGCACATAAGAAATCACTTGAAGCACTTAACTTCACACTGAAGGATCTTCGGCGAAATAACAACATCTTTGGCGGCTTGATGATATTGTTGGCAGGCGATTTCAGGCAGACGTTGCCAGTAATTCCCCGTGGAACGCCTGCAGATGAATTGAATGCTTGCCTGAAGGCATCACCTTTATGGAATAACGTAAAAACATTATCGCTAACCACTAATATGAGAGTTCAACTTCAAAATGATCAAAGTGCTGCACAATTTTCCAAACAATTGTAAGCTGTTGGAAATGGAAAAGTCCCAGTTGATGCGACATCTGGATTAATTACTCTTACCAATGACTTTTGCCGATTTGTAGACTCTCAATTAGCTCTTATTGAAAATATTTTCCCAAACATTAGTGAGAATTATCAGAATTATGCTTGGTTAAGTCAACGAGCAATTCTTGCCGCAAAGAATAATGATGTACACGCACTGAATTTCACCATTCAATCAAAAATTGCTGGCGATTTGGTGACATACAAATCCGTTGATTCCATAACAAATCCCGATGATGTAGTAAATTATCCAACGGAGTTTTTGAACTCTCTGGACTTACCAGGATTTCCACCACATAACTTGCAACTCAAAGTTGGTACAGTTATTATGATATTGCGTAATTTGAATCCACCGCGACTTTGCAACGGTGCTCGACTTTCGGTAAAAAGACTTGTGGCGGTCCGTTCCGTCCCGCCCAATGCGCAGCGCTCACGGCGCAAGCAACTGCTGAAGCCGCGCGAGATTTATTCGTGTTGCCCGCATCCACACGGCATCTTCGTTGGTGCGGTTTGACGGCCCACTCTTTATTCGTGGCTCCGGCATGTCAGATGACAGGCCACTCTTTCTTCGTGGCTCCGCCATGTCAGCTGACAGTGCACACTTTATGACAGCGCGACTTTATCCGCCGCTTCTGATTCGACGGCGCGCTTTTGCCCGTCCGTTCTTTTTCCGACAAGGCAGCTTGTCAACAATGATGAAATCACTCTACTCTTCGATGAGCTCTCGACTACTTCGCACCGCCTCGAACGACACGGATCGGACCGGCAGCTCCTCGCCGCATCGCGCAATTGAACTCTGTGAACGTGTAAATAATACTTAGTAAAATAAATTAGTTAAGCTGTTTGTAGTGATCCTGTGTTTGCTTTATTGGACCTATATAGTTTTAGAGGCATTCCTTTCCCTGCAAATTGCAAAGACTTATGCCGAATTTGATTGAGGCAACCATTATTAACGGAAAGTACGCAGGTGAAAATGTATGTATTCCTCGAATACCAATGATTCCGACTGATCTTCCGTTTGACTTCAAACGATTGCAATTTCCAGTTCGCCTTGCGTTCGCAATAACAATTAACAAGTCGCAAGGCCAATCGCTTAGTGTTTGCGGGATAAATTTAGAAAATCATTGTTTTTCACATGGGCAGTTATACGTTGCGTGTTCACGAGTTGGGAAACCATCCGCTTTGTTTGTGTTAACGTCAGACCAAAAAACAAAAAATGTGGTTTACCAAAGAGCACTTCAATGAAACGGATAATTTGCGGACACGTATAACGCTTCGATTCAGTATTTACTTTGGATTCACTTTCATTTACTTAGAGAAGTTCAACTAAATAACACTTCATTTTTGTAATCGAAATGAATTCATTACTGTTGTGAAATGAAATAAAATTTTTCCTTTTCAAATATAAAACAAAAAAAAAATTTTTCTTCATCTTTTAATTACCAAACGAAATTTTACATAAAACGAAGCCATCTGGTGGCGAAACGGAGTTCGCCGGGTTTGCTAGTTTAATATAGTTATTCATTGTACTAGTAGTTTTAAATTTAAATTCAGTAAAATATGCAGTATTATTGTCAGAAATAAATGTTTATTTGTAACTCTTTTTTTTCTTATTTTTCTACCTTCATACCTAATGCGCCACCTCAAGATATTGAGTTAGAAAGCTGGTATTTTGCATGAACATTTCCATTACGATGGATCACTGTTTGAGAAACCAGGAAACTTAAAATTCAGAAAAAAAAAATTTCACTCCACCCTAATGCTTATTTTGTTAATGAATAAAAATTCTTGAATTAGAACACCAGAAAAATTTCAAAGAAAGAGCAAAACGTTGATCTCATGAATATGCTGCTTATATGATCAGATCCATTCATCTCATCATTTCGGAGAGTACGGGACAAACGTGTAACCAATAGGGAATGTTCAGAGGAAATGACTTATTTACTACACAGATGAAAGTATAGATGATATGTTTGAAAGTATATAAAATATCTACTTGTTCTATTCTTAACAGAGTACAAAGGGAAGTTTGCATAGGGATAACAGGAGCTTTTAGCTCGACCCCTGGTGCGGCCCTCAACGCAATGCTTAATTTGCAGCCCTTGGACCTCGCAATCCAGGAAGAGGCAATGAAAGCTATTTGTCGACTTAAAAAGTGTAGACCAAAGACTGTATATATATTAAGACGTCCCAAGCAGTGCAACTCACAATTTCCTAAAGCTCTACAACAGGCATCCTACATCAGCCGACATAGCTTTCCGAGGAGGCTTGATTTTTGTCGTCCACTTTTCTGAGTAAAAAGCTCTCTCCGCTGAAATTTGTCTTCTCTTGCGCATAGATGATTTTGCGAGACGCGGATCGCAGGCGGCGTTTGCTATATCAAAAATCCGACATACATATATGCAAAATGCACACACACAAACGACTTGCTTCTTCCCGATAGAAAAGCAAACGCCGCCTGCGATCCGCGTCTCGCAAAATCATCTATGCGCAAGAGAAGAAAAATTTCAGCAGAGAGAGCTTTTTACTCAGAAAAGTGGACGACAAAAATCAAGCCTCCTCGGAAAGCTATGTCGGCTGATGTAGGATGCCTGTTGTAGAGCTTTAGGAAATTGTGAGTTGCACTGCTTGGGACGTCTTAATATATATACAGTCTTTGTGTAGACTATGGCACGATGGACATGCCACCGGACATGGCGTCTTATCCCGAAGACTTGAAGAGCACTGCACCCTCTTTAGCATGCCGACGGATGATATGACGCAAATTACCATGTTCCGAAGAAGATTTCAAATTAGTCTTCCGGTTAGGGAAGAATGGGATGATCCCAACAAACTACTGGATGGATTAGATGACATCTTCTACACAGACGGATCGAAAACCTTAACTGGTACGGGCGCTGGATGGTATTTGAACGAGGCAGTCAAATACAGTATATCACTCGGAACAACCGCAACGGTTTTTCAAGCTGAAGTGTTCGCCATTCTCGAAGTGGCCAACTGGATAATTGCCCAAAGGTGGCATAATAAGAGGATTGGCATCTGCAGCGATAGTAAGGCTGCTCTTGTCACCCTAGTTAACCCAACCACCAGATCAAAGATTGTCCAGGAATGTAAGAATAGACTTAATTCTGCTGCCAAGCACAACCAGGTCAATCTTATATGGGTCCCCGGTCACCAGGGAATCGATGGCAATGTGGCCTCTGACGCTCTAGCGAAAGAGGGCGCAAGCTCTCCTCCCCTGGGACCGGAGCCCATTATTGGTGTCAGCTTTACAGAGTTGAAAAACTGGATAACTAGATTCATGGACTCAATACATGGTCAGAGATGGTCCAGTTTATCAAAATTCACCAAATGGTTCATTAGACGTCCAGACAGCAACAATGCAAAACTTTTACTTCGCTTAGACAGAAAAGATTGCAGAACGCTTGTAGGGACGGTCACAGGACATAACACATGCGGCAAGCATCTGAACACCTTAGGGATCATCAGCGACCCAACGTGTCCTTCGTGTGGGGAGGACGAGGACAGCACGGAGCACTTCCTTTGTAACTGCCCGGCCTTCTCCCGCGCGCGCATGACAACGCTTGGCGCCGATGTAATGAGAATGGAAGACTTCAATTCTCAATCTCTATCTGATGTTCTTAGTTTCGTCAAGATGACTAAAAAATTCGGATAGGGTAGGGGAAGAATGCAATGGACCGTGGTCTGAGCGCTCGAGGTTGACACCTCCCCCTTTCTTTTAAGAATAAGAATAAGAATAAGAATATAAAATATCTTCTTCTATATACAGTGAGCGAAATTAATTTAAAGCCAATGTCTAATCTTCATTCCGAATTAAAATATTTTGGAAACCAAAAATTAAAAAAACGTTCTGACACCCTGGACAGTTAGGCAACTTTGTTTTACTCTTGTTTGTAAGTATTTTCATGGTTCATTTGTTTATTGGTACTGAGATAGGTTGCATTAGTTGTAATCAGTCACTCACGGCGTACAACTTTTCGCGAAATTAGTTTAAAGCCGGTAAGCTGTTTTAGTATTTTGAAGAAGAATTTCCGGAAAATAATTTATATTTTTATCATAAAATAATCAAGTGTGTGTTTTTTCTAAAAGTGTGTATTTTCTGTAATGGATATAATTCTTTTAGTAATAGATCGAAAACAATGTTTAAGTTAAGCTGAGAGAGCTTATAAGGACGCGGGGCTTTCTAACAGGCAAATTGCTTTAAGAATGGGCAGATCCCGTACTGTTATAAACAACTACGTCAGCTTGGGCAAAGAATACGGAGCTAAAAAGGCAAAAGGCGCTCCGAAAAAATAACTAACAGACAAAAATCACAAATTTTAAACGAGGCCAGAAAACAAAAACTGTGTGCATCGAAAATAAGAGCAAAATTAGAGTTGCCAGTAAGCACACGAAGAGTTCAGCAAATACTTAAGTCAAGCTCGAATTTAGTATTCACCAAAAGCCTGAAGAAACCTCCTTTGACCACCGATCATAAGGCGGCCAGGCTGAGTTTTGCGAAGAACTGCATGTCCTGGTCTGAAAAGTGGCAGACAATTCTTGTCAGCGATGAAAAGAAATTTAACTTGGACGGCCCCGATGGTAGCCAATACTATTGGCATGACATTCGGGATGCCAAGGAAATTATAATGGGCCGCAATTTTGGAAGTGGGTTTGTCATGGTTTGGGGAGCCTTTGGATGCAACGGAACAGTTAATTTAATGTGGGTTCCTCCTAAAATGACTGCGGAAATTTACGTAAATTTACTCCAAATGGTTTTCGATGAACATATTGAGCAAGTTATGGATTCAAGAGTTCCACTTGAAACTTTAAGAAAATTTATAAATTCCATGCCTAATCGTATATTCCAAGTAATCCAGAATCAGGGAGGCTCTATACATAATACTAAAATTAAAAAAAAAATTAAGATTTGATGGAAAGAATTAAGTTTTGTTTGATTTATATCAGGCGGCTTTTGTTTATGTCGGTGTTTAATTTTCAAAAAGTGGGTTATTAAGAGAATAATGTATATAGTACATAATATTTATAACAAATATTAAAACTATATGTTGATTTGACACTAGGTGGCCTTAAATTAATTTCGCTCGCTCTATCTATATAAACATGAATGCCGTGCGTTCGTCTCGCAAAAAACTCGAGAATGGCTCGACCGATTTGGATGATTCTTTTTTTGTTTGGTTCGTCTCAAATCAGGGGTGGTTTAAAAGGTGAGCAAAGTCGAAAAAACCTAAAGGACAAGCTCAAAAAGTAATAAATCGAAAAACAGCATAAAACCCACTTCGATTAGATTATATTGTAACACTTTGAATGCAAACAATTTAAGTCAAAGTAACACTTTCAATGCAAGAAATTCAAGTCAACGTTGACTGAGATTATTTTACGACGGAAGTTTTATACGGAATTTCAATTCAAAAATAAAATACTTTTAGAGCAGGTTGATATATAATTTAAAAGTTTTTTTTCATAAAAAAGTAGTGGATTTTTGAGGTAAGATTTTTTCAAAGCGAATTTGATTACATTTGGCGACGATCACTTCGATCAGCCATTGTTTTTTAGCGATATTCGATTAGTTTTGATACACGAGGATTTCAAGATTAAGGGTGTGTGCCAACTTAGCTATTCAAAAGTACAGGGCTATGCCCAAAAATGGTGCCTTTTATTTTTGATGGCACACTAACGCCACCTTGCTAGATGTGTAGAGTACTTCCATACTAACAATAATTAATATGGCAGCTCAGCTCTAAAGTACATCCGTCTTGAGTTATGCGCCCTAATCTATTACGCGTATTTAATTAGGAAAACTGAAAATATGAGTCCTATAATGGTCCTATAACTATTTATTTCATAGTACAAACTCTATTGGACTCAAGTTGCATCATATTGGCGTAAGTGGCATAGTGTGACATCGAGTTACACTTCACCGTAACCATTTCATGAGCATTTTATTAACAAAACTGAAAATATTAGTGCTTCTTATGCCCTATTTTTTTGAGTGCTTATCAGGTATTTTTTCAAAGATTAGCTCATTTCTTTACCTGTGGGGCGGCGAACTTTTGATAGCCATTTTGCTTTCTTTGTGAATTAAAATATTGTCTTTTTCGTATTGATCGCTGAAGTGTCATTTGGCACATTGACATAGAAATAAAACAAATAAACACTTTTAAAATCATATATTTTGGTTAACAATTTAAAAACTACACATTATGATTCATTTTCGCTAGAGTGATCGTGAATCTCGTTCTCGATATCGTGACGGATAATTACTGAGTCGAGAAAAGAAGCTGGGGGGCTAAGATTTGGTTGATGTCTAGCCCAACCCAAATACCATACAACAGACATTACATGGGCACAACAACCTAAAGTTCGCAAACCAGTGACGCAACTGCAGTAGTAGCCAATAATACCATTTCGTCCCTGCTCGCTCGAATCTAATAGGACGTATACATAGTATATCTTAGCTTGTTGGTGACGAGATTCTATTCTACCTCTGAGCAGCCATGGGCTTGTGGCCGAAATGTGGTATCTATTTAGGTTTTCTAGATTTAGTTCTCTGCAAACCTCAATAACGTACGAACCAGTTGGTTTTATATGTTCACCATAGTAACTTCTGGCTTGTTTTAACTGGTACGTTCCTAGTGCAAAAATAATTAGATCATCATTTGATAGCACTGGGAAAGTATCAAGTGCATGGTTTCCACTTGTGATTGAGGAAAATATTGCCCTTCGAAAATTTAAGTTTTGAGCTAATACGTAAATCCCCAAATAGTTTTCATTAATTACCCTTCGCTCAGAAATACTTTGCAGTAATTCATCCACAAGCCTATGGTCTTTTAAAGGTTTTCCGAAGGCATTTAACAAGGCGGCGGCAATTCTTATTTCATCAAATAAATGCCCCAAGGCTCTATTATTGGCAACATGGCGGATCAATTTAAATTGAGTTTTGAGTCTTCCATTTATTGTCTCAATAACCCAACGGCACATTGTCACCTTTCGGGAGTCATTTGCCTGTTGGGTTGTTAATTGTTGTTGTCGCCGTCCGCGACTGGTTTCAGGCAATTTCGGATTGTACCCCAAATGTCTTAGTATACTCACCGAGTCACGAAACCCACGATCTAAAATAAAAACATCATCTCTTTGAAAAAAGCGATGAAATTCATCAGTGACATCAATTGCCATATTATTTAATATTATCGCATCTGATGTTGTTGCATAGTATGGCCCGAAAACATCAATAATGTGTCCATCGGGACATACCATTAAAAAAGGCTTATACAGATTTCGCCATTTATGTAAACTGTATGACTTTCTTTGAAAATAATAATTACTACTCTTTTGTAAGTAAATATAGGTTCCGTCCAAAATGACAATAGCGTGTCTTTCCTCGTTAGATTCCGCCGCGTTACCGAAAAGTTGGTTTGGAATCGCCAGTATTCGGCTTATTATTTCAGCTCTGCTGATATGGTTATATCCTAAATGATTGGGAACAAACTCCGCGCGCAGGCATTCTACAGCGTTTTTCATTTTATTTTCAAATTGATTGCGTGACAGATTAAAAATATTTGCCAGCCTCTGGTTTGGTTCTCCTGTTCGCAATTTAACTAAAAAGCAGGCTAATGTTGTAGCTGGTTTAGCTTCTGCTCTTAGCGATGGTGTTTCTTGTAGAATTTGCAAAAAGTTATTTTTTGAGAAACCTACATAATACTGAAACTGAGCATCGTCGATAGTGTGAATGGCCTCAAAATTCAGTATTCTTTGTGGAGCACGAAGTAAGTTGGCGATGTCCGTCGCTTGAATCGGAGAAAAAGTGTTGTAATTGTGACGTGTACAGGTCTCAATGTCTTGCCAAGCTGGATCGAGGTAATGCTCGTCACAAACTCGTGCCCCAAATGGTATATAATACCGTTTTTCCCTCAGAATAGTGGCACGCAGGCGTTTGCTGATCCGTCTGAGATTTCTGTTTTCACATATTGAAAATATGCACACCCTAGTGTTGCAAGGTGCACGGGAATATCCTTGCATGGGAAAACGTACCCTCGCCCTAATTGGTTCGGGCTGCTGTTCAGGTAGTCGTTGAGGCTCCTCTACAGGATGTTCTTGACGGCGCAGGCGTACGTAGCGCTGAGCATTCCGGAAGCAATTATGACAAATTCTGTCGTCGACTGCAAGCTGAAAATAAAGCAGAACGATAAAACAAACTCTGTACTTGCATTTGTCCCCCAACCTGTTGTATGAATCTAAGATCTAAAATAATAAATAATATTGACTTACCTCATGATCACGAATGTTCCGCACTTCAACCAAATAATTCATTAGGTGATTATTTTGCAAAAGATCCAGAGTCAGAACATATGACCGAAGTCGGTTACCACCAATTCGATTCACACTTCTTTGGCATGATACACATGGTCGAAATCGTTCCATATTAATCATGTGAAATACACAAAGCGTTCTCAGAATTTACTAAACACAGCAGTAGTCAAAAAATGTAAAAACACGATCAAAGTCCAGGGAAGAGCCAAGTTAAGTTGAGATAAATCAGTAAAATAGATGAAGTAAGTATACGTGCCTACTACGAAAGCAGAATGGTCGGTATGAATGATTGAATTCAAACAAGAATGCGCCAACGCTGGTAAAAATGGAGCAATTTGTACTATTCGCCTGTATATAGTCACCAAATATTTTGATACGACTTTTGAGGCGAATCAAATGTTCGAGACACGCTATTTGTAATACAAAATCGGTCGATTCGTCACCTTTTTCGTTCGACTCGTAATTCATAAGGGGATAAATACGAGTAATAGATTAGGGCGCATAACTCAAGACGGATGTACTTTAGAGCTGAGCTGCCATATTAACTATTGTTAGTATAGAAGTACTCTACATATCTAACAAGGTGGCGTTAGTGTGCCATCAAAAAAAAAAGCACCAGTGGCCCATACATTTCAGGCAAAGCCCTTTGTATGGGAGATTGCTTTTCAGCTTACTAATTGATTTTCGAAAGTTTGGGTTTTAGGAAAAAACAGCTCTGAAATTCGCTTTTCGTTGACAATTACTTACTTTTCATTTGAATTTCAAATATAGCATTCGTGAAATTAAACGGAAGCGGACAATGAGCAATAAAAGGCTGCTGTGTTTTTAATTTTAAATATGCCGAAGAGAGTTCGAAAAGGAAAAGTATTCGAAAAGCTGAATTGGCACACGCCCTTAGTTCTCAGTGAAGAGTAGGTAACAAGGTAATTTCGACAGATGTGTTTCGTGTACAAGTGATTGTGAAAACAATTCCGTGTCGTTTTACAGTGCGCATTACAATGCCAAAGAGAGGACGAGCTGACGTAGGCCGTCGCAGTCAGTCAAATGCGCGGCGAACTACTTTACGTGCGAACTGCACTGATGACCAGCGCGCGACGGATGGTGAAAATAGTCATTTTGGCATGTCCCAATTACGTTCGAGAGCGTCTCTTTTAGATTTCATTTCAATCGAATTACGAAAATTGTTTACAATTTAGTTATAAATACTCCTAAGTTCAATTAGTGCCTGTTAAGACGGTTCGCTTCAGCGAACGTTCGTGACGAAATTTGTGGGTGAGGGGTGGGTGAGCGCAACAAGCTTGTGCAACTTTTATTACTTTTTCAGGTCGTAAATGAATTGGCGTTAGAAGAACGCGAAATCTGTTTGATAACATCCCGAAAGCATGCTCTATTGTTTGTCTAGCATGGCTGAGGCGTTTATTGAATATTTTCTTCTTTTCGCATTGGGAATTGTATGGGAACGGCTTCATAATATGCTTTTCCAATGGAAATGCATCGTCGCCGACGATAACATACGGCAATTTTCTATTGTTTCCGATTACTGTATCTTCTGGTAAGTGAATTGCTGATTGGTCTAAAACTTTTCTCAAGTCACTTCTATTTAATACGCCTGCATCATTGGTACGACCGTTGCATCCGATATCTATGTACGTGAACTTATAATCGGCGTCACATAACGCTAACAAAATGATGCTATTGAAGCCCTTATAGTTAAAATACAAGGACCCATCTTTTTGGGATGCTCTAAATGAAATATGTTTCCCATCTAAGGCTCCAATGCATAGAGGAAATTGCCAACGCAGGCAAAAACTTTCACTAATTATCTTCCAATCATTTTGACTCTTTGGAAACTGAAATTTAACGTATTTTGTAGAATATTATAAAAGTTTTCCAATTAGCTATACTTACTGCTAGATATTCCTGTCTTAGCTTCTCGTACATTATCGCGCAAACTTCAGGTATAAGATGTGAAAGTAATGATAGCGACAGCCTAGTGTGATATTCTAAACTTCTATAGCTTTCTCCTGTCGCTAAAAATCTCAACACTGCACTTAACTTCTCATCCACCGGGAAGGCGCTCCTCATAAATGTATCCTGCTTTTTCAGTTGTGGTGAAACTAAATCTAGAAGGAATCTAAAACTATCCTCATCCATCCTCAAATAGCGGCGATAGGCATCCTTGTCCTCCAACCTCAATTCCTCATTTAGCAGTTTAAACGAGCTCTTGGTTTCCCGTCGTCTTTTCCAGTTTTTAACCCACTCACGTTTTCTCTTTTTGGAATCGTTAATTTCATCAATTGCTAATAACGCTTCTGCAGAAGCAGATGTCGCCAATAAAAGGCCTATCATTGCTACAATCTTATCTTCATTCATTTCGAATGTTTTCCTTCGTGAAGCGAACCGTCTAAACAGGCACTTAACCTCAAAAATATCTACAAATGTCAAATTGTTTAGATTCCAAGTGTTCCACTTGCCATGAAAACAACTGGACTCAATGCGAACCGTCTGAACAAACGTTCGCTTTGAGGCGCGACAAAAGGAGCGACAAAGCGAACCGTCTAAACAGGCACTTAGGGATAACACGAATCTACGCCTACTACGCCTAAAGCCCGGCGCACACGATGCAAGTTTTCCTGCATGATAGCCTGCACGGCTCCAAGCAGCTACAAAATGACGCAATGTTGCACGAAAATGACGTCGTTGAATGCTTCCGTGCTGATTGCCTTGCAGGATTTCGGTGATCGAACGCGTGCTATTTTTGGCTGCAATTTTCATGATTAACATAAACTGCTTCCAACTTCAGATCTCAAAGAGAGATATGCACCAAAGTTCACTGGCAAGTCGCATTCAGTCAAACGTCAAGATTGTGTTCGGTTCTATTCTGAGTTCGCTTAGCTTTTGGGTGGAAAAGACAAGTTTTTGAGTGAGCATTTACTTGTTGCTGTAGGTTGAGTGTTAAAACAATAACAAGATTGTAGCAGTACCGCTTGCCACCATATGGCTTCAGCTGCTGACGCAAAATGGTCAGCGGACTAAGTCGTATTATTAATAGACTCTTACAAGGAGGAAAGTTGTTTATATGCGTTTGATTCCCCTAATTATCATAATAAACACTTGCGCCGTGAGGCCTTAAAAAGGATTAGGGATGCAGTGCGGCGTTTGAAACCGGAAGTCAGCGAAAAACAATGTTCTTCAAAATGTCATTCCCTGAGGACCCAATTCAATACAGAAAGCAACAAAATTAGTGCATCACTTAAAAGTGGCACGAGGACTGATAACGTAAGAATTATCTTACCAGCAATTCATTTTTCAACTTTTAATTTTAGGTATATGAACCAAGTTTATGGTATTTTAAATACCTATCATTTTTGAACCCTTATTTGACGACAAGGAAAAGTCGTAACTCTATTTACAAGGAGACAAGTGACGAAGTAGAGGAGATAAGTAAAGGGCAGGTATTAAGTAAAATAATCTTAATTTTAGTTTCCCTTACTTAATTTTATATTTAATTTTACCCACAGAATTCCCAATACAGTATTGATAATTTCGAATACGACAGTCAACCACCTCTTATTAATACAACAGAAAATAATTTATATCCAGCCCAAAATACCCCTGGCCCCAGCTTAGGATTATCGCAGTCGCCTACTTCAGCTTTTATTTCTACAGAAACAGCCCGGTTTGACTTGGAAAATAGTTTATCTCCAGCCCCAAATACCCCCAGTTTCAGCTCAGGAACTCCCACCTTAAGCGATCGTCGCTTGAACAAGCGTAAAGCAACCAACGCTGATGAAAATACTGGAGCCATTAAATCATTGGCTGACTCGTTGCGCCAGCCCATTGTTATAGCCAACTCTAAAAACACACCTGTTGACGATGGCGTAGATGGATACTTAAAATTCTTAGGATCCGTTCTGCGGAGCATTAACTGTGAAGAATTACGGCTAACATTGATGCAAAAAATAATGGAAATGGCCATTAATACTCGGACGACCGATTTACAAAAATCTCGTCTTTCTTAAAAGCTACATAATAGCCCTAACTATCATGGACTTAAGGCTCATTCAGATCGGTCCTTTAATTTCCTAGTTAAATTTCTTTAAAATCTTAACAAATCTTAAGCTTTTTAGTTGAGCTTAAGATTTTAAAGAAATTTAACCAACCTTAAGGAAATTAGAGGACCGACCTTAGTGAACCTTAAGTCCATAATAATTAGGGCTAATGGAACCTTTAAGATTATAGGCCCTATCATTGAATCGTTTTGGCTTCAAATAAAAAATAAAAAGAAACTACAAAGTTTTACATTTTATTCTTACGATAGGGCCCCTGATTAATGCACTACAAATTTCCTTTATTTACTGCATCGTATTGCCAGTTCACAGCGCCGACAGTATTAAAATATTCAGTGAAATTATAACGAACTGCATTTGCTGTGACACTGAAGTGGTTTCCTTTTTGATTAGATATTTTTTTTAACTCTAAATTTGGACGTTTCTCACGTTCCCCTCTGTAATGACGTTGTGCATACCAATTTGATTTTTTGGATAAAAGGTAATTATGGAGAAGAATACAAGTGTAAGGCTACGTTTCCAATGCTAGCGTAGCGTAGCGTGGATCTGTGCTCCCTTTCCCGCTTGTTCATTTTTACATATACATGTCTCCCTCTAATCCACGCTGGGGACGTTTGAATTCCAATCTGGAGTAGAGCAATTCCTACTTCAGATTCAAGCTCTTCGAAAAATGTTCGAATTTTTGGTTAGACTAGTTTTCACTAGATGGAGTTTTTAAAGCTCTTCTGATTCCCTTTCTAAAAAAACTTTTATTTTTGGCCAAAAAGAAGTAATTCAAAAACCAAAATATATTCTTATAATTACAATATCCTTTTGGCGTGAAATTGCGCGAAACGAGTTATATAAGATGCCTTTAAAATAGGTGGCGCTCGCGCAATCGAAATTCTGAGTCGAACATGCTGAGACCTCATAAACAGCTGATTGCAGTTTATTAACGAAATGAATGAAATTCAAAATTCACGCTACGCTCGCATTGGAAACAGGCTCAATCTGCGCTGAGCCTCAGCGAAAACACACTCCAGCTCAGCGCAGATTGAGCCTGTTTCCAATGCGAGCTTAGCGTGAATTTCGAACTTCGACTGAACGAAGTAAACAGTATTTGTGACCGCATATTTTTTTTGAAAAATGGATAACCGCAGAAGTATAATTTGTCAATATTTTCAGATGTCGCAAGCGTTGTTGTTAAGTGGCAGTGCGAATAATAGAAAAACGTAGACGTTGGTGGGTCCGATCGAATCAGAATTTCGAATGCACGAGTGCCACCTGTTTTTCTCAAGATTTTAAAGGCATCTTCTATAACTTGTTTCGCGCCAAAAGGATATAGTAATTATAAAAATATATTTTAGTGTTTGAATTACTTCTTTTTGGCCAAAAATAAATGTTTTTTTAGAAAGGGAATCAGAAGAGCTTTAAAAACTCCATCTAGTGAAAACTAGTCTAACCAGAAATTCGAACATTTTTCGAAGAGCTTGAATCTGAAGTAGGAATTGCTCTACTCCAGATTGGAATTCAATCGTCCCCAGCGTGGATTAGCGGGAGACATGTATATGTAAAAATGAACAAGTGGGAAAGGGAGCACAGATCCACGCTACGCTACGCTAGCATTGGAAACGTAGCCTAAGTTACAATTTCAAGTTTTTCAACAGCCCAAGGAATGGGATTTAACAACACACGAAACCTGTTCGACAATATCCCAAATGCATTCTCTACTGTTCTTCTCGCTCTACTCAGTCTGTAATTAAAAATAATTTTTTCCGGAGTTAAACTGCGATCAAGATGGGGTTTCAGTAAATTTTCTTTTAGAGAGAATGCATCATCGCCCACAAGAACATAAGGCTCAGGCAAATTAAGTGAGTTTGAATTTAATTTCTTTCCCAATGGACTCTCCCGAAACACAGCCGAATCATGCATCCGTCCATTTCGGCCTATGTCAACAAATATAAATTTGTAGTCTGCATCGACAAGAGCAAGCAGAACAATGGAATCTCTTCCTTTGTAATTGCGGTAAATTGATCCGTCTCTCCGCGGAGGTCGAAAACTAACATGTTTTCCATCTATAGCCCCAATACAGTGTGGAAATGGCCAGTTTATATAGAACATCTCAGCTATACTTTTCCATTCTTCTGGCGTCGATGGAAACTTAATGACTTTGTTTTCCAATAATTTAATAAAAGCCAGACAAGTCGAATGAACAATTTTTGATAATGTATTTGGTGCAATTCTTGTGGGGAACGACATGTCCTTAAAAGTATTACCTGTTGCCAGGTAGCGAAGAGTAACACTAAACCTGTAACGGTTGCGCAAAGCGAAACCGAAAGATAAGACAACATTTTTGTCCCGATCTGATCTGCAACGAGAAAGAGTGGCGGTGCACCGTAAGCTCCACGCGCTATGTGCTGGAGCTCGGGGCGTCCGGTTGGGTGAGCGCGGCGCGGAGGGACCGACCGCCGGTAATTCTCGCGGCTGGACGGCTCATCGAGAGAAGCTGAGTGGTGGGTGATCGTTCATTCGGACTGCGAACGTTGAGCACGAGGGACCAGATTCAACCCAACGTGCAGGGCAGTGGCCATCGTCAAATTAAGAAAAAAGGAAGGAAAAGCAAACTCAAGGTGCCGGGAAAGTTAATTTCAAACGAGTTAAATTCGGGTGTAAGTTCTGTGGTTTTGTGTGTTCCCGAGGAGTCTGTTCACCCCGGAAGGAGCCAGGGAGAAGACGAAAAAAAAGGGGAGGATAGGAGGGAAGTTCCCTCGAGAGAACTACCGTATTTCGGAAGTTTCCCGTTCCACGGTCTTGGCGAGGTAAAAGTTTGTATTTTTCTTTGCAATCGGGTTGCCTGCAGGGTAAAAGCATAAATTCCTATTCCAGAAATTTTCGGGTTCGGTCTTGTTTCGATCTCCCGATCGCCTTGGGTTTTTCCCCGTCTTTTCGGGGTTGGTTTTTTTTTCCTCGAAAAGAAAGAAGAAAAAAGAAAAAAAAAAAGAACACCCACTAAAGTAAAAGTAACAGAAAGAGGGAAGCGGGCATTGGGTTATTCCTGGTTTTTTCGCCCGTGCACTGGTTTATTTCTACTTCCGCCGCCCCCTGGATGTTTCCCGAGAAGAGCAGGGAAGGAGGAGGCAACGGAACAACGGGACTTGGGTAACATCACTTACACACCCACAACACATACGGAGGAGGCATCGACCGCTGCTGATCAGGACTTCAGAATTTTTTTTTTTGCTGTTTTTTTTTTCATATAATTTCTTGCTAAATTAAGTCGTGGGTTTGTTCACTATTAAGGCCTTCACAGACCAACGCGAAACCGCGGGAGCGGGAGCGGGAACGAATTTTGGCGGGACTCAGCGGGAGCGGGAAATTATGATCTATTCACACCCAACGAAGCGGGAACGAATCTGTCCCGTCGTTCTTACAAAATTTGTCTATGCAATATTCTGCGGGAACTACGCGAATGACGGGAAAAACGCTGCATGCTGCGAACCAAAAATGAAACGCTGCAATCCCTGGTTCGCTACGGGAAATGACGCGTCAGTGCGAGTGGTCCCATATCCCGCCATAGTTTCGAGTCCCGCGCGAATTTCGTTCCCGCTCCCGCTCCCGCGGTTTCGCGTTGGTGTGTGAAGGCCTTTAAGGCGTAATTAGTTTATTTATTTTTTGGTCGCTCAAAAAAAGTGCTCATTATTCGGGTTCAACGGTTTTTGTCTTAGTTTTCTTCCTTTCAACTCGCGAACAAACGAGGCAGGGTCGGCCTGAAATTTATAGTGATAGAGAGATACATACATCACGTAACAGTTTTACAGTTTTCAGAATTTTCAGCCTGCAGCGATCGTCGGGTCGAAGCTTCCACCTGGAGGATCGTCGGTAAGTGCACCATTTTAATCTCCTGCACACTATTTTTTTTCTTGCTGATTACCTACCTATAAATTTCAAAGTACCCTGCGAAGGAAAAAAAAAAGAGGAAAAGGAAAAAAAAAAGAAAAGGAAAGAAACCGAGCACAAAACCTTCCTTCACCATATCTTAACAGAATTTTCATAGGGTGCTATTGCAGTCACGCGACCTACCTAATATTTCTCTGTGTTTTTTTTGGTTTTTTTTTTATTATGTAAACTAAAGCTTCATTGAAGGAGCATTTAAATAATTGATCTAAATTGCCGTCATCATTAATAGAATTTGAGCTTGAATTCCGCTTAGTGCTATATATTTAAAATTATTATGTTGAATTAATATAATTACTTAATGCATAAATTAATTTAATGATATATTAGTAGTTCAGTTAAAGAATAGTCCGCGGTGCGCGAGAGGAAAAAAAAAGGGATTATTTTTTCTATATCCTGTGAATTGAATTTCTATATCCTGTACATTGAATTTATATACATACGTAACAAATAATTAAGGGGGTAGTAAGGTACTTTTCATTTTTATTTTTAATTTGTTTATTTTTTTATATTAATGTACAACATGTAAAGATTATTGTGTTAAAATTTGAAGTCGACAGAATTCTAAGTACGATTAATTTTTCAGAGAAAAGGTAGAGCAGTGTCCAGCTGAAATCAAAACGTCTTGGTATCTACTAAAAATAGGGGACAATGACTATTCAGAAAAAAACATCAAAAGCAAACACCGAAACCACCCAAAAGAAGAAGTCACACAAGCAAAGTATGAAATTTATATTCTTTTATTTTTCATAATTCCTATTGTAACTAAAGGTTATTATTACATATTTTAACAGGAATTCAAAAACAACGGAACTGGAGGAGGTATTGAAGATTAACATCATGGCTTCCGATCCTGCACAACATAAATTGAAGTTTCAAATGCTGGAACAATTATGCAAGCAGTTCCAAAATAGTTTAGAAGTGGATGAAAAAGACAACGGAGATAAAACTGATAATGATGATATACTTGATAAAAAGAGAAGGAAGTCGAAGGTGGTCAGCTCACAACTTTGTTGGGCAAAATACAGGTGCCTGTAAAGGCCCGTACTAGAGGAAGACCTAAAGGGTCCAAAATCTCCAAAGTGGTTGGTCTGCGTAGGAGGCTTATGTAATTGTATGTATGCAATAAAATAAATACATGAAATACATTAAATACATTGTGTTTTAATAAAAAAAACAAAAACCGGCCAAGTGCGAGTCGAACTCGCGCACCGAGGGTTCCGTGGGTAATAAGTTTATAATTAATAAAAAAAAAATAAGTGATGTAACTAAAAATTTAAGGTTTTCGGAATTTTTCCTTTATATGTGCTATAAAACATTGCTTCATGCCAAATTTCAAGATTCTAGGTCGACTGGAAGTACCCTTTAGGTTTTGATTCCCTTGCGAGTAGTTTGGAGTTTGAAAATATGCAGCTTAAATTGCTGTTTCTTTTGATTGCGTTGACATAGAAGTTTGATTTTGTTACAGCTTAAAGGTATTATAGACCTGAGTATTTGATATGAATTTCAATTTAATACCTCTACGCGTTCATGAGGAAAGGGGTAGTAAGTTTAAAATTTTAAAAATATTTTTATTATATGATGTAACTAAAAATTTACGGTTTTCGCAATTTTTCCTTTATCTGTGCTATTCTGAGTTCACGGGAAGTACCCTGTAGGTTTTGATTCCCTTGCGAGTGAAAATTTGCGGAAATTTGCGGCATAAACGGCTGTATCTTTTGATTGTGTTGGCTTAGAAGTTTGATTTTTTCACAGCTCCAAGAGTATTTTGGCTACAGACCTGAGTATTTGATATAAATTCCAGCTTGATACCTCCATGCGTTCCTGAGAAAAAGGGTCTTGACAGACAGACGGACGGACAACAAAGTGATCCTATAAGGGTTCCGTTTTTTCCTTTCGAGGTACGGAACCCTAAAAACGACCGTTTCACCTGCAGAAACTTATGAATTAATAAAATTATTTTGGTTTTTTGATTTCACACTATCCAACGATGAGTTCTGACTGCCACCGCAATAACACTTTTTTTTAGATGTCCGCGGAGATTCGCTGTCAATGGCTCATTTATATATATATATATATATTCATTTATATATATATATATATATTTCTGTATGTCAGTGGTATATGCTAACATAATCTAAAAGATGCGGCACAAATTGCCGTAGCTATCTGTTGGTTATCGTTAAACTATTGTAACAGCTAATTTTAATTTGGTTTTTATGCTATTACTTTTGTCTAATTTGCATTTTTGTTTTTCAAAACAAATCAATTTAATGTGAAGAAAAAAGTGTTATGCATTGTATTGCATTCATCGGGGTTGGTTGTTTGGCTGGTAGCAGGAGATAAGTTGCGTTTTTTTAATCAACTGGATAAGTTTTAGTACGTTCTCTCCGCATGTATGGTAGGTCTGAAAATCCAGGTATTATCAGGGTTTCCGTAACCTGGATAAAGCCTGGGTTTTATGATTTTCATTGGGAGATAATGTGCTAAAACCTATCCAGTTCATTAGAAAAATGCAGGTTTAGTTAGATTTCAGTCAAAATTTGATCTCATTTTTGAATTGAGTTTTTGTACGGGACCAGCAGCAAACTTTCTATATGTCAGTGGCAAGCGTCCACGAAGTGCATTAACTTCACATTCCAATTTATGTTCCAAATCACTAATCACTTCACTCCGATTAATTAATTCATCGCGTGTACTCCGTGTATGTTTATGTGTACATCTGCGACACGACACGCGATACGCTACGTGTATTTCGGTGTACTCCGTGTACGTTTGAGTGTACATCGGCGGCTCGACACGGATCGTGCCGAGCGCTACGTTTATTTCGTGTACTCCGTGTATCAGTTGCGGACACGGAGCAATACACGGAAACGTTGGGTGCAAATAGCCACTGCCTTGATTTAAATGAAACTGTATTAGCAACGATATAACATATTAAAACCACCATTTACTTTTCGTAATTTCTATACGACATTTTGTTTTATCACTCATCCCTACCATGTATGAGTTAATAATCCGTGGGCATTAAAACTGCTGTTTGGCTGTGGCAGGAGCGGGTTTGGTGGTTGGAAGCAAGAAGGACTAGGTCGTCCTTCCGGTGCGGTGGCCTGGCTTGATTGGGGGTTTTTCTTCGATTCCAAGGTTCCTTTCTTTCAGAATTAAATTTTGTTTTTCTGTTTATTCTCCCTTATCTTTTGAATGAAGATGACCAGCATTCTGTGACAGAGTGGCGGCCAGAAAAAAGAACCCCCCTCACACCCTGAGCTCGAGTCGGCTTAACTTAGCTGGTCCTGGATCGCAATCTTCTGTCACCGCTTGGCTGTAGAAAACCTCAATCGACGATGGTCGAATATAGGAGGCTATCTCAGTGGTCAAGCACAGTGATGAGTAGCCTCTCGTCACAAAAATGGCGCCCAATGGGGGGCATATGGCAATTACCTACCAAATTTTTTTTTCTTTTAAAAATTTCTTCTTCAACATTCTCCTCACCCCAATTTCTAGTTAACTTTATTGTATTTTGCGCTCCGATTCTAGTTTCTTTTCACGGCTGTTTTATAGCAACCGAGGTACTGTATTTGTTTCACAGTCGTTAGATAGAGCTGCAACAGAGAATCGGACCTCATTTTTCTTTTCCTCGATGTAGAGGCGAAAAGTGGATCGTAAACAAATAGTTATCCTGCGTACGCTGAGTGGAGTGGACGTACGTAGCCTACCTGCTCTCTCCTTCATTTCCGGGGATGCGGTGGAGTACTAGGACACGTACGGTTTGCTTTAGTGCCCAACTCATCGACTCCAAAGAGAAATTTCGTTACTTTTGCCACTTTCTCCCACCCATTCAATCAGGCCTTGCACTACCAATCACCTTGCCTAACCTGCCAACAGCCAAAATATACATGGTAGACATCTATACATATTCTGACGCGGTTATATCAGTACATTGATTTTTTTTTATCGATACGTAGAAGCAGACCCAAAAATTTTTTTTTTTTTTCTGAGGCGATTTCTACAGTGTCATCACTTCGTTCTGCTGCCTTCTACGACCTTTAAGATGTGCGCCTGCAAAGTATGCAATGGGTCTCTCCCCGGCGACTTGATTGAGTGCGATGGGGTCTGCAGGCAATTTTTCCATGCTACTTGCCTAAAGCGCGGCGCACGATCGACTTCATCTGTTGGTCTCTCCACGTGCAACGAGTGCTCCGACATCAAGCCGTGTCACGTACTTCGTGCCCTGGCAACAATCTCCGACAACCTCTTAAGCGAGCAATCTCTCCTTGCCGCTAAGGTGCAGTCCTCGCTCGTGTTCCCAGACCGTCCCTGATGAGATCTCGTCGATCAACGCAAGACCTGACAACATGGAAATGAAAATTGAGACACTTCTGGAGAAGTCCCATACGACATTCACTAGAATATCTACCGCGGCGCGAACCCTGGACGACCTCTACTCAGCGTTTTCTGTTGCCGATCTCCCCGCAGTTGTTCTGCCTGCTGTCGATGACGTTCGCCGCTCAATGAAGCAAATTAGAAACGACCTCGGCTGTTGCTCTGCAGCTGTGACTGCCAACGCTGCACTCCTTGGCTCCATCTCCGCTGATCTTCGCCCGCCCTCTCGCTCGCCAGCTGTAGAACCGACTTGTGCTCCCGCCATCGGTTGTCCCACCCCTGGTCTGGACCGTGTGCCCGCACCTTCTGCCACGCCTTCCCTGTCTACTCCGCCTGCTGCTGTACAGAAGACTGCTGCTACCCAGTATCCCAGCGCTGCCGTCGTCGACATCGCCCAGCCAGTGCCTCGTTCTACTTCGACCGTTTCGGTTCAGACTTCCGACCCAGAATTAGTCACCCCCGTGTCTAAATTCGGCACCCTATGGACCGAGAAGGAATGGAGGAGTAGGCTGGAGAAACTCCACCGTGTCAACATCGTTGCTTCTAAGACTTCCTCAATGCTCCTTGTGGCTGGGACCCCCCACCTGGCTGATGTGACTTGGATCCGCACTTTCTTCACCAAACACTTCTCGATCTCGCCGATCGATTTTGTGAAGCTCTACTCCCCCAGTTCTGATGGACCGTCCAAATTCAAGGTGTCTCTACACTGCAAATACGAGTGGCTCTTCTCCCGCCCTGTTAGGTACGGTAACATTAGAATATCTAAGTGGGTCTCCAAATCCGTTAGCTTTAAGTCCAACTCCTCTATCAAATTAAAGACCAGTTCTGGTAAAGCTAAGACTAACCCTAGTCCTAATGCTAAACTTAAGCATAACCCTAGTCCTACTGCTAATTCTAAGTCTAACACTAGTCCTTACGCTAATATTAAATCTAACACCCTCTCTACTAATGTGATGTACGCATTCCCGCGGAACTACTGCCTTGCCACCTGCAAATTAAACCCGAGCTTTAGTCCAACCGCTGTATCGAAAGTGCGAGCGCTGACAGCGGAAGAAGGCGCCAACACGATGCTCGGCCATTTCCCTTGAAGTCTTTGCCGTGATCAGTTCGCTAGTTGAGTGAGGTGCGGAATTTTATATACGAAAATCCTTGTTAGTTGCGCCTCCCCATAACGGGACAGCGCTAGTGGAAGCCTCCCGGGAACAATCCCCAAAAAGCAAGGAGGGAAGATATTAATATTCTGGATAAGAAAAGGAAAAGTTGCGAAGTTTTCCAAGTGAGTCGCACCCCAAGATGGGGAAAATACCTTTTATCGTGGAATTGGCCGATAACCCCCATCCTACCTGCAGACTCATCGGGTGGATTGGCCACAGAGCCCCATCGAGTTTTCTGGCACGCTATAGCAGAGCCCCGCAGCAAACTTTTGGCCGCTATAGCAGGGCCCCCAGCGATTTAACTTTACTGCAAATTTTTTCTTGGCCATTGAAGCCAGCCACCATTTAAATTTGTCTGGCCCGTTATATTGGCCCAACGGTAAATTCCTCTTGGCCCGTTAATGCAAGCCACATCACAGTTCCCCCCAAGATTTGGAAAGGAGTCCCCTTTAAATTGACGGAGCCCCATCACTGATCCACTAGTCGCCCAGCGCCCCAGCAAAGAGTCGATTGACCTTTTCACCTACTCCGAGGGATTGCTACACTTCAGATCCAGTCGCCCATCGAGGAAGGTCACCTTCAACGAGACACCCAGCGGAGACGTCATCGATCGCCGTTCTTTTCATATCCTGCAACCTATTAGATTTACTTCTATTCATGCTTCCTATTAAGGAATTAGGAAGACAAAACCGCCTAATTGTATCACAGCTGTTCACTGTAGATGCCCGTGGAGCACCCTCGCAGCCTCTCGCCCGACAGCCCCTTTTGGGCACAGAAATCAAATACTTTCTCACTATAGTATTTTATCAGGTTTCACATAATCAAATATTTATTCGAGTAACCACCGATAAATATCATATATTTATTTTTTTTTTCCACGATTTAGCAAAGGAGCCTTGGCAGATCGATCTTCCAGGAGCACCCCTTCACTTCGACTAAGTGGTGAGTCAATATACTCGTATTCTTTTTTTATTACTACAATATTTCGGTTGTTATTCGGTTTGGAAATTTGTAAAATTGTGAAAGCCTGTTCAGTAATTTCTTTGAAGAAGATATTATCAATTGAAAAAGAATCTAGTGCAAACTACACGAGCCCATAAAGCTAAACCATAACCTTTCTTTTTGTTATACATATAATCTCGTTTGCGAGAGTGGCCCGCAGCCTTAGTTCTTTACCATTAAGGCCTTCACAGACCGACGCGAAACCGCGGGAGCGGGACCGGGAACGAATTTTGGCGGGACTCAGCGGGAGCGGGAAATTATAATCCATTCACACCCAACGAAGCGGGAACGAAGCGGGAACGAATCTGTCCCGTCGTTCTTAAAAAATTTGTCTATGCAATATTCTGCGGGAACTACGCGAATGACGGGAAAAACGCTACATGCTGCGAACCAAAAATGAAACGCTGCAATCCCGCGTTCGCTACGGGAAATGACGCGTCAGTGTGAGAGGTCCCATATCCCGCCATAGTTTCGAGTCCCGCGCGAATTTCGCTCCCGGTCCCGCTCCCGCGGTTTCGCGTTGGTGTGTGAAGGCCTTTAATATGGTTACACGAGAAAACATTTCTATTATTGTCGCCAAATTTTAATGCTCTATACCCATACCGGCATATTGTACAAAAACCTTGAACGTTATATCATAAGTAATTTTTAATTTCGTATTCGACATTCATGAACGATAACCATATTTGTGAAGTTAACGACCCCCAGCTAAATTAAAATTAAGGTTCAATTGTTAGACAGTACAGTAGGTGTTCAAAAAATTAGACGCAGTCAGCAATTCTATGAAATTTGGTGCAAATTTGATATTTCCTGCAATAAAATCCTTTTCAAATAAATTTTTCAATGATTACGGTCATGCAGGTAATGAGTGCAGGATATTTGGGTAATTAGGGAAATCCCAGAACTACCGGGTTAGGGCTGGGAGGTATATAAATGAAAGCGATTTCGTTTTGGCTTCATTTGGAAAAAAATATTTATGGAGAAAGAGTTGACTATTTTGTATGCAAGCGGATTTTAAAGAGTGCATTGATAAATAATATTGATACCCAGTAGGCCCCCTTCAATTTATTGTGTTTTTTAAATGAATATACAGTGAACGTGACATACAAGAAAGGAGTTTTCTGAAGTAGTTAGAAGTAAAAAGTGACTTTAAAATGGGACGAGTTAAAGATATCGCCAGTGATAAAAGAAGTGTAATAGCAAGTTTGTTGAACTCCAGAGAGTTTTCCAATCGGGAAATCGCGGGCCAAAAAAAAATTTCGGCATCTACGGTGGGTCGAATTGCCCGCACTCTGAATCCTTCAACTTCTCAATCGGGAAGTAAGAGGAAAAATTGCGGAAGAAAAAGGAAAACATCTAACAGGACCGACAGGAAAATTGTGCATATGGCAATACAACAAAGACGAGCACCCGCCAGGACCTTACACAGACAAATTAGAGACCATAGGGTGGAAATATCAAAGATGACACTTCGCCGACGATTATATGAGGCAAATCTTAAATGTAGACGACCAGCAAAAAAGCCAAAGTTGACAGAAAAAATGAGATCCAGAAGGTTACAATGGGCTAGATACCATCAGAGCTTTACCCTTGATTACTGGGAAAAGATAAGCATGTCAAAATAATTTCGCAAATTATTATTTTATTGAGGTTTATGGAGCATTCAAAATTACCCTAAATTTCAAATTTCTTAGGTTATATTCAGCGACGAATGTCGTCTAGAAGCGGTGACGGAATCATTCGATTTCGTACGGAGGCGTCCAGGGGAACGTTACAATGAGGACTGCGTTCAAAGAACAGCCAAACACCCTCCAGCTATTATGATATGGAGCTGCATAGGTGGAGAAGGTCCGGGTCCCATTTATTTTGTGAATGGAACCTTGCGTTCTGATTAGTACAAGAACATATTGACAAACGTTCTTTTACCCCATATTAATTCATTCAAGCATACACGATCGATTTACATATTTATGCAAGATGGAGCACCTTGCCATACCTCGAAATCAAGCAAAGTTTCCTAAATGAAGAGGAAATTGAAGTTCTTCCTTGGCCTGGCAATTCTCCTGATCTAAACCCAATAGAAAATTGCTGGGCCTATTTAAAATCTAAAGTATATAGTCGCCCAAACCCAACGGTACCTATTCTTAAAGAAAATATTGAAGATATTTGGAGAAATGACGAAGGTCTGAAAGACATGATAAAAGCGTGTATTGCGAGTATGCCGAGAAGAATTGCCGAAGTTGTAAAACAAAAAGGCGGAGTGACTAAATTTTAATCTCTATGTTCACAAATTGTCACTAATATACCTTAATGTAATATAGACCGTTTAAAAAAAAAAAAACTTGTATAGATTTATCGAAATTTATAAATTTGTTTCATTTCCCATTTATTTTCCCAGTGCGTCTAATTTTTTGAACACCTACTGTAACTTCATTGTAATTCCTATTAGGTATATCTGCTGCCTTTGTGATTTGACTGTCAACTGAATTATCTATTTTGTTATTTATTTTTTTTTCTGAATTCAACTAGGTTACTTATTAGATTCCAGATATTGAATTCCGTGGTTCTTTATTAATCATTAATCGGCTCTATTATTCCCTAGCTCTTGCTTTGTTTTGGTTTTTATTGTCGAGGTCCCAGCTATTCGCTGTCAAACCTAGTCGAACTATTTCATGCGCTACAACAGGTCGAAGGAGTGCCAGCTCAAGAACCCACCCCACACCGGCGAGTTAGATTCGTGCAACCGCTAGGCGCATGACGAGCGACCCCCACTTCTCGACCAATGTGGGATTTTACCCCCTGTTTATTTTTCTGTGTCGGGTCCTAAATTATAAATTTTTCTTTGAGATGTGTGCGAACATTTTCGTGAGGCATCCTCTGGTGCTTGCTTGTTTTTCTGGCAAGCTTCCCAGATGGTTTACACCTAAACCAACGTTAGCTTACTTCCTGTAGGTCAACAGGAAAATATCTCACATCACCCAAGTCCCGAGGTAGTGGAGTCTCACATTGCATAGGATATGGCGCCCGACCAGGGACTCGAGTGAATGTGGAGGATGTTGTGAATTCCCACATTACATAGAATGGCGCCCAACGTGGGGCCCCCGAATAGACGACATTACATAGAATAGCCCCATTACCAACTGGAGGCTTGGAAGCGGATTTAAATTTTTGTCAGTTTCTCTTCAAAAAAGGAAAACTTTGTTTTTATCTTGGCCTGCGACCTGCACGGTCTGCAGCATTTTCCCCTGGTATTTATCCACTTAGTTGGAGCCATTACGTACCACTCCCCTAAGAGCAGGTGCGGTACGTAAATGTTTTCCCATTTTTCATAACCCTTATGGTTATGTACCCCCCCATTACCATCTGTATCCTAACCTGTAAGAGGTGTGTTAGTGGTTTCCCAAGCGGTGCTGACGGAACCGCTAGATCGCATTCGCTAGGCTCGGCCAAGGAATGTTGCAGTGGTTTCGAATGGCCCTGCAGGGGCTACGTATACACGAGAATACCCAGGGCTGATTTGATTTTCCTGTCTCTTACCGGATCAGTGGAGAATCAGCTGTGGTTGGCTCTGCCACCCCGCTGTGCCCATCTGGCCCTGCAGAGACCAGTGTAACGGTTGCGCTAAGCGAAACCGAAAGATAAAACAGAATATTCTTCCCCGAACCAAAAGTTTTCCCAGCTGGCAGTGCCTTGCCCCGGCACGGCATATCGGCTGTATTCCTACGCGCCCTGCAGCGTGATCTGCAGCGAGAGAAAGTGCCTGTGCACCGCAAGTCTCACGCGTCATGTGTTTGAGCTTGGTTCGTTCGGCTGGGCGAGCGAGGCGCGGAGGGACCGAGCGCCGGCGATTCTCGTGGCTGGACGGCTAGAAGAGAGAAGCTGGGCGCTGGGCGATCGGTCTTTCTGCCTGCGAACGTCGAGCCGAACGGATCATACTCAACCAAAGTACCGAGCAGTGGAAAAAGTTCTTAGCAAAGTGGTAAAATTTCAACCCGAGTCGGGATCAAGTTTCCTTCCCTCCTGAGGAGGCGACTGCACCTAAAGAAGGAAAAAAAAAAGGGAACAGGAAGGAAGGAAGAAAAGAAAAAAAATCCTCAAATCCAGGAGTTCCCTAGGATTGGGCGGAAGCGCCCCTGGTTCGGAGGATTCACCTCTCGGCAAGGTAACCTATTTTTTTCTTGGAGGAATGGTGCCTGAAGGCAAAATCTTTTCCGCTTTTCAGAGTCCTGAGCTCGGACTTGTCTCCGATTCCTCTTTTTCTTACTCGGACATAATTTTTCTTTCGGTTTTCCCTTTTCACTTCTTCGTCCCTCCGGGGCCGCTGTTTTTTTTGAAAAAGAAAAAGGGAAAAGCCAAAGAAAAGGGAAATAAAGCAAAGAGAAGGGCCCCGGAACAGGGAGGGAGCCCCGTTCATTCCCAGTGGAGCCAGTTTTCCGCTCCCTGGAGGCCCTTGGTGGAAAGCAGGGAAGGAGGAAGGGAAATCTCGTACAGCCTAACACACGGAAGGGGACATCGGCGCTGCTGGAGTGGGATCTGGTGTTTTTTTTTCTTTCGGTGCTTGTTTTAGTTTTCTGCTAAGTACTTTTCAAGTTTGTTGTCGCCTAACGCATAATTAGTTTTGCCTCTTAACTACTTGCCAGTAAAGTTACCTAAAGTTTTGTTTTTTGGGCGGTTCCTTATCTAATAGGAAAAAAAAAAAGAAAAAGAAATTTCACAGGGCCAGCCTGATATTTATCTGTATACAAGTGCCTAAACACCTAGGTGAAACAATATAACAGGTTACAGCCGCAGCGATCGTCGGGTCGAAGCTTCCACCTGGATCGTCGGTAAGTGCAAACTTTTTTTTTTCATTTGGTTTTTGCTTAGTGATGGATAGATTTCGGGTGACCCTGCATTTATAGAAAAACAAAACGAGAAACTAAAACAAAACTTTCGGCGCTCACGGGTTGATCGGGTTGAGTTCCATAGTTCTTCTCGCGTTTGATACTTACCTTAAATCTTCTTTCCGTATGAGAACTTAAATATTCATTTCCGTATAAGAACTTAATTTAATTAATTACTTACCTTTAGTTACGTTAATTTTTTTTTTCTACTGGGGAATTAGTATATTCTCATGCTGAATTAATTTAAACTGTTTGAAAATTATTTTTTTCTTTGAATTACTTACCTTAAACTCGAGTTGTTGAATTAATAGTAGATTGAGCTGTACTTACCTATAGAATATAAGAAGAAAGATTCAAGTACGATTTAAACTTGTCCGGTACGCGATAATTTCTTAAGCATAATGAATTAATGTATTCAAAAACAAAATGAATTATAATTAAATTTATTGTTATTCTTATTCGACCTGGTTTTCTTTGGATCGCGGGTTTTTTTTTCGTACCATGCGAAGATCTTAATGTGTGAGCATTAAGTTTGCTATTTGGCTGTGGCAGGGGCGGCCATGTGATTCGGGGGGGCATAAGGGACCTAGTCCCTGATGCGGAGCGGTGCAGTGAAGGTTGGTCTGGGGTGGTTATCTTAGTTTCCCCGGTTTTCATTATCCATTTCCGGTTCCTTTTCCTTTTGAGTACAAACGACCAGCACCCCGTGACAGAGTGGCGGCCAGAAAAGAACCCTCCCTCACACCCTGAGCTCGAGTCGGCATAACCTAGCTCTAGCTGGTCCTGGCGCGCGATACTCGGTCACCGCTTGGCCTTAGTCAACCTCATTCAACAACGATGGTTGGATATAAGAGGCTAGCTCAGTGGTCAGGCACAGTGACGAGGAGTCTCTCGACACACCAGGTTTATCTAGGTTGCTGTGTGTCTAGCACGAGCGTGGCACCGCCACCATCCGTCAGCTTACTACAGTTGTAAAATAATTCCCAACTTCTACCTTTCCCTTTCCAGTTTAACTATTTCCTTTTGAATACCCTGTCACGGGTCCACCTGATGAGGTTGGATGGAGAGAGGGAGAGCGGAAGATGAGTCGGTCAATTTAGTTTTGTTTTGGAGTTTATTTTTTTTCTAGCCTTGAAACTTTCTGCATTGAGGAACGACTACGGTACGTTCTGCTAGCAGTCGAGGCACGGCAGGCCTTTGACCCCTCAAAGGACTTTCCACGTAAACCAGCAGGAAGTAAGGGGTCCCCCTAGAGAAGCAAACCTCGAATGGCCAATGCAAGCTGGCCCTAGCCGTGTGTTTGTTGCCTCTTCTTCGGAACCTCAGAGTAGGGATACCTCGCACGCGTTTCACAATACCCCACCCAGGAGCTCCACAGGATTTGTCCCAGCGAAGAAATCGGTCGTGTCCACTTGGAATTTTTATTTTAACGGAGATCCACAAGGTACCGCCGTTGAGGATTTCGTTTATCGAGCTGAGTGCGTTGCTCAGGCGAACGGAGTGAGTTATTCGGAACTCTGCTCCAACCTGCATTTCCTGTTGAAGGATAAAGCTGAACGATGGTTTTGGTCGGTGTTTCGTAAGGAACACCGGGAGTTTGACTGGTCCACCTTCAAAACCCATATCAACAACCGGTTCCGATCGTTGCAAACCAACCATATGGTGCTGCAAGCTCTCATGACAGCAAGGCAGGGACGTGATGAATCTTACAAAGATTTTGAACAGAGAGTCCTAGCTTTGCAACTCCATTGACGAGGTCGGAGCTACTAGAAGTGATTAAGGATGGATTATCACCACGTCTAGCCCAATTGGTGTACGTACAGCCAGCGAATACTCTAGAGGAACTGCGAGCATTCTGCACACAAGCCGAAAGGTTGCAGGTTCATAAACAAAACACTATGTCAACAGGGCAGACCAAAGTACACGAATTGGAATTCGACCCTTGGTGGGAGAGGCCCAGTCAGGTAGGAGGTTCAGTCGATGCCATTCAGTCCCAGGAAAATCACCCGCTGTGTTGGAATTGTAGACGTCCGGGGCATCATTTTCATATGTGCCCGGATGATCAAAGACACCTATTTCGCTACAAGTGTGGCAAAATGAACACCACCACTCCAAGGTGTCCGAACTGCTCGGGAAACCGGAGTGCGGGTCGCATGAGCACCGGAGCGTGTCACCCGAACACCCCTGCTCCGGATATACTGAAAAAGGAGAATACGAATTGAAACCACCCCCAATAACTTCCCCCGTAACGCCTCAGCAATTATGGGTCTAAAGATCACCCCTACTGAATTCTAATACTAACCCCCTTACGAGAAGTAACCACTCTAAGAGGAATGAATACCCCTCTAGAGCGTCCCCAAAAAAATCTGTCCCTTCATGAACGTTGGATGACTTACCACAAGGTTCGTGAGCGTATCTTTAACTCTAGCTTATATACTCTTTTCTCTCGCTCGAGGCTCAAGGCTCTAAGCCTAAGGAGAGTTCGCCGCCTCGCCCGAGAACGTAAGTCCTTAAAATCACAGACAGTATCGGCGATTAACGAGATCACTGGAGATACTCGTCCTTATCTTAAAGTCCAGATTAATGGTGTAAGTGTTCTGGGACTGCTGGATAGCGGTGCCAGTGTCACCTGTTTAGGACGGGGATTTGAACCTATCCTAGAGGCGGCTAGCTTGACCCCTAATAAAATATCGAAATTCGTTCAAACTGCAGACGGTGGCAAAACTACGATCACGGGAGTGATGAAAACTCAAATTTCATCAAAATCGGTTAAATGGTTTAGACGTGAAAGCGTAGCAGACAGACAGACAGACCAAAAGCCTTTTAGTTATGTTGCCTTACTATATGCATTTCCGATAATGCATCATTATTACAAGGGCTTTTCCCTGTTAATTTTAAGCTATCTAGCTCTCCAATGAAGATGCCATATGAAGGAGGTTTAAAAGAAAATGTGATCCGCCATCTTGGGACAGCAGTCATATTGAATTTAGTGCTGAGACGTTACTCATTTTATCGTTTCCTACTCTTCAAGCTCTTTCATTTGATGCCCTTGTTAAGGGGGTTGAAAAAAAATACATCATCCGCCATCTTGTGGCGGCGGCCATTTTGAAATTGTGTCACTCATTTTGTCGTTTCCTACTCTTCAAGGCCTTTCATTTGATACCCATATTAAGGGGGTTGATAAGAAATACATCACCCGCCATCTTGTGGCGGCGGCCATTTTGAAAATATTTCAATATTTAGTATTGTATATTGCATTGTCATCGACTTTACATACGTGTTCCAAATTTCAACTCAATCGGATACCGGTAAGTGGGTCAAATTTATCTTGCAAATTTACATTACATACGAAGATTGCAAGTTCAATAAAAGCTTTTAATAAAAAGAAAAAGCTAAACGAAATTTCCATACTAAATGTGGATTTCCGGGAATCATAATATGTATAGATGGAACACACGTAAAGATTTTACCACCTTCTCACAATAAACATCTGTTTTATAACATAAAGGGATTGTAGTGTTGGGGGTTGAAAAGTCCAAGCGCGGGAGCAGCCACCAGGCTGTAGCTCCTCTGTGAGTTGATCGGGTTGGCGAAAAGTAATCCTGGGAGCAGCCAAAGGCTATTGCACCACTAGCACTAGAGCAGCTAAACTAGCTTTGACTCCGAGATAGATGGTAAAAGACTCAGTTCTAGACTGAATGGTTTATTTAACTTCTTAGGGCTATTTATGTATACAAAGTCATACCCTTTTTGGCACCTCAAAACCCTTTTTGGCACCTCATTTGCATGCAAGAGCCCAACACACAACCCGTCCTAATCAAGTGTCAGTCCTAAAACGGATCCATAACACTTCACGTGCTCGCAACAGTCCATTAAAATGACGCATAAATATTTTGCTTTTCACTTTATATTTTTTTATTATTAAAGTGGGTCAGCTGCCACAAAACTTAGATAAACATGTTTCATTCATAGCCGGGGAGCTTCTAATATATGTGCATAAATAAATACACTTTCCTGGGGCGGGAGAGGAATGGTTGCCACCGTATTGTATGCAAGAAAGCTAAAATGTTATACATATGTAAAATTTTAGTGTTGAAAAACTGCATTGTTCCTCCGGAAGCCTTTATAAAACTAAAATTAAATAAAAAAACAAAAATAGGGAAACATGGCTGAAACTTTAAAGATGTCAATCGATTTTTTCACTGCCCTTTTTTTACGGCCGGTTTTTTAATGGCACGCGCATTCTAGGCGTGGGGTTCGTTGCGGAATTTTTCGGCGGTTCTAATAGGACCGATCACTCACGGCAAGCATAACTGCCCGTTGAGAAATTTACTAATTTAAATTTTTCCATTAACACTAATGTGTTAGAAAGGGAAGAACTTTGGAACGGGATAGAATGAGATTGAGTGGAGAGTTATGGCCGACGCTCGTTCTGCATTTGTGTAGGACTTGCCAGGTCAACAGGCAAACTGTGGGCGGAGATGTTGTTGATTTGGTTGATGTCAAATATCTGAACAGTTTTTTATTAATTCGGAGTACTAATTAATTGGAGGTAATGTTTTTGGATGTAGGGGAGAACGGTTAAATGGTTGACGTGTTGTGTTTTTGAAGTTTGTTTACGACAAATGCTTGTTAGTAAAAAGTGTGGTTCCGCGACGGGTTCCACGCCTCATGTGGCAGCCTGAAATGTCCTGGAGAGTTTTTGGCGAGATCCCTTTTACAGTTATGTCAGTATAAAAGCCAGAAACTTTTGCATTGACATTCATTCTCTCTCGTTCGTCTCTTCGCCGGTGGATCTAGCAGCAAAAGCGCACGAATTCGTGGTAAGCTTTGTTGCCATTCCTAAGGCTATCGCGATCCCCAGGAAGCTGCCTGCATGACTTAGATTACAACATATTGTTTAAGTGAAATTGTGAAAGAAAATAAAAGAAAAAAAAATATATATTTTGTAAAGGGTTGAAAAAAAAAAAGAAAATTATACATATATTTTTTGTGAAAGGTTGAAAAAATAAAAAGAAAATTATACATATATTTTGTGAAAGTTGAAAAAATAAAAGAATATAAAAAAGGTGAATTTCAAGCTTCCTATATCCGAGCCGGCAGTATTTTTTTGTATACCTTTGGAAATGTCCCTTTTAAGCCTGAAACACACCGGCGCGTTCGCGTTCACGTTCACGATTGCGTTTGCGTTCACGATATGAATGCGATCAGGCCGTTTCACACTCACGCGATGCGATTGCGTTCGCGATTTAATTTTGACAGTTCCCTGGACGAGCGAAAAAAAGTGAAAATGTGTTCTAGAAACGAGGAAGAGGTTTTATTGCTATTAGCTTTATGTGAGGATGAGAGGTATGCTTTAAATGTAATATAGTTATTTTAAAAATAGTTAATTTTTTTAATTTGCAGCGCTAGGAAAAGAAATTGGATACATGACATCAATATTGATCGGGACACGAAAGGAGAATTTGCTATGCTATTTGCTGCTTTGGAAAAGGACTCAAGACGATTCTACAAGTATTTTAGAATGACGAAAGAATGTTTTTATGAATTGCTGGGCCTGATAGAAAAAGATATTTGTAAAGAAAACACAAACTATCGCCGTGCAATTCCGCCAATAGAGCGGTTAGCAGTAACTTTAAGGTAAATATACAATTTAACCAAAGGCAATTTTTTTCAAAAATAGGTATATTTAAATTAACATTAACATAACAAATTCATTGGTTTCGCATAAGTTTTTTGTTTTTCATAAGTTTTTCATAAGTTGCTTCAAATAACTCACGAACTTTCGTCTGAGAACTGCTCTATATAGTCAATTTCCGTATAGGTTTTCTGACTTGATTGTATCTGGTCCAGATCTTCAATCTGTGTTGGAGACGTGGTGGGAGAAACTATGTCCGGAGAATTTAAATAAAATACTGCCGTAGATGGTGCTCTGGTTTTTGAAGTTCCTTGTATTGGATGGAATTGTAGGTTCAATGCATTTTGTTCCTCTTGTTTTTGTTTTAATTCTTGCTCCATTATTATTTTCCCAATTTGCATTTTTGTCTCAGCTTGTACTAGTGGTGAAAATGTCTCGATTGTTTTCGCATATGCCAAAAATAATAGTTCAGTAGCCGAAAATCTGGAAATGTCGTTTTCGCAATTATCCCGTCTAGTTTGTAAATAGGATATAACTTTTTCAACAGTAGAATTGGACATAGAAGCTGATTGTCTCTGCCTTTTTTGTTGTGGTCCTTGTTCATCTCTGGTTCGATCAGTCTGGTTTGGAGTTATTTCGTTATAGTCACTTTCTAATATGTTGTCAAAAGTGATATTAAAATTTTCATTTTCAATTTCTTCATTTGATTCATTAATGTTGTTACAAATAGAAACGTTGGATTCAGTCCTTGCAAATTTCATAAATGGCTTGAAGTGTTCCATTTGCTTAGCCCACGGCCATTGTTTGTATTGACCAATTGTTTTTGCTGATTGTCCTGTAGTTGTACGTAAAGTTTTTAAATATTTGGCGAAGCAATCTCTCAAATTTTTCCATCTAGCTTTCAAAACACTACCTATAATTAAATTTAAAAACAAAATCAATTTTTTGAAATCTGAAAACTTATATATGTATGTTTTGCAGATTTTTGGCTACCGGTGATACCTATGTGACAATTGGACATAGCTTTAGAATGGGATTTTCAACTGTAGGTGTGATCGTGAAGGAAGTTTGTGAAGCAATTTGGCTAAGACTGCAGCCTATTTATATGCCGGAGCCAAATAAAACCATTTGGGAAAATTCTGAGCACGGCTATAGACAAAAGTGGGGATTCCCAAATTGTTTAGGAAGCATCGACGGGAAACATGTTACAATACAATGCCCAAGAAATACTGGATCTACTTATTTCAGTTATTTGAAAAAATTTTCTATTGTTCTTTTAGCTATTGTCGATCCGGAATATAAATTTATTTGTATTGATGTAGGAGGATATGGCAAAAATAGTGATTCTGGTATTTTTGAGGAATCAGCCATGGGTAAAAAGTTTGAGAGAGGAATGTTTGATATTCCAGCACCGAAACCCTTGCCAAATCAAACAGAACCAGTCCCTTTTGTGCTCATCGGTGATGAGGGTTTTGCCTTAAAATCATATTTAATGCGACCATTTCCATTCAGACAGTCAAGATCAGATCCTGCGAAAGAGAACTACAACAAACGTCTATGTTTAGCACGACGCGTTGTCGAGAACGCCTTCGGTATTTTAACACAAAAGTGGAGAATTTTCTTCCGACCAATAAACAATAGTGCTGAAACAATTATTAAATTGGTCAAATCAACATGTGTACTCCACAATTTTTTAAGGTCGAAGCAAAATGACAATGAATATTTAAACTTGCTTGAACCACCAGAAGCAGATATGAGGGCATTTCAGCACATGGAAGTTAACGGACGACGATCAACTTGTGAAAATGTTGCTATTCGTCAGAATTTCGTTAATTATTTTAATATAAACACATAATTAAATATGTAATAAAATTGAAAAATATAAAATACTAAAATATCGATGTGTTTTTTACTTACCGTCCTTACACAGAGTCTTCCCTATCTCATCCCATATCTTTTCCTTTTTTTTAACATTTTTGTAGTCGGCATGCGACAAATCATAAATTATTGGATACTGTTTCACAATTTCTATAAGATCTTCCGTGATATCCATTTCTTTCACCACTCGCGATCTGCGATAAATGCAGCCGGACGCGTTCACTATACTGAACGCTACATTGATCGCTGAACGCTCGCGTCCTGCGTTCTCGGTGTGAAAGGGATGATTGCAAATGCCTTGTTGCGTTTTATCGTGATCGCCATCTGAACGCAAACGCGAACGCGAACGCGCCGGTGTGTTTCAGGCTTTAAAGTCAAAATAAACAGCATGGATAGAGTAAATCATAGAGAGTGCACGTCACGGAACGGAGAAAGTACTTTCTCCTCGCTGTTGTGCTTCTGCTTCTCTATACAATCTATAGGTTTACGTTTGGAGGCGTTGATACAAAAAAAAATTTATATACATATATATGTATATGTTCTGTTGTTGGCAGATATATTTTAATTAATAAGGATAGTTAACGACTGATGTATTATTATAAAACTATCTATCAGTATACCCCATATGCCGTCTAAAAATTGAGTTTAAGGTTTAAAAGAAATAAACTTACCGATTTATCAATGCTATGCACATATCAAAAAGAAATTCCAGAAATGACCCCAAACTAAACTTCCAATATGTGGATACTTTTGGGACTGTCCCCAAAGTATGCAAATGTCCCCGAAATATGCAATCGAAATCATTTTTATCCCCAAATAATACACCTGACATATATATATATATTTATATATATTATATATGTCGCAAAAGGCTCAGCTGGCTCCATTTTCACACAGTCCAACAACCTGTCCAACTTTTCCCAAACGCGGTGATCTCCGAAATGATGCTTCTGCTTTTCGCTATCCTTCCTTCACTCTTCTGTTGCCAACTTTATGACTAAGCTATTCGCCACATCCCTACAGTCGCACCATCTCTGATTTCACCCAGGCAACTCTTTGCCTGACGTTTCTTATTAAAGTTAGTTTAGGGATTACCCACTATATGTCAATAAATGTCACTGTGAGTTGCGACATATATATATGTATATGTATATAAGTAGTATCTAAGGGTAGTATAGACAACTTTTTTTTTTCTGGGGGTATTGAAATTCTTGGCAATGTCGACGTCGCTGTTTGAAGAAGAATTGAGTTCAAAGGATGTGTCGCACAGCACATTGTTGCATGGGATGTTTATTGAGAGGAAATAACTTGAAAAATTTTCTGAGTGACAGACAATTGTAGGTGCGGTGATTTTTCAGAGGGGAGGATGTCTTTTGTCGTGAAGCTCTCGGTGGGCGTTCATATTTTCGATAGAATTAAAAGCAAGCTCGCAATATTCACAGCAATACGCAATATCTATTTCTTCGATTATAACGCTTGCTTCATTGCTTTCATTGTGTTTATTCATATGATCCTCAGTTTCCTCAGATTTTTCAAAAATTAGCCCGCAACAACTGCAAGTCATAAAACTTCAGTTGGTTGGGGCACAGCGTGCGATAAAATGTGTTTGTTTAGTATTGATGTCTTAATCAAGTGTTTATCACAAATGTGGCATTTGTAAAGATTATTTCCATGAACTGATTCCATATGATCCTTTAAAAGCTGATTATAGAGGTAAGATTTGCTACACAGCTTACAACTATACTGTCGCTCAAGTTTATGTATACTTTCATGATGTTTTAAATTTTTCTCATTAGTGAACTTCAAGTCGCAACTTAAACAAATGAACCCTAGGTTTTTCACATGCTGATACATAATATGCTCGTAAAATTCATCTTCATCTCTAAACGATTTATCGCAGATAAAACAAGCTTTTGGACGTCTTTTTTCTTGATGAAAGTTTTGGTGGAAGCGATATCTTTTATTCGATCTGAACGATTTACCACAACTTTCGCAATCAGTTGCACTTCGCGAAACCTTTTCACCAACATAGCATGAATGTTTATTGTAAAGGAAAAAGTTTTTGAATCTTTTATCGCATTCAGGACATTGAGTGTAGATCGGTAATTTTTCTAAATCGTAGTGCTTGAAAACCAAGTGCAACGAAAGGTCTATTATAGATTTTTGTGTTTCACAATTTTCGTCAATTACACAAGGGTAGGCAAATTCCTCAACACAATATGCGCTTTCGGTGTGAGATAGTACATCAGCATGTTTTTCAAAACTTTCAGAACACAACCGACACTGAATACTTTCAGGAAGTAATAAACATGGAAGGGTATTTTGTAGGATTCCGATTTTATATTCCCTAATGTCGACCTCTTCGTCGAAATCGTCTAAGTAATCAATATTTTCGAATTCTCGAAGATCACTTTCATTAAAATCCTCACTATGATTGTTAGTTTCTGCTTGGGTTTCTTCCTCAAATTCAGCCGGCTCTTCAATTACTTCGTAAATGTCTTCATTTTCGAGGTCAAAATTTTCAAATTCGTCTTGTACTGTTGAATGCTCTGGAGACTTCGTAGATGGTCCAGGCTCTTCCTGGGTCTCCTTCTGCATAACATCGAAAACATCAATTAGTTGATTAAGGCAATCCTCACAGAGAGCCTGAATTTGCGTTTTATCCTTCACAAGGCGCATCCCAAAGCAAGTGGAAAGCAATTTCTGCAGCTCTAGTTCAACACCACTTGCATCGAAAATGAGTTGATAGGGCTCCTTCATATCGACGGCGCAACTAAGGCATTTTGTCGATTTTGCCTTTGGAGGTCGTCCAGGTCCACGCTTTTTCCGTGGTGGCATTTTTATCTTCAGTTAACGACCTTTGCCGATTTTCTTTTTTCAGCCTTGCGCGAAATGACGCTTAGCAGAATGATATCTTGGATAATATAAAGTAATAAGCTAACTGGTCCACAATCTCGTTTATTTTAACAGACACATTGAAGGCAGCGCATCAGACTGCATAACAGAGAGCATCAAGCCATCCAAAATCTGGATTCAGTTAAGGGCAGCTAATTCTTGGCTCTATGTAACGAACAAGGAGTACACACTCAACATAGTGTGCGGGACTACAGTCATCCAAAAAACCATCAAGGGAGAAGGTATCTTGAAGCTTGAACCAGATTGCGTACTTAAGCAGGAATCCATGACAATCGCAGCTCATGGACTCTATACCACGCGCCTCAATTCGTCTTTCATCCCTAGTGTCGATATCAGTAAGATATTGACACAGGATTCACAGGAGGAGAAGGCTAAGCCTATACCACCGGAACAACATTGGCAGTATGACCAACATGCTTACCCCGATATAAGGAAAACTATATCGGAACTACAGCGAAAAGAACAACTACCAGTGGGACTAACAACCCATGACATCCATCACTACACCGTCAACTACCTGATAGTTGCAGCGGTAGTATCTGCAGGCGCGTTTATCACTTGGAAATATTGGTCATAGCGTAAGCAAGCAGCTAATAGAGCTGCTACAGAGCAACACCAACGGGACTGGCGACTCTCTTCTTCAGAACTACAGCTCTAATCATTCCGGCAGGATGTACAACAAAATAAAAACATTGTCAGCAATTTATAACTCAATTGCCCCAGCCATCACCTACATTTGATTTAAGCAACATACGCACAAAGCACTGTCAGCAATTGAAGGTGCAATTGCCTCAGCAACCACCGGCATTCAGCTACATGTGCGCGTTCCGCGCACTGATTGCACAGAATGTTCCGATGAACCAATGAACCAATATTTAGTTAAGAGTAAGCAAGATCTTTTGTATAAAAGGTTTTTGATTTAGAATAATAAATGCAGTCAGTAAGAAGTTTTACCCAGAGGTTTTCACTATTCATCGCAGTAAATTAATTTCCTCCCCATTTCATTTAGGTGTGAAAAGTGTAAAGCATCATTTAAAGAGAGTTATGCTCGGTCATAACTTGACCTTTGAGGAGCTGAATACATTACTGGTTCAGATCGCGCCATGCCTCAACTTCCGACCATTATGTGTAACTTCTGCTGATGCATCGTACTTAGACGTTCTTACACCAGCTCAGTTTTTAATTGGTACATCCCTACTTACTCCTCCTGACTCAACTGCAACGTTGAACAAAATATCTTACTCCGACAACTGGCAATATATACAAAGATTGAGACAGTGTTTCTGGAAAAGATGGTCAAATGAATACATTTCGCAATTGCAAAGTCGACAGAAATGGCTAAAGCAGACATCGAACTTAAAGATTGGTCAAATCGTATTGATTAGGGATGAAACAACAACACCCTCTAAATGGCCGCTAGGAATAATAAATGAATTACATCCTGGCGATGACGGGATAGTCAGAGTTGTGATAATACGGACCAACTCAGGAACATATAAAAGATCTATATGTAAAGTTTGTCCACTTCCTGTCCAATAACAATAATAATATCATAAATGTTCGTGTTGTCCATGTGTTCGTCCTATGTAAAATATAGACATGCAATAAAAACAATCTTTATTAAACAGATCTAGAACATGGACGACATCTTACTACTTAATGTAACGGAGGACGATGTTGTGGGATGGGGAATTCGCTCTCCACCTCGAACACCACCGCACCAGGAATTTGACTACGGAGAGGTGCTGCTAACCCCGGAGCAGGCTGCGCTTTTCCCGGATCCCCCAAGGCGGTTACCGAAGACTCGACCAAGGACGTCACTTCCGGACATGCCCAGTTTGGACATGTCTCCACCACGCCCACAGGAGTCGCAATCGGAGGACGCAGCAACCCAGACAGAAGCTGATGCCGGACGTCCAACACGTACAACTTATATCAGGCACGTAATATTTATTTTGGTAATATTCTACAAATATAAGATTATAGTTCAGTGGGCAACGGCAAATCTTAAAATTTACGAACGAACCCAGCTGTAAAGTGCGAGAATGGTTGACAGGTAAGTTTTTTTGTTTACTTTTTAATAATGAGCTTATTTTCAGGTTTTGAAGTGTTATAAAGTGCTGTGAAGTGAATTAATGTGTAGGGAATACCCTTTTGTGCAGATTTGGGTGAAATTGTGCAGGTGCGGTGTTTTTCGGCGGTAAATCAAATTTTTAACGTTGACATTTTGACGTCTGAAAAGTTGGAAATGTCAAAATTAAAAGTTGAATATTTCGGAAACTAGACCCGGATCGCCCCAAAATTCTTGCAGATTCTTCCGTTTCACACCATCCGGAAGGTCCCTGCAAAATTTCACCCAAATCGGAGCATAATGTTTATTGTTAATTTGTTCCAAAAGCTCAGCTGTGATCTTCAGTACCCTGCCGAAGGTTGCGCCATCTGTGTGCGGAAAGAGTGGGTGTGAGTCCATGATGCAGAGCCAGTCAGTGCAGGGCTGTGCAAAACCGGTCGGGGACTTTCTCTCAAAATCTGTGGGAACTGTGTCACAAAACAAGAGAAAGCTAAGATGGACTAGGAGCCAAAAAAGACACCAGAAGCTCCTGCTGGGGGAGAAAACTGGTTCGGAAATCAAGAGTACGTCCTCTGTGGGTAAGGAAAATAAAAGTACAAACGATCAGTACAACCCGCGTGAAGCGGATTGGAACATCGCAAACACGATTGTTACGGCTGACAAAGTAAGGTTTTGCCATATAAGAGCCCTGGCAAAGATGGAATATACCCAATCACCCTTCAAGAGGGACTAGGAGTAACCAGCCGAGTCCTTGTAAAGATTTACGCAGCGTCACTAGCCTTTCGATACATACCGCTAAGCTGGAGAGACGCGAAAGTAATCTTTATCCCCAAACCGGGAAAAAGCAGCTATAAACTTGCAAAGTCATATCGTCCAATAACTTTAACCAGTTTCCTGTTAAAGACTTTGGAAAAAATAGTGGATCACTTTATTAGATCCACATGCTTAAGAAACTTCCCCCTACACGAGAAGCAGCATGCGTATCAAAAAGGGAAGTCAACCGAATCTGCCCTACATCAAGTAGTAGCCTACACTGAAAAGGCCATGATGGAAGGAGAATATGCGCTAGGAGTCTTCATAGACTTAGAAGGTGCTTTCGACAACACTAGTTTCACATCGATGGCCGCGGCCATGAGAGAACATGGCGTTGACGAATCATTGACAGTTCGGGTCAACAATATGTTGGAAAGCAGAGTCATCTCGACCAAAATAGGAAACTACGAAACGATACGAGTAGTTAAGCAAGGCTGCCCTCAGGGAGGCATACTATCTCCTTTGCTTTGGGCTTAGACAGAAAAGATTGCAGAACGCTTGTAGGGACGGTCACAGGACATAACACATGCGGCAAGCATCTGAACACCTTAGGGATCATCAGCGATTCAACGTGTCCTTCGTGTGGGGAGGACGAGGACAGCACGGAGCACTTCCTCTGTAACTGCCCGGCCTTCTCCCGCGCGCGCATGACGACGCTTGGCGCCGATGTAATGAGAATGGAAGACTTCAATTCTCAATCTCTATCTGATGTTCTTAGTTTAGTCAAGATGACTAAAAAGTTCGGATAGGGTAGGGGAAGAGTGCAATGGACCGTGGTCGGAGCGCTCGAGGTTGACACCTCCCCTTTTCTTTTAAGAATAATTAAGAATCTCCTTTGCTGTGGTGCATGGTCGTTGATGGCCTGATAGCAGAGCTGGAACGCACGAGCTGCTACACAGTGGCTTATGCGGATGACATAGAACTTGTAATCAGGGGGAAATTTCTCGACACTATCTGCGAACTACAGCAAAGGGCACTATTAGTAGTGGAGAGATGGTGCAGAAGCAACAACTTATCTGTTAACCCAGATAAAGCATTATAAAACCCATCAGGATGTTCGATAAGGAGTTAAAATTTTCTCGATGTACTGTCATATGCACCAGTTCACACCCACCACCTCACGCACCCATGTTCTTCCACGGGGTTTGGTTTCGTCCCTACTCAGCAGCCCCGGGAGTCTTTTGGAAGGAGTAAGCACATGCAGCAACACACGCCTGGACCGAATTCTTTTAGCCTAAGTTGATGGAATATTTGGGCGTTTAATGAATTGTTTAAGGAATCGTTCTGAAGTCAAATAGATTAGTTAGTGGATAAGGAGAGTAAATTTGGAATGTGATATATTAAGGATATATTGAGCTTGTACATTTCGTAAAATTAAGATATGTTTTCAACTGAATTTATAATCGCGTTAACACTCGCCTATGTAACTTGGATATTTCGTAAAATGAAGATATGTTTTCAATTGAATTTATAATCGCGTTAACACTCGCCTATGTAGCTCTAGTAGATTTAATAATAAGTAATATTGGCGGTCTAAGTAGCAGAGGTGAAAGCATGAGGAGGAAATGATAAAGAGGAACTAAGCGCAATTAAGGAAATGTAGAGTAAATAACAGTAATAGTAGCTGCACCCGCGTCAGCCGAAAGCACGAATTAACAATTAAAGCAAACTGAAAAGAAAATAATTGAGGGAATTCTAACATACTCCATAGCTAGCAAAAGAAATTAGTAGAGCTGGCAACGCCTATACATTCCGAGCAATAATTAGACCAGTTACGGACCGTTTGGTTGGCTACAACAGCCGAATGGAAGTTCCAACTGACGGATGGTAGCTGGGCGCGAGAGCCCAGAGCCGTTCGAGTCAGTCGAGAAGTATCTGTTGCATTGAGAGGTGATCGGTAATCGCGGCAAGTGGGCCTGATCTTGGGAAGTAGCGTGGCAGTGAAACGGGCCGGTGCGTTGCAAATAAAACAGAAATTTTGCCTGGAGCTCGAGAAATTTACTAATGCTGGTTGGAGTGAGACATCCCGGTGGGAGGCAGCAGGAAAACGCTTTTACCAGTTAAGGCCTTACATATGTCCAGAATTTTCCAAAAATCGTTTTTTTTTTTAATATACATAGATTGTTGTTCTCTATAGTTTTAGGCTTATTTCTGTGGAAACGGGTTGCAAAAATTCCCCATAGATCCAAAGTTATAATAGAAAATGTGACCGTCGGACTGCTGCAGCGTGTCAGTTTTTTCTGAAATTGAATGTTAGTTGTCTTTGATCGTTCAAAGTGTAGTTGTGTGTGAAATTTTAAAAATGTTGAAACGTCGCAATATAGATCGTAAAGGCAATAAGAGTGAACGATCTTCACGCTATAAAACAATGAAGCCTCCTCAAAGGCCAGATAAGACGGAAAGTGAAACTGAATACACTAGTTCGGTCGCAAAAAAAATTAGCGGGAAAATTACATGAGGTTTCATTCGATCCAACGCTCCCATACTGTATTTTACAGTTTACCGCTGTTTTTACAGCTATTTCGGAGTGTATTTTTCTAAATATTCAAAATCGTTTTTGTTGGAATTATAATCTGGCAACGCGCCCCTTGTTCGGGAAATTCCCTTTCGTCAGTTTTGCAGCCTGATCTGTATAAATGAATTTGACAGCTGACGGAATCTTCTTCTCCCCTTTCTTGCAAAGACCGTGAACGTGACCAGATCAGACAACAGAATTTCTTTTTATAATTAATTGAATAAAGTGCTGTTAACATAAATAAAACCATAGTGCTTTCTTTTATTTTTCGCCACTGTGCTCCATCAGGTTATGGGCCCAGGAATTAACCCCTCCAGGGAATTAACAGAACGAAAAGGTAACAGAACAAAAGTATAACCTAAAAAAAAAAAAAAAAAAAAGAAGGTGTGTGCAAGTCATTGCTGCTAGATTTTGAGCATGGCACAAGTTAGCACTGTTAACTCCACCAGATTGGAGATGTTGTCAAAAGACAATTTCGATACGTGGTGCTTGCAGGCTGAGGAGGAAGAAAATGATCGAGGGAGAAGACGTACGCGAGCACATTGGTCAATTTTTCGACGTTATTGACAAATTGGAAGCAATGGATATCCATATTCACAAGGATCTTCTAAGTATAATGTTGCTATATAGTCTTCCAGAAACATATGAGAATTTTCGTGTTGCTGTGGAGACACAGGATGCATTACCGGAAGCTGAAAAATTAAAGGTAAAAATTTTGGAGGAAGCCGAGGCACGAAAGCAAAAAACTAAAGAATCCGAAAATGGTGCTATGCTAGCTGCTAGAAATATTAAGCGAGGTAATCCAAAAGAAGGTGGAAAGAAAAAGAAATTTCCGTACAAGTGCAACAAATGCAAAAAGGTGGGCCACAAGGCCGTGGATTGTCATCAACGTTCCAAGGAAAGAAAGGACAGCCAAGTCGAGGAATCATTCTGCGTCACTGAAAACAGTCTTGGAGATGCAAGGAGAATTAGAGCTGCGGATTTACAGCAAGTTTGGTGCATTGACAGTGGATGCACTTCGCATTTATGTCGCGATAGGGATTGTTTTGTTGACTGGAATCCGGGAGATCACGGCAAATTGGGTCTCGCAAATAACAACTCAGCTGAAGTAAAGGCAAAAGGTACGGTTAGGCTCCGTGCCACAATTGGAGCCAATACAAGGTCAGTAAAATTGTCCAATGCTTTATTTGTTCCTGATCTGCGTGCCAATCTTCTTTCAGTATCAAAAATTACTGACAAGAACTATGAAGTTGTGTTCAGGCGTGACAAGGCAATTGTTCGTGATGCTGAGGGCCGAGCTCGATTGATCGCTAATAGAATTGGCGACCTATACTACCTTCAATAATCAACGAAATCTGAGCAAGCGTACCAAGCAACAATGTCCGATATTCAGATCTGGCATGAACGGATGGGTCACTTGAATTTTCGAGATCTTGTCGACATAGCGAAGAAGAATACAGTGCTGGGAATCAACTTAAAGGGAGGCGAAGTTCCTGAACCTTGCGCTGTATGTCTTAGGAGTAAATTATCCACTCAACCATTTCCGGGAAAATCAGTTAGGAGTACGGAACCTCTGGAAATTATCCACTCGGATATATGCGGCCCTATGCGGACGGAATCAAATGGACGAGGCAGGTACTTTGTTACGTTTACAGATGATTTTTCTCGTTGGTGCACAGTATACATTCTTAAGAATCGAAAGGAGTTATTACAAGTCTTTAAAACCTTCAAGATTTTAGTCGAGAATCAAATGAAATGCAAAATAAGAGCTTTACAAACAGATAATGGAGGGGAGTATTGTTCTGCAGAGTTTGATGAATTCCTGAAAAATAATGGAATTAAAAGGAGACTTACTGCACCATACACACCTCAACAGAATGGTGTGAGCGAGAGAAAAAATCGAACGTTAGTCGAGATGGCAAGGTGCATGATTTTGCAAGCCAACCTTCCATTGTCTTTTTGGGCTGAAGCCATTTGTTGCGCTAATTATGTAAGAAATCGCTGTCCATCTAAAAGTCTACATGGAAAGACTCCATACGAATTATGGGAAGGTAGAATTCCGAATGTTAAGCATTTTCAAATCTTTGGATCTAAGGCATTTGTACTTAGAAAGGAACCTAATAAGGATAAATTCAGTGCTCGTTCTATTGAGGGCATATTTATAGGCTATTCCAATGAAGCAAAGGCTTATCGAATTTGGATGCCGGACGTTCGAAAAGTTATAGTTTCCAGAGATGTCAAGTTCATCAATACAAATAATAAAATTTCTGAGGGAAATGTTTTGAATTCTGATAAAGCTTTTGAATTGCTTGAAAGTAATGAGTTTACTGAGGTGGCGCACGAGACGCCGATTCAAATTAGTGAGATCAATGATGATCAAAAACGAGGAAGAGGAAGACCTCGTATAATAAGAACTGGAAAACCAGGAAGGCCATCGAAGAAATACAACATGGTAGTAGAAATTGGGAGCAACCAAAGCCATTCAGTTACCGACACCGAGTCTGATAAAGGCGATTTACCTGAAGTCAATAATGAAAAAGAATTTGAAGATGATGTGTTTGAACTGGCTGATGTTTTACCTGAAACTTCCAATGAATTGTCAGAAACTGATATTGTAGCGTACGCATTTAATACCGAAATTAATTTTGAAGAAGCTCTCAAAAGTCAGGAACGTGCTGAATGGAAAGAAGCCATTGCTGGTGAGGTGCGTAGTCTTATAAAAAATGACGCATGGAAGATTGTTGATCGTGAAGAGGGACAGAAGGTGATTGGCTGTAGATTTGTCTTAACTAATAAATGTAACTCAGATGGAAAGATCACTCGTCGGAAAGCTCGTCTCGTGGCACAAGGGTATACTCAAAGATTGGGTATTGACTACGTGGATACATTCGCACCTGTAGCCCGTCTCGAGTCAATTCGTCTTATGTTTGCATTGGCAGCTAGATACAATTTGCTGGTTCATCAGGTTGACATTACTACAGCGTATCTAAACGGGACATTAAATGAAGAAATTTTCATGAAATTACCACCTGGACTTTCTCAGGCTTTGCAGGACATCATAATGAATGAGCCGAAAAACAGCGAGATTCTGCTCAAAGCTGAACGTATGCTTAACGTGCTGCAAGGAGAGGGAAAGGTATGTCAATTGCAGAAGGCACTCTATGGATTAAAGCAAGCCGGGCGGCAATGGAATCGTAGGCTTGACTTCGAATTACGCAGGATGGGATTGGAGCCCACAAATGCTGACCCTTGTATTTATGTAGCTTGGAGACATTCTAGCATACTTATTATTTCGATTTATGTGGACGATTTGTTAATAGCCTCACAGGATTTGAAGTGGATTGAGGAAATTAAACGAGGATTAACTAAAAGATTTGAAGTAAAGGATTTTGGAAAGGCAAAATATTGCCTTGGGATTGAAATTTATCAAGATTCAAAGGGCATAACTTTAAGCCAAAAAGGTTTTATTCGCAATTTGCTTAAAAAGTACAATATGAGCGAAGCCAAACCCGTTAAAATTCCTATTGAACCAGGAACTAGACTAACAAAGGTTGAAGGATCTGCTATGCGGTCGGATAATCGTCCTTATAAGGAATTAATTGGAGGATTAATGTATGCAGCTATTGCAACTAGACCCGATATAGCTCATGTTGTGAGTGTATTAGCTCAATTTAACAATTGTTTTACGGATGCCCATTGGGGGGCAGCTAAACGTGTATTACGCTATCTTCAAGGTACAGTGGACTACGGTTTGCACTACTCTGGATGTAATCAGAACATTATAGGATATGTCGATTCCGATTGGGGAAGATGCCTGATTGACCGTACTTCATACACTGGCTTCGTATTTACTCTTTCGAATGGGGCCATCAGCTGGAAATCGCAGAAACAAAGGTCAGTCGCTCTTTCATCCACAGAAGCTGAGTGCATGAGCATCGCAGAGGCCGTGAAGGAAGCTATTCATCTTCGAAACTTTATGAAGGATCTTAAGATTCAGGAGTTGGAGAGCATTGATATTTACAATGATAATCGTGGAGCGAAGCTACTCGCCGAGAACCAAGTATTTCATCAAAGGTCAAAACATATTGATATTCGGTACCATTTTATCCGGGATATTTTATCAAAAGGCTTCATCAAGCTAAAGTATTTGTCTACGGAGGAAATGCCTGCCGACGTTTTTACGAAGGCTTTGCCTGGAAACAAGCATTTTTTTTGTTTGTCGAAAATTGGATTTACTGCATTGCAAGGTTGCGCTTGTTGAGGTGGCGTGTTGGAATTATAATCTGGCAACGCGCGCCTTGTTCGGGAAATTCCCTTTCGTCAGTTTTGCAGCCTGATCTGTATAAATGAATTTGACAGCTGACGGAATCTTCTTCTCCCCTTTCTTGCAAAAACCGTGAACGTGACCAGATCAGACAACAGAATTTCTTTTTATAATTAATTGAATAAAGTGCTGTTAACATAAATAAAACCATAGTGCTTTCTTTTATTTTTCGCCACTGTGCTCCATCAGTTTTCCCTATCGTCTGTCGAGCCGGATTTTTGATATTTAGGGCCCGTCCGAATCCAAATCTATGCCTACGTCTTCGTCTCGTTATAACAGTTCATGACGACAAACCGAGCTCAGCTCTGTTCAAATTCATGTCTATGATGTGAGTTTAGCTACGTAGTATAACAGTTTAGATTGCTTAGCTTGATGAGCGAGTCAAGGCTTGCGTTGACTTCGTGAGACGGAATGAAAACTGTTATAACGAGACGAAGACGTAGACATAGACATGGATTCGGACAGGCCCTTAAATTTAAAAATTTTATAGAAATAATTAAAGTGTAAAATTTATGACGTAAAACGCATACTTTTGTTAAAACTGCCATAAATTGTACAATTTTCCGAAATTCGAAATTCCGGCTCGACAAACGATAACTACAACTTTATTTTACAAAAATTTTTTTGAATTTTTCAGATCGATCAACAATTGCTGGAGATATCCTGCAGACCGTGGAGGAATTTTTTTTTTTAGTGTTCTGCATCACGGGATTTTTTATATAGTAATTTTTGGAAAAATTGAAATAAGAAAATTTTTTTTATAATGTTGAACTATCAATAAACAATGTCTACTATCTTTTTTTATTAATTCCTATCATTATTCCTACCAAACAAAAATTTTCTTTTAGCACATTTTTGGCGCTGCTGGACATATGTAAGGCCTTAAAGGAATTCGATTTCGAAATTCAGTACGTAAAATGAAAAGACAATGTAGGACCGGATGCACTGTCCAGAATTAAATTAGACATAAACAACTTAAAGGAAATCAGCATTTTGCAAGCGCAAACGCGTTCAATGACAAAGAAAAGGGACAACACGACAACAATCGCTCGCAAGAAATGGAAATAAGCTCCATAGCACCGCAGCCTGATCAACTGTGCGTTGTAGAGACACTATCTCCATCAAAAATAGAGCACTTACCAGAAATAAAAATATGTAGCTACGATTCAGAAATAGAAATAAAAAATAATGCGCAAAAATAAAATAATATATGAGCGGTACATTGAAACGCATAATCAGTCAGTAGAACCAGCATTAGTGCAGGCATTCGAAGCACTGGAAAATGACCACGCAGCTAATGGGAACAGCATGTGAGTCACCATAAACAAAGCATTCCCGGCTGACCTTAGCAAGCCGGCGCTTTCTTTCATACAAGTGCAACATAAACAAATAGCACGTGAGGCATCGACCGCGTGCTCCCAAAACAAAACGCTAAGTGGGCGCACGCTGCGTAAGCCATGTGGGTTAGTAAATCGAAGTGGCGCAACCCTTAAAATGTGACACCTTTTTATGTTCTAGATTGGAAGTGTGGTCATCTTGAGAAATTGTGGTAGGGAAAACATTTTTGTATAAATAGACTAAGAACTTTGAAATAAACACGGATTGCTAAGGTCTGAACAGGGGTATGCCAATCGATTCTAAATGGTCCCCCCCCCCCCCCCCCCCTTAAAATCGGTCCTTCACCCCTAAAATCGCGATTGAAAATTTGGCGAGTGTCAAGCTACAAAATGCTTTTTAAGTTCTTTCAGGGACATTCTAGGATACTGGATAACGTATTAGAAAGCTGAGCCTTCAAGCTTTCCAAAGATACCACCCACGACCTAATCCGTCAACAAACAAGCGGAAGAGACCCCGTCAAATTTCGAAAATAGCAATTTCAAAGCTCAAAATTTGACCTTGACCCTTCATTCTGCCGATTTTTTGTATAGGAAGATCGAAACTTTTTCCGAGAAATAGCTTCCTTGTATTGTGGCTTTTTTCAGAAAAAAAATCGCACTTCAATCCGACGGCGCGTTCCGAAGTTATTCGTGTTTTAATAATTAGTACAACAACAACACCCACTATCCGCAATGAAGTCCAATTGAAATGTGACGTCACTTTCCAATTGGACTTCATTGCGGATAGTATGGGTTTTGTTGTTTTATTAATTATTATAACACGAATAACTTAGGAACGCGCCGTCGGATTCGAGTGCGGACGAAAAGGTCGTGTGGAGGCATTTACGGGTAAGATGGATTCGTTCGCTCGACACGCAGCTCAGCGGCGCGGCCGCACACAATTCCATCCTCCCGATCGATACGATCCATCTTACCCCTGAGGGCGCGCGCCTCTCGGCGATTCCCTTCCACGCAATTCGAGCATCACCCTCGACGCCACGCAACCAAAAACCCCCGCGCCCACAAGCGCTCGCTGGCTGCCTCGCACGAATTCTCGCTCACCGCCCGCCGTCCCCGCAACCGTCTGCCCTAAATGCCTCCACACGACCTTTTCGTCTGGAATTTTACTTAGCGCGATGCGGGAAAATTGCTTTTCATTTTGCAGTAAACAAAAAAGGTTGAAACTTTAATACAAGATGGATAACTATTTATTATATGATCCTTCAAAATTTCAACCCCTTCCGACTTTTTTATTCAAAGTTATACACAAAAAACCTTTTTAACCCTTTTCATCCCGTTGCGGTCACCCCAGAGGGTTGAAAAATTTTATAGGTTTACTTTTCAACCTCCCCAAGATCATATCAAAAAATCAAAGTGCCGCTAATTATCGAGCTTCACAGGCTTTATTGACTGGCCTATGTATGTATATATGTGCGCGCGCCTCACGAAGTCGTATCTGCGCAATGAAAAAATCACCCGTATATAAGCTGAAATAAAACAAAGAGAGCAAAAAGCGTTTTACAAATGCTAAGCTTAGATTTTTAGCTAGGACACCCAAAAAGTGCATAGCCAAGCGCTCCGAGAGAGGGCCATAGCATAGAAGTTATCTCTCGCAATTGCTTTATGCGAGGACCATTCGCTTGTTCTAGAGTCGTCATCTGGATTCTTATCTGTGATGATAGTTATTTTTCTCCAAAGTTTTTTTAAAACAAAAATAAAGAAATCACAACTATTGCAAGTAAACACGTAGAAAACTAATCAGTCACTCAATCTGATATTTTATAACAGACATTCTTGTACACTCTCATTGGCATTCCTGATACATATGAAGTACATATCTATATTGATACATATGAAGTATATATCTATATTGGTTATAGTTGTTAGGCATTTTAACTAGAATGATCATTTAGCAATTTGGTTTTTTTCTAAATTTTATTTTTAATATGTATACATATACATGTTCTTAGGTTGTCATAAAATCTATCTTAAAGCAGACAGTTAAAGGAAAAGCTGCTATCGATTACTTTATACAAACTAAAAAACTAGAACCAACTCATCAAAGAGACATTGTTTGCTGCATCATGAATTACAGCCAAACAAAATTCACTGACTCCATCGGATTTAAAGAATTTACGGGACAAAATAATAATAATAAATAATTGAGGCATTTCCGGCGAAGATCCTGTATTTTTTTTGGAACAAGTTTACGTCCTAGAACCCTCACCGATTTGGACGAAATTGAGCAGGAAGCTAAATATGGCCTCAAAACGGAAAGATATGCAAAAATTTTTTCGCGAAAACTAGTACTTTTCGAGAAAATTAACTTTGAAATTTTCGAAAAGTCACTTGGACGTAACCAAAATTTTTGCAACTTTTTCCATTTTTTCTGCCCAATTTCATTACTAAACACAGGGAACCGCTTCCCCACCTCCCTAGCACCAATAATATCACTGCAACTTATTATTTACTACTATTATTAACACCCGAAATTCGCGACGCCGCCATCACCCAATGCAATCAAAACAAATCTGACAGCTAGCATTTGACACTTCTCAGTTTTCAACTTTTAGGGCGAGTTCAGATTACTAACCATTAAATGCAAAGGTTAAGTTTTTTCTTGGTTAGACACATGCTATTCTTGTCAGTGGGTATTATATTGTTTGTTGTGAAAATTAAAGATTTTCAAGTGAGATATTTTGCAGAAATGGTGAGTTTTGTGAGCATTTTGTTGAATCCTGGATGTGGTATTTTTAATTATAAATAAATTTACTAGGCTTCGAATACACTTAATATCGAAGATATTATTAATTTATCTGGCGACATGAGAGTCCTCATTGAAACTTTGGGGCAATGGGGACTTCTGGCAAAAGAGGGTCAGCTTCACTGCCCAAAATGTGGGAACCCGATGAAGCTGATGGTAGATGCCAGCCAGATCGATGGTTTCAAATGGGCTTGTTTAAATAAGGTCTCAATAAGGAAGCAAAAGGCGGTGAAATGCAGCGGTCGGCAGAGCATCCGCAAAAATACGCTGTTCCATAAGTCGAACCTAAGCCTGAATCAAGTAAATATTCATAATTTTCAGACAAAACAATTCTTTGATTTATTTCTCTTAGATCCTTATTTTTGTGAACTTATGGGTCTACAACGTAGAGCTCAAAGTAATTGCAATCAACGCCAGAGTATCGAAGAAGACGTCTGTGTATTGGAACTCCTTTTGTCAGGAAGTAGCGATTGACTTTGGTTTAAGGCGCGAAAAACCCATAGGTAATATTATTAACAAAGTTTTGGTATTATAAAAATTAATTTGTTTTATACATATTTAGGTGGCGAGAACATGACCGTCGAGATCGATGAATCGAAGTTTGGGAAGAGAAAATATCACAGAGGCCACCACGTGGAAGGGCAATGGGTCTTTGGTGGTGTCTGCCGAGAGACTGGCGACGTATTCTCGGTACCCGTTGAGCGTCGTGTCGCTGCGACGCTGATTCCACTTATAGTAAAATGGATTGCCCCGGGAAGTACGATTATCAGCGATTGCTGGAAAGCGTACGATGGGCTGGATGAAGCGTCGTTCCGGCATTTGAAAGTTAACCATTCGGTTAACTTCAAAGATCCGGAAACGGGAGCTCATACAAATACTGTCGAAAGTCTCTAGCGACGCACTAAAGTCAAATTGCCGCAGTACAGTCGGAGGAAGCCTATGTTTATTGGCTATCTTTCCAAAGTTTTATTTATGCTGTATTGTAAGACGCATAAGTTTGACCCAACTATGGAGTTTTTCAAGGCCGCAGGGGTGTTATACAATCCCTACATTAATATTCCATCCATAGATGCAGAGGTAAAAATTATTATGATAATATTAAGCATTATATTAAAATTATAATTTCTACAGGAAAATTCCGAAACCCTGAGCGTTGGAGAAGGTGGAAGCTCTATCGCTGAGCGGTAAGGCAATTTAACTATTTTATTTATAACACAAATTAATAAATTAATCTTGTAACAAGGACCATCGCGAGAACGGGAATCTTCTGATTCAGATGTAGGGTTCTTATTTTTATTTCATTTTATAACATATATTTATTTTCGAAACCAGAAGACGACACGGCCACGGACACGGAATAGTTTTTTTTTTTTTTTTTGGGCTATAGAGCTACTGGCGATACCCCGTTAACAAAAACGAATGGTCTGGTTACCTCTTGGGTCATTTGGAAATGTTTGTGTGTGTGTGTGCCAGACTGGATATGTGTACAAGCATACATGCAATAATCCATGCATGCACAAGTGTATATTCATGTTCATATGTTCACAAGTTCGACACGAGATGTCTATACTTTACAGCATTTAATGGTTAGTAATCTGAACTCGCCCTAAAAGGTGTCAAATACTAAGCTGTCAGATTGGTTTTGATTGCATTGGGTGATGGCAGCATCGCGAATTTCGGGTGTTAATAATAGTAGTAAATAATAAGTTGCAGTGATATTATTGGTGCTAGGGAGGTGGGGAAGCGGTTCCCTGTGTTTAGTAATGAAATTGGGCAGAAAAAATGGAAAAAGTTGCAAAAATTTTGGTTACGTCCAAATGACGTTTCGAAAATTTCAAAGTTAATTTTCTCGAAAACTACAGTAGGTGTTCAAAAAATTAGACGCACTGGGAAAATAAATGGGAAATGAAACAAATTTATAAATTTTGATAAATCTATACAAGTTTTTTTTTTTTAAACGGTCTATATTACATTAAGGTATATTAGTGACAATTTGTGAACATAGAGACTAAAATTTAGTTACTCCGCCTTTTTGTTTTACAACTTCGGCAATTCTTCTCGGCGTACTCGCAATACACGCTTTTATCATGTCTTTCAGACCTTCGTCATTTCTCCAAATTCCTTCAATGTTTTCTTTAAGAATAGATACCGTTGGGTTTGTGCGACTATATACTTTAGATTTTAAATAGGCCCAACAATTTTCTATTGCGTTTAGATCAGGAGAATTGCCAGGCCAAGGAAGAACTTCAATTTCCTCTTCATTTAGGAAACTTTGCTTGATTTCGAGGTATGGCAAGGTGCTCCATCTTGCATAAATATGTAAATCAATCGTGTATGCATGAATGAATTAATATGGGGTAAAAGAACGTTTGTTAATATGTTCTTGTACTAATCAGAACGCAAGGTTCCATTCACAAATTAAATGGGACCCGGACCTTCTCCACCTATGCAGCTCCATATCATAATAGCTGGAGGGTGTTTGACTGTTCTTTGAACGCAGTCCTCATTGTAACGTTCCCCTGGACGCCTCCGTACGAAATCGAACGATTCCGTCACCGCTTCTAGACGACATTCGTCGCTGAATATAACCTAAGAAATTTGAAATTTAGGGTAATTTTGAATGCTCCATAAACCTCAATAAAATAATAATTTGCGAAATTATTTTGACATGCTTATCTTTTCCCAGTAATCAAGGGTAAAGCTCTGATGGTATCTAGCCCATTGTAACCTTCTGGATCTCATTTTTTCTGTCAACTTTGGCTTTTTTGCTGGTCGTCTACATTTAAGATTTGCCTCATATAATCGTCGGCGAAGTGTCATCTTTGATATTTCCACCCCATGGTCTCTAATTTGTCTGTATAAGGTCCTGGCGGGTGCTCGTCTTTGTTGTATTGCCATATGCACAATTTTCCTGTCGGTCCTGTTAGATGTTTTCCTTTTTCTTCCGCAATTTTTCCTCTTACTTCCCGATTGAGAAGTTGAAGGATTCAGAGTGCGGGCAATTCGATCCACCGTAGATGCCGAAATTTTTTTTTGGCCCGCGATTTCCCGATTGGAAAACTCACTGGAGTTCAACAAACTTGCTATTACACTTCTTTTATCACTGGCGATATCTTTAACTCGTCCCATTTTAAAGTCACTTTTTACTTCTAACTACTTCAGAAAACTCCTTTCTTGTATGTCACGTTCACTGTATTTTCATTTAAAAAACACAATAAATTGAAGGGGGCCTACTGGGTATCGATATTATTTATCAATGCACTCTTTAAAATCCGCTTGCATACAAAATTGTCAACTCTTTCTCCATAAATATTTATCTCCAAATGAAGCCAAAACGAAATCGCTTTCATTTATATACCTCCCAACCCTAACCCGGTAGATCTGGGATTTCCCTAATTACCCAAATATCCTGCACTCATTACCTGCATGACCGTAATCATTGAAAAATTTACTTGAAAAGGATTTTATTGCAGGAAATATCAAATTTGCACCAAATTTCATAGAATTGCTGACTGCGTCTAATTTTTTGAACACCTACTGTATTAGTTTCCGCGGAAAAATTTTTGCATATCTTTCCGTTTTGAGGCCATATTTAGCTTCCTGCTCAATTTCATTTCGTTGCAATTGACCTCAACGCATGTATATATAACTATGTATATATATTTTTTATTTTATTGTAGTAATCAGCCACTGATGAACTCGAATAAATTAAATTCATCCAAATCGGTGAGGGTTCTATAACGTACACCTTACCCTTTTTTTTTAATTTTAACTCTTCGTCTACAAATCTCCATTCATTTCCATCCTATAATTTGACAGTATCTTTAACAATCTACAACGCCAAAGCCGGACAACCCAAGAAAATGCTCTTTAAGCTTTACGTACAGAAACAAAAGCAATTTAAAAGTTTAATCAAATTTTAATTTTTTAGTTTTTTAAAAACCCTTTATAAAGGAGGAGGTCCCCAAACTAATACACGAAAAATTTCAATATTCTCAAAAATCAGGTCTTCGGTCAAAACGATCCCATATGCAGACGAAGGGTTAAAGTAATTCTCCTTATGTACACATATGTATTTAGAATCATCACAGTTTAAGATGTGTACAATTTGCAAATTTTCAAAAACTAACTTTTATAATAATTAAACTTATTTGTACACTTTTAAAGATACGTATTATGTGCCAAGATCCAGAAAAAGATCTCATCCTGGTGGTAAATTGCATACCGGTATTTTAATACAAGATCGAAAATAAAGAAATATACTGCTGTATCTTCTGTGTTAAACGAAAATAATTCCGAAACAGAAGACGTGGAAACTGATACCATTTTAATAGATAACCTGAAGTCTTGGTTACGCTACAATATAAACGATAATCAAAAAGAGGAAATTTTTGCCAAGTGGACCCAGAGCTTTAGTACCGCAGATCAACTGTTCTTAACAGTTCAATAACACTGGAGCAGGTTTTATAGTAATCGTGGGGGCCTAAACTGGAAATTTATGATTATTCACATTTAATCAAATTAATATTAATTATATCGGTTCTCTGTATATTTTTTCAGATTGATGTAGAATTTTCTTTATTACACCCCGATAAATCTTCACAGAAAATGGGAAATTTTTTTCAATAAAGTCACACCATACTTGGTTCAACACATAAAACACAAAGAAAGCAAGGAGCTTCTAAAATTGATAAAAGATTGGACTACTAATGAAGGTAATAGTTTAATGAGTTTTAAATATTATATTAATATTACATATATTTATTTTAGAAAGTAAATATACTGCATTACAACTCTATTACTGAATGCAGTAATACAGCCATCATCAAGACTTCATCACGAAGATGAATCAAGGAAGAAAAGGCGGAAGGTCACAATAAGAGAAGGTATGGACTGTCTTGTCGTTCATATTAAAAGCATAAGTCTTTAGATTGTTACTTTAAAACGTTTCATATTCTAAATCTTCATTATCCCATACATTCTTCAGCTATTTAGCTATTTATTCAAAAATACTTTTACGAAATAATTATTGTTCACCTTCGCAAGAAATATTCGCGAAAGTTGCATTTTTTGATGTAAATTCTCACGAAAGTTTTCACACGCTAAGCACATTCTTGATGAGCCCAGACGCAACTTGAGTTCTTTGTATCTGCACACTCAAGTGATCTTGTCTGCCGCTGTAAGCGGAGCTTCACACGTGAAGAAAGCTTTCGTGAGAATCAACCCTAAAAATTTGTGTATATAGGGAAGTACCAAAATAAACACGACTCCATAAGAAATCATCGCCGTTTAATTATTCCCCTCGCAATTGTTCACATAAATGCATAGGTTTGGCACCTAGGCATTATCATCATCAGCAAGTTGCCAAGGTACTGAACTTTGGCAAATTCATCGTTCATTGATTTGGGCGTCAAGGTATTGAACCTTTACTCTTATCTATTGCAGGCGGCAAAAGAGTTCTTCGTATTTTTAAAAACAATTATAAATGATGACAGCTCTTGTCCTCAGGTCTCGGGTTTTATATCGTATTTGAAAAATACTCAATAACTACGTAAACTTCAATATGTTAAGTGCTTCAGGTATTAATTTTTTGTCTTATATTTGCTTGGCAGTAATAACTTCTCAAGTTTTCTTTCATTTTCATAAATCAAAGCTGGGACATGTATATTTACTCGATTTGTAAAAGTACATTTTGTACTGTACCTACTTTGATCAGTCATTTTAAAAATGATCACAAAGTCAACTCATTTGCAACTCATAAATGTGGGGAGCCAAAATGTTGTCAAACTTTTTCAAGCAGAAAATCATTTAAAAAAGCACCTTCAAAACACCCACAAAGAATTACAATTAAAATCACATATTGAATTGACTAGAAGTAAACATTTAACCCTTTCAAAGAGTTCAATAGAAAAAACTTAATTAAGCAAAATTACTGACTCTGACACGTCCCCAACTGAAACCGAGTTAAACTATTTAAACGAGGAGCTTTCTACCGAAAATAAGTTAGAAGGATAGATAAATAAATTAAAAAATACCGCCTTAAATTTTTCTTCCGACCTCTTTTCTCAGCCAAATTTAAGCAGAAAAGATGCTGCCCAAATTCTAAACAAAGTTTCTGGGATTACAAATTGTATAACTGAAGTGAAGTGAAGCATTCATATAAATACAGAGCGTAACACAGTTAATTTGTTTGAAGAATGTTCAAATCCTTTTAAAAGTTGTTCAAGTGAATATAAATTTATAAATTATATGCGTAGGAACGGTTTATTTCATCCCCCTTTGAGTTACACAATTGCTAATCAAGTTCAGGAAGTAATTATTAGTGGTATTCCTAAACTAAAAGAAGTTAGTAGCACAGCTTATTTCATGCCACTCAGTTTCAATTTAGAAAATTGTTTGAGCTTCCTGGAGTTGTAAAAAGCACAATTGAGAATATTTGCAGTTTAAAGGAAAGAAATTCCAACACAAATTTTGTAACTGGGAATCTTTTGAAACAAAAAATTGATGCATTTAAATCGGAGGATAAAGTTATACCATACTTTATATATTCGGATGATTTTGAAGTCAGCTATAACAGACAAGCTTTAAGAAAGAAGTCACACGCCACAGAAGATAGTTTATGCGGAATTTACTACAGCTTTCCTAATGTACCGCAACATTTATTATCAAATTTAAATTATATATTCGTTGCAGGATTTATTAATTTCTGAGTTCGGTGTTAATTCCTCGTTTTATTATTTGATGTATAAAATTGTTGGAAGAAGAGGGTCTTGAAAATCAAACTGCTGATGGGACGTTTAGAGTACAATTTATTCTCGGTCTTTTGTTAGGGGACATCTTGAGTTTAAAAAACATTCTTGGATTCGGTAAATCTTTTAATTCGAATATCCGATTTTGTAAAAGATCTAAGAAACAGATCAGGAGAGACTGCTGTGAATACAAAAATTTTCTTCGAGATGTCGATCAACATCATAATGATGTAGAGCAGGCCAATTATGATCTTTCAGGAATTAAAGAAAATTATAATATTAATATGTATAATTATGTATAAAATATTAATATGTATAATTATGAATTTCAATCAGATGAACAAATTGCGGAACCGGTGCATTTATCACCAAGGGATATTGAGGTGGCAGAAAAAAATTTGTTTTATTTGCGACAAAGGTAGGGTGCGGAAAAATCGACGCATCGTGCCAATGCACAGCTCAAATGATGCCAAATTCGTAGAAGATCTTAGAACTAATGCAAATGGGATCGGTGATACCAATATGATAGAAAAAATTGATTCCTTGAAACTCGAAGAAACAATTTATTATCATGGTATTTGCAAAATTGAGTATTTAAGAAACCATAAATACAAAATCGAAAAAGTACGAACGAAGTGGCATGAGTGCAGAGATTTCCAGGAAATAGCTTTCAAAGAAATTTGCATTTTCGTGGAAGAGAATGTCATTGAACACAAGCAATGTGTATTGTGTAATGCTAAATGTCGTATGCAACATTTACAATGAGATATTAGAAAAATGTTATACGGAGGATTTTCGTATAGAAAATCTATGGGAAATTGTTAAGAGGCAGTTGAGAGGACAGAGGTTCTCCAACCAACGGCTGTTGTTGGAAGCAATACAATCAGAGTTGTCGCAGATTCCAAAAAAAAAAAATTGAGAACCTTATTTTATCGATGCCAAGAAGATGTCAATCCGTAATCAAACAAAAGGGCTTCACTACTAAGTACTGAAATTTATTATGTTATTATAATTTTTTTTAACTTTAGTCGAGTTGCTTTAGTTTTTTCCAGACAATTTTTATTACTTGTAAGAACTTACGACTGTTTATCAGTGTGATATGTTGAATTTATTATAATATTATTTTGTCGTGTAGGCTTTCGAGTTATCTGTTATCTCATATATTAAGTGATCACATTGTTAGAGAGAGTTCAGTTCAAATAAACCGCTGCCATTAAACGGATCGTTGTCTTTATTGCTCGCCCTGAAGCTCCGGAATCCTACAGAATTCTCAGAAGTGGGATCTGAACAAAATAGAAAAACATTTTAAATTCATTTTTACTTGAGTTGAGTTGCGAATTATTTATTACGTGGTGCACTATTTTCACGCGAATTAAGTATATTGTGCCATTTACGCGGTGAATTTATGATTGCATATGATACCGAACAGCATGTGGTGCAATGAGTGATTTCCGTAATCCGTGTTAATCTGGACAAATTCTTATGAAAACGCCTAAAAATCAAGTGAAATTGGAAAGAAATTAGTTCAATTAAGTTGTCCAAAACCACATTTTGCCTCATCCTCAAATTAGGAAAATTTTAAGCGATTGAACATCATGACTAAGGGTAAGAACATAACGAGCAGGTTTCGGTCGCGGTTTAGGTGGCTGTTCAGCTGACTGAGAGAACAAAGTAAGTATAATAAGTGGGGAAGCGCATAGTGCGGCAGCTGACTAATCAGCCCGCGATTCAGCTGACTATCGGGTTTTGCTGACTTCAAATCATTTTGTTTTTCCTAGCTAATTAGTCTGCTGCGATGAGTGTTGTTGAGAAAAAGGAGAAATTGATTGCTGCCGTGCAGCGGAAAATTGGCATTTGGGGTGCGAAAAATAAAGAACATTTCAATAGGTACAAAATGGACAAGTACTGGAAGGAGATTGCAAAAGAAGTAGGCATGCCAGGCAACTTTATTTCAGCACAGTTTATTAATATAATGTATTTTTAATTGGAAATTGTTAGAGCAAAAGTAGTTTTTGAATTCATCTCTTATTTCAATACATTTTAAAGATGACCTATTATCCGACTGTGCACGCCTGTTGCTCGAAACGTATTAAATTTAAGTCAGCGAAACCACCGCACTATGCGCAGTATACCCTCGCTTGACCTGATAGTTAGCTTATTAGTCAGCTGAACAGTCACCTAAACCGCGACCGAAACCTGCTCGTTATGTTCTTACCCTTAGGCACGTGTTGAGAGATTCTTGCAAAATGCAACAGTCCATTTATTAAAGGAGAAGCTCGAAACCTTTGGATTAAGTACAGTCGTAATTTGAGGACTGATTTCACTCCAGTCCTCAAATTACGACTCGAGGAATGTATTAATAGACTCTCAGATGCAGAACTTGAGCAATATTTCCCGGTAAATGTTCTGGATTCTTTAAGTTATCGGAGCGAAAGTGGTAGCGACGAGATTGATCAGCAAGAGTCTGGCTTAGAAACTGATCCCAGTAATTTACAAAGCGAAATCGATCAACTAACTGATATTATAAAGAAACAGGAGGAAATTTTAAATTTGAAAAGAAAGCTCGCGTCTTTACGCAGCGCTGAAATTGAAGTGAACAACACGCAGACTTTTAGTTTTAAGGACGTCGAAGAAGCCCTACCTACTTTTTCTGGAGACGACAACTACTCTATTAAGCGATGGATAAGATCCTTCGAGGAAGCTAGAGAAATTCATAGATGGAACGATCCTCAATGTTTTATTTATGCAAGACGACTGCTCACCGGAACGGCAAAATTATTTCTACGGTCGTCTACTTGCAGAACATGGACCGATCTAAAGTTAGGCCTACAGAGTGAATTTCATCACGGCACAACACCAGCCGAGGTACATGATATGCTGAGGAATAGGAAAAAGCGCAAAGATGAAAGCATTCACCAGTTTGTCCTAGCTATGCAGGAGATTTCTTCACTAGCGAACATCGATGAGGAAGATCTAATCAATTACATCATAAAAGGCATACCCGATCCAATGGTCAACGAGCACATACTATTCACGGCGAAAACCATACCTGAGCTGAAACAAATTTTGAAAAAGTATGAAAAAATTAGGTCGTGTAACACCGATACTTCGGCTCCAATGAGTTCAACGTCACCAGCAAAGCCAGTGAAACAGCATATGGGAGCTCAACATCGTCTCTCATCAAAGAGTAAATGTTATAACTGCAACGCGTTTGGTCATATCGCAACGAACTGTCCTAAACCAAGAAGAGGCCGAGGGACATGTTTCAAATGTGGGAAGCATGGGTTTACCGTAAAAAATTGTAGGGAAGCTGCAACACCATCCGCATCGAACTCAACACCAGTTTTGCTTATAGGGGACTCACAAAACGACAAAGCTGCTCATCCCAATGGACCATCAGGAAGTCATAATTTAAAACCCCTACAAATATCTAACGATTTCTTTCACAAATTTAGATATTCTTTTACCAACGAGTCATCACGAGGAATTATGACCTTAAACCTGGGCAAACACCATGCTTGACAGTGGAAGCCCCATTAGCTTCATACATGAGTACTACCTGCCCCCTTATGTAATATCGCCAAATGAGTCAGGATGCCAGGATTATGCTGGAATTAATAACAGTAGGCTTGTTATTGTAGGCAAGGTACAATGTGTCGTAAATTTTGATTGTGGTAATATAGTAGATTTAATTTTGTATGTCGTTGAAAATGGCACAATAAGTTGCCCTGTAGTGCTAGGAAGAAATTTTTTAAATAAGTGTAATGCAAGATTTATTTTCGACTCCGAGTTAATTAAGAAAAATGAGAGTAACTCCGATAAAACCATTAATTATGTTAATTTTCCACAAGAAATTTTGAATACTGATACGCTTTGCAATGATAATTTAAATTTTAATATTAACGATGAATTAAAACATAACGAGAAAGAGAAAATACGCGAAATTATGGAAAGGGCTTTTAAAACTGACGATAATGAAAAAGAAGAAAGTACGTATGAAATGAAAATTTGTTTATCTGGCACGGACACTATTTTTAACTGCACCCCGAGAAGGTTGCCTTATGCACATAAACTCGAATTGCAAAAAATTTTAGACGATTTACTTAACCGTAAAGTTATCCGCGAAAGTAACTCCCCCTATGCTTCGCCAATAGTCTTAACTAAAAAGAAGAACGGCGAAATGAGACTATGTGTCGATTTCAGACAATTGAATAAAGTCACCCTGAAAGACAATTACCCCCTCCCTCTTATAGAAGACCATCTAGATAGGTTGAGATGTAAACAATATTTTTCTCTGTTAGATTTGAAAAACGGGTTTCACCACGTTAAAGTGGCCGAGGAATCTGTCAAGTATACTTCTTTCGTAACCCCTTTGGGTCAGTACGAGTATCTCCGCATGCCCTTTGGGCTGAAAAATGCGCCATCTGTGTTTCAGCGATTTATTAACTCCATTTTCAAAGACCTTGTCGACGCCGGCAAACTTTTGATTCATATTGACGACCTTCTCATTGCCACCGAGCACTTTAAAATCCTGGAAATGGTACTGAAAACCACATGTAAACATAACCTTCAGTTAAGGCTTGACAAATGCTCCTTTATGCATGAAAAAATTACTTATTTGGGGTACGAAGTCAGCGCGAAAGGGATAGGCCCAAATTTAGAAGGATTACGCGCGATTAAAGAATTTCCTATATCCAAAAATGCGAAAGAGCTTCAGTCATTCCTTGGCTTATGTTCCTACTTTAGGAAATTTATTAAGGATTTCTCAATCATATCAAAACCTTTATATGATCTATTAAAGCGGGACGTTGATATCAAATTTGAGGCAAATGAGTTGGGGACCTTCGAGGAGTTGAAGGGTAAACTACTTGAGGCACCAGTACTAAGCATTTATTCTCCGAATGCGGAGACCGAGCTGCACTGCGACGCCAGCAGTTTGGGCTTCGGCGCAGTTTTAGTGCAACGACAGAACGATCGGCGGTTGCATCCAGTTTTCTTTTTTTCCAAAAGGACTACACCTGCGGAATCAAAGTATCACTCGTATGAGCTCGAAGCCGATTTCGCATTTACTTGCTTGGTATCAAATTTAAAATTATCTATCACTGACTGCAAGTCGTTGTCACTCACCCTAAACAAAAAATTACTAAATCCCAGAATCTCGAGGTGGGCCCTAGAGCTGCAGGATTTTGAGTATTTTGTAGAACATAGGGACTCAAAAAGAATGCATCATGTGGATGCATTGAGTAGGTGTGACAATATTCTAATTGTAGAACCGGAGTCGTTTGAGTACGCGTTAGCAGCTTCTCAGCATAAGGACCCCGAAATTAAGCTAATTGGGCATACCCTGGAAAAACAGCAACACCCGCTATACGAGATAATTAATGGTCTCGTTTATCGTAAAGTGAACGATAAGGTCCTGTTTTATGTGCCTAGCAAAATGGAAACTAGTATTATCCAAACACACCACGCGGGTTTATGCCATGACGGTACGGAAAAACTTTACGAGCATTTAAAGAAAACGTACTAGTTTCCGTCCATGAAAGCCAAGATAAAGGACTACATAAGCAATTGCTTAAAATGCATTCACTTTTCGGTACCATCAGGCAAAAAGGAAGGGGTGTTGCACAACATTCCGAAGGGTAACAAACCTTTTGAAACCGTTCATATCGATCACTACGGTCCACTACCATCGGGTCTTAAAAATTGTAAAAAATATATCTTTCTAGTAGTCGACGGTTTTACAAAGTTCACGAAACTGTACGCAGTCAAAAGCACCAGTGCAAAAGAAGTAATTCAATGCCTGCAATCTTATTTCCTTAGTTACAGTAAGCCCCATAGGGTAATTTCAGACAGAGGAAGTTGTTTCACCTCGGAAGAGTTTTCATCATTTTGCGCTGATAATGATTTGGTACACATAAAGGTAGCGACGAGTACCCCACAGGCTAATGGTCAGGTCGAGAGGGTAAATAGAGTAATAACTCCCATGTTGTCAAAAGAAGCCGAAAGCGAACCTGGAGAATGGACAAAACATTTGTGTAAGATAGAATTCGCCATAAATAATACTTTAAACAAAAGTACAGGATCGACACCAAGCACATTGCTATTCGGCGTCGAGCAGAGGGAGATGATTAGTGACAAGATTCGGGATTATTTAGAAAACAAGGTAATGCATGACAATTTAAGAAATTTAGATAAAATAAGGGAGAGCGCGAGCGAAAATATTGTCCGTAGTTAGGCCGTAAATAAAGCTTACTATGATAAGAGGCATAAAAAGCCCCAAGAATATAAAGTAGGAGATCATGTAATGGTGAAAAATATCGTAACTACCGCAGGGATAAACAAGAAACTCTTGCAAAAATATAAAGGCCCGTATCAAGTCTTGCCAAATGATCGGTATGTTATAAAAGATTTGGAAAACCTTCAAATTAGTAGGGTTCCTTACGAAGGGATTGTATCCCCCGAAAACATGAATCCATATCTACAGTTGGAATAAAGCGTATCAATAATCTCGTTGTATGCTAAGTAAACAAAAGAAAAAAGTTCTATGTATATTAGGATCACAAAAAGTGTTTTCAGGCTGAGCTTCGTCAAGGAATATTTGTGTAAACGCGACAGTTCCTAAAATTAAAATTAGGAAATCGAGGCGATTTTTAGTCAGGAATGGCCGAATTGTAGGCTTTCGAGTTATCTGTTATCTCATATATTAAGTGATCACATTGTTAGAGAGAGTTCAGTTCAAATAAACCGCTGCCACTAAACGGATCGTTGTCTTTATTGCTCGCCCTGAAGCTCCGGAATCCTACAGTCGTTATTTAGAAGGATGTAAGAGGTATAATTTAAATATATTTTATTTCAAAGTATGTAAAGCATACCCTTCTTATTTTTTTCTTAAAGACTACTTTTTTGTTGAATTGCTTTAGTTTTTTCCAACACTGTATAAATAAATTATATTTTGTTATTGTTTTTAGTTTTTGTACGAATTATAACACATTTAATAAATATTCTTTACATAAGCGATTTTTATATGCATTTCGAGATTTGCTCTTCGAATATTCTACATGAGCTTATGTTGTGTCCTCTTTTTTTCTAAAAAGAAAAAGGGGATCCCTAGATAACAGTCAATGAATTGAAAAATTCGTTCAGTGGACTCCTTTCAAATGCATCATTTCGTAGCTAATTTCTTAATTCTTAAAAGTGGAGAGAAAGTTTATCATACGAGATCAGATAAAGATAATAATTAATAAAATATATTTTGAATATGAATATCAGCTAATTCGTCGTAAATGGGATAGCCTGTATATTGATTAGTCGCCAATACCAAAGATTTGTTTGAGAAGGCATAAAATATTTATGATCAACTCTATTTGTAAATAAGCGCTGTAAATAATAATAAATGAATTGTAAATGTCTCTACCGAATTGAAAAATAATTCAATTGTAATAAAATGTGTTGCTTATTGACTTTGCCTTGCATTTGTGTAGAAAACAGTTAAGCTAATATTTTAAAGGAGTTCGAAAAATCCCTTTACTTTGCTCCCGTGAATAGTCTGATTAGTAACATGTTTCATATACATAAATAAAATAAAGGCTACTTTGAAAACGACTACAAAATGAAGCAATAGCTTCCTTTTCCCACCCCATCGTGCACGCACCTGGAGGTAGATGAAGCTTCTCGATGACAAACTTTTTCCTTCTCAGCTTGAACGCAAGATCAGTTGTCTCCGGTTTAAAAACTGCCAGTGAATTCAAAGCAGTCATCCTTTTCATGTGAAGAAACCCATGATATTCCTTGAAGAACAGATTCTTCTCCTTCTCAGAGCCCGCAAACGCCACTAGTTCAATAGATATATCAAACAAATTTCGAATCCTAGGCGCAAGCGTTGCATCCTAAAAATAGTAAAGTTTATTAACTTGTATACAAAAGTTAATAAAGTACGAACCAGCACATTAATCAAATGCATCGGGATTGTTATAAAACACACTGCCGAGTGGTACCTCACAATCGACTTTAAAGTTAAGAATTTTATCAAGTCTAGTGTAAAACCATCTTTGTACCAAAGTGGAGATCCCAGGGATGTTAAGCAAATCCTCAAGATATTCTTCTCATTGCTACTATCCTTAAGGCTGTACTTATCGCTTTCCAATTTATCACTTAGCTCCTTAAGCAGACTAATGTAAGCAGGGTTGCTAAAGATCTTTTGGTGATTGCTAAGAACATTTCCTGCTTGGTGCTCCACCCCTTCCCAAGATGAAATATCAACGCACTTAAAGTTGCCTCGTCAATTTGTTCAGTTAAATTGGAGTACCGCACTGCGGTGACCGCTGATTGTTCTGAGTTTACAACGGGCAAAGCACTGTACCGCCAAGCGATTCTAATTCCACCCCCTTCAAGATCTTGATTTCTAAATTGAGGGTTCTCAGATCGGCCTTCTCCAACATTTTGATTTTCGACCGGTTTAGGGAGCTTTGTTACCTAAAATATATTTGTTTAATTCCGAAAGGCTTCTACAAACTTCAAAAAATTACCAATTCCTTCGGGTCGTCCTGCAAGCTTGCCACAAAACTCGACTACCCAGAAAAACGCCTTCCGTTAAAAACTACTTCGCCAAAACTTTCGAGTACACACCGAATTTATCTTCCTCTGCAAAATCAAAAGGAAATCAATTCACTTTCTAAAATTTCATTACAATTCTTACCAATTAGTGTAAGCGACCCTATTTGAAGCCCTCCGCCTAAACATTAATAAACTTTTTAGAAATCTAGAATTTTCTAATTCCTGGCTTACCAATTATGTGGTCCATGGATGAATTTCCAATTGATGTTATGAGCTGACCATTGCACACCTTAGTTTTTGAACCGACGATGTTCTTTAGTTCGATTCTTTTTCTAAAACTCGACATTTTACCCGACGCGACGCGCAAATATCAGAAACGAATAACGAAAACAGTTGCGGCGTTCTAAAGCACATGTGACAACAACGACAGCTGATCCCGTTGTGAATTCTTGGAGGAACAAACAAAAATGGAGAGACTTTATCAAGAAGATTTCAAGCATCTCTCCACTAAGGCGGGGTCTCCATTAGCAATTTCTGTTATAACATTTCTGTCTTGACAGGTAAAAAACTAGCATGAACAGTAGTTTTATAACAGATTTTCTGTTGTAACAGAAAAGTTGAGATATTTTTCCGGACAGAAATGTCTTAATAAAAATGTTTTCACTTGTCATTTGGTACGTTATAAAAATAGCCGGAGGATGCAAATATAATACAAATGATAATTCGGCAATTCCTACGATTTTAAGTAATTTTAACTTTCGTAAAGCACGATGTTAACTCATTCATTCATAATAAAATTTGTCCATCCATAGTATTAAATGTTCAAGATACCAGACCATTCGATTTGCCGCCTCCACCGACATACATATGTATATGTAGAAATGAACTGCTAATTTATGAGAAAATCGCACCTCAAAATAGAAGATATTTTTGACAACTGTATGTATGTGCCTGTTCAGACGGTTCGCTTCAGCCTCGGAGGAATGAACGAACATGGAGTGGATGAACCGTGTAAAATCCCTGTACGTGAGTGAAGCCAAAAAACCTGGTTTTTAATTGTCAAAAATGGTTTTTAATTGTCAAACTCGGAGGAACGCTGTCAAATGATGAACGAGTGGGAAACTTCGGTTTGTCAAGTATAGTCAGCAAGCGAGCTAAAGAGGTAATTTTGTGCTTGTTTTGTGTTTTATTTTCAGTAAAAGTGGGTGACAAGGTGTAATTTTTATGTTTTAATTTGTGGAACGTGATAATTACATCTATTGTGGGTTATTTTAAAGAAAAAATGCCCAAAAAATGTTTTATGCCTGGCTGCAAAAATGCTAGGATTTGCGGGAACTCTGCGATTTCTTTTCACAAGTACGTATTTAAGAAAATTACACTTAGTAATTTCATTTCATAAAAATTGTGAAAATGATTGGATTTTATCGAAAAATTAATTCTTAACTGAAGTGGTTTTCCCTCCAGAAGAACTGTCAGATTTGTGCAAATGAATGACAAAGTCGTCACCGTAAAAAATTTTTTTTGGGGGTCAAAGCATAAATTAATATAATGATAGAAATATTATTTTACTTAATACTTTCTTTTTATTGGGTTTTAGGTCCCCGAGCGATGTCCACATGCAGAACAGGTGGCTACAACAAATTAAATCACCTGCAAAAGTTAGCCCCTCCGGAGTGCCAGCAAAAATTTTACGCCTGTACTGAGTGATGTCTATGTGTGAGTGTTTCTACTCACACATCTTTGAAATGGCTTCACTTTTTTCGGCTCGTTTCCACTCCATGTTCGTTCATTCCTCCGAGGCTTCAGCGAACGTTCGTGACGAAATTTGTGGGTGAGGGGTTAGTTCGGGTGAAGAGGAAGTGCGTCTCGATCAGAACAGGACTCACGTTCGCTTTTTTGGTCGCATGACTGTTTCAATTGCATACTGTTCCATTTAAGTGTTTCATTCTCAGTTTCGTTCCACCTGCCAAGACCTAAGAGCAAATGTGACTGAGCATTGAAGATTTAACTAGGTGTATCTGCAGAAGCAGATGTCGCCAATAAAAGGCCTATCATTGCTACAATCTCATCTTTATTCATTTCGAATGTTTTGCTTCGCGCAATTAAATCTTAACCTCAAAAATATCTATAAATATCAAATTGTTTAGATTCCAAGTGTTCCACTTGCCATCAAAACAACTGGACTCAAAGCGATACATCTGAACAAACGTTCGCTTTGAGGCGCGACCACTGACATATAGAAATGGACCACTCGATTTGCTATCTCAAATGGTGCACACTTTTGAAAGTTCTCACCTAAGGAGAGTTCAGATATAGAAGGCATATATCTGTCTATTTCTTTCGCATTACGCGAGATAGGGGGCTTCAAAAGGCGGCAAATTTAAAAATTATATTAATTTTATTTGTAACCTGCACGCTTAAATCTGATTCCCCTAAAAGTAGCATCGAATCTAAAATAGTTTCGTGGCGAAAAGTTTGTGGAATAACACATTTTTCATTGAAAAATTCTCAACAAAACGTTGAAATGCTCTCTTCTGGATATGCGATTTATATCGCTAAACAACTGTTTTAAGAACTCAAAAGTAAAAATTAGAGCAATTTTGTGTTTTTGCTGTATACTTCACTTAATTTAGTTACAGTAAAAGGACATAAATGCAATTAATTCCGAATTGATTCGCCGTACTACGTCACTCAGGTTTTTTTGTGTTTTTTGTGCCATTTTTGCCGTAAATCAGACATAAGATAAGAAGAATTTGAAATATGAGATAAGAAAAGACTAATTTTCATAATTTAATAACACAATTTCTACCGCAAAATGAGAAATTGTGTAACATTCAGTTGTATCTTACAACGGAGTAATTTAATGTTTTCATTCCTTTGAAGTGACTTAAGATACAAAAGGAATTATTTTATAATTTTTGGAGTAAATATTTGATGGATTTATGCAATTAAAACGGACTAATGCCCCAAAAATGCATTTGACAGCAATTCAAATCCACAGCTGACTGCTCAAAATCCGTTAATGGTGTGAGCAAGAGGGAACTAGAAAGTGCACCATCGCTTCATAGGCATTTTGTATGGGGCGAGTGGTCCATTTCTATATGTCAGTGGGCGCGACAAAAAGAGCGACAAAGCCAACCGTCTAAACAGGCACTATGATTCGCTATCTCTTTTCGCCATCCGGCCAGCCGTCAAATGCATAACTTAAACAAAATAGAGTATGTTTTTTATATATAGCTCAGAGCTGCTCAATTTCGGAAGTATTTTTTTAAATACTCAAAATGTCGTGAAGAATGAAAGGAGCTGTTTTGTGACAATTATGTATTTTCTTTTAACGTCATTAACATTTAACAATCACAAGTGCTTCCCAAGCCAGGTTTGCAATTTCACTCAAAATTATCGTGTTTTCATCCGTCGATTGGCAGTCCAGTTCTATGTATACATATGTCAGTGACTGTCTCGAATAGTGCACTCTTTTGACAGTTCTCACCTCGGGAGAGTTTAGATATAAGGAACATAGTGTAAACACATGATTCGCAAATGTGTGCTGTAAGAATATACATAGATGTACATCTATTAATGCAATACATCGCTCGTATGTATGAAATGTCATAGTCAATCAGTTTTTCGAGGTTAGAGCATAACGCGAGAGCTCTTCGCTAATGTATCAAATAAGAATACTTTCTGTGTAGTTATTTTTGTAAAAGCTTTCGAAGTCGAATAAAGATATCTGAATCTGAATCTATAGGGAACATATTTCTGACTATTCTTATCGCACTAGGCGAGATGGCGAGATAGCTACCTTCAAAAAGCGGCAAATTAGAAAATTTTATATATTTTTAGTTGTAGCCTCCACGCTTAAATCTTATTCCTCCAAAGGCAGCATGAAACCTCAAACAATTTCACAGTGCGAAGTTTCAGGAATAACACATTTTTCATTAAACAATTCTTAGCTAAGTATCGGATTGCTCACTTCCGGAAATGCGGTTTAAATTGCTAAACAACTGTTTTAAGAACTGTTGAGTAAAATTAGAGTAGTTTCTGCTTTTTCTATAAATCCTATTTAATTTTACTTACAGTAAAGGAATTATTTATTGCATACCTCACCTTAGTTTTTGTGGTTTTTGTTTCATTGTTGTCGGTAACGGGTAAATCAGGCATAAAATAAGAATAATTTAAAATATGGCATAATAAAAGTCTATGAGAATTAGTGATAACAAAATTTAGAAATTGTATGAAAAGCAATTGTATTTCAAAGTGGAATAATTTCATGGTTGCATTCGTTTTAAGGTGCTTAATACATAAAATAAGTTATGTAACAATTTTTGGTGCAATTACTTGATGGGTTTATGTCATTAAAATTGAGTAATGTTCCAAAAATATATTTAATAATTCAAACCCACAACTAACTGCTCAAAATCCGTTAATGGTATGAGCAAGATGGAATGAAAAGTGAACCATTTTGATACACTCAGGCGTTTTAAATGGGACGAGTGGTCCTTTTTTATATTTCAGTGGTTTTTACCGATTAGTCTCTCCGTTTTCGTTTGTTATGAATCTGACAATTCATCCCGAAAAACGAACCAAAGGTATGAGTCTTTGCTTGAATATGATTGTTATCTCAGATAGAAACTAAGTGGATGCCTCGGAGAAAATTAAATCTGAACAGTGTACTCTGCTTTAAGTGGATTCTTACACTTCTTTTTATATTTTAACACTTTCCCCGCGAACATCGAGAGATGCTCGTGAACGGCAGTTTTAACTCACGGACGACGGCTAGTACTTGTGTTTTGTTTTAGGGTGATGCGACAAAAACAATTGCAAAAAGGGTCCCAGGCAGAGGCTGCAGCATGCGAAAGAGTCTTACCTAGGACACCATAAAGAAGACGAAAAATAGGAAAATTGTAATTCAAAACAAGTTAATTTTTTATTAAATAAAGTCTTTTTCATTTGCGTAATTCCTTTTTTTTTAAATATTTTATCTAATTTTAAATTATCTCCAAATAATATCTGAGACCAAAGACATGTGGTTTCTCCTTTTAGATATCTTATGGAGAGATTTCTAAAAACGACGCAACGTACATAGGATATCTTTCCGATACCGACATCTTATAAGTAGTTACATATGTAAAAATATGCATGTAAAATATTAATTTGATATTTCTCAAAATAAATTAAAACAAATTCATTGATTACTGTATTCATTTCATTTATCGTACCTATTCTAGTCCGCAGGACTGACATAAACTAGCACAGCAAGCAATTTTTATTTATTCCGATCTCCAACCTACATTTTCGGTCTCAAAAAGTACTCATAGAGAAAAAACTAGAGAGAGTTTAGAAAAACAAAATCGCTACGTCAAGTAGTGTATATTTGTATTTTCTTTGTAGCTCTTATGAAATTTTGGTTAATGTATCAAATGTTGGTCCATGACGTTATAAAATTTGCTAGCAAAAACAGTAAATGTGTGGCAGCACTGCCTCGCGAGTTGCCTTCGTCAGCCACCCAGCGCGCTCGCCGCGCCAGAAAGCAGTTTTTAGTTCCTCGCCCTGAGCTGTCAGAGTCTGAAACTTAACGACTCCTGGCTATTTCGCAATCTTACGCAATTCTCTCAACTACTCCAGTTCGACGCAGTCAACTTGCTCCGTGTAAAATCATTCTTATTATTAATAAAGTGAGCCATATAGCTCGTAGAAGTGTTAAATGTGTTTTATTAACTCTTAAACCACTTCATTGGTGACCCCGACGTGATCGAAGCGGACAATTTTTCTCAAGCTGAAAAAGTGAAAAAACAATTTTTTTCGGCCAAACTTTTTGCGATTCTACCCACGCGCGGTGTAATTAATTCCTGTTTGGGCATGTCTTTGGCGCACTCACCCCAACGTGGGGCTGATGGAGTACCTGTTGCGGGAATTCCGGGTATCTTCGAGCCCAGAGCTCCAGCTAACGAGCCACAGGCTCCGCTCGGCGAGCCGCGGCCCCTTTCCAATGAGGCACGAGCTGTTGCCGCCGGTTTTGGTGAGGGGGTTGAGGCGATTCACCACTGCAAGGTGCCGCCTTTCTGGGCAACAAACCCAGACCTTTGGTTTTTTCAAGTGGAGTCGGTCTTCAGGGCAAACAACATCTACTCGGACGTGAGTAAATACCACCTTGTGGTCAGTGCTCTTGGCCCTGACGCCCTGCAGGAGGTGTCTAACATTCTGAGGACACCCCCAGGTAAGGACAAGTATGTTAGTCTTAAATCTAAGCTTTTGGACCGGCTGTCGGATTCGGCTGATCGTCAGCTGCACAGAGCTCTCACGGAACTTGAGCTGGGGGACAAAAGGCCCTCTCAGCTTCTCAGACAGATGAGGAGCCTGGCTGGTGATCGGGCCTCAGAGGACGTCCTTCGTGTCAGCTGGCTCGCTTTACTTCCTGGTAATGTGCAAAGCATCCTCAAAATTTTTAAAGCAACAACCCTCGATGACCTTGCTGCAGGGGCTGATTCCCTTTTGGAAAATGGATCTGGTCCATCGGTTATGGCTTTGTCATCTCGGTCTGAGCGAACGCGTTCTCCGGTCGAACGGGCTGCTGACTCATCATCGAGCGCAATTTCGCAGGAGCTTGTTGAAATTAGGCGGTCATTGTCTCACCTCATTACACTCAACAGGGAGGATCTCGGCAAGCTCTCAACCAACAGCAGTGCTCGTTCGCGTTCAATTTCTCGACCGCGAGCTGCGTCACCATCGCCCATTGGGGTGTGTTTCTTCCACAGCAAGTGGGGCGCTTCTGCTCGCAACTGCAAGCCGCCATGTGCTTTCACCCAGCTCTCAAGCACTGCCCCGAATTCCACGGGAAACTAAATTCGCTGTCGTCAGTTCAGGCGGTTGGCGATAGCAACTTCAACAGCAAAATAACTACCGAATACCGCCTATTCCTGCATGATCGTTGCACTCATATGAAGTTTTTGGTTGACTCGGGATCTGTCATCTCCATCGTGCCACGAGCATGGAAGGATCGCAACACGAAGCCTACAGACTTCAGACTCTTCGCTGCCAACAACACACCAATTAACACGTATGGCCAGCACACTCTCATCCTCAACCTTGGGATTCGACGCCCTCTTCGATGGACCTTCGTCGTGGCTGATGTCAAGACGGCCATCATCGGAGCAGATCTCCTCACTCATTATGGTCTTCTCATTGACCTCAAAGGTCGTTGCCTTATTGATCGACTGACAAAGCTCACTGCCACGGGTCAGCTGCAGTCGGCCTTGCTACACAGCGTCTCTACGGTGGGCCCGACGGACGATTCTGGTGTGGCCCTGGCTGCTGCTTACAGGGAGTTGCTCTGTAAATACATTGGCATTACTAGGCCCACACCCATTTCTTCTATTAAAACACAAAATCCTGTTTCGCATCACATTCTCACTGCAGGTCCTCCAGTCGCAGAACGTCTGCGACGCCTCACGGGCGACAAGCTTAAGGCAGCCAAGGAGGACTTCGAGCTTCTGCTACACCACGGTGTAGTCCGGCCTTCAAGCAGCCAGTGGGCCAGCCCGGTACATATGGTGCCCAAGAAATCTGGAGGCTGGCGCACTACGGGTGATTTTAGACGGCTAAATAAACAGACCGTCCCGGATCGATACCCGATTCCATTCATTGAGGATGTGCTTCAGAAGTGCCATGGGCGTTGCATTTTCTCGACCATCGACTTGGTGAGAGCGTATCACCAGATTCCTGTGGCTGCAGAGGATGTTTATAAAACCGCTGTCACAACCCCCTTCGGGCTCTTTGAATTCATGGGAATGCCGCCTGGCCTACGCAACGCTACTCAGACGTTCCAGCGACACATGGACAATATCCTGTGAGACATCCCTTTTGCGGCGTGTTATATAGACGACATCATCATTTTCTCGGAGGGTGCTGAGCAACATCAACGACACCTGGAGACTATCTTCTCGGCTCTTCGGGACAATCACTTAACCATCAACCCTGGGAAGTGTCAGTTTGGCAGGGATGAGGTGAATTTTCTGGGCTACACCATAAACAAACTTGGTTACAGGCCACCTCAGGACAAAATCCAGGCTATTCTGTCGTACCCGAGGCCAGAATCAGTCTCTGATCTTCGACGTTTCTTAGGCATGCTGAACTATTACCGTCGATGTATTCCGCATGCAGCCGAGATGCAAGCGCCTCTCAACACTTACCTCAAAGGAGCAAAAAAGCGTGACAAGCGCAAAATCAATTGGACCACTGACTCTGAGACTGCATTGACAAGATGCAAGGACAGCATTGCCACGGCTGTTGGGGCCTCATTTCTATCGCCTTCTGCTCCGCTAGCCCTTTCCACAGATGCCTCCGATTTCGCCATCGGTGCTGCTTTAGAGCAACTGGAGGATGACACCTGGAAACCGATTGGTTTTTTTTCTCGTAAGCTGAGTCCGGCGGAGACACGATATAGTACATATGACCGAGAGCTTCTTGCTGTCTTCGCAGGTATCAAATTCTTCAGGCATATTCTGGATGGTCGTTCCTTTATCGTTAAAACGGATCATCGACCTCTTATCTACGCCTTTTTACAACGTTTAGACAAGGCTTCGCCTCGGCAGCTTCATCAGCTAATCTTCATATCTCAATTCACAACTGAGATCATTCACATCAACGGTGAAGCCAATGTGGTTGCAGATGCACTTTCGCGCATCAACACAATGTCTATGCCTCAGGTGTTAGATGCAGAGACCATTCATTCAGCCCAGCAAAGTGATGAGGAGTTGGAGAAAATTAAGTGTCAGCGCCCTCTTGATTTGCAGCAGCGTGACATTGATGGCTATCCTCTTTACTGCAATGTTTTCGCCGGTCGAAACAGACCATTCATTCCGCACTCCCTTCGCAAACGCGCTTTCGACATTGTTCATGGTCTCGCTCATCCCAGTGGTCGGACCACTTCCCGACTTCTCAGAGAGAAATTCGTCTGGCCAAGCATCAGACGTGATGCCCTGCACTGGTCACGTGAATGCCTTCCGTGCCAGAGGTCCAAGGTTCAACGACACAATCGCATTGCGCCAATGCACATCGACGTGCCTGATAATCGTTTCGACCATGTACATCTGGACCTCATTCATCTTCCTAGTGTCAAAGGTCTTCGCTACTGCCTCACCATGATAGATCGATTCTCAAGATGGCCTGCTGCGGTGCCACTTGCCAACATGGAGGCTGGCACGGTTGCTGCTGCGTTCTATGGGCACTGGATAGCCCAATATGGCACACCTCTTACCATAACAACAGATCAGGGAACCCAATTCGAGTCCAAATTGTTTGCAGCTCTGGCAAATTTAGTTGGAGCCAACAGGATACACACCACGCCCTATCGACCTCAGTCCAACGGCCTCATCGAGAGATGGCATCGCACCGTGAAGGCCGCTCTTATGTGCCATTCCCCAACACCTTGGCCTGATCTGCTGCCGACAGTCTTGCTTGGTCTGCGCACATGTTTTAAGGAGGACCTTGGTGCTTCTCCGGCCCAGCTGCTCTATGGTACAAGCATCAGAATTCCGGGTGAATTTTTCGTCACCACGAGTCAGCCTGCCAATCCTGTCGCCTTTCTAGACAAGTTTCGAGAGCATATTAGGAAGCTGCGACCTACACCAACTGCTCATCACACGCAACCACGCTGCTTCATTCTCAAGGACCTTCGCACTTGCTCTCATGTCTTTCTGAGGATAGATGCCATTCGACGACCCCTGGACCCTCCGTACTCCGGACCACATAAGGTGATCAGACGAGTCAATGATCGGGTTTTCATCATAGACATCAAGGGCTCTGAGAGGGCCATCTCAATTGACCGTCTCAAACCGGCCTTTTTCGTCAGCCCTGATCCTGCTCCTGCGCTTCAGACTCAGCCTGTCTCAGTCCCACAGGCGGACCCGGCTCCCACAAAAAGAGTTTCGTTCTCTTCCTCTTCGAGCCAGCTCACTGGAGGGGGAGTGGATGTGGCAGCACTGCCTCGCGAGTTGCCTTCGTCAGCCACCCAGCGCGCTCGCCGCGCCAGAAAGCAGATTTTAGTTCCTCGCCCTGAGCTGTCAGAGTCTGAAACTTAACGACTCCTGGCTATTTCGCAATCTTACGCAATCTCTCAACTACTCCAGTTCGACGCAGTCAACTTGCTCCGGGTAAAATCATTCTTATTATTAATAAAGTGAGCCATATAGCTCGTAGAAGTGTTAAATGTGTTTTATTAAATCTTAAACCACTTCAAATGTATTGGCTTTAAATTCAAATATAAAATCGCAATTCTTAAAGCTTTCTTTCAAAATATATGTATAAGTTTTTGTAAAAATTACTGACATATAGAAGGGAATTTCGGGGCCACTGAGCACACACACAAAACGGAAAGTTACTCACATATCACGGGGATTGCTTCATCTAAATTTGCTAATGTCCTATCCTGTACTCTTTGATCTTAAGGTTGACGAGTAGAACACATTTTTACGTCTTGTTCATTTGTTGCGGATGAACTAATTAAATAAAAGCCTTTTTCAAAAACTATATTTTTGATTCATCCATTGTTTTTTGATTAAACCAGCATTTATTAAATATGTAATTTCAAAATATGATCAATATGTCTATTTGGTAATTTTACTTACACAATTTGTAAATAACAAGCTTTTCTGTCATTATTTAAGGCAAATTGTAGTCGAAATTTTATTTAACCAGAAATATTTAAGGGTTTTTTTTTAACTATACATGTCTTTATTCATTTATTATTATTTTAAAAAATGTTTCTTTATGGACAGGGACATAGTAAAGACGATTTTTTTCTGTTGCATTAAATTTTGCATCCTACACCTCACTCCTGATATTAATAATTTATTAAATCCATCGAAGATAATAAATTGAAAGAAAATACTGGAATGTCCACTAGTGATTGCTTACTTTCAAATAAATTTAAAAAAAATCTTGATAATTTGGAGGGAATTATTTACCGTTATTGATAGCAAATGATATTCAGGAAAACGGGTAAAAAACTATTTAATTTAATAAAGTTAACAAGTTTCTATTTCAATAACAAATCCTCAAATTATTTGTATTCTTACAAAGGAATATACAATATTATAAGAGAAAAATTTTTATTTTGAATAATTACGTACATAGGTACCAATAATAAAAACGAAAACTAAGTTTTAATTGAATTGATTGAATTCAGTTTTGTGTCTTCCACATACATATTTTATATTTCCTCATTTGTATTTATTAATAATGGTGCTAAGGAACTAAAAGATTTTTTGATACTTTAAATATAATAATACACTTAAAATATCAGTGAAAAGACAATATTAATCAATGGAAACACGTTAATTATAAAAAACACAACGGTTACAACTCTGCTTGTAATAGCTTTTAAACACTTGGAAAATGAAACAAAAAAAACTTAAAAAAAAAGAACCGACTCCAAAAAATCCCAAGCGCTAAAAAGTATAAAATAATTATATTAAAAGTTCTCTGCTACTACTTTCGACATTAAATACCAAGCCTTTCGTAGATTTTTGAAGTCGGTGTGAAAACCTAACTGATCCAATTATCCAGACAAACTGATTACATTAATTATTTAGTATTTTAGTAATTTAATTAATACTAATGAAAATAGAGAGAGAGAGATATCTTCGGTGAGAATATGCCGTCAAAAAAAACAAAAGCTTAACCGCGTGATCTAAACAAATTATTCAAAATTTTTAAGATTTAAGAACAAGGGATAAAGAAAAGAAAAGGACTTAGCTGCACATTCCTCCTCAAACCTCCTCATTTCTTGGGTGCCCACGCCGCCGGCAAAATCCATTCGCTTCCCGGGAATCCTCCACTCCTTGTTCCGATCCATCCTATGCTTTTCCGCTCCTAATTGCCTCCTTTCCAGATATTTTAGTTTCTTTTCTCTTCCTGTTATCCCTTTGAAACCACTTCTTTTCCTCTTTTTTGCTTTGTTTTTGTTCTCTACCCGTTACTTGACAGTGCTCACCAACTCTAGATACCAACTCTCACTTCAGCCCAAGGCTGAACGAAGAGAGCCGCCCGCTTCACCTACCGGAGTACTTAGTCTCCAAAAGTATGCCAATATCTGTATTTCCGGTGGAGCCGTTCAAAATATCAATTACCGATAGATGGCAGTAATTTTTAGTAACATCAATAGCGTTTCCCAATTGGAAAAATATACATCGTTTCACTCCCTCGATCTTTTAAGGTGTTCTTTGGGACGAAAATATAATCTTATAGCGTCTTAGCAACCTGGGTCTTTGTTGGAAACTTACTCCGGGTTACGGTTGGCTCGTTGTGAGCGAATTGATGATGCAATTGTCGTGAGCGAATTATGATGGGATCGTTGTGCGTGAATTATGATCTAATTGTTATAAGTGAATTATGATGTGTTCGTGGCATGTTGCAGGGACGGTGTGATCAGGGCGCGCTGGAGGCTCGGACCAGGTAAGTATACTTCAAAGAAAAATCGTTAAGTTATCCGTCGGCAGCTTCATAACTCCTTTTAATTTATTTTCCCATTTCAGAAGCACGGCTATCCTATGTGAGCTACATCGCAGACTTCGAACTATCTTCGGACCGACGTACAGACATTTTCACAGTAAGTAACTTATCTTTTTATTTATTTCATTTTCCATTTATGACGCAATTTCAAACAAGTAATTTCCCTAACAAGTGACACTTCTATATTTCGATATCTACCCTAATGTGGTAAGGAAACTTATTCAGATTCTCCTACTACCAATCTTAACATACTAAGAAAGATTATTTCAGATATTACTTTTAGCAATTTTAACATATTAAGAAAAATTATTTCATATATTATTTCTAACGATTTTAACACACTAAGATCAATTATTTCGGATACTTTTATTAGCAATCCTAACATACTAAGAAATATTACTTCAGACATTACTTTTAGCAATTTTAACATATTAAGAAAAATTATTTCACATATTACTTCTAACAATTTTAACACACTTAAAGATGAATTATTTGGGATAGTTTTACTAGCAATCTTAAGATTATTTCAGATATTACTTCTTGTAATTTTAACATACTAAAACCCTATTATTTCAGATAATTATTTTAGCAATTTCTACGTACTAAGAAAGATTATTTCCGGTATTTGCTCTTCTTCTTCTTGTTCAGGTTTCCTCCGGGTCCGATGACGATTGATAGGCAAAATAACCTCCAAAGTGAGTCTATTGAAGAGTGCGCCTCTTGCGCCGAAATAAATAACTTTGCATCGATCTCGATGGACTCAATGGGAATAAGGATCCCACTTAATTTTAGATAACACATTCGGCTTAACGCTGGGAGTGTTGAGCAATTTTGAAATCGTTTGTGCCGAGCAGTATGCAAATTCTAACTGTTTTGCATTTTTGGTCCCCCACAGTTCTACAGCCCGCGCCAGCTGAATACGTACGGTAAGGATGAGAGTTCCGCCCTCGGTATTTCGCATTATTTGTGTTTTATTTGAGCCCACTCACAGTGTAAGGGCAACGCATCCACTCACGAGAATTCCCACTGAAAGCCCTTCTTCCACGGAGTCCACAGAACAGGTACGCCAGTGCATTTCCCAGTGAGAGAATCTGAAATGGGATAAGATCTTTACAGCGTTCGAAGTCTAAACATAAGAAGGGTTTTCTACACCCATGAGGGATAAGTACCCCTAAAACGCACGCATTTGCGGTTGGAAAGTCGCTTATTATCCACTAGTGCTTTTACATACATATGTATATTGTGCAACTCGGGTGGTGCGTAGCCGATTCCTTACGCTGGCAGCTAAACGCACTCGCTTCGCTCGTGCTTCTATTGCTGCCAGCGTGCGGAATCGGCTACTTTCCGCTTCGGCTTAAGCAGCATAGGTTTTGGGGCAGTGTTAATGAAGGGTCAAGATGATGGGAACTTCCACCCAATTTTCAATTTTCTAAAAGAACCACGGATATCGAATCGAAGTACTACAGTTATGAATGAGACCTTGGCGATAATTTATGCTTTGCGCAGATTTAGAATTTATGTAATTGGAATACCCGTCAAGATCGTAACAGATTGCCAGTCCTTTACTTTAACTTTAAATAGGAAATTCTTAAATCCTCGAATATCTCGTTTGGCTTTAGACCCTAAAGTTTACAGTGACAGGAAATATTTCATAATTTCTCAATTTTTTTTTATTATGATCAGAATACGAAACTCCCAGTTTTGAGAACTATATTTTTAGTTAGATATTGCTTTTCTAGCACTGCATAGTCGAAAACATGGATTTACTTCTAACTATAAAATACGGTCGTGTAGAGTTTCGTAAATTTCTCAATTTTCGCTGTAGTGCTCGTTGTAATATAAACATTAAAGTTTTAAAGTACTAACTATATATTTAGATACTTTTAATTATTATATGAATTGACTTACCTCAGTTAGGATGCTCCTAGATGTAGACATTTCGCTGTTAAACGCATTTATAATACAATGAATTGTTTTTGTAATTTCTATTGTTGCCATATTACGACTATTTCCTGCGATGCATCTTTCGAGCTCGTAAATTCCTTTGTCAATTCCCTATCGTTAAGCAAGGAAGTTAACGATCTTCCTTTTCTTATTATGGGATGCAAAATATCGTTAGCTTTGTTTTGCATCCCATAATAAGAAGAGGAAGGTGGTTCACTAAGTGAGGGTTCTTTTCCAAAGCAAGGAATCTGTCCGACATAGGCCGACAACAGCAGGACGATCTTCTTCAAATCTTTGAAGAGCTAATTATTGGTGTGAAATTCTTTTTAAAATTGCTAACAACTTGAGATTTTCCTGCATAAGTAAGTACCCAGCGGGAAATGTTGTCAGGCCTTCCCTCGCGAAGGTCTGTGAAAGCAGTAAAAGTTTAAAGAAAAAATAAAGAAACAGTTCAAATATTCGTCATCCATTCCAAGTTAATCTCGAAGGAAGCTTGGTGGAAGGATGCAGTGTGCTTCTATGCTGCAACGCAGTTGTTTTCGTTAAACTTTGGGACTTTTCCTTTCGAGCTCATTCCCGTTTTGTCGCTCAAAGAGACTGAACTTCCAAAAATATGATTATATTTTTTTGAAAGTGAATATGCTTAAAAAGGCTTTGTTCCACAATGGAGTAGCTGGAATAGAAATAATATAAATTGAATACAAAAATAAAATAAAAACAATGAATTAAATGAATATTAATAAGTAAACTATGAAATAACAAAAACATGAATTCAAATACAAGACATGCCCGTAACTAGAGCTCTAATGGATCTGTTCTAACTGAAATCCTGCGTTGATCAGTAGTAACCCAGCGGGAAATTTGGTCAGGCCTCCCTAGGAGATGAATGTGGAAGCAGTTTCTATTGCTTCCAAGTTAATCGCTTGTCCGCTTGGTGGAAGCAGTGCTATGCTTTCCGGTATTCTGCTTTCCCCATCCTGTTCTACAACATGCAATCTTTCCCTTTCGTACCTACATCCACATATCGCCAAGTGGGAACCCAAGCATCTCTCCCTATCATGCCTGATCCGTTTTACATGGCGGAGGCGCTCCTTCCCAGCGGGAAATGGAAGCATACCATGATGCATGCTGTACCGATTCCCTGGAAGGTATGGATGCATTCCTCTTAATTAGACACTTCATAGGACATTTACGTGTGCATGTCCTTGGGAGCAAGCAGTTAAAGCTTTTTGGTGGGCTCCCTCCTAGATTCCTGGGAAGCAACGCGGGATGCATGCCTCTTCATTGGACACAGGAAGCAATTGAAATTGAAATTAGGGAAAATAGATTTAAAATAGCTTCAAAGGGGTCAAAATGGCACTGAAAAAATGTTTTTTTAATATTTGCATGATTCTCAATAAGCAGAAAGAGATATTAATTGACGCTTTAAAAAAACTGCTGCACTTCATGATCTTCACAGCATAAAAACTCAAACGAGAATGATGTAAGCGTCGAGTCTCTGGTTTTCTGTCGAGGTGCGGTTGGTTTTGGTAGGGTTTTGTCAGCGGTAGCGTGTGAAAGAGAGCAGAGGAGTGCGTAAAGGAGAGAGTAGGAATGTTGTGTGAGAGGAATTATGGTGTAGAAAAGATGAAGTGCTAATGGTTAGCTTGTTATCATTGGCGTGAAAAGAGCGGGTGATGATAACTTTGCGAAAGATCCGAACGAAGATGATAAGAAAGCTAAATTTGGATTTGTTTACTAACAGAGAAAACCTTATCATGTAGCATGTCGAAGAAGAAGAAGAAGAGAAGGAAGAGCCATGATCTTGAAAATTATTTCGCGAGTCATAAAGATAACACAAAGTTTCATGAATTGCATGAGGTCAAAACAGCTGTATACAGAAATTAAATTGACGGAGCCGGGTATAAATTAAAATAAAATAATTAAAAGATAGAGTTTTCCTTCTTACCCTGAAGGCGCACTTCTTGACAAGACGTCAAGAACAATTTACCTTTTTCCAACCGAAGTTGGAAATTAGGCTCAAAAATGGTCATGCATCTTAAGGCTAAGGTGTTAACTTTACTTAAACTACAATGTTAATATGTCTTAAGTTTTAATTGTAAAAAAAGTGTTATACATACCTTCATAAATCTAATGATGATGGAAATGGTTAAAGTCGCTTATCTGACGCGGCGTTTTTATTTTCTCCAAAAACCACGACGGTATAGAAAAAACAAAATTTCCGCCATCATGCGTCGTTAAGTATTGACCGATTTGTCTCATTAACTCAAAGCGCTTTACCAAGCAGATCCATTTTTGCTTCAACGATCTTATCGAAACGTGCGTAGAGAAATCATAATCCGTAATGGCGTTTAACAGCTTAGACGTACTCTATTTATTTATATTTGCTTTTAAAACAAGCCATTTTTCCCCCCTTCCATTTCTTTCGGCAGTTCTGCTTTCTTGCGAAACTGTTATAATAAAACTTTGATAAATAGTTATTAACAAATCGTAGTAAAAAACGAGCGGGAGGCTTTCAATCAATAATTTTATTTATTAGTGCGTATAAATATATATTTATACAATTTTGTACAGCGCAACCAATGTAACATCCGACGTTGCCATGAACTTGAAAACTTTTAAGCTCGGTTAATTTAGGTATTTCCAGCTGTATTATTTCGGTGCTTGGGAGGTATTTTCTGAGGAAATTTTCTTTTACTTCCCCTTTGACATATATTTTGCTGTTAGTAAAACCTTCAAATATATCTGGCAAGGAGTTGTAAACAATGTTGCCACCCTCCCACTGTAGACCGTTAATGCTCTGTATGTCATGATGAATTTGTTGACGGGCTTTTATTGTCAGTTCCTGCTCCGGGTACGGAGGTAAAAAATGGTAAAGCGTTGGAGAAACTGTTCCAAAAGGAAGAATCGCGAGCTCTTTAATGAAATACTGCGCGTTATTTCCGACAATAAATTGAATATCGAAAATAAATTTCTCCATGTTCCCTCCTGGAAATAAAAATGCAAAATAAAACTGCATTTCTCCTAGCATAAGTATAAGTATTTATATATTTCTGAGCATCTAAAATTTAAAGTTGTGCAACAATGTTGCACAGATAAGAACGGTATTTACAATTAAGTGTTTTATAAGCTTTTAAGTTTTTCCCGCTATGCCTGACAGATAACAAAAATAAAAAGTTAAGTATTAAGATCCGCTTTAAAATTAAATCAAAAATCTAAAGAACGAGCTTGTGCAACAATGTTGCACAGATAAGAAAACTGAAAAAGTAAAATATTAAAATGCATTACTTAAGCATTTTTATATATACCTACTAAAACAAATATAGAATGATCCTATCTGTTTTATGCAAGGTAAGCATATTTTTATCTGTTTTGATTAAGTATTTTAACAAACTGACAAATAACAAATTTAATGCTTAGTAAGCTTTTTTATCTTCTATCTTCTATATATATCAAAATGAATGTTTGTCTGTATGTCCTTTATAGAATCGTAGACTATGCATTTGATCATGTGACGATCTTTAGCAAAGTTGTGGTGCATGAGCCCACGAAGGTTTCTGAGTTGGTACGACCAATTTTCGACAGATGGCGCCACTGTCATTCCAGTGAATTTCATATATTGCCGTGACAGTTTATGCTGATATATGAAATTCATTGGAATGAGATGATGATGAGATGAGATGAGATGAGACGAGATGAGATGAGATGAGATGAGATGAGATGAGATGAGATGAGATGAGATGAGATGAGATGAACGAGACGAAACGAGACGAAAATTTTCTTTTTTTCAAACAAATAAAATGTATTTCTTTTTTCAGCGTAGTAGCACACGCCGGGTATTCGCTAGTTACATATAAATAATAGATCGAGCGCAAAACGTTTACCCGGCTGTGTTTAAGTAATTTAAACGCTGACAAGTTTTTAAATTTTAAAAAATTTTATTGTTTGTGTGGTGATGTATTACGCACATGACTGTGACAGGTATATTATTAATAACCCTTTAAGTAAGTAAAGCAGTGTGCTATTTTGTGTATAATATTTAAAATAAAAATCTTTACATTAAGATAAAACACAACTGTCGCTGGAGTCCGGAGAGGAGATATCAATTAAAGTGCCCAAAAACACCTTTTTACTACAACAGGCTCACAAACGTATTATTATTTCGGGCATAGTAACGATCCCACAAATATCGAAAAAATGGAAATGCAGGGTGTACAAAACGTTAATATTGGTACGGCAATTGGTAGAAATTTTACTTCCAACCGAAAGTCACTAGCAAATAGGCTGTTAAATAACCCCCTGCATGCATATCCCCACAAAAATTTGGATACATTTGTGGCTACTTCACCACAACAGGAAAATAACACCAGATGGCGAAATGATCGTTTCACACCATCTGACGCCAGCGCCACGCCTCATAAGCGAACCAGGAAGCAATACTTACATCCGAGCGACGAGCCGGCAGTCTTCTTCTTCTGATTTTTGCTGTCAAAAAGTACAAGTGTAAATCAACGCCATTGTTGGTAACAAAAATAGAACTGAATAATTTGTGTTCATTATAGCAGTTTGACAAAATAAAGTAAGACATTCCCAATTTGTTACTCAAGCGCATTTCATTTAAGTGGAGCGACACATATTACCCCACCCCCCTATAGCAAGCAGAACAACAGACAGCTGCACTAAGGGCGACAAATGAGAGAACGCCAGCGAACGAGGTATCTGTGGTGACAGGTTACAGCCACAGACTTCCAAACTTTTGGAGGCCGAAGCCCGACCTCTGGTTTGCCCAAATAGAGGCGACGTTCCGAAAGAAAAATATACGTAGCGACAGAACAAAATACGATGCAGTAGTGGAGGCATTAGATGAAATAGCAATTTGCGAAGTTTCTGATATTATCAGAAATCCTCCAGAAGAAAATTCTTACGACACATTAAAAACAAATCTCATAAAAAGGTTTACAGATTCATCGGAACGACAGCTACACAAACTTCTATCCGAAATTGAATTAGGGGATAAAAAGCCTTCTCAACTTCTCAGGCACATGAGAGATCTGGCAAATAACAAGGCATCAGATGATTTGATACGTACAAGATGGTTGGCATTGCTACCAAACAACGTCTGTAACATACTGAGAGTCTGCCAAGAAACCACATTATCAGGATTGGCGGATGTAGCAGACACCATAATGGAGAATAATACTTTTCCCAATGTATTCGCATTAAGCAACGCAAACAATAAAATCAAGCCTGACAAGTGGACAGAGCGACGTGACAATAACATTGAGGACAGAGTGGCACAGCTAGAGAAAAACATGGCTGAACTTACGATAGAGGTAAGGAATTTTAATACCCGATCAAATGAGAAATACAGGTCGAAATCTCGAGGACGTTCTCGATCAAGAACAACTTCAGGTGAAGAGTGCTACTATCATCACAAATTTGGCATTAAAGCGGTACGATGCGTAAAGCCGTGCTCTTTCAGAACACCCAACAAGCAGGAAAACTGAGAGAGCTGTCGTCCACAAATACAACGGACGGCAGCGATACAAAAATAAACAAAGAATATCGCCTGCATATTTATGATAAGACGACGAACTATAAATTTCTAATCGACTCTGGCTCGGTAGTGTCTGTCATTCCCAGACCTACAAATATAAAAAATAATAAAGCATCACAATTTAAACTATTTGCTGCAAATGCAACAGCGATAAGCACTTATAGACGACACACACTAACAATTAACCTTGGTTTGCGACGTGAATTTAAATGGTCATTCATACTAGCCGATGTAAAAACAGCCATCATTGGAGCGGATTTTCTGTCACATCACGGCTTACTAATTGATTTAAAGGCACACAAGTTACTGGACCCGCTAACATCAATTACCACTCCAGGAGAAGTTATGGAAGCTTCAATGTATGGAATCTCCGTGATGGACACAAGTCTTACAAATGCAACTGAACGAACAGGCAAGATTCCCCAGCTACTCAAACAATACATCGACATCACAGGACCATCAAAACAATCACGCAGAGGAAATAAAAGCAACGTCGAGCATACCATACCAACAAAGGGTAATCCAGTTTCAGAAAGGCCCAGGAAACTCGCAGGAGAAAAACTGAAAGCAGCTAGATCAGAGATCAACACAATGCTGGAGCAAAAGGTGATCAGACCTTCTAAAAGTCAGTGGTCAAGTCCTCTCCATATGCAGAGAAAAAAGTCAGGAAGCTGGAGGCCATGCGGAGACTATAGGAAACTGAACGATTTAACCGTACCAGATGGATATCCACCACCGATGATACAGGACGTATTCCAGAAACTCCATGGGAAAAAAGTCTTCACTACCATAGACTTAAAAAAAGCGTATCACCAGATACCAATGGCCAAAGAGGATATAGAAAAAACAGCCATTATAACCCCGTTTGGACTGTTTGAATTTTTGTTCATGCCATTCGGTCTAAGAGGAGCAACACAGACATTTCAAAGATATATGGACTCAATATTTAGAGACTTGGAATTTGCTTTCTGCTACATAGATGACATATTGATAATGTCAGAATCACACGAGAAACACTTGGACCACCTACGCATTGTATTTGACAGATTGAGACAGAATGAACTAACGATTAACATCAGCAAATGTACATTCGGACAGGCCGACCGCCGAAGTATCGTATATGGGATAAATCATCAACGAGAATGGGTACAAACCACCGAAGAAAAGAGTGGAGAAAATAATAAACTATCCGAAGCCGCAGAACATCAAAGAGTTGCGACGGTTTCTGGGTATGATAAACTATTATCGAAAACTCATCCCAGACGCTGCACGTCTTCAGGCACCGCTCAACGAGTATTTAAAAGAATCAAAAAAGAATGACAAAAGAAAGATCGACTGGACTCAACAAGCACAGAGAGCATTCATAGAATGCAAAAACAGCTTAGCCAACACTACCATTACAGCATTCTTGTCACCTTCAACACAGTTGGCACTTTCGACAGACGCTTCAGAATTCGCAGTGGGAGCCGCACTCGAGCAAAAGAGTGAGGGCGCGTAGACACCGGTCGGTTTCTTCTCAAGAAAATTGAGCAAAGCAGAAAGAAACTACAGTACTTACGACAGGGAGTTACTGGCAATCTTCGCAGCTATAAAACATTTCCAACACCTATTGGAATGTCGAAAGTTCATCATCGAAACAGACCACAAACCGCTCAAATATGCTTTCGCCCAAAAAGTAGAAAAAGCATCTCCGAGACAACTACGTCAGCTGGACTACATATCGAAATTCAGCACCGACATCGTATATGTAAAGGGAGGAGATAACGTGGTCGCCGACGCTTTATCAAGGATAAACGCCATAAATATGCCTGTGACACTCACTACACAGGACATACAGACAGCACAAGAAAAGGATGAGGAGCTGCAGAAGGTGCTAAGACAACATTCACCAATAAAAAAACTTCAACGTGTTTCAATCGAGCCACACATCAGCATTTTTGGTAGCGTTTCTACAGGTAGATTCAGACCATTCTTACCACGAAGCATTCGCAGAACTGCGTTTGATGAGGTACATGGACTGGCCCATCCAAACGGAAGAAACATCAGTCGTCAGCTGAAAGAAAAATACATCTGGCCTGGTTTGAGGAGAGACGTACTCAGATGGTCACGTGAATGCATTCACTGCCAACGTGCAAAAATACAACGCCACAACAGATTGCCACCCGAAAACATTTCAGTGTCGGACGCTCGATTTGATCACGTTAACATGGACATAGTAATCATGCCAAACGTTAACAACTACAGGTACTGCCTAACAATGATCGACAGATTTTCAAGATGGCCGGCAGCAGTACCATTAAAGGAAACCACGGCAGAAACGGTGGCAACAGCATTTTTGACCCATTGGATCAGCCACTATGGTACACCGTTGACCATTACGACGGATCAAGGACCACAATTTGAGTCTGCGCTCTTTAAGGCTCTAGCAAAATTTTTGGAAGCTAATAAAGTGAGAACAACGCCGTACCATCCCAGCTCTAATGGAATAATCGAACGATGACACCGCACGTTCAAAGCAGCGTTGATGAGCAGACCAGACAGACCGTGGACGGAGTTGTTACCTACTGTGTTGTTGGGTCTTCGGACGAGCTATAAGGAAGATATGAAGTCATCACCAGCAGAAATGTTATATGGAACATCATTGCGACTTCCAGGCGAATTCTTCATGCAGCAGGACACACCAGAGGAACCAAAAGCATTCATCGAGAGGCATCGAGAGCTGATGAGGAGCATGCGACCAACATCCACAAAACACCACGTCAAGTCACGCCTGTTTTTAATGAAGGACTTGCGAACATGTTCGCATGTCTTCATTAGATGTGATCACGTGAAGGCACCACTGGAACCACCATATAGAGGACCATTTAGAGTGGTGGAAAGACTTACAGACAGAATATATAAAATCAACGTGGAAGGGAAATACAGCAACATCTCGGTAGAGAGACTAAAACCAGCACACATAGTCAACGAGGGGACTACATCAGAAGCAGTAAAAGAAATGTTGGTCAACAATCAGAGAGACGCAACGGACCTTCCCAGTACTCATCAAGGGCGACACAAGGGTTCGGGACCAACAGGAGTTGTGAAGAGAGTAAGATTTCCTGACGAAATTACTTGGAGGGGAGTAGATGTGGCTACTTCACCACAACAGGAAAATAACACCAGATGGCGAAACGATCGTTTCACACCATCTGACGCCAGCGCCACGCCTCATAAGCGAACCAGGAAGCAACACTTACATCCGAGCGACGAGCCGGCAGTCTTCTTCTTCTGATTTTTGCTGTCAAAAAGTACAAGTGTAAATCAACGCCATTGTTGGTAACAAAAATAGAACTGAATAATTTGTGTTCATTATAGCAGTTTGACAAAATAAAGTAAGACATTCCCAATCTGTTACTCAAGCGCATTTCATTTAAGTGGAGCGACACATAATACCCCACACATCTACCTACAACCCTAATAATTCCTTGGCGCTGTATCCTCACAAAAATTTAAATACAACGCTTTTTCAACACGATCCTAACATCGGTTCTAATATTGATTCACAAAGTTATAGTAGTGCAAACCGGAAACCTATCGTCATCACAACCTGAAAATTCTACAGTAGGGGGTAATACCTGGAAAGTCGAGAAAACAGCTTTACAGGCAGACATAGATCAAAACTACAAAATATTCGGGAGGAATTTAAACAAAATATGCAGACACTAGTGCACGCAGTGAGGGTTTCGTTAGCCTATTAGCAAAAACTTACAAATGACAAATGCTAAAAAAGAAGAGCAAGATATTGAAGATGAGTCTGTAGAAAATGAGTCAGATGAATTTAAAAAGCCTGTTTTTAGTTCTACAATCGAATCTTTTTTTAATGGTACAGGTGCCACCGTTATACCTAAGGCTAATCTTGCCTGGCCATATTTATTTAATTTTATATTTAACCATTATGAGCAAAAAATAATAACATCTGAGCAATTAAAGAGTTTGCCTAATTTTCTTTATTTTTTAAAGAAAATAAGAAATGTGTTAGAAGGCTATGCGTTAGATTCGACACGTGTTACGGGTATAGAAATTCGTGGAGGTAAAGATTTCCAGGAATATTTAAATGCAAATTTAGCTATTTACAATGAGTATAAAGTTTATTTAGAATATAAGTATGGCAGACTAGTTTTTATTATACAGCCAACACAAGATTATGAAAGCCATTCAACACCATCTGAACGCGCCACCCCGAACGCAGCCGTACAACCAAATAATAAAAGTAGCACACAGGAATATTTACCCACAAATGGAAGAGGTACGTAACATTTACATTTATAATTATAGTATTTTTATTTTACGTAAACTTAAGCACAGTCGAGATAATGCACAGGGGATTAGAAAAAAACCCAGAAGTACAAGTTGCTAACGCTAACATCACCAACTTAACTACACCTGTCTTGTTACAGGACGTTAATCTAGAGAACCTCCAACCGATAACTCTAAAAAGCCCCCTACAATGCTGGAAGCAAAGGCCTCTACATCTGTAATGGATTTAAACACCACCCTTATTGAAGCGTCTGCAACAGCTGCCGCTAATGATGCACTTGTTGCCAGTACTACTGAAAAGCCTACTACAACAACAACAATAGCAGCGTTATTATTACAAGAAGATGGAATTCCGGAAACAGCAATTTTAAAATTACTTGCTATTGATGTTATCTGTATATACATATATAATTCTACTGTACGTGTGTATGTCATTGAACTCCTCCTAAACGGCTGGACCGATTTGAATGAATTTTTTTGTATGCGTTTGGGTGGCGCCCTGGATGGTTTAGATTCAGAAAAAATTAAGAAAATTGCGCGGATAATTGGAAAATTTCAGAAAACTGTTAACGAGCTCAGTCGATTCGGTAGAGCGTTGGACTTTTAATCCAACGGTTCGGGGTTCAAATCCTGCTCGGGCAGAATCACTTTTTTTCATTTTTTACACCGTGGGGGTGTACGTGGGAGTAGATGAAGGAGGAGTTGAGGAGGTGTCCGTGGGAGAAGATGAAGAAGGAGTTAAGGGGGTGTCCGTGGGAGAAGATGAAAGAGAAGTTGTGGGGGTGTCTGTAGGAGTAGATGAAGGAGGAGTTGAGGGGGTGTCCGTGGGAGTAGATAAAGGAGGAGTTGTGGGGGTGTCCGTGGGAGTAGATGAAGGAGGAATTGTAGGGGTGTCCGTGAGAGTAGATGAAGGGGTGTCCGTGGGAGTAGATGAAGGAGGAGTTGTGGGGGTGTCCGTGGGAGTAGATGAAGAAGGAGTTGTGGGGGTGTCCGTGGGAGTAGATGAAGGAGGGGTTGAGGGGGTTTCCGTGGGAGTAGATGAAGGAGGAGTTGAGGGCAGGACAACGTCTGTCGGGTCAGCTAGTAGACTCTAAATTAATAGATTTTACCATTTTAATCACCGATAAACTGTTTTCTCAAAAGTTTTGTTTAAGAATAGTTTTTGAGCCTTATATTAACACCATGCCGGTACCTGACGGATTAATTACAATTGCTATTCTCGATGAAGCTGGTTTAAACCGTCGCGTGCGAGTAGATGCTCCTAAATTGTTTTTGACAGATAATAATTTTCGGGTTAAACTTCTAAATCTTTTAGCTGGAGTTTATATTTAATTTTATAGGTTGTGTATTTTAATATATCCTTGTAAGTTTACAAATTTACCCTGTTGGTAAATATTTGAATATAATAAGCAATTTAGAAAAATTTTTGCACGTATTAACGCTTGTTCTTATCTCTACGACATTGTATCGCAAATTGTTTTTAAATAATTAAAAATAAATTTTATCAGAGCAAATAAATCTGGTGATTTAAAAATGAGTTTTCCTTCCTACCCAGAAGGCGCGATTCTTGACTGGAAGTCAAGAACAATTTACCCATTCCAACGGAAACTTGCGTTGGAAATTAGGCTCAGAAAAGTCATGCATCTTAAAACTAAAGCATTAACTTTAAACTACAATGCTAATTACAAAGTTTGATTTTCTTAAAACCGTAAGGATACGTGTGGTAATTATCTACAACAATTCTTTTATTAAAAGTAAAGCCTAAATGTTTTTCTTGATTTTCCGAAAGTACAATTCCCGGACGCTTACGTTTGATTTTTTTCTCGTCACGGCTGTAGTGAAAAGCCGTATCAGTGTCAGTTTTCCCGGTAATCTTAGATTTAAAGTTTTTGAAATTGATAACGTTAGAGTTCTTAAAATTTATTACTATGCCTTTACATTTGTTTTTATTTCCAAACTATACGTTTTTGGCCCTATAGTAACAAATTCAGATATAAATGCGTTTGGGCCAAAACCTTCTAGTTCGTCAGTTAAATCACGCAAAAAAATGCTACTTTTGACCACAGGGGCGTTATTTTTATCTTCCACAAATATTAAGCTATCTGTATCACAATAAAGTATATTGTCCCTGACTTTTCCATCGCATTGTAAATTTTTAACCTAGCAAACGCTGTTGTGTAAGCACCAATAGGAATATTTATATGCGGTAGTAAATCTGGGGGCACGGTAGTGCCCCCGCCAAGACGAGCCAAGCGAAGCGCAAGGGCACTACTTACCTTTTCTCGAAACGCTTCGTCGTTTTTTTGAACTCTCATAACTTTGCTTTGGATAATGCTAAATAGTCTAAACGTGTGGCTTGGCCGTTTTGCTACCGTCACGAAGATTTCATAGGCATTCGTTCATTGGGTGTGAAATAAAACGGCCAAGCCACACGTTTTGACTAAAATGTAGAATTTGTGAAGGTAGGCCTGGTAAAGTTAGGGCGCATAGATCAAAAATCTTGGCTCTACATGAGATCTGACCACTTTTTCATATATTTTGAGTAAGGTGTAGTGTAGAGCTTGTAGGTTTAGAGCGTGCAGTCTTTAGAGCTTGGTTTTATACGAGATCTGATAACTTTTTCACAGGGTAAGCTACGTAGACTCGTCTTGGCAACATTTTTACATGAAAATGTTTTTGGTGGGATTAAGATTTTCTTGTATATACTTCCAATTTATCCACATGGTATTATCTTCATTAACAGGGTAACAGAAGCAATTTCTATCCCGGGAGATTCGATAAAATCAGAAAAGTCTTTAAAATTATTAACAACTTTAGTATATGTTCTGTCCTCCCTTTGAGCAAATTTACCCCAAAGAGAATTAAGGCAAAGTTTTGCAACATTTCGCAGTCCGGCGTTTTTAGCAATTTTGTCTTTGCGTAAAAGAATGTTTTCTCTACTTTCAAAGGACTTCAAAAAGCTAAGTTTATCTTCTTCTGTTTGAAGCGCGCTACCCCAGCCGCTAGTTTCCTGTTTTGTTTTAAAAAATGTGTTTACGTATTCGGTGAAAAGTCCGCCAGTTTTTGTGACAGGGTCATATACCGTATAGTTATATTCCCAAACCTTTATTTTATACCCTTTCTTAACAGCTAATACTACTTCAGGTATAATCCAAGTTCCAGAAATTTGTCTTTCTTCTTCCGTATGCATGCACCCGGAAAGTTTTTTTAACTCTGCACATTTTCTGCAAAGGGTAAAATATAACTTTTTAATATATCTATAAGGTAGTACAGGTAAAAATAAATTGTTAGGGGGTATAATTGAACACAAAATAAAACCGTGCATATTTAACACATTTTCTACCAAAGGTATGTTATCGTTTCTATAAATTGTAGGATGACCTACAGGGTAGGGAGAATACTTGTTTATATGTGGGTATAAACTAGTAAAATCGAGATATCTAATTACTTCATTATCTTCGACTTTTTTGAGTGCCCTAAAGCCCTCAGTCCGACCGCCATAAATGGCATCACGCGAATTCAGTGGCAAGGCAATTTGAGCAACTTCTTCACATAACTTCTTTTCAGTATCTGGGTTTTCTTTTAAAAATTTCTTGAATTCACATTCCCATATGTGCACTAAATTGTAGCCACTACTTTTAATCGTGTCAATTCGCTTCATCGTAGCTTCATATCTTTGGTTTAAAGTGTCAGTATTCTTACATTCAATGGCACTAGTTGACCGAACTTTAAAACATTCCTGACAGCCATGGTAAAAACACCCGAAAAATTCATAAACGGTGTTTGTTTTAAGATTAAAGCCATCAACTCTCAGTCCTGGTTTTTCCAACTTCGCCTCCCCTGTATTACTTGCACATTGAATGTTATTGTTAGCTTTCGAATTTCCAAAAGCCAGCCATTTTAAAGAGCTAAGTGAATATGCCTTAGAATTAAAATAACAATTTTTCGGCATTACTCCTAAAGTATTTTCTATCAAAAAGTTTTTTCGAAAAGTAAGCATGCATGCTGATGCGATAGTTAATTGCTGCGTTCCATTGGGCCTGGCAAAGTACTAGTACACATGTGTTCGCTTTCGTTTGCTCAGTGTGGACCCACCTTAACGTGATTTTTAAGTTCAAAAACTTCAGGAAATTTTGCAATTGAAAACGGTAAAAAATTTAAAGAATCAATAAAAGAAATATTCTCACAGGACATTTTAATAATTTTTGTCCCGTTCATTATCGGTTTTATAACCAGTTTTCTGCTTAGAAGTTCAGAAATCAGAAAATGCCCATCGTATCCTTGCAAATTGTGCGCAATGCAATACACATTTGTGATAGAAGGCCGATGAGTAAGACAGTAATCAATAAAGCTTTTCACAGCAGTACTATCATTATTATTTTCAAAAATGTGCTGTCGATCACCACACACATTACATTTATTTGCAACTGTCGATCACCACACACATTACATTTATTTGCAATATTTAAATTTTTATGACATAAGTAGCACACCTGTTGTGCTACAATTAAATTTACGACATGCAAGAAAGATTTTCCCTTTGTATCATAGAGTGTCTTGAGTTGTCTCCCAATCAAAAAATATAATTAAATATTTTTGATTAATTTTTCCTCGGTATTTTTTGATATAACACCTGTGATCCTGAGGAACAACTTTAAAACATACTTGGCAAAACTATTCGTTACAAACATGTTGTTCTCTTCCTCGGCTAGAAAAATTTAGGAATTTGTTACAGATTTTACATATTTTAAATGTGTCGCAAACCGTCTTCTGTTCAATTTTATTAAGAAGATGATTGGTAAAACACGCATCACCTCTAAAAGTGCGATTACATTTGTCACAAATTTTTACGGTGTTGATAAATAAACAAGGTGGTGTTGCTTGACAATAAGAACATTGTGAACACACCTATGACTTTTAGGATTGTAAACTTTATCACAAAGATCACAACAGTGTTTTATGTTAAAAAAACCTGTAAGTGATTTTATTACATAAAAATGTTCCTGAGTTTTGGAATAATTAATACAAGTAAATTTTGGATTCTGAACCGGGCTCGAAGGGAACTTTAAAAATAATAGATTCTGAATTATTTAAATCATCAAAAACCACAATTTGGCAGTCGTTTAACGCTTTTTGAAACTTGTATAAGTCTTGTAAAACACATCCTTTTACGTTATTAACACAAACTTTTGCTAATTTACAAAGTTTTTGTGCTACCCCACTTAAATTTTTCTTTTGTTGTCCGTTTTTCGCGACTTCAACGGCGTAACAAATACTGCGTGAAGACAATAGAAGTCATTGCTTTTTCCGACATCAATAACACTGGTCTTCCTTAACAAAACCTCCTTTTCTTCTAAGGTCTTTGAGTTTATTTTTGAACCTCCATAAGGAAAATTAACAATGTTTGCAATAACTTGTAAAACATCGTCTGAAAGAAATATCGCATTAGATTGATTAACATTTGAAATTAACCCTAGAATATATTCACCATTTAGTTGGTCTACAGGTCTTAAGCTTGACCATATTGGTTTTACATGTGGTGAATTCGGGGGAAAAATCGACATACTTATTTTGCTCCCTGTTATACAATTTTTTTTTATCTCCCGAATAACATCATCGAAAGCATTTTGGAGCTTTTCGGTAATATTTTCCTTTTCACAATCAACGCCATTAATTTGGAAGACAAATTTAACTCCCTCGACATGAAATTTGTGAAAAAATGTCGTGTTTTTTGATATAATAATAATTTTTTCTGCATGGCCACTACGCGATTGAACTGTATGAAAAAAATTATTAAAACCTGTTGAAGTAGAAGGTTCATTACGGTCGTTAGCTACGCACAAACTGTCATTTTCAGTATTTATGTTTAAAAATCTCACGAGCGTTCTTAAAAGCATTGTCATTAAATTGTATGTTATACAACATCGAACTCTTGATTAAAATATTTGCTAAATTATACTTGTCTTCAAGAGAAAATGACACTTTTTGCTTTGCAATTTCGCTAAAAGCGGCATTTAGTGTTGGTAGAAACAAATCTTTCCCTAATAATAAGCAGCTATTCAAATAATTTATATACATTTATTTAAATTACAATATAATTTATATAAAATAAAATAAAATTTTTTCTTTTTACAACAGTGTTACTTCAGTTAACTAACACCTTTGGTTTTTTATTATATTCTATAAAGCCAACAGTCTTTATATCGGCTTTATAAATTTGGTCAGAAATTGATTCTGGCACGTTGTCCGGTTCCGTTTCTAATATGTCTTCCTCTTCAGAATCTGTTTCAAAAACAAATCCCTCAATTTTTCGGTATTTGCTTAAATCCCGTCTCTGTTCAGTTTTATTTATTTTTTGTGTGCCTTTTAATCTTGAATTCTCACGACTTTCTTTTACACTTTGTGTTAAGAATAAGTATTATAAAACGTTACGCTATTTAAAAAAAAATTAGCAATACTTACGGTTATTTTTTAATTTTCTGGACTTTTCTACAAAAATTAAAATTGATATCAAAATACCGCTTCCGATCAAAATAGAGCTCCCAATCACTCGCAAAATTGCACTAAAAATAAAAAACACGATCAAAAATCCTGCGCTCACAAAACTTGTTGCACTCACTGCAAAAATTCATAAAACTGCCTGCATCAAAAAATATACTGCGTTCACGAAACTTGGTGCAATCTTAAACACTCACTTAAACACTCTGCTTAAAAAAAACATACAGCGTTCACAAAACTTAATGCAATCTAAAACACTCACTTCACGAATTCACAAAACTGCCTGCATCAAAAAAACATACAGCGTTCACAAAACTTAATGCAATCTAAAACACTCACTTCACGAACTCACAAAATTGCCTGCATCAAAAAACATACCGCGTTGACAAAACTTATTTCGATCTAAAACGCACTTTACTAATTCACAAAACTGGCTGCTTCAATTCAAAATGCTTACTTTTGCGACTTTCCACTTCACCCCCGGTTGATATACAATCATTGAACAAATAATCTACCCCGATACCTCAAAAATTTAGGAAAAACGAAAACCAAAAATTAATCAAAGAACTTGATTCTTTTTGCGAGTCTATTAATATTTACTTGCATGCACTCCTCATTATCTAGACAGTACCATTTGTGAACAAATAATCTGTCCCCGCAACGTCTTTAAGATTTAATTGGAAAATAAAAAATCAAAAAGTAATCAAAGAACTTAATTCTTTGCTTGCATCAATTAATATTATCAAGTATGCACTCCTCATTTACTCATTATCTAGAGTCTAGACAATGTCATTTGAAAACAAATAATCTGTCCCGCAATGTCTCAAAGATTTAATTGGTAAATAAAAAATCAAAAAGTAATCAAAGAACTTAATTCTTTGCTTGCTTTGATTAATATTTACAAGCATGCGCTCCCTCATTATCTAGAAAATGTTATTTTTAAACAAATTATCTCTTCCGCAATGCCTCTAGTGTAAGAAAATTAGTTCAAAAATAGGCAAATAGACCGAATAATTGGTGTAGTTTTGAAAATTGGTACAGTTATTCCTTGAGGTGTCTTGATTAACATACTAAAAATCTTTGCGGGTGGGGGTGGTGTTGGGGGTGGGGGAGGGGTTTGAATGTCACTTTTTCGAGGTTTTTGTTCATATCTCGAAAACTTTTAGAAATATCATTACGATTAGTTCTACGAAAATTAACTACATAAAATTTCCAACAAATTAGATTATATTCATTTTTACTGTAGGATCTATACTTAAGGTGCTATAGGCAATTTAAGTTGGCAAAAATAAAAGTATACTCACACATCTGTAATTCTGATGTTCTTGAAAACTTTACGCGGCTGCGCCACGATATCGCGGCTAAATTGTTACCGTCTCCGTCGATTTAAATGAAATGGAAGATAATAATGAATAACACAGCTTTCCTGTATAATGCATAAGAGCTTTTATAAAATTAATTTTTTTACTTAAACAGTTCGTACACGCTCCTAGGCAGCCGTTGCAAACAAGACTGCAATTGAGGAGCTGGCGAACAAAACGGTATAATTACATAAAATGAAATTTTTCAGGAGCAGTAAAAAACTGAATGACATACTTACAGTGAGCTTTTGGCGGCGGTTTTAATTTATCTATATGTAGTTTGAAACTTTATTCGACATATGTTAAATCCAGATTGCTATGTCTAATACAACGGAAGATATTTAAATTTGTAAAATGCAATTATGCCGTTTTGTTTGCAATCGGTGCAATTATTACGTTTTTGATTGTCACGAATGCAATTAAGCCCTTTTGATTGCTAACAATAAGTTTTTTGTGAGTTAGGTTAGGTCAATCTAAAAAAAAAAACAGTTTAATTCGTTTAGTTATTACTACATTTCTTAATCAACAAAAAAAAAAAATCTTCTTCTTTAAAAAAAATCTAATCTAATAAAAGTTTCACTTTAAAAACAAAAAAAAAGGTCACTTAATCCATTTTGATTGACATCTTGCAAATTTGTATGAAAATTATTCCGTTTTGAACGAAAACGCGCTCGCTTATTCAATGCTGTTGAAGCTTTATTGTAATTATACCATTATGATCGAAACCATGAACTTTGGATGCAATTTTAACCCTGTTTTAGGAGGTTTTTATTGAAAATGAGTTGAGATTCAAATTCAGCGGGCCCAAAACCTCCGGACCGTAAAAAAAAAAGGATTTTGACCGGAGGTGTAATTATACCGTTTTGTTCGCCAGCTCCTCAATTAATACCGGCTTTTCGACATCCGCATTTTGCAGAACAGTCATGCATGCAGCGGCAAAAAATGGAACTCAATACGTTGTCAGGAGCGGGAGGGTCCAAGGTAGTGACTGGCTCTAAGTTTCCATCAGCGCCTCGCTTCCAACCCCACATTTCTGGAGGCAGTTGGTTCCCTAACCACTCTTGTACTTGGTGGTACACCCGAAAAGCGTGATATTTCGCTGACCCTTCAGCAGGAGGGGGAGAAGATAGATCAGGTTTGAGCTTGGTACTGCATTTAAAAAAACATGAGTATCGATAGCGGTTAAGATCTGTCTGAGTACAGGGTGCCCGGTACACTGTCAGAAACATCCTTTCTCCTGATTCTTCTATGGCTTCTGGAGTTGATGTTGGGTTATAGAAGATGGCTGCTATATCCTTCATTGAGGGCTTTTGTTCAAAATTCCAATTACAAAAAATATCCATTGCTTGTTTTGAATATCTATTCCGTAAAACTTTGCGGTATGTTCACGTAACGGTCAGCAAACATAAAAATGGTAACAATTTAGCCGCGATAACGTGGCGCAGCCGCGTAAAGTTTTCAAGAACATCAGAATTACAGATGTGTGAGTATACTTTTATTTTTGCCAACTTAAATTGCCTATAGCTCCTTAAGTATAGGTCCTACAGTAAAAATTAATATAACCTAATTTGTTGGAAATTTTATGTAGTTAATTTTCGTAGAACTAATCGTAATGATATTTCTAAAAGTTTTCGAGATATGAACAAAAACCTCGAAAAAGTGACATTCAAACCCCTCCCTCACCCCCAACACCACCCTCACCCTCAAGGATTTTTAGTATGTTAATCAAGAACCTCAAGGAATAACTGTACCAATTTTCAAAACTACACCAATTATTCGGTCTATTTTAATTAATTTTCTCAGGCTACTCAAAGATTTTAATTGATAAATAAAAAATTAAAAAGTAATGAAACAGTTTGATTCTTTGCACCGGGGAAAAAGAAATTACAAAAGTAAACAAAGAACTTGATTCTTTGCATGTTTGTCTAAGTTCCTCTAAGCGGTTGAACGACTGGCAAAAACGCTTTTGTTTTTTATTATTTCTCCGAACGGGGAATTTTACAACAACGGAACGCCCTGTCCTCACCGATAAGCACTGTGCTAAAATTTTATTTTTAGCTTTAGATACATCCCCCCCAAGCCCAAGTTTTAAACTATTTGGCCTTTGTGTCGTCCAGGAAAGGCTAGGGAGTATAAATACCGAACATTTACCCTAAGAAATAACAGTCTTACAGGCAACCAGAAGTGTCGCAAAAAATGGAAGGGAAAGGTGAGTTTTAGAAGCAAAGATAAATAAATAAATATTTTCATAAACATTAACTATTCTTCCCTACGCTTGTTCCGATAACATCGCTGGAGGAAAAAACACTGTACTTGATAAAGGAGTTTAAGTTAATGAAGACAAAGTACGGGCTGAAATTAACGGTACATTTGACTGACGGAACTTTTGTTTTTCTACCCCCGAGGTTTTCAGAGAAAATAAAAACGCAACGCCAGATTGACGACCTGAACCATATGCATCATCATTACCTGGTTTATCAGGGTAAAGATAACGCCAAAGGCGGATTTTTACAATTAAAATTCGTCCAACAGAAATAAAGTAAATTTATTTTTGTAATTTTGGCAATTTATTTCTATACAGAAACAGAACCGTAATAAATACATTTTTTCTGTAATTTACTATGAAAAAATCTTCTTTTATTTCCCCAACACGGCTCCTTCAATTTATTTCTGTATACAGCTGTTTTGGCCTCATGCCTTTCATGATACTTTATGTTATCTTTACATATGGCTCGCGAAATAATTTTCAAGATCATGGCTCTTCCTTCTCTTCTTCTTCTTCGACATGCGATATGATAAGGTTTCCTCTGTTAATAAACAAATCCAAATTTAGCTTTTTTATCATCTTCGTCCGGATCTTCCCCAAGTCAAGCGTGCACTGCAGCTTACAACATGTCAATCACCTCAAAGTTATCATCACCCGCTCTTTTCACGTCAATGCTAACAAGCTAACCATTAGCACTTCATCTTTTCTACACCACGATTCCCCTTACACAACATTCCTACTCTCTCTTTTACGCACTCCTCTGCTCTCTTTCACACACTACCGCTGACAAAACCCTACCAAAACCAACAACCGCACCTCGACAGAAAACCAATCTTTCCCTTTCGTACCTACATGGCCGTCAGCCAACAGGTACACAGGGGGACTCCATGTGTGCACAGGGGGATAACATGTAACACTCTGGTGTACGTGCCGTAACTGTGCACGCATGCCGTAACTGTGTACACTGCTGGTAGTGCGACTATACCCTCCCCGTGGGGGCGGCTGGAAACCGGCTACCAGTACGGTCATGTCTCTGCTGGGAGCGCTGGCTAATTGTAGTCGGGCGGAGAGAAGGATACTCTCTTAAATAAAATACCCTAATACAAGGTGGAACAGCATACGCCGAAGGATGCATGGCTAAGAGGGAGCTTGGTCGCTAGTATGCGGACTCTGGATAGCAGTCGCCCTCCAGTTTCAATTTAGACTTCCCGCATATCGGGCACGTGCGGGTGACTTATGGACCCGAAACTCTCGTGGGATCAACATATGGATAGTATGAATAACCCGAGACCCGATGCAGGTCATGCTGCATCAGCCGATGTACGCTTAGCGTCACCGGCAGAGAGCTTGCTGGCCAGTGGGTCACTAGCTACTTCCAGCTCTTGCAGTGGAGCCATTGGGCACAGTGCAGAAGTACTAGCAGAGAAGGCGAGCACGAGTGCCCCTACTCTGTCAACAGTCCCGTCAGAGGAAGAGACCTCTGACGCAGAATCCGTCCGCACCGTGGTACTGGACGGGGCTAGCCTGTGTTCGGATAGATCCGGACTCACGGCTATCGGCGCGGAGGTGGGCAACCTTACCATCAACGAACCGGGGTTCGTTAGGCTCACCAACGCGGAGCGCAAGCGATTTAGGAGGGCGGTAGCAGAGGGCCTCCCCAGAGCTAAGGCCCTGGAGATTGCCAAGGCAACACCTCCTAAGTCAGTTCCTAAGCGAATCCGATCGGAGGACAAGACCCCCGACCTTCCGGCTACCAAAAAGCCAAAGACCGCTCATGTGGGGCCGGTCAAAAAAGCCACCTACAGCCAGGTGGCTGGCAGCGTGAGGCTAGGCATCACATCGGCTGACATGGTCAATCGTCCCCTGACAGCAGAGCAGATGGCTCTTCTGCAGGAGGCGATCGTCGATGTCACGATCGAGCGTGCGGACGAGGGGGCCCGGCCGGAGTTTGAGGGGTGTATCCCTCGGGCCGGCTGGATCCTTCTTGTCTGCACCAACGCTCAGACAGCCGAGTGGGTCAGGAGCAACTTTGTGCACATTCGTGCCAAAAGCGCTCTTGACGTTGACCTAGTCGAGGGGGGTGACCTTCCTAGGACGCACATGGTCCGGGGTTACTTCCCTCAGAGTCTTTCCCTCACGAATGAGAAGGTGCTGGCCACAATTGGTGCGCAAAATGCCCTCTCAACGGCGCAGTGGAAGGTGGTGAAGAGGATTAACCATGGGGACCTGCTTCACCTCATTGTTGCCATAGACAGCAGGTCGATGGCAAAGTTAGCGGAGATGAAGGGCAGGATAGCCTACCGCTTCACTCACGTCAGGCTGATCCTCAAAGGTCCAACCAATGAGGATCAAGCTAAACGTGAGAAGAACAAACAGCCCGCAAAGAAGAAGGCAAGGGCAGAGGACCTTCCCATGGTGGAGTTGGCTGAAGGAAGGGCCGTGACAGCAGTGCCAATGGATGTTGCATCCACTGCTGGGCCCTCAACTAGTTGCGCCACTGGGCAAACTAGCGTAGTGAAGGCTTCCCCGACTCCCAAAGCTCTGGCCACCGGGCCAACAGCAAAGAAGGAAGGGAAGTCGGCCGGACTACAAAAGCCGCCTCCTAAGGGACAGCGGCCTCCTCCCAAAGGCAGGGCAAAGGGACCCCGACAAGCCACGGTTGCTAGGCTTGTCGCAAAGTCCCTTAAGAAGGAGAACTTCAAATGAGCATCATAAGGGTGCTCCAGGCGAACCTGCACCATGCCAAAGGGGCATCGGCCACACTCTGCAGGACCGTCGCCGATGAACAAATAACCCTTGCGCTCATTCAGGAGCCCTGGGTTATCAGTGGCCAAATCCGTGGACTCAACACCAGCTCAGGTAAGTTGATCTACAGCAGAGGAGAACTGACGCCTAGAGCGGCACTCCTGGTTGACAAAAGTGTCAACCATCTACCCATGACCAACTTCATTTCCAGGGACCTAGTAGCGATCTTGGTGGAGATCCCTACCCTAGGCGGCGTGCGGGAAATTGTTCTGGCTTCCGCCTACTTCCCTGCCGAGAGCGGAATACCGCCAACCGAGGTCCAGGAACTCGTCGCATACTGCCAGCGTGACAATCGACAGCTGATTGTGGGCTGCGACGCCAATGCACACCACACAGTGTGGGGTAGCAGCGGCATAAATGAAAGAGGTGAGTCCCTTTTAAAGTATCTGTCTAGCTGTAGCATAGATGTAATGAATAGAGGGTGCAAACCGACCTTCATCACTGCAGTCAGAGAAGAGGTGCTAGACCTCACTCTGGCCAGCAGAGCTCTGTCCGAGTTCATAGTGAACTGGCGAGTCTCTGACGAAGCGTCCCTGTCGGATCATCAACACATAAGATTCGACATCCCGGGACGTTCAGAACTCATAAAAAGTATCCATATTCCAAAGAGAACCGATTGGAATGCCTTTAGAGCATTAGTAAGCTCCAAGGCTAACATGCTGGTTACCAATGTCAGTTCTACTAGTGAACTGGATTTGGCTGCGGACCAGGTCAATGAAGTGTTAATTACCTCTTACCACGATAGCAACGTGGCCGTTCCAATCCAAGCGGTACGCAAGGTGCCCTGGTGGAACGAGCGGCTATCTGATATGCGTAGGCACGTCAGGAGGTTATTTAACAACGCGAAGCGTACTAAGCAGTGGGACATATATAGGTCCGCTCTCACTGATTACAATAAAGAACTAAGACGTTCTAAACGCGAGTCCTGGTGGAAGTACTGTGAGGGTATAGAATCTTTTCCGGTCGCAGCTCGCCTCCAGAAAGCGCTGGCAAAAGATGCCACAAATGGTGTTGGGCTCCTGAAAAAGCAAGATGGGAGCTTCACCGATTCACAACGGGAAACTCTGGAGTACCTACTACAGGTGCATTTTCCCGGTTCTACTATAGGGACAAGTGAGCCCACTCCTGCGGTCCTCGAGCAAAGGTTCGTACCTGACCGCAGGGCCCTCAGTAGGTCTGGTGTCATTTTTGACATGGACAAGGTTAGGTGGGCAGTGGCCTCCTTCCAACCCTTTAAAGCGCCTGGGGGGATGGGATATTTCCAGCTCTTCTACAGAACAGTCTGGAATCCATCCTAGACTCTTTGGTAGCCTTATTTAGGGCCAGCTATAGTTGGGGATATATACCATACTCGTGGAGGAAGGTAGTGGTAGTTTTTATCCCCAAGCAAGGCAACAGGCCGCTTGAGCTCCGTAAATCTTACAGACCAATTAGTCTAACTTCTTTCCGCCTAAAAACAATGGAGAGATTGCTGGACCTCCACATCAGACACAGTTTGGAGATGTCCACACCCCTCCATAGGACACAGTTTGCCTACTCTAAAGGCAAATCCACAGAGGCTGCCCTACACAGCCTCGTTGGCAAGATCGAAAAAGCTTTCCAATCCAAAGATGTGGCTCTGTGCGCATTTCTGGACATTGAAGGGGCTTTCGACAACACCGGATATGAATCAATCTCTAGGGCTCTCGTGAACAGGGGCATTGATTCCTATACGGTGGCATGGGTGTATGCCATGTTAAAAGAGCGTGACATCTCGTCCTCGTTGGGTGATACCTCTGTATGCATCAAAGCAATTAAGGGGTGCCCTCAAGGCGGGGTCCTGTCGCCATTGCTATGGTCTCTGGTTGTGGAAGGTCTGCTAATCAAGCTACATGAGCTCGGTTATGAGGCTGTTGGTTACGCGGATGACCTGGCAATCATAGTCGCAGGGAAATTCGACTCCACGGTTTCGGATTTAATGAGGTCTGCACTTCAAACAGTCACTGACTGGTGTGCCGGTGAGGACCTTTCTATAAATCCTTCCAAGGCTGTCCTTGTGCCTTTTACCAAGCGGTATCGACTGGATCTTGATCCAATCTCCGTTCAAGGCACAGTCATTGGGTACTCGGATGAAGTCAAATATCTGGGTGTTACACTCGATAAACGACTAAACTGGAGTGCCCATCTCAACAACACCCTAAACAAGGCTACGAGAGCCCTGTGGGCGTGCAGGAGGCTCTTTGGCAGAACCTGGGGTCTCAATCCAAAGATGATCCTCTGGTTATACAACACTGTTGTTAAACCCATAATCACCTATGCCGCCCTCATATGGTGGCCTAAGATTCGGCAGAAGACAGCAATTGCAAAATGCAATAAGTTGCAACGGCTGGCATGCCTCTCCATAACTGGAGCCATGCGGACCTGCCCCACACTTGCCATTGAGGCAATAGTAGGTCTTGCCCCCCTGCACATTTTCATTCTGAAAACAGCTGCAATTAGTGCTCTGAAGGTGCAGGTTACTTCAAACATGCCGTTGGCCGACGAAGGCCATATGAGCATTCTGAAGCAGATTCCAGATATCAGGGTTTGTCTCAAATCGAATCACATGATTAAGGAGCTTTGCTTCGGTAGGAGATTTAAGATCTCCATCCCCGAACGGACGAATTGGATTGGCGAAGGTCCCAATCTAGGTCGGGATAGCCTTAACTGGTACACCGATGGCTCGAAAACCGAGCTTGGTACTGAAGCAGGTGTCTATGGACCCAATACCACGGTCTCGATCGCAATGGGCGAATGGCCCAGTGTATTTCAGGCCGAAGTCCAGGCCATCAAAACCTGTGCCCAGATAAACCTTAATAAAGGACTTAAGGGCTCTACAATTAATATACTCTCTGACAGCCAAGCGGCGATTAGGGAGCTCTCCTCGTGGAGCTTTCGCTCAAGTCTCGTCAAAGAGTGCTTTGACTGCCTCCAACGCCTGGCTGCCACAAACAGAGTTACACTCGTCTGGGTACCGGGGCACTCCGGCGTTGATGGCAATGAGATCGCTGATAATTTGGCCAGAGAGGGATCCTCAACCAGGTACCAAGGCCCCGAACCCTACTGCAACATTGGCTGGTCTTCAGCCAAAACTGTGGTGGATAAATGGGCTAAATCAGTTCAAGTCTCGTACTGGAACGATGCTTCAGGGTTACGACAGACTGAGAAGTTTATCAAACCCTATGCGTATACCAACGCTACTGACCTGAGCAAATCGGATCTCAGGCTGCTGGTGGGTTACTTATCTGGCCACTATGGGGTCAGACATCACCTCAACAAGTTAGGTATGTCAATTGAGACAGAATGTAGACTTTGTCTAGAGGACGAATAAACCACAGCTCACATTCTGTGACTGTGCGGCACTGGCTCGGATTAGAAGTAGGACCTTCGGTAAAGGGTTTCTAAGCCCGGCTGAGGTCCGTAATTCTTCCGAGGGTGACCTTCTGGCTTTCCTTAGGGTAGCGGATCGTCTACTCCACTAATGGGGTTCTGGCACAAAAGACCGTCTGGTCGCAGTGCCTTCCGCTTGGGCGGTCCCCACCAATAAATAATAATAATAATAATAATTCGTACCTACATCCACATATTGCCAAGTGGGAACCCAAGCATCTCTCCCTATCATGCCTAATTTGCTTTACATGGCGGAGGCGCTCCTTACTACTAACCATGTTAAAGAAATGCGGAAAAATTTACTTGTCCTTCTTTATAGCTCGAATGAGAAAGTATTTCCTTTGTCCATTCCAGTCTAACATTTTCATTTATCTTCATTGTAAGTAATTGGTGTTCTTTCTGTACATCTTGTCGTATTGTTTTTAATTCTTCTGTATCTCGTTTTACTCGTTTACTGCTGCCTTCTTTTTTCTTTCATATTCAGGAATCGAAATTTCAGTGATTCCGACGCTCCAGTTTTAATTAATTTTGCATGGACGCGTTAGTTTATTTGTGAACTCGGACAGGGAGTTTTCAGAGTAGTAGTGTAAAGAATTGTTACTTAATAAACAAATGTAAAAATAATTTTCCTGAATACCGACCGGCATATTTTTTGTATTATTCTTTCCCAAGGAATGTCGGATATGCTTGAGGCTCTCTCTGTTTTAGTTTTTAAACGCTCACTTTGGCGAACTGGTTGTCTGATGGGAAATGCAAGCTCGTATTGTTTAGGATCCACCTGTGAGGGTCTTAATATAGACTGTTTAGAAGTTGTTAAATCGTGGAAGATTTACAAATTATTTGTAAGATAGGGTGGATCCAAGGGAATATGGTCGCCAAATCAAACTCGTGTTTAAAGTTAAATTGATTAAATTTAATTCCTAAAATTCACAAACAAAATTAATTCAGGCTCTTAACTCAGGATTCCATGAAGAAAAAAACTAAAAGGAGTTACAAAGTACATGAAATAACGAAATGAAAATGTCCAGATAATGAAAAATTAAATGAAAAGATCAAAGTCCAAATAATGAAAAATGACATGAGAAAAGTCCAAAAAAAATGAATGAAAGGAGTAAAGTCCAGATATTGTAAAATGAAAGGTGTAAAGTCCAACGATTTATCAAAATAACCCAGACTCCGGCGAGATGCTTAGTGAACAGAAGTCTCCACTGAAATTTGAGGCGATTCCTGATGGTCCGTGAGAGCGGTCCTAAAGCTGTGGCATGTCCCGGGAAGAATCGTTGTCGGCTGCGAATGTATCGAGGAGCTGTAGCGTCTTCCCGATTGGGGTCCCTCCACCAGAACTTACAATGAACACTCAGAACAATCACAGTTCGAGTTAGTAATTGAGGAAATAAGTTCCTTAAGGATGAGGCAATAATTCGGCAATCTCAGCCTTCACGGTCGGGACTTAGAATGTTCGGCAAGCTCAGCCTTATTTGGAACTTAGGATTTTTTCGGCAAACTCAGCCTTATTTAGGACTTAGGATTTTTCAGGCAAAGTCAGCCTTATTTAGGACTTAGGATTTTTCCGGCAAACTCAGCCTTATTTGGGACTTAGGATTTTTCCGGCAAACTCAGCCTTATTTGGGACTAGGAAGTGTTAGCAAACTCAGCTATTAATGACTTACCAAGCTCAGGCTGTTAGTTGTCAAACTCAGACGAACTACGAACAAATCTCGGTGAGCACGCGCTTATATAGGGCGAAAGCTCTAGCTTAGCTCAAAGCTCCGCGATGAAAGTTCGTGTGTATAAGACCGGCTCAAGTTCTTCGAAAAGTTTGTTGATGCATTCGGCTAGCGCGAAAAATGTCTGGCCGGATGCATCCACTTTTCGTGCTCCCGAGATTTGTCATTTGTTTGACAACTTTGCCTGTCAAAAGTAATGTGAGGTATAAACATCCTCCCGCCTCCGGATTGACCCAACATGTAAATAATTAATGTGATGTAGTAATGCTTACGTTTGTCGAACAGTTTTGTTCGAAAGGTTCCTTTCGGGGTTTTGATAAAGCGGACGATCCTTTTTCCTATATGTATTTTATAGGATCGCTTCGCCCTTAACACCCCTTCCCAATTCACCACGACGTCCTTTAGAAGTCGCTTGACTTCGTCGCTCATCTCCACCGCTGCCGGCATTTGCGGGGCTGTTGTCGCCGGCGTAGGTGGCGCTGTTGCTTGCGATTGAAGGATGGGTGCCCTTTTCGGACGCAGGTATGGGAGGACCCTTGGACGAGGCTGGGTTTTTGAGCTCGATTCTTGCGTTGTCTTCGTTTTTTCATCTTCTGTCTTCCGCCTTATCTTTATCCTTGCCTTGGGGTTACTTTGCTTAAGGCGTGCCACTAACTCCCGAGCCTTTTCGGAAATGGCCCCGGTTGCTTCAAACGGAGCCAGCCGTTTTTCCACGAATCGAGGTGGTTGGTGCGTGGGAGTCAGCGGTGGAGTAAAGGATGGTTCGTCGTCAATCTGTAAGGTGTCGGATGGCGCCTTAAATGAATCAGAAGACGACGATGAAGATGACGATGTGGATGAGGAGGAGGATGTCGATGATGATGACGATGACGAAGAAGAAGATGATGAAGAAGACGATGAAGATGGTCGTGCCTTTCTTCCCTTGACTCTCATTTTGGTTTGTGTGGTTGTAAAGTGTTTGCTATATGAAAGTAGGTATATTAGACATTGATTTTGTGATTTTTGGTTGGACATTGAACATGTATGGGTCTCATGCAGACGTTACACTGGAAGTTTGCAGACCTTGGCGACAGGTCGGGTAAAACTTGAATTGTTAGTTTGCACTTGGACGACCCTTACGCGGTCGTCAGTACCGGGGAAAGTCTTGGTTATTCTTCCCACTGGCCATTTTGTTGAGGGTACTGATTCGTCCTTGATTAGGACGATGTCGTTGACTGCAAGATCGGTCTGGGGTTTTTTCCACTTGTATCGTTGTTGTAAGTGATGCAGATATTCCCTGGACCATTTCTTCCAGAATTGTTGCGTCAGAGACTGTACATACTGCCATCGTCTTAAAGGGGTTTCATCTGTCAGGATAGTAGATTCTGGAATAGCGATAAGATTTCTCCCGGTAACAAAATGCCCGGGCGTAAGAAGATTGTGGCTGTGTGGATCGTTTGAAAGTGGTATAAGAGGTCTGGAATTTAAACAGGCTTCGATCTGGCACAATGTCGTTGATAACTCTTCGTACGTCAAGGTGGCGTTCCCTACGACCTTTTTTAAGTGAGTTTTGGCTGATTTCACCCCAGCCTCCCATAGTCCTCCAAAGTGGGGTGCTGATGGTGGATTGAAGTGCCAATTTATACCTTCCTTTTCGATGTCATGCTGGATCTGTTTGTTTAAAATCCGGTTTGCCTTGATGAAGTTGGTTCCACAATCTGAGTAGAGGTCAGTGCAGCGCCCTCTTCTGCTAACAAACCTCCGTAATGCTGCTATAAATGCGTCAGCTGTTAAGTCGGTTACTGCTTCTATGTGTATCGCGCGAGTGGCCATACACACGAATAAACAAATGTATCCCTTGATCCGTTTCGCGTTTCGCAGCTTCGATGCCTTGATTTCAATCGGTCCTGCGTAGTCGACTCCTGAGTGTTGAAACGGGAGTGTTGTATTAATTCTGCATGAGGGTAGGTCTGCCATGAGCTGGTTCGTTAACCGCGGTCTGTTCTTCACACAGGTCACACATTTGTTTAACTGAAAGCGAATTGTGTTTCTGGCATTGAGAAGCCAGAATTTAGTCCTTAGTGTATTCAGGACTAATTGGGTGCCACCATGCAGGGTGATCTTGTGTATGTGATTTATTAATAGCTTCGTGACGTGATGATTTTGTGGGATGATGGCTGGATGCTTTGTTTCATATGGAAGTTCGTGGGTTGCTTGCAATCGCCCACCAACTCGAATGATACCGGCGGAATCCAGAAACGGGTTCAATGTTAGCAGTTTGCTCGTATTATGCAGTTCTTGTTTCGTTTCTAGATCCCGAATTTCCCTCGAAAAGGCGCCCTTTTGCACCAATTTTATTATGAGGTTCTCGGAGAATTTGAGTTCGGCAACCTGTAGTTGATGAGTTGTCTTAGAATGTGTTGGTTTATTCCTGCAGTTATTGATGAATCTGTAACAATAAGCTACTATGCGGGTTAGTTTAGAGAACGTCGAATATTTAGATAACCAATCTGGTTCGATGATGTTGATCAGAGCCTTAACCTTTCGGATTTCGTGCTCCGTATCATGAGTGCGGGGTTGTTGAGGCCATTCGGTGTGGTCCCTTTTCAACCATTCCGGTCCTTGCCACCAAAGAGGATGATCTCTTAATTGAGCTGCTGATGCTCCTCTAGACGCGCAGTCTGCTGGATTATCGTGTGTGTTGACGTACCGCCATTCGGAAGGTTGTGTGTTCTCTAAAATTGTGTGCACTCGGTTAGCCACAAAGGGTTTCCACCTGGATGGGTCTCCCTTTATCCAAGCCACCGTGATTTGTGAGTCTGTCCAAGCGAATGTTGGGACAGTGCTGAAATTTAAATCGCTCTTGATGTGTTTGATTAGTTGTGATACTAAGACCGCGCCGCATAGTTCTAGTCGTGGCAAAGAGACTCGTTTGATGGGCGCAACTCGTGTTTTTGCTGCGCATAATGTGATGTTTCCTGCGATCTTAAGATAGACTGCTGCTGCGTATGCTGTGTTAGATGCGTCGGAAAATCCATGGATCTCGATAGTTTGATGATGAGGTGAGTAGTGGTTCCATCGCGGGATTCTGATGGTTTCAGCCTGAGGAAGGTCCTTCCGTATAGATATCCATTCGTTCTGCAGATTGTTCGGAACTTGTTCGTCCCAAGAACATCCAGACACCCATAGTTTCTGCATCAGAACCTTCCCTTTGATGATGATAGGTGCTAACCATCCGAATGGGTCGAACAACTTGGCTACTTCGGAGAGAATTTGTCGCTTTGAGTAGGACTCCCTTGGGTCTGGTAAGTTCACTTTGAATGTGAACTCGTCGCTCGATGGGTACCACCGGATCCCGAGCGTTTTCACTGTAGTGGTGTCGGAGAGGTCCAGCGAATCCTTCATCTCTCTATACTCAGGGGGTATATGATCAAGCAGTTCCGTCTTGTTGGCAGTCCATTTACGAAGAGTGAATCCTCCTGCGTGCAGTAGTTGAGTTAGCTCCTTCTGAAGCTGGATCGTGTCGTTTATCCTGTGGCCTCCACTGTTTATGTCGTCCACGTAACATTGTGTTTGGAGTGTCTGTGATGCCTTCGGGTATCGATGCTCTTCGTCCTGTGCCAGCTGGTGCAAGGTCCTAATGGCCAGGAATGGGGCTGCGGCTGTACCAAAGGTGACGGTGGTTAAAAGATAGTCCTTTATTGGCTCGCCTGGGTTGTCTCTCCATATTATCCTTTGGTAGTTTTGATGTTCTTCCCTGATCCCGATCATCCTGTACATCTTCTCGATGTCAGCAGTGAAAGCGTATTTGTAATTTCTCCATCGCAACAACGTAGTCCAGAGGGTGCCCTGTATGGTGGGCCCGACTAACATTTGTTCATTGAGATTTTTACCGTTTGAAGTTTTGCATGATGCATTGAACACCACGCGTAATTTAGTGGTGGTTGAGTCTTCCTTGATGACTCCGTGGTGTGGCATATAATAGTGTGTAACTATGCCGTCGTTCCTTCGTTGGTGTGATGGTACTTCCTTCATGTGCCCTAGGCCCAAATACTCGTTAATGCAATTTTTATATTGTGTGTGATACTGTGCGTCTTTCTCAAACCGTCTTTCTAGTCGGAGAAATTGTGCTACAGCATTAGATCTGGAGAATCCCAAGTCGGGACCTTCAGCGTTTTTGAATGGTATGAGTACGGAATACCGCCCATTCTCATGTCGAATATGTGTGGTCTGGTAAGATTGTTCGCTTTTTTGTTCGTCGATAGAACGGCGTGGTTGGGTTGGTAATTCTTCTAATTCCCAGAACCCCTTGAGAGTTGTATTAATGTCTTCTAGAGTCGTGCATTGCTGGTTGAAGAAATTTGTGGCGTTATGATCGCTGCGAGTACTTGACAAAGTGCCCAAGACAATCCAGCCTAATTTTGTGTCTTGAGCGATTGGCATATCATTACTGCCTTTGACTATGCCTGCCTTGATGATTGAGCCATATACATCGGCTCCTAGCAGTAAGTCTACTGGCTTAGGTTCATTGAACGTGGGGTCGGCTAAAGCCAAATTGGTTATGTGATTAAATTTGGAGATGTCGATTTTGCTTGTTGGTAGCAAACTCGAAATGTTCTGGATCACGCATGCGTCTATTGTCGTATGAAAGGACGAACAAATAGACTTAATGCTGAGCTTGGTTTGGAATGGCGCGATCGCAGTTTGTTTGTTTCCAAGCCCTGAGATTCGGACGTTGGATTTTGTGGTTTCTAAATTTAAGCGTTTGCACGCATCTCGAGTAATTAGAGATATCTCAGAGCCAGAATCAATTAAGGCTCGTAGATTTTCTGTTCGTCCTGTAGGACCTTGTGCTTTTACTAATGCGGTTGATAATAACGCATTTTTTGGTTTTTGACTAAAGAAGCTTTGTATTGCTTCCCTTTTCGGTGAGGTTTGCCCTTCCGTTTGTTTGGGTTCGGTTTTTTGAGGCGAAGTTTCTAAATGGAGCAAGGTGTTATGTTTCTGCTTGCATTTGAAGCATGTTTTCTTGCAGGGACAATCGTAAAGATTATGTTTAGAAGATAAGCAGTTTTTGCAAAGTTTTTGTTGCTTTACAAATTCGAGTCTGTTTGGGATAGAGAGTTTGCGAAAGTTATCGCAGCGGTACAAGGTGTGATTCCCCTTGCATTTGATACAACAAATTGCGTTGTTGAGGAAGGAATGTGCATCGCGTTGATGCGAAGTGTTTGGTTTGGATTTGTTGCTGTGATCCCCTTGCAACGCTTCCAAAACCCTGAAACGAGTTTCTAAAAACTTGCTCAGCTCATCGTAAGAGGGGTAATTGGTGTGATCTCCAATTTCTTCTTCCCATAATTTCTTAGTCTCTGGAGGTAACCTTTGGACAATAGAAAATACGAGAATTGCTCCCCATTCGTTTGTGGACTGATTTAAAGCCTTTAACTCATGTAAGCTTTCATGAGTTTGGTCTATCAGGTTGCGAATGGATGAAGCGGATTCTGTTTTTATCTGTTGATGGCTGCACAACGTTTTCAGATGAGTGTTAATTAAAACCCGTTCATTGTTGTATCGTTTATACAGACTTTCCCACGCGGGCTTATAATTTTCTTCCGTGATTTCGTATTGTTTTAATAACCGTGCTGCTTCACCACTGACAGAAGCCTTCAAATAATGTAATTTCTCTACCTTGGACAATTCGGTGTCTTTATGAATTAGAGCATGGAATAGATCATAAAATGATCGCCAGGAACTATAATTCCCATCGAATTGTGGTAGAGAAATCCTGGGTAGTTTCATGTTTGAAACTTGAGACGGTTGAGAACTCCTTGTCAGTGGTTTATCAGCCTGAGAGCTTAATCGTTTAAGTTCTTCCTTAAGTGATGTGATGTAGTCAATGTACCGATCTTGAAATTTTTCGTAAAACCCATCAGTGTGATATGACGATTCCTCGTCTTTATCCTTTTCACTGATTAACGTGTGGTTGTTTTCAAACCGAGCCCATTGTGCATTGAAAATGTCAATGTACGTGAGTAATAAACTTTGGGTTATCCCGGAACCCCTTTTTTTCTCGAAGGAATCCCAAGTTTGTTGAGCCTGGACATAATGTGAACGTTGCGCTCTTATGAGCTGATCTAGAGTTTGCTTTGGCGCCATATTGGATCCGGCTCGAAGGACCAATGTTAAATCGTGGAAGATTTACAAATTATTTGTAAGATAGGGTGGATCCAAGGGAATATGGTCGCCAAATCAAACTCGTGTTTAAAGTTAAATTGATTAAATTTAATTCCTAAAATTCACAAACAAAATTAATTCAGGCTCTTAACTCAGGATTCCATGAAGAAAAAAACTAAAAGGAGTTACAAAGTACATGAAATAACGAAATGAAAATGTCCAGATAATGAAAAATTAAATGAAAAGATCAAAGTCCAAATAATGAAAAATGACATGAGAAAAGTCCAAAAAAAATGAATGAAAGGAGTAAAGTCCAGATATTGTAAAATGAAAGGTGTAAAGTCCAACGATTTATCAAAATAACCCAGACTCCGGCGAGATGCTTAGTGAACAGAAGTCTCCACTGAAATTTGAGGCGATTCCTGATGGTCCGTGAGAGCGGTCCTAAAGCTGTGGCATGTCCCGGGAAGAATCGTTGTCGGCTGCGAATGTATCGAGGAGCTGTAGCGTCTTCCCGATTGGGGTCCCTCCACCAGAACTTACAATGAACACTCAGAACAATCACAGTTCGAGTTAGTAATTGAGGAAATAAGTTCCTTAAGGATGAGGCAATAATTCGGCAATCTCAGCCTTCACGGTCGGGACTTAGAATGTTCGGCAAGCTCAGCCTTATTTGGAACTTAGGATTTTTTCGGCAAACTCAGCCTTATTTAGGACTTAGGATTTTTCAGGCAAAGTCAGCCTTATTTAGGACTTAGGATTTTTCCGGCAAACTCAGCCTTATTTGGGACTTAGGATTTTTCCGGCAAACTCAGCCTTATTTGGGACTAGGAAGTGTTAGCAAACTCAGCTATTAATGACTTACCAAGCTCAGGCTGTTAGTTGTCAAACTCAGACGAACTACGAACAAATCTCGGTGAGCACGCGCTTATATAGGGCGAAAGCTCTAGCTTAGCTCAAAGCTCCGCGATGAAAGTTCGTGTGTATAAGACCGGCTCAAGTTCTTCGAAAAGTTTGTTGATGCATTCGGCTAGCGCGAAAAATGTCTGGCCGGATGCATCCACTTTTCGTGCTCCCGAGATTTGTCATTTGTTTGACAACTTTGCCTGTCAAAAGTAATGTGAGGTATAAACAGAAGTCTTCTTCGTTTTGTCTTCCTCTTCTTTCATTTGGTATATGAAACTGGCAGCTTCATCAACGCTCATGTCTACAGATATAGTATACTGTGTTATACCGTCGTCAGCAGTTACTACTCTATAGTCTTTGTTTTCAATATTGGGTTCGGCTGTAATCTTCCTTTTGGGGGTGGCTTAAGACTTTTTCCTATTCCGCTAGCAGATAAACGTCGCTTGCCTCTAGGCTAGGAGATAAAGATTGTCTTGGTGGAGTAATTTCTCCTATTCCAAAAACTTCATCCGGTAATTGTTGCTTACCTCTAGGAGGACTAGCCTCCCCTATTTCAAAAATTTCTTTTGGTAAGCGAAACGGTATATCTTCTTTTACTGGTGAAGACTGAATTGCTTTGTCGTCTTTAAAAATGAATTTTGTCTGAGTGAAACTATCTCTCAAAATTTGTGTTTAACTGGTACATTTTCTTGAATAGGATTTATATTTTTGTTTTTATCGGAAACTTGGGCCTTTTTACGTTTTACATTTAAAAATTCTATTAATTAATTTCTATAATTGTACCATTTTTCTTCATCAGACAGATTTTTACTTTTTAATACGTTATCCACACCGCAGCCACCGCGTGGCTGTCCTTGAACAGGTGCGCAAACAGCTTCGCCCATATCAATTAAACAGGTGTTAAGTGTCACTAATTACCCCATCTATTTGCATAATAGCTGTCAATCAATTTAATTAATGACCCGCCCCCAATTTGCATAATGACCCTTATGACCCCATTAATTATCATAATGACCTAATTAATTTGCATAATTGCGCCCCCTCATTTGCATAACCGGTTTTGATTCCCAGGCCCAATCGTCCCAAGACCTACTTACTTGGTATTGACTTCAGAATCTAATATGATCGCAAAGTTTCGTATCGATACGACAATTAGAAGCGGGTGAAAAATGAATTGCAAAATTGTCTTACAATGTTACGAAGTTAGAGGTTCAAGGTAACAAAAAGCATGTAAAAACAAAAAGACTCCACAAATAGCTGAAAGGAGAAGTATAAGCTATATAATATAGGATTCGGTTTGATCAATGTTGAAAGCATAGTGTGATTTTCTCCTGCTCGATGCTGGCCTAAAAAAGGATAATAAACGAATAATAAAAGTTCAGTTTAAATATTCTAAATTATTTAAGTAAATAAGCTGTTCTATGGGGTAAGGACAGGATGAGGTTTTAAGAAGAAAAGTTAAAATGTTGGAAATAACAAATTCTTAAAAGAATTACGAAGAGTTTTTGAAAAAGCATGTTTTATATTGTTTGATTGCTAGAAAAACAAATAGCGATTGAGCGGTTATATTGGATGCAACATTTTAAAATATTGACAGTTGATTCGAAAACGGTGAACCTGAAAACTCTTGTGTATCTACATATTTCCATTAAAATTTCTCAAAGTTCTCAAAAAACCATAATTACTTTGACCAGAGGAAGAACTAGAAAGTACGACCTACGAACTGACGCTGCGCTTTAACCAAATGAGCTATTACTGCGCCTCCTACCGATGCTTTCTGAGTAATTCTAAGCTCTAAGCCCCTAAAATGAACGGCATAATTTAACACAACTTTTTAAATGTATGTATAACTCCATAGTTGTGATCGCTGTCTCATCTTCTTATGCCGCTGGTGGCGCCATTCATGAGAATTCTCCAAAAAAAATAGTTTTGACCACTGGCAGGAGTTGAACTATAGGAACGTTCGAATTAGTACCTACATTCTGATGAAAATTGCAGTTATAAGAAAACAATAAAATTCTCAGTTTTTTCTTTATTTTGTCCCAATAATTATTTTGTATAATATTTTTTATCTTGTTGTCCTCTCTTTTGGCAGCCCCATATGCCTGTTGCATTTACTATCACTAACGGAAATTAATTTATTGTATTTAAAACTTAATGAACACATAGTGTAAAAAATCTACATATGTACATAATTAATTATTATGGTTTGAGTGTTTAAAACTAGTAACAAAAACAATAATAATAATAAAAAATATACAACTTGTTGATTTATGTTTTTAAAATATTTTATGATAAAACATACATAGTTATATTTCATTATAACCATTTTTGATGTTTTTAAAAAAGTATATAAAACAAGAATTTGCAGAAACAACTTACAAAAATAATATACAAGAATAATTTCACTTTCTTTGATTTAAAACAGAACATTACTCTTTTTTCTATTGAACATTCAAAATTTATAATGTAGATCAGTGAAGTTTATCCATATACTTTGATAGCGATGTTGAATATGGAAGGTACATTTACTTTTTTAATCTTAATTCTAATTTGAGTTTCACATAAGACTCTATGTAAACATAATCAGACTATTCAGGTGTACAAAGTTTTAACGAAAGCTGAAGTGCAAAGCCAATAAACAGAAAACATATGTGCAAATAGCGCGAGCAACAGCTAGAGTCGGAAAGGAAAAGAAAATTAGTATTTGATAAATCTAAATCTAAATCTCTAAATTTGTAACATATAATCCTATTTTGAATTTCTACGAAATAAGAATTATCAGCACCGAACCTAATTTCAAACCGAATTCGGAACAGATTTTCGTTTGAATTGTGAAGAAAAAGAAGGAAATAAGTATGTAGTAATCTAAAAGATTAATATTAGTAATTGAAATAGGAAAATAGTTACAGTAACGATAATTTAGAAAGGATGCATGTAGTCGCAAGCAGTTATACTTGAGTTATACCTAAGTTAGTTTAGATAGTTGTATGTCAGTCTTGCCAGTTGTATGTGAATTACTGAATAAAGAGGTTGGAATACAAATAATACACTCGTAATATTTACCATATTTTAATAAATTTTACTATATCTGTAATTAAATTTCCTTGTAGTAAATTTTACTACATGTTACAGTTACACTGTTTTTAATATGGTAAGTAATGTTGGAAAGATTGAGACCGAAAACTCTGTTTAAATACCAAATAAGTGTATTGATACTTTATTTTCAATTTGATTGTTTCGGAAACAAGCTGAGATCTTATTTTAAAAAATCAAAAAATTTGGGTTATCTGAGTTTATTTACAAGTTGATTATTTTTATATTTAAATACCAAATGAACGTGCCATTTTAAGAAATGCAAAATTAGTTAATTGCAATGTATAGAGATGCGAGTAGGAGACATGTCGGTCCATACGCCTATAATTATTTATTGGAGTTTACTCCTTAAGAATCGATTTTCATATATAGCCCACGGTACAAAAATAAGATGAGGAGTGAAATAGAGTGTTAACAAAAAGTGAAGCGTTACGATTTTCTCTGCGCGACATATTCGCGCATCTTATACTGAACGCGTGTATATGCGTATGCACCAAAAAATCTTTTCTCTCAATTGCCCAAGTCTCCGGCCACATGCGCGTACCCTGCCGTGGTAATATAATACAGAAATCACATGTATTAATGTTATCAGAAAGTTGGCTCCATAATTCCTTGAATGTGAATTAATCGATATTGTCATGGGGATTGTTTGTTTCCGAAGGAGTGCTTCGGGTGCGGTTGTGACATAAATGAAATTTGTTTTTTTGCTTTTAGATGCCCAGAAAACGCCTTAGGAAGACCGAAAGGGGGCAGTGTGACAAAACAAAATATGAAGACGCTTATAACGTAGTGAAACACGGGACTTCGTTACGGAGAGCTGCCGATATGCACTATGTTAATCGCATGTTGTTACGGTACATTCGTAAACGCGATGGAGGCCACGATGAAGATAGCGTCAGCATGGGGTATGTTGCTCATAATAATAGAGTATTCTCTGAGGATCACGAACAGCAGCTATCAAGATATATAATACGTTGCGCGGACATATATTTTGGCCTTTATCCGAAAGAAATACGGAAGTTAGCTTTTGAGCTCACTACTAAATACAATCTGAAGCGACTTGATACTTGGCTTGAAAATGAGATGGCTGGTGAGGAATGGTTTCGTTCATTCATGAATAGAAATCCTTCACTGTCTGTTCGTGTAGCTCAAGCTACTAGCCTTTCAAGAGCAACAAGCTTTAACAAAACAAATGTGGAAGCTTATTATGACAATTTACAAAATTTTATGGACAGACACATCTATGAGCCAAAAGATGTATACAATGTTGACGAAACGGGCGTCACTACCGTCCAAAATCCTGACAAAGTAGTAGCAAGACGTGGCATACGGCAAGTGGGAGCTCTGACTTCAGCTGAACGAGGCACATTAGTGACGGTTGCTTTTGCAGTCAATGCATTGGGAAATACTATTCCTCCCTTATTTATATTTCCACGGGTACGTTATCACGATCATTTTGTTAGAGACGGGCCAGTAGGATCGATTGGGACTGCAAATCCTTCAGGATGGATGCAAGATGACCTTTATCCGTATAATCGTAATCTATTCCAAGAAATTGACTTTGCACCGTCTTTTGTAACGGACAGACCAAACCCTGACACTGAAGAGAACAATCTTGCAGCACCATCATCTTTAATGGATAGACCAACCCCTGACATTGGTGAGACGAATACTGCAGAGTCCTCTTTTGCAACGGACAGACCAAACATTGACACTGGAGAGAACAATCCTGCAGAACCATCTATTGTAACGGATAGACCAAACCTTGACACTGGAGAAAACAATCCTTGACCTAACGATAAAATACCGCCAGTTTCAACTCCCTTATTGGGAGAATCTTCAATTGCAAATTCGAGCATCGTTCAGCCAACTGCGTCATCCTCATTCACGCCACTTGTTTTTTCGCCTGAAAGTGTTCGACCTTTTCCGAAGGCTGGCCCAAGAAAAACCAAATGTTCCAGAACCAAAAAGTCGACAATATATACAGATACGCCTGAAAAAGAGGCAGTCAGAGTCAGGCAAGAATATGAAGAAAAACAAAATCGACTGAAGGCTAAGCAAGTAAAGAAAAATCTTACTGAACTAAAAGGAGAAGACAAAGGAAAAAACAAGGCTAAGAAAAGGAAGATATCACCACCGTCATCGGATGAAGAAGAATATTTCTGTCTGGCTTGTGTAGGCGCATATTCTGAAAGTGGGGCTGGCAAAAAGTGGATCAAATGCCAAGGAAAATGTGAGCTCTGGTCCCACTTAGAGTGCGCAGATCACTGACATGTATATACTGGACTGCTGGTCGGCTTACGAAAAGTAAGACGACTTTGAGTGGAGATGCAAACCTGCGCTTGTGATAAAAACACAATAAATTATATGCAATATTATATTAAAATGAAGAAAATAAATAAATATAAGTTGTCACAAAACAGCTCCTTTCATTTTGCCCTACATTTTGAGTATTTATTAAAAATACTTCCGACGCTGAGCAGCCCGGGGCCGGAGGAAGAAAAGAATCAGATATATAAAAACATATTCTATCTGGTCTAACATATGCATTTTTCCCATATGCACCAACATAAGGAAAACAACAACGCATAGTCTCTAGCCATCTGGTGGCCATAAATTCATACATTTTTTTCTTCTCAAATGGTAGCGACATCTGGTGAGTGTCTCAAAATTCCTAGGAACCCAAAGTTGGCGGAAAAATTCCAATTTGGCGCAAAGTCGTTAAAATCAATGAAATCTGGTGTGTCAATTGTGCTATTAATTGTTTTTGATAGTGCGAATTGTAATTTCAGTGATTTTATTTTGTGCTTGACCTGTTTTTTTCAAAACAACATGCGGATTAGGAGGTGCTACGTTGCTGATTGCATTTATGCAGATGCAGGGAGTAAGACGAATATAGGATTTTTCAGGTAAAGTTTTTTATTTATTTTTGGGCCAATTTTTCAATCGTCAGATAATTTTATCCGTCGAATAAAATTGTCCCAATAATCAACTGGGCTTTGATTTTAAATAGCTATCAGACGGATCAATTTATTCGTTCCTTTTAATTAATTTTGATTAGAGGAATAAAGCTATCATTATTATTGGAAAATCTGCCCTTATTATGGTTGTTTTTTTATTAAGTAGAATGTAATTATATTTAATTAAATATACATATATCAAATTATATATTCTAAGGTTTCCTGAAAATATAAATCGTAGGAGACTATGGTGCACAGCACTTAATATAGAATTAGGTGCCATAGGCGATCAAGAGGTGTATCTCTGTGAGATGCACTTCGATAATTCAGATATACGTAGGTCGCAGTTTATGAGGCGACTTAGAACAATAAGTGTGCCAATGAAAGTGGAATATTTAGATTTAGAGGTAATTCTTTTATATATTAAATTGAAAGGCATCAGTGTAAGCTAAAATTGTTTTTAAATAGGATCAATCCGTAATTGCAAATAACTTTTCAATTCATTTTGTTATATTGTATTGAACGGTTTATACTTGTGGCCGTATAATATAAGACATAATAGTAATATAAGATAATTTATTTTTAGAAAGTTTAAGACCTTTTAGCTTACAATTGAATTCGTATAACTGGGGTTTTTGTTTTATTTTGCATATTTAAAAATAATAAGTTGTTATTATTTATTTATGTTTTTTATATATGTATTTATAAATATTTATTTTGTTTATATAATTATAATAATGCAATGTATGCATAAAGTATGGCTTCTTATTTATAATTTTATTCTCCATTTTTGTACCTTAACTCAATTACATATTTGTAAAAAAATACAATTTTAGGAAAAGATGACTGCTTCTTGTCCTTCACCGCTGAAGCAAATGGAAGTAGACATTCACTGCGATGGAGAAAATAAAGATTTGGATAACAATTATAATACGGTATGGAATGAAAATGATCATAATTTAAATGCTTTAAGAAATAATAATAGTAATAATAATGCATGCATAAAGTATGGCTTCTTATTTATAATTTTATTCTCCTTTTTTGTACCTTAACTCAATTACATATTTGTAAAACAAATACAATTTTAGGAAGAGATGACTGCTTCTTGTCCTTCACCGCTGAAGGAAATGGATGTAGACATTCACTGCGATGGAGAAAATAAAGATTTGGACAACATTTATAATACGGTATGTAATGAAAATGAAAATGATAATAATTTAAATGCTTTAAGAAATAATAATAGTAATAATAATAGTCACAATAGTAATATCAATGTTCAGAATACAATCCCAGTTAATAAAAAACAAAAAAGATTTAAATTAAGCAGAAGATATGAATTGCTCATTAAAAGAAAAAACCAGCAGTTACATAAATTATAAAAGAGATTTATATGGAGCATTGTGTAGAGAAAGCCTCTCTTGATTATGTCTTAAGCTATAAGTTAAGCCAGGATCATTTGGAGCTATTTTTTTGCGCAATTAGGAGTAGATCTGGATGGAACAACAATCCAACCGCCCGGCAATTTATAACAGCTTTTAAGAGTTTACTGACTCATGCCGAGATTAAAAGTGCAAATGGCAACGTTAGTGAATTGGATGCATGCAGTATACTTAATATTTCAGCAAATACACTAACTGTAAGAAAGGAGAATTTGACCATGATGGTAGACGCAAACGATGTTAGTGAAGAAATGGCAGAAGAATTTAACGTAGCTGAATATGATGAAAATGACCTTTTAGATGTGTTTTCGGGCGACTTGTCGGAATTTAAGCAATATGCAATTGGATATATTGCAGGATATGTAGTAAAAATGGTCCGACGAATAATTAAATGTAAGGACTGCAATGAAGCATTACTTGCTGAGTATGCGGGCGCTGCTCCAACTATAAATAATTTAATATTCCAGAAAAGCCGTGGAGGGCTTGTAATTCCTTCAGCAGATGTGTCGTTTATTTGCCTATTTACGGAAAAAGTTTTGAAACATTATTTAGAGGAAACGGATAATTTACAAAATCTGACGGAAAAAGTGGCATTAAACGTACTGAGAAATATAAATTTTGCGAGACTTTTCCCAACATTAAACGACCACATCAAAGATTTTGAATTCGATAACAACCATGTATACAAGCTGACTAAATGCATAGTGTATGCATACTTAAAAATAAAGATGGCCCACATAATAAAGCGAAAAAATTTGGAGTTCAACTATTTAATAAGAAATAAATTATCCCGCTATATAATATTCTCAAATCAGTGAAGTAACATATTGGAGTAAAAAAGGAAAAATTGTATATAATTGTGGAAAATAATTGTACATACTTAATTATTTATTTATTTATTTATTAAATTTTAAATTAAATTATTTATTTATTTATTCATTAAATTTTAAATTAAATTATTTATTTATTTATTCATTAAATTTTAAATTAAATTATTTATTTATTTAATAAATTTTAAATTAAATTATTTATTTATTTATTAAATTTTAAACTAAATTATTTATTTATTTATTTATTAAATTTTAAACTAAATTATTTATTTATTTATTTATTAAATTATTTATTTATTTATTTACATGCACAAATTATTTATTTATTTATTAAATTTTAAATTAAATTATTTATTTATTTATTTATTAAATTTTAAATTAAATTATTTATTTATTTATTTATATGCACAAATTATTTATTTATTTATTTATTTAAATGCACAAATTATTTATTTATTTATTATACATCCATTGTGCATTTTAAAATTGCAATATTTATGTATTTATTATTTATGCGTAACAAAGCAAAATATCTGTGATCACGGGAAATGGCTTTTTTTAATATAAAAAACTTAACATTGACTTACATAACTTTAAATAGGTATACATATTTATGCATTTTGTTTACACATTTATTATCATTTTCATTTTCATATGAATGGTATGGTAAGTTAAGATTTTAACACGGATGGTAAGGCATATTAATGTATAATACGTTTATCAAAACATAAAATAACCTTTTTAGATTTGATTTAAAATCACTTATTTTCAGATGGGTCTGTAAAGATGTGGATGCGAACCAAAGCCTCTCCCATCAAGAGGCCATCCTTACCTTCTCGTGGTAGACCTGTTGAAACTAACAAGGCTCTGGCACGGTTGATCTTAACCAAAACAAAACACTTTCATTTCTTCCGGAAGCATTTTGTAAAGTTTACATTATTTGTTTACATTTTCCTTCCGAGAGAACTGTCAAGCTAATCAGCTGCTGCGTAGCGCAGCGCCACCTTCATTCGGATATTGGAATCAATCTTTCTAAGTTGTCTGCCTGCGGGGGATCTGGATAGAGCGAGATAGTTAGATTTCGCCCCAAATTTGATCTCACTTTTAAAATGAGTTTTTGTACGGGATCAGCAGTCCAGTATATATATGTCAGTGGCGCAGGTGGTAGTCGCCATTATATTTGTCATAACTGTTGGAAGGTGTCGTTGGGCCGATCTGGCAATGCCGACACTTTCGGGCAGTAGTAGTGCAGAGATTACGTCAAGAACGTCAGAGTCGCCATACTTTACTTTTTCACCGGAGTTTGCCACAAGAAGACGTCAAGCGCCTTTATATTTTTCTATTATTTATATGCATGTGTATTTCATAAGAGTTAAAAAGTGAATTATGTGGGTATTCCTCAGGATATGTTTCAATTTCTTGGGGAAGCATCTTGCACTTACCGTCACCTCATTTTGGCTGGGGATTTCAACATTTGACTTGCTGAAAATTAATAGCAATACGACAGCGTTTACAAATGATTGCTCTGCTGTCGGTCTTGAAATTAAAAACAACTCCCCCACTCGATTTGGTCACAACTCTCCACCATCGTTACTTGACCTTTTCTTGGTTGATAGTTCCACAAACGTTTTGTTTTGCAACCAAATCACATCTGGTTTGAGTGATCATGATGTGATATACATGATATTGGATATAGAAATGAACAACAAACCCCAAAAAAACACTTTCCACTACAGAGATTTCAAATCTATCGATTTCGACAATTTGAGGAGAAATGCGGCTTCGACTAATTGGGAATGCATATCTGCCAACTCGAGCGTCGATGAAAAGATTCAGCTATTCAATAGCATGGTTAGTAGCCTGTACGATACACATGTTCCCGTTAAAACTAAGCGCCTCTCCCGAGGTGCGAATCCCTGGTGGACAGAAGAAATCAAAAATCTTATAAAAACCCGTGACAAGGAGCTACGTAGGTGGAAGAGGTACAAATCGGATGAGTTGTGGCAGTCATTCAAAGAAAAGCGTAACGCTGTTGTTAGTGCGGTAAGGAAAGCCAAGATGCTATATTACAGTGCTCAGTTTCAACCGAATGTCCCAGCCACAAAATTGTGGCGTAAGATTCGAACGATGGGGATATGCAAAGGAAATACAGAAAAGTGCACGATCGACCCTAATGAGCTAAACAAGTATTTTACATCCGTTTTCTCCAGTAACGAGGGCAATAGCTTGGAACAATGTCTAACGGAGCCAACTAAGGTGTCCTCAATGTTCAGTTTTAGACATGTGCACAGTCAGGAGGTATTAGATGCTATAGCTCACATTAAATCAAATTCGGTGGGCCTCGACGACATTAGCCCTAAATTCCTGTCACTCATAATGCCCTATTGCCTGTACTCGTTGGTCGATATTTTCAATGCCTGCATAATGTCGTCCTACTTTCCAGATGCATGGAAAATAGCGAAAATTGTCCCAGTTCCAAAAACTAAACGCGCTATACTACCCCAAGACTATCGCCCTATCAGCATTTTGTCTTATGTTTCCAAAATCTTTGAAAAGCTGTTGTGTAATCAAATTGCTGACTATGTGGGGAGGCATAGCCTACTAACACCTTATCAGTCTGGGTATAAGAAAGGTCACAGCTGCACTACGGCTTTACTTAAAATTACTGACGACGTTAGGACTGCTTTAGATGACAATAAAAATACAATTTTAACTTTACTGGACTTCTCTAAAGCATTTGACTTCGTAGATGCGGTACTGCTGTGTAAAAAATTGTTCTCACTGTTTGGGTTTGACGAGTATTCTGTTAAATTAATTTATAACTATCTGTCTTGTCGTCGTCAAACTGTTCTGTCTAATAATTTATTTTCAGATGTTGGTGATGTGTCAAGTGGTGTCCCTCAAGGCTCCCTGCTGGGTCCGTTGTTGTTTTCCTTATTTGTCAATGACATGGCCTTATGCTTCAAATATTGTAGATTCCACATGTATGCAGATGATGTTCAATTATATTTGTCATCCCACTTGCCAAATAAAGATGAATTGGTGCATAAAATAAATGATGACCTGGACTCAGTACACAGATGGGCGGTATCTAATAGGCTCTCCCTGAATCCAGCTAAGTCTCAGTGTTTGATTGTGTCAAGGCGAATGACGGATGTGTCGAATTTCCCACATGTATGTTTAAATGGTATGTCAGTCCCATATGTAAATAGTGTGAAAAATTTAGGAATAACTTTCAACAGAACATTAACCTGGCATGACCACATATGTAATATAGTTGGTAGAATATACTCTGTCCTGAGAGCTCTGTGGCATTCTGCATCATTTACACCTAAGTCGGTACGAAACATCTTAGCCAAATCACTTCTCATGCCGCATTTTTACTCAATTTTCCGAATAGTCGGAAGACTGGATGCTAGATCACTCATGACTGTGAAGCTGGCATTCAATTCAATTGTACGTTTCGTTTATGGACTAAGAAAATTTGACCGGGTATCCACTTACAGCTACCAATTTCTTGGTGTATCTTTTGAAAACTTTGTAAAATTAACGATGTTAAAATTTCTCCACAGGATTATTTGGACAAGAGTACCTGGTTACTTATTCACTAATATAATATTCCTAACGTCTTCTCGTCTGACTAACTTACTTGTCCCGAATTATAGTTGTAAGCAGAGTGAGCGTTCTTTCTTTGTGCACGCTGTAAAACTTTGGAATGCACTGCCAGAAGCAATTAAAAGAGCTCGCAGTCGCGGTAGTTTCGGGAAGAGTCTCTTAATGCATTTGAGTGGCCTATCTTAATGACGTGGCCACATTCTCTCATTCTCTCAACCTTCCTACGTTAGTGTTAGCCGCAAAGCCTCAACGCCTGTCGTTTTCACTCTTTTTATTCTTAGTTATTTATTCTTATTCTTAGGTTTAGTTTATTTTTTTATGTTGTTTTCATTTTATTACTTTATTATTTTTCTTTTCTTCTTTTCACATAATTAGTAGTGATAATTTTGGTTTATTTTTGTTCCCTTACATTGTTTTCCATTATAATAGGGTACGGAAAAGATTATTATATCTTATGTACTTCCACAACGAGATAAATAAATAAATAAATAAATAAATAAATAAAATAAATAAATTATTAAACATTGTGAACACCGCAGAGAACTTATAAAAAATCGAATATCAGAGGAACCATGGGTAAGAATATAAAATTATAAGATTGCCGTAATTAACAGGTGAAAACGCGAAATGACGCAATAAAATTCGCGGCATGAAAACGAGATTCCAGGAATCACAAATAGATTCCAGGAATCACAAAATGAGCGAGAGTGTTGTAAGAGTAAAAGAACAGTTAGATGCACCAAACAAGTGCGTACACTGTAAATGTGTTTAATTTTTCTCGTTTTCTCGTTTATAATAAAAAAAAAAAAAAGAGATAAGAGGAAGGAAGGGATATTTTTTTTTTGTTTTCTCATTCATGATGTGGTACGTCATGATACTCATGAGGAAAATGTAAAATGGAGTCGCTGAGTGGGGGGCTCGCTCTGCGAATCACAAGATGAGTCACAGAGCAGCGTATCGCAGGTCGGGACATGAGAGGCTGATTCCGGGAATCACAAGCCCATGAGAATGGATTTTTTTTCTTTCTCTCTCTCCATTAATACAAAACTAAAAGGATCGGCATAATCAGAGTTAGCGCGTGTGAGTGTGCACCTGCCACTCATATAGTAGCGGCAAAACTGTGGTACAGCTAGCCGAATTGAGGTGTTTATGCATATGATCCGAATAAATCTTGTGGTACAATATTTTATTCGTGTGTGAACAAATATTTATAAAATTATTATGTTTGGCAGACGCAGAGAAAACTAATCAGCAACAGAGGGAGAGTAATAATGATGAACCAGAGCATTCGCAGAGGACACAAAACAATCAAGGTAAAGCAATATTAGTAACACACAATTAACATTATAAAAAGAGGAGGAGTACAGATAAAATATCTGGCATGGATCTATGTTCAGAGGCTGTATAAACACTAAGGCAGTGTTTATGCAGAAAATAAAGTCCAAACAAAATCGGATGCAAATTCAAATAAATTTTTTTTTCAGAGAACGAATTAAATAACTTGAATGAGTTGCTGAAAGTGCAATCTGAGGCCATAGGCAACATCGTACCGGCCATACAGTCGATTGCAAGAACTCTTGTAATGCAGACCAGGATGCAAGAGGAGCTCCAAAAGAGCATCAAAAAGTTGAGCGACAACCTGGATAAAATAAACAAAAAACCAGAGACTACAAACAGAGGAACAGAGGTACCCATAAACTCTACTATGATTAATTGTGTAGACAATCAGAATACAATTAATGATAGGACTGAACAAAATTTAGACATATCAGTAATACTACAGGGACAGATAGATTCCAACACTGTCACAGAGTCCAATTTAGATAAGAGCATATTAGTAGAGATATAAAAAAACTTAATAAACAAAAATAACTATATGAAAAATTACAAACTAACTCCCAAATATAATATAACGAACTGGTTAGCACACCTGAAAACCGAATTAAAAAATAATAATGCGGCAGAGATAATTTTATATTCGGAGTTATATAAAAACGATAAAACAGAGAAAATATTAGATATGAAAAGCATAGCGTGTCAAATAATTATAGCCAGAACAGAAGAGAATTAATTTAATCATTATCATTAATTTAACAGAGCCCACAGAAATGATAGAGAAAATAAAAGAACAGAGAAAAATAGAATCAAATTTGTCAGGGACATCGGCCAGGGAAAAGTTATACACAATACAAAAGTCTAAAAATGAAAAAATAGTAGATTTTTGTAAAAGATTCCACGAAATAGTTTTAGAGTACGTATTGGACGACGGTGGCCAAGTCGATGCAATTTACACCGATTTCGCGAAGGCTTTCGATCGCGTCAGCCACCCGATTTTGATTGCTAAGCTTGAGCAATTTGGTTTCTCCGGGAATTTACTCTCTTGGATACGTAGTTACCTAACTGACCGCACACAGTCGGTTTGTGTTCGGGGAATGTTTTCTAGTGAATACCTAGCATCCTCGGGAGTCCCGCAAGGCTCTCATTTGGGGTCTCTTTTATTTAACATCTTTATAAATGACCTCCTTTCACTTATCGCTATCTTTATATCGCTTTAGTTCGTCCTCATCTTGACTTTGCATCCGTGGTTTGGACCCCGTCTGCGGCCTCTGACGTGTACCGTCTCGAGAAAGTGCAGCATAGATTCCTACGCTCTCTTGCTTCCAGGTCCGGTGCTCCGATGCACACATTTGACCATGACTTTTCTGTTTTAGAACGCAGGTGTAACCTTATGCCACTTGCGGTTCGTCGCACGGTTGCTGACATGATGTTCTTTTATAACATACTTAATGGCATCATCGACTCCACTGAACTCAGAGCCCTATTTGGCATTAGTGTTCCCGCTAGAACTCTTCGTGTGCGGCACGACCGATTATTCCGTGTGAGGGCAGTTAGAACTTCTTCAGCCAAATCAAATACGGTTAATAGATTGTCGACAACCGCGAATCAGTTGCTTCCCACTGTTGACTTCTTTGAGCCGATGCTCGGCAGATTTCGCAGGACGCTTTTTGACGCACTTGTTACTTGAGGGATTTCGCTTCTCTACTTTGTGTTCTCGGGTTTAACTTAGAGGTTTTTCTTGCGGAATTAGTACTATAACATTATTTATAGTCTTTTGTTGTTGAACCTATATGCTTTAGCATCACTGCTTTATTATTGTTATGGTATAGGCAATGTACATATAATCAGAATGTTATTGTTATTCCTGCCAGTTATTATTAAGTTTTTGCTTTGAAGTTTATCTCACTGAATCAGTATTATAACGCTATTTATAGTTCCATTTCTCAGTCATATAGGCTTTAACTTCACTACTCTGTTTTGTTATGATATAGGCGATATACTTATGAACATATGTAGGTATATTTCATCATACTGCCATTGTTATTCCTGCCACCTATTTTTAAGCAATCTTGTATCAGTTACTGGGTGTATTCCCGTGGAATTATGAAAAAAAAAAAAAAAAAAAAAAAAATAGTGGAGGAAATAAGGTCAGCATTTTATAAGGCTGTTAAAAACTCAAATCAACAACTCAGAACAATTCAAGCGTATAAAAGCATTAAAAAAGAAAACCTTAGCATGAATGAAATAAGAAATTATTTATTACAGACAGAGAAAGATATACCAGACAGTAGTCACATCAGAGTAAACATAGCCAGAGGTGCAGAGTCACAACAGAGGAATACCAGAGTAAAATCGGAAAGTCACTGTTCCAGATGTAACAAAAAGGACGCAGACCACTGGGCAAGAGACTGTCCACTTGCGAGAGTAGGCTAGAATAGTATGGTTCTGCTACGTTTGTGATGAAGCAAGGAACCACAAGGGTACGGAATGTCCAAACTCCGTACAAGGCTTAAGGTATCACAATAATAAGTATAAGGAAAACAAGTTCAAATTAGATAACAGAGGTAATAATAATAATAATGGTAGAGGAAAGGGTAAAGTCAGAGGTAGAAATTATAAGAATAAAAACAGATACAACCCATACAAAAAGGTGAACAAAAGGGGCACCACAGTTAACCAAGCAGGTAAGATCGAAAATAACTACAACAAAGAATTAAATTTCATAGCTGACTCAGGGGCTGTGTGATGGTCGGTCGGCTGGCTGCAAACCGAACGTGTACTAAAGAGGGGCACGTTTACACCATCACCCGCTGTGGCTGCATCAGGTAACTACAAGGGAATTTCCCTACTGCTCCAAGCGCTCCTCGCGGCCGCTACCACAAGGTGACTTGCCTCGTGCACGGACTAAATCCAAGATCTCTTCCGGCCGGCCATTTTGCCATCCAAGCACCAGGAGATCACACCACCCAGCAGCCGAGACCAACTTGGAAAAAGAAAATTAAGACAGCCGAAACTAAAAGTAACCAAATTCAAAGTGGAACAGTCGAGCAGTAAGTCGGTGTGCAGTGCGGTGTAGAATCAGTGAGATCCCAGGAAAATCAGGCAGGCGTTTTCCGGTGACAGGAGTAAGCACATTATACTCCCAAGGTAGGACTATATTTTGTTTGTTAGAATCCCCTCATCATATCAATCCGCGTCGACAGTGAGCCAGCCCGACTTTACCACACTTACTCTAGTGGGCAAATTACACCCCAGACCCGAAAGTCTGTATAACCAAAAAACAAAAAGGTTAAAGTAAGAGGAGCCGCAAGGAAGTAAGCGAAGGCCCCTTCCAGACGGATCAGCGCCCCAACGACACCCCACCGAGACCTCACCAGTGCGGAGATAAGCCTCATTCATCCCCATCAAAGCACGCTCAGCATCATCCAACTTTTATTTCTTTTGGGGCCGAAGAACTGCAATCAGGAGCCCGATCGATTCCCCGAGGCCCCAATTCCAGAGCGCCGGTTCAACCAGGCACGTCACATCGAGCAGCGACGTAACTCAGCATTCGTTCAGCCGCACGGACACTGGCAGCCGCATACTTTAAGTTTCCTTAGACTAATTCCCATTTTAGGCCTGATTTACAAAATTTCCCGTTTTTTTAGTAAGAGATTAACCAGTAGCAGCTAGATAGGTTCCTTGCCTACAGCCCCGACCTCGGCCTGCGGGTATAACCCCGAGAAAAGAAAAAAAAGTAGTGCGGAAGACCTTCAGTCAACAGTTTTTTTTGTGTGTATTGCTTTTCGTGCCACCCAGTTAGGGAAGGAACCGCCCGCCTCAGCTGTAATAGGGTCCCCGATAATCAACTTTCCATTCCAGCACGCATCGGCTTGAGTCGACTCCAGCGGACTGCGCGGTGAGTACCCGGTAAACACCGGTAATTTATCAAATAAGAAATATATTGATTTGGGGGACGCCACACTAAACCAACAAAAAACAAAAAAACAAAAGAAAACAAAAGGGAGGTGTTTCCTTCGCCAGGGGCATGGCAAACCACATATAATTTTTCAAAAAAAAAAAAAAAAAGTCAATCAAACACCGCCTCAAATTTTCTAGCTAATCTCTTTGTTTTCGGAAGATATAATTCACAGTAGCGGGCACAATTAGTTAAACGGTTTTTCTTTTCTTTTTCACAACCGATAGGGAGTCGCCTAATAGTGGCCGCTCGCCTATCACAGTATCGGGCACAATTAGTAGCCGAGTAGTTTTTTTCTCTTTTCACAACGATAGGGAGTTGCCTATTGGTGGCCGCTCGCCCATATCACTCCGTTATTAAATAAGATATAAATTTTTTTTTTGTGTACAGACCTTTTAGGCTGCATTCATTCCTTTATCTTAAGTACTACTTCCGGGATAGTAGATTTCATCATGCTTGTACCATTGTATATTATTTGTTGGATTTAGATAGTATCTTATAGCTACTAGCTACCTTTTTTTTTGGAATAAAACTATGAATTTGGAATTGAACATGAGTTACTAACTTTATTACGCGTATCCCCCTCGCTGTCCGGAGCCACCTGCTGATCCCATGAGATGATAGGTTTGGACATTGCCACCTGTGGGGGGTTGGCATTGTTGAAGAGGACGGGTCAGACACTGGGAAGCAGGCAACCTGGAGGCATACCCGCTGCCCTACCCCTACCCCAGGATATTCGGGTCCTGTTTGTTTTTTTGTTCTACTCCCCCTCCCTGTTTCTTTGGTACTGTTGGAGTACCTCTCTATCCCCCTCTCTTTGGATTGCTTTCAACTTTCGTTGTTGTTGTGGGGCATAAAAATCACACATCGTCGAAGGCCTTCTCACCCCTTCGATTATTTGGGAGCGCAGATAAATTTCCCTTGTGTCCCCGACACCGGTGCAAGTCCACGAACCCCCATCCCCCCCCCCCCCCCCATCCGGCGAGCTAGACCGTGCTGCCAGCTAGGCGCTTCCGGGACTTGTAACGAGGGGCACCCCTCAACCTCGGCTGCACGCCACGTGAACCTAAAATAGTAATGTATTATATTTTTATGTGCCTATCATAAAATGACGCCCTATGTGGGGGCCCATCTGTAATACATTCATTTTATGTTCTATATATATATATTTTTATATATTACAGCTGGCTACAGAGCATATTATAAATAAGGGTTTATTATTAAAAAATTATATAAAAAGCACAGGGGAAGAAATAAGATGTGCAAATAAAAACAAGATGGCAGAGGTAACCTAACAGCAAAAACAAAAGAGGGAAAAACAATAAAACTAGTGAATATTATAACAGCTTCTAATTGTTATGTACATATATATGGCAATACCAAGTTGATCCGCTTATTAATATATGGTATATGTCGCACAGGGCAAGGCCCTTAAAAAAGAGTTCTGTCACTTCTGCTGTATCTGCCGTATTGTGAAGAGCTAACCCGGGAATAAATATATTAAACCAATATTGTGCTATTGTTTTATTCTTCCCAAATCACTACAAAATTGGCGACGAGGATATAAGGGAAAGTTAAAAGACAGTCTACAAAAGAAAAAATCCTAAAGAAAAAAAAAAGTGCACGTGCAAGTGGTTTTTTTTTCGTTAAGAAGTATTACGTAAGAAACAGTTAAATGAGTAATGAGGAGAACGAAAACCAAGTAATTGAAAGTAAAAATAGTGAACAAAACAAAAAGAACTATGTCAAATTTAATTGGAATTATCGAGTCCTTCCTGGCTGGAAGTGATTTTGAGGAATACGAAATGAGGCTGGCGCAATATATCATTGTGAATCATATACCCGAAAATAAAAAAGTATCGCTTTTTATTACTTGCATTGGTGCAGATGCATATTCAATATTAAGGCGGATGCTAGCCCCAGACGATCCATCAACGAAATCGTATAATGAGCTAGTCAAAGCTCTGAAAAGCTACTGTGATCCTTCAAAAAGTGAAATATCGGAAACATATAAATTTTACCAAACTGAACAAAAAGAGTCATCGATGGTTGACTTCAACATGAAATTAAAATCCCAGGTTCAAAATTTCGCCACTCATTTGCAGAGGGCACTCCGGGATAAGTTTGTGTGTGGTATTCGTGATGGACACTTAAGAGCAAAATTTCTCAAAGAACAATCACTTACTTTCGAATCAGCATGTAAAACAGCCATTAGTTGGGAAATGTCTGAAAAGGAAAATACTTCTTTAAATCAGAAATCGGAGACCAGCAACGCTTTCATGGTGCGACAGAGTAGAAGTCAAAGCAGAAGTCACAACAGAAATCAATTTAGGTCCAAAAGTCGACATCTAAAAAGTAAGTCAACTACAAATAAAAAAAAATCGTGCTACAGATGCGGAAAACAACACTCTGCAAAAACGTGCGCAGCCCGCTTCTGGAAATGTTACCGGTGTCAAAAGTTGGGTCACCTGGCTTCAGTATGTCTTTGAAACAATTGGCACAATTGGCAGTGGGGGCCATTAACCTTGGCAAAATTGACTCTGAAGACGAAAGTTGGAACATCCACAAAATCAACAACATCGTAATCGTGAGTGTCATAGTGGAAAATCAGCAAATCGAGATGGAAGTCGACACAGGTGCATGTACTTCGGTGATCACAGAAGATGAGTATAGTGCTAAGTTCACTCATGTAAAATTAATTCCTAACGAAACATTGTACTTTTCAGTTACTGGTAGTAGTATTGAATGTGTAGGAAAGATCAGGGTTAAAGTAAATCATAAACATTTTTTGGAGTTTATAGTCATCAAAACTAACAAAAAATTTAAACCTATTATTGGGAAGACATGGTTAGACATGATTTATCCAAATTGGCGTCAGTCGTTTAACAAAATATGCAGGGTGGACAATTTTTCAATTTTGGACCTAATTAAGCAAAAATTTCCACGACTTCTCTCGTCGGAGCATTGTATTGACAAATTTAAAGCAGAAATAGTATTAAAACCTGGGAGCCCCCCTATTTTTCATAAGGCATACCCAGTGCCATATAGACTTCGAGATCAAGTTGAGGAGGAGTTACTAAGTTTATGTAGAGAAGGTATATTAACCCCAGTTAAGTACAGTAGATATGCGTCCCCTATCGTTATAGTATCAAAGCCTGAAAAAAAGATTCGAATATGTGTATGGATTTATTGAAAAAGAACATTACCCGTTGCCAAGAACAGATGATATCTTTGCAAGTTTAGGAAATTGCAGTTATTTTTGTGTGATTGTCTTGTCGGGAGCCTACCAGCAGATTGAATTATCAGAGTCATCCTGTGAATTTGTTACTATTAATACCTCAAAAGGTTTATTTCAATATACACGTTTACCATTTGGAGTTGCAAGTGCTCCATCCATATTCCAGTCGATCATGGACCGAATTTTGCTTGGTATTAGTAACATATCCTGCTACTTAGATGATATATTAATTGGTGGCAAAAATATAGAAGACTGCAGACAAAATCTGCTTTTAGTACTAGAGAGACTAAACACTCATAACGTAAAAATAAATTTGGAAAAATGCAAGTTTTTCGAAAAGACCGTTCACTATTTAGGTCATACAATATCAAGTTCCGGTATCCGTCCTAGTAAGGAAAAAGTTAAAGCTATTGTGGAAGCCCCACCACCAAAAAACCTAAATGAGTTGCAGTCATATTTAGGTTTGTTGAATTACTATGGGAGCTTCATTCCAAATTTATCAGCAGAGCTTAAGGATCTATATACGTTTTTACAGAAAGATATTCCATTCAAATGGTCGGATAAAGCTGAACGATGTTTTGAAAATTCTAAGAAACTAATTTTGGAAAATAATATTTTGGAAATTTATGATCCGAAAAAACCTATAGTGCTAGCGTGTGATGCAAGCCCCTATGGAGTAGGCGCTGTTCTGTGCCATACCGTAAATGGAGTTGATAAGCCAGTGCTGTTCGCTTCGAGCACTCTTTCTACTGCAGAGAAAAATTATTCTCAGATACATCGCGAAGCACTAGCCATTGTGTTTGGTGTAAAGCGTTTTCATAAGTACATTTATGGACATAAGTTTATACTTTGCAGTGATAATCAAGCTCTTAGGGAAATATTTAATCCCCAAAAAGGAACTTCTAATGTTTCTGCGTCAAGATTACAAAGATGGGCAGTTTTACTATCTACCTACGAGATACTGGTATTGAAAGTATTTGCGCATTGTCGGAAAATTGTAATCCAGTAATTGAAAAAAATAAAATAAAAGATCACCTTGTACGAGACAACACATTAAGTCTAGTGTTAAACTACATAAATAATGGTTGGCCAAAATCAATACAAGATAAATTAAAACAATTTTACAAAATAAGAAATTCATTATCAAGTGAGAATGAGTTTTTATATTATCGCGATCGGTTAGTGATCCCACTGTCAGAAATATTAGGGGTCCTACATCAAAATCATGATGGGGTAGTGCGAATGAAAATGGTCGGTCGTAGTTCCGTCTGGTGGATTGGGTTCGATAAGGACATAGAAAATTTTGTTAGGAAGTGCAAGGTCTGTCAAATCACCCAAAATGTTAGAAAAGAATTCGTGACTAGTAAATGGCCTGTCTGTGACCATCCCTTTCAACGTGTCCACATTGACTTTTTTAGTTTTGAAGGAAAGAACTTCCTCATTATAGTTGATGCATTTAGCAAGTTCATAGATGTCAAAATCTACACCAAAACCGATGCTTGTCATTTGGGAAATTATTTGAGGTCATTTTGTAAATATTTCGGAACACCTGAGGAGATTGTGTCTGACAATGGACCTCCTTTCAATTCAAGAGATTTTTTAGAATTTGCTAAGCTCAGAAATATACATGTGGGAATTGGGATCTGACGGTCTGGCAATGCCGACCAGCGGTTCGAGCGATTTAGGAACTGACGATCTGGCAGTGCCGGCCAACGGTACGAGCCGTTAGCGCTTGGCGGGAGCCCAGAGTGCTAGAGTGAGTCACTTCAAGTTAAGCTGTCGACGAAGTCAGAAGTTGCTGTGGCTGTGAACATTTTTGCTGAAGTTGCTGTGAATATTTTTGCTGAGATTGCTGTGAACATTTTTATTAAAATTGCTGTGAACATTCTTTCAAATTAAATATAAAGTGAACTAAAGATTTAGATTAAATAAATAACTAATAATTGAATTCCACTTGGCGTGTTTTAATCTCGAGATCTTTTACCCCCATCCCACAGTAATTTGGTGTCAGAAAAGTGGGATACGCATAATTAACTGGAAACAGATAAAAATCGCGAATTTTCGTGTAAAAACGTGGACAAAGGTGAAGGATCTCGGGGCGCGTGTGTAAAAAACGGGATAACGGTGAACGGTGAACAATCGAACAATTGAAATCCGTTCTAAGAGCTGGAAGTGGATCCTGCGGAAAAAATAAAAATAATAAGAAAGAACCAATTAGTTGGGCGTTGGGCGGTCAATTGTGGTTTTTTTTTGTGTGCTGTACTGCTGAAGGTTGAGCATTTAGCTGGGTGTCTCAACATAGGAAAAGCAGCTGTTCGTCGCTGAGAAAGGAAGGGGCTGAAAAAAAGCTGATCTACATTCTGCATCTAAGAAGAAAAGAAGGCAGAATTATTAAAGGTTTGGTAGGCTGCTGTTAAGGGGTGAGTCATCATTTTTATTATTTCATAATATTGCGCTGAGGATAACATCACGTGAGGCCTAACGGTAGCACAAACCTAACGGTACCTCACAATTTCAACGAACGCACTGCTGAAATATTTTTGTCTGTATTTGTGAGAAAGCTCTACGAAATAGAAATCATAAAAGCTGTACATAATTGGTTTGAATGGCTTTGTATGGAGAAATTGAGAAGTCTTACCGTAGCTGAATTGCAGCAATTACTCCAGGAGAAGGGCTTATCGTTCAGCTATCGGTTGATGGAGGATTTAGTTAAGAGGTTAGCGGCTGCGATTAACGTTGAAGTAGAGAGGGAGAAAGCAATAGCAGAAGAGAATGACGAAGAGGGAGAAAGCTTTTTAGAATCTGGTGGTGGTAGTATTTTCGAGGAATCTGATTTTGCTGGTTTTGAGTTAAGTAACCCTGGGCAAAAAAGTATAATCATGCCAGGCTCAGACGAAACAAAAGAGGGTCGCGGCAATGTTTTCATGTTTAAAGATGTTGAGGTTGAAGGATGTTCTCTGCAAGGCTCCGGTTCTTAAGTTGTTTAACCCCATGTTTGAGACCCAGCTGCATACTGATGCAAGTAAGGAGGGCTATGGAGCTGTTCTTCTCCAGAAGCATTGCGATGATAACAAATTTCATCCCGTGGTGTATCTTAGTTTCAGGACAACAAAGTGCGAAAGAAATTATTCGAGCTATGAGCTTGAAGTCCTCGCAATCGTAAAATCGCTGAAAAGGTTAAGGACATACTTGCTTGGGCTTCGTTTTGATATTTATACCGACTGTAAAGCTTTCCAGCTCACAATGAAAAGAAAGGAATTATGTAGCCGCATAGCTAGGTGGGCTCTGCTTCTTGAGGAATATGATTGTAGTGTTCATCATCGACCTGGAGCTGCAATGAAGCATGTGGACGCTCTCAGTCGTTACCCTTCTGTTTTACCTTTGGAGGATGGGCTACTTTCCAGAATTCGCAACGCACAAAAGGAGGATGAGTATTGTCGACTTCTTACGACAATTCTAGACGAGAAACCCTACGAAGACATCCTAATACGAGGTGGTGTAATAAACAAGCTGCTCAAGGGTAGATATTTGTTAGTGGTACCAAAGCAATTGCAGAGAGAGGTGCTGAGGATAATTCATGAAGAAGGACACGCGAATGCTAAGAAAGTTGCGGTTACTGCCAGCCAGGAGTACTACATCCCTAAATTGGATAAAAAATCTGAGGAGGTCGTTAGTAATTGCGTCGTCTGTATTTTAGCGTCAAGGAAGCAGGGAAAACAAGAAGGCTTTCTTAACCCTATAGAGAAATCAGATGTGCCGCTGCATACGTTACATTTGGATCACCTTGGACCACTGCCGTCTACGTCTAAGAGCTACAAATACCTTTTCGTGGCTGTTGATGGGTTTACCAAGTTTACTTGGATTTACCCCGTAAAAACAACCTCAGCGGAAGAAGCTGTGCTGAAGTTGGCTCACCAGAGTGAGGTTTTTGGAAGTCCTCATCGAGTTGTTACTTACAGGGGTACCGCATTTACCTCAAATGCATTTAAAGACTATTGCTGTGAGAGAGGAATTACACATGTTTTAACCACAACTGGAGTACCAAGAGGGAATGGACAAGTAGAGCGAGTTAATCAAATTATAATTTCAATTTTGTCCAAGTTGTCAGTCGCTGAACCTGAAAGATGGTTCAAACATGTTCACCGGGTACAGCAGACTATTAATTCGACCAGATCGAGATCAACAAATAAATCTCCGTTTGAGCTGATGATTGGTGTCCCCATGCGCAAGACAGATGACCTGGAACTCTCTAGACTACTGGATGAAGCTATTATTGATGACTTTGATGCCGAGAGACAAGTGATGCGAGATCAGGCTAAGTTGCAGATTCGAAAGGTCCAGGAGGAAAATCGAAAGTATTACAATCGTCGAAAGAAGCCTGCACGTCAGTATAGGGTCCATGAATTGGTCGCCATAAAGAGAACACAGTTTGGAGCGGGTCTTAAGTTGTATCCTAAGTTTATGGGACCCTATGAAGTTATCAAAGCAAAAGGAAAAAATAGATACGACGTTCGCAAAGTTGGGAATCATGAAGGCCCCAATTCAACTACCACGGCTGCGGACTTTATGAAGCCATGGATCCAAGCAGAGGAAGGTGACGACGATAGCGACGTGGATTCGCCTGAGGCAGGCGATATTCAGGATGGCCGAGTGTGGGAATTGGGATCTGACGGTCTGCCAATGCCGACCAGCGGTTCGAGCGATTTAGGAACTGACGATCTGGCAGTGCCGGCCAACGGTACGAGCCGTTAGCGCTTGACGGGAGCCCAGAGTGCCAGAGTGAGCCACGTCAAATTAAGCTGTCGACGAAGTCCGAAGTTGCTGTGGCTGTGAACATTTTTGCTGAAGTTGCTGTGAATATTTTTGCTGAGATTGCTGTGAACATTTTTATTAAAATTGCTGTGAACATTCTTTCAAATTAAATATAAAGTGAACTAAAGTTTTAGATTAAATAAATAACTAATAATTGAATTCCACTTGGCGTGTTTTAATTTCGAGATCTTTTACCCCCATCCCACATACATATTTCAAAATCGCCTGTGTATCATCCACAAAGCAATGGTTTGGCTGAAAGAGGAGTCCAGACTATAAAATCGAGTTTACGAAAATATGTATGTGATGCAAAATTAAGAAACCTAGATATAGCCGTCAAATTGGATAATATTTTGTTTGCATATAACAATACTCCATCTACAGTGACCAAGCAAATACCAGCAAGTATGATTTTTTCCTATACACCAAAAACACTTCTGAATTCTTTGAAAAAAAATGTTACATTCAATTTAAAAAATAATCAGATTTATAAATAGCTGTGTTTTTTTCATGATCTGATCTGGATCTCGAATTTCGCATTGAATTGAATATTTTAAACTGTAATCTAGAGCAAAATTTTTAAACTTGGCAAAAAATTCATCACATTGCAATGATTTTAGCCCATCCAAACTTCAAGTCATGAACTGAAAATTTTATTGGATCTAGTTTTTGACGCAAATTGGTTCTAAATCAATGCAATGTGATGTTCTTTTCACAAAAGTAAAAAGATTTGTTAGGAGTCATTATTTGCAAATTCCAATTCAATACATAATTTGCTGCGAAATCTGATCCGGATCAGATCATGAAAAAAACACAGCTAATATAACAAATCAAAGCCAGAATTATCTTGTAAAGTAAACGTAAAAAATGAAATTAAATTAAAAAATGTAAGGAAATTGTTCAAAAAAGGGGAAAAAGTATTGTATAAACTTCATTATAAGGACATAGCTAAGTGGAAACCGGCATGTATAGTTGAAGTTATAAGCCCTTTAACGTATTTGATAAATGTAGATAATAATATTAAGTATGTTCACAAAAATCAAATACGTACTTCAAATTTAGAAGACAGTTACCATCCGAGTATTTTTCAAGATTGTAATTCAGAAAGTAAACCGAACGAACATGTTAACATTAATTCAAATAATAATGATGAACCAGAACCGAACGAAAGTAACAATAATAAGCAGGACTCTGAAAATTACTGTAAAATAAGATTAACGCCTTATGTACTAAGAAGATCAAATAGACCAAGACATCCCCCGAAAAGATTTCAAGTAAAAAGGAGTTAGTAAACCATGAATTAACTATGAATTATGTTGTGAATTAAATTGAACTATAGCTACTTGTTGAATTGAACGGATAATATAAAAAGGGGAAGATGTTATGTACAAAATAATAGCAGTGCAAATTATAAATTTAGAATTTCCTTAATACTTTTATGATCTTGCCTTTTTTTCTGGCTTCTACTGTGTTGATCGTTTCGTCGCAATAAGGTAACGGTAAAATCTCCATTCTGCTTTGAAATATCAAGTAGTGATACGCAGTGTGAAGTCTGATGCGAACAAATTAATAGCAGTTTTTACACTTTTAGAGATAGAAAAGTTATTTTCTCCTGGATTTTGAGTTTAATTCATACAAAAGTAAGTTTAGAGCTTTTATTTTATGTTGTTAGTCGTTTCTTACTTATACATTTTTTTTTCTATAAAAGTGGGCCGTGGGAAGCACTGTACTTCAGAAAGGCGAGATTTAATTCAGACCCTCATAAATAGCGGCAAGACGTACAAAGAGGTGCAGGAACTTATCGGGTATTCTGCAAAATTAATAAGAAATGCAATCACCTATAACAGAAAGGACGAAACACGCGGTCGTAAGAAAATGTTGGCGCCATCTCTTGTAAAGCGCGTAGTAAGGTACTCCAATTCTCACCCTATCGCAGCTGCTACTGATATTGTACGTGAATTCAACTTGCCATGTGGTGTTCATACGGTAAGAAGGCTTTTAAGGGAACACAATTTATATGCTCGTAGTCCACGGAAGGTTCCACTTCTTAAGAAAATTCACATAACAAAAAGGTTTCAGTTTGCCAGGGAGCATTTGGCGTGGCCGCTTCAGAAGTGGAGGAATATATTATGGTCAGGCGAAAGTAAAGTTGTTCTATACGGTGGCAAGGGATCTCGGCAGTACGTAAGGCGTCCACCTAATACCGAATATGATCCTAGATTCACCACAAAGACCTTAAAACATGGTGGTTCTAGTATTATGATTTGGGGATGTTTCTCCTACTATGGTGTTGGTCCGATATATTGGATTAAAACTATAATGGACCAGCATTTATACGTCGATATATTACAAAACACCATGCTACCATACGCCGAGTACGAAATGCCTCTTAAATGGGTTTTCAACAGGACAATGACCCGAAACATACTAGCAGAACAGCTAAGCAGTGGTTTCGGGACAACAGGATTGAGGTCATGGAGTGGCCTGCTCAGTCTCCAGACCTCAATCCCATTGAGAATTTATGGGCCGATGTAAAAAAAAAGCAGTGTGGGAAGCAAAGCCACGAACTAATAACGAGCTGTGGGCGGTAGTTGAGAGGTCCTGGAAATCCATACCACTTGAAAGGTGTCAGGATCTTGTTAACTCTATGAAGCGTCGCTGCTCAGCGGTTATAAACAATAAAGGCAATGCTACAAAATATTAAGGTTAAATAAAATACAATATATTTAGAAGCTTGGTTTCAATTCTTTGTGAAATAAGATAAAAAAGAACTAACACTGCTATTTTTTTGCTCCCTTATTTTTTGAGGTATTTTGTTAATATTCTTTTGAGTTCAATTAATATCTATAATAATGTTACGTAATTAGTAAATACAATATTATTAAGGAGTTCTGGTTTTTTGAAATTGTGTTTCGAAAACTTGTAATTTTCCATACTAGTTCCTTCTCATGTGCACTGCTATTTTTTTGCTCGCAGCTGTATATATGGCAATACTAAGTTGAGTCGGTTATTAATATATAGCATTACTTGTCGCATAGGGCAAGGCCCTTAAAAAAGAGTTCTGTCACTTCTGCTGTATCTGCCGTATTGTGAAGAGCTAACCCAGGAATAAATATATTAAACCAATATTGTGCTATTGTTTTATTCTTCCCAAATCACTACACTAATTTGGCTAATAATTTACTGTCCCTCAGAAAATTTGCTGATATATTTAGATGATGAAAAATTAGAAATTTTCAACAGAGATACAAGGGAAATATATTTAGAGGGTAGCTATCAAAAACCAAACTGGATAATAAAATTACTCACCAGCAGTCAAGAAAACAACGATAGAAAACAGAGTTTATAATGGTGACAAATATGGTAACGATAGGAGATTTCATCACTCAATCTCGGACGGATCTTAACCAGATCCAGTCAGAGCTTGGGAGGGAGAAAGAGGATGAAATAAAGATAAAAACCAGAGAAACAGAGTCGGGCGAGTTTAAATTAAATAGAAAAATATGGGACTTAAATAAAATCATCCCAGAAACTGACTTAGGCAACCTATTAGAGAAACAAAAAGATCCCAATATAGAGAGACCAATGATAAAACTGGACGAGGGAATGTTATGGCATATTAGGATTGGACACGCATCGATATATTATTTAAAAGAACTACAAAGACAAAATGAAAAATTAAAAAAAAATAAAATTTACGAAAGAAATAAACGATTGCGAAACATGCATATTAGCCAAAATGGAACGTCTTCCATTTAATAAACAGAGAGTCAGAGCAACTAGACCTCTACATACCATAAACATAGATACTATAGGACCAATACAACCTTCATCGTTCCCGGGAGGTAATAATTTTATAGTGGTTTTCGTGGATGATTACACGAGATATGCTAGAGCGTACAGCGTAAAACAGAAAAGCGAAGCAGGCGAATGTTTGGAACATTACATCAAACATGTTAGAAATTTGTTGGAAAAACAAGAAAAATATGTATGCTTAATAAGAGCAGACAATGCACAAGAGTTCGCCGGAGGAAAAATAGCAGAGATAATGAATAAAGAGGGAATAAGCGGAGACTTTGCTCCCCCATATACATACACCAGAATTAGATGGAATGGCAGAAAGGTTCAATAAGACCATTAAAAAAAAAATTAGAGCTTGCATGATAGACTCAGGAATACCCAAAACAATGTGGGGTATTGCTACAGAGGCAGCAGTGTACATATACAACAGAACACCTCACAAAGGGAATAATTTCAAAACTCCACTATCACTTTTGAATTCTAAAATAATGAGTCATACAGAGGATATAAAAAGATTTGGATGTCTGGCATATGTAAAGATACCAAAAGCGGAGAATAAATTCTCAGTAAGAGCAATTAAGACCATCCTAGTAGGATATACAAATACTGGATTTTTAATGTGGCACCCACAAACTAATAAATTTGTAACATCTCGTAACGTTAGGTTCAATGAAAAAATAGTTTATAAAACAGAAAATCAGAGTGAGACAACGAACATCGAGTTGTCTAAACAAATAGATAACTTGTTTGAACATAACAAATGGGAAGACCCACCACCAGAAACTACTACAGAAACAACAAAAGAAGAGGAAAAACAAAAAGGAAAAAGAAAGAGAAATTTTAATAAAGAAACAGAGTTTGTAACAAAGAAAATGGCAAAAAGAACAGCAAAGAATAATCCAGTCAGAGATCCCAACTTTGTGTATCTAGCAGAAAATATATCCAGAGAAACAGAAAAAGAAAATTTTACAGATGAAATGGCTTATATAAACTTAGCCACTATAAACAGAGATCCAACAACATATGGGAAGTTATTCCAAAGCCAGAGGGCAAGATAAATTTAATTGACTCCAGGTGGATCTTCAAAACAAAAACAATAGGAGATCAACAACACAAATTCAAAGCGAGATTAGTTATCAGAGGTTTAAAGATAAAAATATATACGAATTGAAAGAAACGTACGCACCGGTGTCCAGATTGCCGGTGATCAGAGCTGCTCTGGCAATCATAAATAAGTATTACTTGGAGGCTGTACAACTTGATGTAAAGACAGCCTTTCTCAATGGTATTCTTGAAGACAATGTCTACATGAAAATTCCAGAGGGACTAGAAGTAGACCCAGAAACTAAAGACAAATTCGTATGCAAACTTAAGAAAACACTTTATGGACTGAAAATATGTTCCAAGAGATGGAATCAGAGGTTTACAGAGGTAGTGAATAAACTTGGAATGGAAAGAGATATTAACGATCGTTGTTTGTTTACTTGGAGAAAATATGGAGAGATGGCATTGCTAGTATTGTACGTGGATGACATTATATTGGCTAGTAACAATACAGAGACATTGAATGAAATCAAAAAACAGCCTAAGCTCTGCATTTTAAATGAATATTCTTGGAGAACCCAAAATATTCCTGGGTATGAAAATAACCAGAGACAGAGTCAACAGAGTGTTAACCCTCAATGAAGAGGAATACGCTAATAAAATAATTAAAAAATTCACCAACTCAGACTTAAATCCTCAGAAGACTCCGATGGTAACTAGACAGGTTAAGAGCAGAAACCCTGATAAAGTGGAAAACAGAGAAGCATGCAAAGAACCTTACAGAGAAGCCATAGGAAGTTTGTTGTATCTGGCTGGAACAACCAGAACAGATATTGGGTTCGCAGTAAATTTTCTGGCCAGAAGGCAAGTCTCGCCAACCAAAGGAGATTGGTCGGAAGTAAAAAGAATACTTCGATATATTAAAGGTACTGCACACAGAGGACTGACATACAGAGGCAACGGAGAAGAACTTGAAGCATTTACAGATGCAAGTTTCAGAGACTGGGACGACTCCACATCCACCGGAGGCTATATAATTAAACTATATGGAGATACTATAGCATGGAGGAGTCATAAACAATATTATGTGACATTGTCAACATGTCAATCAGAGTACCTGGCAACAAGCGACGCATGCCAAGAAATAGTATCGTTGGACAAAGCTCTCAGAGACATTACAGGAAAAACTTTTTATCCTGTTACAATAAGATGCGACAACATTTCTGCAGGAAAGAGTACAGAAATGGATGGTTCGCATAAAATGAAGAACTTTGACGAAAATTTGGAGGACATTCAGAGTAAGCTAAAAAACCGAGAAACAGAAGGTAACAAGAAGCACATGGCAAACACTCATGGAGATTATGTGAAGAGTTGTGTTCTAGAGGGAAAGATTAAGGTAAAATGGGTTACATCTAATGAGAATGAAGCAGACATTATGAATAAACCCTTGCCCTTGCAGAGTCATGTATACCTCAGAGACAAAATATTAGCAGAGTAGCAATTAAGAGTAAATAGGACTATATAATCATTAATATTCATTACAGAAGATACGACTAACAATTGACCGCCCAAAGGGAGGGAATATTGAAAGGTGTCGTTGGGCCGATCTGGCAATGCCGACACTTTCGGGCAGTAGTAGTGCAGAGATTACGTCAAGAACGTCAGAATCGCAATTTACGCGCATAGGTACTTACGACCAAGGCCGATGCCGGCCTCCCGGCGAGTGTGGCAAGCAAGCAAACATGCGAGAAAAATCGTCCTTATGACGACAATTATTTGAAATTCTGGTTAACTATGATTGAGAATAAACCGCAGTGCGTTATTTGCTTTGAAACTTTATCAAGAGAAAGCATGAAGCCGTCGAAGTTGGCACGCCACCTCAACACAAAACATCCAAATGAAAAAAATAAACCCGTGGAATTTTTTGAGAGAAAATTAAAAGCTCTTCAACATCAAAAAACTGCTATAGTATCAAACCCCAAGACTTATTATTTGCTTCAGCATGCGGTTTTTAAAGCAGATAGTATAACGACGAAGACCCGCATAGTTTTTGATGCTAGCTGCAAGGCACCATGTGGCTATAGCTTGAACGATTTCTTACTCTCAGGACCCTCACTTCAACGTGACATGACTTTGCTTCTTTTTGAGTGGCGACTGAACAAATATGTGTTTACAGCTGATATAGCTCGAATGTATCGCCAGATACTAATTGACCCCTGTGATCGGGATTATCAGAGAATAATCTGGCGTCAATCTTCCTTACCTGTCGAAGATTTTCGGTTGCGAACTGTTACGTTTGGGGTTCGATGTGCGCCTTTCTTAGCCATTCGGACCATGCATCAGCTTGCAAAAGACGAAGGTAAGCTCTTCCGTATAGAGGAGCTCATATTTTAAAAAATGATATGTATGTGGATGACGTTCTGTCAGGTGCCCATAAGATACAAGAAACTACAGAAGCAAGAAATCAAATATACGAGATTCTAAAAGGAGGAAAATTTGATTTGCGTAAATGGGCTGCAAACGATGTGCGAATTTTGAAGGACATTCCTGAGTCTAAACAACTATCTGTACCGTCGGTACTTTTCTCGAATGATAATTATGTGAGAACTCTTGGGGTAGTGTGGAAACCCGCAAAAGATAGCTTCTCATATGATTCCCACTTAAAGTGCTCTGAACCTCCATTCACCAAGAGAAAAATTTTATCCACAATTGCTCAAATTTACGACCCCTGTTGCGTAGCGGTGCCGATCGATAGTATTATCGATTATTTAAATAATGTAACGGCGGTCACCGTTATGCAACCATACCCCATCACCGGCGATGTCTGGAGTCGCCGAAAATATGACACGGGCGACAACTCCGGTTTCGTCTCGCCCGTGCAAAAATGCGCTGAGCCGGCGGAGCTGCCCGCTGTCCTCGAGGGAAATGCGCGCGCAGGTGCAGCGTGAAAAGCGCGCACTCAGCACGTTTAAAATGCGTGTGCAGGTGCAGCGTAAGAAGCGCGCACTCAGCATGTTTCCCGGAGCCCGACCGGGAACCTTAAGTTCTCGGCGGTAAAAATAGTTAGTTGCTGTCGGACTGTAAAACTAGAAAGTTGTTGAGAAAGGGCGAAAAGCGCGGCGCGTCATCGTCCTCGAGAAATTGTAACATTTAGAAGTAGTGAAAAATAAAGGACTCTAAGTTTGTTAAGGGTTCATAATAGAAAAAGCAATCTGTCAAATAAAGAAAGGATTGAACAAACAAAAAGTGTCTTTCCGAGGTGCAGTGGTGCCGGGCCAGTGATTTATTCCGAACAGTGAATGGGTCCAGTTGACGCAAAAGGGGAATCATCGTTGGACCAAAAATAATACCCAACAATTTGGCCCTACTCCCTAGGACTCTACAGGACCTTCACCAAAAGGACCCGACCAGACTAGAAGCAGCTAAGTTGAGTGCCGCAGAGTGTTGCAAATAAATTTATTGTTGTAACACAGCGGGCCTACACCTGCCCACGCAACACCCCCTTGGATGGTTAGCGCCCATAACCGTAACATCTAAAATTATTTTACAATCTTTATGGAAAAGAGGTCTTGAATGGGATGAAGAGATTCCCGAAGACATAACAGGAAAATGGTCACAGCACCTTCATAGTTTGAGTCAATTAAAAATGATCTCTATTCCCCGATTTTTGGAAACGGGCCCAGAAACCATTATACAGTTGCATGGGTTTTGCGACGCCTCCGATTTCGCTTACGGAGCAGCCATTTATTTGCGATCACAAAATAGCAAAGGCCAGGTCACCTCCCACATGATCACTGCTAAAACCAAGGTCGCGCCTACTCAGCCAGTGACCTTACCAAGATTGGAACTTTGTGGGCCGGTTTTATTATCAAGACTGTTGGAAAAATTCCGCGGCTCTGTTCATCTAATGTTAAAATTTTTTCTTGGACGGATTCCACTATTGTTTTGTCCTGGCTCCGACGGCATCCTAATAATTTCAAAACCTTCGAAAGTAATCGCATCTCGGAAATTATAAGTAATAGCGAATCGGTGCAATGGCGACATGTTCCGTTTGCTGATAATCCAGCGGATATAGCTAGTCGTGGCATAACAACGGAAAAATTGTCTGAATGTTCCCTGTGGTGGAATGGACCACAATGGCTGATGATCAAAGTTCATGGCCATCTCGATTTTCGTTCCCTGAACCTGACGCCTCTACTCTCGAACTGAAACCACAGAAAAATTTCCTTTGCCTGGATTCAGATTTGTTCGAACATGATTCTTGAACAGTTTTCTTCCCTTACTCACCTTCTCAACACCACTATACTGTTATGTACCAAAATCCCATCCAGATTTCGGGTGCATTGCATTAACAAAATTAGTTTCATAAATTGCGAAATACCCCTCAAAATTCAAGACATACCATGTACGAAATTTGAGGTATTTCGCAATAACTGAAAGTTGCAAAAATATAACTCCTCGATTGATGATTGGGCGACCACCCGCGCGAGTTACATATATTGATATGCAACCCCTGGAATTCGATGACAAACTGCTTAAGTCACACGAAATTCAAGCCAAGCCCAAGCCGATGGCATGGTAAGCATTCCTAAAGTCTAGACAGATCTTAGATTACCTGACTTAGCTAAAAAGCCTTTTTGTTCACATTAAGGTTCTCACCAGAAAATATGATTAGGTTGCAAAATATGATAGGAAGCTTGGGTCGTAGAGATTTTGATAAAGTTGAGTCTGTCGCTGGTCGTCCGGTTGAAAAGTCATTTTTGGACACGGTCTTGAAAATAAAAATTGTAAAGTGATTTTTAGAAACTACTTTGAAAATAAAAATTGTAAAGTGATTTTTAGAAACTACTTTGAAAATAAAAATTGTAAAGTGATTTTTTTAGAAACTGTTTTGAAAATAACAATTGTAAAGTGATTTTTAGAAATTAATTTGAAAATAAAAATTTTAAAGTGATTTTTAGAAACTGTTTTGAAAATAAAAATTGTAAAGTGATTTTTTTAGAAACTGTCTTGAAACTAAAATTTGTGTAGAATAAAACGAAGTTTTAATAAAAAAAAAAAAACTCTACATTGTGTTTTTTTTTCTCTTAATGAAAAAGGAAAAAAGGCCACAAAATCTAACTCGCGTGCACCGGCCCAGGCACATGCAGACGGAAATTATGCTGACACATGACATGTGCTCTGGAAATGTACCGACGCGCGCGGTCAAGGTGATTGGAGCTTTGGAAAATTCCAAGGCCCGACCGAGAGTCGATAAATACCCGATCAGTCGATGAGGAGGAGTGCAGTATTAATCTTCGAGTAGCGAGTATTAGCCTTTCAGTAGGAGAGTATTATTATTCCAACAGTGCAGTAACAGTCTAGCAGAAGTCTCGCGGAACCGTCTTAAAGTCAGGATTTTGACCGGCCTCAAATTAACAGCGCGAACGCGAAAAGTTTAGTCGAGGAGCATAAAAGTACCTAAGTTCCCCCCGGAAAGACTTAAGTATTTCTACACGGGAGTCGAGAGTCCGAAATAAGTCAACCTAAATGTTAGAAACAATAGACTTAGTGCAGTGTATTAAGTGAAGAACAATATAACGAACTTTCTAAGCCAAGATCGTGTTTTGATTGTGATTCCCCGGTTAGGGAGTTTGAGCATAACTGCTACTCCCCGTCCAGCCTGCCGATCTCGAGAAGTTAAGCATTCCGTGCTGCTTCCGAGATATCATCGAACCGAGCATCAGCGGGACCAGGCCCAGGAGCAACAACAAGAGATTTTATTCCCGCAAAGGGATAAGATCTCAATTGTTATTGTACGCATACCCAGCATACATAACAATACGTTGCAAACGGTTTCTTAATGCTTATAGTAAAACTAATAGTTACCCCTATCCCTATTCAAGTATCTTATCACCAATTTCTGTTGGTGAACTCAATTTTGCCCAAGAATTTTGGATAATGAAGGAGCAAAAACGATTTTTTTCCGAGGAATTTTCTTGTTTGCTTAATAAAAAAGCTATTCCTTCGACCAGTAAAATATTAGAGTTGAACCACTTTCTTGATGGTAATGACATGATACCGGTGGGGGCAGGTTGCACAATGCGCCGATCCCGTACAATCAAAAACACCCTATAATTTTGCCCCCGAAAAGTCATTTATCCAAGCTCTTTATAAGAGACGCTCATTTTTCCTGCCTGCATGGAGGTCCTACGCTCACCATGTCGATTTTGAGAAAATCTGTTTGGATACCGAGAGGTCGTAGTGTGGTTATGGGATGCCTGCGTAAATGTGTGACCTGCTTCAGTCTGTTGAGCAGGGTTCAAAGTCAATTAATGGGGTCTTTACCCTCTCTCCGTGTGACTCCATCTCGACCTTTACCGGCGGTGGCCGTACATATAAAGGATATCTTTCGATATTCATATGGCTCTGTACCAAGGCCATCCATATTGAGGTCGTTAGTGACCTCACAACAGAAGCTTTCTTGGCAACCTTCACTCGCTTTCTCTCACGGCGCAGTTTATGACATAACGTTTATTCTGATTGCGGGACGAATTTTGTGGGAGCCCGTAATAGGCTTCTAACGCGTATTAAAAATGCTAACAACTATCAGAAATTGGAAACTGATCAAGAGCAAGAGGAAAACCTTAGAAGGGCGTATCATTTGGCAACCCAGACGGCTGCACAAGCAGTTAACGTGAAGGGAATTCAGTGGCATTTTAATCCATATGCGTCTCCCCACTTTGGCGGGTTGTAGGAGGCAGGAGTGAAGTCCACTAAGTATCACCTTAAAAGATTCGTTGGAAATACCCCCCTAACGTATGAAGAAATGTCTACACTGGTAACCCAAATAGAGGCTTGCTTAAATTCTCGCCCACTTTGCCCCTTAACGGATGATGTGAATGACGTTCGAGTCCTGACGCCGGGACATTTTTTGATTGGTGACGCCCTCCTAGCACCACCTGAAGATGATTTCCTTAATTCTAAAATTGGTTCTCTTAGTAGATTGAATTTTGTCCAAAGGCTAAAACAAGAATTTTGGAATGTCTGGCATGAGGAATATTTGACTCAAATGCAACAACGGCCTAAATGGGCGACAAAATCTGAAAATCTTAAAGTAGGAAATATCGTGGTGCTGAAGGATGAGAGAGTATCCAGTGGTAACTGGGCTTTGGGCAGAATCACTAAAACATATCCAGGCACTGATAATCTTGTTCGAGTCGTTGATGTAAAGACTGGCCGCCCGCGAATTTAAACGCCCAATCGCGAAACTATATTTGCTGCCGGTGGACTCCCATATGGACTAATTTCTAAAGAATTGTGGCGCCTCCATCACCACCACCACCACAGCCGCAGCGGTCTCGGCGCAAGCGCAATGTGGCGGCCTCATCGCCACCAGCACAGGCGCAACGCTCTCGGCGCAAGCAGGTCCTGATCCTGCGAAACGCCGAGAGCTCACTTCCAGTCTGGTGCTCGACGTGAGCAGTCCACTTTCCAGCCTGGTGCGCGAAACTCTGCGGAAAGAAAATCCATCCAGAAACTCCCTACGTCGGGAACAGTTCAGCGAGGACAGTTTAAAGACAATAGTTTACAGACAATAGTTTAAAGAAAATAGTTTAAGGAAAAGTGTAGTGCCGAATAAAATATTACTATCCCTAAAGTGTTTTTCCTAAATAATTATTTATCATTACTTATCAGAATGGCACTGACCTGATATTAGACGATTTTAAACCTTTCCACTTGAAAAAAAAAAACCGAATTAAATTTCTGAAATTGCATTTATTTGTTTTGAGGTCTATTTGAGTCTTTGAAGATGAAACTAACTGGAACGGAACTGCCCTATACGTCTGCTGTATGTGAATGAGGCAAAAATTGTATTTGACAGTTAGCAAAATTTTGTAGCTGGAGTGTCAGTTTCTTATAGTTTCTTGGCTGCCATTTTGTTTATTTGTAGGTTGGATCAGTGCCGTAGTTCAACCTACATAGAAATTTTTGGGGGCAAAGGAAAATTTTCACGTCTGAAAAAGTTTATACTAACGCGAAAAGTTGTTTATTATATTATCAAGAATGCTATTAAAATAAACTAGTTTTATTACTATATTATTTCATATAATTTTTGATTACTTAATATAGGTTTCCTACATTACATTTCCTACTGCCCCTACCGAAAATTTTCTTTTTACTGCTGCTATGGCTTCTTGTTTCAGTATTAGTGGTATTAGTTTGCACTGACACATATTAAGAAATTGCCTCAAAAGTTTTTCGTGTGTTCCGTTCCAGTTAGTTTCATCTTCAAAGATTTGAGTACATTGTATGGATTTGTGCAGATTTCTCTTTATCATAATCAATCTTTCCGGGTCCGCCTATACTATTCAAATTTATTCCACTACCATATTTGTCCTTCTCGAGCACTGATGACATCATTGGCACATTCACTGATCCGATCCAGCTGCGTAAAAGTCCACTGAATCATGCATGGACGTTCCAATTGGACCACCAGGATGCTTAAGCACAAGCATGTCTCCACCTCAACCTCAACATTGAAGTCTAAAGGAACTTCATTGTCATTGTCAAGCCAAGGCGGGGAGGATGTTCGAGATTCGAAATTTAGTTCAAAAAAAGAAACGTTACTCTCCCGCTGGCGGCCTGCAGAATCCTTCTACAGCCATTGAGATGACAGGAGGTCTTCTTCGTTTTTTTCTTCCATCAACCCTGAGCGGATCGAGCATGCCGAGTTCAGTTGGGATCAGACACGCCAGCAGAACAGTCGCACAACAGCGAACCCAACATCAGGAGTAGCAGCAGCAGCAGCAAGAGAAGTGGAGGCAGAAGAGGCAGCAACAAGAGAAGCGGTAGCAGATCGCCGGTGGAAATCCAGTGGGCATTTTGGCCATTAATAAATTGAATTGTCGAGTCTATTTTCAACCATATAAATACAGTCCATTAAATAAAAGTGAAGAACAGCAAAATCTGAAAGTGCCTTGTTCCTAGCCAGCAGGTGTATCCACACCACCCCCACCTCCCCTCAAACAGCTTCTGTGCATTCAGAGTTTATCAGTTTTTAGCCTGAGCTCAACTGATGAAGTTGCATATTCACTTTTTTTGTGAAGTTAATCTTTTTAATATTTCTTGTATGTATTTTCGCTATGAATAGGCGTAAGTTTTTGCCTCTAAATGTGAATTGAAGAACTAAACAGTAGTGCAACTGTAGCTTCGTTATCTAAACGCTATGGTATAGCTAAATCAACTGTTTGTGCGATAAAAAATAAAACGAGAGAGATTTAAAAAAGTGTAAATAACGCCTTAGTTTCATCAGAACGGTTTACGTTAAGAAAAGGAGAGTTGCCTAGAATGGAAAAGGCACTTTTTAAATGGATCAAAAGACAGAGAGAAAAACACTGTCCAGTTACTGTCCAAATGATCAAAAATATACAAAATTTTAAATCAAGGTGGGGAATTCGTTTATTAAAAATAAGTGGAGAAAAATTTGAACCTTTTAAAAAATTGTTATCGGAAACCATTGAGCAGACTGGTTTAACTAAGGACCAGCTTTATAACGCAGACGACTCTGGATTATTTTGGCAGCTACTTCCAGATAAAACTTATGCGTTAATTAATGAAAAAACTGCTCCCGGAATGAAATCTGCTAAGCAAAGGTGTCGCAGCTCGACATGAATTCGTCACCATAAAAACAATACAACACAGTAGTCATTCAAAAATTTAATCGCACAATCCTTGGCGACTAAATATTTGAAAATAACAATAGTAACCATGGCAACATTGCCTGAATTTAAGTATAAAAGGAGAGACAAACCAGGAGATTTTCATTCTGAATCTGATAGTCTTCAGGTGTAGGTCTCCACCATACCAAAGATTGGACGAATTAGAATCTAAGCAGGTCTCGACCGCTAGGTAGGTTTCCACCGCCGCACTTTTATATGACTTGGAGGTTTTCACCACAAGTTGTATAGAAAATCATATAGAGTTCCGATTCCAGGGATGGTCGAATGTAGGTTTTCACCGCATTCTAGCATTTTTGGAATTGGAATCTGAGCAGGTATTCACTGCTACACACACACATTGACAATATTTTTTAGGTATTCACCAAAAAATATTGTTAATTATACACTGTTTAGGGATTATTTACACTGGCGGTATTTACCCCATTTTTTAAATCATTATTTGTTTCTGTTTCAGGTTATAGAAAGAAGAATTACTTTTATTGTTTTTAGTTTCTTTGTTGTTGTTGAACTGTTTGATTTAAATTAGAGAACTAGTTGCATTATTTATTGTTTTGTTTCTAATTTGTTAATAAATTTTATATGTTTCAACGTAAACAAGCGTGTTTGAAGCCGTAGATGCTAGATCCTACCCTTTACAGAACATTTACACATTGAAATACATATTACAGCTATAAGAGGCTGTAATATCTCTGCTACAGACAAGACGCTGTATCAAAAGGATTACTTTTCTCGCCTGCTGTAATGCCACCGGTAAACATAGTGTTACAGAATTTGCCTTCGTTATAATTCCCACTTGGTTTTTGAAGCGGGCGTATATGGGGGCCGGTGTTCGGTCCGCGCATGTGTGGGCGTCTGTGGCAGCGGCACTGGTCTTCAGCCACACTGAAGAGATCTGGCCAGTGCCCCGGATCGAAACGCCGACCACTTTTTTTTGTGTGCTCGTCTGCCTCGGCATATAACTAAGCATATAACATATAGAGGACTCAGTTTGAACAAAAATTTGTCGACGAAATTGTTCTTCTTCTTCTCATTATCGTGGATCCCACAAGGATTCATTCTCTCAAAAGAGCGCAGAATGAACGATGAAAGTTCATTTCCATTTAAGTGGGATCTCCGGGAGCGGGAGGCTACGTGCTGGGCTGAGCCTTGGCTGGTGAGGCAAGATGCGGTGCGGCAGCAGTACGCTGCTATTTCTCCTACCCTGCGCCGCGTCTGCCCTTCAAATAAATGTGCGCGCTCTGCTAATGACGATTCCCTCTTCCTTAGTGAGATGGGCCCCTGTAAAATTCCTTAAGCCAGGTATTAATGCAATTCTGATTAATTCTTTAAAAGAAATCGTCGTGAATATGGATAGCAAAAAATAAGGAAGTTGTGCTTTTAATTGATGAAATAGCTATTAAAAGAGGACTGCAGTATAATTCCCATGAAGATGAGATACAGGGATTTGTTGATGACGGATTTGAAAAAGAGGCCAAACTTTGTAAATACGTTTGTGTATTTATGTTACGTGGTTTACACAGTAATTGGAAGTTTGTTCTAAGCTATTATGCTTCTGCTACTGGGTTGTTATCAACAAAATTAAAACACCTGATTGAAAAGAATATATACGCCGCTTATTCTGTTGGACTAAACGTTAGAGCTGTTATTTGTGATCAAGGATCAAACAACAGAAGCTGTTTTACTAAATGTGGAATAACAATCGAATTCCCTTTCTTTTTGCATAACGACCGAAAAATATATGGAATATACGATATTTGCCATTTAATTAAGTCATTAAGAAATATATTGATAAAATGTGATATAGAAACTCCTGACGGTAAAGTTTCATGGAGTGTTATAAAAAAATTGTATGAAATTGATTCACAGAGTGGTTTAACAAGAGCCTTATTGTGAATGTCGTCATTTCTACGACTGAGAGTCGATCGTAGAATTTCAAATTGCGTAAGTCGATTATTGACGAATTTTTTCGATTAAATCGACTTTTCAAGTCGATGGTGTGACAGGCGTCGACTTGCACGTTTTTGCAATATTCCTGGTGTAAGGAAGTCAGAAATGGAGAATGCGTAAGTGAATTTTTCTATTTTAATTCCAATTATTTTATGTTTTAAAACATTTTTAGAAAAAAGTCTTTTAGCAATAAGCACCAAATGGAAAGACTGGTGCACCTTATGGAAATGCAGCCTAATGTAGCCAAAGGAATAATTAGAAAATCCGAAGCGATTCCGCACTGGAAAAAATTTGCAGCACAATTGAATAGCCTCGGTCCACCTCTTAAGACACCCGAAAAGTGGTCAAAAGTAAGTACAATAAGATATAAAATGTAGTGCTTAATTCTAAGCGTGTGTTTTTCAGGTATGGGTGGATTTCAAATTTAAAATAAAAAAAAAAATTAAATGGGCACAGTCAAGTATATCGCTGATTTTTCTTGTTTTTAATAAATTTTCTTGTCTTTTATTTATTTATATTTCAATTCAATTCAATATATATTTATTTATCTGTAAAACAGATCACAATTTGTCACAGAATCAACTTCCTCACAACCTTTCAATATTGGCACCTGACAGAAAATGACAGAACTAATTCGCAATAGGTGAAGTTCTCTCCTAATAATTCACAATGCTAGAGAAAACTACTGACTGATTTTTCATGAAATCTGGTAATGCTTTTACGTGATTAGCTTACACAATACCAATTATTCTTGCAGTCGACTTCAAAAAGTCGAATCGTTAAAGTGACGACTCGACTCTCGCAATAAGGCTCCAAGATTGTGTCCAAAATTGACTTTAAAGCATATTAATCCTGGTATTTTCGATAAAATGAAAGTTAAATATGCGACACAAATTTTTAGTCATACCTACAGTTTCAGCAGCTATACGAACCTTGGTGGAAACGGGACATTACAAGAATTGCGAAAATCTTGCACTGCCTACTGCTAATTTTATTGAAAAAATGAACAAATTGTTCGATTGTTTAAATAGTCATGTACTATATGATAAAAATCCCAATAGATCTGCTTTGCGTAAAAATAATAACATAGAAATTTACTTAAAAGAAATGAGAATTTACTTTCAGAATGTAAAGTACTGTGGATTGAGTACAGTTTTTTGCATAAATGGTATAATTCTTACTTTGTCATCCATTTTAAATTTAGCTAGTGACATTTGGGAGCAAGAAAATGAAATATTTTTTCTTGCTCTTTCTCGAGTGCAACAGGACCCGCTAGAAAATTTGTTCTATTTAATAAGGTCCAGAGGTATTACCAATTCGAACCCAACCCTTTTTGAATTAAACTTAATAATAGCGAAAATTCTCTCAATGAAAATTATAAATTCAGAAACAAGTTCAACAAATTGTGAGCCCGATGAAGATGTAATTATAACAAGCTCTTTGGATGCGTATGCAAATGATACCGGGGAATATTCAATGAATGAGAAGTTAACTGTTTCGGAAACAAATTTTGAATCTTGTCCGTCGCAATTGTCCAATGTTGACATGTCCGATTTAAACGAAGATTATAGTTCTTTCTCTCAAGGAACGCTTTGTGAAAACTCTTTAAGATATTTTTGTGGATATGTAATGTTTAAATTTTTACTCAAATTTAATTGTGAAGACTGTCGAAGTTTGCTAAAAGACGAAATACTGGATATTAATAAAAGTGAAATCTTTATCTTTAATAAAAATTATGCATATCACGATAATTACCTTAAACTTCAAGCCCCTTCCGATACACTTTTCCGAGTTTTCAAGCTGTATTCGGAAGTTTTTTCAAAACATTTTGAGAAAAGCGCTCATTTATTATATATTAAAAAATACCTCGCCGACCTCTGTGTTCAAGCAATTAATCAAACAGAATCGTTTAGTTCATGGTTTGAGAAGTCTGATAAATGTTATGATCACCGCATATATATATTAAATTTTTTCCTTTTGGTGCTTATAAGAAAACATTGTTTGTGGCTAGCAGAAAAATTGAAATGTCCTGAAAAAACTTCCTCCCGATCCAAGTTAAGTATCATAAATGCCTAGAAGAAGAAAATAACTAAAACTAAACTAAAACCGCAAAAGAGTGTTGAGGAGGTTTTTCTATTATGATAAATTTCCGAATTACCGAAGAAAATTGATAACAACAAATTCTTTACATATCAAGCAAACCCGCAGAAGTAACAGCGCACGCATATTTAATTGACGAGATGCGAAGACTCTTCCTCTTGCCTCACCAACCCTCCCAATTCCCAACCCAGCAGACCAGCCCAAGCATCCGCAGATCCCACTTAAATGGAAATGAACTTTCATCGTTCATTCTGCGCTCTTTTGAGAGAATGAATCCTTGTGGGATCCACGATAATGAGAAGAAGAAGAAAAATTTCGTCGACAAATTTTTGTTCAAACTGAGTCCTCTATATGTTATATGCTTAGTGGTGCGACGAAGCCTCGGTGACGCGGTGCTCCAATTGTTTCCCCTCGAGACCAAATTAACCGAGTTCCCGTCCGTGCCGTACCGTTCGTGCCTCGATTCTCAGGTAAAGCGTGCCATCCTGTAACAAAGAAAGAAAAAGTAAAGAATTAAATTAATTTCCAATGTGTTCGCAAAACTTAGTGACTCTGTATTCTAATATGATAACAAGTGGACAAAGGTGTAAATGAAAAGAACGGAAAAAGTAAAATAAAATAAAAAAATAGAAAATTTTGACAAAAGAATTTCAAAGAAAAGTGAATCAAAAAAGTTTTGGTGTATATTTCTAAAAGATATTGTAAAATAAATTTTAATAAAATTAAGACAAAAACAACAAAAATATATACGATGTAGAACTGATTAATTGTTAAATCAAAATCGTTAATATAAAATTACTCAGAAAAAAAAAAGAGAACTAATAATAAACAATAGAAAACGCATAGCATTAAATTTAACATTCGTTAGTGTGAAAGAAAAATAAAATTTCATAAATGAACGATATCGAATCGGGTCAAGGAAACATTTTATTGTAACTCAAACACAAATTATTCTAAGCAGTAAAAACATTTTGATGCAGAAACCAATTTTGTTGTAAATTTAGTATTAACGAAAAGTAACAAAAAAATAGAAAAATTAATGGGTTTAACAATAAAAGCTAATTGAATAACCATAAAATTTAATTGAATAACTAAACGGACAGTAAGTGAATTAAATACATAAAACATATGAACACTGAAATGGAAATAATTATATACCTCCTTCGGAGAACAAACAATGCAGTGACTGATTTATAAATAAGCAGACAGTTGAATAATTTTGACACACAAAGTTTAAAAGAAAAAAATTTAGTGAATATAGACATGAACCAATAAATCATTGTGCGAACATGCAAGGTTGTATAAATAATGAAGTGAACATTTAACAGACAAAAAAGAGAACAAATTTTGACGAAATTTAATAGACGCTTAAAATTAAACTAAAAGAAAGGTGTAAGTAAGATTAAAGTTATCGGACGAAATAAATTAGTGCTTAACAAAATTAAATACATTCATGCCCGAACAAGTGAGGGTATAACTAAAAAGGCAAATAATTAACCTGAAATAAATAAATAGTCTAAAAGCACATCAAAGTAAATAAATTAAACAAAGAAAATACGAACCTGTTTGATGTCTTCTGGGGACACACCGGCACCACGTCGGGGCCACCTGAAGAGGCCGGGTGCCGGGCGGCGGCAACAACATCGGCAGCAGGGTCATCATCCAGCAGCGGCTCAGCATCAACATCGCTTTAACATCAATCAACACTCAACAGTTGTGTCATCGACTCTACAAGGCGCCCGACGATTTTTTTTTTTTTTGAAGAATTTGTATCTGGTATGTACATAACACCTTTTGTTTATAAATTAAACCTTTAAGTAAAATAGAAGATAAAAAAACTGAAAAGAAAAGAAAAGAAACAAAAAAAAGAAGAAATGAATAAATAGATATGCCTCTATAAAGCCAGCTTGTTTCTCCGAGTTCACCCCTCCTCTCTCAATTTCAGCGTGGGGAAGTGTTTCCGAATTCGGTGTATTAAGATGATCTGAAATTTACAGTTTTTGAAGGGACCTCCCCATAGTTTTTCAGGGCCAAGGAGAGGTCGAAGGGCGGTTGGGGTAATCGGCCAAGGGGGGGTTCATTCCACCAGAATCCCCCCCCTGAGAGTCATTCACGGGCAAGTACAGGGGTCCGTCCCGCCTTGTCCCTTCCGTACCCCGTGCGATTCTTTTCGTTCCGTGGCGAGAGATTTGTTTTCGTTTTGGTGTTGATCCGTTCTCGCGGCTAAGGGCGGCATACCGGCACAACCCCCCCTCACTACCGCATGCTAGCCTGCCAGCTCTCGCGTTCGCACACCACGGGACAAGGGTGTTTTAGCCGGGCTCCTTGAGGAACAGCAGCCATAACATAATAAAAAGAAAAATAGGAGGTAAACAGACGCGGTGATCGAGACCGAGCAGGTTTTGCGGGTGTGAAGAGTTGTGCTATGAGTGCCTTCATACGGCAAGAAGAAGAAGAAGAAGAGGTAAACAAATGCGATGGGTAAGTTTAGCGGATATCTGTAAAAAAAGATCAAAACGCGGCGATCGGGGTGAACGGCAAAAAACGTGTTTGAGACAGTACCTTCGATAAAAATGTAAAAGCGAAAGTAAAGATGCGGATAGTGAGGAAGAAGTTTTTCTTTTTTTCCGCGGGCAGAAATAACTTTTGTGGCAAGATCACCTGCTGTGCGTGCGTGATGCATTTTAAATGGTCAATGTCGCAATTTCTGGGGTCATTGTGGGGGGAAATAAAAGACAAAAATGCGTTGAGATAATATATTTTTATTTTTTACTTTTTATATTTATTGCAGGATATTACATTCTTTTACTTTTATAAAATGGGTACGATTTAATTTTTTACTCGTCCTTTTTAAAAAATCTCATTTTCAGGAAGCCGCGCCTAGTGTCGTCTTTCCCTTCGAACGTTAGATAATATCCTGTCTGCTGGTTCAGCTCCTCAATCTGCCGCTGGGTTTTGATTTTTTCCGAAAATCTTGGGGGCAGGAAGACGTAGGTGTTGTTGGTGAAATGAGTCGTCAGGCGAAGTCCATACTTGGTTTTTACCAGCTTGAAAGACTTGATCTGGTATTCCCTTCCTATGTCCAGAGATGCCACGGGTACAAGAGTGTCATAGACACTTTCGGCGACACTTTCCAATACTTCAAAGGCGCTCTGCAAAAAGAAAAAACTTGGATGTTTAGCTGTTTTTTTATTTAATATATTTGTACTTACCATTATCAGGTTAAAGATATTTAGAGAGAAATGGTACTTCTGCGGGATTCTGCTTCTGAAACTTTTCTGATTCTTTTACAGAAAGGTATGGTGTTTATATACTGTGGTGTCCCCGCCCGAAAACACGAACGGGGCCGTAAGCAAAAAAGAAAACAAAAGTGACCGAGGCCTTAGGCCATCCACAGAAATAAAACTTCCGTGGCGCTGTCGCCGACACCGGAAGAAGAAGACGGCCAGGCCTGGCCATGCTGGATCATTCTTATGGGAGCCGGCGGACGATCACCACGAGCAGCAGCAGCATTGAGGAGACGAGCGAAAGGAAAGGAAAAACCGGGAAAGAAAGTAACGCGAATTAAATACGGCGAGTGAAATAGTAAAGTAAATTTAGTAAACCGCGGCAGGGTGCAGTTTCGGCGTCAGTAAGTGCATAGAAGTGCTGAATACACGGAGGAGAAAGCACCGAGTCCGTGACTCAGAAATTGCGTCACTCGCCTCAGCAGCGGAATTCTTTTCTCGGAGGTAAGCAATGAATTAATAAAAGACCCGAACTAATAAGATGCCCTCCGAAGGGGCAATCAAACGAGCCTGGGGGCTAACTATACATCCCCCCCACTGCAAGGAGGCCTCGACCTTTTTTGGCGACCCTCGTGGTCGGCCTCTCAAGTGAGGTTAAACTGAAGAGCGGCACCTAATTATAACGGTGCGCCGCCGTGCTCCCTGGAACTCCCGTGGGATACCGGAAGCAATTTCCCGGAAAAAAAGAGGCAGAAAACGAGATCGAGCCTCCCGAAGCAACTTTTTTTGTACGCCGTGGGATCAATCTAACCAGCAAACCCACAGCGCAGCACCCCAACGCCACATCATCACAGCACCGGAGCACCTCATCGCCTCAAGCCCTCTTCTTTCGCCGATGTCAGCGTGGGATCTCGATGCTACAACTCTACCCTCTTCATCCCCCTAAATCTTAAATTATTATCCGTATTTTTTTTTCTTTTTTCTTTTCCCCAGTGTTTCGCAAAATTTTTGTTTGTAAGTTATATCGGTTCTCGCAATCTTCCGGTCACCTATTTTACATATCTAGTTTTTGGCTTCACCGATCATTAATAACACAATTCGCGAGAAAACAAAAAAAAAAAAAAGAATAGAATTTCCTTAAGCAAAGTAAATTAGATCAGATCACAACTTCGCCATAGCCCAAATCAATTTAGGGTCGACCCCAGAGAAAAAAAAAAAGAAAACAGGGACACGAAAAGTTCTAAAGAAAGAATAAGAAATAAATTTTAAACAAGGAGGAACCCTACCCCCTTTGGGTACGAGCCCCTTCAGGGTTCTTAGTCGTTCGTGAGTTAGAGCCTTCGCAATTTAAATTTCAACCTTTCCTTTCGAGCAGTCTTTAGGTACCCTGGCGATCGATCGGCAGCGGGCCCAGCACTAGGAGGAAAAAGGTATGTAACCAAAATTTTACTAAACAAATATTTATATTGCGAATAAATGCCGCGTCACCGTAACTATATCCGCGTATAGCCGAGCCTCAATTTTAACGCAGTCGTGGGGTAACACACTGCTACCATTTCCTTGGAACTTTACACCCTCCCGCCATTGTCTAAGGACAGTCAATAGTTCGGATAAATAACCACCCCGCGTGTCAACCTAGATATAGATCCTGCCTTGATTTGGGAGCTGACGAGTTGCACATATCCGCGAAATTAGTTAGTGTGCTCGCATCTCACTATTGTCTCGTTATTACTCCTTGTAACTTTTTGCAATTAAATCGGATTTCTGTGACCGCGAATTAATGTTCCAGAATTTTGTAAGCTCATTATCTGAATTGTTCAGAGTGGCTGCGCCGAGGGCACTCCACCTTTCTTTGTACCGTTTAGGGTTACTAGTTATAAGTATTACAGCATTATAGAATTACTTGAATTAAACACAGCATAATGGAATAAACTTGTCTATGCATTGACTGACCATATCGCTCCTCCTTCCTTCATTAGGTAGGGTGTCCGAGCACTCAGGGGGCCCGGACATGCGTGGAGGGTTGAACCCAGGGCCAGACCTTGTTCTCGGAGAGTCATATTTTTTTTCCTCGGTCTCGGCCTATTGTCCCCTTTAACTCTTGGTGAGAGTTTATATTCGGTGCCGTCCTGTACGGACAACGACCTGTTGCTTTGCATCCTATTTCCTAACGATTATATTTCTTCTGACATTGTTCTTCCGGCGTACAGATTTACTTACCGGATGTCAAGCTTGGCTCACGAACCTCCCCCAAGCCGACGAGCTAGACACGTGCTGCCAGCTAGGTACGCCACGAGCCAACTTCCGCTTGCATCCATCGTAACGGCCCCTCACTTACAAATTTTTTTTGTGTAGCCCACACCCAAGGGACATGCGCTGTCACCTTGCCATTTCGGGAATGATTTTCCTTCCTCTTTTTAAATGTTTACGTTACAATACTATTTTACCTCATCACACAGTGACCCCTCCATGACAAAATACAACAAAGTTGCAGTATTAAAGTTGTTTTTCCAGGAGGTTCAATCTCCTGAAAGTGATTAATTTTAAGATTTTCTGCCCTTGCGACAAAATGCATCAAAGTTACAGTATTAAAGTTGGTTATTTCTGGGAGCTTCGACCTCCTGAAGGTAAATGATTTAAAGATTTTTTGCCCTTGTGACAAAATGCAGCAAAGTTACAGTATTAAAATTGATTATATTCAGGTGGTTTGGTGAAAGATGTGAAATTGACAACAATTAATTATTTTTATTATATCGTTGTGTTTATTTTTTACCTTTTAGTGCGAATTTAATTTTAAAAAATATGTGAAGGCGTCGGCTTGAAAGTGATTAATTTTAAGAATTTCTACCCTTGTGACAAAGTGCATCAAAGTTACAGTATTAAAGTTGATTATTTCTAGCGGCTTCGACCTCCTGAAGGTAAATGATTTAAAGATTTTTTGCCCTTGTGACAAAATGCAGCAAAGTTACAGTATTAAAATTGATTATATTCAGGAGGTTTGGTAAAAGATGTGAAATTGATAACAATTAATTATTTTTATTATATTCTTGTGTTTATTTTTTACCTTTTAGTGCGAATTTAATTTTAAAAAATATGTGTAAAGGTGTCGGCCTGAAAGTGATTAATTTCAAGATTTATTTCTAGGATCTTCGACCTCCTGAAAGTAATTGATTTAAAGATTTTTTTTGCCCTTGTGACAAAATGCAGCAAGGTTACAGTATTAAAATTGATTATATTCAGGAGGTTCGGTAAAAGATGTGAAATTGATAACAATTAATTATTTTTATTATATCCTTGTGTTTATTTTTACCTTTTAGGGTGAATTTAATTTGAAAAAAATGTATAAAAGCGCGGACTTAAAATGTAACGATACAGTCTGAATTTTCGCGTTCATTTATGTACATAGTTAAAAGTGCAGAAGTCAAAAAATAAAAAATACACAAATTAGAAGCCTGAAAAATAAAGGCTTAAAAAAGTATAGAAAATAGAAGTGGATAAAAATATCTAAAGTTAAAAAAGGTGCAAGAAGTTGGAAAAAGGGTAAGTACAAGACAGTTTTTTTTAAACAGCAAAAATTCTAATAAGTGTTTTTATCACCAGTTTTTAAGCAGATGGTGATACCGCAAGATGAAGAATTGCCGACTTTTGAAGAACCACGGCAAGTAGCAGAGGTACCGGCGTTTGAAGGTGCTGCCAGAGAAGAGAGGGACATCGATCAAGAGGAGACCGTGGATTTTCTCGAGTGGTATATAAATAAACGTAAACTTTTAGCTAGATTTAAGGAATTAAGATAATAAAAATGAATTCAAAAGAAATCATTTTACATTTACAAAGTGCTCTGAATTTAAATTCAGAAATTTTTTTGTCCGCTCTAAACACCTGTATAAAGGTAATAAGAAGGGAAAAAGTAGTATTTTCAGACAGTGAAAAATTCTGTCTATTAACTCTCTTATCGAAATATTCAATTTAATATAATGTGCCTCTTTCACACAGTGCATTACGAAGCACTACCGATTTCCTACAAATCAGTGAAGAAAATAACTCAACGGTGAGCGAAACTAATGGTGGTATGTCTGAAAGCGCTATTAATTTGCTTAATATAAGCGAAAAAGATTCTCCTGAAAATGTAATACCAACAGGTAGTGGAGAGAATCGTATGGTTCAATGTGGCGGTGGATCACAAGCCGGTTATAAATTATTATCAAGAGAAGCGGCGTATTTTAAAAAATTCTATACCGAAGGTGTGAAAATGACGTTTCAGCTACAAGATTTCTGTAGTACCGATAAAAACCCCATGGCGGCCTTAGAGAAAACGTTTGATACTCGTAGTATACTCAGAGATCTTATGCCAAATTGTGTGAAAGGTAGTAAGGTTAGTTTTTCACTTAAACTTCCAAATTCACCCCATGTAAAGGCCATTTGGTCTTATCTCACACATGTAACAGAAATATCCGGTGAATATATCCTGGGCTTAATTGCAAATGTTATTCAATCTAATACACTCTTCCTTTCAGATGATGTCTTGCAATTAAATGCAGATATTGTCAAATTTCCTTTCGCAGGAGGCAAAATTGATCCTAGGCGTACAGAAGAAAGTTTAGTTTTATCTCGGAAAACCAGTGTGATAGATGTTGGTAAAGATGATGATTTAACTTGTCGTCCTCGAAGCATTTGCTATGGTATCGAAATGGTATCAGCAAATTTCAATAATCAGAGCAATTTATCTGTTTTCCGCTCGCTGGATAAATTAGTAAAGCAGTTGTGCAAAGATTCAAACGTTGTTGTTACTGATAAAGGGTGTAATTTAAAAGACCTTTATAAATTTCAAAAATTTTTAAAAAATTTTCAAATTATTGTCTTCGATGATTTAAAAAACCCAAATTCGATCCGTTTCAAACTACCTATTGAAGACAGCTTGGTAAAAAAAATTTTTCTTTATTACTCAGAAATGTCAAAGCATTTCTATGTAATTAAATCATTGACCGGGTTTTTTAATAAAAAGTATGCCTGCCCTTTTTGCGACAAGTTAGCAAATGTAAAAATGCACAAATGCGAGGTGAAATGTCGTTACTGTGACTCTTTTCCGCCGTGTGATTTTGTTGAAAAACTCAGAACATGCGAAAAGTGTAACCGTGCATTTAGAGGTGATAACTGTTATAGAAATCACTTTCAAAATAAAATGCACAATAAAAATGTGTGCGACACATTTAAAATTTGTAAATTGTGTAGTAAATTTCTTGTTCTTAGTAAAAGGGAGTTAAAGGAACACACTTGCAATGAGTATTTTTGTAAGATGTGCTCTAAAATTGTTCCACAAGAACATCTTTGTTATATTAAGAAGTATATAAAGGAAACGCGGACAAAAAATCTTTGATAATATTTTTCGATTGTGATACGAGAGTAGTACTGCATCTTATTTACATCGGTAAACTTGATTGTTGCACAACAAATATGCTACAATTGTTATAACAAGACAGATACAGAAGACGTGGAAACTGATACCATTTTAATAGATAACCTGAAGTCTTGGTTACGCTACAATAAAAACGATAATCAAAAAGAGGAAATTTTTGCCAAGTGGACCCAGAGCTTTACGTACCGTAGATCAACTGTTCTTAACAGTTCAATAACACTGGAGCAGGTTTTATAGGAATCGCCGTTGTACAAAGATGCCTTGTGGGGGCCTAAACTGGCAATTTATGATTATTCACATTTAATCAAATTAATATTAATTATATCGGTTCTCTGTGTATTTTTTCAGACTGATGTAGAATTTTCTTTATTACACCCCGATAAGTCTTGACAGAAAATGGGAAATGTTTTTCAATAAAGTCACACCATACTTGGTTCGACACATAAAAGACAAGGAAAGCAAGGAGCTGCTAAAATTGATAAAAGATTGAACTACTAATGAAGGTAATAGTTTAATGAGTTTTAAATATTATATTAATATTATATTTATTTTAGAAAGTAAATATACTGCATTACAACTCTATTACTAAATGCAGTAATACAGCCATCATCAAGACTTCATCACGAAGATGAATCAAGGAAGAAAACGCGGAAGGTCACAATAAGAGAAGGTATGGACTGTCTTGTCCTTCATATTAAAAGCATAAGGCTTTAGATTGTTGCTTTAAAACGTTGCATATTCTAAATCTTCATTATCCGATACATTCTTCAGCTATTTGGTTTTTTATTCAAAAATACTTTAACGAAATAATTATAAATGATGATAGCTCTTATCCTCAGGTCTCAGGTTTTATATCGTATTTGAAAAATACTCAATAACTATGTAAACTTCAATATATTAAGTGCTTCAGGTATTAATTTTTTGTCTATTTGCTTGGCAGTAATAACTTCTCAAGTTTTCTTTCATTTTCATAAATCAAAGCTGGGACATGTATATTTACTCGATTTTTAAAAGTACATTTTGTACTGTATCTACTTTGATCAGTCATTTTAAAAATGATCACAAAGTCAACTCATTTGCAACTCATAAATGTGGGGAGCCAAAATGTTGTCAAACTTTTTCAAGCAGAAAATCATTTAAAAAAGCACCTTCAAAACACCCACAAAGGATTACAATTAAAATCACATATTGAATTGACTAGAAGTGAACATTTAACCCTTTCAAAGAGTTCAATAGATAAAACTTAATTAAGCAAAATTACTGACTCTGACACGTCCTCAACTGAAACCGAGTTAAACTATTTAAACGAGGAGCTTTCTACTGAAAATAAGTTAGAAGGATAGATAAATAAATTAAAAAATACCGCCTTAAATTTTTCTTCCGACCTCTTTTCTCAGCCAAATGTAAGCAGAAAAGATGCTGTCCAAATTCTAAACAAAGTTTTTGGGATTACAAATTGTATAACTGAAGTGAAGTGAAGCATTCATATAAATACTGATGTGGCGGTGATATCAAAGGAACCAAATCCAAATATTTAAATATCCGCGCCACGTTGAACAAACTTATCGACCGCGGCACGAAGCCCTTTAAGCTCGGTTAAACATAAATAATTGTTTTTGTTAAAGTCTATATATTTTTTATCTTAATACCCAACAACTGAGCCTAACACAGTTAATTTGTTTGAAGAATGTTCAAATCCTTTTAAAAGTTTTTCAAGTGACTATAAATTTATAAATTATATGCGTAGGAACGGTTTATTTCATCCCCCTTTGAGTTACACAATTGCTAATCAAGTTCAGGAAGTAATTATTAGTGGTATTCCTAAATTAAAAGAAGTTAGTAGCACAGCTTATTTCATGCCACTCAGTTTCAATTTAGAAAATTGTTTGAGCTTCCTGGAGTTTTAAAAAGCACAATTGAGAATACTCGTATTTGCAGTTTAAAGGAAAGAAACTCCTACACAAATTTTGTAACTGGGCATCTTTTTAAACAAAAAATTGATGCATTTAAATCAGAAGATATAGTTATACCATATGTGATGGGCGCGGCTCTAGCCTACGACACCAAACACGACCACGGCCTTACGGTGGGCCCAGCTTTAATGTACGAAAGGCAAAAGAACCGCTGTACCTAAATCCCGAATTCCGTTCTGTCGTTCTGTCATCTTCACGAACGCTCGGCGATCAGTCTGCCGGCAACCTCAAAGAAGTAAACGTCAGCTCCCGCTGAGCTGGAAGTGATAAGTCTAAATTTTTCAAGTGCAAGTGGGAATAGTCAGCCATCTTGGAAGGTAAGGAAAATCTTTTTTTATCACCACTAAGGAGGGATGAATATACCAACATCAGGCCTTTTTAATAGTTGCTCCGACTTGTCATCAGACACCCACCGTTCGCTCAACAAATCCCCCTAAATTTTCGGGAGGCCATCGGCCCCGAGGAGTGGAAAAAAAAACCAAACAGTTTCTTTGGACGGCCAAGCCGCCCAAAGTGGGTTGCCGGCCGACGAGATTATATTAACCCCGGGAAACATTCGAGCGGTGAGGGTGGTCCCACGCATAATAATTTCGCTGTTCCCGTCTGTGCCAGGACGAGATTCCCGGTCGAGGAGATAACCCCCCCCCCACGTGTGCAAGGAAGAGGTTAGGAAGCCCCGTTAAGCACATAATCACCCGGAAAGCTCCAAGCCAGCCTATGTAGGGCGCGGGCCCCACCAAATTCACCAGTTTTAGTGGACAGCCCTGCAGTATTCAGGAGTTGCAGACGAAGTTCCACCCTTGGGCCCCACCAGATTCAACAATTGGGACAGACGTACCTTCAGTCGTCGGGAGCCCAGTCAAAGCCTCACTTCTGTGGGAAGCATCATCAAATTTGTCGAAGTGATAGCAGGCCAGTCACATGAGCCTGTCTCCCCCGGACCAGATTGTAAACTTTTCTTTTTTCCTCTTCTCATTTTTTTTGACTAAATACTTAAGAATCTGAGTTAAAGCAATCCCTCCATTTTAGCCACTTACATTTAGTATTAAAATAATACAGTCGCTATTGCGAGCACCAATGTGGGCCACGAAAGGGTCACGTTATCCGTATGAAACACCAGAAAAAGAAAAATATTGTATCTCACCCCGTTCAGCTGAATAGCGGCCCGATAGAGTTCACCTTCCTCTCCACACCGGGTACCACGCCCCTCCAGGAGATCGATCTTCCGGAAGCAGCCACGTGATACAGGTATGTACCCTTGCATCTATATTGGTTTACTGCATAGAGTTATATCGGCCCGTTAGTTTTTTTATATTGCCATTTGCAAACAAAAAAAAAAATATATTTAAAGAAGAAAAAGGAGAACTTTAACTAAACACATATGTTGCCAAAATTTACAAAGTATCCTCCCGTATCGGATATTACAATTTGCCACTAGTTATTACAAAAAAAAAAAAAAAAAGATAAAGAGTGTTGTGGTCAGGGAAAAAGATCAAAATTCCCGACCAAATCTGAAAGCCAAAAGAATAATTTTCACGCCGCCTGTGGCTGGCGCATATTTTCCATCACGGGAGTTCGACCAAAGATGCACGGCGGCAGTGGCGAGTCCCGCTAAATTTTACCGTCCCTTGAACGGCGGACGGCGAGTTTCGGGCTAAAAATAGCACAAAACTCGCCAATGGCAGCTCGAGGGCTAACTCATGCGAAAGAGAATTGCGGCGCGGGCCATGTGGTCGATGCAAAGTGGTGCACCACAGGCTCGGTCGGAAGCAAAAACTTCTCGGGACCGAAACGCTGGAGCCCGGAGAAGTTCACGGTGCACCCAAAATGCATCAGATCAGGCGGCAGGCACGGCGGGCAGCGAAGCTCGATGCCGTTGCCGTCTACTCGCACACCGGCGGTGTGCGCGCTGATTGGCTGCTTCCTCGGTGTGAGAGTGGACGGCAGCGGGATCAGCAACGGTGATCGCTGAGTCACCGGGCGGTGGTCGATGGCGTGATTTTTTCAAGCGGCGGAAATTGAGTCAGTCGGGAAGGAGTTTTGGTTGAGCTGAGTCGAGGAATAAACGTTTAGAGAGGAAGTCGAGCCGGTGAAAAGTTTTTGGAAACGAAAAAGGTTTCGGGATTGGAAGTTTGGGAGTTTTGAAGGGCTCCTTGAAAGGAGATTTATTTTTTGTCATCGGATTAAAAATACTATTGACTGTGAGGCCGGCCCTTAATTGAGGCAGTGATTGAAAGAGACAATTTTTGTGAAAGTTCCGCAGGTGTGTCACGCGGTAAAAGTTATTCGGTGAAAACTCGGCCGGAACATTTCCCCAAGATAGTTCCGTGCCTCGTGAACGCAACAGAAAAGAACAGGGAAAATTTAAATAGTGGAAAATAATTGATTTCGCGGAAAGACAAACCGGAACCCTAAAGAAAAAAGAAAAGCAAAAAGAACAAGACTCGGTGACGTAGTGCCTAATTTTGTTTCTTTTCCTCCGAGACCAAAACTATCCCGTTACAGTAAGTGCCATACCGTACGTGTCTCGATTTCTGAGTAATTCTTGTAACCCTGGAAAAAGAAAGAGAAAATGTTGAAATTAACTTCCAATCTGTATTGCAAAATGTAATGATTCGATAAACAGGGTGTAAAAGTAAATGGACAAAGACATAAGTGAAAAAAAAAAAAAAGAACAGAATTATAAAATAAAAATATACCCGCTAAAACTAATTTTTGGAAAGAAAAGTGAATTCATAAAAAGTTTATGTATGTCTCTATCTGGAAAATACCTAAAATAATGCAAACTGAGCAAGAGTATAAAAATAACCTTGAATAAAATTAATAAACTTTAAGTGCGTTAATGCTAACAATTCTATGACGTAGGAGGTAACATATTAATGATGAATCATACTTAATTTAGATGGATTAGGCCGTAAGTGATCCTATAACAATGTATATATATATATGTATTTGATAATTAAATTAAACACGAACCAAGTACTTAACGAGATAAGCAAGTGTAAGTGAACCAATATCCGCTAAATTACCAAAATTAACTAGATCCTGTGGATGTTAAAAGTACACTAGATAAATACTAAGGTGAACGCCCTTAACTTAAGGTTATAATTAAAGGAAGACTATGAATAAGTGAATTATTGACTATAGAAGGCGCTAACTAAGTGCACAAATACACGAATATAAATAAATAAACTTACAACTAGCTCAATAAATACATTCATACGGGCATAACCAAACTTGAGAGAGGAGGACGAAAATAAATACCTAAAGACATAAAAATATAGTTGCCTAAATAAATAACGAAATAACCAAAATTAATATTGTACCTACCTGTTGACCTGTGGGAGAATAATATCTGGCACACCGGTACCACGACGGGGCCAGAAATGAAGAGGCAGGGTACCGGGCGGCGGCATCAGCATCACACGCAGAATCAGCTCATCGCCACCGGCAGCATCAACCACCCATCAGCAGCAGCCACCCCCCCCTCATCACAGCATCAAGGCGCCCACCGTCCCTAAAAAGTTTGTAATGTCTTTTTGTAAATTTGAAAAGATAATAGAAGGTATGTTCAACTCACTTTAATTTTTTTATAATTCTCTGGGTCACCTCTCCTTCCTCCAAGGACAACATCGACATCGGGGTTTTCCCCATGGTAGGGGTCATGCCTTGATATTTTTCTTGGTGTTGATTTTCTGAAATATACTAGGGACCTCCCCAAATATTTTTGGGCCAAGGGGAGGTCGAAGGGAGGTTGGGGCATCGGCCAGTGTGGGGGTTCATTCCACCAGAACCCCCCTGAGAGTCATCCACCGCGGTGGCAGGGGTTCGTCCTGCCCTGCTCATCTTCCCCCTTTACCTTTTGTTTCCTTGGCGCGAGAGATTTTCGTTATGGGCATTCTCGCTCTGTTGGCTTCGGGTGGCCTACCGGCAAACCCCCCCACAACTACCGCATATGCTAGCCTGCCAGCTCGCGCATGCCACACACCACCAGACCAGGCGCTTTAGCCGGGCCCTGGAGAGTCTGCCCCCATAACAAATATGGCGCCCAACGCTGTGGGCCTTCCTTATCCTTTCCCTTTTGAGCTAAGAGCTCACATTTTTTTTCATTTACCTTTCCTTCCTCCTTTCGAGGCCCTATTGGCGACTCCCGTGGCTGGGGTTGACTCGAGGCCTCTCGAGAATTACGGCAGTTGGCTACATCAGCCAGCCAGCCGTCTCGAGGTCTCGGAGATACCTCATCCTAGGGAGAAGCTGGTAGTGGGGGAATCTTCTTCGTCGGATCCTGTGGGGTCTGCGCGACGGAGACGTCTGAAGGCCTCCCTGGAATTACAGGGGCTGGCTGAGTGCAAAAGCTACCCACCTGTCCGGGAGGATACCTTCGTCGTCATCCGTCGCGCAGCCCTCACCGGTGAAGCGAAGAAGGTTCCTTCCCTCAAAACCATCCTGTCGGCGGGCCGAACGCTCGGTGGCAGTGGATGGCTCTCTTAGTGGTTCTCAGAGGATCAATCAACCGGGAAGGATTTTTGCATTAGTTTTCTCTTCTTCGGCGGAAGTTGGAGAGGAGAGGTGGGCCAGAGAAAAATTTTTATGATCTTGTTAGAGAAAAGAGAAAAATAATAATAATTTAGTTTTGAAAAAAATAAAAGAAAGAAAGGAAGAATCAATTAACGAATATCCTTGAGATTTTTTTTTTTTAATATAATTGATATATAGACTACGATTTTGAGTAATCCTAATTAAATTTAAAAAGAAAAAAAAAAAAAAAGGGGAAACAATTTAAATTCATTTCTTTTGAAAGAAAAAAGAAAATTTCTAATAATTAAAAAAGCCTTGTAAAAATTTCGTAATAACAATTAATATAATTTGAGAATTGGTATAGGCCATATACATTGCCATACATCTTTCCTGAATCCGAAAATTAGGAAGTCTTTCCTTAGTATTAAGATTGTAAAATTTAATTGTAAAGGGTTGGCACTTACCGGGTAAGGATAACTCTGATAACTTTTTGCATTTTCTTGAGCACCGTTTTTTTTTCTTATTGCTTTTCGAGTAACTTCGTAATCTCGTACAAACTTAAACTCAAAATGTCGGAACCTAACCAAGGCGCGGTTCCTAAAAGATACAATACGCGGCAAACGACACGCGATGAAGTGCCTGAAACACCGGCCACGGTAAGACCAGATCGCGAGCGCGAAGCATTGTCGAACAGACCCGAGTTACCACCACCGCTTGAAGAACAAGAAACAAGCGAAGGCGAAAAATCCGGTCTTCGCGAAACTCTCGACGCGACTTTACGCTTTAGGGTCGTGGACATTGTCCGGGCGGAAATGGCAAGAATTGATCGCGAACGGCAGCATCGGTTAGCGGAAATGGAAACGCCGATCACTCGACCTTCCAATGCTCGCCGTGCTGAGCAGCCTCCTCGCCCGTCGCGAGCAGTAAGGCAGCCAAATTTCAACGCCAGCCCGGTCGCTGAACAACCAAACCTTGGGTATCACAATTTTGACTATCTTGACCCCAGACCTGAACCTTTGCCTAGAAACTCGTACCAAACGAGATCGCCAAATACAGATGAGCAATGGCCCAATAGTCCTATTCGTCATTGGAAATTTACCTATGACGGAGACAATACACGACTACATCTTGAAGAGTTCATTTATCGGGTTGAAAGACTAACTTTAAGAACACTTCGAGGCCGATTCGATCATTTGATTGATCATCTCTATCTTTTGCTCGGAGAGTCTGTGGGAAATTGGTACTGGGTTTTACAGCGAAGTAACCCAAATTTGACTTGGCAGGAATTGAAAAGTTCTCTCAGAGCAGATTGGGGAGAGCGAGCTAGAGACGTAGATATTTTACAGCAAATGTTGGGTCGGAAGCAGAAGGCAAATGAGTCTTTTACCACCTATTACCATGATCTTGTCTTGTTACGTAACAGGCTGGGCAGGCCCATGCCTGATAGAGAATTTGTCGAAATTTTAAGAGCAGGTTTGCTGCCCTTTATTCAACAGCAAATTTGTCACTACCGCATTTATACCATCGCGCATCTTCGCGACTTGGTAACTGAAATTCAAATGACTTTACAAAGAACAGGCTATGCTCCGATGCCTGCGGTACCCCGCTCTGCTAAAGTTGAAGAGAATTTTTATTTTGAAAACCTGGGGGAGACGTCACCTGAACAGGTAGACGCTCTTATGAAATTTACACCTACCGTAATAAAATGCTGGAATTGCGACCAAAGTGGTCATTACTACCAAGACTGTCCTTCTGAACCAAAAGGGTTCTTTTGCTATGGATGTGGACGAAAAGGGGTTGTCAAACCCCGCTGTCCTAATTGCATATCAAAAAATCAGCGACGGGTCGGGAGCAACAACAGCAGCCCCCGACCACCACCACCGCTAACGATCACGGCCAGCGAGACGACGACCACCCTTTCTCGCCCCCAGACATAGCTACCCCGTCCAAACCTGAAAATTCACCTGATACATCCAATGCACCTGATAATTCAAATCTTGGGAATGAAGATTCACCTTTGAAGAAGGAAAACCCCACTGAACCCGATGTCTCGCGCACAACATCTGAGCAACAACCGAGCCAACCTGTTTCGATATTACAGAGACCGAATAAACTTCCTCCTCCGGTTCTCTTTCCAATTAAACCTTACCACCTTAGGCTTAAAGAATATCAAAAGGCTCGGGCAAAAATTTTCGCTTCGGCGGTCAAGACTCCTGAAGGTCAGTGTGGAAGATTTTCTAAACCCACTAAATCGTTTAAATCTCATCGCTCTACATTGCGCTTGCGTGCGTTCTGGAGACGAGTGAAGGAGAATAGAAGGAAAATATCTACAGCTTTTGTGTCGGTTCCCAAAGATGTGAGGCCTTACGCCTCAGTCCAAATCGTAGGCCAAAACCTAGTGGGCTTGCTAGACAGTGGGGCTGGCATTAGCATATTGGGAAAAGGTACAGAAAGCTTGTTGCAAAATGCTGGTTCAAGATGGGTGAAGTATCGTTCTACGATTGAGGTGGCCAATGGTGCTCGACCTGAAGTGCACGGGCATGTTGATATGGAAGTAACTTTCAGGGATGAGACTAACACTTTACGACTTTACGTTGTACCTAGTCTCACTCAAGAATTATATCTAGGAATAGATTTCTGGAAGACTTTCAAGTTGGCTCCCGATGTTCTGGGTATAGTCTCATCATTGGACACCCCAATCGTGGCGAAACCCAATTCCGCTGAACATATATTACCCCCACACCTCCAAAAACGTTTAGAACAAATCAAAGCGTTATTTCCATCTTACGCAAACCTCGGCTTAGGAAAAACGCATTTGCTTGAGCATTGTATTGATGTCGGTGACGCTACGCCAATCAAACAAAGATTTTATCCCATTTCACCTGCAGTACAGAAATTGATGGACGCCGAGCTGGAGCGGATGTTATCGCTCGGGGTGATTGAGGAGAGCCAGAGTCCTTGGAGCTCTCCAGTTGTGCTAGTAAGGAAGCCGGGCAAAGTCCGACTGTGTTTCGATGCCCGGAAGGTAAACTCTGTGACAAAAAAGGACGCCTATCCGCTACCGCAGATAGACGGAATCCTGAGTCGCCTTCCGCCGGCCAAGTATATAACTAGTCTGGACCTCAAAGACGCCTTTTGGCAGATTCCCCTAGAACAGAGCTCCAGGGAAAAGACCGCATTTACAGTGCCTGGCCACCCCCTTTATCACTATACGGTGATGCCATTCGGTCTGTGTAACGCTCCTCAAACTATGTGCAGGTTGATGGATAAAGCCATCCCTTACGACCTTCGTGATAATGTATTGGTGTACCTTGACGATTTATTGATTCTATCCCGAGACTTTGATTCACACCTGATTCTTCTCGCTCGAGTGGCGGACTGTCTGAGGAGGGCGGGTCTAACCATTAACGTGGAAAAGAGCAAGTTCTGTTTAACCGAAACAAAATATCTCGGCTTCATAATTGGAGAAAATGGCATGCGAATGGACCCCGGAAAGATCTCTGCTATTGTTGAATACCCTGTTCCCAAAACCGTAAAGCAAGTACGGCGCTTCATGGGCATGGCAGGATGGTATCGTAGATTTATTCCGAACTTTGCAGATCTTTCGGGGCCCATAACTGTTACTCTAAAGAAATCTAGCCAATTCTCTTGGACTGACGAAGCCCAAATTGCCTTTGATAAACTTAAACAGCTCTTGACCACTGCTCCCGTTTTGGTAACCCCCGACTTCTCCAGACCGTTCATCATTCAATGCGATGCAAGCACTCATGGTGTAGGTGGAGTTTTGCTGCAGGTTGACGATAACGGCAATGAAAGACCAATTGCCTACGTGTCACAAAAATTGAATTCAGCCCAAAGAAATTATTCGGTTACCGAGCTGGAGTGTTTGGCAGCCATCACAAGTGTCAAAAAATTTCGCCCGTATATCGAACTCATGCCGTTCAAGATTATTACTGACCATGCTAGTTTGAAGTGGCTTATGTCACAAAAAGATCTTAGTGGCAGACTGGCAAGGTGGAGTTTAAAGCTTCAACGCTACGACTTCACAATCGAACACCGGAAAGGGAGTCTTAATGTGGTGCCCGACGCGTTATCTCGAGTGGAGTGTGACGCTTTGTCAACTCCGACAGAATTCGGACCTGAAGTCGATCTCAGCTCTCCACATTTTGGCTCGGCAGAATATGTAGAGCTGGGTCGACAAGTAGAAGAAAATCGAACAAAATTTCCTGACTTGACGGTTCGTGACGGTTTCATTTACGTACGCACCATCCCACGTTCGGGTGACCCAATGCAAGAGAGTGAAGCGTGGAAGCTTTGGATTCCCCCCGGCCTAGTTGCTGATGTAATTTCCCGTGCTCATGACCCTCCATTATCTTCTCATGGTGGAGTCGGTAAAACACTTGAGCGAGTACGTCGCTATTTTTATTGGCCACGCATGGCAGCCGATGTTCGATCTTATGTTCTGTCCTGTGACACCTGTAAAGAAACCAAAGCGGCTAATACCACACTCCGACCACCGATACAAACACAACCTGTTGCTGAACGACCGTGGCAAAGAATTTATATGGACCTTCTCGGCCCATATCCTCGCACAAAGTCTGGCTATGTCTGCATTTTAATAGTGCTAGATCATCTTTCGAAATTTCCATTGTTGAAGTCCCTTCGGAAGGCTACGACGTCTCAAATTTGTACTTTTGTCGAAGAGGAAGTTTTTCACATGTTTGGTGTCCCTGAAACCTTGGTCACCGATAATGGTACTCAATTTCGCTCGGCCCAACTTGCAAAGCTTCTGGAACGCTATGGAGTCAAACACATGCGTACCGCGCTCTATTCACCTCAAGCTAACGCTTCAGAGCGAGTTAATAGATCGATATTGGCCGGTATCCGCGCCTATATCAAGGATGAACACCACAAGTGGGACGAAAACCTCAGTAGTATTGCCAGCTCCTTACGGAGTTCTGTACATCAGGCAACTGGTTTTCCCCCTTATCAAATGTTGTTCGGACTCCATATGATTACTCATGCGTCCAGTTACGAGTTGTTACGCCGTTTGCAAGGAATCGACGAACCCCTAAGCATTGATACTTCAGATAAACTTAAGCTCCTTCGAGCTAAGGCCCAAGAAAATCTGAAGAAGGCCTTCGACCAAGGTGCAAAAACCTATAACCTGAGAGAAAAACCTGTAGACTTCAAAGTGGGTGAAGAAGTTTATCGACGCAATTTCCAACTAAGTAATTTCGAAAAGCAGACCAGTGCGAAACTCAGCCGTAAATTTCTCAAATGTAGAGTCAGAGCGAAAAAAGGTAACGCCCTGTACGAATTGGAAGACCTGCAGGGACAATTAATCGGTACCTTCCATGCGAAAGACATCAAGAGGTGAGAACGAGGTTGTTGAAAATTTGGTTTTTAGTTATTATTATTAGATCTTGTGGATCAAGACTTACTAAATACGTAAAGCATAATTTATAGTTAGGTCGGATACCCTTTTTTGGTTTGAGTTCTCTCAAAAAACTCACTCGGTGGCCCTAAAACGGCATCCGACCAGCCTCACTGGTAACATTTGTGGTCCTGAAGCCGCCTCTGCTTGGCCAAGCGGTGGACACACTTTGCAACACCTTTCCCTTCCTAGTTAGCGTACCCATTCCTAGTCCTAGTCCTTCCCACCCCTATCCCTCAACATTTTCTCATTTTGAACCCACCTTCTTTATCTGACGGGCCCTGCCTGTTGTTCTCTCGGTCGAGGTTGACTCGAGACCTCTTGAGAATTACAGCAGTTGGCTACGTCAGCCAGCCAGCTGTCTCGAGGTCTCGAGCCCTTCTCTGCCTTGGGTGGAACAGGCGGGGAGGGACCTCTCTGTCTCGCTCGGTGGAACTAGCGCTTCGGAGACTACCGGCGAACTCCCTGGAAATACAGGAGTTGGCTGGTGGTTCGAGCTAGCTACCTGTCCGGGAGATCTCGCCGGTCGTCGTCCTTGCGCTTGGTTGCCGCGGTGAGAGCCAGAGCGGTTCCCTTTCCCCGAAGAACATCTCTTTTCCTATCCGGTGTCGCTGGAATTAGTCCATATATTCCGTCTACAAGTTTCAAATGTCATCCTTAGCAACCACTCCTCCAGACATGACGGGCTCACCGTCATCTAGCTAAATCAACACTTTTCAAATTCTAAATCTTTATAGCGTCAAATTTTGTTGTCTCATATGAGAGTTTTCTATCTAGCGATATAGTTATTATTCCAATGTTTTTCGATATAGTCGTCATTCCAATGTTTGATATTGTATATATATTTAGATAAGTCTCCACGATCTCTTTCTCACTCCTTGACTGGGCGTCAACAGGTTGTAATGGAACCAACGGTTTTCCGAGGTGTATCTCTCTGATTTTTCCAATGTTAGCTCTTCGAGCTCAAAATTTTTCTCTCCCGTTCTCCCATTTCAACCTTCCCCATTTTATCATCCCCCCTAAAGTTTCTTAACGAACTGACTTGGAGCTCCTGTACTTCAACCATTCCATCCTTTGGCAAAGACTGCACAACAAGGCATCTGACAGGGGATGACCTTCCTGTAAGCTAAGTTTTTTTTTTCAACGCAAATTTCACGGCAACTCCCACCTCTGGACTCCCGTGAACAGCAGCGCCCTATCGTTGGAGTCTGGAGGGAGTCGGGTCCGAAGAACGGACGTTCATCCTGGGACTGGGATAACCGCGGGGGTTGTGTTACAGCCAACACATGTATCCTTTTTATTTCGTTATTTATCATCGGCCCAGTGGCGATCCACGCTCAGGTCGATCGAGATGAGTTTAGCAACTCCCTCTCACTGTCGGGGAGACTGGCCTCCCATTAGGGCCTGTTCCCTCCGCCAGTGCGAGAGAGTGGTGAAGTTCGTACCGAACCAACTCGACCTCTCATTAGGGTACGGGAAGGTCCTGTGCGAATGTTAGCCGGCTAGCTCAGTATGGGCGAACTTGGGTCGTGGGTCGGACCACATGTTGGGCACCCTTAACTTAGCCTGCCCATTCTTCAGCTCCGTTGTCCTGCGATGCTCGGCCATCGGACCTGTGGTGTTGTGGTCAGGGAAAAAGATCGAAATTCCCGACCAAATCTGAAAGCAAAAATATAATTTTCACGCCGCCTATGGCTGGCGAAAATTTTCCATCTCGGGAGCTCGACCAAAGATGCACGGCGGCAGTGGCGAGTCCCGCTAAATTTTACCGTCCCTTGAACGGCGGACGGCGAGTTTCGGGCTAAAAATAGCACAAAACTCGCCGATCGCAGCTCGAGGGCCAATTCATGCGAAAGAGAATTGCGGCGCGGGCCATGTGGTCGATGCAAAGTGGTGCACCACAGGCTCGGTCGGAAGCAAAAACTTCTCGGGACCGAAACGCTGGAGCCCGGAGAAGTTCACGGTGCACCCAAAATGCATCAGATCAGGCGGCAGGCACGGCGGCCAGCGAAGCTCGATGCCGTTGCCGTCTACTCGCACACCGGCGGTGTGCGCGCTGATTGGCTGCTTCCTCGGTGTGAGAGTGGACGGCAGCGGGATCAGCAACTGTAATCGCTGATATCGGGTCGGTGGTCGATGGCGTGATTTTTTTGAAGTGGCGAAAATTGAGACAGTCGGGAAGGAGTTTTGGTTGAGCTGAGTCGAGGAATAAACGTTTAGAGAGGAAGTCGAGCCGGTGAAAAGTTTTTGGAAACGAAAAAGGTTTCGGGATTGGAAGTTTGGGAGTTTTGAAGGGCTCCTTGAAAGTAGATTTATTTTTTGTCATCGGATTAAAAATACTATTGACTGTGAGGCCGGCCCTTAATTGAGGCAGTGATTGAAAGAGACAATTTTTGTGAAAGTTCCGCAGGTGTGTCACGCGGTAAAAGTTAGGTATTCGGTGAAAACTCGGCCGGGACATTTCCCCAAGATAGTTCCGTGCCTCGTGAACGCAACAGAAAAGAACAGGGAAAATTTAAATAGTGGAAAATAATTGATTTCGCGGAAAGACAAACCGGAACCCTAAAGAAAAAAGAAAAGCAAAAAGAACAAGACTCGGTGACGTAGTGCCTAATTTTGTTTCTTTTCCTCCGAGACCAAAACTATCCCGTTACAGTAAGTGCCATACCGTACGTGTCTCGATTTCTGAGTAATTCTTGTAACCCTGGAAAAAGAAAGAGAAAATGTTGAAATTAACTTCCAATCTGTATTGCAAAATGTAATGATTCGATAAACAGGGTGTAAAAGTAAATGGACAAAGACATAAGTGAAAAAAAAAAAAAAAAAGAACAGAATTATAAAATAAAAATATACCCGCTAAAACTAATTTTTGGAAAGAAAAGTGAATTCATAAAAAGTTTATGTATGTCTCTATCTGGAAAATACCTAAAATAATGCAAACTGAGCAAGAGTATAAAAATAACCTTGAATAAAATTAATAAACTTTAAGTGCGTTAATGCTAACAATTCTATGACGTAGGAGGTAACATATTAATGATGAATCATACTTAATTTAGATGGATTAGGCCGTAAGTGATCCTATAACAATGTATATATATATATGTATTTGATAATTAAATTAAACACGAACCAAGTACTTAACGAGATAAGCAAGTGTAAGTGAACCAATATCCGCTAAATTACCAAAATTAACTAGATCCTGTGGATGTTAAAAGTACACTAGATAAATACTAAGGTGAACGCCCTTAACTTAAGGTTATAATTAAAGGAGGACTATGAATAAGTGAATTATTGACTATAGAAGGCGCTAACTAAGTGCACAAATACACGAATATAAATAAATAAACTTACAACTAGCTCAATAAATACATACATACGGGCATAACCAAAATTGAGAGAGGAGGACGAAAATAAATACCTAAAGACATAAAAATATAGTTGCCTAAATAAATAACGAAATAATCAAAATTAATATTGTACCTACCTGTTGACCTGTGGGAGAATAATATCTGGCACACCGGTACCACGACGGGGCCAGAAATGAAGAGGCAGGGTACCGGGCGGCGGCATCAGCATCACACGCAGAATCAGCTCATCGCCACCGGCAGCATCAACCACCCATCAGCAGCAGCCACCCCCCCCTCATCACAGCATCAAGGCGCCCACCGTCCCTAAAAAGTTTGTAATGTCTTTTTGTAAATTTGAAAAGATAATAGAAGGTATGTCCAACTGACTTTAATTTTTTTATAATTCTCTGGGTCACCTCTCCTTCCTCCAAGGACAACATCGACATCGGGGTTTTCCCCATGGTAGGGGTCATGCCTTGATATTTTTCTTGGTGTTGATTTTCTGAAATATACTAGGGACCTCCCCAAATATTTTTGGGCCAAGGGGAGGTCGAAGGGAGGTTGGGGCATCGGCCAGTGTGGGGGTTCATTCCACCAGAACCCCCCTGAGAGTCATCCACCGCGGTGGCAGGGGTTCGTCCTGCCCTGCTCATCTTCCTCCTTTACCTTTTGTTTCCTTGGCGCGAGAGAATTTCGTTATGGGCATTCTCGCTCTGGTGGCTTCGGGTGGCCTACCGGCAAACCCCCCCACAACTACCGCATATGCTAGCCTGCCAGCTCGCGCATGCCACACACCACCAGACCAGGCGCTTTAGCCGGGCCCTGGAGAGTCTGCCCCCATAACAAGAGAAAAAGGCATTCCCATTTAGTGCAGTAAGTTTATAATCGAATACATTTAATTCTGTTTACCGACCCTAATACTTAGGTGATATTTAAGTACCAATATCTACATTCGTGAATCATTATAATAACCTTGCGTTTTGGAATCACTGACCTTGTTAGAAAGTGACATAGTATTGCAAATTTATATAAGGTTTTTTTTTGTTTTTTCTTCTCATTCGGTAAATGAAACGTAGTTTGTTGTGGTCAGGGTTCATAGCTGACCTTTTCTTCAGCTCCTTTGAGCTCTTTGCAGAGTTCAAAGGACCTGTGGTGTTGTGGTCAGGTTCAAACAATTGCCTCCATAATTCCCACCTGGAAAAAACAGGAAACTTGTTTTAATTTCCACGCCGCCTATGGCTGGCGAAAATTTTAATTTCGACGGCACGTTCAAAAATTTACGGCACCGGTGGCGGGTACCGCAAAGGGGACTGGCTCTCGAACTGCGAGCGTCGAGTTTTGTAGCTAAAAATAGCACCGAAACTCGACGGTCGCAGCTCGAGGGACAGCTAAAGCGAACAAAAATTGCGGCGCGGGCCTGGCGATCGAGGCAAGTGGTGCACGTCGAGCTCGGTAGCATAGGAAAATTTCCGCGACCGAGAAGCTTGAGCCGCCTCAAAAGTGCACGGTGCACCCAGCTGCCTCGAGCCAGGCACCAGCCACAGCGAGCAGCGAAGCTCGATCCCGTTGGCATCGACCCGCACATCGGCGGTAAGAGCTCGATTGGCTGGCGCTGATGTCACGCGGACGGGTGGTCAACGGGTGGCGCGAATCGAGAAAAAATCGAGGAGTTGGAATTTAGCTGAGGTAGAGTTGGGTCGCGAAAAAGAAAAAAGGTCGGTTGAGGGGATCGAGGAAACTCACGCGGAGAGAAGAAAAATAAGTAAAAGTGCCAGAAATACACAGTGTAAAAAGAATTCAGACTCTACGAATTATTAATTTTCCGAAGTTTAAAAGAAAAAAAAGGTAACGGGGACAATAAATTAACCGGCTAAATCATCGGACTACCAAATTCCCCGTGTTTGAACCGCGAAGAGGTTGGCCGTCGCGAAGCAAAATTCGTCGGAAAGAGCCCCATCCCAAATCGAAAAGAAAAACTTTTAACCTAGTGATACCTTAGACTATAAGTGAACTTAAGATTACAAAAAACAAAAAAAAAAGGAAAGTAGAAGAGAACGACCTTAGCTTAAGAAAAGAGCTGACCTAACTGTAGAGAAGAGTGTGGACTTGAACAGAAATTAGGAGAAAAAGAACAATTATAAGTTTAGTGTCCAAATAAACTTAAGGTGAATGTAAGATAAACAAAAAAAAAAAAAATTTAACCTAGTTTAGTGACAAGCTCAAGTGACCGTGAACTTAAAATAACAATTATAAAAAACGAATAACTATAACCCTGATATATCAAGGGAAACTATAAGTGAACAAAGAAATCAAAAAAAAAAAAAAAGTGAAGCGGGAGAACGTAAGTGAAATTCTATAGGGATGACTATTAAATGAATAAATAATCAAATAATTAAACGAATAAATAAACCTATATCTAAATAAATAACTCCATAAGTAAATCAACGGACAAATAAATATATATGTAAATAGACTAAATGAATAAATAACCATATGTACAAATACAGACGTCAACCAATAATTTAATGCGCCAATAAATAAATAAATACATAGTAATGTAAATCATAAGAAATTAGTAATATAATAAGAAAAAATAATAATGTCTACCAAGAAAACTGTTTTTAAAATTTGGAATGCGACGCGTACTGAAAAACGTATGGTCATTGCCGAACCAGATATTCGAAATGTAATCAATGCAGGTATGTCATTTGATCTGTTATGTTTCTTTTTGTAAAATTTGTTATATTATAGCCCATTCAAAAAACATATGCGGTGAAAAGCTTGTGCTTGAGTGCGACGGGACCTTGATTGACGAAGATGAGCTATGGTTATTGTGTAGCGAAAAGACGTTACTTCCCTTGAAGGAAGATGAGATTTGGCAACCAGTTTGTGATACTTCAGTTTCTCATATACAAAGGTCTAATGCTGCTTCCGCGGAAGAATTTATGTCGCCACAGAATCAGCAACAATCTCTGCTTGCTTCTAGTCAGCCACATGAATATTACGCTATTCCCTCGACTACTAAAGACGTTGCATCGATTATATTTTCACCGGAAGAACTAATCGCTTTAAATAACATTGATAAGATATGCGACAGTGAATCAGAAATCTCATCAGTACCGAGTACCATGAGTATGTCAAGCGGTGTTCTATCTGACATTGAGAAAGAAGGATCCAGTGTTTTAGAATCAATAAAAAAGAAATTTGACAATTTTCAAATTCCGTGGTCAAAATTTCCTAAGAATGTTATTGATATCTGCAACAGGAATGAAAAGCTAGGATGTCATTTAAAGTCGGTAGTACATATTATTGTTGATGAGCTTAGAGTCTTATCTTACTACATACCAGTTAGAGTTTTCCGTAATGTAGTTGCAAAATTAGTGGAACGATATCCAAATACTTTTTATTATACCGATAGCTGCGGAAAACCTATAACTATCAAAAACTCTCCATTGATTACACAGTTCATTCAGAGAAATAACTATTTAAATCGGCCAGCACACAACAAACGTCAAAGCCCAACAATTCCAATAGGAAAGAAACGTTTATCAAAAAACGTTGAGGGTACTTGTGTGATGTACCTATAATAATTAATATGTGATGCACTAAGGTAAAGCACCTTGCTGACCAAGAACACTTGAAGCAACTTTCAAGTTCAAGTTCACTACTTGGTTACCAAGCGAAAAAGCCTTAGCAACGCTAGCCCGAGACCGTAAACAAAAAGGTCTAGTAAACAAACAACGAGCACGTTGCGGAAAAGGTAAACAAGTGCCACATAAATAAAGCACGCGACTCAGCAAAACTGAGCGGTGCACGCCGCGGTCATCACCCCGTGCGCCAATATCAAAGCGCGACCCGCCGATTAACAAATTGCGTGACATACTTAAATGTTGCGCTAAAGGGCGACTCAGCTATTGGGTAACGTCCCCAATGATCAATGAGGTCATTGGGTCTTCGCGAATCAATATTGAGTAAGCAACATATGTCATTTGTAATAGTAGTTGTAAGGTAAGAATTGTATAAATAGTCTAAGAACTTCGAATAAAGCAAGGGATTATTCATCAGAACTTTGCCTTGTTCAATTCGGAGTCGAGCTTGTGAAAGCTACTATGCCTTAATCCCAGGAGTCGAGCTCTCATAGCTACTCCACCCCAATCAGGAGTTAAGCTGGTTCAAGCTACTCCACCTTTTCACATCTGACTGGAAGCTTCTTACCACACTTGTCTCAATTGGCATGTTAGCGGCGATTTAAGTAATACAAATGAAACGATTCAACATTATAAAAATAAATTGATTACCTTAAGTCAATGCAACAAATTGGTAAAAGTAGAGCTTGATGAAATTACAAACATGATAACCTTGTGTTATGGAGATATAAGAGCATTCTTAAACGATTTCGAAAATACACCAACGGTGAGGGATATCAAAAACAACTGGCCTTTTCTGTTACGACGACAGTGGATTTTTAGTCATTTTGAGAAATTGGCAGGTGCTTGCATACAAACTGTGGAAAAAAACTTGGACAAAAAAATTAACAGTATTTTCGACTTTGCTAGAAAATCATCTAGGAAGGCACTTGCAAATATTGATACACTGGCGTGTCATAAGACTGAGGCTTTGATAAAAATTATATGTTCGTATTTCAATGAAATTATGGATGCAATTTTTAAACATCTCCTTGTAAGTTTCACAGTTTTAGTTCACTTCAGGTATTCTAAATACTATATATTCTAGATGGGAACTACATTGAAGGATATAAAACCACCAGGACCTTGGCCTTGGTTTGCTCTTGTAGGTATGTAGAATATATATGTATATCTATATTATTTATGTGCATGCATATAACGTAATAGGTGTAATGATTACAAATTCGAATCCTTATCTTCGAATTTTTATTTCATTTCCTTTTATAATTGGTTACATCGGTTTTAAAATGAAAATTTGTACTGTAAAAACAACAAAACATTGATTTAATTTTAGCTTCCTTTATATTTATTTTTACATTCCTTACGCGAATTATACAGATTTAGGTTTAGTTCTACTGTTTAAAAGATTTAAATTTGAACTCTTTTTCTGCTAGAATTGGAAGTTTTGAAACGTAATTTTACATTTGTGACAATTTTTTTTTACAAAGAAAAATGGATCAAAATTTTGGAATGTAATTTTACGTGTTGAGTGTTGGCAATTAGTTGCCAACATTTAATGTGGTAAAAATTTTTTACTGTGCAGTGAAGCCTTCGTAAATCACTACATATCATCATCGTCGACTAGAATATCGTTTATTATAACTAAAATTGTGTTTTATTGTCTCAAAGATGGCCTCATAATAAACTCCCGTCTTGTTTAATCACCACTGATTCAAAAGTACTAATAAAATATGTTTATATTAATTTCATATTTTTAAAATAGCTCCGACTTCACCTACGTATGCAGAATTGACAAACGTCAATGTAGTGTACGAAGAACCTGCAATTTAGGGCGTTTTCGGAAACGTCATATGACTTGCAATCATCAGAATCAAGTGTTCGAAAACTGGCACATGCATTTGCTGACAATTCTAAAACAACTTGACTAGTCATGAGTCAGCAAAATTATGAAAAAAATCAAAGCAGGTGTGCATGTGATACAGAAGGAATGCTTTGTGGTGTCGAGACAGGCAGAAATGGCGAACAGTGATAATTTGATGTCAGGAAGTCAATCAAGACAGGTAGACATGGCGAGTGGTGAAATTATTAAGTAAGTTTATTTATTATTAGGTCGTTAAAAAACCTGGGGCGACCCAGGTCACCCTGAGAGCTGTCAAATAGTCATGGCCCTGGGGCGCCCCAGGTTTGCTGTCAAAATTCTCATGGAACGCTTTCAGTGCACCCTGGGGCAACCTGGGGCACCCTGGGTTTTGTCATGGAACAGACCTATTATGTATTATTTTATTTTATATTTAATTTTAATTTTGAACAAATTGTAAATATGTTCTTTTTCTTGTTTTCAGTGATAATTTGATGTTAAGAAGTCAAATAAAACTTATAATAACTACAAGGCTTGCGTATGAAGACCAATTTAAAGCTGGAAAGAAAAAGAAGCGTATTATGGAATATGATCTTAACAAATATTCGAAAAAAGGATCCCACTTGTACTTTTAGCAAAAGTGATATTATAACTAAGGGCCTGTCCGAATCCAAGTCTATGTCTACGTCTTCGTCTAGTTATAACAGTTCGTGACGTCAGCGAACAAGCTGAGCTATTATAAGAATTAAGACGAAGGCAAAGCTAACCTGTCCGAATTGGTTTGCTTAGCTTGAAATTTGACGTTGGAAGTTAACCTAACGTAAGTTATTTGTCTGTGACTAAGAGGAAGACAAAAGTATAGTGTTCAAAATATAAATTAATAATGGAAGGAAGAGTACAAGAAAATATGAATGCAAACATTATTAATTTTAATACATTTTCTTTAGTCCCTGCAATAAAAACATTGTTCTTCAGAACATGTCTATAACAATTGCAATTCATTTTACTTACATTTTGTACCTGACATTTTTAATTTTTCTTAAAAAAGACCATTTCACAACCAATTGCCCGTTGTCTACTTCACGAAGTCAACGCGAGCCTTGACTCGCTCATCAAGCTAAGCAATTGACTTAACTGTTATACTACGTAGCTAAGCTCACAGCCATAGACATGAATTCGGACAGAGCTTAGCTCGGTGTGACGTCACGAACTGTTATAACGAGACGAAGACATAGACATAGACTTGGATTCGGACAGGCCCTAAATATGCGAACTGCTTTACCACATATAAGAGAATCAAAAAGAGAAATCGTCAAACGGGAAGGAATCCCACGACGTGGGAATATTTTGATACTTTTGATAATGTTTACGGCAGTTCTAGCTTTATAGTCCAAACAAAGAAAATTTGGTTTCAAGCTTGGATTTGGATGGTGATTCCGATTCGTTGGCAGGAGAAAGAAATATATCTTCACTTTCAATATCATCAGTACAAAGCACAGATCTCTTCAATGAAGCAGACCCTGATATACAAAATGATGAAGTACTTGAATATATACCTCCGCCCAAAAAAACAAAACTCAATGATCTTATTGAAGTGCTTAAAAACGACTCGTTAGAAGCTCAAAAACAACATAAGGAACTTTTGGATATTGAAAAAGAAAAGCTAAACGTTTTGAAGGATTTAAAAAGAGTATTGGAAAATGTTTTGAATGGAAATTAATGTTATGGTTTTTTTTGGAATGTTATGTTTTTTTTTTAAGCCAAATGAAAAAGAGGCTGCGTTATGTTTTTTTTTGCTTTAGCAAAATAATTAAAACATTGTTTTCCTTATTTTGAATAAATTTTATTAAACATAATCAAAAACGTTTCAATTTACTTCAAGCTGAAAATAATGTAGTTAATAAATCTCGTTTTCTTTTAGCTGCTCCGTTTTGAGAAGATTGATTTGTCGCAGATTCATGAAACGTTTCATCCATTTACATTTGTTACGTTTTGGTCTAGTTCGATTATATTCACACCTTGCTTTTTAATGATAAAATTATGCAATAATATACAAGATGAAACTATGTACTTGGCCTCACTTATGTCATATATCGGTAAACGTTTCAAAATTGGAAATTTTCCTTTTAAAATTCCAAATGCTTGCTCAATACAAACTCGTGTTGAACTTAGCACAAAATTAAATTTTTTTTCCGATGCTGAAAGATGCCCATTGTCTCGAAATGGAACCATAATAAATGTATCGAGCGGGAATGCGGAGTCTGCTAATATGTGTCCACATTGAGGTATTTCAATAATTTTATTTGAAAATTTGTGGAATAGCGGATTGTTTCGCCAAACATATGCGTCATGAGACCTGCCAGGCCAACCTGCGTAGACATTTTTAAAGCGATATTTGCTATCACAAATTGCCTGGAAAATTTTTATCAAACCAGTAAAATAGCAACATCATAAAAATTTTACCTGTAGTATTATGGAATGTGTTCTTTTTCTGTTATAATAGCTGGATCTATCTTCTCTAGGAGGACTTATTTCCAAGTGAGTACAATCTATGCATCCGATCACATTTGGAAATGGTTGATTCACACGAAGTTCTTGAAAATGTTTCATTAATTTTAAATATTCTTCATTAGTCTGCGGCCATTTAACAAAATCCTTCATTAAACTTGTTAGAACTCTTGTCATTTTCCGAATTATACAATGAGCGCTTCCACATCCAACACAAAATCTGTCAGACAATTCTCTTAAAGTTGTCCTGTTTGCCAAACTCCAAATCGTTATGTATAGCGAATATTCAGCGTTATTTGGAGGTCTACCTGTCCACGACTTACTTCTATCCATTCTAAAATGTGAATAAAAAATATCGTTGGGATACTCTTTAATTACATTCATATAGCGTTGAATTTTTGGAATTTTTGGAATTTCTTTATTTTGCAATCCCATCAAAATCGCTATCTTTTTATTTATTTATTTATGTTTCCGAAAACGCCCTTACTCTGTTCTTCCCGATAAAAGTCCAATAGAAGTGTTACTAACACAGTGGGGGCTACACGAAGAACTATCGGATATATTTCGAAGTATAATATTTACATTAATAATAAAGAAAAAATTCTATTAAGTCCTTACTTACATATATATAGATCATAAAGTAGTATCGAAACAATAGCCCATATATCCGAAACCGACATTAACGAGCTTATTCCTTTAATTGGAGTCCGAACAAAGTTCAAGAAAAATTTGCTAGAATGGAGGATTGCAAATGTAATTAAATTTTTAATTAATACCATAAAATGTTCCTAATTTGCTATATGGCTTGATGTGGCCTTTAAATTATAACAATATTTAAAAAACGTTAAGAAATTGATCGTACATTATTACGCAATACTACATAATATACATATATATAAATAACGTATATATATAATTTAGCATTGGCTATTCGCATCGTCCGTGTCCATGTAAATTCTCAAATACACGGAGTACACGGAGCTCGGAAATCTTCGACTTCGTCCGTGTCCGTATCGAAATCAAAACTAATATGACTTGAATTAAAATTTTCCTTTTATAAAATACTAGCTGGCCCGGCAAACTTCGTACCGCCTAACAATCAATTAGGATAATTAGGATATTAGGATAATATATATATATGTATATTCCGTAAGGACAGGTTCACTGATTCGGAGGCTCGTGGAGGAGGGGTCCTCTTAGCCTGCAAAACCCACCTCAATTGCAGCTTAATTGACCTGCCAACTTCTTCTGACATTGAGCTAATTACCCTCAAAGTAACATTAGCCAGAAATTCCTTATTTATTATGATCTGTTATATTCCTCCCGATCAACTTAACATCCTAGATGGGAATGGTCATAGTATATATGATATTTTAATATCAAAACTGGAATTCGTTAATAATTTAATGAATCCGGATGACGATCTCCTCTTGTTGGGTGATTTTAATTTACCCAGTGTTCAATGGGTAGCCAATTCCGATGACGATGGCTGTCACCCCTCTAATAGACTGGGCTCTAAAGAGTCTTCATTTCTGGGTTCGGTTTTCTCTTTCGGCCTCAGTCAGATTAGCACCATAAAAAATGATATGGGTAGGCAGCTTGATCTTATTTTTTCCTCTGACTGCAACAACATAATTGTTGATCACAGTCCAATCATTCTCTCTACGCTTGACAAATTTCATCCGCCTATTCAAATCGACTATTTTTATAGCCCGGATATTAATACACATCATGTTGATGTCTGCGACTACGCTTATAATTTCAGGAAGGCGGATATTGACGAACTTTCCAAAAGATTATCCGCCACTGATTTTCCCACGTATTTATCCGTTGATAATATGGATACTGCCCTGTCTAATTTTTACACCTTAATTTTCAACATTTTTAAGTCTTGTGTCCCGTACGAACGTCAGCGTTCCCATACTTCTTCGCCTCCCTGGGTTAACTCCGACTTGCGAAGACTTAGAAATAAAAAGAACAAACTGTGGAAGGCATATCTTTTGGATAGGAATAACTCTTCTTATGCCAAATTCGTTGAGTGTTACAATAGATTTCACGAATATTCCACTCAGTTATACGACAATTACATAAAACATGTGTCATCTGAATTCTACAGCAATTCGCGCGCATTTTACAAATTTATTAACTCTAAAAGAAAAACGGACGACTACCCTGCCAATATGCAATACGAGGGAGTTTCCAATGACGGGTCCATCTGCTATCTCCGATATGTTTGCGTCCTTCTTTGAAAAATCATTCTCCCCAAACTTTGAACCCGATCCCAATAACTTCAATCATTTGAGCAAGAATCCCGTTCCTATTAACTTATCCATAAATATCACTCCCTCCGTTGTTCTTAAGCATATAAACGAAATCCCTGGGGACTTCACATCGGGACCTGATGGCATTCCACCTGCTATTCTTAAGGCATGTTCTAGTGAACTAGTCTCTCCCTTAACATTGCTCTTCCAAAAGTCTCTTGAGAGCGAACAATTCCCAGCTCTCTGGAAGAACTCCTTTATTATTCCGATTCATAAGAAGGGTAATAAAAATAAGGTACGCAACTAGAGACCCATAGCGAAACTTTCATGTATCCCAAAACTGTTTGAATCAATCGTACACTCACAAATCTCGGCTGTTTGCAATCGCCTGGTCTCAACTAACCAGCATGGTTTCCTCCAAGGTCGTTCTACTTCCACGAACCTACTCGAGTTTGTTACCTTTGTTGCTGAAGGCTTCCAAAAAGGTTTCCAAACAGATTGCATTTATACCGACTTTAGTAAGGCTTTCGATAAGCTTTCGCATTCTGTAATAATTCTTAAATTACTAAATCTCGGTTTCCCACCCGCACTTGTCAACTGGATTCGGTCTTATCTACTAGGGAGAACATACCAGGTTTCTTTTCGGCGTGCCACTTCGCGTAAAATACTAGCCACGTCAGGAGTCCCGCAGGGTAGTCACTTGGGTCCGCTCCTCTTTATTCTATCAATTGATGACATCTCACTCCTTCTCAAAACCTGCAAAATCTTAATCTATGCTGATGACATGAAGTTATTCTCTCATGTAAAAAATATTAACGATTGCCACGCGGTTCAAGAAGACCTAAACAATTTCCACTTGTGGTGCACACACAACAATCTAGAATTAAATATTAATAAATGCGAAATCATGACCTTTAATAGAGGCCGCAACCCCCTGAGTTTAGAGTATGCTTTATCGAATCATGCTCTACGTCGTGCTAATTCTGTTCGTGATCTTGGCGTTATTTTAGATAGTAAACTGGACTTCGTGGAGCATATCAACTGTATGGTAACTAAGGCCAGCTCAATGCTGGGTTTCGTCAAAAGATGGTCTCAGGAATTTTCCAACAGATTCGTTCTTAAACAGCTTTATTTTTCTTTTGTCAGACCAATTCTCGAATACGCGAGTCAAGTCTGGTCACCATATTATCAAGTCCATGTTGACTCTGTCGAGTCCGTGCAGAGAAAATTTGTTAGGTTCGCCCTCAAAGACTTGCCATGGAGCAATCCTGTCATTCTTCCTCCTTACAATGATCGGCTCAGACTCCTGGATATGCATTCTCTGCATAAACGTCGGGAGATCGCTGATATTGTATTTGTTCACCAGTTATTAACCGGTAAGATAGACTCGACGTTTCTTAAAACAAATTTCTGTCTCAGAACGAACGAGCGCAATCTCAGGGTGGTGCCGCTTCTGCAAACTAGTCTTTGCAAAAATAATTACAGTTTTTTTCAACCCATCAATCGGATGAGGTTAAATGTTAATAAGAATGCTGATTTGTTTGATGTTCGTGTCAGTAAGCATGTGTTAAAGAAAAATCTGCATGAAGGTTATGGTCGCATGTGTACTAACATAGAACCAAATGATGATTGATCAGTCATTCGCTTTAGATTAACTTTGTTTCTCAAGGCTTTGACTAAGCTGATGATTCATTAAAAAAACAACGGGTGGTACTCCGGGAGTGCCGGCAGAAGTGAAAACTTGAACATTAACGTTGTGCATTTTTGAATATTTTGGAATGGTTAGGGAATAATTTCGCGCGAATTGCTTTATTTATCAGTATAAAAGTACTATCATTTATGTGGTAAAATACAATATTCATTTATTGCGCTATCATACACAAACATGACAATTTATATTACATAAAAAATTTAGCACTTCAGAACTATTACAATTATTTTACATTAAAAAGTTTATCTCTCAGAAAAATCAACTTTCATCCATAATTTCAACGACTCTTTCACCATCATCATTACCAGCATCATCATCGCCAATCTCTAAAACTGATACAATAGGTTTATGGTAGCTGAAGTAAGAAACGAACAATTTTGATTCGAATCTATTTAAATGTCTAATAAAGACCGCATCAATAGTAGTTTTGTATTTCGTTGTGCGCGTAGCAGGCTGTGTACAAACACACACGCACACTCGCGCAAGCGCCCTGTCCGTCTTACGAATTTTCGATCAGGGTCACGTGTCCTGACGCGAATTTTACATTTTTTACCCATCCCAAAAAAGTGCACAACGCCGCTAAAGAAGTTTTCACTTCAAAAAAAAAAAAAAAAAATTATAAAGAAACTGAAAAATCAATAAAAGTTCAAAAATCACATATTTCAATGGCGTGTCTTTTTAAGTTTTGGTTAAAAAGCTATATACCTTTAAAAATGTAAACGAAATCTATCGAAATTACCTTCTTATTCCTCACTGAGAACTTTACAATCTTGAAACCTTCGTGTATCAAAACTAATCGATTATGGCTAAAAAACAATGACTGATCTAAGTTATTGTTTGCAAAATGCAACTAATTTCGGTTTAACCAAATCTTACCTCAAATTCCCCTATTTTTCATGAAAATCGATGTTTCCACCTGCTCTAAAATTACCTTTCTTTTGAATTGAACTTCCGTATAAAACTTCAGGCGTAAAATGATCTCAGTAAACTTTGACTAAAATTTTTGCATTCAATTAAGTGTTATAATCTAATCGAAATAGCTATTGTGCTATTTTTGGATCTACTATTTTTTGTGCTTTTCCTTTTGGTTTTTTCGAATTTTCTTTTCTTTTAAGACACCCCTGTATTGGGACGAACAAAACAAGAAGAGAATCATCCAAATCGGTCGAGCCGTTCTCGAGATATCATCAAAAAAGCGGTTCCATACAAAATGTATGAGAAAATGAATTTTCTTCATAAATTCTTTTTCCGTGAATTTTTCCGATATTTTAATAGTTATTCTGCTACTCGGGGTGGAGACGAATCCAACAAATCAAAGATCATAAAAATCGGTCCAGCCGTTCTTGAGTTATAAATGGTCTAACTAACCCGACTTTGTTTTATATATGTATATATATATATGTAATATGTATATGTAATGTTAGGGTTTGGCCGGACTGAGGACGGACAAAAAAAAGACTTGGGATTCCGATTAATTGGGATTTATTCTCGGGAACTCAGTACAAGCTTTCACTTGAGCAGTCGTCGGCGGAAAGAGAGAGAGGTTCGTCGCTGAAACTTGTCGTCAGCTGCTGGCTCTGCGGCGGCGCTGCCCTCGACGAGGAGGCTAAGGCTGCGTCCGCAGCGGCAGGGCTGCGTTGCGTTACAGCTCGTCCATCCTGAAGGTCGGATTCGTCCTCGGATCCAGTGTCCTCAGTGTCGAACTGGATATCGTGACTCGTGCCCACACACCAAGGCCTCATACAGTCGGCGGCGTACACTGACTCGAACGGCCGTTGAGTTTTCGGCGCTCCCGGAATGTCCTTTATGCGGTAGCGGTCATTCCCCAGCACCTCGGTGATTATGAACGGGCCCCTATATTTAGCCTCTAGCTTCCTCGATTCTCCTGTCGATACTGCAGGTTTTTCGATGAGCACTAGATCGTTTACGTTGTAGTTCCGCGCAGGCGAAGTATTGTTGTTGACGGACTTGTGAAAGTTTGTTGTTTTCTGTGGCTTGTCGCCTAATGTCGTCTAGGTTTACTGATGCGGAGCCTATCTCATCATGGAGTGTCAGGAGGATCTTATTCTGCAGGGGGTCTCTTGGGCGAAACCCGAAGAGTAGCTCGTGTGGTGTCCGTTTTGTTGACTCGTTCGCGCTGGAATTCAATCCCCATTGTATCGCCTTCAGAAGCTTGTCCCAGGCCCTTGATCCATCTGCCATCGTTCGTAGTGCATCCAGAATTGTGCGGTTGCACCTTTCCACCTGCCCATTGCTCCTCGGAGAACGTGCAGCTGTAAGTATATGGGTAATGTTATTATCATCGCAATACTTGCTAAAATCTCTTGATGAAAAAGCGGTGCCTCGGTCGGTTATGATGCGACTAGGTGTACCAAAATTGCTGAATACTGCCTCTAGGACCTTTAGCGTAGCTTTTGTCGACGTGTTTTTGACAGGCTGGAGAATAGAATACTTCGTAAAACCATCCACTAATACCAGGATGTGCGTGTTCCCGGAAGTACTTTTAGGGAACGGTCCAAGGAAATGTGTGCCAACGTCCTTTCCAAGCCGTGGTGTCCTATGTCGTCGTGGCACGACTTAATGATTCGCCATATGATGTTCCTTGGAACCACCCATTTCAATTGTCCGTTCACTCTTCGGAACAACCGACCATTTTGATTGTCGTAGTCTCGGTGTACTTGTTTATCTTCGTTCGAAAGCGGTTTTCGAGCCAATACACTGACGATTTCTGCCAATTTTTCATCCTTCATCTGGGTCGTAAGAAGCCAATCTTCTTGGGTTACGTTTACGGCAAAGACTCTCAAGTCCGCTTCCTCAACATCATTCGGTGGATCATGTGGCCGTCTACTCAGGCAGTCTACGTGGCGTATAAGTTGTCCCTTTCGGTACACGATCTCGAAGTCGAAATCCGCTAGCGATCAACTCTTTCTTCTTAGAGGTCGTTTTTATTGCTTCACAATCGGTCACCAATCGGAATCTTTTCCCCAATAGGAAGGTTCGGAATCTTCGTAGAGTCGCGACGACAGCTAGCACCTCTAACTCATAGCTGTGATAGATTCTCTCTTGATCTGTTGTCTTTCTACTAAAGAAACTAACCGGTCTCAATTTGTCGTCGCGGTCCCATTGAAAAATAATTCCCGCCAGCCCTAATGCGCATGCGTCCGTGTGCACCTCATGTTCCAGCGTTGGATCGAACAACGTCAGCACTGGGCGTGATGTCAACATATTTTCCAGCTTGCAGAAGGCGTGCTCCTGTTTTTCTTAACTAATAAAGCCGGCGAAGAATATTCGGAGCAGGACGGTTGTATAATGTTGGCTGTTAAAGTTTAATTTTAAATTTAGGCGCTTTTTGCCAACTATGTAAAAGGGCACGAAACGTTTTAGTCTTGTAATTTGCCCGCCCTGATTTTGCCCGCGCTGTCACACTTAACTTCATCATTCACTCTCTCTTCTGCGCGATCAGATGTAACACACGGCTCCGACATTCAGTGAGATAATTAGAAACTTATATTGTATTGCAAATAGCGAATCAAACATTAACAAACAGTATTATTGTAATTAATGTAATTACCGTGTAACACATTATTGAAATATAAATAAATTCAGTGAAAACGTTAAAAGGTTATGGGCCCAGGTGCGTTTTCGCGTGGTAAAGAAGCTTAATGGCTGATGCAAGAACTACACCTAAAGTTCACGATAATTACTCTGCACTGAATGACCAAAATACATCCTTATCATCAAAGGATATTGACGAAATAGGACTAAGTCAAGGTAACCAGCATCAATTTCAAGAACCTACAAAGTCTAACTAACAGCATGGCGGAATTAAGAACATATCACATTCATTGATTCAATGGTGAAAATTATCAGCTCTGGAAGCGTCAAATGATCATTTACATGACGGAAAATAAGTTAAAACCATATGTGATGGGCACAATAGCACGTCCACCACAGAACGCAGACACCTGGGATGGCAAGGATGCTGAGGCTCAAGCATTCCTCATGCGTGGTTTGGAGCTTGAACAACTCAAATATTTAAGCGATTGTCATACAGCAGCTGAAATGTGGCGTAAGCTTGAGACAATTCATGGTCAGAGGAGTGATCAGTCTGCACAGGTGCTGTTGGATAAGTTCATAAATGCGAAAATGGATGAAGATGAGGCGGTCGCTGACTATGTAACAAGAGTTTCCGGTCTAGCTGATAGGCTGAAAGACATGGATCTTGAGCAAAAGGAGCCGGTAGTCATTGCAAAAATTCTAGGCAGCATGCCTGCGAGATTTGACCATGTAAGAACAGCTTGGTATGCTGTTCCAAAGGCAAACCAAAATGTAGAGAAACTCATGGATCATTTGGTAAACGAAGAATCGTTGTTAAACATTCGCACAAAAGGTGAAGAGCACCACTCAGAAGCTTATAGTGTAAGCAGCCACAAACGTCATTACGCAAATCTAAATAAAAATGGAAATCATGGCACTCATAAGCAGAGTCATAGCAGCAATTCAAACAAGAGTGGTCAAAACAAAGATAAGGCGTCTAGAAGGCCTGGAAAATGCAACTTCTGTGGTATACCAGGACATTGGGCTCGTGAATGTCGTAAGAAGATGAGAAACCAAGGAACAGGTAATGATCAATCACTTTTGATGCAAACTCAAAAGCAGAACAGCAGCAGAGCTAGTGACTCGGCAAATCTTCTGGTAGCAGGTCAATTGGAAGAGAAAACAAGTGATGATTGGTTCGCAGACTCAGGTGCAACTGAGCACATGTCTTTTCAAAGAAAGTGGTTCATCAATTTCGTAGAATTTCCAAGCAACACATACTCTGTTCGAGTAGGAGAAGGAACCAGGGTCGATGCCAGAGGGAGAGGGGATATCCAAGTAATAAGCACGGGCACTGACACTGATCGCCAAGCTTACACAATTAAGGATGTACTCTATGTCCCAAAAATAGAGAAAAACCTCATCTCTGTCAGTCAGTCAACAAGGAAAGGAATCAAAGTTATATTTGAGGAGAATAGTGACAAAGTAATTTTTCAGAAAAACAATAAGCTCATGATAAGTGGAACACGATTCAAGAAACTGTATAAACTGAATATTAAAGCTCTGACATCAGCTGAGGCAAATGTAGTCACTCGAGATTCAATTAAACTATGGCATGAGCGTCTTGGGCATGCAAATTATAGGACATTAAAGCAAATGAAGAATGAAAAAGCTGTAAAAGATATGGTATTTGATGACAGTTTTTTGAGCCAAGGTGAAAGTTAGCAAAAAGCGAGAGGGAGTGTTAAAGTTTAATTTTAAATTGAGGCGCTTTTTACCAACTATGTAAAAGGGCACGAAACGTTTTAGTCTTGTAATTTGCCCGCCCTGATTTTGCCCGCGCTGTCACACTTAACTTCATCATTCTCTCTTCTGCGCGATCAGATGTAACACACGGCTCCGACATTCAGTGAGATAATTAGAAACTTATATTGTATTGCAAATAGCGAATCAAACATTAACAAACAGTATTATTGTAATTAATGTAATTACCGTGTAACACATTATTGAAATATAAATAAATTCAGTGAAAACGTTAAAATTGGCTTCTAACAATTCCCGCACAATACTTTCCATTAGTTTTTGCTGCGCGAAGGATAGTCGATATGGATGGCAGCTGACTACAGCGGGCCGCTTGAGCTTAATGTCAAATTTAAAGTTTTTCGCGCACCCTAATTCAAAAATGTTTAGCGCGAAACAGTCTCTGTGTTCGTTTATTAAATTCAAAAGTCTAGTTGCCTGATCATCACTTAAGTCCTCCGCGTTAACCTCATTCCGCGTAATAGGCCTAACTACATTTTCGATACTATCGAGGCAATCGTTCTTTATTAACGAAACATCATGCAACTCACCACGTTCCAATGAAAGTGCACTAGAGTTCTTACCGGCGGGCTCGTTACAAACTGTCAGCTGTCCTTTTCGCTTCACGACCGTCACCTGCTCGGAACCCACAAAATCTCTACCTACAATTAGATCGGTGAATAAAAGATTATCTTTTACAGCTAGAACGTAAATTTCAAGGGTAACCGTATCAACGGTCAGGGATGCCCTTGCTCTGCCCGTTGTGGTGCAAGTGCCATTATCAAAACCATTTAGTTTCGTCTGCCACGGTTGTGGCTTCAGCTGGAATTTTTCCGCCAGCGATTCCTTGATCAGGGTGACGTCGCTGCCCATGTCAACAAAGGCAGTTGCTTCGTGAATTCCGTTTATCCAGACCTTCTTAAAGTACTCATCTTGCCGTATGAGCGAAACAGTCGGTTTCTGAGTACACTCGGCTTCCGTATGACCCGCCTTATTGCACTTTGTGCATCGCCGTTTACGTTGCGGTCGCGGACACTGTGCAGAGAGGTGCCCAACCTCATTGCAATTAAAGCACTTTCTACTGTTTGTTGCACTAGTAGCCGTAGTAGAACGCGTATCCGCTCGGCTGTGCACTGACGTTTGTGCCTAGTTCTGGTTAGAAAACGAAACCATCTCTTCATAGCACTTATATTGTCTCAACAAATCCTCTGGGCTGCTGAAATGTTGCAGCGACAACACTGTCCGCAGTTCGTTATTGCAGAGTCCGTTTACTAGGTACCTAACCTTAGCAGCGTCACTTAGCGAGATGCGATTCGAAATTGAAATTATTTCGAAGAAATAAGTTTCGAACGACTCATCCGTCCTCTTTTTACGCCGACTAAGCATGGTGTGAATCTCCGACTCATCGTTAATGACAGGAAAGGCTAGAGCAATGTGCGTTTTCATCTGGTCCCACGACGTCACTCTAGATTGGTTGCCCTGTAACCAAAATTTCGCTGCGCCTTCGAGACGAGACGATGCTAGGAGTAAGGTCGTTTTGTCCTCCAGCTGATAAATCTCTTGCATTTCCTGGATCCTCTTCACCCACTGGGCGCTCGAAAGTCCCATTTTATTGCTGGGGTTGAACGCGGGGGCGATCGCGATCAATTCGCGAACGTTGTGTGCGAGAGACCTGCTTTCCCTCGACTCGTTTGCCGCTGCCGACATGAAAACTGTCCTTTCTGCCGCTCGTTCGTTTCTTTGCTGAAGAAGGAGGAGGTTTGTTCGCGCTAGCTCGAGCTCTAGTTTTAAAACTTCCTGTTTTTGCCGATAAAGCTCTAATTCCTCGGCAATCGATGATTTGTGCTCATCAATTCCGTCGTGCCGCCCTGAATTACCTGAGCCCTGTTTGGATTGTGCGAGTGCGGTCGAGCTGGTCAACCCTTCCGCAAACGCTGTTGTTTGTGGGGAGCTCTCTCCAGCCTCAGTACGAGTTCCTGACGCGTAGCCTGAAGAATTTTCGCCGCAATCGCCCGGCGAGTCCATGGTGTCACACTTTTCGTCACACTTGCCGTTGCGGGTGAATTCGTGCCGCGATAAGTGTACTCACGATTTTACTGACTCTTGGCTCGCGAATTAATCTAGCAGAACGGAATGATTCCGAAAAAAAAAGAGAAATCCCACTTCTGACTTGTAATGTTAGGGTTTGGCCGGACTGAGGACGGACAAAAAAAAGACTTGGGATTCCGATTAATTGGGATTTATTCTCGGGAACTCAGTACAAGCTTTCACTTGAGCAGTCTTCGGCGGAAAGAGAGAGAGGTTCGTCGCTGAAACTTGTCGTCAGCTGCTGACTCTGCGGCGGCGCTGCCCTCGACGAGGAGGCTAAGGCTGCGTCCGCAGCGGCAGGGCTGCGTTGCGTTACATATAGATATAGATATCTATATATACTGGGAATTTTCATTATAGCTGATATATTAGTTTTGATTTCGATACGGACACGGACGCGGCGACGACACGGACACGGACGAAGTCGAAGATTTCCGACCTCCGTGTTGTCCGTGTATTTGAGAATTTACACGCACACGGACAATGGGAATAGCAAATAATTTTCCATCACATTTTGGTGGGAACTCAGTAAAGTAGGAACGATAAGAATTATTTGTAAATTTGTTTGAACAGGGTTTAAGTAACGCAGCAATAACAAATATATTGTCAATGAACTCAAGCGTTTCGGATTGGTTAAAAAAGCAAATTTCTTGATTGGAAGAATCTACTTCAAGTCCTCGTCCTGATACACCTCAATCACCCGGGCAGTCAGTTCCCTCTGAACTGGTAATTTCATCATTTTTCTCTCCAGGAAATTCTAGTTATGTATGATTGTTTCACGTAGGAAACAAAAATTGTGTCAGTGGGCAGGGTTGCCAGATCGGCTGGCCGGCCGAGTTTTTGTGAGTTTCTTCGAATTCTTCTTCCATCAGCAAAAGTCTCCCTCTCGACTAAGCCACCGCAGGCCGAATTTGCTCCTATTATTACCGAGGGTCAAATTCCGTAACAATATGTACCTACCTGTATTTTATAGGATGTCGAAGGAATTTTAAAAGGGCATTATTTAGCTAAACGAGCATTTAGATACTGTCAAGAAAATAATCACATAGAAAACGATCACAGAAAGGATATTATAACAGCCCTGGTTGATCACCTTATTCAAAAAAATGTTCGATGCAGTAGTGTAGATTTCTTTAATATTTCATTAAAAATTCACGAAATATTTCCTAATGAAAACGAAGCATCATATTACATAGAACGGACAGAAAATATTCATCCAAGAGGTGCCCTATATAATAGGTATCAATATGCTGTGAGAAAATTGCGGGAGAAAGGATTTCAAGGAAAAACAAAAGTTTCAAGAGAGCCTGGGAAGAAGAAAATACTAATTTGGAACAAGGTAAACAATCGAACTTGAGTTTTTTTTATACTTAACTAGCTGGGTTACCCGGTTTCACCTGGTATATTATAAGTACTATCTACTTAATTAAAGATCCTTGAAATGCACGACTTTCGTAAAAAAATTTATGACTTATGGTCGCCATATTGGGTCCGCCATTTTGAATTTCCAAATTTTGTTAGTAGATTCGAAATTAGTGGTATCAAAATACCCGTAATACTAAATTTCACTTAAATTCGTTGAAGTTTGAAAATTGTTGGTCGCCATATTGGATCCGCCATCTTGAATTTCCAAATTTTGAGTATAGATTCGTAATCAGGAGCTCCGAAAACCCTTGAATACTAATTTTTATGGCAATCCCTTTTCATTTTATACTATGTAAAGATTAATAAATATGTTTTACAGAAAGAAAAAATGAATCCAAAAAACGTTGGCTTTTATACAACCAAGAACCATGGCCCACTGTTGAAGATAAATGGAAATTGACTTATAGTAAAAGAAAAAATGAAATTATGAAATCTTCGGAACTGAACGTGTGACAAATTGTCAAGCAGTGGCCTTTCTCTAAGCATCCATCTAAGCAGAGACTTGTAAGTTTTATATAAAAGAAAAACACCAATGTGAGAAGTAAAAAATTGCATTATTTCCAAATTTTTTTAGAATTATTTTAGCATCAATGATTTTCCGAAATTGTATCATGAGGTGGGCTGCAATTATTATTTCTTAATTTTAGAAAACTCGTTGTCTTTAATATGCCGCTTCAAAACTTAATCAATTAATTAAAATAAAAACTGAGTGAGGTTACCTTAAACTGGATATTATTGGAGATTAAAAAAATATTTCTTTAGTTTTTATTAAGTAAATAAGGAGTGGAGAAATAGGAGCCAACAAATAATTGATGCGGCTAATAAAGCAAAAAAACTGGACCTTACATATATTAGTCAGAACGAAGGTAAACTTAAATAAATTGGGCGAATGTTTTGGGAGGAATGGTTAGCTTCCAATAAAATAATACCTTTTTTTCAGATTTAAAAAACTTGCGAGATTTTGAAGGCTCTGCATCACCTTTTACCACCAGGGACCCGGTATACGATCAAGAAAGCATTTGGTTCATCGGTTTGTAAACCGTTTCTAATTGTTTCTACTGAAATTGAAGTTAAAGAAAAATTATATCGGCTTGTTTACATATTAAGTCATTTCACACACCAAAAAATCCACAAACTAAAATTTATAAATGTGCCGTGGAAAGTTGCTTTCAAAATTTTGATTCATTCATTGCATTCCTTTAAACGGCATTTATTAAAGAAACACCAAAGTCAGCAATGTTCAAATGCCCAATAGTAATAATAGCGACAGAAATACTATTTCACAATCACCCATTTACTCTAGTTTCCTCACCCCAAGTACCATCGTCGATGAAAATCAATCAGTAGCTAAAGAAGCGAATTCCGCGGATGGCAATGATTTAAACTCTTTGGTGCTCAAAAAAATTTGCACGTTATATCGAAAGCCTTCGCTCGTTAGGTGTCAGGTTACAGAATTCTCAAAATTCATTGAGGAAATTTTAAAAGATTTCTTTGAAAATTTTAAACGTTCCAATGTGGATCAAGAATTATATCGACTGCTTTCAATTTCAATACATTAATACAGAATACAAGTTTATTAAATGTTTAAAAGATCTTGGTTATTTAGAAGATCCTGTCTCATTTTCTTTAAATAATGAAATAGTTCTAGTTTTAAGAAATGGAAATCCTTCTTTTAATGAAAATAAATGCTCAAGTATATTGATGCCAATCGAGTTCCAAATAAGAAAATTCTTGGAGATTCCAGACGTTTTAGACGTGATAATAAAAAATATGGAATATATGTATTTCAACACATGAAAAATTAACTCATTTCATTAATGGAGAAAAATGGAATAAAATTAAAACAAAGTATACTGGAGAAATTGTACTACCGTTGTTTTTATATAACGACGATTTTCATATTGATGATGCTTTAGGATCGCACGCAGGAAAAAAATACATTTCAGCATTTTATTATACCTTCCTTTCAACCCGGTTATTGTCTCACATCGCTCAAAAATATTTTTTTTAGCTATGCTTGTCAAATCAAAATACGTAAAAAAATTTGGAATGCATTTTGTTTTGCACCATCTAGTTGAAGTTTTAAAGAAACTAGAGACTGACGGTATAAACGTTGAAACAAATACTGGTATAAAAACAGTATTCATAGTATTAGGTTTAGTATTAGGAGATAATTTAGGATTAAATACGATATTAGGTTTTAGTCAATCGTTCAGGTCAAATTTTTTCTGCCGATTTTGCGTAATGCATAAAAAAGATACTCAGAGTGCTACAAGGGAGGATGTTAATATTTTAAGAAATGAAGTTAATTATTATGAACATCTCGCTTCCGATAAATCTCAAGCAACTGGTATTTACACTGACTGTCTTCTGAATACACTAAAAAACTTTCATGTAACTAATAACTTTGTTGTTGATGTAATGCACGATGTTTTTTTAGGCGTATGTAAATATGGACTTTGTAAGATACTACACTTTTACATTACATCGGCTAAACTTTTCAGCTTAGAGTTAATTAATTACAGAAAACAAAATTTTGACTATGGCGAAATAGAATAGAGAGATAGAGAATATTTCAGTACCTATTACGGAAGAACATTTGAAAAAAAAAAATTTGCAAATGTCTGCTCGTGAGGTGTGGTGTTTCGTATGGCTTTTACCACTTATGATTGGAGATCTGATACCAGAGAGAGACGAAGTGTGGAAATATATCCTTTCTCTCCTTGAACTTATTAACTATGTCCTGAAATGTCTGATAGTTTACTTTTCCATTTAAATGAAGTTGTAAAAGAGCATAATCTTCTTTTCAAAACTTTGTTTAAAGAAACACTAAAGCCAAAGCATCACTTAATGCAACATTATTCAAAAATAGTGAAGCAGTCAGGTCCATTGAAATACTTGTAGTCATTTAGATTCTAAAGCAAGCACCAAGAACTTAAATCATATGCCAAAGCTATAAGATCCCGTGTGAATATCAGTGTGCGAAAAAAAACATTAATGAACGGTACCTTAAGGTACTGTACCGAACTTTCGGGAGTACAGTACGCAAACACATTCACCATTGAAAGATCACAACCTTTTTCTCTTTTCATAAAGTTTGTGTTCATGTACACAAACGATATTCAGTACCAAATAACTGAGAAGAGAGAGAAATAACCATAAAGATAACGTACTGTACTATGTACAGATACTCTATCTCGCCTCATACTGTTTGTGTACACGTACACATACCGAATAAGTACACTAAACGAACGGTACATCTAGTCGTTTTTTTTGATTTTTTGAGTTTTTGAAAGTGAAAGAAATAAAAAATTGTTTAGTGGAAATCGGAAATGCTCCTAAGCAAGTTAAAAATGCCTCGACCAAAAAATTATATTTTACACGATTTATTTGATAATAGTGTGCAACAGAATAAATTGCAGTGGAAAAATTTTAAATAAACATAGCGGGAATTTAGAAAGACACTTAAGAATAGTACATCCGGAGTTATACGCAGACTATACAAAACAAAAGTGGGCTATCAACCTAAAAATAATGTAACGAGAGCCAACTATCAAAGGAAGTGAATAAACATAATATTGAACTGGCAATAGTGGAACTGTTTAAAACTTTAGTGCAACCTGTTTTCGATGTGTTGAATATAACTGTGAATGAACACAATATAAATGAGAGAATAATTGCTTTTTCTGAAAAATTAAAAACACAAACTATTCAAGAACTTAAAGGGAAATTACTCTCGTTAAAAATTGATGCGGCAACTAGGCTAGATTTGAGTGTGCTCGGGATAAATGTGCAATACATAAAAAATAAATGTATAACGACAAAAACTCTAGCAATAAAAGAACTAAAATCAAGCCACACAAGTGAATATTTGAAATCAATAATATTGGAAGTTTTAAAAGATTACTCCGTCGACGTAAATCAAATTTTAACAATTACAACAGACAATGGAGCAAATATGCTTAAGGCAGATAGTGATTTGAACACGGACTTAATAAATTCGTTGGAGGAAGAAAACTATGAGAATGATTTAACGACAGACAGTTTGGAATCCATAAGATCAAAGTTTTCATTCTATAGCATAAGTAGTGTTCGATACACATACATACGATGCACATATACTTTGCAACTTTGTGTTAATGATGTATTGAAAAGAGGTGAGATTAAAGCCAAATTAGATAAGTGCAGATCCGTTGCGAAAAAACTAAGATCCCCAACCTACCTAAATATATTAAAAATTGGCCGCTATAGAAAACCGATATTAGATTGTGTGACGAGATGGAATTCTACTTTCAACATGCATGAACGAGTTATACGAGTTGAAAGATATAATAAATTCATTAAGCTCAGAAACTAATGAATTAAAAATAAATAATGAAAGTTGGAATTTTATTAATGAGTTAGTCAGTCAATCACTTGCACTCCTTCACCGCGGCATGAGGCCCTTTAAGCTCGGTTATAATAAATAATTGTTTTTGTTAAAGTCTATATCTTTTTCTATCATAATACCCAACAAATACCAATACCCACTAAATGGCGACCCCGAAATCAAAGTGGGTAAAAGATTTAAAAGATAGAATGAGCGCCTCGAATAAAATCCGCGGAGTGTAATACTCCAACCTAAAAACAAGGTTGAGAGCCCACGTGCAGGACCAGTGAAAACTCAAATCTTTTGGATTTCTGGACCATCAGCAGAGAAGGCTGTTTTCAACCACAAAAATATCATAAAGGAAGGAAGAATTCGTTAACGGGAGCAACTTAAGCAGCGATATTTTCGTGGATCTCATTGTTTTTTTCGACATTCTTCACGGATTGCATCATCACGTGCAGGCCTCACAAATAACATCAACACGTGCAAACTTGTAAAATCCGCATTTGCCGTAACACGTGGACTGTGTTATTCATCTCTACTAGACAGCATCAGGACAATACAATGTGGTCATCAGAACAGCAAAAGAAGAACATCTCTTAACTTTTCTGCAACACGACCCAACGGTACCAACAATTTGTTTCCTCATCGCAAATTAAAATAGATAAGAAGAATTTATTAACATATATGAGCTTTAAAAATCTTCTCAAAATTTTCCTAGGTTTAAAATTTTGAAGTCTGGAAGAACATTTGCGAGGTTACTTGTTGAAACTTAACTCCTTTGCAAAAACAACTGGGAAGAGCATTTGTGAGTACATCCATTGTTTCGGGTTAAATATTAAATTAACAATTTCAATTTAACAAATTTCGCAAAAATAGTCAGTTTTTGGTGCTAGCAATTTTCAGTGCTTAACACTAAATTATACAAATTTAACAATTAATACTAACCCTAAAATTACAACGATTGATCATTTTTTTTTAAATAAATAACATGTCGACGGAGCCAAAAGCAAACGTAGGCGACGAAACAAATACGGGCGAACCCAGTTCAAATTTTATAAATCAATATTCAAATGAAGATACTAATGTAAAATCTCAGGTCAGAAGTGCGGCTCTTGCTCCGTACATGGCAACATTAAAAATCCCTCAATTTTGGAACTCTAGGCCTGATCTTTGGTTTGTTCAAATGGAGACTCAATTCCGCGTAAAGGGGATATCCTCCTCTAATACTAAATACGACTACTTAGTCGCATCGCTTCCATCTCAAACCATGGAAATAGTCGGAGATGTTTTACTAAACCCACCGAGCAAGAATAAATATGAAAATTTAAAAACAATTCAAACAGAAACCATACCCAACCAGACTTCACTTCCGGCTCATACTTTTGAAGAAAATCCGGATGAGCCAACCAATAGTCGCACTTATCAAACGCCAAAATGCTTTTCGGACTATCTGCAAAACTTGGATCCAGTGAGCCAGTGTCATCGTCACTTTCAAATCTGGAAATTGATCTACATATTAATGTACGAACGTCAACCAAGATTAGACCTAAAGGCAAATATTTTAGAGTTTTAGAATACTCAGAATAACAGCTTGTCTGTTATAGTTTTAGCTATACCATTCACACAAGTCAGTGTGGAAAGATTATTTTCAGCTCTAAAATATATTTTATCTACCCAGCGTAACAGGTTAACAGCTCAGAATTTGGAGCATATTTTACTAGTAAGAGTAAATGCAGATTTCAATTATGAAGATTAGTTTTAATTATTTTGTTTTTTATTTTTAATTTTAAGCGATTCTAAAAATAAACTTCAGTATACATACATATATAACATATCTTAATTTATTTGTCTCCCATAATGATGCTCCTTTCCAAAAAAAAAAAAAGGTAAGGAATGCGCTGTGAAATTCCCGTATTTGTAATTTGTAATATTCCAAATTATACAATACCTCTTGATCATAAAATAAGGCTTGTTCACATAAAAAATATCATGTCGCCACATTGGCGACTCGCCGATTTCGAGGACAACATTAAAATGCCTTTGAGCCAAAGGATTAAAGTAAATGGCCCGGGTACCTGCGCTGAATTTGTATTGATGCCTGGGATGATGGGTACACTAAAGGTACCGTACGTTTAGCGTATTTGGTTTTTATTCAGAATGTGTACGTGTACACAAACAGTATGAGGCGTGATAGAGTATCTGTACATAGTACAGTACGTTATCTTTACGTTTCTTCTCTCTCTCTTCGCGCTTATTTGGTACTGAATATCGTTTGTGTACATGAACACATACCTTATGAGGCGAGGAAGAGTATGTGTTCTCATTACGTACGGTTCGTGAAATGTACTGTTTTTCTTCGTTCTCTGGATACAACACCATTGATGACAACGAAATCACTGATCCACAGAATGCTGGAGAGTCAAATTTAGCAAATAGTGGTCTAAATTTTTCTGAAACTGCGAGGATTTTACATTCTACAAAGATTGGCATGAATGAAAAGCAAACTGCAATTTTTGAGAATATGGATTACATAGAAAGCTACAGAAGCTAACGAAGTAACGGTTTCGCCATTAAAGAAGTACAGCTTCACAGAAAAGCAAACGGAAAAACATCAAGTATCAGAATGCCAAGATGCCGAAAAAAATGATTCTGCTTTCTTACCTTTGAAGCGAGGTAAATTCTTACGCCCATGTCCAGAAATACAATTAATTCACAACCGAGCAATGCACCGAAACAAAAATGCCTTTTTAGTCAATGGAGGGAAATTGCCTTTGCAAAATGTAAAAGGCACACTAGTTTCTGTAAAAAACACTTGCCTTTTTGACTCGTTTGTGTGTAAACCGCTATAATTAAAGACTTGTAAGAATTTGGTCGTTTTAAGATGTAACAATTTTTTAAAGCTTATTATTAGTTTAATTAAGTAGATATTTATTGTTGATCCTAGTTTTACAAAAATAAACAACTCGTACTTTTAAACAGTTGGTGTGTTTTGCGTAGATTTTTATCATAAATGGCTTTACTTTACATAAATCATCATATGGCTTTACTAAATTATGATAACAGCTGACTTGAAATATGAATGTCAAAAAATAAAATGGAGGCCCAGGAAGAAAGCTTGGAGCCAAGGTTGTCAGTGTAAAAATTTTGTAAAAAGAGCAAGGTTGTCTGTGAAGTCGGTATATACGGGCGAAGTTTTTACGTGTAACGTTTTTTTGTGTTATAAGTTTTTTGGAACAAAGGATTGAATGAAGATTACACTTTTAAATTCATAAATCACGTTTTCGAGGATGCCTTTCAAGCGGACCGATTACGCATGAGTGGGAGAGAGAGGTCCAGCGAGCCTCTTTCTCGAATGCTGCGCGAGCACCGTGACGTGACCGGACGTTAGTGCCTTCGTTACAACTTTTCGTGAATGCCCCCGAGCCGCATCGATTTATAAGACGTTATCACGTCAAAAAAATAAAAAGTAGGTATGTTAATAACGTGAATTTCGGACAAAAGTGGGGCGAAAGGTGGAAAATCGTGAAATAAAAGCTAATTTTTCAACTTCCGAGGGTGATTGCGGCCAAGGGGTTGGAGATAGGGGAGCGGTGTTGACCTTTTTGGAAAGGACTTCGAAATAGTGATTTTTTGAGATCGGTTTGGGGTCGCTGCGATTCGCAGATAAAAATACAAGAGCAAGGCGACATCCTGATTTACGAATCACCCTGTAACTGCCGAACGGTACGAGATAACCCCCCCCCCCCCCCCCCCACACGATTTTTTGCTTGTCTCGGTCTGACCTTTCACCTCCTGCAATATTTCCCTCCCACCTCCGAACACCCTGTATAGTACAACTCCCTTTCAAGGAAGGTAATTCATTCCACAAATTAGGACACTCTAAATCTTCTGGGTTATCTCGACTACATCATATGGAAAAGCGTTTTGACAGAAACTCAAATTTAAAGGAACAATATTCGAAATGTCTGCAAGAATATATTGAGTTAGGACACATGGAGGCAGTTTCATCGGAAGGAAATATGGATTTTAATGAGCCTAGATGGATACCTAAATGCTATTTACCTCATCACGCAGTGACAAAGGAGGACAGCACCACAACGAAGCTTCGTGTCGTGTTCGATGCGTCCATCCACTGAAATCTCATTAAATGACACTGCTGAAATCAATCGGGGCGTTTATGTGCGCACATTTAGCAGAGCTAAAATAGCAAGCTTTGCTAAATATGCACAGATAAACGAGATATGTTGGCAATTCTTGCTATTTTGTTTTTGCCAAAGCCACTTTAGCACAGAAATGCCAATTTAGCCAGCACATAAACCGCCGCTGCCTTGTCAATGCCACTTTTGCAGAGAAATGTCAATTTAGGCTAGCACGTCAGTTCCACCATAGCCATCGAGCCGCGTGTGAAATCAGTCAGTATATCAGGTGCAATAATAAGATGGAAGGAAGGAAGAAAAGCAAAAATTGGGGCTATGCAGAAACGGATACCTTTTTGCATATTTACATCGAATTGCAGCTTCCTAGGATGCTAGACTCGAAACCATTAAGATATTTTTAAGGAAGTCCAAATCAAAATGAATGAATCGGGTTACGACAGGGACTACGATCAGCTAAAATATAAATACGCAAAATTAAAATCGGCATTCCTCAAAATGAAGTGCAATAATTCTAAAAGTGGAAATAGCAGACACGATTTTACGCACTACGAAAAAATTGAAATACTTCTTGGTGGAAGACCTTGCGCCGAATTGACGGATATTGGATTTGAAAGCGATATTATTGCACCAGCTAGTGATACTAAACATGGTAATTTATTATATACATAAATAACATATTTTAGAATTATGACTTGATTAACTCTTATTCTTCTGTAGACAGCGGAGTTGATTTATTCTATTCAGAAACTGAAAATGAAGAGAATACGAGTATTAATAACTCGGCAACAGCCGATCCCAGCATTCGTCCTCGAAAAGCAAGACGAAGTAAGATAATAAGATGTCAATAAAAAGAAAAATAAGTGTACGAAAATGTGTTATTTTTCAGGTACAAATTCTTATAACACTGCCTTAAAGGATTTTTCTTCGAATTTGAAGCAAACCTTTGAAGAAGAAAATATTTATTTTTTGCTTAATAAAAGAAAATATTTATTTTTTGTTAAAACTACTTTTAATTTAAAAGTTAAATAATACTGCTGCAGAACTCTTCAAATAATAGGTTCCGAATTTGAATACCTTCACTTGTGTCGGAACTTCTACCTTCCTCATTATCTGGCTGCTGAAAAATTTCCTCTGTTTCATTGTAGGACGCCGAACTGTTTGAAGTACCTTCATTTTCATTGCGTATTAAGTTATTGCAATGTGCAACAAGCAGCGACGACTTTAGGCATGAATTTGTAATTTATATCTGATTGTTTTTTAAGCATTCGCCATTTATTTTTCAGCATTCCAAAGGATTGCCCTACTTTAACGCGTTCTCGATTTAATGATTCATTGAATAAGTAATCGTTTATTTATTTCTAAATTGTGACTTGGAAAATCCTTAATTATCCATTCTAAGAGTGGATAAGCATGATCGCCGAGTAAAATGAATGGGACACTTGTGTTGTTTATTTTATAATCACTCTAGGACAGGATATACATACACGTGGGAGTATTCAAAAGGCGCGCCACAACACCACAGCACCCCACCGCTCATCACGCCACAGCGGCAATCAGCGACGGCAGCGAAAAGCTGAAGAAGTGTCATCGGCGCAAGTGAAGTGGAGCGGGCCTCTTTCTGCCTGCAGCTACCGAGACGGACGGATCCAGTTGTCTTCTGATCCTGCAGCAATAGTTTGGACTTTGGTTTCGTTTCATAATTGTTTCCTTATCCTACATGGGGACTCAACCTGTATTATTCTTTTAGGGTTCTGAATAAAAGACCAGATGTGCGCTTCTACACTTTATTAGGCAGACTGGGGCTAACCTACTTCTCTTAGCTTAGATCTCCACTAACTTAAGACTAAGTCACGCAAATCTACACCTCTACACAACCGGGATCTGGAAATTAGTGGAGCCAAAACAGGTGAATTGAGAGACACAGAGCCAGAACAGGTGAATTGAGGGACACATCGGCCTGTTACGACAGGAAGTGCGAGCTACACTTTTCTTCGACGGAAGTGAGAGTCTTTAAGTACGTTTGATGGTCACGAAGGATATCGGGTCGCGGCGTGGATTGACGAATTTGAAAGCATGGCTAACGTGATGCGGTGGCCCGAATTACAAAAATTAGTGTACGCGAAAGGGTTATTGAGCGGTTCGGCCGGATAAGCTGTGCGGGCACAGCACGGAATGATCACCTCATGGGACGATTTAAGGAGCTTCCTTAAAAGTGAATTCGGCATGAAGGTGAACAGTGCAGAAATTCACGGGAAGATGACGGTGTGAAGGCACCTTTATGGCACCTTTTTACCCACTATAAACGTGCCTGGGCCACATTATATGAAGGACGACAGGAGAACTTCAGCCGACTTCGGGGTAGAGTGTTCTTCTTCCTTCGTCTTCTGCGCGCCAACTGATGAAGTACAGTCGACATTTTCTGTGCTCTGAACAATAAAGTTTTGGTTTGAAATTAAGTTGTGTTTTATAACTAATCCCCATAAGGGCGAGGAAAAAATTATCTTCTGAATCACCGTAGGAATATTTTCTCGTAATGTGCGAAATGGGTAGACGAGGTGGCATTGAGGATGCCGCAGTTATTAAGTACGTGATCGACGGGATTGATGATCGCGAAGGACGCAAATTAATCTTATACGGGGCTACAAACTTTGCGGAATTCAAGACGAAACTTGAAGTGTATTCGTCATTGCTTCCATCGCCGTTAAAAAGGGCTGACATGACGACTAAAGACAATCAAACCAAGCGTGGTAGGGCAAACGGTAACTGTTACAATTGTGGTGCTACGGGACATATTTAAAAGCAGTGTCCTGATAAAGAGAAAGGGGTGAGGTGTTTTCGCTGTCAGAGTTTCGGGCATAAGAGTGCTGAATGCGCGAAAAAAACAGATAGTACAAATGGCACGAAAAAAACAGCTGTGGCTCACGTGAGTTAGGTTCCCTGATAGCCTAAATATTCAACATGATACAATTCGTTCTAAGAAATCAAGAAACAGTAGATATTCAAGTTAAATGACTTTAAATGAATTTCCCATAGAGTCTGCAAAATTCCGAGACAAACGACAGATAGTTGATCCACATGAAATAGTACTCTTCTGAGAAGAATCTCAGGGAACGTGACTTTTGCACCTTTTAAGATAAGAAGCTGTAAAATAGTTTCTAAGACAGTCAGTCATTATTCGGACTCGATCGTGTAAAGAAGAATCTCTCTTAAATAAAAGCTCTTTTGAAATAATTGAAGTTTTTCCTTATTAACTAAAGTTAATATAAAACTGGCGCAGTCGGTAGGATTCTTCCCACGAACCAAAAATTAAAAAGAGTGATCAATAAAGTGATCAGCGAAAGTGATTGGCAAAAAAGTGAACTAAAGTTCAATAGTTAAAGTGACCAACAAATAAAACTGGTGACATTTTCGACTTAAGTTGAAATAAAGTGACCACTTGTGTACAGCACCTTTTTTAACTAAAGTTAAAGTGTGGTATTTCCAACCAAAGTTGAAATAAATGACTATTTGTGTTCAGCACTTTTTACTAAACGTAGAGTGTAACAATGGCAACGATAGAACAATTAACAACCCAAGTAGCGATTTTAACGAAAAAACTTACGGAACAGGAGGCTAGAGTGAATCAAGCCAACCTGACTAGATTCGAATTATCCGCTGACCAAATCATCAGAAACTTTAATGAAATAACACCGTTTTCCGGCGAGGATTCATACAAGTTAAAATCATTTCTAAAAACCGTGGAAGATGTAGAATCTTTGCGTGGAGTAAACAACGGCCAACTAAAACAATACTGTCTAAAGAAGGTCATCAATTGCAAAATTATAGGGAAAGCCAGGAACGCCATTTTAGAAATCCCCGAGGACAGACGAAATTGGACAACGGTAGAAAACACCCTCAAGCTGAGATTCCGACCGAAACGGACAATTCATCAATTGCTGTTCCAAGCGAAAGATTTAAAGGTACACAATTTAAAAGATCTTTTCAATAAATTGATTAGCATTAAGGCAGAAGCAAGTAAAATATGTGATTTTGATGACGAAGATATTTTTACATACGAATTAATTGATAAAGAATTAGTTCAAATTTTAAAATCAAAACTAGATCCTATCCCTCAGGTACAAATAGACCAAAACAAAACTTTATTCGAATTAGACAACTTCCTTTGTCAAACAGAATTATATTACAGTGAAAATGTGATCAAACCAATATTTAGAATTCACAAAAATCATAAATCAGATAAAACTTCACAAAATAGTAAGAGAAATCATAATAACGATTATAATTATTTGTCAAATAACAACCAACATAACTCACCTAATTCCCATAACAACCCTAACAGAAATCCCAGAAATAATAACAACTCATACAATAACAGTTACAGACATTATAACAACAATAATAACAGGAACACAAACAATAACGGTAACAACGGTAACAGAAATTTTAACAATAACGGTAACAACGGTAACAGAAATTTTAACAATAACGGTAACAGAAATTTTAACAACAATAGAAGTTCCGAACAAAACAGAAGACCTGAAACTGCTACAAATAGATCAGGACAACATAGAAACGAGAATAATCGATCGGAACCAATGGAGGTAGATAGTTTTAATAGAGAACCCGAAATCAACGAAGAGGTAAATTTTACAGATTAGCCTCGGAAAACAAGCTTCCCATTATAAAATTAACTTTTGATAACATTGCAATAAATTGCCTACTCGATACCGGATCAGACACTAGTCTAATAAAACCCAATATATTACCTTATAATACTACGAAGTTGGAAAAACCCCTTAAATATAATTCTTTAGGAGGTCCTAATTTCGTAACACATAAAATAACAACACCCATTCCCAAGGAACTGATTAGGAAGGGAACATTAGAATGGAAAATTTTCCCTCTTAAGAGTAGAAAATATGAGGCTATAATTGGCAATAACTTTCTAATCCCATTCCAGTCAAAAATTGATCTTAGTAATCAATACCTGCAAATTTTTTCTAAGTATACGATCCCTTTTGAAAATATCGACTATCCCAGTGAAATTGCTCAAGCAAATCACTTAGAACCTATAAATGATGAGAAAGAAGAAATATCAAATAGAATAAATCAGGAACATTTAAATAACGAAGAAAAGTCTTATCTAAAAGATTTATTAACGAAAAATAAAGACTTATTTTTCCGTGAAGGTGATAATTTGACCTCCACTCATGAAATTAAGCATGAAATCCGACTAAAAAATGACAACCCAATTTATTGTAAACTTTATCGTTACCCACAAGTTCACGAAAAAGAAATTGAAACCCAAATTAGAGATATGCTAAAACAGGGGATTATTAGAGAATCAAATTCCCCATACAACTCGCCACTTTGGATTGTCCCCAAGAAAATGGACAATTCCAATATAAAAAAATGGCGAATTGTAATCGATTACAGGAAACTAAACGAGATCACTATTGACGATAAATTTCCTATATCCAACGTTGATAATATCCTAGATAAACTTGGTAAAGCACAATAGATCTGGCGAAGGGCTTTCACCAAATACTAGTAAAGAAAGAGGATCAAAAAAAGACCGCCTTTTCCACTCCGTTTGGGCATTACGAATATATTCGAATGCCCTTCGGCTTAAAAAACGCCCCGGCAACTTTTCAAAGGTTAATCAACTCGGTGCTCAGAGAATATATCAATAAAATCTGTGTCGTATACCTCGACGACATATTGATTTTTAGCACGTCCATTCAAGAACACGCAGAAAATATAAACAAAATATTCGACCAACTCCGGCAAGCTAATTTAAAGATACAGATCGATAAGTGCGATTTTTTTTGCAAAGAAACAGAATACTTAGGACATGTACTAACAATTAACGACATCAAGCCTAATCCAAAAAAAATAAAAGATATAATCGAGCTTAAACGTCCCACAACACAAAAACAAATTAAGTCTTTTTTAGGAATTACAGGATATTATAGAAAGTTTATAAAAGATTATGCCCGGATAGCCCAGCCATTGACAAAATATTTGAAAAAGGATACCCAGATAAATAAGTTTGACCCATCCTACATCAACGCCTTTGAACAGTTGAAAGCTCTAATAACTTCTCATCCCATTCTCAAATACCCCGACTTCAGCAGACCATTCAAGCTAAATACAGACGCCAGCCAGTTTGCTATTGGCGCTGTATTACTTCAAGACAACCACCCGATTGCCTATGCAAGTAGGACTCTGAATAATCACGAAATCAGATATAATACGACCGAGAACGAATTACTCGCCATTGTATGGGCCGTAAAATACTTCCGGCCGTACCTTTATGGCAAAGAATTCGAGCTTAGAACGGACCATCAAGCTTTAAAATGGTTGCACACCAAGTATTTAGGGAAAGATCTGAATCCAAGGCTACAAAGATGGATTCTATCTTTAGGCGAACATAATATTAAAATTGAATACCTAAAAGGTAAAGAAAACAAAATAGCAGATTTTCTTAGTCGAATTAACACCAACGAACACGAAATTAATGCACTGACCGAGACGATCAGTCTTAACGAAGGAAGAGACCCTCCAGAATCTTCAGACCCTTCAAATCCCTCGAGATATCGAAACAATAATCCTGGCCAATCAAATATTAATAATTACAATTTAAACCCAACTATAAAAATTTCAAAGAACAAAGATGTTGTAGGTGAATCAGAAGAAGAAACGGATAATTCCGAAGAACTATCCGATATTTCTATGCAAAATAATGTAGACGACCTAGAAAGTTTTGACACAATCCACTCAACACAAGAAGAACAAAATGATCACATCCCTATATTAGATACCATAGTCAATAGGTTCAAAACACAAATTATAATTACCCCAAATTTTACCCAGGAATACGAAAATATTCTAGGAAACCGAAGAATAAACATAAGTCCAACCTTAACATCAGAAGAACTAACCAATAAGCTGAAAACATACATAACTAGTAACAAAGTAGCCATTTATTCACATATAACAGATCACGAGTTTAATATTATCCAACAGATATTAATCAAAGGATTCCCCAACACTAAATTTCTAAAATGTTCTTATTTCGCCCAAGATATCAAAACTGAAGAGGAATTAATTAAAGTCATATCGATTCAACACAAAGAAAAAAAGCACCCTGGTATTATTGCACTCTATGAAGATTTAAAAACTAAAATATATCATAAAGATCTGAAAATAATTATCAATAAAGTCACTAATAATTGCGACATATGTCAACGTTCAAAATATGACAGAAAACCGACAAAACCCAAATTCAGAAAAACAGAAATCCCAACGAATAAAAACCAGATAATACACATAGACACTTATACCAATAAAAAACAAACATTTATGGTCTTCATCGATAAATTCACAAAGTTCGCAACAGCATACCCAATGGAACACAGAAACCATACGGAAATTATAGAAAAATTAAGAATGTACTTTAATCACAAAAAACCCCAAAAAATCGTATCTGATAACGAATTCAAATATGTCAACATAAAAGAGTTCTTAAAACAAGAAAACGTAGAGTTACATTTAGTAAAACCTAATAGTCACACTGGCAATTCAGACATAGAAAGACTAAACGGCACCCTTACAGAAAAACTGCGTATCCTCAATTTAGAAGAACCAAGCCCCATAAGAACCCAAATGTTGATTGCCATAAATGCTTATAACAACCAATATCACAGTTCGATTAAGACCTCTCCACAAAAAGCCGAAGAAGGACTAATTCCGGTAGAACAAATATACAGTAACCTAATAAAATCTCAAACAAAAAGACTAGAGAAATATAACAGAAATCGCGAAGTATACGAAGAAACAAGAAGAGAAGGTTATATTAAAAATTACAAATCTCTTAGACACAAAGATGAACCTAAATTTAGAAAGTACTCTTTGCGTAATGTGCATCCTTGTAATATTAAACGTCCCCTTAAATTTTCCGAAAATGGCAATAATATTCCTCATACTAGTGATGTTCCAATCGACAGCAACAGCTCAGCTACAGGTGGAGAAAATTGAATCAAACTCAGGCTATACCATAATACATGACAAAGAAATTTTTATACCTAAAACATACAACTACTCTTTACACATTATCGACTTACAGAATATTGCAAATATAATAGAAGAATTAACGAAAAGTACAGTAGTATTCCCTCAAAACGTCAGTAGTTCCTTAATGATAGATATTGAAAAATTACAAGACAAGTTAAAAACGCTACAAAACGGACACCATACCATACAAAAACGAGGATTACTTAATTTCATAGGTACGATCAACAAATGGATTACAGGAACAATGGATGACGAAGACAGACCAATGGTAAACCAACATCTTGAAATCATAGATACCAATAACCATAACCTAATAAACACTCTAAACAAACAGGTACAGATCAATAACAATTTTAATGAATCAATCAACAAATTATACAACGCTATCTTGACTGACAGAGAACTAATACAGAACTTTTTAAAAAACGAAACTGACAAAAACAAAATTAAGATTGCGACATTTGACATTAGACTAACTATACAGGAAACAGACAAAATTATTAGCGAACTACAAGACAACATTATTCTTTCCAACCTAAATATTATCCATCCATCCCTACTAACTCACGAAGAAATTCGTGAATATCAAATCGACTCATATAAAATAAAGAATTTAAAAGTTGGATTCTCCAGAACAACGGCAAACTAAATGATATTCCTAATAAAAATACCTTTTCAAATGATTGTAGTTAATAAAAAATTAATTATACCCTTATCAAATGAAGACACTTGTAGTCAAATAGATTCCAAAGTAACAATAGCAATTGAATATCAAAACAAATACTACGAATACGATGAAAATAAAGCACTCCATCAGTTAAATAAGCTAAAACATTGTTTTGTCAGTAAAAACTGTAAAAATACTATAGACTGTAATACTGATATTTATAATATTGATGATTCTTCTATGTTAATTAAATTGGCTAATAATGTAATACTGATTTCAAACTGTGATGAAAGGAAATTCAATCTAAAAGGTAATTACTTTATAAAATTTTATAATTGTATTGTTAATTTAGATAACAAAACCTATTATAATAACATAAGAGAGATAAAAAAAGGATTGTGTGGTTTTTATGAAACCACGGTAAAAGTGAAACTTTTTTCACATTATAGACATTTAACTAAAAATTTTCGGAATAATATTCCATTAAGCGTATAAAAATCGCTTCATCAATCTTAATTTTATACTTGGAAAATGTATTTCAAGAAGGTGCTTTGTCGGCGTTCTGTTTTTTACGGCGTAAAATTAATTCATCGTCATTCATTTTTGCACTATTCTTTGCTTTTTCCTCGTTGGTCAGTTTTTTGGACTCACTAGCTGTGTCGTTGTTTACCAAAAGCAAATAAATAACAACATTTACATTAAACACTGACAAAAACAAACAAAATAGCGTGGAGCACTGGCACAAATGAGTCTATACACTGCACGCGGGCCTTTCCACACGAGTATTCTTGAGCGTGCTGCCAACCGGTTTTTTGGGCAAGTGGCAAGAGAGGAGAGCTCTCTCGGTTGGCAGCACGCTCAAGAATACTCGTGTGGAAAGGCCCGCAGCTGATGCGAACTATAGGCGCCGCCGTATTGGCCTCAGCTGCTCTGACGAGCGCCTTTCACTTTATCCCTACTCCGCGGCCGACCGTTAAGCGACATGCATCACACAGCCGAAAAAGTGTGAGACGATGTAATAAAAGTTTCACTTTAAAAATAAATATGTCATACCAAATCTGGAATACAAACCTGAAGATGATAGTACTTTTAAATTCAAGGAAATTGTATTGAAGACAGAAGAAAATATTAAGGAAATTCAAGAATTAAAATATTATAAAATAATCAGCTATTCTGGTATTACTTCTACCATTATAATTGTTATAATAGTAATTGTTCTTTTATATTATTATTGTAAACAAAGAAAACTAAAAGTAAAAGTTGTAAACCGGATTCAGGAGAATCCTTATTTTAACGAAGGAAGAGTTACGTTCGCTGATAGTCTAAATATTCAACATGATACAATGCGTTCTAAGAAATCAAGAAACAGTAGATATTCAAGTCAAATGACTTTAAATGAATTTCCCATAGAGTCTGCAAAATTCCCAGACAAAAGACAGATAGTTGATCCACATGAAATAGTACTCTTCTGAGAAGAATCTCAGGGAACGTGACTTTTGCACCTTTTAAGATAAGAAGCTGTAAAATAATTTCTAAGACAGTCAGTCATTATTCGGACTCGATCGTGTAAAGAAGAATCTCTCTTAAATAAAAGCTCTTTTGAAATAATTGAAGTTTTTCCTTATTAACTAAAGTTAATATAAAACTCGTGCACGAACAAAAACAAAGCACGCGAGAAATGACTAAGGGCCTGTCCGAATCCAAGTCTATGTCAACGTCTTCGTCTAGTTATAACAGTTCGTGACGTCAGCGTACAAGCTGAGCTATTATAACAATTAAGACGAAGGCAAAGCTAACCTGTCCGAATTGGTTTGCTTAGCTTGAAATTTGACGTTGGAAGTTAACCCAACGTAAGTTATTTGTCTGTGCCTAAGAGGAGGACAAAAGGGTAGCGTTCAAAATATAAATTAATAATGGAAGGAAGAGTACAAGAAAATATGAATGCAAACATTATTAATTTTAATACATTTTCTTTAGTCCCTGCAATAAAAACATTGTTCTTCAGAACATGTCCATAACAATTGCAATTCATTTTACTTACATTTTGTACCTGACATTTTTAATTTTTCTTAAAAAAGTCCTATTTTACAACCAATTGCCCGTTGTGTACTTCACGAAGTCAACGCGAGCCTTGACTCGCTCATCAAGCTAAGCAATTGACTTAACTGTTATACTACGTAGCTAAGCTCACAGCCATAGACATGAATTCGGACAGAGCTTAGCTCACTGTGACGTCACGAACTGTTATAACGAGACGAAGACATAGGCATAGACTTGGATTCGGACAGGCCCTAAAGACATTTTTTTCGGTGACGTTAAGGTGAGCGCACTGGTGGATACGGGAAGTGACCTGAGCTTTTTGAGCATGGACGTACATATATAAGAAATTAAATGTACCTCCTCTAGGCGAAAAAGTTGGAAAATATCTCATGTACGCATTCCTTACTTCTTTTGCCTGATTTCTGTTAACTTCACAGCACAACGTTTACTGAAAACTGAACAAACCGAAGTCTGCCACGTGTGTGTCAGATATACGATTTGCCGCTTGGGTGAAAAACTTCGCTAACCTCTGTTATAAATTGGCTCGGGTAAATCTGGAGATAAATCGCTGCGAGTATGCCGGCCTTAAGAGCAGTGACTGATTAAAAACTGCTCCGCTATCACGTATTTGTTTTTCCTCCAGGCTACTGTGATTTCCACTATTGCTGCGATTGCTGAATTTAGCCGAGTAGGGAAATCACAGTAGTTCGTCTTGATGAAGTCACTATGGATGAATCTCGACGCAACAAAGTATTAGAATATATTATTGGGAAAACAAATATTTTTGTACTTTGTAAACCTATGAAGCTTCTTAAATTTGACCCACATTACTTTTCATACGAAATACGTAACTGCTTAGATTTATATTAAAAGTTATTGAGTATTTTAGTAGCCCACCACTGCATCTACATCCTATTAACAATGGCAAAATATATGCGCAAAACAAGCATACATAAATATTAAATGTATAAATTGACATATATTTATGTAAGTTAACGACACATTTTATTTATCGCTGACGGCCCAGCAAACGACCTAAGGTTGACCCAATGCAACGTGACCAACGTGACCGGGACACGCGCGCAGGTGAATTTTGCAATTCTGCTGACATGATGTCTGCGACGGTGCCCAGGTGAACGCCCTAGATTAAGAGAGGTAGATTTTAAGCGACAATGTAATCATTCTGTAATTAACTTTCGATGAATAAAGATCGGCAGAGCTGATCGGGAAAAACATATTTTTTTAATTACCCAAAAATAGTTTAATTTAACTGGCGCCCAACGTGGGGCACAGGAGAAAGTTTAAACTGTGAAGTGCAAAGTGAAAGCCATAGCCCTTAAGAAGTGCAGCGCTAAATTTGCCTAGCATAAAAGCCCTAAAGTAGTGCAGTGCTAAATGTTACCAATCTAGAAGCCCTTAAAAGGTGCAGTGCGGTAGATCACAGTGAAAAGGCCCTTAAGTAGTGCCAATAACTTTCTAAGCCCTCAAGTAGTGCGTCCTGTGCCTCAAGAAGAACCCAGGGAAATTACTGGAAGTGGAAAAATCCTTTTCACACTCGTTCCTGAGGTACTGCAAGAAGGATCCCGAGTCACCGAGCAAGGAAAAAAGGGAGACATCCGCTTCAGTCCCAGCAAAACGCATCGTCCAGGATGTTCCTGCTAGTGATGTAAGCTCTAGTAATAAGATTAATAAAATAAGAATAAATAAAGAAAGGTGAAAAATAAATTGTTGTGCAAATAATAAAGCAAAGAAATAAATATTGTGAAGACCAAATAGTGCAAAAGAAAAAAAAAGGGAAAAATAAACAGTTAAGAAAAGTAATTACTAAAGTTAGAAATTTTTAAAGTGCTTCAAGAAAGATACATATTAAAGAATTAATTAAATTGAAAAGGAAAAGATAAAAAAATATTATATATATTCACATTCACTGACTAGAAGTTAAGGTAATTCCGCAAGAAAAGAAAGCAAAAATTCGGAAGTTCATAGGGGTTAAGCGAAAAGTGTTTTTATTGTGCTTTAGCTAGAGAATAAAAAGAAGCGAAGCATACCCGGAAAAAATATATACAATATATTTTAGCAATTAGAAAAGTGGTTTGCAAAGGACTAGAATCGAAAGAATTTATGCATGAAATTAAATTTTAATCTTCTTAGAATTAGCACAATTTATTATCAGTAAGGTCAACTTACAAGCAGGTTAAAACTTTCCTCTTCTATAATAAAAAAGGTGAGAAGGTAAGGGTAAGAAGTGAGCGATTTTTTTTCCTCTTCTTTCTCTTTTTTTTTTTTTTTCTCCCCCCTTTTTAACAAAGGACAGTTTAAATTTAAATAACATTACAGAAACGAAAAATATTTATTTTAAAGAACTTATCCTGTAAAAGTATAATTTGGATAATTCAGCATTCTCGACAATTTCCTTAAATATAGCCTCATACCTAAAAATAAAGTAAATTAACCTTTTGTGAAGAAAAAAAAACCCGTGAAAAATGTCAAATCCGAACAGTATAATCAGACCACCCGTGTTAAACGGAAGTCAACTGCCTCCGCAACCACCTACATCGCAGAACCCTGATCCAAACGCCACACCTGAATTACGTTCCTTGATTACATCCATAGCGACACAAATTTTAAACTCACAAGCCAAGAACTTAGTGCAAGCGTACTTAAATCCAAATGCCGAGTTGGCAGCCGCCTCCGATCAAACCATTGACGCACAGTTTCGGAACAATTTAGCAGATCTTGATAAAATACCGGACGTTGTTCGCTGCCTGAGGGAATCCTGGCGAGTTTTCCTCATGGAAAAAGAGCGTCGAAAGAATTCTACAAATATACGAACCTAGTAAAGGTACCCCCAAGTATTATGGTATTCTCAGCGTCATAAGAAATAAGATTATCGGAAACGCGGATATAGCCCTTGAATCCTACAATACCCCATTGGATTGGAAAGCTATTTGCCGATGCTTGACCATCCACTACGCCGACAAACGCGATCTAGGCACCTTGGAATATCAGTTAACATCTCTTATCCAAGGTAAACAAACGATTCAAGAATTTTACCAACAAATATATTCACATCTGTCGCTGATACTAAATAAGATCTCCTGCATGGAGATAAGTACAGAATCTATGCGTTTGTTAACAGAAACGTATAGGGACAAAGCTTTGGACACGTTTATTCGGGGACTCAACGGTGATTTACCGAGACTATTAGGCATGAAAGAGCCAGTGGATTTACCACAGGCACTACACTTCTGTTTAAAACTAGAAAATCAAAATTTCAGAGCCAATTACGCCAACAATTATCATGGGAATTATAGAAGATCTCCACAGGTTCCTCCACCGACACCACCCAGAAAAACCCATCAGACCCAATTTAATAGACAAGCACAGTTTTACCCACAGCTCGCTCATTTTCCGCAATTTGGAGCTAGACCTCTGCAATACTCGGCGGCTCCAAATCCTTATTATAATAACGTTCAGCAATTTTCACAACCCCCGCAGAGACCAAACGCACCAAAACCACAACCTAGACCTGAACCTATGGATATCGATCGAAGTATGCAGACCAAGTTAGTTGACTATGCAAATAGACCCCAACCCCCGAAATATGCCGGAAAAAGGCCACCATTTAATCAGACAACACAAAGATTAGTCCCACCCCCAAAGATGCAAAGGAACTTTCACATAAATAGTGAAGGCCCAAATTGGTCACCCCAAGAACAACAGTCAGATAATTATCAAACGCCCCCGGACCAGCTTAGTGATACGGCAGCCTACCAGCAAATTCAACAACAAGCCGACAACGAAAATAATTATGATCAAACTCTCAGCGAATATACCGAACAATTGTACGGCAATACACTAGACACGGAATATCAAACTACAGATCTTTCTGACATACATTTTTTAGAATGAAGAGCTCTTCGCTGCCCTATTTTGAGTGCAAAACGGGAAGCGGAGAGATACTAAAAATCCTCATAGATACAGGTTCTAACAAAAATTATATCCAACCAAAATTCGTAAAAAAGCCCATTCCCAATGAACAGTGGTTCTTTGCTAACTCAGTGGTGGACAAGTTAAAATTACCCACCACACTTTCGTAAACTTATTTAATTTGAAAGACCACAAAATAAAATTTTTTCTATTGCCTTCATTAGTTTCATTTCATGCAATATTAGGAAATGATACCTTAATGGAATTATCCGCAGTAATTCACACCAGACACAACTTTATGGTCATTCAAAATTCAATACAAGTCCAAATTAAACAGTGCACATCCGAGTCTGTGAATGCTGTGACGCTAAGAAATGATCACATGACAGAAAAACAAAAACATTTTATGAACACTTTAGTCCTAAAGCATCATAAAGCGTTTACCGAACCAGACGAGAAATTAACTTACACTACAAAGGTGGTAGGAACAATACGGACCACGTCAGAGAATCCCATTTACACTAGATTTTATCCATATCCAATGTCATTAAAAGACGAAATAGAAAAACAAATAGAACAACTGTTAGCCGATGGCGTAATAAGGCCATCCAGATCTCCATACAACTCCCCCGTATGGGTCGTGCCCAAAAAACTAGACGCTTCAGGCGAAAGAAAATACAGGATGGTAATAGACTACAGGAAATTAAACAGTATAACCATAGCAGACCGTTATCCTATCCCCGAAATTAGTGAAGTATTAAGGCAACTAGGAAAGAACAAATTGTTCTCAGTAATAGACCTGAAAAGTGGATTCCACCAAATCCCACTGAAAGAGTCGGACATAGAAAAGACCGCCTTTTCAGTAAATAACGGCAAGTACGAGTTCACGAGACTGCCGTTCGGTCTTAAAAACGCTCCAGCTATTTTCCAGAGAGCCTTAGATGACATATTAGATGACATATAGGGAAAATTTGTTTCGTCTACATTGACGATATAATTATATTTAGCGAGAACGAAGAAAAGCACTTCAAGGACATCGAAACGGTCTTCGAAACACTCAGCGCGGCTAATATGAAAGTTCAACTTGACAAGTGCGAGTTCTTTAAAACAAGCGTAGAATTTTTAGGATTTATAGTTTCTCCTCAAGGAGTCAAAACCAATCCAGCAAAGGTAGAGGCTATCATCAACTTTCCGCCACCGAAGACATTAAAAGATCTTCGATCCTTTTTAGGACTATCCGGGTACTACCGCCGCTTTGTCAGAGATTATGCAAAAATAGCAAAACCTCTTAAGAGGGGAGGATGGCCGTCTGCCTAAAAACGCTTCAAAAAGCAAAGAAATATCTTGGAACGACGATGCCAAAGACGCATTTGGTAAGATCAAAAATGCGTTGGTATCAAAGGAAGTAATTCTAGCGTACCCAGACCTAAATAAAGAATTCCATCTCACCACGGATGCATCCCAACATGCAATAGGAGCAGAATGGCAAGCCGATCACATTCATTTCCAGAACCCTTAATAGAGCCAAAGAGAATTACGCTTGCAATGAGAAAGAAATGCTTGCGATAATTTGGGCATTAAACTCACTCAGAAATTATCTATATGGTACTCCTAAAGTCAAAATTTTCACCGACCACCAACCGCTCACGTATGCTCTGAGTCATAAAAATAATAATGCAAAAATGAAAAGGTGGAAGTCAATACTTGAAGAATACAACTACGAGCTAATTTATAAGCCCGGGAGGACTAACGTCGTAGCCGACGCATTATCGCGACCTCCACAAAATAACCCCGTGCCCGAGATCAATTCAATGACGGCTACAGTGCACAGTGCCGACAGTTCGTCTCACGAGCTTATTCCCACAGTTAAATCCCCTATTAATTCGTTCAAAAATCAATTATGGATCCAGTTAGGTTCCGAGAATAGCTACAAATTCGAAATCCCATTTCCAACTTACCATAGGCATATTATCACTCGAACAAACTATTCCCAAGAAAACCTAATAGAAATATTTAAAAAGCACATCAACCCAGCAATAGTCAATGGGCTCTTTACCTCAGAAGACATCATGGGCATAATTCAAAGCTTCTATCCTGTACACTTCAAAAACTATAGAGTAAAACACACGCAAACTAGAGTCAAGGACTTAACGTCTGATTTAGAGCAGGAAGAGCAAATTCTCCAAGAACATCGAAGAGCACACCGGAATCCCAAAGAGAATAGAATTCAGTTACTCGAGAAATTCTTCTTTCCCAGAATGATCCAGAAAATAACGCAGATAGTAAAACAATGCAGCACCTGTAAAGAGCACAAATACGATAGACACCCAGCTAAACCTCAGATAGGAGAAACGCCTATACCTAAATTCCCAGGACAAATGTTGCATATGGACATATACATTGTAGAAAAGAAATTGGTGCTCACAGCGTTAGACAAATTTTCAAAATACGCGCAAGCTAGGATTCTTAAATCACGCTCTGCGGAAGATATCAGAGAACCATTAAGACAACTTCTCTTTACATTTGGCGTACCGGAGATCTTAATAATAGATAATGAAAAAGCACTAAATTCAAGCTCCATTACTTTTATGGTAGAAGATCAGTTGGGAATCAAAATTTTCAAAACACCCCCTTATTACAGTAATGCGAATGGACAAGTAGAAAGGTTCCATTCGACTCTGTCCGAAATAATGAGATGTTTAAGGTCGGAAAACATCCTCAGGACCTTTGAAGAGTTGCTCGATCGTGCTGTGTACGAGTACAATTGCTCAGTGCACTCCACAACAAATCAAAGACCTATAGAAACATTTTTTGGGAGAAGAGTTAGTATAGATCCCGAAACATATGAGAAAGCCAGATTGGACAATATTCGGAGACTTAAAGCCAAACAGGAACGCGATTTGAACACACACAATAAAAATAGACAGTTTTTCAAAATTTATAATCCAGGTGAAACAGTTTACGTAAAAATCAATAAACGCCAAGGTACAAAACTTACGCCTACATACAAAAAGGAAGTGGTAAAGGAAAATAAAAACAGCGTTATAATAACCGAATCGGGCAGGACAGTACATAAAAGTCACATAAAAAATTAACACATTTTCTTTCAGGACACTATTAACTGGGTGCTATGCCAAAGTACAAATATTGGACTACTCGAACGCAAAGATAGTTACCTTGACTACCGGAGATGCGAAGCTGCAAACGGGAACCCTAAAATTAATACACATCATAGAATTGGAAGCCTACGAGAAGACGCTTAGCGATTTGGAGCTTAAAATAAATAAAGATGTCGACCCTACGCATCCCATGAACCCTTTCCTCGATCACGAAGTGACCCAAATTAAAACCTTACTTAATAGATTGAAACCTAAATCAAAATTAAAAAGATCGCTCAACTTTTTAGGTAGTGCATGGAAATGGCTGGCAGGTAGTCCAGATCATGATGACTTTTTGATTCTAAAAGCTAAAATGGACAATGTCCTAGAAAATAACAATAAGCAGGTCATAATAAATAAATCTACAATAGACCGAATAAATGAGATAACTAACATTACAAATAAAATTATAAACGATTTTAAGAATAAGGAGGACATAAAAAATAGCATAGCAATAAATATTAAATACAGGTTAGATATGATCAAAGAAGAAATTATTAACGTAGAGTAGAATATGCCTTACATTGGGCGAAAGCGGAAATAGTTAACTCATTCATTTTATCAAATAGCGAAGTAAATATTGTAAAAGAACTTTTCGAGAAAAATCACGTTACGTATCTTAATGTTAAGTTTGAAGCAATTTACGGTTCACTCTCTCTCTGCCTCTGCAGGCAGTTAACTTTACAGTCAGTCGTGGACCAGCAGCCCTGTAGAGCACAAGTGCCAATAAAAGCAATAGTTCAAAAGAAGTCTTTTCTATTTCTTGTGGTTGTGATTCGCCTCACTCCTGCACTCTGCAAATCCCAACAGGTTATGGGCCCAGAGGGACAGCGAGATTCGCCTACAAAAGGAAACTGAATTCAAAGTGTTCGCGATTTTCTTTGCGGTCTCCACGTGTTAAATTCAACCAGTAGTTATGGCGGATACAATCGACAAATATAAGGTTCCCTTGTTCGATGGGTCAAACTTCAGTAATTGGAGGTTTCGTATGGAAACGCTTCTTGAAGACTATGATTTGCTAGACGTGCTCAGGGAACCGCTTGCAGATACTATGGCGGGAATTCAGGCCTCCGATGCCACGGCTGAACAAAAGTTGAAAGCTACCGAAGCGTTAAGAAAGAAGAGTTGCAAGTGCAAATCTCAGATAGTGCAACGTATCGCAGACAGCCATTTAGAATATGTGAAGGAAAAGAAAACTGCATATGAAGCCTGGACTGCACTAATAGAGACATTTGAGCGTAAAGGAGTTGCGGGGCAGCTTTTCATCCGAAGAGAACTTCTGTCACTTAAATTTAATCCAGCGGTGAATTCAATGGAGGCGCACCTTCAAACATTCGATAGGCTCACACGGGATCTTCGTGCTACTGGAGCTAAGTTAGAGGAAAACGATATTGTTTGTCACCTATTGCTGACAATGCCGAGTGAGTACGATTCCGTTGTTACCGCGCTGGCCACCGTGCCGGGAGATCAGTTAACGGTAAGCTTTGCGAAAAATCGTCTTCGTGACGAGGAACTCAGGAGGCAAATGAAACAAAGGAAAAACAAATCTGAAGTGCATCCATCGGTAGCTTTTTCCGCTCCTGGAGGAAACGACAAATCGAAGGCTAATAAACGAGGTGTTCGTTGCCACGCGTGTCAGAAATTCGGTCATGTACGTTCGGAATGCCGCTCTAAAACAAACGGTAAAAATAAGCAAAACGGACAAAGAAACGCACACATAGCTATGGATAATAGCGCGAACGAAAACGCGGTAGAATACAGTTTCGCAGCTCAAAGTGAGCACACGCGGTGTAGTATTTGGTGCCTAGATTCTGGAGCATCAGAACATTTAGTTGGTAGTCGCAAAGGACTAACAAACATACAGTGCCTGGAACATTCGATTAAAATTAAAATTGCCAAATCCGGAGTAAGCCTTACAGCGTCTGAGTCGGGGGATCTTCGATGCCGGTCTATTGTAAATGGTAAACTAAATAAAATAATTCTTTCTAGAGTTCTGATTACCCCAGGATTAGAAATGAATCTTCTCTCTGTACGACGGCTGGAAATGAATGGCTTCTCTGTAACATTTAAAAACGGACAAGGAATTATTGCGAAGGGCAATAATATCGTTGCAGTTGCAAAGAGAAATCAAAAACTCTACGAATTGGAATTGCTGACAGATGATGTTAGTGCATATGTTGCTGATGTTCAGGAGCAAGCACGGCTATGGCATAAACGACTAGGACACATCGGACATGCAGGACTTAGGAACCTAACCAAACTCACCGATGGAATTAAGCCCCTAAAGACTCTCCAGGATTCGTCAAAAATCTGCGGGATCTGTACAGCTGGAAAGCAGGTTAAACTCCCACACGATCGACCTCGAAAAAGGGCTACAAGGCCTCTACAGCTTGTGCACAGCGATTTACTGAAGATAAATCCTGTATCTTATGACGGGAAGAAATATCTACTCACGCTAATAGATGACTTCACTCATTTTACAGTTGTTTTTCCACTGGAATCAAAAAATGAGGTTTTCCGCTGTTTTCAGAAATATGAGGCCATGGCCACAGCTCATCATAATCTTAAAATTGCTCGTTTCAGGTGCGATAACGGGAAGGAGTATATCTCAAATCAAGCAAAGCATTATTTTGAAGACCGAGGAATTCAATTTGAATTCACAATTCGCTACACACCACAGCAAAATGGTGTAGCTGAGCGAATGAACCGGACGATAACAGAAAAGGCTCGTTGCATGATTCTACAATGCAAGCTACCCAAAACGTTCTGGACAGAAGCAACAATGACGGCAGTGTACCTTATTAATAGGTCCCCTACAGAAGCTGTCAAGAACGGAACCCCAGCCGAGCTTTGGTACGGTACGAAGCCTGATCTCAAGCGGCTTCGGGTCTTCGGCTGTTTGGCATACCTGCTCACACCAAAACAGCTTAATCCGGGAAAACTAGATGCAAGGTCGACTTGCTGCATTATGCTTGGCTATGCGCCAAACGGATATCGTTTATGGTCACCTGAGCTACAAAAAGTAGTTTTCGGTCGAGACATAGTGTTTGATGAGACGAAATATCCATCACCCCTTGAGCCGACTTCTCATGTCGACTGGGACGTGGAATCATCACCCAGCGAAGAAGATCATCAAGACCAGCAAAATCATCAAGAGGAGGAACTCAACATGCACGATGACGAGGAAGATACAGAACCAAGTCTGGAAGAAACCGTGAGGAATCTACAATACTCATCGGAAGAAGACTCGTCGCCACCCAGGCCAATTACGGCAAGTACTCCACGACGCTCAGCTCGGGAAAAGAGAACCCCAAGGTATCTTGAAGACTACACCGTGCTCGCCTTAAACGCGGAGGCGTTTATTGATGAAGTCCCCAACGATTATTCTGACATCGAAGGACGTAACGATAGTGAGGATTGGCATCGTGCGGTAGCTGAGGAACTATGTGCTCTAAAACGGAATGATACCTGGAAGCTTACGGATCTACCACCAGGTAAGCGAGCAATTAAAAGTAAATGGGTTTTCAGATTAAAACGTGATGTCGACGGAAATCCGGAAAGGTACAAAGCAAGGCTTGTCATTAAGGGATGCTCGCAAAAGCAAGGCATTGATTACAATGAGGTCTATGCCCCGGTCGCAAGGTTGACCACTGTAAGAACTATTCTCTCGCTCATAAACGAAGAAAAATTGGAGGTTTTGCAACTTGACGTGAAAAACGCCTTTCTTCATGGTACTCTTCAAGAGGAAATTTATATGCAAATACCGGATGGAATGAGCGGAAGGTCTGATAAAGTGTGTAAGCTTAACAGGGCGATATACGGACTAAAACAGGCACCAAAGGTCTGGAATGCTCGATTTGATGCCTTTGTTAAGAGCATTCAGTTCCGTCAGTCCCCGCATGATCTGTGCTTATACACACGGATTGAAAAAGAAAAGAAGACCATCCTTCTTCTCTATGTTGACGATATAATACTCACCGGAAATGACACCAAGGAATTGTTCAGAATCAAGACTGAACTTGAAAAGGAGTTTGACATGACACATCGTGGAAACTTAACAAGTTTTTTGGGAATTAAAATCAACAGAAAAGACAACGAAATGTTTCTCTCACAAAGCGCATACGTTAAAAGGTTGCTTGCCCGATTTGGAATGTCGGACTGCAAAGGAGCAAAAACTCCCATGGAAGAAAAACTCAGCTACAATGAGGAAGAGAAGGACGACAACGCTATTACAGAAAAACCATACAGGCAATTAATTGGTTGTTTGATGTACCTTATGCTCAGTACAAGGCCTGACCTGAGTGCTTCTGTTAACTATTTTAGCCGATTTCAGTGCTACGCAACGGAGAAGGAGTGGATTGGACTCAAGCGTATCTTGCGCTATGTGAAGCAGACAGCGGATCTTGGCCTAATTTATAAGCGAAGGAAGAATCCGACACTCATGGCATATGCTGACTCAGACTGGGCCGGCTCTCATGATCGAAAGTCAACAACAGGATTTCTGTTGGAAGTATATGGAAACACCGTCGCTTGGACTACAAGAAAACAAACAACTGTTACGCTTTCATCAACCGAAGCAGAATACGTTGCTTTGGCTGCAGCAGCAGCTGAAGTTGTTTGGCTGCGAAATCTTCTTAAAGATCTCACCACTACAGTAGAGGATCCAGTGGTAATTCGAGAGGACAATCAATCCTGCATTCATCTGCTAACCAAGTGGGAACATCGTCGCCTCAAGCATCTTGATGTGAAATATCATTTCACAAGAGATCTTGTTTCCAAAGGCCTTATTCGAGTTGACTATGTAGAGTCAACGAATCAGAAAGCTGACATACTCACCAAGGGTCTCGGAAAAACATCATTTGAGAGATTAAGATCTGCGATTGGTATTGGCGTTTGTTAAAGTAGTAGAAAATTTTTCATTCTTTTTAATTAAAAGGCTCAACTTAAATAACATTTTTGCATTGTATAAATATTTTTGAATTATATATAAACCTTAAATTGAGGGGGGGTGTTAAGTTTGAAGCAATTTACGGTTCACTCTCTCTCTGCCTCTGCAGGCAGTTAACTTTACAGTCAGTCGTGGACCAGCAGCCCTGTAGAGCACAAGTGCCAATAAAAGCAATAGTTCAAAAGAAGTCTTTTCTATTTCTTGTGGTTGTGATTCGCCTCACTCCTGCACTCTGCAAATCCCAACACTTAACTTAGAAGAAGCTATTGATTTCGCGCAAATAAAAGTCGCATCAAGTAAGTCCACACTACTTTATATTGTAAGCATACCGAATACTGAAAAGGAACTATGTAAAACAATGTTACTTAAATCCGTTAAAAGAGGAAATTTAGTAATAAAAATAGAATTTGGAAAATTAATTCAATGTAGTAACAAAATATATGGAATAAAAGGAAAGTGTTCATCTAGCGATAAGATTATGATATGTAACAGAAAAGAAATTATAGACCTTAGTGAATCTACATGTATTCCTAACCTGTTGGCAAGTAAACCGTCAAACTGCACCGAGATAGACAACAAACACATCCCTGTCGCAGAAGAGATCTTCCCAGGAACGTTACTATTGAACCAGTTCAACGGGACAATCCTTATCGACGATGAAGCCACCGAACTGTCAGGAACCTTCATCATTCAGTACCAGAACACCACACTCAGGGTCAACAAGCAGATATACACAGCTAAGGAAATATCCAGTGCAAAGCCTTTACCTCCGATCGTGCAGCCAGACTCCAAGTTCAGGACCTACGAGGAAGTTTTAACCCTAGAAGTCATGAAGGGACTACACCTAAATAACACCGAGGAAATCCAGCTCTTGCGGACCAAAGACCACATAGGCCTCGTCTCAAATCTCAGCCTATCGGCCCTAGTAATATTGGCGATCGTCATTATCTTCATAAAGATGTACCGCTCAACAGTAGCAGGGGCAAATCCAGCTTCCCTTGGTAAAGCATCAAGCGCAGGAACGGAAAAAGCAAGCGAGGAAATAGGACTAGAGGCACCTAAAGTAACGAGCGTAAGCCAAATTCCTTTCTTCTAGGATTCAACGAGGACGTTGAAATTTAAGACGGGAGGAGTTAACGACACATTTTATTTATCGCTGACGGCCCAGCAAACGACCTAAGGTTGACCCAATGCAACGTGACCAACGTGACCGGGACACGCGCGCAGGTGAATTTTGCAATTCTGCTGACATGATGTCTGCGACGGTGCCCAGGTGAACGCCCTAGATTAATAGAGGTAGATTTTAAGCGACAATGTAATCATTCTGTAATTAACTTTCGATGAATAAAGATCGGCAGAGCTGATTGGGAAAAACATATTTTTTTAATTACCCAAAAATAGTTTAATTTAACTTGTATATTGAAGAATACTTTTTTTAAATAAAATTTTATGTGATACAATTCATGTTTTTATGTTTTAAGGCCTAAATGAAAATATCCCTTATTTATTACCCGACTGACGCAGAAGGAGGATAATGTTTTTCGCGTGTATGTATGTATGCATGTGGGTTTGTATGTACGTTTCTGGATGACCTCCTGTAGCCTAAACGGCTTGACCGAATTTGAAGAGTGAGGTGTCATTAGATTAGTCTCAATTGGAGGAGTGACATACGGTATAATATTTAAATATGGGGTCCGCAAAAAAAAAAATTGAGGGGGAATAAAAAAAAAGTTTTTTAGGTATTATAACAATATAGGAATCAAATGAAAGCTAATAAATAGCCAATTCCAAAGATATACATATATATTATAACACTTTTATGCTACTATTTTGACAGGAAATACAAAATGTTTAGTTCTTTTTTACAGTCAGTCGGGTTTTTTGGTTTTTTCAATTAACTTTACTGTTTTGCACTGAGAAAAATACTTTGGGAAAATGAGCAAAACCTAATTACATAGTTGATAAATTTTTGGGATTTTTAACAAATGAATTAAATGCATTAAATGATAAATTAGTTGAAAAGGAAGTGCTAATTCGTTTATTTAGCGAAATGAAAGTTCCTTTTAAATTGTGCAAATTTGCAAAATATTATCAAAAGAAATTTGCAAAAAGTACCAATTCTTAATTCAATCATCTACTTTTGCACTTTCAGGGGTCAACTTAATAAATTTTGCCAATTATCATTTGAGTACACATCCAATTACTTTGAAAAGAGAGTTGAAATCGATTTGATAAAAACACAAAGTTTAAGCATTTATTAGTTTATCAAATAAATTTGCTATTTTAGCAAATCTCATTTGGCAACACCCTTTTACACTAATATGTTTATATATCTACATGGCGCTCACTGCAGTATGCATTATACCGTTGTGCTTTCGCTGATGATGCAAGCGCGTCACACTTTTCTATATAGAAAACCGCAATACGGTCGTTTTGTTCTGTGTATTAGTTCGCTCCTGACAGTTATACGCCATAATTTCTGCGATTTTCGTGCTGGGCAATTGAGAATGCAAAGTAAGCTATGGTGTCTGCGTATAAAGTGTGTTATTTTATGAAGTTTAATAAAGTTTTAAATAAAAATGGATTATTCTATCCCAGTTGTGACTGAAGACAAAATTATTGAGAACTTACTCAGCGAATGGGGATGTTTGGATCTTCTTAGTGATTTCAAAGGTGATTACTTTTTCCGTGAAATAATTATTAAAATAATTTCTAACGTAATTAGTTTTCGTCATTTACCGTTTTCGTTTTTACAGTCAGTTATTACGCAGTGAATTACAGTCAATATTACGCATTTCCCATTTTTGAGTGAAAGAAACGACAATTTCCAAGATTTTTTCACACAGCCATTTTATGAGCTAGCGGTAAAATTTTTTTTAGTACGCGAGTGCATATTAGGCCGAGATTCTATTAAAACTACTAATTAACACATTAGTGAATATAATGCAACAAAATTTACGTCGATAAGATAACTGCTTTTTAAAACATCTCAGTGACGCCAGCAAAAACGGCCATTTCGAGAAAAACGCGTTTGTAGTTTGATGATCTCATTATTTTACTATATGAACAAGTTTTCTATACATGAATAGATATCTCCCAAACGGCTTCGAATTTTTTTTTTTTAAATTTTGAGTGCATATTCCGAACGTAACTTTCGATCACAAATACTAAGGGTATTCACGCTTTGGTGCAAATAGGTCTTGCACCCTTGCATCCGGTGTATCGTAGCATAAATGTGCAATGATACAACAACAACTTTGAAGAAATGCAATCTACAATACCTTTGCAAATTTGCAATAGGTACCCTAGGCTCTTGCAAACAGGCCTTGCAATATTGCAAGATTGCATAGAGAAATCAGCTGTGTGTCAAATAAATTTGAATTAGTTCATTTTGTGTTTCGGAACCTATTTAGTTGCTATAAACGAAAAACGAAATTAACAAAAAGATGGAAAACAAGAAAATAAGCCGAAAAATTAAAGAAAAACCCAACAAGAAACGGACAGAACAGGAGATTTTATCAAATTATCAATTAATTGACGTTTGGCTGCATTCCGCGGCATTTTTATTCCTGCACTTTAATTTTTTGACATTTCGGACAGCTGATTTTTTGACATAAGTTCTATTTTGCAATGCAATCAAGATTGGGTGCGTTCACTCTCCATTGCAAAGAATCGTAGGAAAAGTGTACGTAGCACAAAGTTGCATCAAAGCGTGAATACCCATACTAATTTTTTTTCCAATAATCATACATTTGACTTTCGTAGCTGTTTCTCTTTTTACATTATAGTATTTGGAATAGATATTGATGTTTTAAAAAACATTTGTGAAGATTATATTCGAGATCTTATTCCACAAGAACGTCTTGGTCTAAGAGTCAAATTTAAACAAAAACTTAACGAATGGAGGGAAATTATCGTAAATTGTAGTCACTAAATGTCATTTCAAAAGCTTGCATTCTGTTTGAATCTAGGGATTTGTAAAAACTATTAATGGAACTTCTGATACAGTATATGGTTCAGACGGTGTAAGCTCTTGGATATTACAAACTTGCACCCAACCAGACAGTCCCACATCTTCTAAAACAACAGACGTGATTGTAAGATACAAATAATTTCATTTAAAATGTTTTTTAAGTAACATTTATATTATATAATCTAAAACAACTTTTAACGGAAACACTCGCTTGGCGAGCAATCTTAGCTGAATATCATTCCACTCATAAATTATCTAACACTTCAAGAGGAAATTTGGCAAAGACCACAGTAGACTACTAGATTTCGTAAGGGATTAAGTTCGTGTGCCAAACCGGCTAAATACCAAGGTACGGAATTTTTTGGCTCCCGATCGAAAAATTTTTAGCTCGCTCGCATTTTTTACTCCGGCTCAGAGCTAAACCGGTTTCGAATTGGGAGCCAAAAATTAAACGCCGATCTTTATACATTTGACTAAGCTCGAAGCGAGAGCTAACTCCCCATTTTCAGTTTTAATCGCTCTCGGGAGCGAGCCAAAAATTTTGCTCTCTGTATTTTTGGCTCCGGGAGTGATTTAGAGCCGATAAGATTCAACCCTTTTGGACTCCTAGTGCTGTGAAGATCGTTTTTAATTTTGTGCTGTGTTAGAGTTTGTGGCGCCCCGTTCCGTCCCGCCGAAGGCGCAGCGCTCACGGCGCAAGCAACTGCTGAAGCCGCGCGAGATTTATGCTTGTTTCCCGCATCTACACGGCTTCTTCGATGGTCCATTTTGACAGCGCTCTTTCTTCGCAGCTCCTGCACATCAGCTGACAGTGCACTCTTTCTTCGCAGCTGCTGCACATCAGCTGACAGTGCACCCCTTCTTCGTGGCTCTGGCATGTCAGCCGACAGCGCGCCTTTTTTCCGTTCTTTTTCCGCCAAAAGCGACTTGTCAGAAGGATGATCTCATTCTTGGCTCTTGCTTCATCAGACGCTGATCGATACAGAAGCTCGTCATCGTTTCGCCAGACCAGACGCTGGTCCTTTTTCGCCTGCTACGGAGTGGCCTCGACAACGCGATTTATTGTGATCGAATTGTTAGACATTGTTAAATATAATAAAGTTGTGAATTTAATAAAGCTGTTGTAAATAATTTCCCCGAAGAACCTGAAAAGTTGTAAGAACCATTGTGCCGTGCGAACTTGCAAAAGTTCATTACGTGGCAACAGAAAATGGGTCGACGTAAAGGTTTTGATTCTGAGAATTATGTGCGATACGATGAAAATAATGATATTTCGGTGTGTTTACTATGTGAAAAACAATTAAAAGGAAATAGGACATGTAACATTAAAAGACATTATAAGGTGGTACACAATAAAAATTTCGACGAAAGTGATAGTGATAACGAGCCTCAAATAAATTCGGTAGTGAAGAAACCCCGTAACCAAATTAATTTAAAAATGGACAAAAATAAATTTTTAAAGTGCTGTATTGGAATTGTTACGGTAAAAAATATTCCATTCCGTATTTTCGACGATAACGATTATTTTAAAGAACTAATAAGGCCGTATGAGGAAAACTTTAAAGTAAATGTAAATTCTAAAAATATTAGTGTTACAGTGGCACAAGAGGCTAATAAAATAAAACAAGTAATAACAAAAAGTGTTAGCAAAAGAATGGTTAGTTTAAAGGTGGACATTGCTACACGGATGGATAAACATATTTTAGGTATTGTTGAAGATGGCAATGCTGCTTAATTCTACACCATTCTACTACATTCGTTATATTTATACTAAGAGCTAGGAGCTCACTTCAGTCATAGACAGTGAACAATAAAGTTGGTTGAATTCAAAGTGCATCAGAGTTTTTCTCTTGTTTTTTCCCCCAATTTCCCAACAAAGGTTATAGGCCCAGACCCAGGTGTTTGGACGCGAAAATGAGTTCTTCGTTATACCAAATTGAAAAACTGGACGAGAACAATTACGATGGGTGGAAAATCCAAATGAAAAGTGTGCTTATCCATAGTGAGTTATGGCCGGTTGTTAACGGGACAACGCCAAAGCCAGAAAAGGCAGAAGATGTACCAGTATGGGTAGGTAAGGATGAAAAGGCACTAGCGACGATTTTACTAAGCGTAAAAGCATCCCAATTAAACCATGTGAAAAGATGCAAATCATCGAAGGAAGCCTGGAACAGGTTAGAAGAAATTCATCAACCTAGGGGTCCCGCGAGAAAAGTGACTTTGTTCAGACGACTGCTTCAGGTGAAGATGGAAGAGGGCCAATCGATTTCGAATCATTTGGCAAAGTTCTTTGACGTCGTCGAAAAACTAAACGAGATGGGCATTTCATTGGAGGAGAATGAAAATGAGTTACTTGTGATTATCCTGCTTTGCAGCTTACCTAAATCGTTCGAAAGTTTCGTGGTGGCGATCGAGTCGAGAGATAAGCTCCCTGACACGAATACTCTTAAAACGAAGCTCCTGGAAGAGGGCAGCGCCGAGAGGGATGTTCATCGGTGGATGAGCCGGGTACGGAGCGCGCATTTTTCTCGAAAGGGAACAAGGCCAAACAAAATCCGAAAAAATTTGCAGGTAAATGTTATATATGTATTAAAAAGGGCCACTATGCGAGCAGTTGTCGGGATCGTAAGCCTGGGGATGGCGAAAAACGGTCAGCAGGTAGTGGTAATGTGAGTGCATCTTTTGCAATGGTCAATGCCACCAATACACCCTTGAATAGAACTCTCTGGATCGTTGACAGCGGTTCAACTTGCCATATGTGTTGTAATCAGAATCTCTTCAAAGACATGAGACAGCACACAGAGAAAATTGAGTTGGTCGCGGGAAAGTTCATTGAATCGGCGGGAATTGGAACTGTCCTAATAAAGACAGAGAAAACGGATCAAAAAGAATATGGTACGCGGCATAAACATGCACTTCGATTTCGGAACAATCCAGTGCGAAGTGTGCATGAGGGGAAAAATCTGTGCGAGCCCTTTTCCAAAGTCAGAAAACCGCTGTAAAGACATCTTGGAATTGGTGCACACTGACATTTGCGAGCCGATGCGGAGTGTCAAATGGAGGCGCGAAATATTTTGCAGTGTTTATGGACGATTTTTCAAGACATATTTTTGTTTATTTTATGCGGGAAAGAAGTGAAATATTTGATATGTTCAAAGTTTTCCAAGCTGAAGTGGAAAGAAAGACCGGTAAGAAACTAAAAACTTTAAGGAGCGATAACGGCCGGGAATATTTGAGCAAAGAATTTACAGACTATTTAAAATCGAGTGGAATAAGGCACGAATTGACGGTGGCGTATACGCCTCAACAAAACGGTGTCGCGGAGCGCGCTAATAGAACGCTCGTCGAAATGGCTAGATGTTTGCTCATGACATCTGGGCTGTCGGAATCATATTGGGCAGAGGCGATAAATACTGCCGCTTACTTGTGTAATCGGTCTCCAACTTCAGTGTTAAAGGAAAAAACGCCTTATGTATCGCATTTAAGGGTTTTTGGCAGCAAAGCGATAATACTAGACAAGCGACCAGGGTTAGGAAAATTTCAACCCCGGGGCATCGAGTGCCTTCTGATGGGATATTGTGATACCACAAAAGCGTACCGATTGTATGAAACGAAGAGTCGTAAGATTCACAAAAGCAGAGACGTAATTTTTCTGGAAGACTCAGGTAATTTATCTTGTAAAGACAACGAATCTGATTATGTCATTGTAGACATTACAAGTCCCGAACACAGAAAGCTAGATACAACTCCCGACATAAGAGGAGAAGGGGTAAGAGTGCAGAATGTATCATCACCAGAAGAAGAGATCTTTGATGATGCTGTTGGACCCGATGATGCCGGAAGTTGCGGAGAACCATCCGAGATTGTTGTATTTTGCGAATGCAAAATTTAGTACTTATAAAAATCCCTTGACAGTGCATGAAGCACTTGAATGCAATGAGTCACAAATGTGGCTGAGATCTATGAAAAGCGAGTATCAATCATTCGCAATAACACATGGGAACTAGTTGATCTTCCGGAGGGCCGACGGGCAATAAAATCGAAATGGGTTTTTAATGTAAAAAGGGATAAAGAGGGCAATGTCGAGCGCTTTAAATCCAGATTAGTGGCGAAAGGATGTAGCCAAACATTCGGTTTGGATTATCGCGAAACATTTTCTCCTGTAGCTAGATATTCCACAATAAGGACGGTGTTAGCGCTGGCAGCTGAGTAAGAGCTCTTGATCCATCAAATGGATGTCACCTCCGCTTATTGAAATGGTGAGCTGAAAGAAGACGTGTACATGGAGCAACCCGAGCATTTTGTGGACCAGACGCAGCCGAAAAAAGTCTGTAAGTTAAAGAAGGCCATTTATGGGCTGAAACAGGCTGGAAGAGAGTGAAGCCATAAGCTGGATTCAGCACTAAAGCAAATCGGTTTTACTCGATGCAGTGCAGACAATTGTGTTGATAAAATGAACACACCTGATGAGTACAACATCGTAGTCGTTTATGTCAATGATATTATCATCGCAAGTTCAAAAGAAGAAACGCTTAACTGGATTAAACATGAGATCACTTTGAAGTTTGATACAGTCGATAAGGGCGCTATTGATCACTACTTGGGGATGAAGATCGGAATCGGAAAAAGGATCCATCAGTATTTCGCAAAAGCAGGCCATAAGCGATTTTTTGCAGAGCAATGGTTTGGCCGAATGCAAAAAATGTTGCACCCCACTTGATCCAGGTTCGAAACTGAGAAAATGCGACGACTGTTCGAACTGCCATAAGGTAGATACAAAGGTATACCAATCACTTATTGGGTCGTTGACCTATATCTCAATATCGACGAGACCAGACATTACACATGCAGTAAATAGATTGGCTCAGTTCAATAAGGACCCACATTTGGAGCACTTGAAAGCGGCGAAACACATATTAAGATATCTGAGGTATACTATGGATGCTAAGCTCACCTATAGAAAGACAGGACAGCCTTTATTGGGGTACGCTGATGCCGACTGGGCAGGAAACTTAGATGATCGTAGGTCATGCACCGGTTACGTCTTTATGTTAGGAGGCAGCGCCATAAGCTGGGAGTCCAGAAAGCAGCCGTCAGTAGCACTCAGCAGTACGGAAGCGGAGTACATGGCTATTTCCGCTGCTTCGACGGAGGTAATTTACTTACGACAACTTCTAACTGATATCGGATTCCAGGAAATTGTGGAAGGACCTACCACATTAAATGGAGATAATCTTAGTGCCCTGCAACTGGTTCGAAATCCCTTATTCCACGCCAGAAGCAAGCACATCGACATCAGGATCCACTTTGTACGAGAAATACATCAGAAGGGGTCGAGGGTTTTACAATATGTTCCTACTGGAGAGATGGTAGCAGACATCCTCACCAAAAATTTGAGCAAGACAGCTCATTTGAAATTTGTTAAATTGTTGGGACTTTCATGCGACACGTAAGACAGCATTGAGGAGGAGTGTTGAAGATGGCAATGCTGCTTAATTCTACATCATTCTACTACATTCGTTATATTTGTACTAAGAGCTAGGAGCTCACTTCAGTCATAGACAGTGAACAATAAAGTTGGTTGAATTCAAAGTGCATCAGAGTTTTTCTCTTGCTTTTTCCCTCAATTTCCCACCAAGTATAGGCCCCTATTATGGTTAGTGAGTCGCCAAATCACATTCGAGTCGAAAAGAGCTTAAAAAAGCCCTTTTTGGATAAGAATTCCTAACAAAGTTCCTAAATTTTTAATAAATTCATTTCAGTTACCCTTGACTTCAGTGAATTTTTCCTCACATAACGTCAAAATAATTCGAATGGTTTTTTCTATCGAGTAATTTCAACCACTTTGAACGAAAAAATTAATTGAAGTCAAAGGCTACTGAAATGATTTTATGATAATAAACCCCTCAACAAGGGCAGGTTAAGACAATCCCTGACCTCCGCGTAAGGAAGGGGGCCCGCTTGCTAAGCGCAGAAAAGACAAGTAGTACAGGGCGAAGCGCCCTATACGGCAAGGGCCCCCTCATTAGTTTTTTGGTAGCACCAGTCCGGAATTCATTAGCTGCTCCCGCCGCTGCACATGCTGCCCTCCCTCCTCCGGTACCGCTTCAAGCTCCTGGCACGACACGCTCCACTGCCTCATCAAGTCAACGTACGGGGCCCTACTGGGTTAAGGCTCCCGCCGAGATAGCTTCAGGAAGTCGCCTGGCTGAGAAAGATTCATCGACCCCAGGACGTCGGACTACTACAACCAGCTCCCCCACCCCGGAACGAGACCAGGCCTTCAACAAATTACCTATTATATTCATTTTTATATACTTATTTTTTTCGAACTTTTATTAGGATTCGTAACCTCGGCATATTCCAAGACCCAGATCCGTAATAGTCTTGTTACTAGCCAGCGTTAGAGCTCACCGTTCACAAGGAGCAAGGTTCTTCCGCCTCCACCCCTTATCATCATTCCATTCGCGGGTTTGGCCCCCTCAAAAAAAAAAAAAAAAAACAAATTTTACTATTGCATTCCAGCGATCGCCGCGGGATCCCGAGAGTCGACTCTGCAGGATACCCGGGTAAGTAAGTAACCTTATTGTAATTTCAATTGATTCGCCTTCATTATTCCGCGGGGTTTGCGGTGGCCAGATTGCGACCACTTGTCGATCGTTGAAGACGCGCGTTAATGACCGCCAGGGCGCCAGGTCAATTCAAGGTTAAAGTCAATTCTGTTTTTTTGTTACTACTGACCTTAAGGAAGAGTTTTGCTTACTGAAATTGTAAAAGTTTCTCGTTTGGATTTCTGAAATTATAAAGTTAAGAGTGTACCTTATGATCAAAAAAGAACGGGAATTTTGGATTTTGAATTGCCGCACTTATCCAATCGGTAAATTTTTATTTTCTCAACGTTCGCAATACTTTTATTGGTGTTCTGTCAAATTTTGACGCATATCGTGAGATTAGTATTCGATTGGCGTCTAGACGAAGAAGTCGAAAAATTGCTGTGTGGCGATTTTTATAATGGATGAAAAATTAGAACAACGCGCGTGCCTAAAATTTTGTGTTAAAAATGAAATTTCGTGTGCCGATTCGTTGAAAATGTTACAAAAGGCGTATGGTGAAGCGTGTATGTCGAAAACACGAGCATACGAATGGTATAAAAGGTTCAAAGGCGGCCGAGAAAGCCTAGAGCACGATGAGATCCCTGGACGGCCATCAACGTCTGTTACCGAAGACAAAATCGAATCGGCGAAGCAAATCGTGTTGGAAAATCGTTGTGTATCGATTAGAGAAATTGCTGTGTTATTGACCATCTCATTTGGATCAGCCGAACACATTTTAACTGATATTTTGGGCATGAAACGCGTCGCTTCTCGGCTGGTGCCAAAAAAGCTGAATTTCACTCAAAAGCAGCTTCGTGTACGGCCTTGATTATTTCGGAATTTTTGGCCAAAAATTCGATTAATGTCATCAGCCAAGCACCATACAGTCCAGACATGGCCCCGTGTGACTTTTTTCTATTTCCCAAACTAAAATTGCCATTGCGGGGAACGCGTTTTGAGACCATAGAGGCCATAAAAGAGAATTCGCTGCGTGAGCTGAAGGCCATACCTTTGGCGGCCTATAAAAAATGTATGGAAAATTGGATCAAACGTTGGCATGCATGTATTGCCGCAGGAGGAGAGTATTTTGAAGGGGATTACAAAGAAATTTATTAAAAATTGAAATTTTCCGTTTTTTTTATAAATTCCCGTTCTTTTTTGATCATAAGGTATATGTCTGAAATTATAATGGTTCATTGATAAATAAGAGTTTTCATTAATTCCGGGTAGGGGCATGCAGTGATTGTTGTTCGCCCCCCCCCCCCCCCCCCCCCCTGTTCAGGATGATATTGGCAGGGGTGTATCAACCGTAGGGGGTTGATACACGTAGCGGAGGGTGAGATGAGGCATGGTCGGAGGAGGCAGACCAGTGACCTCTACCCCTACACCGGGACATGCGGGTACCGCACTTTTTCAAAACCCTTTTTTTTTTTGGTTGTTTTTGGTTATGATTGTAGCTTACCATTTCTTCCCTCCCTCAGTCCCTTTTCCTGTTTTTTTTCGATGATAGTGTGGAGCAACAAAAATCAGGGAAGGAGCTTCTCCACCCTTCCCAGAGGAGCGCGTAAGAAAATTCCCATGGTGCGCTATGGGCCCCGAGTCCCGAACCCCCTCCATCCGGCGAGCTAGCTCGAGCCACCGCAAGGCGCTCCTAGGACTCAGGGTAGAGCACCCCCTTTTTATGGCTTCACGCCGACAACCCCAATGCTATACTCGTGGTCATGGTCGCCGCCGCAAGGGCCGTCAAGGAGTGAGCCTGAGTGGAGGTGCGGCTGATCGTGGGTAGACGCATTGTTTTACAGCTGTCATGAAACGATCTACAGGAACACCATTTGAAGTTAATTTGAGTGGTCAAGAGTCTGCAAACTCCTCCGCGATAATGCCATCAGAAGGTCAGTTTTCCAAACTGGAAAACAAATTGCACGCATTGATGGGAGCTGCCTCGTATTCAACCAACCCTTCAACAGAGAGGACCTTGAAGCAGAAATTGGAGAACTTATGCTACCAAGAAAGGGTTTCTTTTGAAACAAATATTTTGGACTATTGGCGGAAACATCACAACCAAGACCAGGAGTTGGGAAAATTAGTTCAGACTGCGTTAGCAGTCCCATCGACACAAGTGTCTGTTGAGCGTGCATTCAGTGCACTCTCAAGAATTATCACAAAACAACGGTCGAAATTAGGGAAAGAGACAATAAATAATATATTGTTAGTTAAACTTAATGCTCACATATTAAATCAAGTTTATTTAGAATAAGAAAAACTATGTAAGATGTAAGAACAATTAATTCATTCAAATAAGCTTTCTCCAACATTAAATATATCCTCTCGTTTTATTTGACTCCCGATCCGATCTTTTCAACTCTGCTCGTGAATAATTCAAATTTTGTACTCCCGGATATTTTGGCTCTTACTCGGAGTTAAACCGGTTTTGATCACGAGCCGAAAAATTGAAATCGCTCGCGTTTTAAAAATTAGGCTCGCACGAACTAATTTAGCTCGGGAGCGAGCTTAATTTTTTTCGCTCTCCGAACCCTGCTAAATACTGGAATTAGCCGGCTAAATCTAGTACATTTTCATTTAGCTAATTTTCGAGCATGCTAATGCTTCTTCTTTGGCTAATTTTCTAAATTTTGACATTACTCATTACTGTTTACAAGTGTATGGTGGTGAATCACAACAAAATGAGCGGGAAATATAAGACAGAGAGGCTATGATAGATGTAAGTTGCATTATATTATTTATTGAATTATTCTCAATTTTGGAATTCTTATAGGGACTGTTAAGGGGTGGCCTAACGGACCACCCTCACTCAACCAAAAAACACCGCGGTCAACCCCACAAAGCGCAAAAGTGCTTAAGTACAAAAGATACTTAAGTGCGCGCGTCGCCTAAGCGCGCGCGGCTGGTAAGCACTTAACGCTCGCCAGCTAAGAACCTCGAATCCGATTGCACATGTGCCGGCCGAATGTAAACAAACAAACGGCGTCTTATGACACACGCTGTGGGCACACACGGTGCGCCAGGCCGACCACGTTGCGATTTCGGCCTGTGCCCAATTGATGCAATTGACCGTATGCTTCCCATATGTTGTAATGCGTGCCGTGCACTCTTTGTGTGTCGTGACCGAGTTACAAATTAAGAACCTATCGAACGCTGTGATTGGATGAAGAAGTTAACGATCGCCTCTAAGAAAGAGGGGATGGTCATATAAGTATAGCCCTTCGCAGTTATCAAAAATCACAGTACGCGGAACAGTTATCAGGAAACACAGCCAGAATATTAGTCATAGTCAAGTTGAAGAACAGTTACAATACATTGTACAATAAGTTCGAAGTAAAGTAATAAGTAAAGTCTGAATTAAAAGTAATAAAGTTAATACGGTGTAAATCAGTGAATAAAAGAATACAAAACAAAGTATAAAAGGTGTTTTCCATCAAGACCATAATAAAAGTCGACGAGCATTCACGTACGGTGCCAGTGAACTTCTATCCAAAGTACTCCTGGTTCCGGACCCCAACAAGCGAGGACAAAACAGGACGAATGAGGAGGCAATGAATTTAATTAAAGCCAGAATAAAATTAGATGATCAATTTACAAACAAAGTTGTGGACATCAGGGAAGCATGGGAGTAAGTAAATTTTTTTCAATTCTAGTAATGTTGCAACAGCGGCTGGATTAAATAGAACCCACCACAAAATGAGAAAGAAGTGGAATAATTTGTTGGCAAAATACAACGTACGTATTTGCTTATACATATAAGCAAAGAAATTATGTGAAAACGTGTGTTTATTACAGCAAATTAGAGAACCATCAACTGGCGTAGGTACGGAAGATGGGTGCATGTTGTCCACAACGTGGCCCTTTTACGATGTTTTGCATGAATACCTAAGCACAAAACATAATATCGCTCCACCCTATCTGATAAATAGCGAAAATATTAACATTGCGGCACGTTCAATAGAGTAATTGGAGGACTTGGATTTGGAAGAGGAACTTAATATAAGAAATTCTGAATTTACATTTCGTTCACCTCTACCCCATGTTCTAACTCCTTCACTTTCCTCTACGCCAACTCCACCCATCTCCGAAACACCCTCAACATCATTGGAGAGGTATAGTGCTGGGATATCAAGTTTTGCAAGAGCAGATACAATGGGCCTCATTCTCGAATCCGGCGGATTTGACATTCCCTCCGCTCATAAGATTCACTTTCACTTTATCACTACTTCATTGAATCCGGCGGAAGATTGCATTACCGACAAAGGGATTCGAAGTTTCGAAAATCAGCTGTTAATTGTCAAATGGTAACGTTTTAAGTCTGAATTAGTCCAGATTACAAATTGTTACGATGGACAGTGTTAGTTTATACTATAATAATGCAGAAAATCAAGAAGATTGTAATATGAGCATTAAAAGAAGAATTATTAGGGACCAATGCATTAGCATTTTCAATATGCCTGATATTGAGTAAGTACATACAAGTAGTGTTGAACAATTTTGCAGCAGATATAAAACCTCTAAGCTAATTTTTGGAGGCCTTGTATTTTAAAATTACAATTTATAACTTTTAACTTTAATAACTGTACTTTCTTAGCTTCAAGAGAAATTTCCGTCTAAATAAAGTTGCGTTTTCCTACATACTGGAAGAAATCAGAGGAGAATTTCCCCCTATGGTACGTTCCTCATCCGTATCTTTAGAAGCAAAATTGGCATCTTCTTTAAGATTCTTTGCGGAAGGATCGTATCAACATGGAACTGGGAAAGACTTTGATGTAGGAATAGCGCAATCCACTTTTTCAAAGGTGTTAAATGAAATGCTTGGTGTGCTTGGAAAAATAGTTTGTCCTAAATGGATAAACTTAAAAATGACGGAGGAAGAAAAAAGGGAAGCGAAATTATATGTTTTGAAAAAAGTGGGATTCCTGGTACTATAATGTGCGTTGATGGAACCCACATTAAAATTGCTTGTCCTTCCGAAAATGCTCACCTTTTCTACAACAGGAAAGGATTTTACAGCTTGAACACAATGATCGTAAGAATTAATTACGACGTAAATGTAAGAAATTTATTGATTGATTTATCTTTATTAGATCTGTGATCATAAGAAGCGGATAAGATATGTGAACGCAAAGTATCCCGGAGCCAGTCACGATTCTTTTATATGGAGTATTCTTCGCTTCCGGTGCATTATAGGCGAAAGACAACTTCATTATAAGCCGCAAAAAGTAGTGCAAATAATAAATGTGTGCTGCGCCCTGCATAATATTTGTGTGCATTATCAAATTGATAGTGGCCACTTTGAAGGAAATATTGTGGAGGACACAATTGGTGAAGCACATATTCCCAACGAAGCAGGGACATATACAAGTTTGGCAAATGATATAAGAAATGAAATTTTAAGGAATTTTTAAATAAATTCATATTATTTATTGAAAAACAAATAAATATTTTTAAAAACAAAACAAAACAATTCACTTTCCCTTATACAGCTAAATAAAATAATATCACTAGAAAAATAATTGCAAAATAACAGTTATAAATTCAATTCGCTTTAAACAACAGTACAAATACTCTCAAACAAAAAAAATCAGCATTCACGTGTTTTAGAAAGGCTTGATTGACTACAATGGATCCTATTTTTGTAGTCGCTCGAATCGGATCGAAAAGAGCTTACAAAAGCACTTTTTGAATTTAATTTTCTTAATAAACTAGTAAATTCATTTCAGTTACCTTTGACTTTTAATTAATTTTTTCGTTCAAAATGGCTAAAATAATCAGATAAAATTCAATTGACTATTTCAACCACTTTGAAGGACAAAATTGAAGTCAAAGGTAACAAAAATTATTTTGTAAAAACTTTAGCAACCTTATTAAGGAATGTTTGTTCAAAAAGAAATTTTGTAAGCTTTTTTGAATCCGCTTCGAACGACTACAAGAATAGGGCCAAATATTTCATTGTAGTTGGATATTTACTTTTTGTAGCTCTATTTCTAACAACTCTTTTTTTACTTTCAATTTTTCGCGAAGTATTTTTTCAACTTCTTTGTTATGTCGAATGGTTTCCTCAAGCTGTAGTTTCATTATTTTATTTTGATTTACTTTTTCATCATGAAACTTTTCCAAACACCGCCTTATTTGTTTTATATTATTTTGTGTGTTCTCAGTGAAGAACTTACTCTCTACTGCACGTGAAATATCATTGTAAAATTTTTCTTGGATGTCGACTTGTTTTGTCAAAAGATATTTGATCTTTTTTATTTCATTATTTTATTTTATTTATAGTTGTTTATAGTTAGTTATAGTTATAGTTTATTTTCATTCAATTCTTTATTATTTCCTCTTGCTAATTTTCTTTTTTTTCTTGGTTCTTCAAGCGACTCTGCACATGTACTTTGAGTTTGAGATGAGATGTTTAAAATATTTGGCTGATTTTCTATCATAAAATCCTCATCTTCCAAAATATCGATTTCTTCAAGCTCTGCATTTTGACTTGACGCTGGAAGGCCAAAACTCTCGCAATACGGCAAACCACTTGCACAATTTTTTAAATTTACAAGGGCGATTACCTCCTCTTCTAATAGAGTAAAAATTACTTCCTTGTGCGGCCCTCCTCCAGTGGAACACTTTTCCCTCCTGTCTACAGCCAATTTTTTTCGAACAGAAGCTTTAAAATCACTCCAAACCTGAAATAATTTTTCTTTAGTTTTCAAAATTGACTTTTTGGAAATTATTTACCTTTTTCCACTCAGCAAGTTCTTTAGTGGGAGGCCCCAAACTGTCTAATTCAGTTTTCAAATTTTTCCAGAACGACTGTACAATTTCGGGTAATTTTTTAGTCATGTTTCTTGCGATGTCTGGATGTAGTTTCATTTTTCCTACCAAACAACTAAATTGTTCCCTGTTAGTTGTCTTCTTCCTTGAAATTTGAAATGTACGAGTATGTTCATAAAATTATTTTTAATTATATTTAAGGGCGTGTGCCAACTCAGCTATTCAAAAGTAAATTTGCATGGGAGATTGCTTTTCAGCTTACTAATTGATTTTCGAAGGTTTGGGTCTTAGGAAAAAACAGCTCTGAAATTCGCTTTTCGTTGACAATTATTTACTTTTCATTTGAATTTCAAATATAGAATTTATGAAATTAAATGGAAACGAACAATGAGCAATAAAAGGCTGCTTTTTTTGAATTTTTAATATAACCGAAAAATGTTCGAAAAGTTGAATTGGCACACGCCCTAAATATATTTCTATTTGATAAATAATTAAATGAAACACTTACATCTTCCCTTTGCCAATTCAGATCCGCAACCATTTGGTGGCGGATTTTAAATGTCAGGTTTCTATAAAGGATTCACATTTGCACGAATTCGGGAAAGTCGTGAATCATTCACATTCACTTCGAACGTTTTCGAAAATACAAAATTGTCAAATCCGCATTCGCATTCCTGCCGGCGGATTCGAGAATGAGGCCCAATAAATCGTAGAAGGAGGAAGCTAACTGACCTAGAGAAGGACGAATTAAAAACTAACAAAAAAATAAGAAGAGCTGCAACTCTATTTCAGAAACTAGTTAGGCAGCAATTCAATATTGGTATTGATTCTTCGGAATCAGATACTGATTAAGTGATAAGATTTTCCAATTGAGAGAATAATAAATGTATTATTGTTAAGTTAAAAATGTACTTTTACAACTTTTCAACGTTTCCTTCTCAGTATACTAAAATACAAGCAATCTGAATTGTTGTTAATAATACATGAACAGCTAGCTATTCATTGCTGATGTTACTGGACCAATGAGTCGCGAAAAGCAACAGCTACAGTGAAGAGCAAAAATGTCCCAACGTTGCGGAAATTTGGTAAGTTATACTTGATTTAGGGAAATGGGAAACAAATTAAACATAAAGTTCATGCCATTCTATTAGTTTTCTTATAAACATTAATAATAGCAAATTAAAACACATATACATATGAAACCAAAAAATATACAACGGAAAATTGTCTACAAGTCTATTGAGACATTTTTGCACTCTGTGGTTGGCACTACTTTCAAATTGCGAAACTAACGGTTATTCAGATCCGTTAATCGGGAGACTATTTGTTCAGACATTTTACGGATTCTGAGTTGTGATCTGAGTAAGAGCGGTGCAATTCATCGATTTGCTAAAATAAAATTTATATAATGAAAGCAATTTCAAGAGAAGTGAGTAATAGGGCCATTTTATTGTTGGGTGAAGGCAAATCTGTTCGTGAAACTGCAAAAATTTGCAAAATTAGCAGAGCAGCCGCAGGCAGGATACGGAAATCGATGGAAGAAGACCTCCCAGTTCCGAAAAGAGGAAGAAAAAGACTTTTAACTGAAAGGGAAACACGGGAAATAGGAAGACTATTGGTCACAGGAAGAGCAAAAACACCAAAACAGGCAGCAATGGAGCTGGGGAAAACCGTTAGTCAGTGGACTGTAAGAAGATCTTTGAATAGAATTGGCATTAATGCAGTGGAAAAGAAAAAAAAACCTGCTCTGTCCAAGAAAAACGTTCAGGCCAGGAAAGAATTCACATTAAGGCATGAAAATTGGACAAGTGCTGATTGGAAACAGGTTTTAATGTTAAGAATAATCTAGAACAATAAACGTTATTTACTAATATTTAGGTTATCTGGTCAGATGAAAGCAAATTCTGTCGATTTGAATCTGAAGGGAGATCATGGTACTGGGGCAAACCAAGCGTCGCGCTTCAACCTCGAAATGTAAAGCAAACAATGAAGCATGGAGGCGGTTCTATCATGGTCTGGGGGTGTATTTTGCATAATTGTGTTGGACCTCTTGTAAGAATCGAAGGAATAATGCGGAAAGAAACGTATTTAGATATTCTTAAAGAAAATCTGCCCATCGCCTTTGCAAGAAGTGGTCTTCCTGCTCAGGAAATAATCTTTCAACATGACGGCGACCCAAAACATACCGCCAAAATCGTCACATCCTGGCTACAAAACAATAATATTAACGTTTTGAAATGGCCTGCGCAAAGTCCGGACATGAACCCGATAGAGCACGTTTGGGGTTACATTAAAAGACATCTCGCAGACTATGAAGAGCCTCCCCAAGGGATAAATGAACTTTGGAACAGGATTAAAAACCTTTGGGATAATATTCCACAATCGTTTATCGAGAATTTGTATGAAAGTATGCCTCGAAGGATTAATGCACTGAAAAATAATAAAGGGTATTGGACCAAATACTAAGGTGCAAAAATGTCTCAAAGATCCCTTCTAGTATTTTTGTTTCTATTTTATTACTTCTTTTGTATATATGTTTTTTGATTCGATGTTTTTAATACAGATAATATATATATTGAAATGTATATATCAGTTTTTTTATTTTCTGTTTTGTTCCTCTAAACCAAACATAATTTACCAAAATTCCATAACATTGGGACATTTTCGCTCTTCACTGTACATTGTCATCGTGATATATCTACATAGATTACCATGCTCGGCAGCAAGTGGCTCGTCTTCTTGGTGCTGGGATTCAGCTCCATCATTTTCATATTCGAAGTCGTCATATTATAACAAATATTATGCATGACACAAGCAGCTGCAATAACTTTAATGCAATTTGTTATCTTTAGTTCCAATGCGTTTGAATATTGACCTCCAGCGCTGTTTTAATTTTCCGAACGTACATTCAACAATGCTGCGTGCCTTGCTGTGAACATTGTTGAATTGCCTTTGAGCACTTGTAAGAGGACGGGAACGTTTTATTGGTGTCATGATGGCAATAGGATGTAATGTCCAAGAATAACCACTATCGCCTAACAGGTAATTTCCTTGAGAAGGAAAAATGTGGTCTCTGTATAACTGGCTATTGCGAAGTACCCTTTGATCATGTACAGATCCTGGCCATCCAGTACATATGCTGTATAACTGACCGTCGCTCCCGCAAACTGCTTGTATGTAGTTGAATCGTAGTGCATAATTTTCTGTTCATCGGCAGGAGGTTGCCGATCGTAATTTTTTTGGAGGAAATCTGGGGGAGGCTGCTGCTGAACGATTCCCAGCCCTCAGAGAACCTATTGGAGTCGCCTCTGCGCGAGGGGCAACCTGCGCATAGTAGATTAAGCGCTAGCCCAGATTCCCGTGCAGCAGGCCCCCCCAGCGCCCCATCAGACCTAGTCAAAGGCAGAGGAGGCCCCCTGGCCCAGCACCTGTAAACACCGCAGGAGTCATCCGCCAGCAAGGAAGCACCTTAGGGAAAGAGCACCATTATCATCGTGGGAACCTCGACAGCCCCGAACAATTTTTTCAGAAAAGCGATCTGCGTAACACAGAGTATCAGCAGAGCACATCCCCTACCGTGCAGAGTCAAATAATACTCTTTTATCGCAACTGTTCGGGCCTTCGACCCCCGCTCTCCCACCTACCGATATATTCCTTCGGAATTCTTTTTGTTTTGGTGTTAACCATTCCCCACAGGAGCAGCGGCACACTGGCGATAGATCGGCAGGAGTTCCTGCCCGGGAGGATAAGGTATGTAAATTCCTGTATTACTTATTTTTCATATACACCTCGTTAGTTGGTGGGGCGACGCCCTTTGAGGGGTAAGATTGTGACTGAACGATTGTTTATTCATTATAAATTTTTTTGTCTCCGCGAGATCTGCACTGGGATTTGATTTGATCTGTACTCTTTAATATATATCTAGTTATTTTAATTTCTTTTGCACATCCAGAAAACAACAAGAAAAACAGAAAAAAAAGACAAGCAAACGAAAAAGAGAGCCACTCACTTAACGTTGATTTTTGTTGGTTGACCAAGTCTAGTTACAGTATAGTAACATTTTTGATTTTTCGCTGGAATCATTAGAATAGTTTTTGAAGTTAACGGAGAATTATTGCGCATTCCGATTGTGTAATACTTATTCACTAATTATTTTCGCGCCTAAAACGATTATTGGAATATACGCTGAATTCTGTAAATAATTAAGCACTCATTCTTATCTGTGTTGTGGTCAGGGAAAAAGATCAAAATTCCCGACCAAATCTGAAAGCAAAAATATAATTTTCACGCCGCCTATGGCTGGCGTATATTTTCCATCACGGGAGCTCGACCAAAAATGCACGGAGGCAGTGGCGAGTCCCGCTAAATTTTACCGTCCCTTGAGCGGCGGACGGCGAGTTTCGGACTAAAAATAGCACAAAACTCGCCGATCGCAGCTCAAGGGCCAATTCATGCGAAAGAAAATTGCGGCGCGGGCCATGTGGCCGATGCAAAGTGGTGCACCACGGGCTCGGTCGGAAGCAAAAACTTCTCGGGACCGAAACGCTGGAGCCCGGAGGAGTTCACGGTGCACCCGAAATGCATGAGATCAGGCGGCAGGCACGGCGGGCAGCGAAGCTCGATGCCGTTGCCGTCTACTCGCACACCGGCGGTGTGCGCGCTGATTGGCTGCTTCCTCGGTGTGAGAGTGGACGGCAGCGGGATCAGTAACTGTGATCGCTGATATCGGGTCGGTGGTCGATGGCGTGATTTTCAAAAGGGGAACGAAATTGAAGCAGTCGGGGGACGAGATTCAAAGGAGACAAGTCAGTAGGAGCAGCAGAAGGAAAAAGTAAAATTCGGATCGAGGAAAAATTAAAGTCGGCGGAAATAGTTTTATAAAAAAAAGAAAAGAAAATAAAAGTTGGCGGAAATAATTTCGGTTTTAAAGTAATAAAAGTCGGTGCCGAAAAGTCATACTGATCAACTAATCGGAAATTAACAGAAAAAGGTGAAATCGGAACGGTCTGCTGGAGAAGAATTCGTCCGTGTGATTTAGTGCGAAAAAAAAAGAAAAAGGACAAAGTAGATTTCCTCGGGCGAAGAATAAGTGTAGTAACTTTTCCCGGGAAAAGAGAGAAACGAGTCCCGGCCACGACGAGTTTAATTAGACCGTGCTCGCGAATTGCTAAGATCTGTTCCGACCCTGTACCAGACTTGAAAAGAAAAGAAACCGTTTCAATTGAGCGTTAATTATATTTCAAATGAAGTGACTTGCCTTGTGGTTTGGTTCCGATCATATTTCTGAAATAAAATTTAGACCATTTAACGAGTGTCCCGGGCAAATTGCATACGCAGTGAATATACTCATTTTGAGTTTTCCCCTTCAACATATTTTCTTTGTGCGAAAATTTCGGGTCGGAAGAGAACCTATAGGATACTGTTAGAATCAGTTAATCCGTGAGTGAAAATGTACCGGTACCCCGGCTCAGAGAAAAAAAAAAAAAAAAAAGACAACTCCTGTTCGCTTGTGCTGACCCTGAAGGGGAGATTTGTGTTAACAATCAGAGCTGTTCCAAAATAACAAGACTGATTTGTTGTGAAAAGATTGAGTAAAAGAAAGAAGCAAACAAAACAGACTGTTTATTTTCTCTTCAGCGGAGTGTAATTTTGAATTAAATAAAAAGTATTTAAATACGTATGTACATGAATAAGTTACTAAATAATTGTGTAAATTTGTTTAAAGCCATTAGAGGAAACTGTTTATTTTCTCTTCAGCGGAGTGTAATTTTGAATTAAATAAAAAGTATTTAAATACGTATGTACATGAATAAGTTACTAAATAATTGTGTAAATTTGTTTAAAGCCATTAGAGGAAATCACTCAATAGACAAATGTGTAGACTAATTAAGTGCTTTAACGTAACATTGAACTGAAATCAAAGAATAACTACGTTTACTCATAATTCAATAAGGTGGAACTCTAGATTGAATCAGTTAATAATTGAAATTCATAGATAAATGACCATATAGTTGTGTAAGTTGGCTAAATAAGTCAGTAATTAAAGAAATAATTGAATGAATATCCGGAATAATTTGAGTTAAACAACAGGTAGAACGATAGTCAAGTAAATAAAATAAAATAAATCGATATTTGAAAATATAATAATCAATATTTGAGAACAAAAGAAGATAATAACTAACCAAAGCAAAACAAAAAAAAAAAAAAAAAAAAAAAAAAAAAAATCAACGATTAATGACCTGGGGGAATCATCAAGGACACACCGGTACCACGACGGGGCCAGAAATGAAGAGGCAGGGTACCGGGCGGCGGCTTCAGCAACGGCAGCCACATCGGCTTCAGCAATGGTAGCATCAACATCATCATCCATAGCAGCAAGGCGCCCACCGTCCCTCAATTCTTTTGTAAGGTCTTTTTCTTATGTTAAGAAGAATATAGAAGGTATGTTCAATTTATACTAATTTTTGGTATTTTCTCTGGTCACCTCTCCTCCCTCCACTGACAACATCGGCATCGGAGTTTTCCCCATGGTAGGGGTATTGCACTGATTTTTTTGTTGTTGATTTTCTGAAATATAAATAGGGACCTCCCCAAATATTTTTGGGCCAAGGGGAGGTCGAAGGGAGGTTGGGGCATCGGCCAGTGTGGGGGTTCATGTCACCAGAACCCCCCCTGAGAGTCATCCACCGCAGTGGCAGGGGTTCGTCCTGCCCTGCTCATTTTCCCCCCTTACCTTTTGTTTCCTTGGCGCGAGATAATTTCGTTATGGGCATTCTCGCTCTGGTGGCTTCGGGTGGCCTACCGGCAAAACCCCCCCACAACTACCGCAATGCTAGCCTGCCAGCTCGCGCATGCCACACACCACCAGACCAGGCGCTTTAGCCGGGCCCTGGAGAGGCTGCCCCCATAACATCTGTTAATTTTAGTTTTTTTTGGAATACAATCCAACCCACATAATATGAACTGCAACCTGAAGTATATAAATGTAGTAGCCATGAGTAATTAAATTTTTGTGATTTTACGCGACTGACCGCACCTCCTTCCCCTCTCCCCTTTATGACGGGATGTTCAGACAACATAGGGGAGCCTGAACAGTAGTGGTGGGCTGAACAGTGAGAGGTAGCCAGGGGAAAACTTTTGCTTGATTAATGCGACTTACCTCTCCATGTCCCCTTAGGCTAAGGTGAGAGCCATGTCAAAGTAAGCCATGTAAAAGTAAGCCCCCTGCGACTCCGGTAAGTCATTTTTAACTTATTCTTGTGACTCGTGTGGATGGATGATTTGCAACGTTATACGATAAATGAGCTGCAGCAGATCCTCGGGAAGAGAGGACTTCCACAGAATTATCACAGCAGATCCTTGCGGAGAGAGGACTTCCACAGAATTATCGGGTAAAAAGGGACTTGGTGGAAAGGTTACGCGCGGTAATTTCCAGAGATAATTCGAACAAGGTTACAGAAAACAACGCGGTAAAGTCACAAAGCGAAGATAGTGAAGGTGAATCATTCTGTAGTCTTTTCGGTCAGTCCGAATTCGAGGATTTTGGCGAAAGTTCGCGAAGCGAAGGGGAAACGGCTGACGACACTGAGGTACCGTACTATAGCGGAGAAAGTGAAGAGGCAACGGCTCGGACAATTGCTGTCGTTCGCGGTCAGGCCACGGTTGAAAATTTCGTAAAGGGCGAATTATCTGAAGAAAAACCTAATAAAATGGCTACTTCATCTTCGAATGGGTTCGTGTTCAAAGACGTTGAAGAATCTCTAGAGAGATTTAACGGTGAACCAGGGAGAACGGTAGTTGACTGGCTCAAGGAGTTATTTCGAGGATATCTCTGCTGTTTGTAAATGGGGAGAAATCCAGAAGTATCTGTATTGCAGACGTTCACTTTCCGGTGCAGCAAAGTTAGCGGTGGAATCCGCTGATGGCATAAGTAGTTGGGAATCTCTGAAAAAATTATTACAAAAGGAATTCGAGCAGACACCTTCCAGTCTGGACATGCATAGGGCTTTGGAGAAGAGAAAGAGATGTGTAAACGAATCGTTTTTAGAATATCTTTACGCTATGAAGCAGTTATCGAAGAGAAGGAATGTAGATGAGAGATCTCTGGTTGCGTACATTATAGCGGGGATATCTGATGACGCGTTCAATAAAGCAGTCTTATATGAAGCGAAAAACTTACACGAGCTGAAAATAAGATTTAAAGCATATCAGGAAATAAAAAGCCAACAAGTAACAAAGAAAGCTACAAGGCAAGACGATCGTTCCTCCCTAAATCCGAAAGATTCGAAAGATAAAAAGGTATTTAGTAAGAAATGTCTCAGTTGTGGTTCCACTTCTCACCATGTAAAGGCGTGCCCTAATAAACACAAGGAGATAAAATGCTTTACCTGCGGCGAGTTTGGCCACGCGTCTCCTAATTGTCCTAAACCTAAAGGTGAATCCAGCACTGTAAAGACGGCATCTACATATTAATTTGGTGTCTGCTATGCGAGTCAAGGTAGGAGTTTTTGAAGCAAGCTTTTCTGCCTTAATAGACACCGGGAGCGACGTTAGCTTGATTAGAAAATCGGTTTATAATGTGATTGAGCGTCCGGAACTCCATATTAACGCTGGACCTAGCATTCCTTTGGCGGGTTTTGGAGCAAGGCTGAGCATGACCCTGGGTTCAGTTGAGGTCAACCTTCATATACAGGACAGTCAATATTCCTCGAGGTTACATATTGTTCCTGATGATTGGCTCCCAGAAAGTTTGTTGTTGGGGAAGGATGTCTTAAAAAATTTTAAAGTCGTCATCGAACGTACAACTAACCGGCCTAAAACAGGAAGACGATTTCCTCGGTCGCATTGATGTTGTTCAGCTGATAGAAAAAAACAGTGTTACAAATAATAGCGCATCTCGCGGAGTATCCGAACTTGTCAAGCGGTATCAGCCCGTGAAGCCGAAAAGGTCGTGTGTTCAAATGAAAATCTCATTATTAGACGAAAAGCCCGTGTACTATAAACGACGTAGGTTGGCTCCGAGGGAAAGACAGATAGTTCGCGATCAAATTAGTGAATGGTTGAAAGACGGTATCATAAAAGACAGTAATTCGGAAATTCGCCAGCCCGGTAGTTCTGGCCAGTAAAAAAGATGGGACCTATAGACTACGTGTTGATTATCGGAAGCTAAACAGCAAAATTATTAAGGATAGGTATCCGCTACCTAACATCGAAGACGTAATCCAAAGGCTTTATGAAGCAAGTGTTCAGTACGCTAGATTTGAAAAACGGTTTTTTTCACGTAGATATCGCGCCTGAAAGTCAGAAATATACCTCGTTCATTACGCCCGAAGGACAATATGAGTTCGTTAAGGTGCCGTTCGGTTTCTTTAATTCGCCTGCTGTCTTTCAGAGGTATGTAAATGCCGTTTTTCAAACGCTGATAATGAAAGGAATTGTATTGGTATATATGGACGATGTCATTCTACCTGCCGAAAGTGAAAGCCCAACAAGATGCGTTCCTTACGTTGAAGGAAAGACTTTGTGGGGAACCTGTATTAAATCTGTTTAATCCGTCCCTAGAAATCATACGGATACGCATACGGATGCGATGCGAGTAAGGAAGGGTTCGGCGCAATTTTATTGCAAAAGCACGGGGATGATGGTCAGTTTCATCCAGTATTTTATTTGAGTTTCAAAGCTACGCGAATTGAACAAAACTACTCTAGCTACGAACTTGAAGTTCTTGCCATCGTTAAGGCGCTCAAGAAACTAAGGACTTAAATACCTGCTAGGCCTAAAATTCGAAATACACACCGACTGTAAGACATTCCAATTGACGATGAAAAGGAAGGAATTATGTAGTCGAGTAGCTAGATGGGCTTTATTTCTGGAAGAGTATGATTGTGTTGTGAATCATAAATCGGGAACGTTGATGCGATACGTAGATGCTCTCAGTCGAAATCCTGTTGTGTTGCCGGTTGAAGATGGACTTCTTCAGCGAATTCGAAAGGCGCAGTTGGAGGAAAAAAAATACGAATTAAGGCCTATTCACACTATCCATCAGGCCACCGACATTCAGCATCACATCAAAATATTTTTCTTTGTATTTTACATGGTGTAATTCACACTATACGGAACCGACACATCACATCACTTTACGTGAAAATGTGAACAAATTAAAATTGTCGGACGGTTGCCGGACGACTGATTGTCGGAACCTTGATGGATAGTGTGAATAGGTCTTTAATCAGGAAGGTCTTGGAGAGTCAACCCTATGACGATTACTTGCTGCGTCGAGACGTTTTATATAAACTACGTGAAGGAAGGAATCTACTTGTAGTCCCGAAGAGTTTGCAAAACGAAGTTCTGAAGTACACTCATGCTGTTGGCCACGCGAGTTCGAAGAGGCTTGTCGACCTCGTTAATCAGGAGTATTATATACCGAAGCTCACCAAAAGAGCTGATGAAACCGTTTCTAATTGTGTTCAGTGCATTTTGGCTTCAAGGAAGCATGGAAAGCAGCAAGGATTTCTAAACCCCATAGACTCTAAACCCCATAGACAAAATGGGCGTGCCCTTGCACTCATTTCACTTGGACCATTTGGGACCATTGCCGTCCACTGCAAAGTCCTACAAGTACCTCTTTGTCGTGGTGGATGCATTCTCCAAATTCACCTGGATCTATCCTGTAAAAGCAACGTCTTCGGAAGAAGTTTTGCGCAAGCTTGACCTGCAGGCTGAGGTCTTTGGAAATCCGCACAGGATAATTTTACGATCAAACGAACTTACAGTGAAGTTCGATCGGAATTATATGAAGTCTTCGCTCGAAATACATTACCTTATAACAGCAGAAGGTCACGAAATTATCAAAGATACAAAAATAGAAGAACTTTTATTCCGCGATGAACTGGCTACAAAAATTAAAGAAACAAAAGCTTTTTCCAAGGAAGGTGAAGGACTTATTAAAGGTTCTCAAGCAAGCACATCTAATTCTAGCCAGCGCCGCCAGCTAACGCTCTTCAGTTCTTTTAAAGTGTAAGCTCTAGGAGCTTTCGAGATTTGCTTTTTTTTTTTTTATAATCTCGGGTTGGAAAAAAGTTAATTAATTTGGGTAGGGAGGTAATGTATTTCGAGTGAAGATTTCATATAATTCCGATTGAACTTCATTGTAAGTTCGTTTGATCGTAAAATTATATTTCATCTTCGCTCTCATACATTACCTTATAACAGCATTATTTGTTTTAGCCCAGTCATTTTAGACATTTTAAACCCCAATCTGCGGAATAATTCCTAGTGAGCTGAATTTTTGTATACACCTTTATTACGGCGTTGTAATGAAGATGTGAAAAATCGACATTGATATCGTGCCGGCTAAAAAAGTTATGAAGGTCAAAAGGTCACGAAAATCAGTTTTGCGCAAATATCTCGCGACCTATTGCTCGGAGGTCAATAGAGGTCATTATAAAAATTGTTTGTCGTGAAATTATCTACATAAAATGCCTATTGCATTTTTCTGTAAAACTAACCGTTTTCGGAGTAGAGCGCTGAGAAAGCGACTCGAATGCACTTACATACGGTATTGTATACCGTACACCAAGGCGTAAACTCTATTGCTTTTTTCATGTTTGTAAGTGTTTTACAGACTTCTATCTGATACTTGGGCGTTTTGTTAAAAATATACTATATTATAGAGGTTTGGGAACTTCCAAGACATAACCAAAAAAGAGCTCCACAGTCCGCCATATTGGACTAAGAATGACGTCACTTAGCTATCATGCATTGTCATCCAAACTAAACGTATATGCAAAATTTCAGCTCAATCGGAAACCGGGAAGTGGGTCAAATTTAACTGAGAAAGCAACTATATTATGAAGATGCACTCGTTTCCTCATTAGCTTCACCTGTACTATGTAAGAAATCTTGGAAGTTAAAGACCCACTTCCCGGTTTCCGATTGAGCTGAAATTTTGCATATACGTTTAGTTTGGATGACAATGCATGATAGCTAAGTGACGTCATTCTAAGTCCAATATGGCGGACTGTGGAGCTCTTTTTTGGTTATGTCTTGGAAGTTCCCAAACCTCTATAATATAGTATATTTTTCACAAAACGCCCAAGTATCAGATAGAAAATTGTAAGACACTTACAAACATGAAAAAAGCAATAGAGTTTACGCCTTGGTGTACGGTATACAATACCGTATGTAAGTGCATTCTAGTCGCTTTCTCAGCGCTCTACTCCGAAAACGGTTAGTTTTACAGAAAAATGCAATAGGCATTTTATGTAGATAATTTCACGACAAACAATTTTTATAATGACCTCTATTGACCTCCGAGCAATAGGTCGCGAGATATTTGCGAAAAACTGATTTTCGTGACCTTTTGACCTTCATACCTTTTTTGGGCGGCACGATATCAATGTCGATTTTTCACATCTTCATTACAACGCCGTAATAAAGATGTATACAAAAATTCAGCTCACTAGGAATTATTCCGCAGATAAAACCTAAAATGACTGGGCTATTTAGAGAGAAAAAGAGAAAAGCAAATTGAGAAAATTAAAGAAAAAAACATTTTTAAAAACAATCTTTTTAAATGCTCTAAAAAGAAGAAAATAAAATTTTCCTTTAAAATTTTAACTATCAACTTATAACCTCATTATACACAATTTATATGATCATAAAAGCTTGTCGCGAGGTTTGCGTAAGTACCTATAAGTATTTAATTAAATTGAAATTTACTCGCGACAAGCTTTTATGATCATATAAATTGTGTATAATGAGGTTATAAGTTGATAGTTAAAATGTTAAAGGAAAATTTTATTTTCTTCTTTTTAGAGCATTTAAAAAGATTGTTTTTAAAAATGTTTTTTTCTTTAATTTATTTTTTGACTAAAAAACGCTTATCAAGCCCTTTCATTTGATACCCATATCATAGGGGTTACTATGGAAATTATAAATCGCCATTTTGTGACGTCCGCCATATTGGATTTAGAAATGGCGTTACTATCGTTTCCTACTCTTTAAGCTCTTTCATTTGATACCCATATTAAGGGGGTCGACCAAAAATACATGGTCCACCATCTTGTGGCGGCGGCCATTTTAAAGATATTGCAATTTTGAGTATTGCATATTGCATTGTCACCAGAACTAAAAGTGTATGCAAAATTTCAGCCCTGTAGCTTCATTGGAAGTGGGTGAAATATTGACTGCAAAATTCCACGGCCCACCATCTCGTGGCGGCGGCCATTTTAAAGATATTGCAATTTTGAGTATTGCATATTGCATTGTCACCAGAACTAAAGTTGTATGCAAAATTTCAGCTCAATCGGTTGAAGATATCTGCTTCAAAATTGAGTAGCAAGATTCCACCCGCACAAACATACATACATTGCAAGCTAATAAAAAGCTTGTAAAAAGGAATAGTTTTGAAAAAATAAACTTTATTTTAATTTATAAGAACATTTGTTGCAAATTCAAAGCCATTTGACCTGATTGTTCTTTTATAACGTTTGGCAAACATTTCAGATATTTGGGACCATCCCGCGGTCCGTCTAATTGTATCTAGTTAGATCTACGCCAAGGGCCTCAGCTTTTGAACTAGCTGAATGTCGAGTAGAATGCCCGGAAAAAAAGGTAGTGTTAATACCGCAGAGATACAAACATTCTTTTATCCATCTACTAATAGTTCCAGAACAAACTTGTTTTCTAGGAGAATTTAGACTTATAAATAAACCATCAATATTGAATATAATATCCTTTGTTTTGTTTATATAATTTAAGATAACTGTCTCTCATTAAGAAATGGTAATTGTAATAAAGGCTGATTTTTTCCCGAAGAGGAAGTTTTAATGAGATCTTAATTTCTATTCCTTGAGAAACTTGAGTTATGTTTGATAATTTGATTAATGACAAGGTCTGAGCGCGTTGCGCAGTACTTAAAGCTAATAACATAACTGTTTTATAAGTCAAATTTTTTACATCCGTACAATCTATAACTTCTAAGTGATCTAATATTATAGACGTGTCCCATGTAAATCCATATTTGGGTTTTGAAGGGCGTAACTTAAAAACTCTTTTCATAAATCTTGAAATGTGACCATGTTCACCTATTTTATCAGATGAGATCAGAGACATAGCACTTCTTATTGAATTTAGGGTTCCGTAACTCGCGCCCATATTAAATCTATCAGACAAAAATTTGAGAACGTTATTACTACTTGTTTGACTAAAATCTAATTTGTTACGACTACAAAAATCTATCCATTGTTTTATAGCTGTGCTATATTGTTTCATTGTACTTTTGGCGAGAGAAGCAGGCATAATGTCCACGGCCTCAGGGGGTATATTTCTTTTCAAAAAGGTTTCCCTGATACTTTCGCAGCAATCAATCGCGCTCTCGGATGATTCTGTGAACTATATAGAGAGATTAATAAACTATCACTTGGTTCAAATATTATAATATTTCCTACGATAAGTTTTTGAAAAAGCGAAAACCAGGGTTGATTGCTCCAAAAAGGTACTACTATAATGCCTGTGGCTTTGTCTCTTTTGATTTTTGTTAGTACATTTAAAACCAAGCCGAATGGTGGAAAAGCGTAAAAATAAAATTCTGACCATTTTATGGTAAAAGCATCGATGATGAATGAGTCCTTTTGTGGTTTCCATGAAGCGAAACGATCACATTTTTTATTCAAATCCGATGCAAATAAGTAAACCTAGCAAAAGATAAAAGGACAAAAGCATATGAAATTATTAACAATGAAGCCATTACGTCCTCCAAGGATAAGGTGGATTTGGTGTTAAAAGCCCTCCAAATTCCTTACAAAGTTGAAGAGGTTGCTGCACTGCGGGGGTCTCTTTGTCTTATCGAACTGTACTGCGATCTAGATGTAGTCGTTGCGGGTACGATGGATTCTATTTACGACGAGATGATTGGATATCTACAGGATATGCTGCGCTAAATGATTATAAACTTTAATACTTGTATAATTTTGAATGATGTATATTTTGCATTGACTAATTAAAATTATAAAATTATTTTTGCTTCAATGACTCTTTTATTTTGAATATTTCATTTCACTTCTAACTAATTTTGAGTTGGCGCCAAAGGAAAAATTGTTTGTTTGACGCCGACTCAAAATTAGTTATTTAGATTTGTTTAGCAGCTCAGTTTTAAGATTAACAAAAAATTAAAAGTAAAAAAACATTTTTAAAAACAAGCTTTTTGAAAGCGCCTTTTTCGTTGCGTTGACGTTTCATTTTATGTTTTATTTTTTTTAATCATGTTCCCATCGAGACCGGAAGAAATGTTGCTATGATCAAACTCAAAATTTTTTAGTACTGAGTTGTGGCTGTGGCCATCTTCCGACTCCATCATCAGATCAACTCGATGGTACCAAAATATTGTATTCTGACCGACTTTACATACGTGTTCGAAATTTCAACTCAATCGGATACCGGGAAGTGGGTCAAATTTAACTTGCAAATTTCGGTGCGGACAACTTATTTACTTACATACGAAGATTGCAAATTAAATAAAAGCTTGTAAAAAGAGGGGGTTTTTCCTGGACAGTTTCCACGCTGAACAGGTTTTCCTCCTGGGGTCACTAACTTATTACGTTGACCCCAAAAAACGTACTTGTTTTATTCATTTACCTTGACTTCTGGAATCTACATTCTAAACGCGTATATAATAGCGGAATCTCGACGCATTGGCGAGGTTTCGACAAAACACAGACAATTGACGTTTTTTTTAAACAATACCTAAACATGTATACAGAGGTAGAGGCCAAAAAAAAAACGTTGTATAGCGTTAACAAAATAAATAATTTAATTACTAAAATAATATTTTATAAATTACACTACATTGAACTTCAATATGTGTTGCTTTATTTGATTACTATTGGATTAGTTGAATAAACTTCTAGGCATAGTAAAACTCTTTAATTTTCTTTATATTAATGGATATATTTATTTTCACTTTTTAGCAAAAAATAAAATTTGGTTTACAATTAAATAAATTTTTTTTTATTTCATTTTATTCTTTTCTACGATCAAACAAAAGGAGAGATGTCGATAAGGCAAGAGAAATTGTCCTCATTAAACACAAGGAAGTTGTTTATACAAACAACTTTAAATTTATTAACAGTTACTTTGAAATTATTCCCAACGTTGATGGTTTTCATTCGCCTTCGTATGTACAATTGTACCTAAAGCGCAAAGAGTTTTATTTTTATTATGTATAATTACTGCGTAATCTAAAACTTTAGGTATTCTGTAGCTGTTTTCCATTGGGCCATGCAGTGTACGCCGGAGTACATAGTTGTATCTACGCTGAACTACGCTAGCTGGGAAGTAGGTGTAGTTCGCCAGCGTAGTTACGCCGACTTTTTCCGCTAGGGGTTTTGTATTTCATAAATGTCAAAAGTGGTAAATAAAAATCAGCTGCTAGTCGTTTCTCTTCAACCTGGACTAAGTCTTTCGCGTTCTGATAAAAAAAAGTGTGTTTTAATTTTATTGTACCATCGACTGCACAGGAACAACCTAATATTGGGGAAAGCGGGCATTCAACGACCTCTGGGGATGCGAATATTGATGTGGCAGGAGGAGCGTTTGATTCTTCGGTATCCTCTGGTGGACAGTCGCCAATGTTAAGAGCGGAGGGAACGAATGAGAGGGACGCTGATCATAGTTTACGAACTGTCGGTGCTGGCTGTCATGGCCCCACACCTCGCGCATCAGCAGATGGTTTTGCCTCACTGACGTCACTACATAGCATTCGAGACATTATCGAAATTTTGCCCGAGTTTGATCCTCTTAGAGAGTCTTCGTTGAATTCGATGCAATTTGTCAATCGAATTAATCATCTGATCGGGGCTTATTCATAAGTGGAACGAGGGGGCGATTCTTATCGCCGTACAAACAAAGCTAAAGGGTCCACCTAAGTTGTGGATAGACAGCGTACCGATGATATTCAGCGACTAGAATATTTTCGTGGGAGAGTTTTTGCGTGCTTTTCCCTGTGTGAGCACCGATGTCGAAATGATGAGCGCCACACGTCGATTGGACGAAACTGTCGAGCAGTACTTTTATAGAATGTGTGCTGGCGGCGCTCGATGGGGATTATCGGACGCTTCGATAGTTAAATATTTTCGAAGGGGTGTTGGGCATATTGGCCTTCAGCATGCGTTTGCTGTTGGAAACTTCTTAACGACAAACGAACTTTTAATTTCAATTAAACGATTCTTTGAGAACACCGATACTTCAATCACGTCGGGTTCAACGGCTGTAAGAGTTAAAACCGAACCCGTATGTTACAATTATTTTGAGCCGGGACATTTGTCACTTCGGCGTAGAGTTCAGTATGCGAAATGTTTGAAATCAGTCATAATGAAAAAGATTGCGCCGTAAATAGAAACTCTCTTGTTCCAGCGGGTGAACGAAACGTTCGACAGATTGAATCAATGTCCAATCTCAGGGATATCATAGAAAACTATTTTTGTAAATAACAATAAAACATCTGCGTTAATTGATAGTGGGAGTGAGTGCTCACTCGTGAAGCGTTCTTTTCTGTCACATTTAAAAACACCTGGAACACCAACGGAAAAATCATTGAAGGGGTTTTGTGGATCGATTACGTTGGCAACGACAAGAATTGGGTGCGTTTGGTGCGTTTTAGAAATAAATAAGCAGAAGCTACCGGTTGAGTTGTTTGTGGTCGATGATCACCTGATACCTGAAAATGTTTTGATTGGCGTCGATATATTGGGCAAAAGGACCGTGCGCTTGGTGATTGAGTCGGGGCAATGCCATCTTGAGGGTGTTGGATGAGAAAACGTGAGCGTGGGTTCAAACTTGCTTCCGGAGGAGAAAGACGAATTACATGCCACCATAAAGGAGTTTCCTGAATGCTTTGCTGAAAATGTAATCCCATCCAAAACATAAAATGTAAAAAAAATGCCAAGTCTCGCAACGCAGTTCTTCTGCCGTAAAAAGTGTTGAGATCTTATCCAAGTCAGTTATATTAGTTAATGTCTATGGAAGCACCCATTCAACAACTTTTATAGTGACCGTATCAATATTAGACATCTTTATTTCTTTAATAATTATTATAATGACTTGGCAATTGCACGGCCAGTATTTTAATTAGTAGTAGTAGCAGCTTAAACGTATGAAGGTTTATTTCAGAGTGAGCTTACTTGCTAAAGTACAATATGACAATGTCTTGTGTATAAACTCTACATTCTACAATTGGCGTTGCCAGTATATAACTCTAACATACACCCTCCTCAACTACAATAAATTTTGCTTCTCTTACTGATATTAGTTTTAAACAATATTCAAATTTAGGTGAATTTAAAGATTTCGTAAATATATCTGCTGGCATAGAATCAGTTTTCAAATATTCTAAAGAGACTTTCTTATCTACAATTGCATCTTTTATAAAATGATGCCTCATATCTATATGTTTAATTCGGCTGTTTACTGTTGGGTTCTTCGCTATGGATTGAGCACTTCTGTTGTCGTTGTACAGGTTGACTGGTCTATCTGGTCGGAGTCCCAACTCGTGTAAAATGTTTTTCAAGTGGATTGCTTCTTTTGATGCCTCCATTAACGCCATGTATTCGGCTTCTGCGCTAGACAGATCGACCGTACGTTGTTTCTTCGCTTCCCAGGAAATAGGACCGTCCGACAATTTGAACCCGTAGCCCGAGTAAGATCTTATATCGTCTATGTTGGATCCCCAGTCTGCATCCGCATACCCGCTAAGGTCATCATTCGATTTCCTAAATATTAAGCCATAATCAATCGTATGTTTTAGATACCGTAATACTCTCTTAGCTGCCATCCAGTGAGCATTTGAAAAATTACTATTAAATTGACTCAAGACATTTACCGTATACATAATATCAGGTCTCGTAGTGATGGCTAAGTACAGCAGTGATCCAACCAAGTTCTGATAGGGAATGTTCTTTAACTTACATTTTTCTTCAGTTTTTGGTGACATCGATTTTGATAATTTTACATTTACGTCCATGGGGGTTTTTACCGAGTTACAGTCTTTCATAGAGAATTTCTCCAATATTTTGTTTATAAACTCGCTTTGTTTCATTATGATGCTTCTATCATATAATTTTTTAAATTAAATTCCGAGAAAATACTTTAATTCTCCTAAGTCTTTCACTTCAAATTCTCTGGATAACTGTCGTTTAAACCATTTCATTCTTTCTTCGTTACTGGATGCGATAATTATATCATCCACGTATATGCCGATTATTAAGAAACAGTTATCGTTTCTATACGTATATATGCAAGGTTCGGTCTTCATGTTAACACATCCGATTCTCTTTAAATACTCATCCAGTCTAAAATACCAGATCCGACCGCTTTGTTTAAGTCCATATATAGCCTTCTTTAATTTGCATACCTTATTTTCGAGATTGATTCCACGATACATTTCACTTAAGTGTTCTGGAACCTTCATATAGATGCTATGTTCAAGTTTCACCATTTAGATAGGCGGTTGTTATGTCCAATTGATGAAGTAGCATGTTGTATTTTGCTGCGATCGCTACTTCGTTCGCGTACTTTCACGTCCTTGGGTTTTTCGACAATATCCCACGTTTGATTTTTCTCATGTGCTGATAATTGCTCTATGATTGCTTTCTTCCATTTCGGCCAATCTGGGTCATTAACTATATCTTGATTATCATAAGGATTACTTTTGTCGTAGTTTGTCGCGTATGCAGCGGAGTCTTCTGATTCATCTGAGAACCCAAAAAAATCCGGTTCTTGTGTTTCATTTGGGGTGTGAAATTCGTTTTCGTCTTTGCTTCGGCTTCCGTTTTGATTTTTGTCTTCATTTTCGTTTCCTTTTTCTTCTTCTCTTGTGTTTCCCTCTGTCTGTTTTTCTTCATTCTCTTTCCCTTCTTCTTCTCCGCTTGTGTTTCCTTCTGTCTGTTTTTCTTCATTCTCGTTTGCTTCACTGTTTTGCTTTGTCCTCGGTGGTAATTTTCTTGGTCGTCCAGGCTTTCCTGTTCTCTCGATTCTGGGCCTTTCTCTTGACTTTATTATCTCCAAAAAAGCTTTTTTATCATTTTTCTCGTTTGTGGCTTCAACATTTTCTTCCTGTTCTTCTACTATTTCCATTTTTCCTTCTTCTAGAGGTTGTATTTGTGCAACAGTATCATTTTCATCCTCTTCAGATTTTATTCCTTCGTCCACAAAGACTACATCTCTGCTCTTTACTATCTTGTTTGTCTGCTTGCTCCATAGTCTATATGCTTTTGCTTGTTCACTATGGCCTACTAGGTAGTAAGGACTTGATTTTACATCTAGTTTCTTTCTATTTATATCCTTTTGCAAAACGAAACCTTGTGTACCAAATATTCTGAAATGTGTTACTTGAGGATCTCTTTTCCTCCATAATTTGTAAGGCGTTTCATTATTTATACTGCTAGACGGTGTACGATTTCTGAAGTAGTTCGCTGTCGCTACTGCTTCAGCCCAAAGACTAATTGGAAGTTTTGACTGTATCATCAAGCATCTTGCCATCTTAATAAGTGTTCTATTTTTACGTTCTGCGATTCCATTCTGTTGCGGGGTATATGGTGCGGTCAGCTGATGATGAATGCCTGAAACCTTAAGAAACTCTGCGAAGTTTTTATTTACAAATTCTTTTTCGTTATCTGTCCTTAAACTCTTTATTTTGGTTTCTTTATAGTTCTCTACTTTTGCTTTGTATTCTTTAAACTTTTCAAATGCCTCGTCCTTGGTTTTAAGAAAGTACATATCAGTCCATCTAGTAAAGTCGTCTGTGAACGTAATGAAATAACGTGCACCTCCACTTGATGTTACCTGTATAGGTCCACAACCGTCACAATGTACTAGATCTAAAGCTTTTCCTCGTCTGTTCTGCGACGCGTTTTGGAAAGGCTTCACGGGTTGTTTTGCTTGTATACAAATTTTACATGTTGATTTAAAATCGCTTGGAATATTTTTTATGTTAATACCGATTGCTTTTTCATTTACGATAATATCTCTTAAGGTTCTATAATTAATATGCCCATACCTTTGATGCCACAGTTTAATATTATCCTCACTGTATGTATAATTTGCCTCTTCGGATCTGCCTTTAAATTTTAGCTCGTACAAGTTGTTGCACTTTTTTGCTTTTAAGATGACATTATTCCTGGAATTCCTTACTATAGCTTCATCGCCTAAAAACTTGACTTCATTATTATATTCCGTAATCTTGCCAATTGATAACAGGTTTGCTCGCAATGTGGGAACATATAGTACATCCTTAAGATTTATTTTATTACCTTTAGAGAAGAATAAGCTTACATCTCCCTTTCCAATTATTGTGGCTGTTTCCTCATTGGCCAAATGAATATCCGCATTCATTTCAATGAAATTGGTGAACATCGAACGGTCGTTCGTCATGTGTGATGTTGCTCCACTGTCTAATATCCATATAGGTGACGTTGCCCTCATTGTTGTATTTAACGTTGACTCTTGCACTAAAGATGTCTTCTCTCGAAATTTGTGGCACTCCGCTGCAATATGGCCGTACTTCCTGCACTTGAAACACATAATCTTTCCTCTGACTTGTGTGTGTGTTTCTCTTTTTGCTGATTTATTGGAACCGTTGCTTTTCTCCGTTGGTTTATATCTTCCCTCTCTCTTAATCTGATAGGTCATCAGGGCTTTCGACGATGATGATGGCGGCGGTTGCTACCCACGTGAGCGAAATTCCTCGATAATTTTAATTTTCAGCGCCGACGGTTTGGGAAGATCATCACGAGATTCTATGGCCACTCTGAAATTCTCTGGAAGAGTATAAAGCAACAAAATTGATAATAGATCATCATCGATCTTTACTTCTATTGAATTTAACTTGTTAACTGTATCGAAAAAGTTAGATACATGTTTTTCGATATCATCCTCCTTAGACGCCCTGGCTAGGATTAGCCTCTTGAGTAAAGCTGCCTTGCGAGTCGGTATTCTTGCATCATAGGTGTCCTGCAGCTTTTTCCACACGTCCTGCGAAGTTTCGCACTCCTTGATGTCCTTCAATAGCGGTGGGCTGATGGCTAAAATAAGATCGGCTTTAGCCTTCCGATCTGTCTTTTTCCACTCCTCGAGTTTAGCCGCATCGTCGGGTTTTTCATTTTCACCGTTCACGAACTCCCAGTAATCGTTCTTTATCAATAAACTTTGGATTTGTACTTTCCACGTGTCGTAATTTTGTGGGGTTAACTGTTCAACTCTAATTAAGTTTTGGCAGGCCATTTTCATTAGTCCGTTCACTGCACTGCATTTATTTTTGTCCTCGGCGAACTATCGCTTACAAAAAGAAATCCTGCCTTCACCGATCACACAGATCTCAAAAACATCCCACTTTATTATTATTTTTTTTTCTTTCACTTTTCTATTTAACTGGGCTCGCCTGGGCGCATCTGGGCCCATAACCTCTTGAAAGAGCAGCTTAAACGTATGAAGGTTTATTTCAGAGTGAGCTTACTTGCTAAAGTACAATATGACATATGTCTTGTGTATAAACTCTACATTCTACAATTGGCGTTGCCAGCATATAACACTAACATTCTTTTATAATTATGGTGCCGTGCAATTGCCAAGTCATTATAATTATTAAAAAAATAAATATGTCTAATATTGATACGGTCACTATAAATGTTGATAGGTAATTGATTAGATAACAATTTATAACAAAGTTGTTGAATAGGTGCTTCCATAGACACTAACTAATATAACTGACTTGGTTTTACATAAGATCTCACAACTTTTTACGGCAGCAGAACTGCGTTGCGAGACTTGGCATTATTTTACATTTCATGTTTTTGATGGGATCTCATTTCTTTTGGTAGGTTATCCTCCTTTTTTTTAGAGGGTAATATATCTTGTCCTTCAGCTACTGATTTTCTTAAAGCCCACTTCCTGTCCATATTGATTTTTCTCAGATGCTTTGATGTATTTTTCATTTACTATAATGAAATTTCGGGATTTTTCTTTTTTTCCTTCCTCTATGGGCTTAACGTTAACTAAAATTCAAAATTTGAACAAACTAATCGACTTGGCGGGGCACTACCGTGCCCCCAAACGACTCATAGCCTACTACATTCATCCTTTCAAAATTCAATCGCGGCCAGTGGCAAGCATGAGTACAAGCGCATGCGTTATTTTTTGAATGAACGTTGTTCATGCATCCTGATTATTTGAATTGGGCGCCAAATGCGGGCCTTTGCGTTTGTATCGCTCGTGTTGAAAAAGGGAACTTTTGTTATCTGTCACAGTTTTTTTAGTAGTAAGTCAAGAAGCCATGTAAAAAGATACAGTACAAAAGAAGGAAGCCATTGTTAAGCAAAATAAATTCAATTAAAAACATGGTCCAGGTCGAGCGGATTTCGAGCGAGCATCCTCATAGATGCAGAAAGAACAGCAGGGACAACATCAAAGCGGCAAATTATCCGTAGTCAAAAAAGCCAACAAAATCAGAGTGCAGAGACTCATCGGTCAGTCCGGCCAGTAGCGGATTCAACAATTTCAACAGCAAACAACAATTTTGGAGCAGCAAAAATGCATAGGTTGTGTACTTGTAAAAACGAACCCCAGAAACAGCAAAGTACCGCCGCAGCGGAGTTCATTCCGAGGCAAAATATCAGGAGCAGCAGTTTTCCGGCGCAGGGCGTAGCCTAAATTTGAGGTTAGGTTAACATCGAGGGACGCCGGCGTGCACGGAGGATTTCAACGAAGACCGGAGTTTGGGTTTGATGTCGATGGTTGTATGGTTTGGGTAACCAGATTTTCCTTAAAACCTTTCCTATTTACATTGCATAAGCATATCTGAAAGATTAAAAAAGAAAGATTCAAAATTAATATCCCGTGAGATCACCACAGTGATTGCTGTTGGGGCTCCGCGGATTTGACATCACAGTAGTTAAATAGAAGTTCGCATTTGGTTTTTTTTTGTCAAGCGTGCAGGCAGGTTTAGAAGTAAAACGGAATCGAATAATAGCAAACGCAAGCGTGGGTCGGCCAAGGCTAGACTCACGTCCTTCCGAAATTTTATTTTGAGTACTTGGGAAAGACAAGCAGCGGGCGAACAATTAACCAAATTAGAGATCACACAAATAGAGCAGCGCTTCAATAAAATTGGCGAAGTTTTTTTGAGTTACGATCAATATCAGACCGTGTGATGTGCACGGGTTTTACTTCTATATTCGTTGCTATAGCACTGACCAAATAACATGTGGAACACGCAGTGAATTGAAGCCCAAGCTTTAGCATGTCACTGATCGGGTAATACTTTCGTCAAGTGACAGCCACATGGCCGATCACGGAAGTATGAGAGGGCGCCGCCATGACATCATTTTGGTGCCAGATATACGAACAGACGGACGTGTCTCCCGGAGCAGCAAAAACAAAAAAAAATTAGTGCGTGGAAGTGCAGTTGTGCCTTGTATGGATTTGGTTTTCCCCGTGAGATCCTGCTACTACTATTCTTTTGGTAAGAGCTCGCCTAAGTCAGATCCCCAACTTATATTTGGAATTATTGTAGGGCCCCATCGGGTGTTTTTATGCACACCGCCTGCTGCCTACGTCGCAGCCAGAGGGCCCCATCATTTTTTTTTTGGCTCGCCGCCTCATCAAATATTCGAAGGCCCAGCTAATTGCATCTCGCGAGTCATTCCTCGCGCATCAGCGTTTATTTTTCTGGGTGAATCCACTACGCAGGAGCCCCAGTGGAGTTTTTCCCCCCTGCCACGCCGCTGCAAAGAAGAAAAAAAAGGGAACCCCGTCAGTACGAAGAGCTGCCCCGTCCTCGCACCAGGCAACCAACCCTCGTGACCGTCGCAATCACCGTACCAGAAGCTATCAGTGTCGTCACATCCAGGAGGCCGTGCCAGAATTGTGTCCCCTTTTTCGCCGGAGCGCCCACCGGATTCATCACTGCAGAATTACTATAAGCTTTCCCTTCTTTTTTTCTTTCCAATTAGTTTGTTTGTGAGCCGCGACCCGCGACGTTACTATATCACCATTAGTTCCGTACCCCTTCAGGGACGTTAAAAATTTCCTTGATTTACTTTTAATACTAGTAGTAGTTGCGATTGTTTTTTTCACCATACGCGTTTCACCCCCCGAGTAAAGTAAATCCCCGCATAATTTGGGAAGTCCCTCCCTCATAAATCTCGCGCTTGTTATTTCCATATTGGTGATGCTAAAGTACACTCCTAAATCGGTGTTCGGCTGCTCCTTCGGAGATAACAATTATATTTTCATTCGGATCCGTTTAGCTAAAGATAGGGATTTTCCTATTCCCTCCCTATTAAAAATTTTTTCAGCCTCGCAGGAAATTCTGGCGATCGATCGACAGCAGTTCCAGCAAAACAGGTACGTAGTTATCTACCTTGTTCTTCTTATTATATTCGCATAGTACATAACATTTTCGGCTGAAATAGAGATCAACAGCAAACAAAAACAAAACAAAAAAAAAAAAAGAAAAACAAGAAAAAAAGAAAAGAAAACCTGAAACGTGCATATGACTACCCGTTGGAGAAGTCTCTCACCACTGTATAAGAAATCGGTAAACGAAGTTAATTTCAATCGCCCCAATCACAGTTGCGCTCAGCTGTGCTGATTAAGTTTTCGTTTAACCTTGTGATACCTTCGGGGATTTAATTTATACGGATTTCATCATTCGGGATCCGATCTTTTGGTATTTGATCGATATCGCGCCGTTGAAAAACCCTGATTAGCTGTTCAGTCTCGTAGTTTTTTTTTTGTTATTTTTACTTTCGAGTTCAGTTTCCAGAAATTGTAGCATGACCAATGTTAACACTCCCCACTATTGTTAAGTTTTTTTGAAATAATAATTATGTTGAATTTACGCAATCATTAGTATGATTGGCTGAACGCTGCCTCGCCCCCTCTCTCCCTCCTTCACGTTTGGTAGGGCCGTTCGGACATAAGGGATCCGAATGGCAGGGTGGGTTGACCAGGAGTCAAGACTCTCTCCCTTATGGGGGGAATCATGCATTGACCCCATGTCCTGACTCTTTCTTCCCTTGGGCTTTAGGTGAAGCCCCCCTCATCTCCGTGCCCGTCTTAAACGGACACTGGATGTTTGTGTTCGATTATCGTATGTTCCCGAAATTTCCTTTTTGTTTCAATTTCTGCTTTTCTTTTGGGCGTGTTTTATCACTTTCGATTGGACGTGGCTTAAGCGGTTCAAGAACCCCCCCCATGCCGACTAGCTATGCAAGCGCACTTCATCTAGACACGCCGCCCGAACCATCTTCTAGCCCGTCCTCGTGAAGGCTCCCACAAAAATAAAATTTTTTTTGATTTATGTCGTCAGTGCTGCGTACCCCGGCGAACTTCGTTCGGGATACTAATTTTCTTTCGGTTGTCGGGACCATACCATCTGTCCGCCCTGTCGGTATCCGCAATGGTATCGACAGGAGACCCTCTCAGCCTCACGAGTAGTGTAAACGGGTTCTGTCGTCTTCCAGCAAACCCTCACCCCGTAAGGAGGTCCATTCCACACTCGGGGAGCCAGAAGCTCTCATGGTGGAGCAGGACTGGGAAATAACTATTTGTGCATTTTTTCATAAATCACAGAGGTTTGACTCGGTGTAAGGCCAGAGTTATGTTTGGAGGCGACTGAGCTGTGTTTTTACATTACAACCGAAATAGAGTTGCTCGTACAAGATGAGCAAATAGATGAGATTTACGCGGAACGAAGTGAATTTGAGCAACCATATTACGAAAGTACTGCGAGACCTAAGTGCATTCTGGATCGAGTTCATGAAGATAAGGAATAGTTTTGAAAAAATAAACTTTATTTTAATTTATAAGAACATTTGTTGCAAATTCAAAGTCATTTGACCTGATTGTTCTTTTATAACGTTTGGCAAACATTTCAGATATTTGGGACCATCCTGCGGTCCGTCTAATTGTATCTAGTTAGATCTACGCCAAGGGCCTCAGCTTTTGAACTAGCTGAATGTCGAGTAGAATGCCCGGAAAAAAAGGTAGTGTTAATACCGCAGAGATACAAACATTCTTTTATCCATCTACTAATAGTTCCAGAACAAACTTGTTTTCTAGGAGAATTTAGACTTATAAATAAACCATCAATATTGAATATAATATCCTTTGTTTTGTTTATATAATTTAAGATAACTGTCTCTCATTAAGAAATGGTAATTGTAATAAAGGCTGATTTTTTCCCGAAGAGGAAGTTTTAATGAGATCTTAATTTCTATTCCTTGAGAAACTTGAGTTATGTTTGATAATTTGATTAATGACAAGGTCTGAGCGCGTTGCGCAGTACTTAAAGCTAATAACATAACTGTTTTATAAGTCAAATTTTTTACATCCGTACAATCTATAACTTCTAAGTGATCTAATATTATAGACGTGTCCCATGTAAATCCATATTTGGGTTTTGAAGGGCGTAACTTAAAAACTCTTTTCATAAATCTTGAAATGTGACCATGTTCACCTATTTTATCAGATGAGATCAGAGACATAGCACTTCTTATTGAATTTAGGGTTCCGTAACTCGCGCCCATATTAAATCTATCAGACAAAAATTTGAGAACGTTATTACTACTTGTTTGACTAAAATCTAATTTGTTACGACTACAAAAATCTATCCATTGTTTTATAGCTGTGCTATATTGTTTCATTGTACTTTTGGCGAGAGAAGCAGGCATAATGTCCACGGCCTCAGGGGGTATATTTCTTTTCAAAAAGGTTTCCCTGATACTTTCGCAGCAATCAATCGCGCTCTCGGATGATTCTGTGAACTATATAGAGAGATTAATAAACTATCACTTGGTTCAAATATTATAATATTTCCTACGATAAGTTTTTGAAAAAGCGAAAACCAGGGTTGATTGCTCCAAAAAGGTACTACTATAATGCCTGTGGCTTTGTCTCTTTTGATTTTTGTTAGTACTTTTAAAACCAAGCCGAATGGTGGAAAAGCGTAAAAATAAAATTCTGACCATTTTATGGTAAAAGCATCGATGATGAATGAGTCCTTTTGTGGTTTCCATGAAGCGAAACGATCACATTTTTTATTCAAATCCGATGCAAATAAGTAAACCTAGCAAAAGATAAAAGGACAAAAGCATATGAAATTATTAACAATGAAGCCATTACGTCCTCCAAGGATAAGGTGGATTTGGTGTTAAAAGCCCTCCAAATTCCTTACAAAGTTGAAGAGGTTGCTGCACTGCGGGGGTCTCTTTGTCTTATCGAACTGTACTGCGATCTAGATGTAGTCGTTGCGGGTATACGATGGATTCTGTTTACGACGAGATGATTGGATATCTACAGGATATGCTGCGCTAAATGATTATAAACTTTAATACTTGTATAATTTTGAATGATGTATATTTTGCATTGACTAATTAAAATTATAAATTTCTTTTTGCTTCAACGACTCTTTTATTTTGAATATTTCATTTCACTTCTAACTAATTTTGAGTTGGCGCCAAAGGAAAAATTGTTTGTTTGACGCCGACTCAAAATTAGTTATTTAGATTTGTTTAGCAGCTCAGTTTTAAGATTAACAAAAAATTAAAAGTAAAAAAACATTTTTAAAAACAAGCTTTTTGAAAGCGCCTTTTTCGTTGCGTTGACGTTTCATTTTATGTTTTATTTTTTTTAATCATGTTCCCATCGAGACCGGAAGAAATGTTGCTATGATCAAACTCAAAATTTTTTAGTACTGAGTTGTGGCTGTGGCCATCTTCCGACTCCATCATCAGATCAACTCGATGGTACCAAAATATTGTATTCTGACCGACTTTACATACGTGTTCGAAATTTCAACTCAATCGGATACCGGGAAGTGGGTCAAATTTAACTTGCAAATTTCGGTGCGGACAACTTATTTACTTACATACGAAGATTGCAAATTAAATAAAAGCTTGTAAAAAGAGGGGGTTTTTCCTGGACAGTTTCCACGCTGAACAGGTTTTCCTCCTGGGGTCACTAACTTATTACGTTGACCCCAAAAAACGTACTTGTTTTATTCATTTACCTTGACTTCTGGAATCTACATTCTAAACGCGTATATAATAGCGGAATCTCGACGCATTGGCGAGGTTTCGACAAAACACAGACAATTGACGTTTTTTTTAAACAATACCTAAACATGTATACAGAGGTAGAGGCCAAAAAAAAAACGTTGTATAGCGTTAACAAAATAAATAATTTAATTACTAAAATAATATTTTATAAATTACACTACATTGAACTTCAATATGTGTTGCTTTATTTGATTACTATTGGATTAGTTGAATAAACTTCTAGGCATAGTAAAACTCTTTAATTTTCTTTATATTAATGGATATATTTATTTTCACTTTTTAGCAAAAAATAAAATTTGGTTTACAATTAAATAAATTTTTTTTTATTTCATTTTATTCTTTTCTACGATCAAACAAAAGGAGAGATGTCGATAAGGCAAGAGAAATTGTCCTCATTAAACACAAGGAAGTTGTTTATACAAACAACTTTAAATTTATTAACAGTTACTTTGAAATTATTCCCAACGTTGATGGTTTTCATTCGCCTTCGTATGTACAATTGTACCTAAAGCGCAAAGAGTTTTATTTTTATTATGTATAATTACTGCGTAATCTAAAACTTTAGGTATTCTGTAGCTGTTTTCCATTGGGCCATGCAGTGTACGCCGGAGTACATAGTTGTATCTACGCTGAACTACGCTAGCTGGGAAGTAGGTGTAGTTCGCCAGCGTAGTTACGCCGACTTTTTCCGCTAGGGGTTTTGTATTTCATAAATGTCAAAAGTGGTAAATAAAAATCAGCTGCTAGTCGTTTCTCTTCAACCTGGACTAAGTCTTTCGCGTTCTGATAAAAAAAAGTGTGTTTTAATTTTATTGTACCATCGACTGCACAGGAACAACCTAATATTGGGGAAAGCGGGCATTCAACGACCTCTGGGGATGCGAATATTGATGTGGCAGGAGGAGCGTTTGATTCTTCGGTATCCTCTGGTGGACAGTCGCCAATGTTAAGAGCGGAGGGAACGAATGAGAGGGACGCTGATCATAGTTTACGAACTGTCGGTGCTGGCTGTCATGGCCCCACACCTCGCGCATCAGCAGATGGTTTTGCCTCACTGACGTCACTACATATCATTCGAGACATTATCGAAATTTTGCCCGAGTTTGACCCTCTTAGAGAGTCTTCATTGAATTCGATGCAATTTGTCAATCGAATTAATCAGCTGATCGGGGCTTATTCATAAGTGGAACGAGGGGGCGATTCTTATCGCCGTACAAACAAAGCTAAAGGGTCCACCTAAGTTGTGGATAGACAGCGTACCGATGATATTCAGCGACTAGAATATTTTCGTGGGAGAGTTTTTACGTGCTTTTCCCTGTGTGAGCACCGATGTCGAAATGATGAGCGCCACACGTCGATTGGACGAAACTGTCGAGCAGTACTTTTATGGAATGTGTGCTGGCGGCGCTCGATGGGGATTATCGGACGCTTCGATAGTTAAATATTTTCGAAGGGGTGTTGGGCATATTGGCCTTCAGCATGCGTTTGCTGTTGGAAACTTCTTAACGACAAACGAACTTTTAATTTCAATTAAACGATTCTTTGAGAACACCGATACTTCAATCACGTCGGGTTCAACGGCTGTAAGAGTTAAAACCGAACCCGTATGTTACAATTATTTTGAGCCGGGACATTTGTCACTTCGGTGCCCGAAGCCGCAGCGTAGAGTTCAGTATGCGAAATGTTTGAAATCGGTCATAATGAAAAAGATTGCGCCGTAAATAGAAACTCTCTTGTTCCAGCGGGTGAACGAAACGTTCGACAGATTGAATCAATGTCCAATCTCAGGGATATCATAGAAAACTATTTCTGTAAATAACAATAAAACATCTGCGTTAATTGATAGTGGGAGTGAGTGCTCACTCGTGAAGCGTTCTTTTCTGTCACATTTAAAAACACCTGGAACACCAACGGGAAAATCATTGAAGGGGTTTTGTGGATCGATTACGTTGGCAACGACAAGAATTGGGTGCGTTTGGTACGTTTTAGAAATAAATAAGCAGAAGCTACCGGTTGAGTTGTTTGTGGTCGATGATCACCTGATACCTGAAAATGTTTTGATTGGCGTCGATATATTGGGCAAAAGGACCGTGCGCTTGGTGATTGAGTCGGGGCAATGCCATCTTGAGGGTGTTGGAAGAGAAAACGTGAGCGTGGGTTCAAACTTGCTTCCGGAGGAGAAAAACGAAATACATGCCACCATAAAGGAGTTTCCTGAATGCTTTGCTGAAAATTTAATCAAATCCAAAACATAAAATGTAAAAAAAAATGCCAAGTCTCGCAACGCAGTTCTTCTGCCGTAAAAAGTGTTGAGATCTTATGTAAAACCAAGTCAGTTATATTAGTTAATATCTATGGAAGCACCCATTCAACAACTTTTATAGTGACCGTATCAATATTAGACATCTTTATTTCTTTAATAATTATAATGACTTGGCAATTGCACGGCCAGTATTTTAATTAGTAGATTATTCTTTGAAAGAGCAGCTTAAACGTATGAAGGTTTATTTCAGAGTGAGCTTACTTGCTGAAGTACAATATGACAATGTCTTGTGTATAAACTCTACATTCTACAATTGGCGTTGCCAGCATATAACTCTAACATACACCCTCCTCAACGACAATTCATTTTGCTTCTCTTACTGATATTAGTTTTAAACAATATTCAAATTTAGGTGAATTTAAAGATTTCGTAAATATATCTGCTGGCATAGAATCAGTTTTCAAATATTCTAAAGAGACTTTCTTATCTACAATTGAATCTTTTATAAAATGATGCCTCATATCTATATGTTTAGTTCGGCTGTTTATTGTTGGGTTCTTCGCTATGGATTGAGCACTTCTGTTGTCGTTGTACAGGTTGACTGGTCTATCTGGTCGGAGTCCCAACTCGTGTAAAATGTTTTTCAAGTGGATTGCTTCTTTTGATGCCTCCGTTAACGCCATGTATTCGGCTTCTGCGCTAGACAGAGCGACCGTACGTTGTTTCTTCGCTTCCCAGGAAATAGGACCGTCCGACAATTTGAACCCGTAGCCCGAGTAAGATCTTATATCGTCTATGTTGGATCCCCAGTCTGCATCCGCATACCCGCTAAGGTCATCATTCGATTTCCTAAATATTAAGCCATAATCAATCGTATGTTTTAGATACCGTAATACTCTCTTAGCTGCCATCCAGTGAGCATTTGAAAAATTACTATTAAATTGACTCAAGACATTTACCGTATACATAATATCAGGTCTCGTAGTGATGGCTAAGTACAGCAGTGATCCAACCAAGTTCTGATAGGGAATGTTCTTTAACTTACATTTTTCTTCAGTTTCTGGTGACATCGATTTTGATAATTTTACATTTACGTCCATGGGGGTTTTTACCGGGTTACAGTCTTTCATAGAGAATTTCTCCAATATTTTGTTTATAAACTCGCTTTGTTTCATTATGATGCTTCTATCATATAATTTTTTAAATTCAATTCCGAGAAAATACTTTAATTCTCCTAAGTCTTTCACTTCAAATTCTCTGGATAACTGTCGTTTAAACCATTTCATTCCTTCTTCGTTACTGGATGCGAAAATTATATCATCCACGTATATGCCGATTATTAAGAAACAGTTATCGTTTCTATACGTATATATGCAAGGTTCGGTCTTCATGTTAACACATCCGATTCTCTTTAAATACTCATCCAGTCTAAAATACCAGATCCGACCGCTTTGTTTAAGTCCATATATAGCCTTCTTTAATTTGCATACCTTATTTTCGAGATTGATTCCACGATACATTTCACTTAAGTGTTCTGGAACCTTCGTATAGATGCTATGTTCAAGTTTCACCATTTAGATAGGCGGTTGTTATGTCCAATTGATGAAGTAGCATGTTGTATTTTGCTGCGATCGCTACTTCGTTCGCGTATTTTCACGTCCTTGGGTTTTTCGACAATATCCCACGTTTGATTTTTCTCATGTGCTGATAATTCCTCTATGATTGCTTTCTTCCATTTCGGCCAATCTGGGTCATTAACTATATCTTGATTATCATAAGGATTACTTTTGTCGTAGTTTGTCACGTATGCAGCGGAGTCTTCTGATTCATCTGAGAACCCAAAAAAAGCCGGTTCTTGTGTTTCACTTGGGGTGTGAAATTCGTTTTCGTCTTTGCTTCGGCTTCCGTTTTGATTTTTGTCTTCATTTTCGTTTCCTTTTTCTTCTTCTCTTGTGTTTCCTTCTGTCTGTTTTTCTTCATTCTCGTTTGCTTCACTGTTTTGCTTTGTCCTCGGTGGTAATTTTCTTGGTCGTCCAGGCTTTCCTGTTCTCTCGATTCTGGGCCTTCCTCTTGACTTTATTATCTCCAAAAAAGCTTTTTTATCATTTTTCTCGTTTGTGGCTTCAACATTTTCTTCCTGTTCTTCTACTATTTCCATTTTTCCTTCTTCTAGAGGTTGTATTTGTGCATCAGTATCATTTTCATCCTCTTCAGATTTTATTCCTTTGTCCACAAAGACTACATCTCTGCTCTTTACTATCTTGTTTGTCTGCTTGCTCCATAGTCTATATGCTTTTGCTTGCTCACTATGGCCTACTAGGTAGTAAGGACTTGATTTTACATCTAGTTTCTTTCTATTTATATCCTTTTGCAAAACGAAACCTTGTGTACCAAATATTCTGAAATGTGTTACTTGAGGATCTCTTTTCCTCCATAATTTGTAAGGCGTTTTATTATTTATACTGCTAGACGGTGTACGATTTCTGAAGTAGTTCGCTGTCGCTACTGCTTCAGCCCAAAGACTAATTGGAAGTTTTGACTGTATCATCAAGCATCTGGCCATCTCAATAAGTGTTCTATTTTTACGTTCTGCGATTCCATTCTGTTGCGGGGTATATGGTGCGGTCAGCTGATGATGAATGCCTGAAACCTTAAGAAACTCTGCGAAGTTTTTATTTACAAATTCTTTTTCGTTATCTGTCCTTAAACTCTTTATTTTGGTTTCTTTATAGTTCTCTACTTTTGCTTTGTATTCTTTAAACTTTTCAAATGCCTCGGCCTTGGTTTTAAGAAAGTACACATCAGTCCATCTAGTAAAGTCGTCTGTGAACGTAATGAAATAACGTGCACCTCCACTTGATGTTACCTGTATAGGTCCACAACCGTCACAATGTACTAGATCTAAAGCTTTTCCTCGTCTGTTCTGCGACGCGTTTTGGAAAGGCTTCACGGGTTGTTTTGCTTGTATACAAATTTTACATGTTGATTTAAAATCGCTTGGAATATTTTTTATGTTAATACCGATTGCTTTTTCATTTACGATAATATCTCTTAAGGTTCTATAATTAATATGCCCATACCTTTGATGCCACAGTTTAATATTATCCTCACTGTATGTATAATTTGCCTCTTCGGATCTGCCTTTAAATTTTACCTCGTACAAGTTGTTGCACTTTTTTGCTTTTAAGATGACATTATTCCTGGAATTCCTTACTATAGCTTCATCGCCTAAAAACTTGACTTCATTATTATATTCCGTAATCTTGCCAATTGATAACAGGTTTGCTCGCAATGTGGGAACATATAGTACATCCTTAAGATTTATTTTATTACCTTTAGAGAAGAATAAGCTTACATCTCCCTTTCCAATTATTGTGGCTGTTTCCTCATTGGCCAAATGAATATCCGCATTCATTTCAATGAAATTGGTGAACATCGAACGGTCGTTCGTCATGTGTGATGTTGCTCCACTGTCTAATATCCATATAGGTGACGTTGCCCTCATTGTTGTATTTAACGTTGACTCTTGCACTAAAGATGTCTTCTCTCGAAATTTGTGGCACTCCGCTGCAATATGGCCGTACTTCCTGCACTTGAAACACATAATCTTTCCTCTGACTTGTGTGTGTGTTTCTCTTTTTGCTGATTTATTGGAACCGTTGCTTTTCTCCGTTGGTTTATATCTTCCCTCTCTCTTACTCTGATAGGTCATCAGGGCTTTCGACGATGATGATGGCGGCGGTTGCTACCCACGTGAGCGAAATTCCTCGATAATTTTAATTTTCAGCGCCGACGGTTTGGGAAGATCATCACGAGATTCTATGGCCACTCTGAAATTCTCGAAATGCTCTGGAAGAGTATAAAGCAACAAAATTGATAATAGATCATCATCGATCTTTATTTCTATTGAATTTAACTTGTTAACTGTATCGAAAAAGTTAGATACATGTTTTTCGATATCATCCTCCTTAGACGCCCTGGCTAGGATTAGCCTCTTGAGTAAAGCTGCCTTGCGAGTCGGTATTCTTGCATCATAGGTGTCCTGCAGCTTTTTCCACACGTCCTGCGAAGTTTCGCACTCCTTGATGTCCTTCAATAGCGGTGGGCTGATGGCTAAAATAAGATCGGCTTTAGCCTTCCGATCTGTCTTTTTCCACTCCTCGAGTTTAGCCGCATCGTCGGGTTTTTCATTTTCACCATTCACGAACTCCCAGTAATCGTTCTTTATCAATAAACTTTGGATTTGTACTTTCCACGTGTCGTAATTTTGTGGGGTTAACTGTTCAACTCTAATTAAGTTTTGGCAGGCCATTTTCATTAGTCCGTTCACTGCACTGCATTTATTTTTGTCCTCGGCGAACTATCGCTTACAAAAAGAAATCCTGCCTTCACCGATCACACAGATCTCAAAAACATCCCACTTTATTATTATTATTTTTTCTTTCACTTTTCTATTTAACTGGGCTCGCCTGGGCGCATCTGGGCCCATAACCTCTTGAAAGAGCAGCTTAAACGTATGAAGGTTTATTTCAGAGTGAGCTTACTTGCTAAAGTACAATATGACATATGTCTTGTGTATAAACTCTACATTCTACAATTGGCGTTGCCAGCATATAACTCTAACATTCTTTTATAATTATGGTGCCGTGCAATTGCCAAGTCATTATAATTATTAAAAAAATAAATATGTCTAATAATGACACGGTCACTATAAATGTTGATAGGTAATTGATTAGATAACAATTTATAACAAAGTTGTTGAATAGGTGCTTCCATAGACACTAACTAATATAACTGACTTGGTTTTACATAAGATCTCACAACTTTTTACGGCAGAAGAACTGCGTTGCGAGACTTGGCATTTTTTTACATTTCATGTTTTTGATGGGATCTCATTTCTTTTGGTAGGTTTTCCTCCTTTTTTTTAGAGGGTAATATATATTGTCCTTCAGCTACTGATTTTCTTAAAGCCCACTTCCTGTCTCTATTGATTTTTCTCAGATGCTTTGATGTATTTTTCATTTACTATAATGAAATTTCGGGATTTTTCTTTTTTTCCTTCCTCTATGGGCTTAACGTTAACTAAAATTCAAAATTTGAACAAACTAATCGACTTGGCGGGGCACTACCGTGCCCCCAAACGACTCATAGCCTACTACATTCATCCTTTCAAAATTCAATCACGGCCAGTGGCAAGCATGAGTACAAGCGCATGCGTTATTTTTTGAATGAACGTTGTTCATGCATCCTGATTATTTGAATTGGGCGCCAAATGCGGGCCTTTGCGTTTGTAGCGCTCGTGTTGAAAAAGGGAACTTTTGTTATCTGTCACAGTTTTTTTAGTAGTAAGTCAAGAAGCCATGTAAAAAGATACAGTACAAAAGAAGGAAGCCATTGTTAAGCAAAATAAAATCAATTAAAAACATGGTCCAGGTCGACCGGATTTAGAGCGAGCATCCTCATAGATGCAGAAAGAACAGCAGGGACAACATCAAAGCGGCGAATTATCCGTAGTCAAAAAAGCCAACAAAATCAGAGTGCAGAGACTCATCGGTCAGTCCGGCCAGTAGCGGATTCAACAATTTCAACAGCAAACAACAATTTTGCAGCAGCAACAAGGCATAGGTGGTGTACTTGTAAAAACGAACCCCAGAAATAGCAAAGTACCGCCGCAGCGGAGTTCATTCCGAGGCAAAATATCAGGAGCAGCAGTTTTCCGGCGCAGGGCGTAGCCTAAATTTGAGGTTAGGTTAACATCGAGGGACGCCGGCGTGCACGGAGGATTTCAACGAAGACCGGAGTTTGGGTTTGATGTCGATGGTTGTATGGTTTGGGTAACCAGATTTTCCTTAAAACCTTTCCTATTTACATTGCATAAGCATATCTGAAAGATTAAAAAAGAAAGATTTAAAATTAATATCCCGTGAGATCACCACAGTGATTGCTGTTGGGGCTCCGCGGATTTGACATCACAGTAGTTAAATAGAAGTTCGCATTTGGTTTTTTTTGTCAAGCGTGCAGGCAGGTTTAGAAGTTTCAGTTTAGAAGTAAAATGGAATCGAATAATAGCAAACGCAAGCGTGGGTCGGCCAAGGATAGACTCACGTCCTTCCGAAATTTTATTTTGAGTACTTGGGAAAGACAAGCAGCGGGCGAACAATTAACCAAATTAGAGATCACACAAATAGAGCAGCGCTTCAATAAAATTGGCGAAGTTTTTTTGAGTTACGATCAATATCAGACCGAAATAGAGTTGCTCGTACAAGATGAGCAAATTGATGAGATTTACGCGGAACGAAGTGAATTTGAGCAATCATATTACGAAAGTACTGTGAGACCTAAGTGCATTCTGGATCGAGTTCATGAAGATAAGGAATAGTTTTGAAAAAATAAACTTCATTTTAATTTATAAGAACATTTGTTGCAAATTCAAAGCCATTTGACCTGATTGTTCTTTTATAACGTTTGGCAAACATTTCAGATATTTGGGACCATCCTGCGGTCCGTCTAATTGTATCTAGTTAGATCTACGCCAAGGGCCTCAGCTTTTGAACTAGCTGAATGTCGAGTAGAATGCCCGGAAAAAAAGGTAGTGTTAATACCGCAGAGATACAAACATTCTTTTATCCATCTACTAATAGTTCCAGAACAAACTTGTTTTCTAGGAGAATTTAGACTTATAAATAAACCATCAATATTGAATATAATATCCTTTGTTTTGTTTATATAATTTAAGATAACTGTCTCTCATTAAGAAATGGTAATTGTAATAAAGGCTGATTTTTTCCCGAAGAGGAAGTTTTAATGAGATCTTAATTTCTATTCCTTGAGAAACTTGAGTTATGTTTGATAATTTGATTAATGACAAGGTCTGAGCGCGTTGCGCAGTACTTAAAGCTAATAACATAACTGTTTTATAAGTCAAAATTTTTACATCCGTACAATCTATAACTTCTAAGTGATCTAATATTATAGACGTGTCCCATGTAAATCCATATTTGGGTTTTGAAGGGCGTAACTTAAAAACTCTTTTCATATTCTTGAAATGAGACATAGCACTTCTTATTGAATTTAGGGTTCCGTAACTCGCGCCCATATTAAATCTATCAGACAAAAATTTGAGAACGTTATTACTACTTGTTTGACTAAAATCTAATTTGTTACGACTACAAAAATCTATCCATTGTTTTATAGCTGTGCTATATTGTTTCATTGTACTTTTGGCGAGAGAAGCAAGCATAATGTCCACGGCCTCAGGGGGTATATTTCTTTTCAAAAAGGTTTCCCTGATACTTTGCAGCAATCAATCGAGTATATCGTGCTCTCGGATGATTCTGCGAACTATATTGTAGCGAGACGCATGCTGTATTTCATTGTGAACGGTTCTTGGGTTTGCCTGTTGCGTCTCGCATTTCGGAGATAAGACGGCAGAGGAGATGTCTCAATTGCCTTCGGTGTGGGCATTTAGCTTTTACTTCATCCTCAAGAATGCGGGAAGGGCCCAAATCTGTTCAATCTACAGTCTCGGGTTATTCAGGGGGTGTTGTAAATGCATCGCACGTGCTGCCTACCGCGGGACCCATTTAATATTCTAGACCGGATCAAAATTTCCCAATAATGGGTCCCGACTGTTAAAGTCGCTATGTTCCGCATTAGAATTTATTATTTGTTTTATGTGTGTATCGATCATGAAACTACTTAATGGTGTAGTTATTCAATTAACGGAATTCTAGGCTACTGGACTTGTTTTTTTACTTTTCAGTTTTTATTTAAAGTTCATTTTTTACACAGTCGGGTTTTTTGATTTTTTAAATTTACTTTTTTTTCATTTAAAAATTAAATTTAGTAAACGTATTAGCGTCTGACAAATGTACCCTACGAAAATTAAATTATTAATGTAAATTATTGGTTACCAATCTGATGTGAGCTTTAAATAATTTTCTTAATATCTCTAAGATCTTGTTTAACTTTTTAACTAATGTAGAAGAACATTTCAATTCGAAAAATTTAATAGGTATACACCTCCAATAATAATCAAAACTTTTACACTGATGGATTAAAATTTACTTGTTAATTAGCAATTAAGGGTATTTAATTATTTATTAAAATATTTTCAGGTTTACAAACCTAACTTATGGTATTATTTCTTTTCTTGCTATTGTTTTTGGACACTTAAATAACACCTCCTAAAAGCCGAATTTCTCTGGAACAAGATGTTCAGAATACAGTTTCACAAAGTCCTGTGAGTTACATAATACTCAAGGACAAGATAAGTAAAATGCTTAATATTTTTTGCTATATTACACTTTTTATAGTTTCATTTGAGTTTAAAACTAATTTCTTCTTCTTTTTAGAGTACTTTAATGTACGTACCTGAAAGTCAAATACTAATAAATGAAGGTACAGACTCGTTGGACCAACAGCAGCAATTCCAACTCTGTACAAATGGAACGAACGTAAATGCTGAACAAAATAATTGTACATTTATAACACCAGTTGGTCCAATCTATACATCATTATCAAGTTTATCGTCAATCACCGCAGGTGAGGCCCCCACAGACGCTGCCTTTGCCGCCGCAGGACTGGATGGGGCCCCAGGTGAGAGTGTTTATTCATTGAAAAAACAAATAGCTGCGCTGGAGAGCCAACTAAAGAGTTTGATTGGGTGGGGCGGGGGTGCTTCGCAAGTGTAAAAAATGGCGCCCCAAATTCAGATGCCATGGGGTGCCTCGCTCGCGGCTAAGCCGAGTGCGAGCGAGATGGCTGCATTTTTCCCGCCGACAACAGCCACCATCGTGACGTCGTGGGCTCGCTGTTGATCCACCCAGACAATGTCAACGTCGTCATGGATCAGTTGCAGTTTCGTTTTGGCCGTCCCGAGCAGCTGATTCGCAGTCAGTTGAGTCAGATTAGGGAAAACCAGCCGATACCTGAGGGTGCATTGGTACGACTCATACCAATTGCAACAAAAATAAAGAATCTCTCAACATTTCTTCAGTCGCTAAATAGCCAACAGCACCTTGCAAACCCGACATTGTTAGAAGAGCTTATTTCAAAGCTTCCTATGAGCAAGCGTCTGGATTGGGCCCGATATGCTGCTGTGCTTATATTTGGTATACATTTTTGCATCTCCTTAAAAAGTATTGAAGGTTCCTGGTCATGTTTTAGCCTGGAAACAGATCACTCTCAAAACAACAATCAGATCCAAAATGTTTCAAACCTTACTCCCTCTCGGCAAAACCGTCTTAAAAATTGTTTAAGGGAATTCACCTACCTTAGCTCTGAAAAATTGGGAAGAACGACAGTTTTAGAGCACGACATTGATACAGGTGACGTTCTTCCGATAGTTCAACGCGGATATCAAGTCTCACCAACAATTGCCCAAAGGCTTGGCAAAGAGCTGGAACGTATGAAGAAATTAGACATGATTGAACCGTCCGTGAGTCCATGGTGTTCTCCCGTAGTATTAGTCAAAAAATCTAACGGTAAGGATCGATTATGTATCGACAGTCGGAAGCTGAACCAAGTGACGGTAAAATGCGCATACCCGCTGCCCCGAATTTCTGAAATATTAAATAAACTGGGAAAGGCAAAGTATCTGTCATCGATAGACTTAAAGGACGCATTTTGGCAGATACCGTTGAGTGAAAGGAGTAAAGAGAAAACAGCATTTAGTGTGCCGGGTCATGGGTTGTGGCAATTTAAAGTCATGCCGTTCGGATTGTGTAACAGTGCTGCCACGCGTCTAATGGATATGTTGTTTACCCCAAGTGAAGAAAACGTATTCACGTATCTAGATAATTTGATTGTAGTAGCCGAGAGACTTTCAATGGGCATATTAAAGCTTTACATCGGGTTGCTAGAAGGCTACGTGAAGCTAACTTGACCATTAATTGCGAGAAATTCCAAATCTTGAGGTCTTCTCTAAAATATTTAGGATTTATAGTAGATGCCCAGGGATTAAGAACAGACCCCGAGAAGGTCAAAGCCATGCTTGAATTCCCTAGACCTAAAAATTTTACCGAGCTGAAACGATTCATAGGTATGGCGTCATGGTATAGACGTTTCGTGCCGAATTTCGCAGAGATAGCTGCTACATGATCTGACCAAGAACAACGGCAAGGGTAAATCCATTAAATGGAATGACGTTGCCGAGCAAGCTTTCGCTCAGCTCAAGTCTAAATTAGTAGGAGCTCCCCTGCTAGCTAATCCGGATTTCAAGCGACCTTTTTATTTACAATGCGATGCATCCAACTTTGCGATAGGGGCAGTACTCACCCAGAAATCTGATACTGGGGACGATCAGCTCGTGGCTTACATGAGTCGCAAGCTCCGCGGAGCTGAGCTCAACTACACCGTAACGGAAAAGGAATGCTTAAAGCCCTGTTTACACTTTGATTAGTGCGAGTGCAGGTGATTAGTGATTGGTGATTATTGAGAGTGATTATTTCAGACGTGTAGTGCGAGTAGTGTTCAAAAGTGTTTAGTTGTTGCTCTTAGTAAAATCAGTTAATTGTCGGCCGTCGAACAGACAACAACTTTAAAAATGGACGAACAATCGCGTTTGCAATTGCAGGAAGTAATAAAAGAAATATTAAACGCAGTTGTGTCCGAAATCGAAGAACACGTGGAATCGGAACTTGCAAGACCAAAAAGGCTATGGGAACAAAAGTGGATAAGTAGAAGACCCATTCATGGCGCTAGCTACCAACTCATTAAAGAATTGGCTTATGAGGATCCCATGGAATATTACTATGCACTCAGGATGACGGAAGACTCGTTTAATGAATTATTAAACCTTGTCGCACCCGTCATACAGAAATCTGATACATTCATGAGATGTGCTTTGCCGGCAAAAGCAAAATTGCATGCTATTTTATACTTGTTGGCAAACGGAATCAGTTTACGCTGCTTGCAACACCTATTTAGGATACCAAAGTCGATAACCTCTTTAATTATATCCGAAGTATGTGATGCTATTTACAATGTGTGATGTACACGCCTGTTCAGAAAGCCCATGAATGGTCTGTTCAGAAAGTACACGAAGACACAAACAAAAGGGAATGCTAGTGTAACCCAAGCTTTAGGCTCTATCCACAATTTCGAGTTTGACGGTTGGCAAGTATCGCGCCGGAAGACGTGCTGATCTGGAGGCCGCCATCACGGCATTCCAGCAATAGTAGTGAAGCAGTCAAGACGTGAAACTGGCGAGCCGCCAGGAAAGTAAGTTCGACTGGCCGAATAGCAAGCAAATTATAGTTCTTTCTTGAGTGGAGTGTTTCACAAGCCGTTGGGAGGAAACGAAAACCCGCAGCGCGGTGAGTAAAACTCAATCAATAATAAATGAGTGACATTCTAATCTTCGATCGGCAGGTGGTTGCCGATCTTAATTTTTTTGGAGGAATTCTGGTGGAGGCTCTGCTGAACGAGCCCGTCCTCCGTGAAGTTTTTTTTTTTTTTTGAGTCGCCTCTGCCCGAAGGGCAACCTGCGCATATCAGAGTCAACGCTGGCCCAAACTTCCGGAGAACAGGCCCCCCCAGCGCCCCATCAGACCTAGTAAAGGCAGAAAAGGCCCCCTGGCCCCGCACCTGGAAACCCACCAGCAAGGCAGCCCCTTTAGGGAAAGATTTCATTTTCATCGTGGGAACCTCGGCAGCCCCGAACCATTCCAGCAGCGAGCATCCGCCGTGGGACGCCCCCGTGCCTAACCCCCCCCCCCTCTTTTACAAAATAAAAATGATTTTCTTTCAAACGACAAGAGTGAAGTTATAAAATATTTGTAAGGAAAGTGGTATAATAAAACAAATTTTACAATATAATTAAAGAAACATTTATTTCAAAAAATACTAAACAAAAATGAATTAATATTTCGATATTATTATAATTGTACGCAAATTTTTATTTTGTATATTTGTGAACTTTCAAATTGCCGAACGAAGCCATTGTAGCCATCTGAATTAAGAAGAATTCCACTGAACCTAATCAGTGATGGCGCCTCCACGGACGAATTGGTAAATATTGACATGTCACTTTTTATTTAGTAAATATTTATTTTATTTTCAGATTAAGTGAAATAAACCGATAAGAAGTGCTGTGCAGTGGACTGGAAGTGAACAGTGTAAGTGAGTGAGGTTTAAATTAACAACAGTGAAGAAATTGTGCAAGCGGAAAAAATTTTGCGGCGAAATATTTAACTCTCAATTTTGACAAAATGTCAAAATTAAAAGTTAAATATTTTAAAAACTATAGGCGAGCGCCGCAAAATTTTTGCATATTCTTCCGTTCTAGACCCAACGGAAGCCACATGCAAAATTTCATCCAATTTGGGGACTAACCCACTATTGTTCATCTGTTCCGAAAAATCTTTATACCATTTATGACCTTTGAGGAGGGAACTAAAGGAGGCGACATGTGATGAAAAAACCGTGGCAACTTTCGTTCTTCTTCTTGATTTTCTAAAAAGTCAGAGGCGGCGTTAAAAATTGTTGATGGCTGTTTTATTTTCAAAAGAAAAAAGATCCTTGAAGAGGAAATGGCTCGAGCATATACAATTGCTTTTCTTTGTATCACTTTCACTTAGTCCAATGGCCATTAACCATTTCCTTCTTAAAATTTCATCTCGAGGTACCCTACAAAAAGTAGATTATACCTTTTTTTGACTACGCTTCTGCGCCAAGTTCCTCTTTGTTTACAAAAAAGTGACAGTCAAGGGACCTATCAAAATCTTTGAAGAGTCAAGATGGCGAAGGTTTTGGCTACGCTGTCATACATACATTTTACTATGGGATGTCGCCTCCTTTAGTTCCCTCCTCAAAGTTTATGACGACATATCTGCACGCCTTCTAAAAGCTTATGAGAAGAACAAGAACTATTTCGATAAAGGCAAAGTTCACATCGAGTTTAACGTTGGGGATACAGTCTATAAAAGGAACTATGCCTTGTCCGATGCCAAAACTAATTTCTCCGCAAAATTAGCTCCAAAATGTATACGGTGTAAAGTAATAGCCAAAAGATTCAAACTGGTATATGAGTTGGTCGACGATAAAGGTAGAAATTGTGGGTTCTGGCATATCAAAGACTTGAAAGCAGTCGAACAGAGTGGGTCAGAGCAATGCGACAAAAGCTCTTCATGAGTTTGAAATCGGTGGCCTTAAAAAGGCATCCGGCCAGCTTCTCTGGTTAACAATAGGGCATCAACACACCGCTCAGTCTCCGCGGTCGATGTACCTCTAGTAAGTAACCCATTTCACACTTTTCTCCTTCCAGTAGCCCTAAGAAGGCATCTGGCCAGCTTCTCTGGTAGCCACAGGACACCAATGAACCGCTTAGTTAGCGCGGTCGATGTACCTTTTGAACATTAAAACATTTTCACCCAACGTACAGTAAACTTTACTTTTGCTTATATTTATTCCTTTTGTAAATAGACCTGGATGGTCCTGGCATCTAGCGTAGATTTAAGTTACTAAACAAAAACTGCTCGACAAGGCTGCTTGCAGGAGGTAGACCTTTTAAACAAGTATCACAAATTTTACGGCATGCACCACACTCCGGAAGCTCTGGGAGTTGCAGCGCCCTCGATGAGAGCAGTGAGTGAGGGGACGTTCCAAGGAACGGAAGGTCTTCTAGCATGAGAAGACACCCGATGCATGGTTATAGTGCAAAACTTTAATTTAGGTGCTGTTTGAAATTCTCAAACCGTAACCCTTCACTAACACAAATGTAGTAGCAAAAATATCTCATATTACTACGTTATTATGATTATATTACACCTTTATTATATTACAACTCGCAATTCGAGAGTATCTTGCAAACTAAAAAAATATTGGAACCATTAATTAGACTATAACATACTTACATAAGAACCCCAATTGTGAATTCTCAGAATAGAACCGTTAAATCATAAAAAAAAAAAACGTCCATAGATCATAGTTTCCTTCTGAATTGCGTCTTAGTAGTTAAAATTAATTTCATTATATCCGGAAGACAGTAATAATTTTGAATTACCGAATGAAATTTCATACGACGTCCATAAGTAATGTATAGTGGCTGTAATGGTGATGACGTTGTCTGTAAAGGAAACGATCCCGATGGCGATACCCGATAAAATGGATCTTTTAATGGCTTAATATGTTTACTCAAAACAAAATTTTAAAATATTTCAACCGATGCTGTTAACTAATAACACACACTTGACTAGTTCAAACCATATAAATTTTGGACCCAGCAGTCCATACCGCTTTTCAGGATTGGGTTTGTAAATTTTCAAATCAGAATCACAAGTTAAACAGCATAACTGTTCATTGTTGAGGGCAATTTATTCAGAGAATACAAAGATAATCAGTTTAGTGTGCTTAATACGCTTGTTGGATCGCGCGGGAGTCAGCAATTCTATGCTGACTCCCGGGCGGGCCAAAGACATAAAAACAGCGCATCGGGTGCATCGCATTCCCGCCTGCGCAATGCATTGCTTTCGGCGCGTCAGCGGTTTTGGGGACTGGGTGACTGCACTCAAGAATTGCACTCGTCAGTCCATGGGCGCGCGGCCACCCAAGGGCCGGTCAGATTACGGCGGGGGTTCGGTGCCCGCCCGATGCGCTTGCACTTGCACTGTAAGCACAATTGTATTAAGTTCTGTATTAGACTATAACTTGGCTTGAAAATAAAGTTCATTCGTGTCTTGACCATCAAACAGAGCATTAGTTTAATTAAACCTCCTGGATCTTCAGAAGTCAAATCGTTTCAGCATTGGATATTTGGATTATCATCAGAGCAGAATCTTGGATCATCATCAGGACAGAATCTTGGATCATCAGCAGGACAGAATCAAGCTGTCTGTCTACAATATACAGCATAAGCAGAAGAGCATCGTCGTCTCCAGCGAATCTAAATCAGTTACATTGGTACTAAGAACCAACTGTAACGCATTCTCCCGAGCGCGCTGAGTGGAACACTTAGTGCATCAGGGCTTAAGTCAAAATAGACTGAACAACGCTCCCGTATTCGCAATTAAATATTTATTTTTATAACTCCCTTTATCAAGTTTAATTAATTTTACGTGACTACGCGTACATATTTATACGAAAAGGCTAATTGAAATTATGTAATGAAATTAGCTAATAACTGGACATCGAATCCAATCTTTAATTCGTAACGACAATACTTACCGAAGTATACCAACAACTGGTAACAATTTGAACAACTTTGACAAATAAATTTAATGGTATATCCACTCATTATTTGAACCATGCAGAAAGAGAGAGACCAGAGGCAGATCGTTTAATAAGACTTGTAAAATAGAGCCATGCTAACAAAGGATTCTAGCCTATATGTAAATATTAAATTGAGGTAAAATAGCTCGGATCGATTTTCATGCATTGCCGAAAATCTCTCCCGGGAGAGGGGAGAAATGTAGCGTGTTCTCCAGGAAGGGTAAAATTTTCTAAAGAGACTGAATCAGGACCATAAACTCAGTAGCCTTAATATCTGAGGTGTTAGTTGGTTCGGGAGAATTAACACTTCATAAATAAACTTAACAAAGTATTTTATTTCGTGATAAAGGAATAATGGTTTATATGATGAAAAGAAACTATTTCACAAGATGATGCAATTCTTAGCTGCGCGACAGTCCGGAATTGAAGTCCCAGAACGGATGTTAAAAGTTCTGTCAGAAACATGTAGTTCCATGTTCAATATGCAGAGGCGCTTGTGTCACATAAATGGGTTATCATTAGATCCAGAAACCTTAAAGCAGGTTACCGACATAATCAGCAGACCCCCAGAAAAAGAAAAATATGCCGCAATTAAACAGGCAATCCTTCAGAAAGTCACTGATTCAAGACAAAAGCAGATCCGAACGGTGCTGAAGGAAATGACGTTGACTGATCGCAAACCCTCCCAGTTGTTGCGAAAATTGAGGAATTTGGCTCCTGGAGCTTTCACCGATGAAATTTTACATCAAATTTGGCTTGACTGCATCCCGCTTGACATTAGACCATTTTTGGCGGCTAAAGCCCGGTATGCTGTTGCCAAGAAATTTCTTGGCCTATACAAAACCTATGTAAAAAAACACTCAAGGAATGCTCAAGGAAAATTCTTCCGTTCCGGTTGTCAAAGCGGTATGCTGTTCGCAAGGAAAAAACGCAGTCCTCCTATCAGGCGCTAGTGGCGCTGTATACCAAAAATTCAAATTTTCTTCAAGGAATATGTGTCCGAGTACATATTCCTTGAGGTAAAAGTGACAGTTCGTGTGTAGTGACAGTTTTTTTGAGTAATTTTGCGGATATTTTGAATACGGGCATTTCAATATAGGTAAGTGGGATAGAATAGGGGCCAAGTATTTAAATAATTATCATTATTTTTCCGATATTTGTTATTTCAAAATTTCTTGACCTACTGTCAAATTTCCTTCAAGGAATATGTGCTTATTTTCCTTGACCCCTTTTCTTGGCAACAGCATACCGGGCTTAACAACGATAATGATTTAAACACACTGGCAGGAGTGGCTGATAGAATCCTGGATTCTCGCGGCCCATTACCAATTTATGAGGTGTTAGTTGGTTCGGGAGAATTAACACTTCATAAATAAACTTAACAAAGTATTTTTTTTCGTGACAAAGGAATTTTGGTTTATATCATGAAAAGAAACTATTTCACAAGATGATGCAATTCTTAGCTGCGCGACAGTCCGGAATTGAAGTCCCAGAACGGATGTTAAAAGTTCTGTCAGAAACATGTAGTTCCATGTTCAAAATACGGAGGCGCAGGTGTCACATAAATGAGTTTATGTGCTGCTACATATCTAAGCACACCTGCGCCATCTGCGCGCCATTAGCGGGAGTACGTGGAGAGCACGAAATGTCATCTAAACCGGCGCCCACTTGGGTATGCCATAGAGGGAGCAACAAGACTTCCGGCATCTTGGTGATCACGTTCTTTTCAATGCAAGCCGCCATTGTGAACAGATCCCTTCCACAAAGTATTGAGTTCGTCGCTGGAAATTTAGAAAGCAAGTCGAAATAGGGGAAGAAAATAAATATAACCCCAGTGGTGCGAGGTGCCGGTGACCAAATTCCACACGAAGATGAGGGCAGGTAAGAAAAAAGCCAGCCTAGGAATTTGTTGAGGAAGAAGAAAGAACACTGAAACATAACCTTCCTCAGGGAGGGATTTCCTTTGATTTCATTTCATTCATTTCATCCACTTCGGGATTTCATTCAACTTGGATTTCATTTACTTCGGGATTCCAATCATCTCGGGATTTGATTCATCGAGGGACTCCACGCGCATTAATTCATTTTAGAAATATGATATAAACCACAAATGCGTGCTTGTCTATGCACGAAAAGTGCATAGTGTAATTTTCTTTATGAAAATTTGACGGACTTAAGTGGAAATGGCCACTTCATTTTGACATTTTCTTTGAACTAAAATGTCAAAATATTAATATTGTTCGTTTCTCATTATTAGGAACCTGTGGGAAGCGTCAATTGAGGCAGCCGTTTAGACAAGAGGTTTCAGAAGAATTGACGCAAAAGTCTTCGGAGCGATATCGCATTGAAAAAGCGAAAAAGTTCATGTCCCCTGGCGATTCCGAACCGCCTTTTGTACCAAAAGCTACGGTACTTCATGTCGCTAAGAGTGAATATATTGATTCCTTATGTTTGGATAGAGATAGCGTGGTTGCCATAGTCAAACGAAAACGGATGGGCACGATCACTGAACAAATCGCTATTAGAAGCGTCTCCCACGATCCTTTCTATGTCCATTATTGGACTCAGCATCAAAGCTTAGTTTACAAAAAGCATGCCCTATCTGGGGTACCTAGATTGCTTATTGATGCTAGAGGGAAATTTGTATCAAAGTTGCTTCGATGTGATGGATCTCTGAGCCACCATATTTTCCTTTATATCGGTGTTGTAAAATATGCAGATGGCCATTGCCCGGTTATCCAAATGCTGTCGGAGGCTCATGACATGGGTACCATCCAAAACTGGCTGACGCAATGGGTGCGATCGGGCGTGCCACCTCCAAAAGAAACAGTGACAGATGCATCCAGGGCTCTGTTGACAGCTATTGTGCGAACCTTTACTTGTTTTTTGACAATCGAGGAATACTGCGACATATTTTTCTCAGACAAACTCCCAGCTTGTTATGTGCGAATCGACGTAAATCACTTTATGAAAATTTACTCCAATGTTCTGAAAAACGAGCATCGGCTGATCAAAACTTTTTATATGGGAGTGATCGGGATGCTCATTCTTAGGGCCGGAACACACTTGGCGTTTTTTACCGATCGGATTTTTTGCCGCTGCCGCTCTAAAATAATGTAGTGTTTAGACACTGGGCGGTAAACATTTTTTAGTCGGTAAACATTACCGACGCTCACAGATCTGACACCGTGCAACAAGAAAAACCGACGAATGTAGTGGCAGTCGGCGGCTGCATTGCTGCCGTCGACGTTAAATAATCCGTTTATTTTACCGCCCAATGTCGTCGCAATACCATCCTATGCGCCTCTACTGGTACGGCGGCGGCGGTAAAAAATCCGATCGGTCAAAAACGCCAAGTGTGTTCCGGCCCTTACACGAGAGCTGTTTGCAGCCATGGAGATCATTAAGTCTGTTTTAATTGTATCCCTCAGTGAAACTGGAGGCCAATGTAGCAGTGGAACATCGGTTACGCCGTGCGAGTTGCATAAGCAAAAGTTCAGGACACTGATTACAAGGCAGAAACCGCTGGACGCTATTCTCGAAGAAGTCGAAGTTCGGTTAGAAGAAGAAGAGCAAGACTGGGCTTGCCTAGAAGAATCAGAAGATGCAGTCCAGCACAACAAGTGGAGTGTTTGGGATGAACGACTTAGGAAACAAGCCGAGTTGGAAATGGAGATTGGTATGGATCCCAACGCTCATTATTGTCCTGGTTTTGTAAAGCATTTGATGGCTGATATTCGTCACATTCCCATGTGGACTGGCGTTTATCGTGACAAATTTGGATTCGGAGATGTTCCAGCCTCTAGTGCTGCCGTAGAGGGAGAAAATAATAAAATCAAAAATGTTATATTTAAAAACGAGTTGGGTCAAAAACGAGTAGATTTATTTCTGGAGAGTCATATACAAATTCTAGACGGTCAAATCAACCTTGTGCAAGCAAACATGAACACTGAACACGTAATAAAAATCTTGGAAGAGGATGAGAATATTAGTGACTTTGAAAATTCTTTTCATAGAACTTCACCCCAGAACAATTGTTTAGCGTGTCAGAGAGGAGACAATCCATCAGGTGCGCACAAATGCGCAGTGTGCGAAAGATTTGTGCATATTCTGGAGGGTTGTTCTTTTCCATTAGCAAATTCTGATGAAGGTTTTGGAGAGAAAAGGTTGTGCCATATATGCCAGTCATTAGGCGGTGCACCAGAAATATTGGCATTGCGTCACATTGAAAACTGGAAGGGCTTGGGAGAACCAGCAAAGAAACGAACCGCAAAACCCAGTCGATATTTGAACAATCCTGAGTATATGTACGATGCTTTAAATTTCGAAAAGAATGTTCAATTCCCTATTATGAATATTCATGTGCATCATCCAAGCTGAGCACGTTCAGCTCTATACAGCATGAATAATTCTTAAAGATCGCGTGATTTATACTTGCAGCCAACGTGCAGTTTAAATGTGCGGATGTTCATTTGAATACAAGTGTGCTGCTTATCTGATGCAATAAAACTGCATGCGTACCGCATTTGAATACTCAGAGTGCGGCCTACCGTACATGCGATGCAACCTTTATGAATCTACCAGTTTCCTCTTGCGATTGCAGTATATTGTAAGGGAACAGTACCCGCGGTATTAAAATAATCACAAAATTTATCGCGAATTTCTAGAGCATCATTGCTGCTGGGGTTAGACCTTCTTTGTTGTAAACATTGCTGACCTTCAAGCAGCTGTGCTCCGTCACTGCTTACGTTACAATCATTTAATTTTCGACAGTTCTGAGGTATATACCATTGATTGGAATTTTTTTTTTTTAAAGTATATAATTATGTAGAAGGACGACAACATAAGTAATTGTTTCCACTGTCTTAGCGTCAAGAGGTTTGGTTGAAAGTAAAACTCGCCATCTATTTGCAAGAATACCAAAGGCGTTTTCTACCACTCTTCGAGCACGGCTTAACCTGTAATTAAAAATTCTTTTGTCAAGTGTCAAGTCTCGATCCGCATATGGTTTAAATAAATTTTCCTTTAAGCTGAAAGCATCATCACCAACAAAAACGTATGGCAACTTGTAGTTGTATCCAGGTAGCTCACATGAAGAGGGCAAATTTAAAGTTTTATTATCCATTCTGATACCCAATGGACTTGTACGAAAGACAGTTGAATCATGCATACGACCATTTTGTCCAATATCTACAAACAAGGATTTGTATCCAGCATCAGCAAGAGCTAAAACCACGATGCTGTCTGTTCCTTTGTAATTTCTGTATTTTGATCCTTCCTTTTGAGGAGAACGAAAATTAATATGTTTTCCATCTAACGAGCCTATACAGTGAGGGAAATTGTTATAGTACAACAACCTGCTGTTGTAGTACAAGAACCCACCACCCGAAGCATAAAATCCATAATCTGATTTCCTCATCCAAATTTGACCTAGATTTCACAATCCCGAATATCGAATTTACCTACCTGACATATTTACCCTATTTACCCGGCATGTGATTTTAATGCAATCACTCAATATTGCCCAATTATGCCAAAACATCAGAATTCGCGCATGTTCACCAAACGCGCATTCAGCTTTTTCTTTATCGTTTTCCGCGCAATTGCAACATGACGCTCACTTTTAAAAATCAATCAAAGAATCTTTTTGGGTAGTCTGATGAGAGCTTTGAGTACGCGTTCGCCACTGGCGCACCTTCCCGGGTCGAAAAGTGATTCTAAAAATTGTAACACATAAAATAGAAATTGTGACTTATAAGAATAAATACTTTCCCGGATCGAAAAGTGATTCTAAAAATTGTAACACATAAAATAAAAATTGTGATAAATACTGATTCAATAAAATAAAGATTAAAAAAGTCCAATATCTTGTTTGACTGTGTGAACATCTTAACTGGCGCAGTCGGTAGAATTGCGCGCGAGTTACATTACCTTGCCTCAGCAACACTGCAGACAAAGAAATTTGTCATAGCAGCATAAATGAAGAGCTTATAAGCAAAATGACCGTTAGGACCTGATCTGCCCAGACCATTCCCACATTCCTAGGGTATCAGATGATATCTTTTGTGCCCTACTAGGAAATCAAGATGAGATGCCGTGAAAACTGCGATTAGCTAAGCACTTTTGGATAATTAGAATTATGCAGATTAAAGCTACTTAGCCAGATAAGTTGGAGTCTTAAGACAACCGCCGGAGCATACACAAGTTTTGTTCAAGAGTTATAATCGGAGTTCAAATAAAGATCATATACTTAATAAAAGTGTGTTTGGATTTTAAAACCAAAACTATAAAACTTCATAAATAAATTAATGATTAAAACCTAAGTTTTAATCAAATAATAAAACTGGCGCAGTCGGTAGGATTCCTTTCTAAAGAACAGGAATCCCAGTGATCGAACGTAAAACATTAATACTGTGAAGAAAATAAAATTCTGTGAAAGAAAAGGAAATTTTGTATTGTGACTAAAATAAAGTTTTGCAAAGAAAAGTTTAGTACTGTGAAGAACAATATATACAGTGAGGAAAAGAAAATTTTATGAGAGAAAATAGAAGATCGGTTTTTGATTCACGGCGAAATTTAGAAAACAACGAGATGGCCGAACAACAAGATATACAAATTTTGCAACAAGCTCTCCAAGACCTTCGAGACCAATACCAGAGAGAAATTGCCGCCATAAGACAACAGAGGATCCAGCCAACGGAGCCGATGTTCCAGCTATCGGCCGACCAAATTTTGAAAAAATTCCAGAACGTGCAAACATTCTACGGAAATAACAACTATACTCTGCAAGAATTCATAAGTGCAGTCGAGAACGTGGGAACTCTATGTAGGGACAATGCAGCTCTCTTACAACATGGACTTCAGATCATTTTCAAGGAAAAGATCCAAGGACAGGCGAAACAATGCATCCAGAGACTAGGAAGGGACATCACCTGGGACCAGGTTAAAGCTGAGTTAAAAACACAATTCAGACCAAGGAAGAGCTATAAAAGATTAATGGACGAATGTCGGTATATTAAGGCCCTTCTAACAGCAGGGATCATTCTACTGATGATACCATTCAGTCACCAAACATTGACAATTGACAAAATTAATTCGATATCAGGAAGCGCAAAAATTCAAGTAGATGAAGTAGAAATTGTTACTAAATTCGACATCGTCTTACATATTGTTAACCCCAAAGAAATACTGAAAATGATCGATGGCATAGGAAACACAGTCAACAATACTATCGAATCCGGTATCAAAAGAGACATTTTAATGCACCAAATCGAAAGCATTAGAAATCAGGTTAAGACATTACTCCCACATAGATTCAGACGAGGACTTATTAATTTGGGTGGAGGTTTCCTGAAATGGATATTCGGGACCATGGACGATGAAGACAGAAAGGACATTGAGGAACACTTAAATACTATTGACAAAAACAACCACGAAACAATTGGAACAGTTAATCGACAAATCAAAATTAATGACAGTTTTAATAAATCATTTACTTTAATTGAAAACACAATTAAGAAAGACCGACTTAAAATGACAAATGAACTAAACGCATTAGGAAAAAGGATCCTTGCAGAAAGCCTTTTTCAGGAACAGATGATTAATACCTATTGACTTAATTAAAAGACAGGTCGAGAATATACAGGACAACTTTGTGTCAGCCAGATCGGGAATCTTGCATCCGAGCATTTTGACGAACGAAGAGATTAGAACTTACGATATTGACTCAAGAAAATTAACACAGATTAGATTTGGAATAGCAAAATATTAGAATGAATCGATCATTTTCGCAATAAAAATCCCTAAAGAATTCAAAAAATTAAATAAGAAATTGTTAATTCCGATTCCTGGTAATAATGACAAACAAATTGATCAGGAAATTGAATTTGTAATCGAGATAGATAACAAAACACTCACATATGAAAACGGAAAAACATTAAAAGAATTAAAAGTAAGTAAACATTGTAATTTTAGGAATAATTGTGGATTTATTGTAAATCTCGAGGAAGAATACATTGAAATTGACGATGATGTCCTGGTGTTGATTAACGTTAAGAATGGAAAGCTTAATAGTACTTGTGACGATAGAAGTATGACTTTGAATGGACACTATTTTATACATTTTCAGAATTGTACAATCCAAATTAATAATAAAATATATAGTAACAGATTCAACACATTTGTAAGCAAATTTGTTATACCAATAGAAAGCCATTCTGCTTTAAATAAAACAGATCTAACTTTCGATGATATAGTCTTGGAACACGAAAATAATGTAAAAGATATAAATGAGTTAAAATACCACAAACATTTAAACGTGGGAATGGGGATTGGGTCATTTTCGTTAAGTCTGGTGATAGTAATTGTAATTTGTGTATTTTTCTTCTTGAAATTTAAAAATCAAAAGTTCAAATCGATTAATAGGATTCAGGAGAATCCAAAATCTAATGGGGGAGGAGTTACATTACCTTGCCTCAGCAACACTGCAGACGAAGAAATTTGTCATAGCAGCATAAATGAAGAGCTTATAAGCAAAATGACCGTTAGGACCTGATCTGCCCAGACCATTCCCACATTCCTAGGGTATCAGATGATATCTTTTGTGCCCTACTAGGAAATCATGATGAGATGCCGTGAGAACTGCGATTAGCTAAGCACTTTTGGATAATTAGAATTAAGCAGATTAAAGCTACTTAGCCAGATAAGTTGGAGTCTTAAGACAACCGCCGGAGCATACACAAGTTTTGTTCAAGAGTTATAATCGGAGTTCAAATAAAGATCATATACTTAATAAAAGTGTGTTTGGATTTTAAAACCAAAACTATAAAACTTCATAAATAAATTAATGATTAAAACCTAAGTTTTAATCAAATAATAAAACTCGCGTGCGTTAAAAATATCGATTAATTGCGAAGACGCATAATCGATTTGGGAAGAAGCCGAGACGCAGAGTTCATAGAAACTTATTGAGAGACCGAGCCGAATTTGTGGGCGTACTACACCACTTTTGCAATCCATCGTGGTACGAGCCGAAGTTGCAGTGCCGTGACAGCAACCGGGAATCGAGCGTTGTGCCACTGTTCCAGTGCTGTGAAATCCATTGGTGCCGAGGTCCTTCATCTGAAGCTGCCGTTGGAGAGTGCTGCCCTGCAACATCCGTAGAATGGATCATCATCGTGCCGCATACGACAAAAGGACATCAAAGAAGAAGATTTCTTTTTGCCAAGTAAACTTTAATCTATTCTTTATTTTATCTTTAATTTTTATTATAACGATTATCAGAAATAGATTTTGTTGTAGTATATAGTATATATTTAATAATAGCCAAGCCTAGTGATACAAAGTGAAATTGTAATTTTCTGTAAAAGGGAGATAACAATTTTCTTTTCCAATACCCGCGAAAATTTTATTTTAAATCGTGTAAAATGGCCGAAGAAAACGGTGAAGTGCACTTACTAGAGAAAAAAAAAAAAAATACGAAAAGGGAGGTGCAGTAACCCCCGTTTGTAGTAACCCCTTCCGGGTCACCGGGATTTCCTCGGGCTAGCCTCTCCACCGATTTCAGATATAATTTTTCTCCCCACTATTTTTCGAAGCTCCTCAGGTACCCTTGGCGATCGATCGGCAACGGTTCCAGCTCACAGGAGGAAAAGGTACGTAACCAAAGTTTTACTAGATTTATAGTTAAATTTCTCTATGAATAATTCGCCCCTGAAGTAATGATATCGGTGCCGTCGAATTGTTTTGTTTTTTCGGATATGCGCCCGGCTCTATATACCATGAATTTTTCGGATGCAGTCCATGAATAAATTTATAATGATCGTTTAAAAATAATCGTGCTATTGACTGACCATCTCGCTCCTCCTTCCTTCCCTCGGTAGGGTGCCCGAGCACTTAGGAGGCTCGGTCATACGTGATGGGTTGACTCAGGGCCGGACAGATACCTGGAGAATCAAGTTTTCCCAGTCTTGGCCTGTTGTCCCCTAGGACTCTTGGTGAGAGTCTGTAGTCGGTCCCGTCCTTCACGGACATCGACCAGTTTGCTGTTTCCTGTTTCCCAACGCTATGTACATTTCAAATTTGTTCTCTCGGCGTACGATTTGATTCAATTGAATTGTAAGTTTGGCTTACGAACTCCCCCCATGCCGACGAGCTACGCACGTGATGCCAGCTAGGTACGCCCCGAGCCCCACCTTCAACTTGCATCCACCGAAACGGCCCCGTAAATATAAATTTTTTTTGTGTAACCGACACCCAATTTGGCATGCGCTGTCACATTGACATGTCGGGCAACTGTTACGCTACTTCGACTGGCACCCATCGAGAAGCCAGAACAAGTGGTGCGATGTTTACGTTACAGTACTTTCAGTGGAACGTTTTTTTTTAAAGAAAAGTAGGAAGTATGGGGTACATCCCATAAATAGAAAGCGATCCGTTCTAGGGGAATTTCATCATTTGCACCATGATTTAAGAAGATTTCCTGACAAATTCTTTGAATATACTCGAAACAAACAAACATTTGACTTTTTGAAAAATAAGGTACAACTTAAACTTCAAAGAAAAGTGGAAAGCAAAATGATTATTTCCATTGAAGAGAGGTTAATAACGTATCGAGATTTATTTTATCAATAATAGTGCTTTAATTGTTTGTACGATTGGAAATGTCGGGAAATGAAAATAAACGAAGAAAGAGTGATGTTTGGCGCCATTTCACTTGCTTGATGCAAGATGCTAATAAGGCGAGTTGTAACTACTGCAAAAGTGAAATTACTCGTGGCGGAACTTCGTCAACCAAAGGGCATACTACATCCAATTTGTGGGCACATTTGAAAAGGTTTCACGATGATGAAGTATCTAAAAGTCAAGACAGTAGTTCGGCAGACTTATCAACACCTCCACCAGCAAAAAGACAGGTAACTTTACCAAGTTTACTCGAGAAGAAACATGTGTACGATACTAACGACAGCCGCTCATTGGAAATCACAAAACTTATTGCTGAAATGATTTGTGTGGATATGGAACCCTTGGACTTAGTAAACAGACCAGGTTTCAAGCGACTTTTACAAAAATTAAACCCGAGATATAAATTAGTATCACGAAGGCACATGACTGACTCAGTGAGCGCGTTTATACCGACGTGACCTGGTAATGACCAAATTTGGTTACATAACCATATTTGATCATACCCGGGTGGAGATGCCGGCAAGACCAATTTCAAGAAGAAGAACTCATATTTATTTATTTTTTTAAATTTTTTCATTCAAAACATCCGTGGAAATCCAACAGGTCAGGAATAATAAAAGTCAATATTAACAAAAAAGCAACAGTCCTGTCAGGAAAAAAGTGGGCCATGTGTATATACCGATAACCAAAAACTGTGTAACCTTTTTTGGACGTAACCAAAAGTTGGGCCATATTTGGTTATTTGCCAACTGTATATGCCGTGACTAGATTCGGTGACATTACTGGTTATGGTACACGGTATAAACGCGCTGAGTGATCCCTGAAATGTATAGTAAAGTCCAACATAAAGTAAAACTACAACTGAAGGATATGTTGTACTTATGTGCAACGACGGATATATGGACCAGTGACAGTTCATCTCAGTTGAATGATTTTATCAGCTTAACTGTACACGGAGTTAACAAAGATTTTCAGCTAAAATCGTTTTGCTTGGAAGTTATGCCCTTTGAAGGAGACAGACAAACAGCAGAGAACATTGCCCATAATCTTCATCTAGCATTTTTAGAGTGGGAAATAGCAGAAAAAGTGATGGCTGTGTGTACGGACAATGCCAGCAATATGAAAAAAGCTATCCGAGAACTGGGAATGGATGACGTTAATACATTAACTTGCATGGCTCACTCGTTTCAGCTTGTTATCAAACATGGTTTAATGAATCAAGATTTAATAAAAAAAATGATTGAGACCTCTAGAAAGATAGTGACATATTTCAACCATTCCATATCTGCGTTAAAGGCTCTTAGTAACTCTCAAGAAGAACATAACATTCCACAGCATGTACTCATTCAAGATGTGGAAACAAGATGGGATTCAACCTATCAAATGTTGAAACGACTGCAAGAACAACGTATTGCCATTCAGGCGATACTACCAGATCTGAGTTTCAATCATGAACTCAGTACTAGACAGTGGGGTTTATTACAACAAGTTTGCAAGATACTGTGCAACTTTCAAGAGATAACAAGAAACTTGAGTGAAGATACCTCAACATTATCACAAGCAATTCCTCTGGTCAATAGTATCATAAAATGCCTGGATAAAATAGAAGTTGATACAGAGCTTCATGGGAATGTCAGAAAGATGAGTACAGATTTGAAAACAGAAGTTTTAACGAGGTTTCATGGAATCGAATCCGAAGAAATTTATATACTTGCTACAGCATTAGATCCAAGATATAAAACTCGAACATTTCGTTCAGCTACCACTGCAGAAACAGTTAAAGAACTGTTGTATGCCAAAATTGCAGCAGACTTGTCTACAGTAACCGTACATACTTCAACAAACAGAAGTTCGCTCCACCATCCACAACAAGAGGCACATCTTCAACCATCAACAAGTAGTAGCACTTGGGATGCTTGCAGGGAATTTATAGATGAACAGGAAATGGAAGAGCCTTTATCAAATTTACAGGGTTAGTAGATAGATAGTATTTTTAACTGATCAGTAAAAAAACATGGAAATACAAAATATACTCATCAAATAAAAGTCTAAGCAACAATCTATTATTCTAAGGGCCTCTTTCACAAACTACAAGTAAAGTGTTAAGTAGGCTAACCGCCAGTTAAAGTCACCGGTAACTAAACGTACGAATTTCACCATCTTTGAGTAGCGTTAGCCAGTGGATAAACTAGCCCGTAACTTACTTGCCAGTCGATCTGCCAATTAGCGAATTTAATTGATGAGTAGGTTAACAAAAACTTCATCGTAGTTTTAATTTGTGCATTATCAAAAAGTTATTTTAAAAGAAATTAATAAAAAATGGATTTGTTTGATTTAATTGATCATCAACTAGATGAAATAGAAAATTCTTCGTTGCAGAGTTCCACGAATTCGTGTGTTTAAATTCCGTGTTAATTATTTTGCGGACCTAGATGAAACTGATTTTTTTGCTAGATTTCGCCTATCGAAGGATGCAGTGAACCAAGTGCATAATAATATAAAACATAAAATAATTTCTAAAACGCAAAGGTATGTGCCCGCAGTTGCTTGCAACTGACAAATTCAGATTGCAACTTGTTTATGTTTTATGATAATACATATTTTAAATCACCGCAACACGTAAATAAGTAGTTAATACGAAATTGTCTGCGATACTTTTGAATTTGAATACACATAAAACTCAACGAATTTCACTTAACGAATAAGTAGTTACTCGAAGCTTTGATTTCGTTTGTGAAACTGGCAGAAAATACTCGGAACCTTTACTTGCCAATTAGCGTTAATCAAAGAGTAACTAATCAACACTTTACTTGTAGTTGGTGAAAGAGGCCCTAAGAGAACTTATTTCGAATTCAATTCATTAATATATTTTTGTTTTTTGTTTTAATTAAACTTTTTTTTTCGAAAAATCAAATTTTCTTTTCTCGTATGAAAGAAAATCATGTAAAAAATAAATAAGTATAGTAAAAATATTAATAGTAAATTATTCCATTTTATAAAAATTTTCATAAACTAATAGGTTGTGTTGCTTAAGACTTTTATTTTTGATGTGGGTATATATAATAAAATAAATAAGTAGGTAAGTTAAGTACCAAGTTTTTTGTGTTCATTACTAAATTTTGTTTATGTTTGTTACAGAAAATGCTGTAAAGGAGGAAGTGAATACATATCTTCGAATCTCTACAACATATCCAACATTCACACCATCATCACACAACATAGAGACCCAAGCATAACACCAGCTCGACATACGACACGCACATACATCATCCACCTACGCGGGAACTATCAGCTAAGTAATAATAATTTAGTTTATTTACATTTTAGTCAGTAAGAGGTTAGGGTGGCCACCAACTATATGTAGTAGGCAGGGTAATATGAAAAATATACCCAGGTAAAGTGTACCTTCCTAATTTTCATTATAAACCCCGGGAACACATTACAAAAGAAACCCTATACCTAATAAACTTAGTTGCGTTAGCGTAGACTTCACGAAAATTAAAAGTAGTTGGTAGGTACAAAGCCAAAGTCAAATGATTTTTGTCGATCTAATTCATATAGTGATATAAAATCAACCTGGAATAGAAATGAGCTATAATTAGCGGGCATTACAATAGTGGTTATTTATTTTCTTTTAAGGGAAACAGAAGAAGCATCCAAGTATAAATATTAGCGAGAGTGATAGCGGCGGAGAAGAAAAGTCGAAGCAGAATGTCGCAGACACTAGCGCTGACGCTATTGCAACTGCACCTACATATACCTACAATTGTTGCCGTTTTGGCTGCATCGAGTACATCTTCACTAGAATCTGGTTCTGATTCAAAGGGTCAGGGTTATTATCATGATGACGTGGGTCAGTGGCTTGGACAATCGTTTACTATGACCCCATTTCAAAAAATCGAAATTTTGAAAAATTGTTGGACACCACCAATGACATACGACTTTGCCAAGGATCCTTTGCAATTAAAAAGAAAATTTAAATATAGCTGGTTAGCGGACTATGCTCCTTGGCTGGATTATTCGAAGAATATGAAGGGCGCGTTGAGCATTTACTGCGTGTTATTTCCACCAACAAATGTTCATGGTGTCTTAGGATCGTTCATCATGAGGCCTTTTACTAGCTACAAAGGCATGCATGAATTTGCAAAAACTCACATGTCATCTCTGTGGCACAAATCAGCGGCCAAAGCAGCGAAGTGTTTCATTGAAAATATACCTATCAATGTGCAGTTGATTTCTGCCCACCAAAAAGATATAGAATTCAACAAGAAAGTCGTAGCATCAATAATCTCGACTGTGATGTTTTGTGGTACCCATGACTTGAGGGGCAAAGAAAATAATGAAGGTGTTCTTGAAGACTTGGTCAAACTCAAAATTGAAGCTGGTGACCATATTTTGGAGGTACACATATTAAAGGCCGCAAAAAATGCCACTTAAATGTCACCACAAATTCAAAATGAAATTATTGGCCTATGTGGAGACGTTGTTAAAGGCGACATCACTACCGACGTTAAGAACGCAAGTGTATATTGTATCCTGGCAAACGAGAGCTGTGATATATCAGGGAAGCAACTTTCAGTTGGTGTTAGATTTTTTGATGAAGAAAAGATGATGATTCGTGAAGAATTTCTAGGTTTTGTACAGTTGATTGCCATGGGCGCAAAATCTATAGCCTCTGCAATTGACAACTTTGTAGAAAATATAGGCCTTGATCCAGAAAAATGCGTCGGACAAGGATACGATGGATGTTCCACTATGGCAGGAAAGGATGGTGATGTTCAGAAAATTCCACGAAAAAAGAACAAGAGAGCACTGTATTTTCACTGTGCTAATTACAAAGTAAACTTAAGGTGCCTTTACACTATCTGACTTGTCATTTCAACCTTGTCAAATGCAGTGGCGGCTCGTCAGAGGAGGCAGTGCCCCTCTGTCAAGTTTTGCAGTTCTTAAAATTGTAATTTAAAGAAAAAATCTAAAATATTCAATGCAAAAACTTATTTTGTAAGTAAAATTTGTTCAAATGTCAAAGAAATAGGAATGAAAATTGATTTATATACTCTGGCAATGTTTTGTCATTTTCGCAGCTATGGTAATGCTTTTCTTGCATTGTGTGATGAAAATTGCCTGTATAAATGAACGTGAGGCGAGCCTCTTTGAAACCACTACGTGCGAATAAAAGAGCTTCTGCAGTCGGAACTTTCGTTCTTCACTGAGTCCAACAGAAAGTTCCCACTGCAGAAGCTCTTTTTGTCCGCCAGTTGGACAAATCAGCTTTCAGTTCTGTGTGGGGATGACAGAGAAGCTAACCGCACAGAAAGCATATGTGCAACACACTTAATGGGAGGCATGCTAACGAGCTATAAATTCTTTGTGTGTGTGGCAGAGGAGGCTATGCTTCGAGTGCCTCTGAGAAAATGTTAAGCATAAAGCTGGGAAATGCAATGATAAGGCTGTGTGTGCCTACATACTTGATTAAATTAACTATAAAAGCAAACACATGGCCTGAGAATTCTGCGTGTGCGTGTAAGGACCCGATTAAGGTAAAAGGAAAAGAAAAAATGATTTGTAATTGTAAAAATCAGAAATTAGAGTAGTAAGCCAAATTGCCACAATCCCAAGTCACCAGAGGAGCCACAGCGCCATCTAGAAACTCATAGATAAACCCCGGGAAAGTGTAGGTTATTACTTTTCCGAAGGAAGTACCAAACTGAGTGGACCTGTCATTCCGGTCGGCCATGTTAAAAAGAAGGAAGGAGGACGATCTCTTCAAGTACGACGGCGAAGCCGATAAAACGTGTTGCGGAGAACAAAAAAAAAAAGGAAAAATCAGGATTCATCAAGAGCGATCCAGGCAGAAGAAGTTGTGACGAAAAGAAAGAAAAACAACGAGGGAATCAGGCCGTTTCCTATTTATTGGTCTTGAGGTTGAGGCCTCGCACCGAGGCAAACAATTCGACTGAAAAAGGAGGACCACGATCTTCAAATTTGGCTGAACACCCGACTTCATCACAGTTTTGGTTGTTGCTACGACGGAAGAGGGATCAATTTTCACCACACCTGGAGCTGATCGAGGGATCATCGGCGGCGTTGGACGGGAGGTGGCAGGGCTCTTCACCTGTAGAGTAATTTAAGATAAGTAAAAGCCACTTATGTTGAAGGGTAGAATTAGTTGTAAATTTTCAAGTGAGGTTAGGGTGACGTCACAGTTTCAAGTTAGTGCTAGGGAACCCAATTTTGGAAGAAAAGGAATACAAGGAAAATATATAAAAAAAAAAAAGGTAAAAGATATTTGATTTGCCGAAAGGAAACCCCGGGTCACATTACATGCGTGCCAACGAGACAAGCCTCCGATCGAAAAGTTTCAAGATTGAGCTTATATGTTTAAAAGCGAATCTGCTTTTCTAGTGAAGAACCCAAGGATGAGAGATGAGTATATGTATAAATATTTTTCCCACTTACAGACAATTCTTAGTTTTAGAAACGCAAAAATATACATACATATGTATATTTTTTTTCAGAATTTTTAAAAGTATGCATATAATGACATACTCTGAAATAACGAACTTTTTTGCAGTGGAAGAAAATTCACCTTGCATGCATTATTTGCTTGACTTGGCTGCTTTGGTTTTCTTTTGGATGAATAAGTAAAATATAAATATATAAAATATAAATACCTAAATAAAACATAAATAAATAATAATATAATATAAATAAATTAAAGTGCATGATTTGTTCACATCAACAATTTTTGATTTGTTTTCATGCGAACTTACAAGTTATTTTGCTTTTTGTGTGTACTATATATTGGTAAGGTTTTTTGATAATTTTTCAATATTTTCTCTATCAAATTATGGATTTAGTAAATGAAATTTTCGAGCATCCCTTTTCTCGGCTCAGTTTTCAAGATAAAACACAGGGAAGACCTACAACAGTAAAAATTGAAAAATTTGGCAAAATAAATCGTAGTTTCAATGTAGAATGGTTTGAAAAATATACATGGCTAACAGGAAGTTCTATTAGATCTAAATTATACTGTTGGTCCTGTATTTTATTTCCTTCTGGTAGTAATAACGATGTGTGGCAAAAACAAGGCTTCGACCATTCTAAAAAACTGCCTCGCGCTCTTTCACGGCATCATATTTCTCAGGATCATATTCGTGCTGAAATTAGTTTAAAACTTCTTGGCACCCAAAGAATCGAACTAAAAATTGTTGTGTACCAAAATCCCATCCAGATTTTGGGTACATTACATTAACAAACATGACTTCATAAATTGCGAAATACCCCTCAAAATTCAAGACATAACATGTACGAAATTTGAGGTATTTCGCAATAACGAAAAATCATAAAAAGATGACTCTGTCCCAGGCACATGCAGACAGCAATTATGCTGACACGCGACATGTGCACTGGAAAAGTCCAGACGGGCACGGTCAAGGTGATCGGGACATTGGAAATTCCAAGCCCCGACCAGGGGACTATAAATACCCGATCAGTCGCTGAAGAAGAGTCGATAGTCTTTTGGTCCTTGTCGTTAGTCTTTTGTCTTTGGCATTTTGCCAATCTTCTGTCTTTTGTCGAAAAGTTAAGTCCGAAAGTTTAAAAGTACTTAAGTTCCCCCCGGAAAGACTTAAGTATTTCTACACGGGAGTCGAGAGTCCGAAATAAGTGAACCTAAATGTTAGAAACAATAGACTTAGTGCAGTGTATTAAGTGAAGAACAATATAACGAGCATTCCAAGCCAAGATCGTGTTTTGATTGTGATTCCCCGGTTAGGGAGTTTGAGCATAACTGCTACTCCCCGTCCAGCCTGACAATCTCGAGAAGTTAAACATTCCGTGCTGCTTCCGAGATATCATCGAGCCGAGCACCAGCGGGACCAGGCCCAGGAGCAACAACAAGAGATTTTATTCCCGCAATGGAATAAGATCTCAATTGTTATAGTACGCACCCTCAGCGTACATAACAAAATAAATGAAGGTGCTAAACGCCAGATTTCAGAACATAAAGATAAGGTTAAAAGTAACAGGGAAATATTAAAACGTCTTATTGATTTAACTTCTCTTTTATCGCGACAAGATTTAGCGTTTAGAGGTCATGATGAATCGGATTCGTCAAGTAATAAAGGTAATTATAAGGAAATTGTTGCAACGTGGAGCCGGTACGAAGTAATTTTAAAATCTGCAAGCAATAAAATATTTACCGGATTATCGAAAACAATTCCAAATGAATTATTACATTCAGTTGCGCATGTCGTTCGTTCGGAAATTGACAAGGATATGTATATCAGGCAAATAGACGAAACAACTGATATATCCTGCAAATCTCAATTGTCGATTATTTTGAGATTTTTAGATTGAAACTTCGATCTGAATTTTAAAATTGCATGCAAACAGTTGAAGATTATTGACAGGAAAAAGAAGTGTCTCGTGTCAAAATAATTGTCAGATGGAATGGCGATTGTGAGCTCTGGTCTTAATTTTGTCCGGTTGTTGGTTCTTCACAGAGGTAATTTAAGTACTATTTTATGTTCCAGCTTTTGATTTTTAATACTACATTTACCTAGAAAATCCACCGAGATGGGTGCTAAAGTTAAAAGGACAATTTGGTCGGATGAAGAGACTGAGAAGATGCTGTTCATTATTTAAGAAAGTAAGAATCGCAGAATATTTATATTTTCGGTAATTTTAGAAATTTATAATTCTAGCAGATAACATTACTACACTACTTGATGGTAAAAGATTTAGGAACGCCGAGGTTTATTCCCGTGTTAGTGAGAAGCTAAGTGAATCGGTATTCTCACGAACCGCTGAACAAATTAATATTAAACTAAAGGCGCTGCGAAAGAATTACGTGGAAACGAAAAAGCATAACCTTCGTTCTGGTACCGAAAGGAAGGACTGCGAATTTTACGAGGTTCTAGATGAGATATATGGATCCCGGGCAGTTATTGTCCATGAAAATTGTGGAGTTGAAAGCGGTCCTTTATGCCCGTTCTCCAATTGGGAACCAACCAACTACGAACCACCGAACGAAAAAGCTCAACCCCGTGTAAAGTATAAGCCCTTGCCTGTAGTTGTGCCCTGCCAGCTGCGAAAACACAATCGGGCAAATGTTAAATGTGGACGTTTTTACCACTTTTTGAGCGGAAAAACTTCTCAATTTAACTTTTTATATTTTCCTGAAATTACCGTGCACATTTTTATAAGTGCTTCGTGTTATAATTAGTGCACTGGTGTTTTGACAACCGGCGGAAAAGCTGCGGCGACGTCACTATTCTGGTACAATATCGTTGCTGAATGGGGGACTATTACTTTTGGTTAAACGCACACATTTAAAAAGTTAGCCAGGTTGACCAAAACACGAGCGAGAGAGAAGATGAAACCAATATGAAAATGGAAAGCGATGGAGCGATTTTGGTTGGTTCGTAGTTGGTTGGTTCCCAATTGGAGAACGGGCATTATCCTCCACCGAATATAATGAAGAACCAAATAGAGCAACGAGTCCAGCAAAGAACATGGAAGCAGTGAATGCATCATCTGAAGGACGTACAACTCGAACTCCTAATCCCAAACGTTTAAAGCGGGATGCATTAGAGCTTAAAAAAGTTGAAGAAGATCTTATGGAGAAAAATCATAACTTCTGGGAAAAGGAATTTCAGAAGCAGAGGAACCATGAAATGGCACTTAATCAAGGGTTCAGATCTGAGCTGAGATCGATTTTCCAAGAATTTTCGCAAACAATCACGCAACTGCAACAGAAGCCTAGCACGTCTAGACCTGTGTTGATTCCCGTGCAAAATTTGCAGCCTGTAAGGGTAAAACGGCTACAATCCCTACAGAGATTCTACTCATCGCAATCGAACGTATCGCCCTCTTCTAGTTCTCACATTTTTACACCCCGCAGCAGCGGCTCAGGAAATCTCAGCGCAGCACAGCGGACGTGGAATTGTACTCCGTCCGTACATAAAACTCAAAAACCAAGTTCGTCACCCGAAACCGACGAGGACAACAAAAATGACATATTTTCGTCCACTGGAGACGGTTGCTAGTCAACATGACTTCGGTTATTGTGCCTGAAAATTGAGTTACCTTATCAATTTTGTTATGGATGGAATGTTAGGTTCATAAAAAGAAATGAAATATTTTTGTAATGTAATTTATTATTCAAAATAAATGTTAATTTTTTTATAACTACATTTCAAGTTTACAAGTGCCCTCTATATTATCTAATAAAAAATTTAGACTGTCTTAAGGGTTGGTAGCCAAAAAATCTTTTATGTGGTTCCTTATGTTGTCACCTTGAAGACTCGCGTAATTACTTCTGTCCGACAAAATTGGTTGTGGATAGAGCCGTTGAAGTTCTTCTGCCTCCACAATCCATGTATGATTGAAATGTTCTTTATTTCTCTCAACAAGGTTGTGCAATACACAACAGGCTGAAACAATATTTGGCACAAACTTGTATTTTATATCAGTTCTTTTGCATAGACAGCGCCATCGTGCTTTTAGTCTCCCAAAGGCTTGCTCAACAAAAACACGTCCCGCGCTTAAATACGCATTGAAGGAGTCCTCTTCTGCAGTCACAGCAGGTGTATACCCTTTAAGAAGCCAAGGTAGAAGAGGATATGCTGGATCTCCAATAATGAATGCAGGAATCATTAATCCACAAATTTCTTTACTTATTGGGGGTAGCATGTGTGCAAAGTTTTTGTACAAATATGAGTCTTTGAATACTGTTGCATCATGTACACTCCCTGGGTGCCTTACACTTATATCATAAAAACATAAATTAGGTCCAACAATACCTTGGAGTATTATATATGGCCAGCCCTTTCTATTTACATAATCTCTGTAGCATTCAGATGGTGGCATGATGGGAGTATGCGTGCCGTCAATACTTCCAATAATTGGCCCGAATTTAGTATACTCTTCAAAACGTTCACTGACTGCAGGAGCTTCTGATGTGTTTGGGATTCTTATTTCTTCAGGCAAAAGAATTTTATTAACAGCATTGCAAAATCTGTATACACACTTATGGACCCTACTTTTATGAACGCCGAAACCGATTCCCACAGCTCTGTATTCGGCAGTACTCGCAAGTTTAAATAAAGCAATTGCCACTATTTTATTTACTGGCAAAGGTGACGAAACTGGAAACCCAGAAGGTTTCAGCTCTGGCGTCAGCCTTTCAACTATGTACAGGAAAGTACTTTTCGTCATGCGGAAATTATCTTGCATTTCCCTTCCGAAGGATCCAGTACAGTCACGGACAGCAGCAATAGTGACGTCATCGCGTAGGCGCCAGGGTACAGTGAGTACGGAAATTTTCCTAACCTTTCATTTCCTTTCTGTTTGCGTTTGATTTGTTTAGTACAATTTAAATTTTTTACGTGGAATATGGCGGAATTGGCAAAAATATGGTCGCTTAAACGAAAGTGCGGTGCGATTAAAAGTAGAGTTACAGCGTTTCGCAATTTTATTGAGGTTAATTTTGAGGATGATATTGGTGAGGTTCAGTTATTGGAGCTGAAACAGCGTCTCGAACGAGCTGATGAGCTGTTGTCGGAGTTCAGTGTGGTTCAAGACGACATCATGCAAGTTGTAGGCGATGATGAAGTCGAGGATCTCATTCGGTACGGAACTGAATTCGAGGAATTGTTTTACAGTGTTACAGCAAGAGCACGGCAAATATTGAGTAAGTCCGATGCAAATAACGAAGAGGACTCGCAGTCGCACTCGGGTTCGTCGCGTGGTTCGGAGTTGGGTTCGGCACGGGTCTTGGATGACGTTTGTCGTCGCAATGTCAAGCTTCCAATATTGAAGCTTCCCGAATTTGACGGTTCATACGATAGGTGGCTATCATTTTATGACACCTTCAAGTCTGTTGTTCATTCAAATCAGAACATCCCTTCAATTCAAAAATTTAATTATTTGAATGGTACATTGAAGGGAGAAGCAGCTCGAGTTATTCAGGGTTTGGATATTTCAGCCGTTAATTATGATGCGGCATGGGCATTACTTGAGAAGCGATATCAGAATAGGTCGCTTATGATTCACAATCACATCAAGGGTATCGTGGAATATCCAAAAATCTCAAAACAAAGTTTTTCAGCGTTACGAAATTTCTTGAACGAGGTGCAGGGTCACTTGAGAGCACTAGAGGCATTAAATCAAAAAATTGAAAATTGGGGTAGTTTATTAATCTATTTAATAGTAGATAAATTTGATGCAAGACTAAAGAAAGAATGGGAAAAACAGCAAATTGATGACAATCAGATCCCAACGGTTTCGGGATTGGTAGAGTTCATGGAAAAGCAATATCAGCTGTTAGAAAGAATTGACAAGCGAGTAGGGGAATCAGAATTAACTCGTTATAATAGTTCTGATAAAAAACATAGAAAAGAACCAAGTTTTTCTCATGTCATGACTAAAGAACCAATGTGTCCCAAGTGTAATGAAGAGCATTCACTTTATTTGTGTAGGTCATTTTTGGACTTGCCGATTCATTCTCGAATTCAAGAGGTGAGACGTCTCGGTAGATGCCTCAATTGTTTTAGGCCGGGACACATAGCTATTAAATGTAGGTCCGGAGGTTGTAATAGGTGTCAAAAGCAACATAATACGCTGTTGCATATTGAGCAAAATACAAAAATGGACAATCCTAGTAAGGAGAGTGTTAATTTAACTCAGTTGGCAATGACTAACCATATAGACGGCAAGTCGAGCACAGTTCATGTGTTGCCGACGGCTGTAATCCAGATCGTAGACGACAAAGGAAGTGTTCATGAATGCACTGCTTTGCTCGATTCAGGTTCTCAGTCTAATTTTTTGTCTGAGGATTTATTTCAAAAATTAGGATTCAAGTCAAATAGTATCAATCTTAGCGTTATGGGTGTAAACCAGACCGAAACAAATATTTCTAAAACAGCAAATGCTGTTATTAAATCAAGGCACGGTAATTTTGAGTCTTCTTTGACATTTTTATTGGTAAAAAAGATCACCTCTGATCTTCCGGGTGAGTCATTGAATTTGTGCAGGTTGAGCATACCAAAAAACGTTAAACTCGCAGATCCACAGTTTTATAGGCCTAAACGCATCGACATTTTGATAGGCGTGGATTTGTTTTGGGACTTATTGTGTCCTGAGGTTTCGCAGCATCCATATTTGCATAAAACAAGATTCGGTTACGTCATTTCTGGTAGGATACCTCAGGTGGCAAAAAGGAGTAATCACACATCATGTAATTTTGCGGCGGGTCATGTTGATCTTTCGCAAGAGTTGCAACAATTTTGGGAAATAGAAGAACTTCCGAGGATAGAAAGTCTTTCCGAGGAAGAAAGAGCGTGTGAATTAAGTTTTTCATAAAACACAAGGCGAAATGCAGAGGGTCGTTTTATTGTCACGATTCCTTTGAACAAGTCATTAGATACGTTGGGTGAGTCTGAAGAGCAGGCTAGGCGTAGATTTATGAACTTAGAGCGTAAATTACAACATGACAAAATATTAAGGGATAAATATGAAGAGTTCATGCATCAATATGAACAATTGGGACACATGTCCAGAGTCAGTGAGGAGCGGTCTCCTACATATGCTTACTATCTTCCGCACCATGGTGTGCTCAAAGAAGCAAGCCTAACCACTAAATTAAGAGTGGTATTTGACGGCTCTGCAGCAACATCAACGGGTGTTTCCGTGAACGATCTGCATATGGTGGGAACCACAATACAGTCAGGGCTTTTGTCCATAATATTACGTTTTCGTATATACCCATTCGTAGTGGGTGCTGATATATCTATGATGTACCGGCAGGTACTTGTTGAACCGAAGCAACGAGCGTTGCAGAGGATATTGTGGAGAGCTTCTCCAGCGGAGCCTTTGCGGACATATGAGCTTAACACAGTTACATATGGTCTGGCTTCTAGTTCATTCTTGGCAATAAGAAGTTTGTTTCAATTGGCCGGGAGGTTGAGAAGTTGCATCCACGCATTGCGGATATTATACGCAGATCAATGTACGTGGATGATTTGATTTATGGAACAAACACAATAGAAGAGGCAATAGAAATTCGAAAGGGTATTTCTCGCGTATTAGCTTCTGGAGGGTTTCAGTTGCGAAAGTGGATATCAAATGAACCGAGAATAATTGATTCACAAGGGACTTTCAGTGATATGCCATGCCATACCATACAGTTGGGAGAAAATGAAATTGTAAAGACATTACGTCTCCTGTCGTCATTGAGATTCATGCATTTTCCGATGCGAGCGAGGCGGCATATGGCGCAGCTGTTTATGTACGTTCAATCGATACTCAGGGAAGAGTATTCGTTAGGTTGCTGTGCGCAAAGTCTAGGGTTTCGCCATTGAAGCCAGTCACAATACCGCGTTTGGAACTGTGTGCGGCGCTGGTGTCACTTGAGCTGGTTGATAAAGTAAGAAGCTCATTAGACATTCATGTGAACGGTATATATTATTGGAGTGATTCAAGTATTGTATTGAGTTGGTTGAAATTAGAACCACACACGCTGAAGACATTTGTCAGTAATCGGGTGTCTAGAATACAGTCATTGTCTGGTTTTGGTTGCTGGCACCATGTGAGATCCCGTGATAATCCAGCAGATTTGCTGTCAAGAGGAATTGATCTAACTGCCTTGCGGGACTCAGTCTTGTGGTGGCAAGGTCCAGATTGGCTTTCGTGCCGCGAATTGGATTTTTCGTCCAATAATGACTCGGGACCTGATTTACCGGAGATGAGATCGGTGAGTCGAGCGACTGCTTTGTCTCAGTTAAATGAGTCATTTATTGTGTTCGAGAACTATTCGGATTTGAGCAGATTAGAGAGAACGGTGGCGTATTGTATGCGATTCATTTCCAATTGTGGGATGCCGAAGTCTGAGCGACAGGTTGGCAACATTACGCCTGCGGAAATTAGTGCTGCTATGATCCGTTTGATCGTAATGGCTCAGAGACAATCGTTTAGTGAGGAGATTGATCTGATTGCGAAAAAATCGAAAACTACATTCGAAGAACAAGATTGTTAACTTGAATCCTTTCATTCATACGGATAATACATTGCGAGTCGGTGGTCGTTTGGACCATTCGCATTACAGTTTTGATAAGCGGCATTCTATGATACTGTCTTCGAAACACCATTTAACAAGGTTAATTTTTTCTCGGGAACATCAAAGGTTATTACATGCAGGCCCCCAGACATTATTGTCCTGCATAAGGGATGTTTATTGGCCAATAGCGGGAAGAAATTTGGCGCGAAAGACTGTGCACCAGTGTTTGAGGTGCTTCAGGGCGAATCCAAGGGGAATTAATCCACTGATGGGAAATTTGCCTCGTGATCGAGTCAATCCTGCACCAGCGTTTCATGTGACAGGCAGGAGTTGACTATGCGGGTCCCTTTCTGATTAAGGATAGAAAGGGTCGGGGTAGTAAAACCTCAAAATGCTATGTTTCTGTGTTTATTTGTTTAGTTACAAGAGCTGTTCATCTTGAACTCGTGTGGGACCTGACTGCCGATTGTTTTATTTTGGCTTTGCGAGGATTTACGTCGTTGCGGGGAATGCCTGCGAAGATGTGCTCCGACAATGGTACAAGTTTCGTTGGCGCTCATTCACAATTGAGGGAACTCGGTCGATTTTTGAGAACAAATGAAGATCGTTTAAGTGATCTTTTTGCCAGGGAAAGATTTGATTGGAAATTTATTCCGGCATATTCGCCACATTTCGGTGGTATCTGGGAGGCTGGAGTCAAGACCACCAAATACCATCTGAAGCGCGTAATGGGTAACGCTTCATTAACTTTTGAAGAGTTTTACAGTTTGCTAGCGCAAATAGGATCCATTTTGAATTCCCGCCCACTCACACCCTTGTCCTCACACCCGTCTGACATTCAGCCTCTGACGCCGGCGCATTTTATAATTGGACGATCGATGACTTCTGTTCCTGATCCGGACGTCACGCATTTGGCGGAGTCTCACATGTCTCGTTATCAGCGGATCCAGCAGATTCGGCAGCATTTCTGGACCCTATGGTCTAAGGAATATATCTCGGAGCTGCAGTGTAGGGTCAAGTGGAAGACAAATCAAGATGCCATAAAGCTTGGCACACTTGTTATCATCAAGGACAACAATTTACCACCCATGAAATGGCAGATGGGACGAGTATCAGCACTTCATCCTGGAGCGGACTCAATTGTTTGAGTTGTGTCATTGCGTACTTCAAAGTGGACCATCCGTAGGGCCGTTGCACAGTTGTGCCCTCTTCCTGTGGAGTCTTCTACTTAAATTTATTAGTTGAAAATGTATGTTTTTCAAGGCGGGGAGTATGTTCACGCCGAACGCAGCTTTATTTCATTCATATGTTCAAGCCGAACGCGGTTTTAGTTTCATTTGTATTAGGGCCGAACGCAGCCAGTTTAGTTTCGTTTTTGCGCCACTGAGCGCCACTCGACACAGTCCACTTAGAGCGCCCAAGGAGGACGCATTCACAGTTGGTGCCAATAAAGACAAAGTGTAAAAAATAAAGTTTGTCAAACACGCCAAACACGCAACAGCTATAGCAAATTATATAATCATGGACAATAGACAATTTTCCACCGTAGAGGGCAAAGGCTTTTTACAGCTAATGAGGGAAGTTTGTCCACTGTATAAGGTACCAAGTCGAGGGACAATATAATCCAGGATTGATGATAAATATGACGCTATGAGTAATATTTTTAAAACATACATAAAAAATGCTGAAAATTATTGCATCACCTATGATATTTGGACAGAAACAATGCAAAATAAATCATTTGTAGGTGTTACAATACACCTTTTGGATAAATCTAAACTCCTCAGTGGAACCTTAGGTGTTTTTGAGTTGACAGAAAGTCATACATCGGCGTACATAACTGAAAAACTTCAAGACATTTTTGTCGAGTGGAATATTTGCATTGACAAGGTTTCAGCTGTCATCACAGATAATGATAGCACTGTTATGAAAGTCAACCGTAACATGTTTGGGGAAAAATAAATTATTCCTTGTTTTACTCATACGATCAACTTAGTCGTAACTAAATCCATTGACGATGCAAAACATTCTAGTGAATTAATATGTAAGATTCGAGATATAGTAAAATTTATTAAAAGGAGTGTTAATGCAAGTGACGAGTTAAGGAAAAGACAAATAGAAATGGGATTGAAAGAAGGCCAAATAAAAAAAAATGATTCTTGATGTACGCACAAGATGGAATTCGTGCTTTTACATGCTACAACGGTTCATGGAATTAGTGTCCAATGTAGGAGCAATACTTTTGACTCGACCGGAAGCTCCCCCAATGATCTCAAGCAGCGAAATAGATTGCGTAAAAGAAATGGTAGAATTACTATGCCCATTTGAAAAATTAACGAGAGAAATATCTGGGGATAGTTACGTAACGGTCAGCAAAGTTATTCCACTCGTTAGTTGCGTTCGGGAAGTAGTAGACAACATAAAACCTAAAAATCATATGATTTTAGAATTTAAAGAAAACATTAAAAAACAACTAGGAAGAAGATTTGATAGCATAGAACATTCTGCAATTCTTGCCATTTCAAGTGCTCTGGAGCCCAGATTTAAATTTATGCATTTCAAAAATGCCGTGTGTTGGGATTGCAAATGCCCATCTTGCGATCACCGCGACCTCACGGTCCTCTTTGGAACTAATTCAACAACGTCAACTTCTTTGATCGCCTACGGAGTCTGTCGCTGTCAAACTTCGATTCACAACACGCGCTGTTTTTTCTGTGTGTTCTTTTCACTCAATAAACTTGGTTTGCATTACTTGTTCTTTGTCTTCACACCCTGCTCTATCTCACCTAATAGGTTATGGGCCCAGAGGCTTAAGTGTGGACTAGAAATTGAAACTGTAATTTAGTAAGTGTTTGCACACAAAATAATAATGGCGAGTGCAGTAAAAATCGAGATGCTGTCCAAGCATAATTTCGAGACCTGGAGAATACAGGTGGAAGCCATTATGGTGAAAAACGAAACATGGTCCTATGTAAATGGTGAGCGACCGAAGCCCCAATGACTGCGGAAGGTGATGGACGAGAAAAGGCGGAGGCGGATTACGCCGCTTGGCTGGCGCAGGACAGGAAAGCAAAAGCAGATTTAATCCTGGCAATAAATCCATCGGAGCTGAGTCATGTAAGGGGATGTGAAACGTCGAGGGACGTATGGCAGAAACTGGAGAGCGTATACGCGTCAAAATGCCCCGCACGGAAGGCAACATTACTGAAGCGCCTAACGCTATGCAAAATGCCAGATGGAGATGATGTAAGTAAGGGAATATTTGACTAATTTCTTTGATATCGTTGACAGGTTACAAAATATGTAAGTGACCATTAATGGCGATTTACTAGCCATCATATTATTAAATAGCCTGCCGGAATCCTACGAAAATTTCCGATGTGCGATGGAGTCGCGCGATAGCCTCCCTGATATAGAAGGATTGAAAATAAAAATAGTCGAAGAATTCGATGCAAGAATTCGAAAAGCAGGCGATGGATCTGTTGCAATGTTTGTTAAACACAGTGTCGGCAAAAAGAAACCCCCCAAAGATAACAGTTTTAAGTTTAACTGCAACTACTGTGGCAAACGAGGCCATAAGGCTGCTGATTGCTTCAAGAAGAAGAAGCAGGGTAAGGAACACTCAGGCTCAACATATTTCGCTGGTCTGGCGGATGTGCAGTTTCCGGAAAATAAATGGTTTCTGGATAGTGGGTGCACAACACATCTATGTGAAGACAAGGCAATGTTCGTGAACGCGGAAACAGCGAGAGCTGAATTAAGGCTCGCTACAAATGTAACCTCTAGCTCGACCCTCAAGGGAGATATAACAATATCAACATGGAATGGCAATATTAACATGCCAGTAAAACTCACTAATACTTTGTATGTTCCAGATTTGCGGGCGAATCTTGTCTCTGTGGCAAAAATAGTTGACAGGGGAGACAAGACAGGGAGGACAAGGAACAAGGCTTTTGTCAGAGATGATAAAGGAGCTGTTAAAATTGTTGCTGATCGTGAAGGCGATTTGTTTTTTGTTCGCAAGGAATATCAGCAGGGCTGTGCGGTTTCGAGTACCGAATTGGGGAATGTTCATCAGTGGCATCGCAAGCTAGGACATCTTAATGCTCAGGATTTATCAATTATGGCCAAGGCTAAAGGCAAAGTAATTAATTACTTAAATAAATATGTGCGGGAATGCAACAGCTCACCTACAGCCACCAATGACACATCTGATGAGTCTGATAAACACGATTCAGAGTTTGATATCTGGAAATACCACAAACAGCTGACACACAAGAACATGAAAAATAAATCTGCTCATCTGAATGCTACAGCTACTACAACGGAAATCAGTGAAACAGAAGTTCAGATGTACCTGTCGTCTCCTGTTACACCAATAAAAAGAGACGCTATTGAGATTTGGGAGGATATGAAATCTCTGTTTCCAAAACTTTCAAAGATTGCAATGATATACTCCCTATCGTTGCCACGTCTGTACCAAGCGAGCGTTTGTTCTCAGAGGCTGGGGCAACCATCACTCAAGACAGAAATAGGCTTCTCGGGACAAGATTATCGAAGCTGCTGTTTCTAAAGTCTATTTCGAAATTTTTACATTCGCAAAAATAAATTTGTTTAATTGAGAAAATGTGTTTTATTTTAAGACGCTTTTATTAGCTTCACCTGTAACTAACAATGTAAAAAAATCTTGGAACTTAAATTTGTCCCATTTCCCGGTTTCCGATTAAGCTGAAATGTTGCATACACGTTTAGTTTGGATGACAATGCATGGTTAGCTAAGTTAATTGTTTATAACAATTGAATTTGCTATAAACAATTGAAAAAATAATTTACTCAATGAATTTGAGTTTCTTCAACGGATAATTGTTTATGTTATATCGCAAAAGCGTGTTTTAGTTTTTTTTAAACTATAATATTATTTAAAATCAATTTTATTGTTTTGCGGTCTGGTTAATTAGAAGTTAGCTAAGGTTTTGGGTTAAAAACTGGTACATCGGAAAAACATCGATGTATCGTTGTTACGAGTATGTTTTTTAACATCGATGTTTGTCGTGGGAACATCGATCTTTTCAAACATCGATGTTTTTAAGAACGATGTTGCATCCCTACAAATCACAGCTTGACAGTGAGCACAGTGAGTTGACAGCAGTGAATTCCAATTTGTTCTTTCATATAAACTCGGTGGGAGTTTACAATCGAAACTTCAATCCGGGAGTTTCGCTCTGCTATAAACGTAGTAATTGTTACGCGCATGTTTTGAATTTGGCGTTAAGCAAGGGTGCAAATAATATATCAAAGGCGCGTATTTTTTTTGTAATATTTCTGGATTTCCCACTTTTTTTTCAAAATCGACGAAACGAACTGAGGTACTCAATTCACTTAAGGGGTGAGATGCAGTCAGATTTTTCAAAAAATAAATTTTTTTTTTTACATTTTCTTCAAGTATGATGTTTCGAAAATATTCCCTGAAAATTTCAAGTCAATCCGATTAATAGTTTTTGAGATATCCCACATTTACTGAAGGGCTCTCTGCAACGTGCTTATGAGAATCGCACCTTGAATAAAACTTTAAACGCGTTTTTCTCGAAACTATGTTTTCAAAGTCGGTGACCACTATAATTCAAAAACCACTTCATGGATTTGGATGAAATTTTTACAGCTTATTAACAGCATTAAAAACTAGTCCTCGATCGAAGGATTTTCATTTTGGTTCAAAATTTCGATTTTTTTTCAACAATAAACTAATCATTTTTAATCGAAAATCCGGGAAAAAACTTACAAAAGCTGCCATTTTGTAATTTTCAAAAAAAAAAAAAAAAGCTTCGATCAAGGACTAGAGATGTTCGGATGGTCACCGCGAAGCACTACTTGCGGAAGGAGGTCCAACAAAGACAGCGATATTTTTATAAATAATTAATATTTTTTTTTAAATTTTGTGGAAGTCAAGTTGAGACATGACATAAAAATTCTGTGTATTTTGTTTCATAAAATAAACTTAATTATTATGAAAACAAATTATTAAAAATACTCCTCTTTTCACGCATCTGACTGCATCTCACCCCTTAAAGCTCCGCATATTCCGTCAAATGCTCCAACCGGTTGGAATTTTCAATCGCGATTACTAGATAATTTAGCAGAAAATTTTGATATTTTGGAAGAGGTTGTCAATTCTATTATTAACGACGAAACTTTTGATTCTGACTCGGTTCGTGAAGCCTCTGGTTTTGTTCGCACTCTTAGGGATTTCGATTTTGTTTTCCTTCTTTTTACATATCAATCAATTTTTCGTTTTACTTCACATTTGTGGGATGTTTTACAGTCAAAATTAGTTAATATTCAATTTTGTTTAGCTGAAATTAGAGCTACTGAAAAAAATTTAAAACGTTTGCGGAGTGAGCAATACTTTGATGAAATTTATAAAAAAAACTTTGGCAACAGCAGATGCCCCTCAAAATACTCGTCGTAAACGAAGAATTGATGAAGATATACCCTCTGTAGAAACGCAGTATCGCATGCTTTATTCCGAAGTACCTAATTGATAATATTGTCAATCAAATAAACATTCGTTTTACGGATTTTTCGGAATTGTCATTTTTAAATCTTGTTGATCTTAAGCAATTTTCATCTTTCAAAGCTGTATTTCCACTAAGTAAATTTGACTCACTTATTAAACTTTAGGGTAAATTTTTCGACTCTGATAAACTTAAAAGTGAATTAATTGTATTTTATAGTGAAATTGTATTTTATAGTGATGAAAATTTTTGGAATGATACAGATACAGTATCATCTTTGTTAAATAATTTGATAGAAAATAATATTACTGATGTGATGCCCGAGTTAACGAAGTTATTTGAATTAGTATTAACAATCCCTGCTACATCAGTTAGCGCAGAAAGAAGTTTTTCTGCTTTAAAAAGAATTAAAGATTATAAAAGAAACACAATGGGTCAAAATCGCTTATTGGATTTGGCTCTTTTGAGCATAGAAAAAACGTTGGTTAAGGAATTGGAAAAAGACCCCTTTTGGTATGACAATATTATAAATTATTTTGCAAACCTTAAAGAACGTAGAGTAGATTTTATTCATAAATAAGCATATTTAGGTAATGTGTGCAGAACCGCATGAAATTTGAATTTTATTATTATTTTTTCTTTAAATATATACGTAGCCATATGTAGTGTAGAGGAGACAATGGTAGCAAAGGCGGTTGTCACTATTTGTGGCGAGCGTGTGGTCACAAATTATCAAAGAATATGTAGTTTACAAAGAATGGGCACTCTATTTTTGCGGCGCAGTTATCCCCACCACAGCCCATTTTGGGGAAAAAAATCAAAAAATTTTCCCATTAGTTAGAAAGAGAATCTTTCCCTGCTTGTTCCAAGTCCGAATTCCCATTTAAAGTGCCTAATAAAGAATAAGGACGGCGACATTCAAAATCGCCGCACACACAATGACACCAGAGTTCACCTATTACGGTGCGCTCTTGTTTGCATTGTTTTGTCTGGCACTGTGTTGGTGCCGGCTCGGCCGTGCTTCTCAAATAGGAACAGGTAGAAGTCGAGTGCCTGCCTCACACATTGAAGGCGTACACAGATTAATACCATGTTTCCATCTCCCTAAAATCTCGGGATTTTGTGAAATTTCGCGAAATCCATATGAAAATCTATTGGATTTCCCATACAAGTAGCCGATTTTGAAATCTTGAGATTTCGAGAGAATCTCAATCAAAATCTACTAAATTCGTTGTGGCATCCCCAAAAAGTTATTCACCACTATTCAACAGGCGTCAAAATTGACAAATTTATGACTGTCGATTTCTTTTACTTTTATTACACACAAATTAAAATTTATTCACTATGTCCAAATGTTGGCTAACAAGAGTTTGTTGATATTTAATCACTTTAACATTCACTTTTTTAGCACAAAAACTTTTTGGAAATAATGGAAACATGACACTTGACATATCAAATATCAAATGAAATCACGTTACTAGATGGAAACACTTTTAAATCTCGTATTCAAAATCTCGAGATTTTGGGGAGATGGAAACATGGCATAAGTTTGTTTACGCTTTTTCACCATTCGTTTTCTTATGCGCTCTTGTTTATGCCATTGTATGGTGAGGCGCGCTTGCGATCAGTTTGCTTTCCTTTGACAGGGTGGTTCTTTCGAGTTGAGTTTTTGTGTGAATTTATGAAAACTTGTGGCATATTGGACCAATATTGAATTTCATGTTGTGAATTTATAAAATTGAGTGGTGAAGTTTTTAGTGAATTAACGCTTATATTTTTGGATAAAGCACCAATTATAAAAATTGTGAATTTATAAAATTGAGTGGTGAAGTTTTCAGTGAACTAACACTTATATTTTTGGATAAAGCACCAATTATACAAATTATTTTGTGTGTTTAATTGTTAATTGTTCTGAGAAAAATGGGAGGAAAGCATCATGTGAAATGCTTGGTGTGTGGAGTAAAAAAGGATGAATTTCCTGAGCTGAAATTTTTTATGCTACCAAAAGACAATAACAGGTAAAATATGTTAAATAATTTACATAAGTTTTAGTTCAAGGGTTTCGATAACATAAGAAATTTTGTTTAATCATTAGTCTATTTTATATGAGTATTATTTTTAAATCCGTTCCAATTGAATTTAAAATGCAACTATATATAGTCAATTAATTTTAGTTTACCTTTCACTTATTTAATGTTTCCCAACATAGCCGAACAAATAAAATTATTGAATTTATCTGTTGGATCATTTAAAAAAAACGACGAAATTAATGAAAGGAAACGATTACTTAAATTAATTTGTAAAAAAATTATACACTTTATTAAGGAAATTCAAATCAAACAGGAATTAGCAAGTAATTTTTTATTATTGGATTCGAACGGATTAAACAATACCAGCTATAATTTAATGAATTAAAATATATAAATAATTTCTTATTTGTCTTATTAGAACAATTATGTTACGAAGCCCTCACTCATTAATCTTTAAATAAATGAATTTTAAAATTATTTCAGTTTTTAAATTTCTTTTAATTTCAGGAGAGACATCTGGTTGAATAGTTTGGGACGACAGGATTTAATTGGGTTGAAAATTGCCTATGATTGGAAAGTTTGCGAAAATCATTTTGCCAATGATATGATCAACACACATACTGCAAAGAAATTTATGGTAAAAAGGAATGCTATTCCTACCCAACATAAATCGTCAACAGAAGTAAGAATTTCAGATGACCTCATAATTTTCCCCAACGTTATTGAAGGTAAGATAATATTTACTTCAAATATTTGTAAATTGTAGGGTCGATCGTTGAAAATTGAACAAATGGGTCCTGTTTAAAGTGAAGCTAAATCATCAGCACTTTTCTGACTTCATCAATTTCTAATCTATTGTATGAAACTTATACTCAATCATTGTATAACACTTATCTCCAATTTTTGTCTATGACTGTAACTACTGAGCTACTCACTTTCCATGTAACACTCGTTGTACTCAAACTGTATATAGCAACTGTAAGAATTAACTACTTCTTGTGCAAACCCCGTACAGAGCAGATCGTGAAATGAAAGTGCTTAAGTTAACTCCACGCGTTTCAATTAATTTTCCCGAAACTACTTCGCTATTCTAACATAGTTTTTTGGTCCTTCGTACCGGATATTGAGTCGCTCAATCGCAAATATAATTCCGGCGGGAAATTGATTGTTTAATTGATCGTCGCATTACGATTTTCGGACAATAATCTCCGCGTGTGCCGTCTAACGGGTCGGTGAAATCTCGCCTAAAACTTTCGCGTAAGGCGCTAAAACTCATTAAAACTCATTACTACAAGCTACTTAAGCGATCTGTGTCTTTTGGGGGTTTAAAATACTGTGTGCGGTGAATTTGAGCCTGTGCCAACATATCCGCAACATCAGTGCGTACCATGTGCTTATGCTTCATCGCCTGTGCACCACTAGCAACATCTTCCCTGGGATAAATTGTGGAGAAGCAGCCTGGTCGTCACTTCAGCATACTCTTTATGGACTCTTGTGAGTTTGTTCCATTTTATTTTATTACTAACATGCAACATGCAGCTGGTCCTGCTACATGGACATAATAAGCATAAGGAGGCATTCTACACTTGAAAATCGCAACTTGCGGTTACCAAAATATTAAGAAAAAATTACGCTATTAAATTCTTGAACTTTGAGTATACTTAACACTAACAAAATTCAGAACATTAAACATCAACATAATTTCATAATTTATGCTATACATAGTCAAGTGAAAGCTTGTGAAAGTGTTTAAATTGGAGCTTGCATAAGCTCTCGGGATCAGCTCCACATATTCGTATGATTGAGCTTCTGAGCTTTTCGAGTGTTGGATCGCGAACTTATCAGTGAGCTCTTTTCGCTTAATTTTGACTTTGGACAACTTTGGAGCCGTGTTGATATCTTAGTGCTAGTTGATTTGCTTAAAATCATAATCGTGAACTTTTCGAACTATTTCGTGGGCAACTTTGAGCTCCTGAGAGCATTCTAAAGAAAAATTTACATTCTGAATTGCTTAATTACATTTAAGTGCAGACTCAATAAAGCAGTGCGCGCCGATATTATTGCTATTGTATAATCTTTTTTGAAATTCGCTTAATCGGTTATATATGAATAAAATGGAAAAGCATAAGAACAAGGTGAAGTTAAATGCGGACAGAATTAAGAATTTTATGACAAACGTGAACAAGACAGGCAGGGACAAACGCACTGAAATATTTTTAAAAACCCGGTTGCAATTATTGCAAGATTATTGGAAGCAATTTAACAGAGTTCATGAAAGTTTATTCGAGGTCACTGACGAGGAAACTCTCAAAACCGACGAGTTCCTTACTTCCGATTTTTATTCCGATGTGGAATGCACATATGTTGCAGCGTTCGGTTGGCTTCAGGAGGAGCTTGCAGCTTTTCAAGTTCCTAGGGAGACGTCTAGTGCAGATGACTCACCGCTGCTCCACTCTACAGTAGTTAAAACGTCTTCAGACTTGATTAAGCTTCCGAAAATAAACCTACCCAGCTTTAGCGGATCCTACTTGGATTGGCCCTCCTTTCATGATACATATCTATCACTGATTCATGATAACCCTTGTTTATCCGACGTGCAAAAAATGCACTACTTAAAATCCGCTATTACTGGTGAAGCATCAAAGTTACTTAAACATTTCGCTATTACAAATTCAAACTATACGGCTGCCTGGAATGTCATACTAGCTCGGTATGACAATAAGAGGGTATTAATTAATTCGAACCTCAATGAGCTGATAACTTTGCCTGGTATGTCTTCTGAAAGTCCTAGCGAGCTTAGAAGAGTACTCGACAGATTTAATCAAGCTGTCAGAGCTCTTGAAAATTTATCTCGACCAGTAAAGGAATGGGATGACTGGTTAGTTTATTTTCTGGCCAATAAATTAGACGCTTGCACCCGTAAAGACTGGGAAACATCCCTTAATTGCTCAAAAGATGTTCCAGCCTTCACTTCTCTGCAGATGTTCCTGGAAACACGCCTACAAGCATTAAGTACCTTAAGGGAAAGTAACCTTCCTGTGAAGGGTCTCTCCAGTCGAAAGCCGGTCTCTAATGCGAAGTCGTATGCTCATACGCATCATGCTTCATCAGCCCCTGGGTGTGCCTGCTGCCAAGGAAAGCATTTCATTTTATTTTGCCCAAAATTTCGAGCAAAATCAGTCGATGATCGCGCCGCCTTCCTAAAATATAAAAGGATATGCGAAAACTGCTTAAAGTCCAGTCATACAGTTGAAGCCTGTTCGTCGCAAAAGCGTTGCCAACAATGCAATCAACCGCATCATACGATTATACACAAATCTGCGGCTCAGCCTTCTTTACCTGCTGCGTCTGCACAATCGTACAAAACCCTGCCTTCGACGTCAAAACCCAATGAGCCTGTACCTTCAAGTAGTACAATCTCACATTTATCCAACAATCAGCCTGGACATTCGGTTCTACTTGCTACAGCTTTAGTTTTTGTCCAGTCTACTGATGGTCGTTTGGTCCGTGCTCGAGCTCTACTAGATCAAGGTTCAGAGTCGTCGTTCATTACTGAAAAACTTGCAAACATCTTAAGGTTGCGCAAACAAAAGGCAGCTATATCAGTAATAGGTGTAGGGCAATGCGATGCAGGTACTGCTCAAGCTGTAGTATGTCATGACATTATTTCATGCATTGACTCATCAGCTAGATATTGTGTTCAGTCTTTAATTCTCCCAACGCTGACACATCTTATTCCTTCTAAAGCCGTCTATCGAGGCAACTGGGCTCATATTGCAGGATTGTCACTGGCTGATCCAGAATTTGATAAGCCCTCAGGAATAGATTTGATTTTAGGAGCAGAAACCTATAGTCAAATTCTTAAATCTGGAATACGACATGGGACCCATGGATCTCCTGTTGCGCAAAATACCACCCTGGGTTGGATATTGTCTGGCAAAGTCGATGATGCCTCACCTCCTAAAACTACGTCTACTCTCAGCCTACATAGTTCATGTGAGCTTAGTGAATTGGTGCGGAAATTCTGGGAAACAGAAGAACCTCCAGCATCGCCGATTTTAACGCCAGAAGAAACGGAATGTGAAGCGCATTTTGCGAATACTCACTACCGGCTTAAAGATGGAAGATATGTCGTGAAACTTCCCTTTAAATCTAACCATCCCCCGCTAGCTAGTTCGAAAGATGCAGCCATGTCTGCGTTGCTTCGCATGGAAAGACGTTTTCTTCGAGATCCTGAGCTTTTTAAAGAATATGCCGATTTTATTCAGGAATATCTATCTCTGGGTCACATGGAGCAGAGTAATAATGAGGATGAAAATTCTGCAAGTTCTTATTTCTTGCCACACCACGCGGTTCTTAAACCAAGCAGTACAACTACGAAACTACGTGTGGTATTTAATGCGTCGCAAATAACTTCGACTGGCCACTCATTTAATGATATTCTCCTTACTGGACCAAAGCTTCAAAATGACGTGATTCTTGTTTTAACTAGATGGCGACTTTATCCTTTGGTATACACTGCTGACATTGCTAAGATGTTTAGGCAAATTTTAGTCGATCGGCCTGATACTGACTTCCAGCAAATATTGTGGAGGAATTCGCCAATGGAGCCAGTATTAAGTTATAGACTTCTTACAGTCACTTACGGAACCGCCTGTGCACCGTACTTGGCCTGCAAAGTTTTGCAGCAATTGGCCAATGACTATAAAACTGAATATGCGAGTTCGTCGGAAATTCTGCTTCACAATTTCTATGTAGACGATGCCCTCTTTGGCGCTTACGATGTCAACGAAGCCATAAACTTACGCTCTGAACTGGATGAATTACTGAAAAGAGGAGGCTTTAAGCTTCGAAAATGGCTTTCGAATTCACCTGAACTACTCGACGGTATTCCTTTAGAAGATCGTGAGCTCACTACTCCGGAGAAAATCTTTAGCGACTTTCAGATTAAGACGTTAGGAGTCGGTTGGAGTCCTGATTCTGATACCTTCAGCTTTAACATTCATCTTTCTAACGCCACTGTTTCTACTAAAATGACAGTTTTAACAGACATTAGCCGACTTTATGACCCCTGTGGATGGCTAGCTCCTGTGACTATAGCTGCTAAAATCTTTCTTCAAAAACTGTGGACCAATAAAATTGACTGGGATGTAGAGCTACCCTCCGATTTAAATGCTGAATGGCTCTACTATAAAGGACAACTTCTACAAATTAATGACTTGAAAATACCGCGTTGGATCGGTACAAAAAGCTCTCGCTCACCTATAGAGCTGCATGGATTCTGCGACGCTTCGCAAGCTGCTTATGGTGCTGCGGTTTATATTCGAGTCTTATACGAGGATAACAACATTCAAGTACGTCTGCTCGCTTCAAAAACTCGCGTTAGCCCTATTAAAACAGTATCCTTACCAAGGTTAGAATTATGCGGAGCTGCGTTGTTAGCAGAGCTTCTCTCTTATCTTCAAAAAAATTTAAATCTTTGCGATGTCCCGGTGCACACATGGACGGATTCTACCATCGTCTTGGCATGGTTACGCGCACATACCTCAAAATGGAAAGTTTATGTTGCCAACAGGGTCGCAAAGGTACATGAAAACCTACCAAATGCGTTATGGCATCACGTTCCTTCACAGGATAATCCTGCCGATTGCATCACACGAGGAATTTCAGCGGCAGACTTGGCACTCTTTCAACTATGGTGGCAAGGACCCTCCTGGCTCAGACATTCTTCTACCAACTGGCCCATAGATAACGAAGTTTCCCACACTGGAGAACATGAGGAAGAACTTCGTATTAACTGCACTACGGCAACTACTCCTGCGGGTACGGCACCAGATGATTTCATCTCAACGTTTCTGCACCGATTTTCAGACTTAATGCGGCTTTTCCGGGTTACAGCTTACTGCTATCGATTTTTTAACAATTGTAAAGCTTCATCAAACGCTAGAGGCTCTAGCATTCTAACAAGTGAGGAAATCAGCTTTGCATCAGAGTCATGGATAAGGATAATTCAGCGTCAAACTTTTGCTTCTGAAATCAAGCATCTGTTAAAGGATAGAAAAGCTACTCTACCATCGAACAGCAAGCTGCGTATGCTCAATCCAAAACTTGACGATAAATCATTGCTACGTGTAGGAGGACGTCTGAAGCATGCACTCTTATCAGAAGATGAAAAATACCCCTTGATACTACCCGCTGAAAGTCATATCACTCAGCTGATAATTGCCTACTCTCACTGCAAAACCTTACATGGAGGAACGCAACTGACTCTATAGCATATCCGTAGCAGATACTGGATAATAAATGGCAGGAATAAAGTAAAACAATTTATCCGGCGCTGTGTTATTTGCTGCAGATTCCAAGGAACCTCTCGTACCCCACTTATGGGAGACCTTCCGGTCGATCGCGTTCGTCCTGCTAAACCATTTTTGCACGCTGGAGTAGATTTTGCTGGTCCTTTTAGCATCAAACTTATTAAAGGCCGTTCTCGTATCAAACTTAAAACCTACGTTGCCTGTTTCGTTTGCTTTTCTACTCGAGCTATTCACTTAGAGCTGGTAATGGATCTGACTGCTGAAGCTTTTATCGCCGCTTTTCTTCGCTTCGTTAGTCGACGTGGTCGCTGTGCCCGTATGTATAGCGATAATGGTCGCAACTTCGTAGCTGCCGACAAAGAACTTTCTCAGCATCTTCGGCAAGTTATGCAAGAATATACGCTGCCTCAAATTACCATGAAAGAAGGTACTGAATGGCATTTCATTCCTCCCTATTCGCCACATATAGGAGGTCTCTGGGAAGCTGGTGTAAAGGCCATGAAACACCACTTCAAACGTGCAGTTCGCAACAATTTACTCTCCCTTGAAGAGATGCTAACTCTGCTGCCGCAAATCGAGGCTTGCCTCAATTCTCGCCCTCTACAAGCTATCTCGGATGATCCGTCTGATCTTAGTGCTCTAACACATGCTCATTTTTTGATAGGCGAAAGCCTTTTGGCCATTCCGGAACCAAGTGTCCTCGCTGTTTCAACGAATCGATTAAATTGCTGGCAAATGGTGCAACACATGTATGAGAGCATTTGGAACAGGTGGTACAAGGAGTACCTCTATAACCTGCAACTGCGTTACAAATGGCAACACCCCACGGAACCTATAGCACTCAACAATTTGGTGTTAATTAAAGAAGACAATTTGCCTCCGCAACGCTGGCTACTGGGCAGAGTAGTGGCTCTTCATCCTGGACAAGACCAAGAAATTCGAGTCGTTACTGTTCGTTGTAAAGACGGTTACTTTAAACGTCCAGTCACTAAACTTTGTGTCCTTCCAGTTAACACAATCAACACCGTAGACTAAAAAAACACATTAAAACTAATGCTAAAAGCCTAATTTCACTACCTATTAACATGTTCACTTATGATCTGTTATTCTTTCCTAATAGATACCTTAATCGGTTATTGTTCCTCATGGCGGGCGGCTTACTAGTCCACATGGCGGGCGGCTTACTAGAACTCTGCATCTGGTCGTGACACACGAGGCGGGCGGAATGTTTAAAGTGAAGCTAAATCATCAGCACCTTTCTGACTTCATCAATTTCTAATCTATTGTATGAAATTTATACTCAATCATTGTATAACACTTATCTCCAATTTTTGTCTATGACTGTAACTACTGAGCTACTCACTTTCCATGTAACACTCGCTGTACTCAAACTGTATATAGCAACTGTAAGAATTAACTACTTCTTGTGCAAACCCCGTACAGAGCAGATCGTGAAATAAAAGTGCTTAAGTTAACTCCACGCGTTTCAATTAATTTTCCCGAAACTACTTCGCTATTCTAACAGGTGCAGGTCATAAAAACAAAAGGGTCAAACAAAGGGTGCAGGTCATAAAAACATAAAGGTCAAACAAAGGGTGCAGGTCATAAAAACATAAAGATCAACCAAAGGGTGCAGCTCATAAATAGTTTCAGGAAAATTGTGCTGTTTAGGCTATTAGGAAATAATAAAAATAATTATTAGATATCCGGTTGACCTGCACATACATTCCTGCCTTGCAAATTAAAACATGTGTAACCGGATTTAGGTAAAAGGCCGGCCAGGGTATTTCTACCTATTTAGACTTTATTGGGGATTGAAATAAGTTGTATTTTATTAATAATAACATTAGCAATTACCTTCATAAATATATTTACTAGACAGTAAAGCTATAATAAAAAAATAATAAAATATATTTGGTGAGAAGGACAATATGTATCTTAATGAGTACTTAAAATACTCAAAAAATCCCATAAATTTGGGAAAATGGAATTGTCGCTTAGTTGTTATATTTGAAGAAAATGAATACTGACCATGTAAATTTATATTACCTATCCGCTTTTAAGTACCAGACAGTTAAGTGTTAATAGCTGTGTTTTTTTCACATTTGTTCCGATACTAGGTTTAACAGGAAATTTTGTATTGAATTGAAATTTTAAAGACTGTCACGTACAATATAAAGATTTTAATATTTGCTAAAACGCATCAAATTAGCCATGATATTTACGCATACAGCCTTCAAACCCTAACCAGATAAATTTTTGGGTTGCTATTTGACGTAAAATGGGTATAAAATCCAGGAAACTTGATTTTATTTTTGCTAAGTCAGAATTTTTTGATATGTATAACTACTCATAAGTTTCAATTCAGAGCAAAATTTCTTGTTAAACCTACAAAAATAGATATGTGGCAACTGGTACTGCTTTTATTTGACCGCGAACCTTTTTGAGATTCCAACGATAATCGCAGTAATACCTTATAATATGTCGTAATATTTTAATAACATATCCGAAAGTGTTACTGACCCAATAACGAAAAAATCTCGTATAGTATAACGGTGGCCTGAAAACAGTTTAATATTGCTTTGAAAGTTCATTACAAATTAATTATACATATTCAAGAAGTTAACTTATGATATTTTGTTACTTGCAAGAGTCGAGACACTGACAGATGACCCAAATATTGAAAATGAGGAAATTAATACACCAGCGGAAAACATCGCTATTGAAAATGTTCTGGATGTCCCAACCATTGAACTGGAGACAGAAAATGTGCCGGTGTTCCCGATCAGTGAAGATTTCCGTATCGAAGCAACTGGAAGTATCAATGAATTGAACTACTTTCAAGAAGATTTTATTTCTATTTCAGATTCTCAACCATCACAACCTCCCACATTTTCAAAACGACGCATAAGGCAACACAAACGCCCAAAATGAAGAAAGATGTTATTAAGGACAAACTACAGAAGCTGCAGAAGGAATTCAAACGACTGAAGGAGGAAAATGAGCGACTGAAAAATCTTACCATGATAATTTCATATTACAAGCGAAAAATCTATTGCCTCCTGAGCTTGCTCTAATTGTTCAAAACCATGTTTTAAATTTCGGGAAGAAGAGCCAAGGCTTTAGATTTACCGACAGTTATAAAAAGTTAGCTTTGAGTATTTATTTCTTAGCGCCGAATGCGAATTATTTTTTAACGCGTAATTTAAACTTGCCTTCTCTTCGGACATTAAATCGTTTTACTGAAAATTGGCCATCGGGGCCAGGGATTCATGAAGTGCTGTTTAATGCACTTAAAGTTAAAATTCAGAACTTGCCTGATAAAGCAAAAAATTGTATTATTTGCATAGATGAAATTTCTTTAAAAACTAATTTACATTTTGAAAAATCTCAAAGCCATATTGTAGGATTAGAAGATAATGGAGAAAGGAAAACAAATTTACCTGCTAAGTATGCTGTAGCGATAATGGTTAAAGGGATTACTCATAATTATAAACAATTAGTAGGTTATTCATTTATAAATTCATCATGTCCTGCCAAAGAATTAAAATATATGATAAATACCTGTATTCGTAAACTAATAGACTCTCTCTAGACGCTCTGTTCCTTCCTCCTCAACTCCGGTGCCAACAGCCACCAAGAGAGGTAGGTCGGAGGTGGACTCGTCCACTCCGAGCACCTCGACTGGTGCGGATGGCACTGGGGCAGCCAAGGAAAAACCACCTACGCAGCCCTTGAGCAAAAACAAACGGAGGAAAGTCGCTAAGACCGGTCTCCCGGGACAAAGCTCACCGGACGAGGTAAAGGGGAAACCCGATCCTCGTACCGGGTCGTCAGAGGGTGCGGCTCCGTCGGGCTCAAGTGCGATGGCCGGGGGGGTGGGAAAAAGCTTCGCTGAGGCTGCTTCTCAAGCCCTGGTCGTTGTAATTGAGGCCGACAACCCACAAAGGGAAATGTCACAACGGCACGTAACCTTTGTGGAGGACCACATTTGGAAGCTCTTGGGTGAAACTAAGGAGGCTCCCAGGTTTGAGGGAATGGTCTTTCGTGACGGAACCCTAAAAGTTCAATGCACGAATGAACATTCCCTCAAATGGCTGCTTACAAATGTGGCAAACTTTCCAGCTTTTGACGGCATTAAATTTTCTGCTACAAAAGGTAGCGACATGCCTAAGCTGGTTCGGGCAGTTGTTTGGATACCAGGCCCTCGCAAGGCACCTGGGGAGATACTTGCCCGCCTCCGTAACCAGAACCCAGGACTGGACACTAAGTACTGGCGGATACGTGCGTTCAGTAGCAAGAGGAAGAACCCCGGTGATCCCGAAGGCTCCACTCTTGCGCTGGGTATTGACACGGAGTCGCTGAAGGTCCTGGAGTCTGTTTACGGACTTCGTCCCCATTTAGGTTTTGGGAGGGTGAAATTTCACGTCTCCGGGAAATAAATGCGGACAACGAGTGTATTGCGGAGCAGTCGATTGCTATGTCTACTGACTTGAATATCACTCAAATCAACCTGCAGCACAGTAAATCGGCCACTGCTCTTCTCAGTGGAAGGTTAAACAAACTGCGGACATTCCCCCAAATAACACTAATACAGGAACCATGGATATGCAGAAAACGTATCTGCGGTTTCGGTATGGTCAACTGGGGGCACCTCTTTCATTACGAAAGGACGGAACGACCGCGAGCTTGCGTGTTTGTATCGAACACAATTGAGGCCACGATGTTAAGACAATTTTGCAGTCAAGACGTCGTTGCGGTGAAAGTATCCTACAAGATTGCGGGGGCCAGGCATGAGATCATTATTGTCTCAACCTATTTACCCTATGACTCCATCAGTCCACCTCCTTCACGGGAACTTATGGAAATTGTAAGATACACAGAATCTAATAATTTAGGTCTGGTGATTGGATGCGATGCCAATGCCCAGCACACCATATGGGGTAGCAGTAAATGCAACCCTAGAGGAGAAAAATTATTAGACTTCATTCTGTCGCACGATCTCGTGGTTAACAATGTGGGCAATGATCCAACCTTTGTCACGAGTAGGCGACAGGAGGTAATAGACCTGACACTTACTAATAGGAAGATGTCCAACCTTATTACTAACTGGCGAATTCTAGATGAGGAATCTCTCTCGGACCACAGATACCTAAATTACAGAATAGCCATTGATGACATTTACATCCCGGCTGGACGTAATCCAAGGAAAACTGACTGGGAGAGGTACAAACAAATTGTTTCGGAGAAAGAAATATATGTACCCAAGCTCCGATCAACAAAAGACATTGAGGATGAGACTGAGAAATTGAGTCGGACCTTGATAGATTCTTTTGAGAGTGCTTGTCCCGTTAGAAAGAGCCGATGTGGCAAGAGCGTCCCCTGGTGGAACAGCAATCTTTCGAGGCTCAGGAAGAATACCAGGAAGCTTCTGAATAGGGCACTAAAAACCCAAAAAGAAGATGACTGGACGGCCTATCGAACCCTACAGCGCGAATATAAGTACGAGATAAGGACTTCCAAGGTCTCATCTTATAGAAGATACTGTGAGGAACTGGTAGGAATGAGAGAAACAGCTAGGCTATTTAAAGTCTTCCAGAAGGACGACACAGCCAAACTGAATTCCCTCCGCAAATCTGACGGCGGATATACGGGTTCCAAACAGGAAGCCTTTGAGATCCTGGTTCAAACCCACTTTCCAGGCAGTCACAAGATTCAAGCGAATCAAAGTTTAGAAAGGTATCCAGAAAGGGTAACCATTACTAGACAGGACAGATATATAGCATCCATAGTTGTGACGGAGGAGAAGATCGAATATGCTTTGTCCTCCTTCGAAAACTATAAGACCCCAGGTCTGGATGGTATATACCCGGCTATGCTAAAAGCAGGAGGCCATTCCCTGGTTTCAGCACTAAAGAAAATATTTAGGGCTTGTTTAACTTGGGGATATATTCCAACTGCATGGCGAAAGGTCAGAGTAGTTTTCATTCCCAAACCAGGCAAGGAAGACTATGCTCTGGCGAAAAGCTTCAGACCAATCAGCTTGACATCGTTCCTGCTGAAATGTCGGGAACCTCTGGTAGAAAAATACATTAGAGGAGAAACGTTGAGACGGCATCCCCTTAATGAGCACCAGCATGCCTATAGGAGTGGTAGATCCTGTGAGTCCGCATTGCACGATCTAGTCTCTAATACCCCAGACAGACGGGCACGAACGAATGAACGTTCGATGAATGATCGTTCTCTCGAATCTTCATTCGTTATATGCATGAGAGACGGCCAACTTCATTCGAGTCGAGAATTTTTGAGTTTAAAATGCGCACGAGTGAATCGGTGAAATTAATAGCAACTTTACGAAAACGTTCGCAAGCTACTAAACGTATTGCAACCCTTCCTGCTCCTTCCCCACCTCCATGATCACAGAATTAAAACTCAACTGGCTGGCTGGCAGTTGTCAATTCACACTTTGACACTGGAAATCAGCTGATTGTTCCAGGATTTCCATGCTCGTTCTCTGCGAATGAAGTTTCCGGAACTTCATTGATGAGAACGAGAATGTAGTTACGAATGTTCATTCAAACTTCATTCTTGGTGACAGACGACACGGCAATGATCATTCTTCGAGAACGTTCATTCGTTCGTGCCCGTCTGTCTGGGGTATAAGATAGAAAGTGCTTCGGACGAGGGGCTCTACGCTCTCGGGGTTTTTGTGGACATTGAGGGGGCCTTCGACAATGCCACGTTCGCATCGATGTGTAATGCTGCCACTGCATATGGTGTAGATACCGTGCTTGTAAGATGGATCTACTCTATGCTATCTCAGAGACTACTTTTCGCGGAATGCGACACCGACACAGTAATGAAAGTGGAGAAAGGCTGTCCGCAAGGAGGAGTACTCTCCCCATTACTGTGGTGTTTCGTAGTAGACTCCCTTTTAGACGAATTGCAAAGTCTAAATATACACATACAGGCGTACGCTGATGATGTGTGTGCACTCGTTTGTGGTAAGTCACTTAGGGTCGTCTGTAGTAAGATGCAGAAAACCCTAGACAAGATCCAGAACTGGTGTGAGAGACATGGCTTATCAGTGAATCCTTTGAAAACAACACTTGTGTTGTTCACTAGGAAAAGGAAACTCGATAACCTTAAGCTCCCAATTTTGAAAGGTGTAACCATTCAACTCTCCAAAGAAGTGAAATATCTAGGGGTAATTCTAGATAGCAAACTGACTTGGAAGGCTCATGTCGAACACAAAGCATATCGAGCACTGAATGCTTTCTGGCAATGCAGGAGAGCTTTTGGGAAGACATGGGGTCTAAAACCCGCTATTGTGCACTGGATGTACACAGCCATAATTAGGCCCATAATCACATATGCGTCAGTGGTCTGGTGGAGTAGAACGGAGATAAAGACTACTTGTTCTATTCTTAACAGAATACAAAGGGAAGTTTGCATAGGGATAACAGGAGCTTTTAGCTCGACCCCTGGTGCGGCCCTCAACGCAATGCTCAATTTGCAGCCCTTGGACCTCGCAATCCAGGAAGAGGCAATGAAAGCTATTTGTCGACTTAAAAAGTGTAGACTATGGCATGATGGACATGCCACCGGACATGGCGTCTTATCCCGAAGACTTGAAGAGCACTGCACCCTCTTTAGCATGCCGACGGATGATATGACGCAAATTACCATGTTCCGAAGAAGATTTCAAATTAGTCTTCCGGTAAGGGAAGAATGGGATGATCCCAACAAATTACTGGATGGATTAGATGACATCTTCTACACAGACGGATCGAAAACCTTAACTGGTACGGGCGCTGGATGGTATTTGAACGAGGCAGTCAAATACAGTATATCACTCGGAACAACCGCAACGGTTTTTCAAGCTGAAGTGTTTGCCATTCTCGAAGTGGCCAACTGGATAATTGCCCTTGGGTGGCATAATAAGAGGATTGGCATCTGCAGCGATAGTAAGGCTGCTCTTGTCACCCTACTTAACCCAACCACCAAATCAAAGATTGTCCAGGAATGTAAGAATAGACTTAATTCTGCTGCCAAGCACAACCAGGTCAATCTTATATGGGTCCCCGGTCACCAGGGAATCGATGGCAATGTGGCCTCTGACGCTCTAGCGAAATAGGGCGCAAGCTCTCCTCCCCTGGGACCGGAGCCCATTATTGGTGTCAGCTTTACAGAGTTGAAAAACTGGATAACTAGATTCATGGACTCAATACATGGTCAGAGATGGTCCAGTACATCAACCTGCAAATTCACCAAATGGTTCATTAGCCGTCCAGACAGTAACAATGCAAAACTTTTACTTCGCTTAGACAGAAAAGATTGCAGAACGCTTGTAGGGACGGTCACAGGACATAACACATGCGGCAAGCATCTGAACACCTTAGGGATCATCAGCGATTCAACGTGTCCTTCGTGTGGGGAGGACGAGGACAGCACGGAGCACTTCCTCTGTAACTGCCCGGCCTTCTCCCGCGCGCGCATGACGACGCTTGGCGCCGATGTAATGAGAATGGAAGATTTCAATTCTCAATCTCTATCTGATGTTCTTAGTTTCGTCAAGATGACTAAAAAGTTCGGATAGGGTAGGGGAAGAGTGCAATGGACCGTGGTCTGAGCGCTCGAGGTTGACACCTCCCCTTTTCTTTTAAGAAGAATAGAATAAACTAATAGACGTAGAAATGAAGCCAAGAGTAATAATTTCAGATCAGGGTAGTACTTTTATTAAATTAAATAAATTATTGGCAGTAACTCCTACAAAACCATATTTTATGGTGTGTAACACTAAGATTTATTACATGTACGACACACCGCATTTACTCAAATCTTTTCGCAATAATCTCATGAAATATAATATAACTTTTGAAGGTAATAGAACGGCTTCTTGGCAGGATATTAAAAAATTTTATGATGTAGATAAAAATAGGCAATTTAAAATGGCTCCTAAACTTTCTACTGAGCACATTTACCCAAATAGTTTTCAGAAAATGAGAGTAAAACTAGCTGCTCAAGTTGTTAGCTCAACAGTTGCCGCAGGTATTTTTACTCACATTAGTCAAAATTCATGTTCCTCAACGGCCATTAATACAGCAGAATTATTAGATAAATTTGACAGATTATTCGATATTTTCAATTCGAGCAAGTTCAAAGAGGCAAAGACATTTAGACGATCCTGATCCTGCATCCTGATTTGAAATCAGAGCAAATTCCTTATATTTTAACTAGAAATTTAAGTCAGGATGCACTAGAGAACATGTTTGGTACTCTTAGGAAACGAGGAGGAAATAGTAGGCAATTAACTCCATATATGTTTTCACGTGCTTTCAAGAAATCCTTTTCTGCAAAGTACATGTAACATATTCAAAGAGGAAATTGCGAACCAACCGAAAATATAAGTTTACCTTCAGTTAACTTAGATAAGATGACAGAACCTATTTCATCTTTAAAACCTTCTTGTTTTAAAGTCAATTTTCTTTTTCAACCTATGGACTTAGGAGAAAAAAATGCATTTTACTATTTTGGGGGATGGCTTTTTAAAGAAAATAAATTAAATCATAATTGTCAATCTGAGGTATGTCCTGAAGATAGTATTTTCACAACTTTTATAGATTTTAAACAGTACGATAAAGGTAACTTAATAAGACCCCCTGTTGATTTTATGCAAAGCCTACAAAAAATTGAAGGTAAAGTTATAGATATTTTTAATGATATAATTTTGCAAAAAGACATTGAATTTAAACTACTAGAAATTTTAAGACCTGAGTATACTTATGTATGCTGTGATAAGCAAAATATAGATTTCATTGTAAGACTGTATATTAGAGTAAGAATATATTATATTATTAAAGATTATAACAAAAATGTAAAAACATTTGATAACAAAAATAAAATATTAAGTGTAACGCATTTGTAATATCCAAACTTGTTAATAATTTTAGTTTTAAGAACATAATTGTATTCAATGTTAATTTAAGCTTCGACTGATAAATTGTAAAATTTGTAAAATTATTTTTGGTGCAATAAATCAGGAGGTTTTTTAAGCCAAGTGCTTTTTCCTCCTTAAAAAAAATTACTGTCTTTTTATTTAATAGTTTACTCGGGACTTATATACCGAGCCGAGGAAGAACTGAGCAATTCATAAAGGTGCAATAAAACAACATTAGAAATAAATTATTATATTCTGGACTTCCGAATACACCAATGTTACTGCGGAAATCAAAACAAATATTTTATTGCAAGATTTATATTATAGTATGAATATATTATAATTTACTGGGTTTATTTAAAATCGTATCCAGCTGAGATTAATATGAAATTTTTAATTGCATGGAAATCTATAATCCGCCTCCTATATAACAATTTTACAATTTGCAAAAGTCACTTAAAATTTCCTTTATGCTTATTCATCAAAACTTCACATTTTAAAACAGGCACATCTTTGGAGTAATTTTTTTTAATCAAATTGGGTATAAATCAAAGCAATTTTATTTCATTTGTACCACATATAAATTGTTTGATATGGATAACTCCCCAAAAATTTCAATGCAATGCAATCGTTCCTGCTAAATCTGGTCTTGATCCGATTGTAACAAAAACACCACCTATTATTAACTATTATAATAAAAATTTAAAAAATTCTACAATAAAAATAAATTTTTTCCGAAATTTCTTAAAGATTTTCTCCTAAAGCCACATTTCCTCGGCACCCTGTGACTTAATTCTGTACCAATTCCTCCAAGTTCCAAGCTCCGTCACAGCACTTTTCATCTCTCTTCCACCGTAGTGCTTAAGCAACTATCGACTTCTGACAAAATTGTGAGGTTGGGTGGAATAACGGTAGCAAGGTCAAAAAAAGATAAGGAGATAATTGCCGGAGTGCCTATTCTTTGTAAACTAGTTTCCATATTCTTTGCAAATTATATTATTGAATTTTCTGCCTCCGCTGTTTAGGAGACCACGAGCCGCCACTGGTCAAATGGCCGGTCATGCAGTGTAAACACTGAGAAAAATGTCGCACTGTAAATTCAAAAGTTTTTCTTTTGGTTGCAATAGTTTTGATTTTTTAGAGTTTGATTGATTCATCAATAGTAAACATATTAATTTCAAACGTTTTTGTCTTTATTTTAATGTTATTTCGTTTTGTTTCAGTTTTCATTCATTTTTAATTTTGGAACAAAAGTGAAAACTTTTTATTCAAACAATAATTACATTCATCCGCTGAATCAAATGTAAGCATTTTTGAAACAAAAGTATTTTTAATTTAAAAACAATGCTTTCAAAACTCTTTACTTTTGATTCATTAAGAATAATTTTTGATTTAAATAAGAGTTATTTTGTGTGTTGAAATGACAAAGGATTCAAAAGAAAACAATTTTAAAGCAAAACGATATAATTCGATTTAAAATGTTTTATTTTTAATTGATTCATATTTGCTATTGAATTAAAGTGAAAAACTTTTGTAGTGAACTGTACAAGAAATGCCAAAACAAAACAAGTGGCAATCTGCACGAGCACAAACAAAAGAACTGCCGTGCAGTACCATGTTCTGATGTAGGCAGTAACGGTTTCCAGTTGACTACGCGTGGTTGGCTATGAGTGTGGTAGTGTTCTTAATTGTGTATCGTAACAGATCATTTTCGATCTTTGCAGCAAGTGCAGTGATTCGACGCCGGGTTTGTTTTAAAGCGGTTATTACAAAGCGAAATGGAAAATAATTCCTTTGGCACAGATTGCCTAAATGTAAACTTAACTAGTGCGAGTGTTACACAAAGTTTCTTGGAAGATGTTGAAATATTGAAATATGTAAGTAAATTCACTGTGAATCACTCTTTAATCTGCGTAGCGACATCTGTATAACAGTTTAGTTCAGTCATACAAATGACAGCTGAGAAAAGGAAGAATTCAGTTGCTTGTGAGAAGTTTAGTGAAACAGTTCTAAAATGTAAAATGAGAAATAATAAAGATATCAAGCAATTACTTAAAGAATATAAAAGTTGTTTTTTATAAACCTAAACAAAGGGAAGCTTTAACCAAAAGATTTTAACAGAAGATAGTGGTTTTCCATGACAGAGAAGGTGATGACGGCTTAGAAGGACTATTATGCGAGTGGGATCTTAAGGATTTGGCACCAACACTAAAAGGTAAGAAAATTAGCCCTTTACGGATGAGTGTGCGATTTATTTTTTTATTCAAAATAGTTTAAGTTATTCGGTAGAAAAATCCAGTTCGAATTATTTTGACGTTATATGCGGAAAAACTAGTAAAATTCAAAGGCAACTGAAATGAACCTGTGAGAATTTAAAAATTGTTTTATTCCCCTTCATAAAATGTTTCGGGTCGGCATATGGGTAAAACAGAAATTTTTGATATTGGCTTCATAAGAAATCTAATTTTTTTTTATATACATATCTCGCAAACTGCTCATCGAACCGTGAAAACAAAAAAACACGTGTTAAATTTGTTTTGAAAATCTATCCGATGACATAAAACACGACCCTCCATCCCCAACCCCTGGGGGTGGGAGTGGGGGCAATTTTGAAATTTAGAATGGGAACCCAAATTTTTTTTGCAGATTCGGATTCTGCGTTGAAAAATAAGAAAGTTTTGTCTGAACCATTTTTTTCAAAATCATGAAAGATAATGCTGTAATCAAGCAAACAAACTTGTTGTAATTCTAAAAAAAGTTTGGGAACGGTGCAATATTTCGCAAACTGCTTATTGAATCTGAAACTTTTTTTAGAATTACAACAAATCAAAGTATACTTCTTTGTCCTATTTAATAATTATGTTTTATCTTAGCTGCAGGCATTACAAAAAGAAGTCTTAAGTAATTATCGGCAGATGACATCCAAGAAGCAATCACAAACATTGCTGAATTTCGCGAGAAATTACTCATTTGGAAAAAGAAAGAAGTATGTACCAGGTTTACAAGTATGAAATGCGGATTTGACAAACATATGGCGTACCAATGCAGTGTGTATTATAAAAATTTAACATATATGGCAATTTGTTCCGCCATTGACAGGTGTCAAATGCGCATAAGCATTAAATTGAAAACGTGTTTTCTTATTGGTGTTTTACAGCGTTGAATATGTCGCAATTTGTGCCTAGTAAAGAGCATTCACGGACAGCATTAATTTTTTGTTTTCATTTAAAGAAAACTGCTGCTGAATCGTACCGATTGCTTCGAGAAGCTTATGGTGAGCATGCTCCGTCGCAAGATACGTGTGAACGATGGTTTCGGCGTTTCAAACAAGGTGATTTTGATGTGGCAGACAAGGAACACGGAAAACCGCCAAAAAGCTACGAAGATGCAGAATTGCAAGCACTGCTGGACGAAGACGATGCGCAAACACAAAAACAACTCGTAGAGCAATTGAGCGTTAGTCAACAAGCTGTTTTCAATCGCCTACGAGAGTTGGGGAAGATTCAGAAGGTCGGCAGATGGGTACCACATGAGTTGAATGAGAGGCAGATGGAAAGGCGTAAAATCACCTGTGAAATGTTGCTCGACCGATACAAAAGAGAGTCGTTTTTGCATCGTTTTCTTACTGGAGATGAAAAGTGGATTTATTTTGAGAATCCCAAACGGAAAAAATCATGGGTAGACCGAGGCGCTCCATCCACATCGACCGCAAGACCAAATCGCTTTGGCAGGAAGACGATGCTCTGTGTTTGGTGGGACCAGAAGGGTGTGGTCTATTATGAACTACTAAAGCCTGGTGAAACGGTTAATGTTCAATCGTTGAACATAATCACGAACAGAAAAGACGATCGCGCCGCGCACTGAATGTAAACAAATGAGAACTGAGAGAGAGAATGTGCTGTTCAAGTTAGACGTGCTGTCTGATCCTGCCCAGTTTTGTCGTCGTTTCTGTGATACATTGCCTTTTTTGTGGCATCTAGTCTCGCTTAGTGTGGAGTTAAAAGTTACCTGTTTACTGTGATTACGCTGTTTTTCTGGTTTATTTATTGTTTTGCCGTGCTAATCAAAAATAATTTTTTCGCAAAACTGTCCAGACTATTTAATCACATCTCTCAGTGGCCGTTATTTCGGTGTCGAATCAACTCTCTTTAAGAAACCGCTCTTTATTTTTCAAATTCGAAGTTAATATGAATGCGCGCACACGCAGTAAGCTAAACTTCCCTGCGACTGGTGCCAAATTGGATGCCTTTCAGCCATCGTTATCGAACATTATGAGTGTGCTACGTTCTCTTGAGGAAAAAATAGATAACTTTAAAGCTGATATCAGCGATAGACTTCACAAGTTAGAAGCCGATTTTTCTGCTAAATCAGCCGCCGTGGATGAGTTTGAATGCAAAATAAAGTCGCTTGAGCGGAGTGTGTCAGCAATGTCGACTACCATCTTAGGCATGCAAAGAGAGTCCATCTCTAAAGACTTGATCTGGTCTGGTGTCCCCGTGTTAAAAAACGAAGACCTGAGCGTCGCATTTACCAATTTGTGTAAGACCCTCAACTGTGAGTCTGTGAGCTTGAAGCGAATCTTCAGAGTGCGAAATAAATCAAACCCGAACTCGGGGGAACGGAAACCCAAGAATCCCCCAATAATTATCATTAAAATGAACAGCAAACAGGACAAGAACTACCTGCTTGTTAAGTTATATGCTCATTTGAAAGTTCACAAAGCTATCACGGTTGGCGATCTGTACCCTAATTCAACAGATCGTGATAGAAAGGTGTTCATCAGCGAAAGTCTTACTCCTCATGATTCTCAAATCCATCGAGAAGCTCTCCAGCTTCGGAGTGCTTCTGTGCTGTCTTCAGTTTTTGTGCGCAATGGTCAAGTCTTTGTCAGGGCCGTCGGCAACGAAGGTGCTGAGTGCATTGCTGCCCTGGATGGCTTAAAGCAGTTTACTCCGAACGATGTCCAAATTCACCGGGAAGCTCTTCGACTTTGGAATGCGTCGCTGGTCTCATCCGTGTTCATTCGTAGTGGTCAGGTATTTGTTAAACCTAATGATGCCGAGGATGCTGTGTGCATCAATGCACTTAATGATTTACGACAGTTCAGTGGTGGGTCAGGGAATAAGTAATCATTTCTACCTTCGAATTCACTTATGTTTAATTTAGTTAAGTTTTTATGCGTTCTTAATGTTTTTATTTATTTTTAATTTTTTACTTGTTTTGTTTTTGTAATTATTTATTATTTAATCTATTTATAGCTTTATTTATTATTATATCTACCTTCGAACTCACCTATGTTTAATTTAGTTAAGTTTTTATACATTCTTAATGTTTTTATATATTCCTAATTTTTTGATTGTTTTGTTTTTGTAATTATTTATTATTTAATCTATTTATAGCTTTATTTATTATTATATGTATATTTTATTAATTTATCTGACTCGGAAGATGTATCTTGAAGTTGTAAATAACGTGCTCTGTGATGTTTTTGCTCGTGTTTATTTTCCGCGTTCATTAGGTTTCTCTGGTGGATCTGCGGGGGTGTGGTGGCTTCTCCTTTCCTCTGCGCGATCATGAGTAATACGGTTTTCCAAACTTCCGGGTGGGCGTTATCTTCGACCGACCTAATGCTGAAGGTTTTCAAAAATAGAGCTCATGGTATGAAAATCATTCACTTCAATTCCAGAAGCCTTCTGCCGAAGATCGATGAGGTGCGCGATTTATTGCGGGGGTCCGATGTAGACATAATTTGTATCACTGAGACATGGTTACGTGGTTCCGTTCCCGATGCACTAATTGCTATTCCGGGATATTGCTTATTCAGACATGATCGTGCTAGTCGTCGCGGTGGTGGTGTTGCCATCTATATTAAAAGCGATATTAAGGCTCGCATTGTTTCTGTGTCCGCCGACCTGCCCACAGAATATTTGTTCCTTGAGGTGTCAGGGGTGAATGCTAAGTGCCTTCTCGGCACAGTCTACTGTCCGCCAAATGTCGATCCTTCGATGGAGCTGCTTGAGCTTTTGAATGGTTCGTCCTGTCTCTATCCGTATTGTGTCGTAACCGGTAACTTTAATGTTAATTTATTAAATCGTAACAACAGAGCAAGTGACTTTTCTAACCTTTTTCTCTCTGTTGGTCTGCAGATAGTTAATAATATGTTGCCTACCCACTATTGTTCTTCATCCTCTTCACTCCTGGACTTGTTTCTTGTTAGCGACATTGATAAGGTCCTCTTCTTTAATCAATTATCGTTGTCGAGTATTAGCGACCATGACCTTATTTATCTAACGTTTGACATAAATCTTGACCATTCGGACAATTCTGATAGTTATACATACCGAGATTTTAAAAATATTAACTACGAACATTTACATTCTCACGCTGCGTCCCTGGCAAGTAATTTCTTCAATCACCGATATTGACGACAAGATTGCTACTTTCAATAATTTTGTGATGGAATTTACGACTTACATGTCCCGATCAAGAAGCATCGAATAGTTCATCGTAATTGTCCATGGTGGTCCGAGTCCATTAAAAAACTTATAGCTAGACGTGATAAACTTCACGCACTGTATATGAAATACTCTGATGTGAGGATATGGGAGACGTACAAGTTGGTACGTAATCTGGTAAATAGTGCTGTGAGAAAGGCAAAGATGAGCTACTACAGTACTAAGTTCCAAACAGACCTACCGCCCAGACAGCTCTGGAACAACCTACGTAAAGTCGGAATGCATAATAAGGTGAATGAACAATGTTTGGTTGAACCAAATCTATTAAACTCATACTTCGCCTCTGTATTTTTACCAAGCCCTTGTGTTAATATTGATGAAATTTTTCTCGATAGCAACTTCTCTGCATTTAGCTTTCGGAATGTTAGCCACTATGAAGTTATCGAAGCTGTCTGGAGTATTAAGTCATATGCTGTTGGTTTGGACAATATCAACCTTAAATTCATCAAAATTATTATTGACCACTGCGTTCTGGCTTTAACCGATATTTTCAACTGCTGCTTGATGACCTCAACTATTCCCAAAGTATGGAAGGTTGCCAAGATCATTCCTATCCTAAAAGATAAACAGAAGAATGATCCCACGAACTTTAGACCTATAAGCATCCTATCTTGCCTCTCCAAAGTGTTTGAAAAACTAATGTCCTGCCAGATTAATGAGTATATCTCTATTTCCAGTATGCTTACTAGCTTTCAATCTGGTTACAAAAAAGGGCATAGCTGTACATCCGCCTTGCTGGACGTAATAGAGAATATTCGTGTTGGTCTTGACAACAATCACTTGACTGTTTTAACTCTTCTTGACTTCTCTAAGGCATTTGACTCGGTGGATCACTTTAAGTTACAAGTGGCGTTCCTCAGGGCTCCTTGTTGGGACCATTGTTGTTTTTGTTATTTGTGAATGACCTGAGTGAATCTATTAATTACTGTAAATTTCATATGTATGCTGACGACGTCCAGTTGTTCTTGTCCTGTCCCAAAAATAGTGTCGGTGAATATATTGCTAAGATGAATGACGATCTGCGATCAATTTCTGATTGGGCAATGTCAAACAATCTGACTCTTAATCCGAAGAAGTCTCAATCCATAGTGATATTCAAAAAAGTCATAGACAAAACCTCACTTCCAAACATATATCTAAACGGGGAGCCCATCCCTTATGTGAGCCGAGTAAGGAACTTGGGCATCACTTTTAATGAAGTTCTTTCATGGAATGACCACGTAAGCCTATTATCTTTCAAAATATACCGAGGGCTTCGCTCACTATGGCACTCTGCCTATTTTACGCCTATTAACATTCGGATTAAACTAGCGAAAGCACTTCTTCTGCCATATATCACGCCCTTTATTCCTGTTTTTGGTGGACTGGATAGCAAATCCTTGAAACGACTTACATCGACAGTAAACTCGATAGTAAAGTATGTGTTTACGCTGCGCAAATTTGACCATGTCTCGGTGTATGTGCGGAAATTTCTGGGCTTCTCACTCAATTCATTTTTAAACTACCACACCCTAATCTACGTGCACAAAATTGTCTGGGGCATGTCTCCAAATTACTTGAAGTCCCGTATCAGCTTTCTGTCTATGGGTCGCACCTCACAGCTTTTAATACCGCGTTTTAATTGCCTTAGTAGCGAGCGTACATTCTTCATCCGCGCAATCAGGTTGTGGAATGCCTTACCGGATGCTGTCAGGAGCGCGCGGGGACCTCACACTTTCAGGAACCTACTTAGAGATTACCTCACTGATTAAGCGATGTAATATCGTTTTTGCAAATCTAACTCACAGAGCATGTTAGTATCTCGTCTTCAATATCACGTTCGTGTTAGTTTAGTTCTGGAATTACCTGTTATTAATTGTAATTGTATTCAATTCCAGTCATCTATCTCAAAATTTTATTATTTTATTTTATTATTTTATTATTAGTTAAGTACTTAATTTTCCTTCTTCTCTTTTGGCCCTTGTTTTACCCCACCACACACATTTGTACGTCTAAAGAACTATATTCTTATGTACAATGTATGATCAATGAATAAATGAATGCAATGAACTGTCAAGTCAAATCAAACATGCAACAAGGTTATGCGGCAACCGGGTGCAACTTCACACGGCGGCAATGCAATTCTAACCTTGCACGAGCGTAGCGTGGCGAAAGAAGAACAAGATCACTTGCAGGCGACCAAAAGGACATAACGGTCACCTCCGCTTATAAAAGGGCCGCGCCGGGCGTAGAGCCTCATTAGCTTTTGGGCGATCACCGGAGCTAATAACCATCTCAGGGTAATTATCGAGATCTTTCTAATCCTAACAATCTCTGGGTTATCACCGAGATTTTCCTCATCACTTACAATCTTTTGGATAATAGCTGCGTTTTTTTCAATCGAATCAAGATCTAGATCAGTTTCCTAACATGTAGTTACAACAACAACACGTGATCCACACTTTTATACGGATCTGGATCTAGATCTAAACGTGTTGGTTACAAAATATTCTACGAGAGGCGCTTGTGTCATTTTTTCGTCTTTTATAGGTTGGCAGCATTAGGATTTGACAATTTGCTTATTAGACGTTACAGAGAACCGCGGTTTGTTTTTGTTCAGAGTTAAATCTCAAAGTGAAGTAGTCCTGAAAGTAGCAATGACCGAAGTAATAGCTAAGAAAAAGTAAGTACAGATGCGAGAGAAAGTGATTGCTTCCTCCTGTTTATGACATTAAATGTTTTTAATTTTAGAGTTCCTGGATCAAGACGTGTGTGGAGCAATGCAGAGACGAAAGCTCATTTAGCATGCTATGCTGTTAGGAGAGCCGAGTTTGAAAATCCGAGGAAAAAAAAATTTGCGATGCAAAATGTTTTAGAAGACCTAATATCCCAGAATGTGTTTGTAAGTTACAAAAAACTTTATTAAATAAAAAGTGTTTGACAATTATTGCCCCTTAGTCGCAACCGCCTACGGTGGAATGCTTGCAGATCAAAATGAAGAATCTCCAGCGAGCATACAAAAGCGGCAAGGATGGGAATACGTTGACAGGCGGGAGCCCAATTGTTGTTCCATTCGAAGAGCAGATGGATGACATTTTTGGTGCTCAGCCAAACATATCGAATTCCCACACCCTCAATTTAAGGGGAGTACCAATTGTTGCTCTAAATGCAATCGAAAATGCAGAACCGGCTCAGGTATGACCACCTCCATGTCCTTCATCATCATCAAATCTTTCCCCTCAGTCACCATCTCCAACGACTTCCCCTTTGTGCAATCCAACCCCATCAACTTCCATTCTCACCTCACAGTCACCCTCCCCATCCTCATTCCCATCTTCATCCCAACGTCCAGCCAAAAGGTTCTGCAAAAGGGATTGGTATGCTGAAAAAACGCAATATTTAAAGCGAGAGGAGGAGATGAGGGAACAGCATTTTCAACGGGCGGAAAGTGCCAAACAAGAGCGGTTCGATCAATTTATGGCGGAGGTGAAAAGAAATGATGATGCAAAAATTAAAATTTTAAAGGATTTATTAAACAAAGATGGTATTTTATAAATGTGCTTAAATAAAATAACATTTCTAATTCAATTTTTAATTTGCAGGATTGGGACATCGAAAGGAATAAAATAAAAAGAAATAAATAGAGAAATAAAGATTTAATAAAACAAGCATAATTTTTTATTTAAATTGAATGGTTCAATTAATTTATTTATGATGCTATGACACCTTTACTTATTAAATAATTTACAATTTGCTGTCTTCTGTTCACGCGTTCCCTAGGCTCATTATGTGCAATTACTTCTTGCACAAGCTCATTAACATCTGCTTCAATTGAGTCCTGTATATCTTCCAAATCATCATTTTGGCTTAAACAAATATTATGCAATATGCAACCCGAAACAATTAGATTGACCACTAATTTTAAATTTGTTTGCTCAGTGAAATGAAGCAGTCGTCTTCCACTACAATTCGTGCCGAAGAATGCAACACATTAAACTGCACTGCCTCACGCGGTAGGTGACCGTTGTCTCTAAATGGTGGTATAATCCAATCTAAAAGTGGATATGCTGAATCACCAAGCAGAAAAGAATTGTGGGGAAATATACGGTCCTTATTTGCATGTGCTTCATTATATAATTCAGATTTTCTTAAAACGCGGCTATCATGCAGAGATCCTGGTTCACCGGCAAAAATATCTATAAACTTTTTATTTATGTCAACAACTCCTTGCAAATGAAGGCTATAATAATGTTTCCGGTTAAAATAGCTCTCTTTATTCTCATGTGGAGCTTTTATTTTAATATGGGAACAATCAATGGCCCCAATTACGTTTGGGATTTTTTTTTTCTGCTCCCACAGAGCTGTGATATTTGGGACGTCTTCTTGGGAAGGCCATTTAACGTAATTGTGGCCAATCGATATAATCCAACTGGATAATTTATTGACCACATTCCAGGCTCCCGATTTGGATATTCCAAACAAATTACCTAATTCGCGAAATGTGTTCGTATTCCCCATATACCACAAAAAAATGTAGAGCTCCTTTTCTGCGCCAACAGAACTTCGTCTCCTTTTTGTTGATTTCTCACCACATCGGACGTCTCGTATAAATCTAAAGTTTCAGTGATTAGATTCACAAAGCATTGTAAACAAAACAAATAAAACCTTTTAGCTGAGTTACGGTGGACCGATTTAATCGAAATTGTTTTTTGAAATTTTCATCGCTGAAGTCGTTGATGACCTCCATGAAATTGGTAACTGATTGTGAGTGTTCTTCTGGCTCAGAATCAGATGAAGATGTATCCGAATCCGAAGACATTTCTTCCAAATCAAAATCGTTATGGCTGGTTTCTGGAAATTCTTCCTCAGATTTTAAAAGCTTAAAGCAAATTTCATTAACTTTTTAACCAATAGCTTTCGAGAAATGCATACCTCAATTAACAAATCCATTTCCTGCATTTTTATTTATTCACTTCTTACAAAACTTATTGTTTCCACTGACTTGTCACTGACTTTTGTTTTGACATTTCACGAAGGCAGGTTTGTCAACTTCTCAAACCAAACAAATGCTGATCCAGATCGTTTTCTTCATTTCCTGTTGATCTAGATCTTGATCCGATTGAGAAAAACGCAGCTATTACCGAGATTTCCTCTTTGGTTTTGGGCAATTAACAAACCCGATCTCTGGGAAATTACCGAGATCCTTACTCCCTTATAAGTACCTTTGGGCAAGCGTTGGGCATTAACCGCGTTTGCTCAAGGTATCAATTCTCTTTATCGCGTTTGTTTCAATTTAAGAAAATTAAAAATATTTAAAATATTTTCATTGCATTTGCTCAGATATAGGAATTTTTTCACCGCGTTATTTTTAATATAATTTAAAACATCAATTTAGAGTTCCTTTTTCTTTCGAACGTTAAATAATTTCCTTGCGTCAAATTGGTTCTTCGCAACTCCCTAATTCGAAATATTAATTTAGGTTAAATTTGAATTTAATCAATTACGAAAAAGAAATTGAATTATTTGTGTAATATAATAATTGGTACTCGGTGTGAATTCGATTGCATTGTAATGAAATTTTGAATTGTAATAATAAGTAATAATTAAGTAATAGAATAAAGTTTAGAGATAAAGAATTATAAACGTTTACTTTGAATAAAGAATTAATTTTTTTGCGTTGAATTACGTTTTTTTTTATTTATCAATCCATTCCACTTTGTTTCGTATCGGTTTGTATACAGAATCAGATGCCCTTTTGGATAATAATTTATGTTCGACTCCAATCACGTCGCAACATTGGTCCTTCGAGCCGGATAATAAAGAATTAAAACCGGATAATTTTATATTATTACAGCCAAATTTCATTACAATACAATCCAAAAGTTTTAAACTAACAAGTCTAACCAAAACGGTACTCTTCTGCTCAAATAAGCCAAAATGAATTCCACAATCCGAAGTCAAACAACCTTAAAGAGTCTACTTGATCAAGCGCGGAAAAATTATGAAAAAACAGATAAGGAAAAAATAACAAAGGGTTATTTAGAGGGTAGAATAAATCAAATTGAAAAATGGTGGTCGCAATTTGAGGAAAATCATCTGGAAATATGTTCAGGTGATAACGAAAAACTGGTGTCTAAATATCAGGGTAGTGCTATCTATGAGAATTTCGAATTAACCTATTTCGAATTTCTTGGCGAATTACAGGATAAGTTGAGCAGTACGGAGAGATCAAATCCAGCTGTTCTACATTTACAGTCAACAACGCGAGCTGAAGTCAAACTTCCTCGCATAGACCTTCCAAAATGCAACGGTGAATACGCTAACTGGAGAGCATTTCATGACATATTTGTCTCGCTCATACATTCCGACCAGCGTATTCCCCAAATACAGAAGTTGCACTACTTAAAATCATGCCTTACTGGGGAGGCAGAAAGGTTTCTAAAACAATTTGATATGGTAGGAACGAACTATCAATCAGCTTGGGAAACATTAGTGAAAAGATATAGTAATCAAAGGGTACAAGTCTTTTCACATCTAGAACAATTGGTTAACCAACCAATTATCAAAACCGAGACAAACAACAAAATACAATCAAAATGAAAATGCGGCGAAAATGAAAAAGTGTTTTAGTTGAGGTAATTTCAACAAAAGAAAATTCAAATTACCTGGAAAATATGGGCCTCTATCCACACCTATCCGTGGATGCCATTGAAGTGGAAGAAAAAGGGGCATTTAATATTTTTCCTTTGGCGAAATGCTCAACCAAAGCCCCAACTTGACTTCGGCTACGGAGTACATATATAAGTTGGCGCCACGAGGTGGCTCGCTCTGTTGTTTGGATTTCTTTACGCTGTGAATACGTGACCGTGACATTGGATAGTTTTTGCGATTTTTGGAAGGAGCTCTCGACAATTTACAAGGAAGGCATCGTACAAGGAAGGCATCATCAGCAGCCAAGGAAGATTGTTAATACCAGCGGCGTCCTGAGCGAATAATTTGCAACTTCAGCGCGGGAGGATTGTACCGAGAGAGGCGAATTGGCGAAGGAGGTGTTCTACGCCCGGCGGATTTTCAGGAGCTGGAACTTGTCACCAGATAATCTCGGCGAGATTTTTGAGGCCTACAATATTGTATTTCTTTTTTTAGAGGGTTTGTATTAGGCGCAGGATTGATTCGCTTTGAGTAATGCTGAATCAAGCCATTCAAAGTAGAAAATTAAATCCTGTTGGTGTGGGCAATCTTTGTTTACTATATTTGATTTTTCCTTGAATGTTTAGTGAATAGAAGAACCTGAATAAAGGAATCGTAAACCAAAACTGTATGCGTTTCGTATAACCGCTACACCCACCAAAAAATTTACCTTTCAGCTTCATGCGAGGGAAAAGTTGCACCAGTGGCAACCTATTTTAGTCCCCTTTCTATTTTTTTGCTAATTTGTTCGTTTTTTGCATTCGAGCAAAAACATTTTTGCTCTTTGTTATTCTGATTTAGCATTGTTTCATAGAACACATTGGTACAGGCGAATGTGCAATCTGTAAAGCGAGTCACTCAATACAGCAATGTAATAAATTTCTTCAAAGAGAATTAGACGAAAGGCGAAAAACGCTATTAAAGCATGCCATTTGTTTTCATTGTTTTCAACGACACGGAAAGAAACCGTGCAAGACTTTACGCACATGTTGCCTATGCAGTGGTTCACATCCGTTATACAAATGTGATAAATTCAAGCAAAAATCGCTTAGCGAGAAACAAGGCTATATACAGAGAAAAAATCTCTGCTTTAATTGCCTACGTCCACATACTAAGCAGGCTTGCGTTAGTAAAATTAGTTGTTATAAGTGCAAACAACGCCATCATACATTATTGCATGATGACAAGGGAAACTCTAGCCCAATACCAAACCTTGAAGCAAAGGGTCAGGGTCAGACAGGAACCACAAACTGTCATTACAATAAAAATACTACTCAATCTCTGCTGGCAACCGCCATCGTAAACGCGGAGAACGACTACGGAGTCACAACTCCGATTCGGGCCCTCATAGACTTGGGGTCACAAAGTTCTTTTATATCGGAAGAAATTTGCCAAATTTACAGTTGAAGGGCAAGGCTACTTCACTGCAAGTAACTGGGCTGGGTTCAACTAAGGTAGCTTCTTCCACGAAAGAAGTATCATTATTTTTAAGGTCTACTGTCGACCAAACAACTTCAATTCATATGAACGCGTATGTCCTGAAGAAAATCACAAATGTATTTCCTCCTATACACACGAATCAAATAGATTGGTCACACATTCAAGGTCTTCAATTAGCCGACTCAAACTTCATGAAATCCGGAAAAATAGATATGCTATTAGGAGTAAACATATTTTCAAAAATTCTTCGCGATGGACTTCGGAAGGGGAAAGGCAATGCACCAGTTGCGCAGAACACCTCGCTTGGATGGATCATCTTCGGTGAAATACCAATCAATGCATCACCCGGAGCTACAGACACATTTTCAGCACTAGCTGTAAATGATCAACCTAGCATACAACAATTAAATGAACAGATGCGCAAGTTTTGGGAAATCGAAGAAGGGCCACAAGAATGGAAACTCACCAGTGAGGAAGAAATGTGTGAAGAATATTATAAGACAACACATACTCGGCTACAGGACGGCAAGTACCAAGTCAAGTTACCCTTTCACCCTGAGCCTCCAAGGCTAGCAGATTCCAAGCAACAGGCTATGATGCGATTCCTTCAACTGGAAAACAAATTTTCAAAACATCCAGAACTCCAAACGGAATACTTAAAATGTATAGAGGAATATATACAATTGGGACACATGAGCATCACGAATAAATCTACGTGCACAGAATCAAATCGCTACTACATGCCACATCATGCTGTCTTTAAGGAAAGTTCAACGACCAAGCTTAGAGTTGTCTTCGATGCATCGATGAAAACTTCCAATGGCCGGAGTCTAAACCAAAAGATGATGACCGGACCCACCTTGCAACCGAAACTCTGTTCAACCCTACTAAAATGGAGGAAATACAAGTTTGCTATGACCGCAGATATTGAGAAAATGTATCGAATGATACAAGTTGATCCGAGGGACAGAAAATATCAAACAATTTTCTGGAGGAAAAACAAATTAGAACCCATACAGGAATTCGAACTGAACACGGTAACGTTCGGTACAACGTCAGCACCATACCTTGCGATAAAAACGTCACAACAACTTGCTGTAGACGATAGGGATAAATATCCTGCTGGCTCTTGTGCGACGTTGCACGACTTCTACGTAGATGATTTGCTTACAGGTTCCAATACACTGACTGAAGCCAAGTCCTTGCAAACACAACTAATATCCTTGCTCAACGGAGGAGGTTTTACCCTTAGGAAGTGGGCAGCCAATCATCCAAGTCTATTGGAGTCAATACCGCCAGAACAACGCGAAATTCAACTACCTCTAACGTTTGAAGAGGACAATCAAATAAAGGCATTGGGAATACATTGGCATCCGGCACACGGCGGCAATGCAATTCTAACCTTGGACGAGCGTGGCGTGGCGAAAGAAGAACAAGATCACTTGCAGGCGACCAAAAGGACATAACGGTCACCTCCGCTTATAAAAGGGCCGCGCCGGGCGTAGAGCCTCATTAGCTTTCGGGCGATCACCGGAGCTAATAACCATCTCAGGGTAATTACCGAGATCTTTCTAATCCTAACAATCTCTGGGTTATCACCGAGATTTTCCTCATCACTTACAATCTTTGGGATATTACCGTGATTTCCTCTTTGGTTTTGGGCAATTACCAAACCCGATCTCTGGGAAATTACCGAGATCCTTACTCCCTTATAAGTACCTTTGGGCAAGCGTTGGGCATTAACCGCGTTTGCTCAAGGTATCAATTCTCTTTACCGCGTTTGTTTCAATTTAAGAAAATTAAAAATATTTAAAATATTTTCATTGCATTTGCTCAGATATAGGAATTTTTTCACCGCGTTATTTTTAATATAATTTAAAACATCAATTTAGAGTTCCTTTTTCTTTCGAACGTTAAATAATTTCCTTGCGTCAAATTGGTTCTTCGCAACTCCCTAATTCGAAATATTAATTTAGGTTAAATTTGAATTTAATCAATAACGAAAAAGAAATTGAATTATTTGTGTAATATAATAATTGGTACTCGGTTTGAATTCGATTGCATTGTAATGAAATTTTGAATTGTAATAATAAGTAATAATTAAGTAATAGAATAAAGTTTAGAGATAAATAATTATAAACGTTTACTTTGAATAAAGAATTAATTTTTTTGCGTTGAATTACGTTTTTTTATTTATCAATCCATTCCACTTTGTTTTGTATCGGTTTTTATACAGAATCTGATGCCCTTTTGGATAATAATTTATGTTCGACTCCAATCACGTCGAAACAGTTAATACTACACGATACCAACAACAACTAATCGATTTGAACCATTCGCTGCTCAGAAAACGACCAGAATATCAAAAAAGGCAACACAAAGTAATTTTTCTCCATGACAATGCCCCATCACATATCGCTAAACCCATCCGCGACACGTTGGAAGCACTCCGTTGGGAAGTGCTAGCCCATGCGGCTTACTCACCTGACTTGGCTCCTTCCGACTACCACTTATTTGCATCGATGGGTCACGCTCTTGCTGAGCAGCGCTTTGGTTCCTACGAAGATGTCCAAAAATGGCTCGATGAATGGTTCGCGGGAAAAGAAGATTTTTACTGGTGTTGTGAATGCTGCCTTAATGATGTCCTTAATCGGCATAACTCTAGTACTTCTTTCACATATGGCACTACCAGCGCCATCATACAAAAAGTCTCCGGCTGCTCGACTTTTTTTTCACTTTTGATTCAGCCGGCATGGTGAGTGGTGTTACAGTTTTGCTCTCTATTAATTTTTTCACAACATTCCGCCCCTTGAATTGGGGATTGATTTCCCGTGTGATTTACATAATAATTAAAGAGATTATATAAAGAGATCGACGTTTCATTGCTTGTGTGTGTGCGCGGGGTTATAGTGCTAGAACGCTTGGTTTCAGGCGTATTTAAAATTTATAACACTGGTGGCAGCGGTGAGGATCCCGCATTCTCTTGGAGTCCCTGGCACTAAAAGTGCTAAATGTGGAACCTCCTTTTCATAGGCACATTTTTCATAACCAAATTCCGGCATTCAGGTTTCGGTCTCATAACCTCTAATTGCGTTCCTGGAAGTCAATCCCTTCTCGGGAAAAATAAGCAAAGCAATTTCTAATATTTCTCATTTTCATTTGTTATCACTCACCATTGCCGCATCCGAAAAAAAAAAATAAAATAATAATAATACCGCGGCAAGTCATTAAATAAAAGAACATCAAGAACAAAAGAACATCAAGAACAAAAGAACATCAAAAAAAAAAACAAAAGCGAAAAGGAAAAAACAAAAATCAACAAAACTAACTGTCGAGGAGCAGCAGGAGATTTGCCAGTCTTCCACTTCCAACGCATCTTCCTCAGCGTCAACGCATCTTTCTCATCGGATCATCGGGCACTGCAGCTTTCATCATCATCACAGGCATCGTGAGTCTTATTTCATCGCTCATCGCATCGTGCAGCGAACAGTAGTATCGTTCACACACTTTAGTAAGTTAATTAAGTTAAGTAGTTATTAACCTCTAGTGTTGTTAAGGTGAGTTTAGCCATATCTTATGCCTTTAACAAGAGCAGCTTTTAAGAGATTATTTGAGGAGCAAGACAGTGATTCTACAGAATCTGTTGAAGACGATAATACCATGTCCACTCTAGATTTATCTCTAGCCTTGAAGGTAATTCCCGAATTTGATGGCACTTCATCACATCTGCATAGATTTCTCGCTTGTTGTGATCTAATCGAAAAAGATCTTAGAAATGAAGACAAACCAAACTTTGTAAAATTTCTTTCTACCAAACTCACGAAAAAGGCATACGAAGTCATTAAATACCAAAATTTTAGCAGTTGGGATGTTTTAAAAGAAGCATTAAAAAAACAGTTTAGTGAGCAAAGATCTCTGGAGTCCCTTCAGATCGAGTTAATTAGTGTATCTCAAAATAAAGAAGAAAGTGTGCGAAATTATGCTAATCGGGTTGAGGAACTTTTGTCTTCCTTGAATGAGGTAGCCATTACCGATACCCCTATTAAAAAGGAAAATGAAATTAAGGCTCTAACCAGATTTAACGAGAAAACCGCGCTTAAGTCATTCATACAGGGATTAGGGGATCCAATAAAAATTGTTGTTAAGGCAAGAAATCCAAATTCGCTCAAAGATGCCATTTCAATCTCCTGTGAAGAAGAGATCATAACACACAATAAGTTTCGCAATTCCACGGCTTCTAGTCCTAATCCCAGTCCTATCAGATGTCAGCTCTGTAATAAAACAGGGCATGTTGCTTCCAAATGTTTTCGGTTCGTTGGCTCATCAGCATCGCCTAGCAATGTCGGTGCTCAGCGATCTGGCGCTCCAAACCAATCTCATAATCGTTCTTTTTCAAGGGTGAATATTATTTGCGCCTACTGTCGTAAAACGGGCCATCATATTTCGGAGTGTCAAACAAAAAAACGAAAGGACGACAAACGTTTACCTTACTCCGAACCTTACTCGAATGTCCCTTTTGATAATTCTAGTATCCCAAATCAGGGAAACTCTTCGAGACTCGCGAAGGCTCCTACCGACACTCACCTGCGAGTCTGCGACACGAAATAGAGTGTCCTAGTCGTTCTTATATATCAGCAAAATGTAAGGAACAGTGTACCAAGAAAAGAGAATCTCATGCTGGTAGCTCTATCTTGCCTTATAAGAAATCCAGTGGCAGTCTCACCACGTTAAGCCCTCTTTATCAACCTCATCGTCCTCTGCTTAACGTCATTTCGAAATCACCTGCCATTCTTAACTCCGACATTTCTTTAAATAGTGCTAGTTTCCAGTCATCATCATCAAGTAACGAATTTTATGTAATTAACAACACTGTTCCACACCCAGAGTTTTCCATTTTACATAGTTTAACCATAGAAAGTATTGCGGATAACCGTTTCATCCGATTAAAGTTCAATGAAATCAATAATAAAAATCCGCTTTTTCTCATAGATACGGGTTCTGATTTAAGTATTATAAAACGAAATTATGTGGACGGCAACACCTTATGTGATCCCAATAAAAGGTGTAGGATAAAGGGGATCTCTTCGGAAACTATAGAGACAATAGCGACTTGTGATATGACATTTACAATCAATCCCACTTTAATATTAGATCATTCATTCCACCTAGTACGTGAGGACTTTCCAATTTCTTTCACCGGTATAATAGGAAAGGATTTTTTGATGAAATTTAAATGCCAACTAGATTTTAAACGACAGGTACTTATAACTGGTTATCCAGCCCAGTTGACTTTCAACTTATGTTCCCAACACCCAAGTATTATATTACCTCCTAGGTCTGAAAGGGTTGTAAACATTCCTCTCAATTATCCTGAAAATTCGGAACTCCTCTGCCTATCGAAGGAAATCTCTTCAAATGTTTATGCAGCAAATTGCCTAATGAAAATTGAAAATGGAAATGCAATATGCAGTTTTGTCAACGCAGCGGAGGAACCTTTTGAACTTACTCCTTCATTATTGAGTAACAGTCTTGATATAGTCTCTCCTGACGAATTCGTGGTTTTTCATATTGATTCCAATCAGAATAAAATCTCTGATCGTTTAACTACCCTCGAATCTAAACTGTCTCTCGATTATCTACATCCTCAGGAAAGAGAATCTATATTAACTATATGTCGATCATTTAACGACATTTTTCATTTAGATGGAGATAAACTATCTGTTTCTGATGCCGCATACCATTCTATACCTCTTAAACCGAATTCAAAGCCCGTATATGTTAAGCCGTATAGATTGCCTGAAGCTACTAAGACAGAAATTCTAAATCAAGTCTCTGACATGCTACATAATGGCATTATTGAACCTAGTAAAAGTCCTTGGAATTTCCCTCTTTTAATAGATCCCAAGAAGTCAGTGGATGGTAATAAGAAATGGCGCCTAGTTGTCGACTATCGCAAGCTGAATGAAATTACCGTTGACGACATCTTTCCACTCCCGAATATACCTGAAATTTTGGACCAGTTGGAAAAGGCTAGTTATTTTTCCACTATAGACCTGGCCACAGGATATCAACAGATCCCTATGGATCCGAAAGAAAGTGCAAAAACCGCATTTAGTACTTTTAATGGTCATTTCCAATTTACACGGATTTGGCCTGAAGGGAGCACCTGCAACCTTCCAGCGTCTTATGAATGCTGTTCTTACTGGTTTAAACGGGGTTAAGTGCTTTGTCTATCTTGATGATATTGTTATTTATGGTGTAAATCTTACCGACCATAATTCGAAACTTAATGATGTGTTTCAATGCTTGCGACAAAATAAATTAAAAATTAATCCAAGTAAATGCCAATTCCTTAGAAAAGAGGTTTTGTACCTTGGCCATATAATTACTCCCGATGGAATAAAACCAGACCCTTCTAAAGTTACCGCTATCGAGAATTTTCCGGTTCCCAGAGACCAAAAACAAGTCAAGTCCTTCTTAGGTCTCGCTGGTTACTATCGCCGTTTTATTAAAAATTATTCCAAAATCACTAAGCCTATAAATGAATTGTTGAAGAAGGACGTCCCATTTAAGTGGGATGCTTTTTGTGATGAGGCATTCAGTATTTTGAAACAATCTTTGACTAGTTCTCCCATTCTTCAATACCCAGATTTTAATCAGACCTTCTACGTTACTTGCGATGCTAGTGACTTTGCTGTGGGCAGCGTCTTGTCCCAAAAGGTAAACAACTCTGACCTTCCAGTAGCATTCGCCAGTCGAGTTCTTAATCGGGCAGAAAGGAATTATTCGGTCATCGAAAAGGAGTTACTCGCTATTGTGTGGGGAGTTAACCACTTTAGACCCTATTTATACGGGAGAAAATTTGTAATTATAACGGATCACAAAGCCTTGATCTGGTTGAGCAATTTAAAAACACCTTCTTCGCGTTTAATCCGTTGGAAAATTAAATTGGACGAGTATGACTATAAAATCGAATATAAATCCGGGCACCTTAACACCAATGCCGATGCTTTAAGTCGTTGTAGAACTGAATTTAATAATATTAATGTCGTCACCAGGTCCCAATCTAATACTAACAAAAGTAGAAAGCCTATCGATAAAATTGCCAACGATTCTTATGCTAAATCCTCTGGAAAACTGGAATGTTCTGCTGATCCTATAAATTCTCAACCTAAGGTTTTGCATGACCAAGAAGACATTTTAAAGATTATAAAGGAATTTCATTTGAGTCCCTTAGGAGCCCATCAGGGCGTTTACCGAACCTATAAACGCTGACGATCATATTTTTATTTCCCAAAAATGTTTGCACAAATTTCAAAATTTATTAGCAGCTGCGAACATTGTCAAAAGAATAAAGGTTCTTTCACTCAACGAATTCCGATGAAGCTCACCTCTACTTCAAGTAAACCCTTTCAAAAGATATTTCTCGATATTGTTGGCCCTTTTTCTTCTTCTTATCAAAACAATAAATATATATGATATATATATATGATCTTACTAAATTTTCTTTTGCTTTCCCTATACCCAATCAGGAAAGTGAAACTATTGCGCGTGTGTTTTGTGAGCATTTCATTTGTAACTTTGGTGCACCCGAATCGATTTTAACCGATCAAGGCACTAACTTCATGAGCGAAGTTTTCCGAAACATTTGCAAATTATTGCGAATCAAAAAGCTTAATACCAGCGCTTACCATCCCCAAACGAATGGAGCCTTGGAACGAACACATCGTACTATTGGGGACTACTTACGAAACTTTTGTCAAAAGGATCCGGCTAACTGGGATTCGTGGATTCCCTATGCTTTGTTTTCTTTTAATTCTACACCACATTCGTCTACAGGATTCATGCCATTTGAGCTTATTTACGATTTCAAGCCAAACATACCTAATTCCGTTTCTGAATGTGTCGAGCCGCAAAACAACTATGAGGATTATTTTTATGACCTCAAATTTAAATTACAGACGTCGTTCGCCGTAGCTAAAGAAAATTTACTGAAATCCAAACTTAAATCTAAATTTTATTACGATCGAAACTGCCAAGATATTTCCTTTTCAGTAGGGGACCGGGTTTTGCTTAGGAATGAAGCCCGAAAGGGAAAACTCGATCCCTATTGGTCAGGGCCCTACGAAATTGTTTCGGTTGTATCAGATGAGAATACTATCAAAGTGGGAAAGTCTATCAAGGTTGTCCATAACAATAGACTTAAACGTTTTCATAATGAATAACATGTTTAGCAATTATCTGTATTATTATAGCTCAGGTCAAACTTTAGAAAAAAAAAATAAGAAACAATTTACTAATGTATGTACATGTACTAATACTTTTCTTTTGTATACTAAAATTAAGAACTTGTAGAACTCTTAATCAGATAATGTATATACACTACACACAATATTCTGAATATGTACGTTTGGAAATTTTTATGAATTTGAAATTATCTTGCCCCATAAATTAGCTTGCCAAATTTTAAATTTTCTATTGTAACAGAATTAACAATGAAAAAAAAAATAAAAAATTTTAAAAATAATATTTGAATTGTACATTATTCTTAGGCATGTAAACCCATCTTAAGGGGTGAGGGGTGTTGTGAATGTTGCCTTAATGATGTCCTTAATCGGCATAACTCTAGTACTTCTTTCACATATGGCACTACCAGCGCCATCATACAAAAAGTCTCCGGCTGCTCGACTTTTTTTTCACTTTTGATTCAGCCGGCATGGTGAGTGGTGTTACAGTTTTGCTCTCTATTAATTTTTTCACAACATTCCGCCCCTTGAATTGGGGATTGATTTCCCGTGTGATTTACATAATAATTAAAGAGATTATATAAAGATATCGACGTTTCATTGCTTGTGTGTGTGCGCGGGGTTATAGTGCTAGAACGCTTGGTTTCAGGCGTATTTAAAATTTATAACACTGGCGTGGAATTCATAAATTGTCTGAAAGATGGGAAAAATGTGTAACCAGCGATGGAGCATATTTTGAATAAACAGCTTTTTATAATTCTTCCGAATTTAACGTGTTTTTTTCGAAAAAAAATCCGCATTTCAGACTTGTACACCTGGTATATTGCATACCATTGTGATAAACATATTGTTGGGGCCTATAAAAGGCACCACTGAATGCGGTACTGATTCAGCAAATAGGAAGAAGCGAGGGGATGTCAAAATAACCAGAAAATCGATTCTTTATGGTAAAAAATAAGTTTTTATTCAAGAAATGTTTTCTAATAGCTAAACCAAATTCCTCACACCAATATTTACAAAATAATAACAGTCCTCGGGCTATTGGGCCTAGTTCTAGTTCCCAAATGTATACTACTCGAACGCAAAATAGTTCGCCCACCTGCTTTTTAATTCAGAACACCGGAAATAAAGTAATTTTTTGAAGTTAATTTAATTAATACAACAAAATCCGAAATCAAAACTAAAAATTCATTACATAACATCTCTAAAAATAAAAAAATCAAAAGTGCCATGGCTTCTCGATGGCACAGTAGACATGAATATGTCTTATATAATAAATGAAACGGAAGACTCAAATGGTTTTATGTATTTTTTCGATCTGTTATATACACTATATACATACAAAGATACATAGATTCATACGTATATACATACATTCAAACGAAACGTTTTTCGACAATGCACGTGTTTGAGAGACCACGTGGATACATCTGCGCATAATTACCGCGCAGGTGCAACCAATATCATGCCATTGAGTGAGTCATCGTTAATGACTCATTGGTGTCAGCCTTAGTTAGGCCCACTGCTATCCCCACTACGCCCTCCACTAGATTCCAGCCCCCAAACTCAGTAATGAGTCATGGTAACTATTTTCGTGACGTACATTCTTTCAAATAGACCCCAGGGATAAGACATCAAAAACTATCAAACTCATATTTATTCCGAAACTATTTAATAATAGCAATATTTAAATCTCTGCTGCAGCGTCGTCTGCAACAATAACGTACGGTAACCGTTTATCCGTCCCTGGCAGTTACAGGTGGAATATTAAATTTATTTTCTTTCAATCACCGGCATAATTCAGATTCGCTGTAGACCGCTGCATCATTAACTTTACCATTAGTTCCCACATCAATAAACAGAAACCGATAATTAGCGTCTACTAATGCAAGCAATATTATGCTATGGAATCCCTTGTAGTTGTACAAATATGATCCATATACTGTTTTACCTTTTATTGCGATATGCTTGCCGTCTGAGAATAATGCATATGTCGATTTGTGTCTTTCATCATTTAAGTATTACATATTGTTGACCGAGAGGTCCTACACAATTTGGAAAATTCCAATTTTGTCCAAAGTCCTTTGCAATGGTCTTCCAGTCTTTTTCGGTTTGAGGCATCTGACAATTGAATCGTTCTGCATACTTAAAGATTTTCTTTAAATTTAACATTTACCTTTAAGTATTCATCCTTCAGTGCTATATACATTTTCTGTAGTGTTTCAGGTATAATTTTTGATATATGTAGCTGGCACAGAAATACGGAAGCCAAATGAAAAATTGGCAAATGTTTCTCCCGTTGCTAAATATCTAAGAATTAAGAGGAATCGATAAGTAAAAAATAACTTTAATTCTGGAATGAACGCACCCCCAGCAAATTGGACGAATGAAGGATGGACAACTTTAGAAAACAAATGGCAGTTTTGGAATCGAAGCCGGTGCCGCCACATGGAAGCAGGTGAGTTTTTAAAATAATAATTTTAAATATTTATGTCTTCTTTTCAGCAAATATGAAGATAATAATTGTGTTTGTGTAAAGTGCGCTAAATAAAAGTGTGCTAAGAGTGATTCTGTACAAAACAGTGGCAAATATGCACAAATTTTTGTGGCCGTCAAAACAAAAATTTTAAATTTAAATAACGGAAAATAAATGTTTCCGAAAAAAAATGTTTACGCTGCGACATCTTCATACTTCAATTCATTTAGCACTAAGGTAGACAAATCTTTCCCAGAGTTCCTTTGCAACAGCCACTTTCTACTCCACAATCTTCTTTTCAATCATTTCTTCTTTTGTTGTTTCTTTTTTATTGCACATATTATTATAAAAACGCTTGATATTAATATGAAAGCCTCCTGACAAACCATTTTTAAAGTAAAGTCATCTGACATTACTTCATAGGTGTAAACACAAAAGTAAATCCCATCAAAAACGTAAAATGCAAAAAAATTTCGTCTCGCAACGCAGTTCTTCTGCCGTAAAAAGTTGTGAGCTCTTATGTAAAACCAAGTCAGTTATATTTGTTAGTGTTTATGGAAGCACCTATTCAACATTTATAGTGACCGTATAAATATTAAACCTTGGACACACTACCCGTAATTATTACGGCAACCATCATAATTACACCTCAAGCCCGTAATTATGATGGTATCCAAATGACGGGATTGCACCATCGCTAACGAGCTTTTTGAAAGCTCTTCTTATACGATTCCGACAGAAGTTTTTAATTTTTGATTTTTTGCTGTCAGGCAGATTTTATGCGCTATTTTCTGTTTGGTTGTGGTTTCTTTTACGCAAAAACCAACACGCATTCGCAAAATGCCCCCAGAAATGTATTTTTAGCAAACACGCAAACCGGAAAAATGCTTATTAAAAATTCTGTTTATGAAAACACCATAGCAAATGCCATCCAAAATTACCCTCAGCTAATGTGTCATACCGTAATTTTGGTATTCGTAATTATGATGGTTGCCGTCATAGCCCTACTACACGACACTAATTTCATGTCCGGATTTAACTACAATATCCAATACAGGAATAAGGAATACTAAAGATCATAGAAACGCAGACTTCCTGTCTAGATGTCCACTTAAATCAGCATGCGATGAGGAACTCGATCAGGCCGCTGTATTTCAAACAAATCTAGTCAGTACGCTTACGGCAACATTCGATGAAATTAAAAATGAAACTAAAAGATGAGGAATGTCGAAAGTATTATTTAGCACTAAGAAATGGAACATCGTTACCATTTAACGAGCCAGCGTCCAACTTTGCATTGCAGAACGGATGTGTATTTTATGGCATACGAATCCTAATTCCAAAAACACTACGTAAACGACTCCTAAATGAATTCCACATCGCCCACACGGGAATTGTTAAAATGAAGGCACTGGCAAGAAGCTACGTGTGGTGGCGAGGAATCGATAAAGATATCGAAACTCTTGCTAGGGAGTGCTATAATTGTTCGAAAAATAGATCTGATCCGCCAAAAGCACCGTCATCCGTGGCAAAGGATCCATGTGGATTATGCAGGAAATAACTGAAAATGGTCTTTTCTATGGGACGATTTGGCTATTTTTTTTTTTATGTCCGCAATAGTCCGAATAATGATTTAGGGAAAGAAAATTTCATAGAAATGTAACGAACGCACCCGACGACCGTTTTTTGGGCCCGGAGGTTGCCATCACTGCATAATGACGGAACGCACGCAACTTCACCAGCTTCCTTCTTCTTCTTCGGACAGCCTAGATGGCAGCCAGCAAATACGGTGTGCGAGAACGTAAAAACTTAAAATCGAATAAAATTGTGGTAATCAGCGAAAAGGTTGTTTTAATTTCTGATTTCAGAAGTGGGATATCGCGGAAAAACGAAATAATTTCGCGAATTAACCCAAAAGTAAGGGTGAAAAGTGCTGTCTTGTGGAGCGAAATGTCGATTCCTCCTTTCGAGAATTTTCCAATGGAGACGAACGAAGGTGACAACGAAGGTGTCAACGAAACTGCTACGGAACACCTCATTGACGAAGAAGCTACTACCCGCGAAACATTTAGTGGCGATTTGGCTAGCTCAACGTTATTGCTGAAGGATACCCTGCCTAGAACGATGGAAATGCAGGCAAAAAGCGGCGCTTCGGCAACGCAGGTGACCAACGAGGGTGCATCAGTAGCCGAGCAGCTGGAGCTTTATCGCCGCAGAGAGGAAGTATTGAAATTAGAGCTAGAATTAGCCAAAGTTGAGTGCCACGAATGCTCCCCAAACGACAAAAATGACCGACGTCTCGGGGAATTTGCAGGTTGGGAATACCTGTACCTCACTGAGTGCAACGAGTCTACCTCGTACTGCACACGCCAAAAAATTTTAGCGATCCGCCAGGCGGGAATTTGTGTGCCACGTTAGGTACGACGCCCCAAACGGTGAGCGGTAACAGTGATGCGAGTGAATCACGAGCGGGGAATCTGCACGCCACATCGGGTGCAGCGGCAGAACCGCATGCAACGAGTTCTGCTACGGGGTCAGCAAGTCGAGGGTTTCAACAAAGTATACGGGAGTTGATTGCAATCGCTCCCACATATAAACTCGGAGACAAAACTGGACCGACAAGTAGCCAGTGGCTCAAAAAGATTGACGAGCTACGGGAGGTGTATCGTTTAGATGACAAAACTACCCTCCTCCTGGCTTCTTCAAAGCTTGCCGGAGCCGCAAGGTATTGGCTGGAGGGTTACCAGTCGGCATTAACGTCCTGGAACAAAATGAAACTCCGATTAGAGTCCCCATTTCCGACGATAGCGGATGAAGCTGAAAACATTACCAAAGCGCAACGTACCCAGAAGCAGTATTATGATGAATGCAGGAACCCGGCGAGAAAGTACAACGTGGATGACTAGGTGCTGATCGAGCGACCCCCAATATCTACAGGGGATTCAAGGAAACTTGATCCAAAGTACAAGGGACCCTATATAGTGGACAAGGTGCTTGGTAACGGCCGTTAAAAGCTCAAGGATATACCTGGAGAGCGAAGCCAACGCCCCTTTGAAGGAGTATATGCATCCGACTGCATGAAGCCTTGGTGCGCCAACCCAGATAGTTTTTAGATGACGACCCTGAGGAGGACGAGGGATCCGAGGACGAATCCCCGATCAGGAATGGCCGAGCTGTAACGAACGCACCCGACGACCGTGTTTTGGGCCCGGAGGTTGCCATCACTGCATAATGACGGAACGCGCGCAACTTCATCAGGTTCCTTCTTCTTCTTCGGACAGCCTAGATGACAGCCAGCAAATACGGTGTGCGAGAAAGTAAAAACTTAAAATCGAATAAAATTGTGGTAATCAGCGAAAAGGTTGTTTTAATTTCCAACTCTTTTACAGAAATTTGCATGTACAATACACTACAAAAGTTTTTTTTTAATAGGGATCCCGAGCAACGCCGGGGGAGAAAACTCAGTAAAACGACCTATATCGAAATCCTTACTTCTCAATTATACTAAGGAAATATGAAACGAATATTTTCAAAGAAAAAATAATCTGGGGCTGAAGGACGGAAAAGACGAATACTGCAGGAAGAAGCAACCCGAAAATCCTGTAAGTACTTCAAGCAGTATCTGATCTGTCATCTGTCATTAGATGAAGGCGGACGCTGTTAAGAGCGATGCGAGTTATTTTTAAAAAATTCTGAATTTATTGGTGGTGCAGTACGTCGGTTTTGTGGTGAGGTGTTCCGTGAGGTATTGTGGCTGCGGGGTGCTGTCGACTCTGAGACATGGAAGGGAATAATCCCTCGAGAAACGAGCAGTCCCAGGTGAGTGGTGGCGCGAGTGAAGCCCTGCCCGACCGCTGGGTGGTCGTGGGAGGCAGAAGGAAGACGGGACAAGGCAGATATCCGGCTGCACCTGATCCCCGCAGACCCGCTATTCGTCCGGATACTGCACTCTCCACGTCCTCAGCGTCATCTGGACAGCGGCATGGAATGAATGCAGGAGCAGCTGGGAGCGAGGAACAGGATGACAGCAGGAGCGCGCAAAAAAGCTCAGCTGTGATCTTCAGTACTCAGCCGAAAGTTGCACCATCTGTGTCCGGAAAAGAGTGGGTGTGTGTCTAGGGTGCAGAGTCGGCCAGTACAGGTCTGCCCAAAACTGGTCGGGGACTTTCCCTCAAAATCTGAGGGAAATGAATTAACGAACAACAGAAAAAAACAAAGATGGACAAGGAGCCAGAAAAGAACCCAGAAACTCCTGCTTGGTGGAAAAATGTGTACGGAAACCAAGAGTACGTCCTCCATAGGTTTGGAAAATAAAAGTACATCCCACAGGAGGGCGGAAATTGATAGTACATACACCCAAAAGAGCATACTCTACCTCAGAGGAAGCATCTTCATCTGAGGTACAGGAGGTTAAAAAATTAAGAACATCGGGACCAAGCAGGGCGTCCGACAAGACAATAACCACACTGCGGAAAAAACACACCTTCGCTGAAGTCGCCTTCGACAGCAGCCTCAAGGTGACTGTGGGGTCGGATGAACAGTCGGAGTTTCCGGTGAGCAATGCTGAGGCGGAAATTCTCCAAGAGGCCATCAGTGAGGCAATTTTCAGCATCAGCGATGATGAGCCCTCCCCTAAATTTAGAGGTTTCGGCCTAACTAATAAGGGCGTAGATGGCCGGGGTTATTTCACGGGCACTTGCTATGGCAGGAGAGCGAAGGAATGGCTGGAAGCATGCGTCCAGAAGCTGGGGGAACCATGGGCTGGCGCAAAGCTTGCAGTGCATGAGTACGCAAAAATAGCCAGATACACAAAGGTCACCATGTGGATACCGGGTATCAACAAGATCGAATGGGCACAGCTACAAGTTGGACTGCGCAAACAGAACCCGGAACTAGAGGTGGATAAATGGAGGCTATACCACAGGAACGACGAAGACCCGAAAGGATCGGTTCTAGTACTGAGGGTAGAAGAAAAGATGGCCGAAAACCTCAAAAAACGGGAAGGTAGACTGCACTATGGGCTGATGGAGATCGTGGCAAAGATTAAGGCCGAGTTACAATGTGGTCGCTGTCGTAGTCGCTAGAGCTGTCAAAAGTTAAAATTTATGAAACTTCCTAATCGCGAATACAATGTGTCGCTAAGGAGGTCGCTGAAGCATGTCGCGACGCGCAAGATTGGGAACATTTCAACTTTTGTTGCGCGACAGCTGACAAGTGAACAATTAAAGTGTGTCAAAATCTAAGGAAAATTGAAATTATGGTAAGCTCAACGAAGTTTTATTTAATTTGTGCTTCTTAATCTTTTCATTTCATGATTAGGAGAAAGGCAGCATCGAAAACTTAATTGAGGACGTGCGATCACACCCCATTTTGTACAATTTGGGAGATCCGGGGTATAACAACGCCAAGAAAAAAATTAAAATTTGGGCGGAAATCGCGTACTCCAATAATATGGATGGTAAACTAAATTGTCCTTTATATTTCAGTTTATTTGGCAATTGTCCTTTATATTTCAGTTCAAACCTGCAAAAAAAAATTGAAGCAGCTAAGGGACTGCTACACGAGGTCTCGAAGAAAATTAGTGTCTGGGCAAAAGGCAACGGACCCTGTTGAAGGCGAAGGGTGGGCATATTCCTCCCAAATGGAATTCTTAAAAAAACATTTGAACCCCAGAAAGTATGTATTTGATTTCCATAACTTTATTTAGTTATTGTTATTTTTTTAATATAGATCTATTGGAAACTACCGCACCGATATTGAAGTAGAAGATAGCGGGTCAAATTCTCTGTTCAATATTATGCCACCTTCGCCGCCTTCAATAGAAAACACTTCCACTCCAATAGAAAACACTTCCACTCCTGAGCCAGGAAGCTCACCAATGCCGCAGACCTCAGGAGGGAGGATGCTGCAAACAAGAAACTTGGAAGTGAGGGAGAAGTTTCTCGAAACATTAAATATTGCCCAGGATTTTATGAAAAAGAAAACTTCTACTTCAACTTCAAATAATTTGGAGGACGAATGCTATCTCCGAAGCATTCTTCTGAAAATGGAGAAATTTCCCTTAGCAAAAACAAATGAAGTAAAAATGGCTATTATGCGATATGTTTGTGAAGTGGAGGAAGAATTAAATAATGAAGAATGAAATAAATTAATCCTTTTATTATTTTATGTTTAAACCAATGTTATTTGTTACAAACTTATGGTGCTTGTGGCTGGAAGGGAACTCTACCTTCATTCATAAAGTAATTATTTAAAATTTGCCTTGCTACGAAGGCTTCTCTTGTTGCATTATTGGTTCCAAACCTGCGAACCGGAAGAAGCCTATTACCGACATTCTGCCTCCACATGCCTTCTACAACTTCATGATTATCGTTTTCTCTGTCGACATAATTGTTAGGACAATATGTAGGTTCATTATCCGGTTGAATTGGATGCGATTTTTTTAAAAAGTTGTGCAAAATTACACAAGACAAAATTATTTTAATAGCATTTTCGGGATAGAAATCGATAGAATTTCTGAGGACACGCCAGCGAGCAACAAGGATTCCAAAAGTGTTTTCAATTACTCGTCGTGCTCTAGATAACCTGTAGTTAAATACCTCCTTTTCTATTTGAGGTAATTGTCCTGGATATGGACGCATTATGCTACATCTCAAAGGAAATGCGCTATCTCCTACAAAATAATGTTGCAGCTCCTGGTGAGTATTTGGCAAAATTGAAGCTCGAGGTAGACATTTTATCAGCAAGAAGTTTTTTTCCAAAATTAGATGCACGAAGAACACCTCCATCACTTTGACTTCCATAGGCGCCGACATCAACAGCCGTAAAAGCGTATTGGCATCGGACACTCCGAGCAAAACAATGCTGTGATATCCTTTATAATTGAAATATTTACTGCCAGAGTTAGGTGGGCACTGGATTTGGACATGTTTCCCGACAATACATCCAACACAGTTAGGCATTTGCCATTTATCATTAAACTGTTTTGCTTTTGCTTTCCAATCAGTTTCATTCAATTCTGGCATATATAAAGGCATAAGAACTTCCCACAAAACTTCACAAACTTCTAATATAATTTTTCTAACCGTCGACACGCCCATTTTAAAACTTAATGCAAGATATTTTTTCGAAACTCCTTCGGAAAGATACCTAAAAATTTAAATAAATAAACAAGCGAAATATATAACACGCATATGCTTACATTAAAGTAAGAGCCAGCCTGCACTCCGGATCTATAGGACGTCTTATAGAGTTCTTTATTAAGCCATCTTTAACCAAACTGAGGAGCAAGTTGTATTGCTCACGATTCATCCTCGTTGCTCTAAAAAACAGCTCTGGATCATTATTCCGAATATATTTAAATGTTCTTTCGAAAAATTCAAAGCTATCTCTCGCCCTATAAAGGCGGCGAACCCACCACCTACGTCTCGACTCTATTTCCTCACTCAAGATAGGAATATCCCATCATAATTAAATAAGTTATAAAAGTAATGTCGTCTTCATCCATTTTGACTTGTTTTTAAGTAAAACTTCAATTCGCGATTGCAAAATACAATAACAGACAGTTCGATATGAATTGACAGGCGCGCTATTGTAACAGAGGCAGCAGCAAGCTATGCGACAACCGTTGCAACAGCAACAAGGTTTCCGACAGCGACAGCGACCACATTGTAACTCGGCCTTTAAGCCAGCCAAGGAGGAAACTGAAGGAGGAATAAAGTGTGACGCTGAGGCAGGGCCAAGTGCAGCGGCTGATAAGGACTTGTCCAAAGAAGCCGCGGTACTTGGCGATGCGCCAGCTGCCACAGGAAATTACTCCTCGGGAGGCGCAGCGTCGAAAGACCGCGCAATGGATATTGAAATGAAGGAATCCTTATTATGAATTCCAATTCATTCAATATTGTTACAAAATTTGCCTTCGTTATAATTCACACTTGCTTTTGAAGCGGGCGAATATGGGGGCCGGTGTTCGGTCCGCGCAAGTGTGGGCGTCTGTGGCAGGGGCACCGGTCTTCAGCCACACTGAAGAGATTTGGCCAGTGCCCCGGATCGAAACGCCGACCACTTTTTTTGGCTGCTCGTCTGCCTCGGCAGATGAGCATTGTATTCGCAACAAAAAACGTAGTGTCAGTCCGTCCCCATATTCCCGTAACCCCGTGAATTGTAGCAAAGTGCAGTTTTGTCCGCCAGCCTTGCTATGGCGCATACAGATTTAGCAATTATCCAGGAACTCTGGGTTGTAAAAAACCGAATGATGGGCCTGGGGTCAGCTGGAGGTAAGATTCTGGTCTGTACAGAGTCAGAAAAGCCAAGAGCCTGCATATGGGCGACAAAAAGGTTAGATGTTACTCCGATCCAGCAACATACGGGAAAGGATCAGGTAACTATTCTAACCACTTATAAAACAGAAAACAACAACAATATAGACATGTTAATTGTGTCTTCCTATCTGCCATACGATTCACCTGCGCCTCCCCAAGTGAACATTTTTAACAATGGACATGAGCCAACATTTATTAACTCGGTGAGAAGTGAGACAATTGACATCACTTTATGCTCACCGAGCTTGGTTGACCATGTCAGGGAGTGGAAGGTCTCCAACGCAGTTCTCACATCAGACCACAGGAGTATATCACTCAAGCTAGAACAGCGAGATGACCCTCCACTGGCCTTAGAAATCCACGGAAATGCAACTGGGCAATGTTCAGGGAAGTACTGGATTCTAAGCTAGTGAATTGGGATCCCGCTTTAAGATGCGAAAAGGACATTGAAGAGGCGGTAAATGATTTAGGAAAATCTCTAAATGATAGCTTCTAGATAGACTGTCCTCTGAATGTTCCCAAACCCGGAAATAAAAACGTTTGGTGGACTCACAACTTGGAATCTTTAAGTGTAGAATAAGTAGAACTTAATATTGTTTAGCGTAAAAGTACATAAAGTATGACTAAATAATGATATCACAGAAATGTATCACAGTTTGTAAAGTAATGGCTTGATCATGTAACAATAGAGGTCAGTACAAGGGTGTATAACAGTTGGTCACCTATCAACTAGTAGTTCCGGTGATGGAGGCAGTCTGGCTCTAGCTCTTGTCTGGATCACAGTGTGTAACCTTATAATAAATAGTTAATATACGTGTAATGAGAAAAACATGGTTTAATTAATTGGAGAAAGGATCCTATAAATGCTACATGGCGCAGCCGGGAAAAGAGTAGCACCTAAAAACAAATTAGAGAGTGTACTGTGTGAATGGGAGTATTTAAAAAGTTAAAGTTAAATACAAGTTCAACGTCGAAACGACCACGAGGCAGGCCACCAAAGACGAGAACAGTAGAGAAAAAGCCAGACAATGTAAAGGTAGCGGTACTTCTAAACACGTTGGGGCCGGATGCAGTGGAACTGTACCAATCGTTCAAATTAACAGACGACCAACGAAAGTCATATAAAGACGTCATGGATGCTTTTCAAAAATTTTGCGACCCGAAGACTAACACAGTCTATGAATCATTTTTGTTCCACGGCCTGTCAACAGGAGAAAGAACCCTTCGACAATTTTTACATGGACCTGAAAAAGATTGTGATGTACACGCCTGTTCAGAAAGCCCATGAATGGTCTGTTCAGAAAGTACACGAAGACACGACCAAAAGGGAATGCTAGTGTAACCCAAGCTTTAGGCTCTATCCACAATTTCGAGTTTGACGGTTGGCAAGTATCGTGCCGGAAGACGTGCTGATCTGGAGGCCGCCATTACGGCATTCCAGCAATAGTAGTGAAGCAGTCAAGACGTGGCACTGGCGAGCCGCCAGGAAAGTAAGTTCGAGTGGCCGAATAGCAGGCAAATTATAGTTATTTCTCGAGTGGAGTGTTTCACAACCCGTTGGGAGGAAATGAAAACCCGCATCGCGGTGAGTAAAACTCAATAAATAATAAATGAGTGACGTTCTAATCTCCGATCGACAGGTGGTGGCCGATCTTAATTTTGTGTGGAGGAATTCTGGGGGAGGCTCTGTTGAACGAGCCCCAGTCCTCCGTGAATTTTTTTTTGAATCGCCTCTGCCCGAAGGGCAACCTGCGCATATCATAGTCAGCGCTGGCCCAAATTTCCGGAGAGCAGGCCCCCCCAGCGCCCCATCAGACCTAGTAAAGGCAGAAAAGGCCCCCTGGCCCCGCACCTGGCACCCACCAGCAAGGCAGCCCCTTTAGGGAAAGATTTCATTTTCATCGTGGGAACCTCGGCAGCCCCGAACCATTCCAGCAGCGAGCATCCGCCGTGGGACGCCCCCGTGCCTAACCCCTCCCGCAACCAAACAGTGCGCCACGCAGTTAGCAGTCCCGCACTTGCGGTACCTGATCTGCAATCGATTCTTCCTACATAAGCTCAAACGTCTCCAGTCCAGTCACGTGCCCGGCGCACGATAGGCATTTATAACTAAACGCTATTTCTATATATTTTTTTCTCATTGTTGTACTATTTCTGAGCGCTTTTCTTTTGTAGCATTACTGCCTAAAATTTTCCTGAAACAAAAAGAGATAACGTGATCGGCATTGTTGTTACCACAACACAAGTCTGACAGATTATTATACTGTCATGACAACCACCAAACAATATTATGACCACATAAACACTTGTTATGCTGTAATGGCAACCAGCATACGGCAGCCATCATATGGCAGCCATCGTTGGCCTGACCTAGTATAAATACAGGAGGCTGAAGCACCATCAACCAGTCGATCACGAGCTGGCTTTCCAGCAACAAGTAAGTAAGAGATTTCTTTTACTTAACAAGTAGGCTTTCCTACACTATCAGGCTTTCCTGATACTAACCAAGTGGTCACTCATTCGCTGGATTTCCGGCGGTTAAACAGTAAAGGCTTTCCTTTGCTTCATAGTAGGCTTTCCTACACCAAAGGACTTTCCTTTACCCTACAAGTAAAGGCTTTCCTTTGCTTCATAGTAGGCTTTCCTACACCAAAGGACTTTCCTTTACCCTACAAGTAAAGGCTTTCCTTTGCTTCATAGTAGGCTTTCCTACATCCATAGGCTTTCCTAAGTGCTCCTCACATTTATTGTCAATAGGATTTCCTAGAGACTAATAAATTTCCCTTCTTCTCTGTCCCACTCTTACACACCATACTACACATACTTACAGCAGACACATTAAAAACCTACTTATATATAAATTCACTAATTACATAACTTCTTTCTCATTCCAGAAATAAACATTTCATTATCGAATTAATCTTTGTATATATGTAGTTTATAGTATCTTTAAATTAATCATTTGTTTGCATGAATTGTAGTTGCTTTTGCTTTTTCTGTTTTGACTAAACATACTTGTAAATATTGGATAAGGAATTTTTGGTTTGGTTTTTAGAGTACATCTTTGAAATAAATCTATTTTTTCCATAAAAACAGTCTTGTTGTTATTTTAACCTCCCCTCGCTTCTTCCTATGGACTGAATCAGTACCGCATTCAGTGGTGCCTATTATAGGCCCCAACAGGCATAATGCAGAGTGTCGGCAGAACACATCCCATACCGTGCAGAGGTCCATAACATTCCTTTCCACTATTCCACTATTTTGCCCTCAACCCCCCGCTCTTCCACCTACCGATATATTTCATCGGAAATTTTGTTTGTGTTTGGCGATTAACTATTCCCCACAGGAGCAGCGGTACACTGTCGATCGATCGGCAGGAGTTCCGGCCCCGGGAGGATAAGGTACGTAAGTTCCTATAATATTACTTATTTTCATACATACACCCGCTACTTGGTGGGGCTTATTAGGACACTGGCTATTTTATGTGCTTAAAAAGTACCTAAAAAGTCATACTAATAGAGTACAAATATATTTCATGGTGATTTTTCGGTGGGAGTAAAACGAGCAGGTCTAGATATAACAAGCTGGAAAAGCAGCACACAATTCGAGTTATTCCAGCGTTTCCAGTTATCAAGTGACCGAAAAGAACGAGCTGAGGGTACTTTTCGAGCACTTTTCGTGCGCTTGTGCTCATTCGATGACAGTTTCTGTCATTCGATTTGTTTTGTGTTTGTTTTGATTTCGTTGCGCATGTTGACGAGTTTCTTTAATTGAATTATGAATGGATAAAGATTTAACATTTTTGTATATGTGTGACTTATCACTAAATTTAATTTGTGTGTCCTTCTTACTGTTGAAAAACAAGCATGGGAAGAGATTAAATAATAAAAAAAGGTTTTCATCAAAGTGGTTACTTCGACGTCAAAGTGAAGGCTTTAGCCATAAACTGGTGAAAGAAATACAAGATGAAAATGTTAAATTGTTCAGGCAATTTCTGCGAATGACACCGGTACAATTTGAACTCTTATTGGAGAAAGTACGTCCTCTGCTACAAAAACAAAACACCAATTTCAGAGATGCAATAGGCCCCGAAGAAAGATTACAGCTCACCCTCATGTACTTAGCAACAGGTAGGTGATCTTGATACATAAACAAAGCCAGAATAAGGATTTATCTGTTTTAGGATCTACACAAGCATTGCTTCAAATCCCATTTAGAATAGAACAATCAACAACTTCAAGGATTCTACGAGAAACCATTGCCGCAATTTATAAGGTTCTGAATGCTCAGTATCTACGGTTTCCGGAAAACGAAAATGATTGGTTAGAAATTTCGAATGATTTCTTCAAAACATGGGGATTCCCTAACTGTATTGGAGCCATAGATGGTGATATTTAATTTACTTTAATTATTTTCGTTTGCTAACTTTTTGTGTTTATAAGGCAAACACTGCAAGATCAAGGCAATGAAGAAATTCGCATCTAACTATTGGTGCTATAAGGGCACGCACTCATTTATTCTGATGGCGATAGCAGATGCCCATTATAGGTTTAATTATGCAGATGTTGGAGTGAATGGGAGAATGGGCGATGCATGTTTATGGGCAAACTCGGATTTAAAAAACGCTATTGAAGCAAAAACTGTCAACATTCCAAAACCATCGAATCTTCCATGGACACAAATACTCTCTCCATTTACTCTGATTTCGGATGATGCTTTTCCACTGACGTCGTATATGCTAAAGCCATTTTCACATTTGAATTTGTCAGAAGATCAAGTTAATTTTAATTATATGCTTTCCAAAAACCGAAGAGTAGTTGAGAATGCCTTTGGTATTTTAGCCAATCGTTTCCAGGTTCTTTTCCATCCAATTTTCCGTGCACCCAAACAAGCAATTGAAATTGTATTAGCCTGTCTATGTTTACATAATTTCTAAAGAACAGACAATATTAGAAATAAGACGGATTATGACATTTTAACTGACGAACACATTAATAAGGTTATAGAGGAAAATTATGAGAAATTAGATGTTTTAAGATCAGGAAGAACAAACAAGGACGCAATAGAAATTCCAAACACATTAATGAAATATTTTAGACAATTTAAGGAAACACTTGTAAAAAAGGGAAATTTATACAAATAAATTTGATTAATTTCCTTTATTCTCTTTGTTTCTTTCAATTTGCATTTTACTTATTTCATACAAAAGGCTCGAAGTCTTATGCTTAGCTACGTTTTGCAAATCAGGATGAAGTCTTTGCAATTCTCCTGCTATATAAATTCCAAATACGGACTCCGGGTTTTGTTTTTCCGTTTGGTAATTACTTATCATTGATGAAATTTTTCTTGAAGTTTCTAAACAATTACTAACTAAATCATGAGTTCCATCGTCATGTTTTTTAGGCGTTCTTTTGGCTTTTGTGGTATGTACAGGTGCTGGTGGACGAAAATTTGTGCTCATTGAATTATAACTTGGTGAAGAAAGTGGTGTCGGCGAAGGAGTTGGAGAGGGGTACACAAAACGGCTCAGATCTGGTGAGCTTCTATGAATTCCTTCAGTGGGTGAGGACAAGGGCGAGGGTATCGGTGAAGACGACTTTGACGATAATATAATTCTATCGTCCAAAATTGTTACTTTTGTTGGTTTTGCGGTAAATGTCTGCTCGTTGGCTGAAATCTAGAAATTCTGAGCAAATATCTTCATTTTTGTCTTCGTGGCTCTCCATCGGTACCGTAGAAACGGATGACTCTAGATGCTGAAAGTAAATGTATTTATTGTAATATACATGTAATACTATAGACACACATCTGGTATCGGTACCTGGTATTCGTATACCACGTAGTATACCATATGTGTGTCACTCAATACCACCTAGATACCAGCGAAAATTCGTGGTATACCACGAACGAACCTAGTATTGAAACTTGATAATTTTTGCTGGTATCCCTGTACACAAACCTGGTATATGTACATTTTTACTGATATCAGCGCCATAGCTTTGCAGTAGAAAGTAAAATAATTACTTTTGTACAGTTGCGATTTGATGTTTAATTAAAAAATGGAAAACGCGAAATATAGCAGAAAAGGAAAAATACTCTCGAATACGGAGACAGAGAGGTTTATTGATGTGTAGAAGGAACACATTAGTGATTTGCGTGGCCAAAAAAAGAATGGACATGTTTTGCAGAGAATGGTGGAGGAATTAGAATCAAAATATGGGATTATTCTGTCCGTGGGTGAAGCAAGAAATAGAATAAATAACTTGACAAAGAGATTCCGGTAATTATTATAAAAGATATATCATCTCTACTATAATTTGACATCAACATTGCTTTTAAGCAAGGAGAAACAAGCAATGGGGAAATCTGGAGGGTCTCCATCGAATTGGGAATTCTTCCAAGAAATAAATGAGTTTATAGGCGAATTCAAATCAAACAGAGCAAACAAGATAACAATTGAGAGCATAGGTATAAAATTTCTATGTATATTTTTTTTATTGTAATTTATAAATATTATTTTATAAAAACTAGATGACCTAGATGATGACGATGAATTCGCATTGATAAGATCCGTAGAATACTTATTCGATGATGCAGACGACAGCGATTCTAGGTTTTCACAAATACAAGTATGTCCTGAAGCTCAGTCATTGTCTGGAGCTGGATCATCGAGTGGAGCTGGGTCATCGTCTGGAGCTGGGCCGTTTTCCACCGCTAGACCTCCTTCCGCTGGTAGACCCCCTTCCGCTTCATCTACTGGGCGCACACCATCACGACCTAGAAATAGGAGAGATAACTTCAATCAAACTTTGCTTGACCTTGCAACAGAAGAAAAAGAGATTTTTAAAGATTTTGTTGAACAAGCGAAAAAAAATGATGAAATTAGAAATCGCTTATTGCAACAGAATTATGAAATCCAACAAAAATTGTTTGAATTTTTAAATAAAAATAAAGATTAATATCTTTTGAAACTTACAAAAGTATTCCATCTATGCATTTCTTATAATATATCCATCGCCAGCATTTCCACTTGTCCTTGTTAATTGAGGTTGGATCCTTTTATTAAATTTTTCCATTTCTTTTATGCAAGTGTTGTTTATATGATCATTTTTGCAGTTACAAATGTTATGAAGTACACAACATGCTTGTATTATAATTGAAGTATTATCGATATTAACTTCCAATCCCTTTCCTATTCTTCTAAAACGAGCCTTTAAATGGCCAAACGCATTTTCTACCACTCTGCGACATTTTGAGAGTTGGAAGTTAAATGTTCTTTCTTCTTCATTCTGATATGGACAAAATGGAAAAGGTTTCATCAGATTCTTCGAAAGTCGGAATGCTGAATCGCCTATAAGTAGGATTGGAACTTCGACTCCACTAATATTTTTGCTATTCCTTTTAAAAATTATATTGTCTTGGTGCTGCGCTTTTAAAAGTGAATTTTCAAATATAGTTGAATCACTACATCTGCCAGGGCTCCCAACATTTACGTATGTAAATCGATACCTGTAATCTACGGCAGCAAATAACACAGTAGAATACCAACCTTTGAAGTTGTAGTAATCAGCGGCTTCTTCTTTAGGTGGATTAACTTCTATATGGCACCCGTCTATGGCACCAAAGCACTGAGGAAATCCCAGAAATTCAAATCCGGTTACAATATCTTCAATATTTTCTTGTGTTGGGGGATATGTATTTAAGAAATCCTTTTTGAAAACATTCCAAACTTCTTTACAAAATTCTAAAACGATCTCCCCTACAGTAGTTCTTCCAACACCAAACAGACTGCCTATAGTTCTGTATTCCGCAGAGGATCCAAGTGCATACAAGGAAATAGCTATCCTTTTCGGTAAAGGAATAGCAAAACGCCATGTTGTATCCATTCTATACATATTGGTCATATTTTCAACAAGAAAGTTGAATGTACATATCTGTCCACCCTGAAGGCGTTTTTGAAGTCTTCGTTATTCAGTTTGGGCACTTCTTTCTCCCAGTATTGAGATTTTGTAACCTAAAATACATATCCAATGTATTATCTGTAGTTCACAGTTGTTTTAACACTTTTTTCTTCTACCTTTGTCCATTTGTTTCTGTTAACGCTTTTCAAGTTATTTAATAAAATTTTTTTCCTATAAAGTGCACTTCGCCTGTTGCTTTTAATTGCCAATGTTCGTAATTGAATACCCCTTCTTTCTGAAGCTTCAATTAGCAACAAATTATTGGCATAAATCAAAAATAACTCATCCATTATTTCACTAGTTCACTTTTTAAAACTTCAGTGTGGCAATGTCAAACTATACCACGAAGGCATGTGTATCATGGGGTCCTATACCACGTAGTATAGCTCACTTGATAGTATGAATACCTGGTACCGATACCAGATGTGTGTCTATAGTATAACTAAACAAAAATTCTTAAACTCACCTCTAAACTACGATTATTGAAATTATTTACTGAAGGCATAGGTTCAGTTGTACATTGCAAAAAGTCTAACAAACGAAAATCTTTCCAAGTTATATGGTCCAAGCAATCAACGGTTTCTGCAATAGACCCGCTTGTTTTCGCCTTTATATATTTGAGATTTTGTTGTCCGTAGTATGTTTTTAAGTTGTTCCATTTTTTAACTGCTTCTGCTGCAAATAAATAAGAACAATTCATTTTGCTTTTTTGTTATTTTAGGTCAGCTTTGTGCATACTAACCATATGAAAGATTGCAATGGAACACTTGGTTGAACTCCTTTACAAAATCCAACCAGAAGATTTGCCTCTTACTTTTATTTTTATAAGAAGGCTGGCTTGTATCCCACACGTAACAATTTTTTTGCACTTTTTCAATTAAAAATAAGATCTGCTCATCCGACCAAATAAACTTTTTTTCGCTTAAACTCGCCATGATAAATTTTTCCTTCAAAAGTACATTTTTAAAAAAAGTGACATATCAGACAACTTCAAATTGCGCGAAATAAGCTATTGCTTGTCTTCTTCTTAAGGTTTCCTATCCTCTTCATGCTGTGCTTACAATTCGGACAGAATTCCAGCATATAAAATAGCCAGTGTCCTAACAGCTTAAGATAAAGGAGCGTCAATCATTTAACGTTGATTGTTTTTGCGGTTAATTCAGTCTAGTTACCGTTTGGTCACCTGCTTGAGCTTTTGTAATTACTGGAATCTTTAGAATATTAACACATTAGAGTAGCTTTTGGGAATTTAATTACGAAGTTTATGTATTTCAACCATAGCGTACTTATTCAATAATTATTTTCGCGATTACCACTCATAACGGAATATACGCTGACCTTTTGTGAATAAATAAGTACTCTTTCTTACTTTGTTAATCGTAAAATATTTTTTGTATATTACTCAACCCCTATAACATGAAATACCCCGTGTAATGAATAAATGATGTAGCCATGAGTAATTAAAAATTTCTTTTGATTTTACGCGACCGACCGTACCTCCTTCCCCTCTCCCTTTATAGGTCGGGATGCTCAGGCCACATAAAGGGGGGCCGGAGCAGTAGTGGTGGGCTGAACCGGGAGAGGTATCCCTGGGGGGAAAAATTATCTTGATTCGTTATTGGGATTTACCTCCCCATGTCCCCTTAGGCTAAGGTGAGAGCCATGTCTTCGGTCTTTTTCCTGCACGGAACCCTAGACCTTTTGCATATCCTTCCCTTCCTTTAGTTTTTTTTTCTGGCTTCTTATGAAGCTGCACGAGTTATATACACAGCTGTACCCATGAAAGAAACATCCCTCAGTGAGTCAGCGAAGCCCAAGAAGATATTGGTTTGGTAAAACTGACTCATGAAGCCTAAGAAAAATAAGATAATCAGTACCAATAACGATAAATGCAGCCGAACCAAAGTACCAACCATAATGCAGCAGAGATAAAAGGAACCAGAAGTATAAAAGAGGAAGTGCATGAGAAGAAGAGGTCTTCTCCATCGATTCGCCGTTGATCGCGCTTAAGATATAGTAACCAATGAAGGAATAAAACCAAACCCTAATAAAATAGAAGACATAAAAAATTAGAACTTCCGAAGACTGAAAAGCAGTTAAGAGGATTTTTAAGCATGACAGGGTATTATAGGAAATTTATAAAGAATTATGCTAAAGTTGCACATCCAATGATTAAGTATTTGAAAAAAGGTCAGAAAATTAACACAAATGATCCACAAGATATTAACGCATTTGAAACATTGATAGTATCACATCCTATACTTAGATTTCCAAATTATGATAAAGAATTTGTAGTAACTACGGACGCAAGCGACCATGCAATTGGAGCAGTTTTATCACAGGAGGGACATCCCATCTGTTACGTTTCAAGAACTTTGAACAACCACGAGAAAAACTATAGTACAACGGATAAGGAATTTCTAGCAATAGTGTACTCAGTAAAATATTTTAGACCATATCAATATGGACGAAAATTCAAAATTATTACTGATCATGTCCCAATAAAGTATTTAAACGCCAAATATAAAGGAAAGGAATTTTCGCAGAGAAATCAACGATGGATATTAAAATTGTAGGAGTATAATTACGAAATTGAATATTTAAAAGGAAAGGAAAATAAAGTTGCAGATTTCCTAAGTCGAATTGAACATAGCGCTCTAATTAGCGAGGATAACAGAAGTGAATCCAACATGGACCTTTCTGATACTCAACATTCAGTAGAACAGCAATTGTTAAATCATATAGGAATCAAAAATGAGATTGTAAATAAATACAAGACGCAAATAATCTTAACATATAATGTATCTAAAGAATTTGACATTCTGCACAATAGAAGAATAATTTATTTAAATCCTTTAGACGAAGAAAGTAAATTACAAGACGTCGTAAGAAAACACATAAAATCAGGTACAATAGGTATATATTCGGAAGTCCAAACCATGAATATAACAAAATTCAACAAATATTAATAGGCATGTATGACGGAAACAAGAAGATAAAATTTATCAAAGCTACGATACGAGCAAGAGACATTGATACCGAGGAAGAATGCCATAAACAAATTTCAATTTATCACCACAAGGAATCACTACATAGTGGAATAAACGAAATTTATAACACCCTCAAAGGTAAAATTTATTATCCGAAATTGATGGAACATATGTATTTCATTGATAATAGGTAATTGTGAAGACTGTCAAGGTATCAAATATGATAGAAATCCAATAAAACCTAAGCACAACCTATTACACAAACTCCAACCAATAAAAATGAAATAATACATTTAGATGTATTTCATTATTTGAAACAAACCTTTGTGACTATTATAGATAAATTAACTAAATTCGTAGTAGCATATCCATTAACAGATAAAAATTGGACAAAGAAAATTGCAGTATTAGAAATGTATTTCGCAAGTTTTGGCAAACCAAAACAAATCACTATGGACAATGAATTTAAATCGGAACATGTCATTAAGTACTTAAGAGAGAAATGCATTTAAGTGCATTGGACGAAACCAAACAGTCACACAGGAAATGCCGATATAGAGAGACTACATTCAACTTTAATCGAAAAGATACAAGCCATCAAGGACGAAGTGCTAATAGAACATAAGATTCAGATAGCAGTAGGCAGCTACAATGACAGATACCATTCAACCATTAAGATGACGCCAAGAGAAGCAACTCAATTAAATGACCTTAGCACAGTAATAAAAAGCATAAATAACTATAAACATAAAATAAAAAATAAAAGAAACGCGAATAGAGAAGATTATCAAGAAAAAAGGAAAGAAGGATATATAAAAAACTATAAAAGACTGAGACATAAAGATAAACCCTATTTTAGAAAATATAAATTAACTCAAGTTCATCACATAAATATTAAGAGACCAACAAAATTTGCAGGTCAGTTGGATGTTAAGGTGAACAATTCTAGGGATACTGACGATGACAGTACAAGGGGTAATGCAGGTTCATCATATAAGAGAAGACAATGGGTATGTAAAGCTAAGAATGAGAGAGGTCGAAATCGCTAATAATACTGACATAATCCTACATATCATTAACGTAAAAGATATAGAAAATGTACTAAAACAATTAGAAATAAACATGGGTTATTTAAACATTGATAATCGTAAAGTTATCGATACTGAAATAAAAATAATTAAAAGCCAAATCAAAGCTCTAGGGAATCCAATAAGACAAAAAAGAGGCTTAATTAATTTGATAGGAAAAGGAGAAAAATGGTTATTTGGAACTATGGACGACCAAGACAGACAAGATATATTAGACCACTTAAAAACAATTGAAAATAATACTCATAATGCTATAGCCACAATAAATCAACAAATATATATATATAAATGAACATTTCAACAAAACAGTTACGGATTTAAAAATATTAATAGAACAAGACAGAGTGAAAATTTTAGATGCAATGAATACTGTTAACAAGCAGAATAGAAAATTAAACGACAAAATTTTATTTTTAGAGCAAGAAACTAAATTAAGGTACTTAGAAAATAAAGTCAATTAAATTTTAGATAATATTGTATCAGCTAAAAATAACATATTGCACCCAAGCATGTTAACCTCAGAAGAATTAGAAGCATACCAGGTAGATTTTCATAAGCTTAAATTGTTAAAAACAGGAGTTTTAAGATATACAAATGATTTTCTGATTTTTGCCGTAAAAATTCCAAAGGATTATATTATAAAAGAATTGCAATTAATTGTACCAATCCCAAATAAAGAACAATTAGAAATAAACGAAGAAAAAGAACATGTTGTAGAAATAAATAACAAACTGTATCATTACGATGAGCAATTGTCATTAAAAGAATTAAAGTTAAGTAAAACATGTATCACAACTCATCAATGTGATTATAGAAATAATAATGTTACTACTATAGAAAAAATTGATGATGAAACTATTTTATTAATTAATATGAAAAAAGAAAATCTAACACATAATTGCGACAATAGAAAAATTATACTTGAAGGAAATTATTTAATGAATTTCAATAATTGTACCGTACAAATAAAGGATCAAACATTTCATAACAACAAATTTGTAATTTTAGATAAATATTATTATCCCGCTGAAAAACTATTTATCATTAATAATAAACCAATTAATTTGACTAAGTTGAATATAGATAATTTTGAAAATATCAAAAAAATTGAAGAATTACAATTTGACAATAATGTAATACATACAACTAACATAAGTATAATAATTGTATTCATTATTAGTTTAATAAGTCTTAGTATTGTACTATATGTTAGGAAAGAAAAAAATCAGAAGATCATCATTAATAATCCGAAGCCGGAGACTTCTGTCTTAAAGGAAGGAGGAGTTATATACACAGCTGTACCCATGAAAGAAACATCCCTCAGTGAGTCAGCGAAGCCCAAGAAGATATCGGTTTGGTAAAACTGACTCATGAAGCCTCAGAAAAATAAGATAATCAGTACCAATAACGATAAATGCAGCCGAACCAAAGTACCAACGATAATGCAGCAGAGATAAAAGGAACCAGAAGTATAAAAGAGGAAGTGCATGAGAAGAAGAGGTCTTCTCCATCGATTCGCCGTTGATCGCGCTTAAGATATAGTTAGTTAAGTTTGTACCGCTTACATATATACATATATTATTAATAAAATAATTCGAAAATAAAAAAGTTTTTCATGTTAATTATTTAAATCGCGCTACATCCTGTAGGAGGAATGCTGCACCCCGGCTCAAGAACCCCTCCCCATGCCGACGAGCTAGGCACGTGCTATCCAGCTAGGCGCGCACCGAGCCACCTCGTGCTTACATTCCTAAGAAGGCCTCACACGAAATAAATTTTTTTTGTGGTGTGACTGGGCCACGGAGCTTCATAGCTTAACTCTCCAAGGCTTGAAAGCAGCCAACTGTCACCCTGGTTCGTTTCGGTCCTGTGATTTCATTCGCTATGGAGTACAACACCTCACGGCCCTTCAAATAGTGGTACATTGCTAAAGGAGCAGGATACTATTCTCAAGAGCAATACCCAGTACGACTATGGCACCCTCTAAGGGGGTCCAACTGAGGACTTCTCACATTACAAGATGGCGAAAAAATGCGAGTTTAAAGATCTGGAAGAACGTATGATAAGAGACCGAATAGTACTTGGAGTAGCTGATAAAAGACTGCAGAAGCGCTTACTGGAAACAGATGGCCTGGATTTGAAGAAAGCACTGAAGATGAGCCGAGCAGCAGAGGCAACGGAGGCACAAATCAAGGAGATGCAAAATAATCCGAAGGAACTTCACGTGGATAAAATTGCTCCAGCCGAAAGTAGAGTTAAGTACAATTCCAAATTTACAAAGAGTAATGAGAAAAAATTAAATCGCGATAATAAACGTTCTAGGTCAGACAATAACGTCAGGGAAACAAAGCAACTCGAGTGTACATATTGCGGATCGAAACACCAGAAAAGCAAATGTCCAGCTTATGGGAAAAATTGTTCCAAGTGCGGAAAGAAAAATCATTTTGCGGTCGCATGCAGGCAGAAGAAAGAGGTAAAACTAATATCGCAGGCTAATAGAAACATAAGTAAGAACGAATACTTATACATTGATAAAATTACAAACCATAAATATTTAAATAATTCGTGGATACAAGAAATAAGAGTGGAAAATTGCGTAGTACCTTTCAAATTAGACTCGGGAGCAGGTGCAAATATATTACCGTATAAATATTTATGAAAAATACGTAACGTAAAATATGTCAGGACGAATACAGAATTAGAAGCTTATGGCGGCTCCAAAATACACACTCTAGGAGAAGTTGAATTGCTATGCGAGGCCAAAAATATAAAAGAAAGAAAAATTTTTCGTAGTGAATTCTGATTTAATGCCAATTCTGGGATTAAAAACCTGCATACGATTAAAACTCATTCAAAGAGTGAATTCGATTAAAGTCAAGAATCGAGATCAATTTGTAGAAAAATATAAGAATATTTTTGAGGGTACAGGATGTTTCATTCAAAATTATGAACTAAAAATAAAAGAGGGAAGCACACCAGTAGTTAAATCTCCAAGGCGGATTCCCCTAACATTAAAAAATAAATTAAAACAAACGCTAGAATCTCAATATCGGAGGAATATTATAGAAAAATCGAATAGTACTTCGGAATGGGTTTCAAATATTGTAATCGTGGAGAAAAAAAACGGAGAGTTACGAATTTGTTTAGACCCAAAATATCTTAATGAAGCGATTCAAAAGGATAAATATCCTATCCCAATATTTGAGGAAATCGCGGCGAAACTTTCAGATAAATCTTTTTTTACGGTGCTCGACTTAAAAGAAGGTTATTGGCAAGTAGGCTTAGATGAAAAGTCGAGTCAGCTTTGTACTTTTACGACTCCTTTTGGATCCTTTCGGTTTAAAAGATTACCATTTGGCATAAAAACAGCTCCAGAGGTGTTTCAAAGATTAAATGAAATTAATTTCAAAGATATACCCGGGACCATTGTATATATATGAGTAGGTATTGGGGCGATTGGGCCTGGGAACCAAAACCGGTTATGCAAATGAGGGGGCGGGGCAATTATGCAAATTAATTAGGTCATTATGATAATTAATGGGGTCATTAGCTAATTTATGGGGCAATTATGCAAATTTATTGGGTCATTAGCTAATTTATGGGTCATTAGTTAATTGATTGAGCTATTATGCAAATTTATTGGGTGATTAATTGTATGTAATTTATGGCACGCGCCGGTGGCTCGAGCCGGTTGCGCACCTGTTTGCGCTTGGCACGCGCCGGTGGCTCGAGCCGGTTGCGCACCTGTTTGCGCCTTACCTTGAAGTGACGTCAAATCCAATGTCACATTAGGCTGGCTGAGGCGGGGACTGGGGGGCCTGGGCTGGTGCTGGGGGGCCGGGGCTGGGACTGTGGCCTGAAGAAAGCTTTGCGTCCAAGACTGTTGCAATATTTATTTATGCTGGAAAAAAGTGCAGGCTTTGAACGCATCTAGTGCATTGAAAGCTTTTGCGCATCTGGATATTTGCAAACGGTCATTATCTTGGGCTGGGGGCTGGGACGAGAGCTGTGCCTTTGGTATAATTAATGAGTTTAATTACTTAGAAATATGTTGTCGTTTATGGAGGTAAATAATAAAAAACAAAATTGCGGATTACTTGCTTGAGATTTTATTTATTTTCTTATTTAAAACTGGATTTAAGATTACACCTAATTGCGAAATTCTATTCTTAAATCTGAAAGTATTCAATGCGTATAATTCCCACGGACCTTTTCTGCTCTTCCGGTACGCAAAACTCCACGCTATCATATATTTAACTTGTGGTTTGTCGTTAAAATTCACCTGTTTCTTCATAGCTTTTTATAAAAATAATAAATCTCACAACACAGTCCAAATACTATTAAAGCACCCGTTAAAATTTTAAAGATGCTGTAGGCGTACTGTGATAAGTTTAATGAAGCTGGTCTATTGAAAGGTCCGCATACATCTTTACCGTTCACATAAAAGCAATTCGGTGAAAGACGGATATGTTCGGCTTCAACATCGTCAGAGCAATTCATAGCACATAATTCCAAGGAACAGTAGTAACATTTAACTACATCTCTTAAATTCGTGTAGAAAAATCCGCTTCTTGCAAGTTTTTGAGATTTTCTTTCATCTAAATGAAGATTACGAAACGTTTTTAATCTGTCGTATTCTCTCTTTAAAAGTAACATGGTAACTGTTTAACAGCAATCACAAAACATCTTTTATATTAATCCAGCTATTATGTTTTGATGAAAAACCAAGCCATTTAACAAAAACCATGTTCCCGCGTTTCTTCAAAAAATTTTCTACTAAATAAACATCGGGGTTTGTTACTGGGGCTAGTTCTAGCTCATAAAATTTTCCTTGAATTATATCTCCCTGGTAATCTTCAAGAATATAAGTTGTCGGGTAAACTGACTTAACTTCTTTAATTTTGAATATTTCAGCAGACCAATTAGGTGTATATCCCTTTTCAAATACATGTTTATGCCTACTTATTCGAACAAAATCACCCACTTTAAATTTCGGTTTGGATTTTATTTTGGGGTATTTATACACAGCTAATAATAAACGTTTTTCGTCTTCCAATCCAACGTCCACAGGTCGCATTTTAATAGTTCGGTGTTTTGTATTATTATATTTTTCTGTCAGCTTGTCCAACATACTAATCCAGCGATAATTACCATTCATGCTAAACTCTTTCCACATCATATTTTTTAATGTTTTATTAAATCTTTCTACAATTGAAGCTTTTAAGGGACTGTAGCTAGAATAATGGTTTATATCGTATTTTTTCATTAGCTTTTGAAATGATTTATTAAAGAACTCCTTCCCGTCATCCGTTTGTAAATTCTTTGGAATGCGTCCGTGATGAAAAATAGACTGCATAGCATCACCAACTTCTGCTGCACTTTTACTTTTAATTGGTATGGACCTAGCATATTTTGTAAAGGTATCAATCACAGTCAAAAGAAAACGAAAATTTTGATTTTCTGAAGAGTAAGCACTCATATCAACTAAATCTGCTTGCCATAAATCATCTATACCTCTAATTATAACACGCTGACGTTTAAAATTTTTTCGTGCTGGTTTATGTAGCTCTTCAACAATTTGTCTTCTGCTCATTTTTTATAAAAATTATATATATACTTGAAAGATGCGGTATTTATACATAATCGGAATTTATATTTCATGTAATAATGATTGCATTCAGGCATCCATTTACAATGATTATTGCAGGGCCTTCGGGCTGTGGCAAAACGACGTTTATAAAAACCCTTCTTAATAATAACGCGTTGTTCATAGAGCCACAAATTAAAAAAATTATATGGTGTAATGCAGAACACAATGCACTACCATCGGACATTGATTTAACAAACATTGAATATTTAAACTCTATCCCGGAGGAGTTTCTAAATCACGTAAACGAACCAACCTTAATTGTTTTAGATGATATGATGTTAAATGCATTTAGCAAACAAGTTTGTGAACTTTTTACTAAAGGATCTCATCATCGTAACTTTTCAGTAATTCTTGTGACACAAAACGTTTTTCATCAAGGAAAATTCTGTCGTGACATTTCACTAAATTGTAAATATCTAGTTGTATTTAAAAACCCTAGAGATAAAAGTCAATTTACTCATTTAGCTAAACAAATTTATCCCGAAAATAGTTTGGAGCTTTTGAGAATATATAAAGAGATTACTCAAACACCTTACGGGTATTTACTAATTGATTTAACTCAAGACATTAACGACGTGTTAAGATTTAGAACTGATATATTTAACAAGGAATTTGCAACCTGTTTTTGCCCACAAAACTCTTTGAGTAGTAAAAATGGCGTCACGAATGAAACGATTTAAGGACAACAAGCATATGCTATATGTCCTTAAAAAAGCCAAATCAAATCTAAGAAAGGCTATAATTCAAAATGCTGACCCTGATGTTATACGAACTCTTTGTGAAATTACACTCAATACCTTAAAAGGCAACCATATGCCACATGGAAAAATCTATAACTCGCTGTGCAAGTATAAAAAGGACATGCGTAAATTAGTTGATGCAAAAAGGTCTGTTGCTAAACAGCGTAAAATACTAATACAGCGAGGAGGTTTTCTACCTGTTTTATTAGGAAGTGTATTGTCGGGAGTTATCGGCTCATTAATTGAAAAATATGCATAGAAATAACGGGCTTAACAAAATGCTGCTTCTATCGCCGGAAGTGTATAAAACTCTAAAGAGTGATATTGAACAATCCGCAAACTTGTCATTGTTTGACAAATCAATGGATAACAAATCGAAAAGTAAAAATCTGTCTGATGAAGAAAAATGGTACAATTATAGAAATGAATTAATAAAATTTTTAAATATAAAACGTAAAAGGGCGCAAGTTTCCGATAAAAACAAAAATATAAATCCTAAGTATTCAAGAAAATATGCCAGTTAAACACAAAAGTTTGAGAGATAGTTTCACTCAGACAAAATTCATTTTTAAAGACGACAAAGCAATTCAGTCTTCACCAGTAAAAGAAGATATACCATCTCGATTACCAGAAGATATTTTTGAAATAGGGGAAATTAGTCCTCCTAGAGGTGAACAACAATTACCGGATGAAGTTTTTGGAGAAATTACTCCACCAAGACAATCTTTAACTCCTAGAGGCAAGCGACGTTTATCTGCTAGCGGAATAGGAAAAAGTCTTAAGCCACCCTCCAAAAGGAAGTTTACAGCCGAACCCAATATTGAAAACAAAGATTATAGAGTAGTAACTGCTGACGACGGTATAACACAATATACTATACCTGTTGACATGAGCGTTGATGAAGCTGCCAGTTTCATACAACAAATGGAAGAAGAGGAAGACAAAACGAAGAAGACTTCTAAACAGTCTATATTAAGACCCTCACAGCTGGATCCTAAACAATACGAGCTTGCATTTCCCATCAGAAAACCAGTTCGCCAAAGTGAGCGTTTAAAAAATAAAACAGAGAGAGCTTCAAGCATATCTGACATTCCTTGGGAAAGATTATAATACAAAAATATGCCTGTAGATATTCAAGAAAATGTTTTTTACATTTGTTTATTAAGTAACAATTCTTTACACTACTACCCCGAAAATTCGCTGTCCGAGATTACAAATAAACTAACGCGTCCATGCAAACTTAATCAAAACTGGAGCGTCGGAATCACCGAAATTTCGATTCCTGAATATGAAAGAAAAGAAGGCAGTAGCAAACGAGTAAAACGAGATACAGACGAATTAAAAACAATACGACAAGATGTACAGAAAGATCACAAACTACTTACAGTGAAGATAAATGAAAATGTTAGACTGGAATGGACAAAGGAAATACTTTCTCATTCGAGCTATAAAGAAGGACAAGTAAATTTTTCCGCATTTCTGTTAACATGGTTTAATGCCGTTACGCCTTCTTGGTATACAATGTACTTGGATGATGTCAAACAGCGATTTTGGGATCGTTTAGATGCTGATTTTTTCGATGAAGTAATTCCAGAAATTAATTACGAAAAGGAGGAAGGTGATTTTATACTACATATATACCAAGGCAAAAAACATTCAGATAATGTTGTTTTAAGACTGAAATCATATGACTCGATTGAGGCTTTTATTGATGATATAATCGGACAAATCCCCAGAATAAAGAGAAAACATGACAAGTTAAAAGCTGCTTTGGATGATTATACCCACCCACCTAAAAGCATAAGGAAAAAGGGTAAAATTCCTGTTAAAGATGACATATTTGAATTACGAATCGATGAGCTAGAATTAACAATTAAGATAAAAAAGCCACTACCGCCACATCTTAATGTTAAGAATCTCATAACACTTTTTATCAATAATGTGCATTTTGATGATGAAACAATAGCAGAAGATGAAAAGCAAAAGAAAATTGCGCGTATTAAAGACATTATTCTCACAATATTGGATAAATTGCATGGCGATTCTATCAATGTTAAAGCCCCACAACCTAGAAAGATTACCGAAAAGAGTAATATTTTAAATGTTCCTTACGAAAAACAGACCTCAGGATTATATAAAACAACACCAGTACCTTTAGATACCAATATAGATAATTTAAAAAACTTTATAACTGATATATTTCTTAATACACCAACAGACAAACGAAAATCAAATGTATTTTTGACAGAACTAAAGGAGTCTTTCGATACCGCTAGACTGCAAACAGAGCACATGTCTATAATTAAGAAATTGGATCAATTAAATGATACAGTTGATAAATTGAGTAAAAGATTACCTCGTGATGTTAAACCTAGTAGTCACTATTACGAGCGTGATATTATATACATTTACACTGATATAACGAAACCTAGGATTATAGGAGATAAATCCGTGAGATATTTGCGTGTAGTCCCTATTAGTGAAAATGAAAGAACACTACGTTTTAACCATGTAGAATATTGTCCTGTGGAGAAAACCGCAATTGAAAATATTTCAATAAAAATAACTGATGGACAAGGCGAATTAATTGATTTCAAAGCAAGTTATATCCCTACATACATAATGCTTCATTTTAAAAGACAATAAAACCTATAAATAGCATGTGCAGTTGTTATAGTAAGAAACAAACAAAGGCAGTTACGCACAGTTAAAATACAATAGACAAATATGAATTCTTATTACACGCGTTATTATTTAATACAAAGTGGTGGTAATTTAAATGATATAGGTGAACTGTACCGGTCACCTTTAATCTATCAACGTGGACGAGGAATTGGAAGTTTTTTCAGCGGATTACTAAGGTATTTGCAACCCATAGTTAGTTCCGGGGCAAAGGTTTTAAAACAACAGGCTATTAAAACTGGGAAAGCGATTTTAGAAAACGCGGGTAGTAAACCTATGAAAGATATCTTAAAAGAGCAAGGTAAAGCTGCTGCTCAAGAACTTGCGCAAAAAGGTATAAATAAGCTGTTTGATCATATGGATGGTGCAGGAAGAAGTAATCGCATGACTATAAAAAGGCCTAATCCATTTACTACTGCTCGTTTTACTTTAGCCCCTAAACGGCAAAAACGTTCAAAACAAACCACGAAAAAGGCATCAAGCAAAAAGAAAAAGTCTATAAAAGGCAAACGTAGTTTCCGTAAAAGGGTATTGGATATTTTTGACAAATAAACAAAATGCCCACGTATAGCGAGTGTATGAAATCCGAATTGGATCTTTTCTCGAGACCAGCTATTCAAAGTAATAGTACAGTAAATATAGCAAATACGGTTCGAAAAATTACCTACAGGAATTTGACTTGATAAATCGTTAGGGGGGCATAAAAAAAGCTTAACTCTAGATTTCCGTATTCCCCCCCCCCCCCTGTTTTTGAGAAAATCCAAAAAATTTTGGAATGCGTTTTTCTCAGAATCTATGGGTTTTAGAGAAAAGTTTATTGAACAAAAAATGTTCAGGACATTGTTAACTACATTTTTTGTCATTGAAGCCAAGTCGTACGACTAAAATTACAAAAGGTAGGTGGCGCTAAAGTATCAAAAAAGTGGTTTTTTGGCATTTTCATTAAGAATAAATAATTTTTTCATATTAATGTAAATGGGAAAGTTGTTCGTCTCAAAAATACCTACATTTTTTATTTAAACAATTTTTTTGTAGAACTTACCGTTTTCGAGCTGGAGCTTGCCAAAGTGTGAAAATTGTACTTTATGGCCGCGCTGAGTCGCGTATTCCATAACTTTGATTATGACTCAGCGCGGCCATAAAGTACAATTTTCACACTTTGGCAAGCTCCAGCTCGAGAACGGTAAGTTCTACAAAAAAATTGTTTAAATAAAAAATGTAGGTATTTTTGAGACGAAGAACTTTCCCATTTACATTAATATGAAAAAATTATTTATTCTTAATGAAAATGCCAAAAAACCACTTTTTTGATACTTTAGCGCCACCTACCTTTTGTAATTTTAGTCGTACGACTTGGCTTCAATGACAAAAAATGTAGTTAACAATGTCCTGAACATTTTTTGTTCAATAAACTTTTCTCTAAAACCCATAGATTCTGAGAAAAACGCATTCCAAAATTTTTTGGATTTTCTCAAAAACAGGGGGGGGGGGGGGAATACGGAAATCTAGAGTTAAGCTTTTTTTATGCCCCCCTAACGATTTATCAAGTCAAATTCCTGTAGGTAATTTTTCGAAGAAACCCTATTTTTTCGTGCTATATTTACTGTACTATAATATTTTAAGAACCGAGGAGGTAGCATACAAACCGATAGCTTCATTAGATAACTCATCAGTGCTAGAATTTGTTTCATTAGGTCATGGAGATACATATCGGGATTTGTCAAGTATATATCTACGCTTGAAAGTGCAACTAATTAAAATTAAAAATGGAAAAGAAGAACTTTATACCGGAAAAGACATTCTTGTAGGAAGTGCGACGGTAAGTGATGAAGGTCCAGGTGTTGTAAATAATGTGCTCCATTCACTTTTTCGTCAATGCACTATTTACTTAAACGGTAAGCCGATTGCTCAAACTGACAATAACTACAACTACAGAGCATATATTGAAAACTTACTAAATTATGGAAAAGATGCAGCATCAACGCATTTAGAGTCTGTCGGCTGGTATCTTGATCGGGATAATATGGAGGTTACTCAAAGTGCAGAAGAAAATGCGGGTTACCTGGCAAGAGAAAAGCTTTTCTGTAAAAGCGGTGTAGTAGAATTAATGGGGAAAATTCACGGCGATATGTTTAATCAAGATAAATTGCTAATGAACGGTGTAGATTTGCGCGTTGTGCTATCGCTTGAAAAGCCTGAATTTTATCTAATATCAAAGAATGATGACAATTCACCAAGACTTAAAATTGTAGAAGCAACTATGTATATGAATCATGTCACCGTTAATCCAAGCATAATGTTGGCTCACGAATCTGTACTTCAACGTTCAAATGCTGTGTATCCTTATAAGCGAGTTGAGGTCAAAACCTATACGATACCTGCAAATACATTCACATTATCTTTAGACAATATTGTGATAGGACAACTACCAAATTTATTAGTGTTTGGCATGATAGACAATGACGCTTATACGGGAAATAGAACAAAAAATTCATACAATTTCAAACACAATAACATAACCAGATTTAATTTGTCTGTAAACGGTGTTCAGATTCCAAACCAACCTATCGAATTTGATTATTCAAAAGAACCTCCCATCAGTACAAGAGGCTACCTCAGTTTGTTTAAAGGAACTGGAATACATTATTTTGATAAAGGACATCAGATTTCAAAACAATTCTTTGATAACGGCGCATTTTTATTGGCCTTCGATTTGACTACAGATCTGTCGTATAATTCTACCTGCGGAAATCTGTTAAATCAAGGGACGGTTAGAATTGAAGGAAGATTTAAGGAGGCTTTAAAAACAACTGTTACCTGCATTGTGTATGCTGAATATGACGGGAGTGTAGAAATCGATAAGGATCGAAATGTATATACAAACTTTTGAAACCTATATAAGGAAGTTACATTTTATGCTAAGTGTTAGTTAGTTACTTACAATATCACGGTAACAATGAGCTGCTTGATAAATGTCGAATATTTCTGCGGAGGTGAATTGACCTTCTTTAAAAAAGTCTCTTTAGCTGGATTCACAGCACAAAATAAATTATTTACAAAAGAAATTGTCTTCAGATATCCCGCATCCAGTACAGAATGCATTGAAAAATCAAGTAGATTCGGTAATCTTGAACTTAAACGCCTAGATGAAGACCTTATAAAAACCCTAGCAAAATTTAATACAGTCATTGTTCGCGACGCATTAACGAAGGAATTTATAAGTAACTATGTTACATCTCATACCAAAGTTATTGACGTAGAAAACACAACTTGTGAACAAGAATGAACACGATCGAACTTGCACATTTGCTAAAAAGTCATCATATTACAAATAAATTCTTTAAGGGTGTATTCCCATGCAATCAGTTGCCGCGAAAAATTAAAAAACCAGCATGTATAATAGCTAATACAGATCCTGCCCACAAAAGTGGAACTCATTGGGTTGCATTTTATTTCCCAAGAAAGGGGCCAGCCGAGTATTTTGATTCATATGGAAAATACCCCAATAATTCATTTTTTCAAAAATTCTTACTGACTAATTCAAACATGTTCGTGTGTAATAAGCAGCGATTGCAAGGTACACTTTCACAAGTATGTGGCCATTATTGCTGTGTGTATCTGTATTTTCGATGTAAAGGGCAAAGTTTGAAAAAGTTTTTGAAACAATTCTCGCTAAACAACTATGAATTGAATGATAAACAAATTATGAACTTGTATTGCAAAATTTATTTGAAAAATGGTGGGATTTACTGTAACCAATCATGTACAACAGAAACATGTAATATAAACTCCGTTACACGATAGCTTCCAGTTAGTACTACAGTAAAAATCCTTGCGTTAGGATGGAATCTAAAAAACGGGGAAGAAAAGGAATAACGGATAAACCATCAAAAAACCAAAAACGTAAGCAGAAAAGCTGCCCAGAAAGTCGGGGTGAAAACATATTGCTGAACTACACGTACTATCTGGACGAATATCATAATCAAAAAGTTGTACTTGGATTCGACCCGCATTCATTTGAGGCAAGGATCGTATTTCATCGTCATGGTCAACAACCGGTTCCAACAACATATTCTGGATGGGTAGCAATTTTTAAGCATCTTTGCAACTTGAAGAGTGAAATTGACCCAATACCTTCAAACCAGGAAGCATTAAAGCAAGAGCACAAAATTCCGATTGATACAGGAAGTATTACTTTAACTTATTGCGAACTTTGTAGGTTATTTGATTTGTTAGAGTTCATAAACATTGTTATGTTTCATAATAATAATGCATCGGAAAGTGTAAAAGAATATTATAATAAGTATTGTGAAAAGTGTAAAGAGAAAAATGTATTTGTATTATCAAAAGATGATTTTTTTATACCATCTAGGACCTCTTATGTACACACAAACTATTCAAGACTCTTTTACGAGATACCTTTATATTGTTCTACTAATATTATATTTGACATTATGTGTTTGTAATGGGTTTTAATAAATTAAAATAAAAAAAATAAATTCTTTACGCCCATGTTCTGTATTCCGAGTGAAATTAAATCGAAAAGAGCTTGTAAAGCTCCTTTTCAGTTGAAATTCCATATAAAATTCTTAAAATTTTCGTAAAATCATTTCAGCAACCTCTGACTTCAACTAAGTGTTTCACTTTATATAGTTTATAATTCGATTAGAAAAATCCAGTGAAATTTTTTGAAGTTTCTTGTGGAAAAACTTATTGAAATCAAAGGTAACTACAATGCATTTGTTATAATTTCAAAATTTGTATTAAGGAATTTTAACTGAAAAGAAGCTTTAAAAGCTCTTTTCGATTTAATTTCACTCGGAATGCAGAACATGGGCAATATTTAATAATTTTATTCATTAATAAATACAGGTAAATATTGACACAATTTTGAACTGCGCAACGTAATTGTGGAAGTCTTCCGTGTATTTCACAATTAGTTTCAAACTGTTGAAGGCTATTCAATTTTGGTATTATTAGCTGTCTTATATCGCTGGCAGGAAGATATTTTCTTATAAATCTTTCCTTTTCTTCACCTTTGACATATATTATGGAGTTTGAAAGATTTGAAAAAATATTCCGCAGTTGATTGTATTCAACGTTGCCGTCATCCCAGTTCAGACCATTTATGTGCTTCACATCGTAAGCATTTTGTTGAGAAGCCCTTGGTAAAAGTTCTTCGCGTGGATATGGTGGTGCCAAATGGTAAGACAAAGGAATAATGGATCCGTGGTCAAGAACTGACAATTCTTTGGCAAAATATTGCCCATTGTTACCGCAGACAAACTGTAAATCTAAAATTGTTATAGACATTTTCCTTTATCAGATAAACTTTAAATTATAAAAATTATATTGTCCCATGTGTTTTTAAATGTTTAATGGCAAGCTTCCAAAAAAAAACAAGGTGGGGATGTTCAGATAAACTACTATTCATTTTTTAACAAAAATTATTTCATACAAATAAGAATTTTTGTTTTTATAAACTTTGTAAAACATTTCATCAGAAAGTGCAACTTTGTTGCAACAATATATTAACAATTTACTTTGTATCTATCATTGCACCCAAATGTCAATACGTAATTCGTTTCACATTTTATAATTAATATGAATTTGCATTGCATTTTCCTGCTTAATTAGAAAAACAACTTTCGCGCATATTTTAATCGTGAAAGAATTCACTGCATGCAGAACGCGAAGGCCTTCACTTTTTATTGAAAGACTTGTTCTTTAATCTTAATACATTATTGAATGTAAATGCAGTTATTAAAACTTTGTACAACATTTCATCAGAAAGTGCAACTTTGTTGCAACAATATATTTACAATTTACTATATATCATTGCGCCTGAATGTCAATACGTAATTCGTTTCACATTTTATAATTAATATGAATTTTTAACTCTGCATCTTATGCATTAAGGAATTTGCATTGCATTTTCCTGTTTAATTAGAAAAAACAAATGTCGCGCATATTTTAATCGTGAAAGAAGCGCAAAGGCCTTCAGTTTTTATTGAAAAACTTGTTCTTTATTCTTAATACATTGTGATTTTGAGTATAAAAAGGGTTAACTTGTAAAGTGATTTGTACAGTCTTTCAATCACCATTCTAGAGGATTAGACAAATTCATACAGCAATATAAAATGGTAGGTTTTTTTAAAAATTAACTATTTTAAATTAATAATTTATTTTATTTATAGGCAAGCAGTGCAGCGCAGCTGTTGAACAACATTGAAAAAGAGGCTTCCTACAAACTAGTGAAGGTGGAGGACCTTATTCTTCAAAACGAATATCTTAGAGGCTATTTTAAACTAGTTAAAACTAAGTATGGTGAAAAAGTTATTGTTGTTTTGGAAAATTCATTTTATATTTATCTTCCGAATCGTTTCTCGGAGAAAATAAAAACAGAGAAGCAAATTGAGGAGCTGAACAATATTAAAAATTATTATTTAGTTCCCACATCTCGCGACATTTCAAAAAGGTTAACATTGTTTAAATTTATACAAAAATGAAATTGAATAAATGTATCAAGAGATTTTTTGGGTTTTTTTTCTTTGGAAGGCTTGGTTTGAGAGGTTATTTTTGCATTATTATTTTTATGTAGGGGGTTTTCAGACTCGTCAATTTTGTTTCATCATTTAACGTTGCACGTAAAAGTTACAATTTTTCACTGCAGCTTGTTTATACATTGTATTTAATTGTTCAGTTAAATGCCAACCCCGTAATTATTTTCACTACAACTTGTTTATACATTGTATTTAATTGTTCAGTTAAATGCCAACCCCGTAATTATATTAAATTAATGCTGTTGTTATCTAACAACCGGTTCAGATATAAGCGCTTTTTAAACTTTTTTGATTCAATTTTACTTAGGAGTTTGTGAAGCAAACACATCTTATCATAGAGCTGTGTTTCATTTTTGCTTTTTTTTGTGAAACTTCTGTGACTTTTGTGACATTTTAAAAAACAATATCTTGTGTTAGAAAATTGCTGTTAAAAGGACGTATTTTTTTTTGCATGTTGTGTTAATTTTGTGACTTTTTCTAAAAAAAAAAAAAAGAACAATATTTAGTGTCAGAAAATTGCTTCTGAAAAAGACATTCATTTTTCTAAAAAGAAGAAGTGTTGTTTTTGTGGCATAATTAGAATAATTTATTTGCGAAAAGATGTCAAAATTTAATATTACAAAAGATTATACCACTCATATTAAGCGTTTTAACCTCAAGGGTCGAAAAGTAAAGTTTCATATTACTTCACCCCCAAAAAACGAAGAACCTACGTCTTGGATTCGAAGTTCAATAGAGGAAATCGTGCATTATGCTGTTAAAGATCTTCAGCCAACAGATCAGATTGGCATTACTTTTTGTGGCGAAAGTTTCCAGGAGAGAGGACCGGGATGGATCAATTTTAGGCCTGCTTCTGAGCTTAAAGTAGAAGATGTTTGGGAGATGATAATAAAAATTTTCCAAAGTAATTCTGAAGGTAAGACATTTAATCCTGTTTTTATTTAAATTTCTTAACACAAATATTAACTTTATCAGGAATGAGTACAGACACATTTTGCCTCAATGTTACAACAGTGCGTTTGCCAGCGGGAAGAGGTAACGAGCGTCGAAGGAAATACAATGCATTTAACGAAGAATGTATTAAGAGGAGAGGTATTGTCAGCATAAATAACAAAGACAATTTATGTTTACCCCGGGCTTTGGTTGTTGCAATTTCTAATGTAAATAAAGAAGTCGATTTTAAAAAAATAAGAAGGGATATTGGAAAATTACAGACCAATCGTGCAACAGCGATGTTAAACGAGTCTAAAATAAAAATACCGATTGAAGGTGCAGGAATTTCCGAGCTTCAGCAATTTCAAAATTATTTAAACAATTACAAAATTGTTGTTTATCGGTATGCAACAAAGGGGCGAGACATCGTTTTTGAAGGTCAAAATGATGGACCCAGGCTAAATTTATTATATCACGACAATCACTACAACGTTATTATATCTCTCACAGCTGCATTTTGTTGCAGTTATTATTGTGAGCAATGTCATGTGCCGTACAACAATAAAAAAGATCACCGATGTAATCAAAATTGTCCTTGCTGTCAGCAAACGCCTGCATGCACTAATAACAACAGAAATATTTTGTGTAAAAACTGTAATCGTGGCTTCAGAGGAGAGCAATGTTATCAGAATCATTTTTTGGGAGAAAACAGCATTTGCAATCAATTTAAACGATGTTCCGAATGCTTAAAGGTTTACACTTCAGGCAGAGTTCACATATGTGGAGAAGTATTTTGTAAAAATTGTAACACACATGTACAACAAGGGCATTTCTGCTTTATTCTACCTGATAATAATAAACCTTCAACAAAGGACATCCTTTATGTTTTTTATGATTTAGAAACGCGACAAGAAAGAGTATTAGGAGAAAAGCGTGAAAAAGACAATTTAATTGGAGATATTAAGCTACATGAACCGAATTTATGCGTGTTTGCCAAACGCTGCGATTTATGTATTAAAGAGCCTAATTTATATTTCTGTCAAAAGTGTGGCTACAGACTTCAAATTTACAAAACCAATGTAATAAGTAACTTTTTGAAATATATATTAGAGACCCGAAAGAAATTTAAAAAAGTTGTAGTGATAGCGCATAACGGACAAGCTTTTGACCACCAGTTTCTTCTAAATTATATACTTAATGAAACAGACGTGAAGCCTGACTTAATAATGCGTGGAACAAAAATAATTATGATGACGTTAGATAACGTAAAATTCATTGATTCCTTAAACTACTTCCCAATGGCATTGTCCAAATTACCAAAGGCATTTGATTTACCGTCAATCTATAAAAAAGGTTATTTTCCTCATCTTTTTAATAGTATTGAATCAAAATTATATTGGACTACTCCCTTCCATAGAATATTACAGCCCCGATACTATGAAAACCGAGGAACGCGAGGCTTTTCTCAACTGGTATAAAGAGCACAAAAATGATCAGTTTGATATGCAGCGCGATCTGGTGGAATATTGTATTAGTGATGTTCAGGTTTTGACAGAAGCCTGCTTAAAATTCAGAAATCTAATGATAGAAGAATGCAATGTAGACCCTTTTGTTGAAGCCACCACAATAGCTTCTGCATGCAATCTTGTTTTTCGCCGTAATTTCCTGAAGCCTAATACTATTGGAATAATTCCAAAAACCGGATATCGAAATGCTGATAATCAGTCAAGAAAAGCAATTCAATGGTTAATATGGGAAGAAGATCAGCGGAATATTAACATTTTGCATGCTGCTAAACAAAGGGAGCAAATAATAAACGGAGTAAAAGTAGATGGATATTGTTCCGAATTAAAACAAATATTTGAATTCCACGGTTGTTACTATCACGGACATCCTACATGTTTTCTTTACAATCGTGATGACCCAATAAAAAATGATCCTAATGATACGTTAAATATCAGATATGAAGCAACTACCAACGAAACTGAACGTCTACGTTCCTTCGGTTATGAAGTAATTGAAATGTGGGAATGTGAATTTCAAAAACTAATTGAGCACAATAAGGATATGGAATATTTGAAAAATCACCAACTGTTAGTTAACATTCCGCTAAATCCTCGTGAAGCCTTTTACGGTGGTCGAACTGGAAACACATACAAATATTATAAATGCAAGCCCGGAGAAAAAATTAAGTATTTTGACGTATGCTCGCTCTATCCGTGGGTTTGTAAAACAGGCAAATTTCCAGTTGGACATCCTCAACTACACGTTGGAAATAGTGAATGTTCTAAAGTTAATTTGCTGGAAACTGAAGGCTTAATCAAGTGTACCATTTTACCACCAGAAGGCTTACTTCATCCTGTACTACCCATTAAACAAAATAACAAATTAATGTTTCCATTGTGCCGATTATGTGGAGAGGAAAGGGATCAAACAATTGAAGAGTGTCCACATACAGATGATGAGAGAGCCTTTACGGGAACCTGGGTACTTGATGAAGTTAAAAAAGCCCTGTCTAAAGGTTATAAACTGCTAGAAGTACACGAGATATGGAGCTATAAAATGGAACAATACGATAAACTAACCCATTCCGGTGGCTTATTTACAGAGATGATGAATAAGTTCATCAAAATGAAACAGCAAGCGTCTGGTTGGCCTTCTAAATGCCTTACTCAAGAAAGCAAAGAAAAATACATCAAATACTTTTTTGAGAATGAAAATATCAAGCTAGAATTTACAGAAATTGAAAACAATCCCGGATTGAGATCACTTGCAAAACTAATGCTAAATTCCTTTTGGGGGAAATTTGGCCAGCGTGAAAATCAGCCAAAAACCAGTATAATAAATAAACCATCTGAATTATTTACATTGTTGACAAATCCCGCTGTTGAAGTATATCATCTCTTACCCATAAATGAAGAAACTATAATTGTCAATTGGGCATACAAGCAAGAAGCTGCAGATTCCTTACCAACCGTTAATGTATGTATTGCTGCATATACTACAACTCAGGCTCGTTTACAATTATACACTTATTTGCAACAGCTTGGTGATCAAGTGTTATACTACGATACAGATTCTGTTATCTATGTAAGCCGTGAAGGTGAATATGATCCACCAATAGGCGAGTTTATAGGTGATATGACGGATGAACTTGAAGCCTATGGTGTTGGAAGCTATATTACAGAATTTGTTAGTGGTGGTCCCAAAAACTACGCATATAAAGTATTTGCCACCAAAGACAACACGGAAAAAGTCACGTGTAAAGTAAAGGGGATTTGTCTTAACTATGCAAATTCGCAACAAGTAAATTTTGAAAAAATTAAAGATATGATAATAAACTCGGAAAAATATGATTACATCCCTATAATTTCGCGTAATATAAGGCGTACAGAAAATCATGAAGTGATCACTGTTCCAGAAATAAAAAAATATAGCATAAAAGCCGAGAAACGAAGATTTTATTCAGATTTTAGTTCTAAGCCTTATGGTTTTAAAAGAAAATGTGTATAGTAGAATTGTTTATAATAAAATAAAATCATTTTTCGCAAATCAGAAAGCTTTTTATTTGCTATCGCCATTCTGCCACCGAAAAATTGCTCAATTCTTCATGACGACTACTCTGTTGTCATATGTATCTAGTCAGCTATCAAATGTTTGTTTACATTCTCCAAGATGAAGCTCACTGTATCTGCGGGCATTCACCATACGTTAGCAATGACCTTAAACTTGACGTTAGATAAAACAAGTTCTATTGAACTCGTTTATAGCTTCGAATGTTTGTTTACATTCTCCAATATGCAGCTCACCGCATTAGCGGTGACCCTAGCAGACAAACGAGTTAACTTTGCAAAAACTCGTTGCTAAGCAGCCGCTCGACCTTGTTCTAAGAACTAGAACGAAGCTAAGATGCAATTGCCAACTTTAGGCCCAAGCTTGCATCAATGTTTACTCATAACTTGTTGTCCTTGAGCTGCTGCTTCTCTAAGATGCAACAGTCTTGCACGCAAAGCCCAAGCCCCAGCTCTCGTCCCAGCCCCCAGCCCAAGATAATGACCGTTTGCAAATATCCAGGTGCGCAAAAGCTTTCAATGCACTAGATGCGCACGCGCCGCCCATTAATCAAAATAAAAGGTGTTAAATGTCACGCTAATAACCAATTAAGAAGATGTTAAATGCCAATCAATCAATATTAATTAACCCAATGACCCAGTTTATTTGCATAATAACCTCTATTGAACTAGTTTATTGTTTCGAATCTTTGTTTACATTCTCCAAGATGCAGCTCACTGTATTCGGTGACCTTAAACTTGCCGGTAGACAAACGAGTTAACTTTGCAAAAACTCGTTGCTAAGCAGCAGCTCTAAGATGCAACTGCACCAGTCACCTTTATTTGCACACTTTAAACAGCAAGAGCCAGAAGCTTTGATAGCCCAGCGGCTATCATACATGCCTCTTAAGCCGATGATCCGCGGTTCAAATCCCCCGAGTCATACAGCCTGCACTTTTTTCCAGCATAAATAAATACTGCAACAGTCTTGGACGCAAAGCTTTCTTCAGGCCACAGTCCCAGCCCCGGCCCCCCAGCACCAGCCCAGGCCCCCCAGTCCCCGCCTCAGCCAGCCTAATGTGACATTGGATTTGACGTCACTTCAAGGTAAGGCGCACAGGTGCGCAACCGGCTCGAGCCACCGGCGCGTGCCATAAATTACATACAATTAATCACCCAATAAATTTGCATAATAGCTCAATCAATTAACTAATGACCCATAAATTAGCTAATGACCCAATAAATTTGCATAATTGCCCCATAAATTAGCTAATGACCCCATTAATTATCATAATGACCTAATTAATTTGCATAATTGCCCCGCCCCCTCATTTGCATAACCGGTTTTGGTTCCCAGGCCCAATCGCCCCAATACCTACTTATATGTAGATGACATTTTAATAGCCGCGGAGACGGAAGTTGAACATGATAAAATTTTAGAAAAGGTCATGGAAAGGGCTCGTAAAAGTAATATTAGATTTAACAGTACCAATTAGCAACATTAGCAATTGTAATTTTTAGAATATGCGAATTAAATACTGCTTATAACATTTATGAAGTACAATGTACTAAATAAAGCCTACTTTTAAAATAGGGCTTATTTGCTGACCCTAGGCCTTAATAGGAATTCTTAATAGGATTGCGTCGGCTTGACAAAAAGTGATCTAGACGCATTTGTATGTCATAATTATCAGGAAAATTAATTTTATAGTTACCTCTACTAGTACTTACTTATTATCAGTAAGACTGATTAATTTTCCTAAGCAAATTATGGTACTTATTAAGTTCCAAGGCCTTATTTAGTTACCTTGCTTAATTAAGGCCTGTAAAAATAATTTTATTTTTCAATATTTAATAATATTTTTGAGAAGATATGTTAATTTTCTAATTTTTGTTTGTTTGGATACGTTTTTTTTATATTATTCTTTATTTCTTGTTAATATGCGACTTCAAGTCTGACTAGCAATTGAAGCATAAATTTAGTAAAATAACTTAGAAAGTTGTTCAAGGATCTCATGGATCTCATGGAAACACTTGATAAAAGGCTCAGAAATATATATTTTTATATAATTAATACTCTAATATTCCTATAATTTAAGGATATAAGCCTTGTTCAATCACTATGTTTTAAAAACGCCCAAGGCTAAGGTTCCAGAATTACCTCTTTTTGAGTAATTTTTGATAAAAGATTACAATATGTTTTCTTAATTACTTAAAATAAGAATAAGAGAATAAGAATAATAATACAGTCGAACCTGCCAAGTTGGCCACCCTTGTAAGTTGGCCACCCGCGAAAGTTGGCCAATATATAATGGCACCAAAGAAATCCGGTACAAAATATTCCCAAAATACCTGTGTATGTTGTCCACCAGTCTATCTTGGAACTTGGCCGGAAGTTTTCTTCTTTTCCTTCACCGCCCATGTTAACTAACCTGTGAAACTTGGCCACAAGGAAGTTTTTTTCTTTTTATTATGAACACATACATGCTTAACGTATAAACATGTTCATAAAGTGTGAGTTTTGTAGAGATGACGCAATATCGTCAGTTTGTAACTTCAAGGGCTTGTGTTTAGATTGCCTGAATTTGAGGTAAGTAATATACCGAAAAAATAAAATATGTAAAAATAGTGTATGTAGGTCTTTTAAGATGCCACCCAGAAAAGCACTAGTTGAGCTTTGTCTTAACAAGAAAGAGGAAATTTTAAGGCAACTGGATGAAGGAGTATCACAAAGAACGTTGGCGGAGAAATTCGGTATTTCAAAATCTACAGTTGGCAACATAAAGAGTCAGAAAGAAAAGATTTTGCTTGCACTAGAGGCCAATCAACCTGAGGAGAGAAAAAGAAAGCTGAGGAAATCTTGTTTTGAGGATATCAACAACGGTGTTCTTTCATTTTTCAAAAAATGTAGGTCAAAGAATATCCCTGTAAGCGGTCCAATGCTACAAGCCAGAACAAAACAATTAGCAGGGGAACTAAAAATTGACAATTTTAATGCAAGCAACGGGTGGCTGGAATCTTTTCGCATTAGGAACAACATCCAATTTAAGGTTCTCTGTGGCGAAGGTGGTAATGTCGACCATCAGGCTGTAGCTGATTGGAAGAGTAAACTTCCTCAAATTTTGAAAGACTTTCCGCCGGATGATCAATTTAACGCTGATGAAGCCGGAATGTTTTATCGCAAACTCTCAACGAAAAGCCTTGTTACCAAAGGTGAACTATGTAAAGGCGGGAAAATGGCAAAAGAAAGGCTCAGTGTTCTTTTTTGCTGTAGTGCAACTGGTGAAAAATTAAAGCCGTTAATAATAGGTAATGCTGCCAACCCCAGAGTTTTTCGACAAAATAAAATTGACATGAATAATTTTATGGTGACTTGGGTACATAACAAAAAGGCATGGATGACAACAATCATTTTTGAAAATTGGCTTGATTCCTTAAATCGTGAAATGAAGCTGCAAAAGAGAAGAATAATCTTTTTGATAGACAATGCGACAAGCCACAAAATACAAAACTGTATTCAAACGTTGTTGTTAAATTTTTACCACCCAACCTAACATCAGAAATCCAGCCAATAGACCAGGGGATAATTCAAACTGTAAAAATGAAGTATAGATCCAAAATGCTACTTTCTCTCTTAACCAAAATTGATGAATGCAAATCAGGTACTGAGCTTTGCAAAATGATTAACGTTTTGGACGCTATCAGATGGATTGTTGCTGCTTGGAATGAAGTTCAAATCTCTACAATTAAAAGCTGCTTTCACCGTGCAGGATTTCCTGTTGATGTTGTACCCACTCAAGAACCCTCGGAATTAGTTCAAATGGAAGAAATAATTTCAAGCTTCCCTCAAAATATTCAAAATGAACTTGTATCGGTAGACAACATGTTAAATATAGATGAAGGCGTCATAGTGCATGAGGTTCTGGCCGATACACCTGATGAAATAATGGCAGAAGTTTTAAAAGTGTTGAGAAATTTGTAATTCCCGCCACTACGCGTACCGATGCGCGGTGGTACAACTAGGAGAAGAAGAAGAGGAAGTCAGATGAGCGTTCCAGGCTCTGCCTGTTCTGCTCGCCTCGCCAACTAGGTCGGACGTAATTCTAAGCGATCCCGTGTACTTCAAATGTTGTAGTGTTTTAAATAAAGTATGTGAAAAATGAACAGAGTTCTCACTAAGCTACATTATTAACATGGTAGCAGAGCGTGGTTTGTGTGGTTTTCCAAAAATTAGCGAAAAAGTGGAAAGATTAGGTAGGCACGTGGTCGAGTGAAAATTTCAAGCCTTATATGGATAGTCTCGGTGTAAAATACTCTGCCGAAAAATTTGAAGTGAAACTAAATAAATTAAGAAAATCAATTAATAAACTTTTAGTGGAAGAGGCTGAAAAAGTGTTAATTTTGAAGAGTTTGATTTATCAGGAAAAAGAGAAAAGAAAAAAAACCGAAATGGCGGCAAAAGACGATGATGTAAAAATACCTAGATTTGACGGACGGGACTATAATTTATGGAAAAAGAGAATTCTATTATTTTTAAAATTGAAAGATTGCTACGAGCCTGCAACACGCGATCGACCAGAAAATGAAGTTGAAGCGGAGTGGAGCAAGAAAAATCTGAAAGCAATGAATGTTATTTACTGCAGCATTACAAATGAACAGTTAGAATTTGTTGGAGAGGAGGATACGGCTTTAAAAATCATGCAGAAATTCGACAAGATGTACCTAAAAGAATCGACCGCGCTGCAGATATGTGTGCGAAACAGACTTGATAGATTGAGATTGCGAGACTTTGATGATTCAAGTAACTTTTTTTCTGAATTCGAAAAATTAATAAATGAATTGAAAGGTGCTGGTGCTACTGTTACAGAACGTGAAAAATTGGACTACATGTTAAAATCTTTACCAGATTCTTTAAGTTACATAGGAGATTTAATTGACTCAGTAAAAGAAAGTGATCGCACTTGTGAATTCCTAAAAAATAAAATTACTATGTGGGAAATTAATAGTAATAAAAGTGACTCTAATAAAAAGAAGCACAGTGTATTTAAATCTGTGAAAACTGACAAGACTTGTTACGGCTGTGGAAAACCAGGCCATCTCTTCAAAAGTTGCTGGTCAAAGGGACGGTCAGCAGAACGCAGCAGTGAGGCGGCAACGCCAGGAGGTGCGCTTCAGGCGCAACAGCAGTTCCATGGTACCAGCCGCAGCAGAGGGGGTTACCGAGGTATTTGGAGAGCTGGCACGCGCGGCAACAGCAGAGGAAGAGGAGCAGGGAAGCCGGTTGGAGGGAGGTACTATTCCGAGCGAAACGACGACACACATGGGGTCTTCTGGACGCAGGTAGAACACGATTATTATAGCGTTGCGTACAAAAGCGAAATATCGAATATAGAGTGGATCTTAGATAGTGGTTGCTCACACCACATTGTAAATGTAGATTCCTTTTTTGTGGAATATGTAGATTTAAAAAACCCTATTAATGTTAAAGTAGGCGATGGCAGAACTTTGAAAGGCACCAAGGTCGGGAAAATTTTAATGTTTTTCACTATAAATAATAGAAAAGTACCAATAACTCTAAATAATGTTTATTTTGTAAAAGAAATGGATAAAAATTTGATTAGCTTCGCAAAAGTGACTGAAAGAAATAAAATAATTTCAATTGGAAATACAGCAAAAATTTATAATCAATCAGGTTCCCTTCTTGGAATTGCGTTTAAGGAAAATGGGGTTTATAAGATAAATAGCTATATTGAAAACAAAAATTCATACGCCGGAAATACTGAAAAATTAACACAAAAAGAGAGATTTCATAAATTACTTGGTCATGTAAATTTTAAATATTTGAATAAAATGTGTAAAGATAAATTAATTAAAGGAATACCAAATGAACTTGAACAAGTATACTTGAAATGCGGAACTTGTATACAAAATAAGATGCATAATTTGAAATTTGAAAATAATAGACAGAAAGCGAAAGACATTTTAGAAATAATCCATACCGATTTAAATGGACCCCATAACACGACGGGATATGATGGGTCGAAATATTTTTTAACATTTATCGACGATTATAGTAAATGCGCAACGGTCTACCCGATAAAAAGTAAAACTGAAGTAATAGATTGTTTTATTGACTATTTAAATCTAATAGAAAATTTAACAGGTCAAAAGGTAAAAAAGTTAAGGGGCGTGAATATATTAATAATGAAATGTCAAAATTAATTAAAGAAAAGGGTATTTTAATGGATCCTTGTCCGCCTTATACACATGAGCTGAATGGTACAGCCGAAAGGTACAATAGGTCGATCATGAACTCCGCGAGATGTTTACTGTCTGATTCAAATTTACCTTTAAAATACTCGCCGGAAGTGATAAAGACAGCTGCGTATTTAAAAAATAGAACAATAACAAATACCATTGAAAATAAGACACCGTTTGAAATATTGTTTAAAGAAAAACCGAATATTAAAAATTTAAAATTACATATATGGCAGTAAAGTTTTTACGAGAGTACCCGAGATTAAAAGAAACTCGAAATGGGATCGAAAAGCCGATTTAGGAATATTGGTAGGTTATGAAAATAATGGATATAGAATTTTGATAAATAACAAAATAATAATTAGTAGACACATTAAAGTCATTGAAGAAAATGAAAATTTAGTAGGTCTAAATGGATCAGATGCAAGTGATAATGAATCAGTAGACAGCTTTAATGAGAACTCTGAGATTAGCTATACTAACGATGGAAAATTAATTGATAATCAAAATGAAAAGGCAAACATTAGGAAGGAACCAAATGTAATAAATAACAAAAGGGCAAAAAAATTAAGCACTAGTTCTGATAACAGTGTGTTTAGAAAAGGGTTTAAAAAAACCAAACCGCGTTAGAGAAGAACCAGATTGGTTTGGTGAACGCGTAAACTATTTTATTAGTGCAAACGTAGCAAGTGCAGAAAATCCATTAACATATAGCGAAGTTTTAATATGTGAAGATCGTGACTTATGACTAGAAGCTATGAATAAAGAAATTGACAGTTTAGAAAAGAACCAAACGTGGTCATTAGTAGAAAAGCCAAAAGGAATTAAAGCACTAGATTTGAAATGGATATTTACTAATAAATCCGACGGTAGAAGAAAATCTAGAGTAGTTGTCCGCGGTTTTCAACAAAAGGAAATAATAGAGGATTTGTATTCTCCGGTTGCGAAAACACAAACATCAAAATTATTACTTGCATATTGTTGTCAATTTGGTTTAATCATCGAACAAATGGATGTAGAGACAGCTTTTTTAAATGGAAAAATCAAGTCTGAAGTGTATGTGAAACAGCCTCCTGACTATGAGGATGGTACTGATAGAGTATATAAACTCATAAAAGCATTATATGGGTTAAGAGAAAGCCCGAGAGCGTGGTACGAATGCTTCGATGAGTACATGCAAAAACTAGGCTTTAAGAAAAGCGAGAACGATTACTGCCTATATAGTTTGATTATTGAAAATGAAACAATATTTGTAATACTCTTTGTAGATGATCTTTTAATTTGCGGAAAAAGCAAGAAAAGAATTGAAGAAATTAAGAGAGCGTTGGCAAAAAAATTTTCTATGAAAGACTTAGGTGAAGTAAATACATATTTAGGAATTAAAATTAATTATGATTATAAAGAAGGAATTATGACATTAGACCAAAGCGAGTATATTGAGTCGTTAGCGATAAAATATAACCTGGAAAATGCGAAATTATACCGTACACCAATGGAACAAAACTTATGTATTGAACCGGCGCAGTCAGTAAAAGAAGATATTAAATATAGAAATTTAATAGGTGCCTTATTGCACATTAGTACAAGTACAAGACTTGACATAAGTTATAGTGTTAATTACCTTAGTAGATTTCAAAATAGTTATAACGAGACACACTATAGGTATGCCTTAAGAATCTTAAAATATTTGTATCTATCAAAAGAGTTAAAATTAACATACAAAAGAGACTTAAAAAGTGAAATTTTAGACTGTTTCGTAGACGCTGACTGGGCGGGAGATAAAATAGATCGTAAGTCAACGACAGGTTATGTAATCAGATTATACGGAAATGTAATATTTTGGAAATCGAAAAAACAAGGTAGCGTAACAAAATCTTCAACAGCTGCTGAGTATGTTGCGCTATCTGAATCAGTAAGCGAAATAAAGGTTATAAAAAATATATTAAAAGATTTAAATGTTAAAACGGAAAAACCGATAATTATTTTTGAAGACAACTCAGGTGCGATTGCGATAGCAAAATTCGGAAATTTAACAAAGAACTCGAAATATATAGTAGAAGTGCATTATCACTTTGTGAATGAAAGTTATGAAAAGGGGATTATTGAAATTGTAAAAGTAGATTCTGATCTAAACTTAGCCGACATATTAACCAAAGCCTTAGGTAAAAATAAGTTTGAGATACTTAGAACAAGTTTAAGAGTAATTTAAATGTTGTAAACAAAACCGTATTGAATTGAAAAAAATTACTGTGAATTTAAGAAGAAATTTAAATATTGTATACAAAAATGTATTGAATATAAAAAAAAAAAAATACTGTAAATTTAAAAAGTAATTTAAATATTGTAAACAAAAATGTATTGAATTGAAAAAAAAATACTGTGGATTTAAGTAGAAATTTAAATATTGTAAACAAAAATGTATTGAATAGAAAAAATACTGTGAATTTAAAAAAGTAATTTAAATATTGTAAACAAAAATGTAAAACTATTTGTACCTTTTTTGCGTAGCGTCGAGAATTAAGGAGGTGTGTTGAGAAATTTGTAATTCCCGCCACTACGCGTACCGATGCGCGGTGGTACAACTAGGAGAAGAAGAAGAGGAAGTCACATGAGCGTTCCAGGCTCTGCCTGTTCTGCTCGCCTCGCCAACTAGATCGGACGTAATTCTAAGCGATCCCGTGTACTTCAAATTTTGTAGTGTTTTAAATAAAGTATGTGAAAAATGAACAGAGTTCTCACTAAGCTACATTATTAACAAAAAGAATTTGATATTGATGAAACAGTGGAATTAGATGAAGAATCCGAAAACGAAGAAGCCGAGGAATCCATCAATTATCATCCTCTCACAACCAGTGATGCTTTTCGTAACATAAGTGAGCTTCTTATGTACGTTTCTACAAACCAACCTGACCTAATTCCGGATGTTCTTAATCTAAAAACTAAAATTGAACAGCACAGTGGAAGGTCAAAAATTTTAAAACAAACCAGTTTGGATGATTTTTTAACACAACCTAATTTTTAATTCATTTTATTTCTGCACTTGGTGATTGTTATTAATTTATGTTCTGTTTGCTTTTTATTTATTAATTTTTGTTAAACATTGAATGTTATATTTGAGTTTTGATTTTTTTTATTGTTATTATTGTTAATTTTATATATAACAGATTATTATAACAAATAAAACTAAAATAAATGTTATGTTTATTTCAATATGAACTTAAAAAAATGACCCCCTTATAAGTTGGCCACCTGCGAAAGTTGGCCAAAATTACTTGCACCGCAGGTGGCCAACTTTCGCAGTTTCCACTGTATCTACAGTGAACACTCAGGTCCGAGCGTTGTTCGTGTGTTAGTACGTGTGTGTGCGCGCCTTTACTCTCGCCTCGTTATCTTGAAGTTCACATTTTTGAAGGTTTGACTTCTATCGCGTGTGAACTGCACACATGTGATTTTTTTTTATGATAATTTGAATGCTATACAAGATAAACATCATATTTTACCTGATAAAATCTTTAACGTCGATGAGACGGGTATATCAACGGTCCAAACAAATCAGAAAATAGTGGCAGTAAGAGGTCAGAAACAAGTTGGTAAGGCAACGAGTGCTGAAAGGGGGTCTACAAAAACAGTTGTTTGTGCATTTAGTGCAGCAGGCCAATATATTCCTCCATTTTTTATATTCAAAAGGAAGCGTATGAATCCACAATTACTAATAGGTAGTAACCCTAACATGGTTGGGGCTGTGTCAGACTCTGGATGGATAAATGAAAGGTTATTTGTGGATTGGCTACACCACTTTATTTCATATGCAAAACCTTCAAAGGTAGACTCCGTTTTGCTCATCTTAGATAACCATGAGAGTCATATAAGTCTTGATGCATTTTTACTCTGCAGAGAACATGGAATCATTATGCTAACTCTGCCACCACACACCTCACATAAACTCCAACCCTTGGACTTGACATATTTTGGCCCTATCAAGATTGCATACAATCAAGAATGTGAGAATCATATGGTCGATCGATTTGGACAGCCGATTACACAGTACGACATAGTCGAATTGTTTACAAATGCTTTTAACCGTTGCAGTAACCTTGGAAAAGCTGCAAGTGGATTTAGATCTGCAGGAATATATCCCTTGCGCCCCATTGAGTTCGACTCAATTCAGCCATATATATCTCAGAATACCGCTCAAGCAACAATAAATCCAACACAAAACATTCGTACTCAACCTTCAGATAACCAAGCAACTGACGTTCAAGAAGCTTCTGATGCTCACAACCATCCCGATATAACTGCAGTAGCCCAAGTTCACAGTGTTGAAGATCTTGATGTCCAGACTTCCGATATAGGTCCTGTTAATTTACAAAGCGATGATACAAGCTCGCATGCAGTTTCCCTATCCGAGATCATTGAATTGCCGATTATTCCTCCAAAAATATCAAAACGCAATATCAGGAAGAAAAGATCAATTATTCTTACGAGCACACCTATAAAAGACCAGTTAGAGGAAAAGGAACACAGAAAAAGAGCTAAAGCAGAAGAAATCAAGGAAAAAATAGAAAAAATGCCAAAAAAAGATCTCAAATAAAAAGACTAGAATGTAGTGATAAGAAACTCTTAAATAAGGAGACTAAATCCGAGACTGTAGCCATCGGCGCCGTTAACGGAGGATTTCACCTTTTGGCTGCCACGTACACCAAAGGAGAGAAAAAAAAGAGGGAGAAAAGGCTAAGTACCCACGTGTAAGCGAATCTTACAACTCACAGTTTTGTAGATTCGGTGGCTCGTGAAGTCGATTCGGATTGGCGTGTTGGTGCTGCTGTTGTTTTTATTCTTTCGGAGTTTGGACTTGTTTGGTTTGACGGCGTGTTAGTCGAGTTTTCTTTTTCATTTTTCGATTTCAATTAGTAAGATGTCGCGAGTCAAATTTATCGCTCAGAAACGCGCTACGTTAAAGAGACAATTAACGTCGCTTGAGGGGGCGCTGGACCGGGATGCGCCGGACAGAACAAACGCTACGCTCAGATTCGAACGTTTGAAGCAGCTATTTTTCACGTACGAAGAACTTAACGACGAGCTTACGATTATAGACCCGAATGACGAGGCAGTGGGTACGATGGTGTAATGGTCGCCCACTACTCAAACTGATGTACGACCTAGCCTTAAGCAGGGCACGTTTCTCGCTGGCGCGCGCAGCGCCAACCGGGCCAAAAAAGGCAGCGATGAAATGAACACGTCATGCAAAAGGGAACCAGCAAGAAAGCGGCCATATTAGTGGTATCTGCTTCAGTGATCGGATCTCTAGTGCAAAAAGTGTCGGACAAAAAAAAAATAAGTTTCTGGAAAAGAAAGTAAAAAAATTAATCCTTGGAGATCAGCGAAAGCAGCGGTTAAGGAGCATCAAATTAAGGCGTTCCCGAAGGTAAGAAAGTTTCCCGTTAAAAAAAACCCACACCTTCTGGCCGAGGTTAATGAAAATTTTCGGCAGCTAAGGAAAAGTGTTCTGCGCCAGCCACAAGCGCTCGGGCGGCAGACACCACCACAAATAGCCTACAGCCACCACTAGGCAGAAATCATCCTTGAGCGAGCCTATTTCGTTGGGGCAGCCTCAGCTTAGCTCCTCCACACAAAAATCCAAGATTCTCCAGATCATTCGGAATTCGGGAGAAGGGGGGGGGGGGGGGGGGGGGGGGGGGGGGGGCACTTATTTATTTATTTAATTTCATCAATTGGCTGATTACTACAATATAAATACAGATTATATATACATAATGAGTCAATTTCAACGAAGCTGATCCCTTAACTGGATTCGGTTCATGTGAAGGTCGATATCGGGAAACTTAGCGTTGAAGTCGCGCTTAACCATACTTGCGCCTCGTGGTCAACAGCCGACACCGTACAGCAGTGACACCACCGTGCGCCAGTACACTCAGTCAGTCGTCGCATGTCGCTGCTTGGGAGCACATGTAAGTGGCACGATGCCATTATAATTGAACTTAATAATAAATGTATTAATGTGACTTTTGAGACAATTAATTATTTCAATCCACCCTCTAATTCCACAGTAATAATTTTTCTAGGCCTTAGCATTAAGACAAGAGGAAAAAAAAAAAGCAAAACAGAGTACTAAGTTCTAGTAGAACCGTTATACCTTTTGATACAATTCTTCTTATGCATCACCCGTACAACAGGGCTAGGGGGAAGCTCACATCCAAACGACAGGCTGCCCGTAACAGTCCTTCTGGGTTTTGGTCGCGTGTTTGCAGGGCTGGCCCGTTCATATAGGCGAACTAGGCGATGGCCTAGGGCGCTCGTATTAGGGGGGCGGCATCGAAATTCAAAAATAATACAGTTTTTTTTTCTGAAAGACTGTATAAAGTTGAAAGAATCTTTTAGTCATGCAGACTATAAGGATGTTGATGCAACAACACTACACCACAAAAAGTTCTCAACTATATTTGTGTAAATGGTCTAGTAGATAGCGTGCCTAATTTAGTAACTGCAATAAGGGTGTTGCTTACTTACTTCCTGTGTCTGTGGCCACTGGTGAGTTCATCGAGTAGAGTGTTTGGCTTTCCGGTTTCCATTTCGGATACTCAACTCAATAAGGGCAAATTCCAGCCTAGAGCAATTGAGGGCAGGTTCGTGGGATACTCTGGCGAGTCGAAGGCCTACCGGATCTGGGTTCTTGGCTTGAGAAAAATCGTCATCACTAGGGGCGTCAGATTTGTAAACGAGGGCTGTAATGCCAGTGTCGATGCGCCGGACACCGGGGGCGAAAGTACGATGTGCCCTGCCACGACACAGCGGGAACTCGCTCCCCATCTTGTAATGATGCTCCGGGGGAGGCAGTTTTCCGGTGACAAAATGTTTCTGTTGAGGACTCGCAGCGGAAGCGAGGCCCAGGAAGGCCGAGTAAGAGGTTCATCATGGGTCCGGACGACGGAATTCAGGTGCCTTCGACCTCACGTTCTGAGGACGATGAAGGGCCTGCTACCTTCGTTGATTTTCAACCGAGCGATACAAAGGATGTTCATTCTTCCAAGGATCGGCTGGACAATTTTGTCGATTCGCCTTTCATTAAGGACGAGGAGTTTTTCCCGGCCAACTCTGCTCCCGACGAGGGAGAGGACGATTCCATGGAGATTGGAATGTGCACCGCGGAGATTCCTTTCACTCAAGCTCTCGCGGGTGAGGACGGAGAGCAATGGAGAGACGCCATCTACGAGGAAATGAAAAGTCTGATCGAGAACGACACGTAGGACATCGTGAGGAGACCAAAAGGTAAAAATATAGCTATGTATATATGGCTCAAGATTTGTTTTGAGAGACAAGTGCGCTGCAGACGGTAGCCTTGAGCGACGTAAGACAAGGCTTGTTGCGAAGGGGTTTACGCAGCGACCTGGCGTAGATTATTTTGATACCTTCTCCCGTGTCGCAAGGCTCAATTCTTTTAGACTCTTAATTGCCCTTTCAGCGAGATTCGATCTGGAGATTTCTCAGTTAGATATAACTACGGCTTACCTAAACAGTACAGTGTTGATACAGAAATTTACATTGCAGAGCCTCGAATGCTTGAGGAAATGCTTCAGAGGATGCGCATTGAGGAGAGAGGTACTGAATTGTCGTCGAAAGCTGCAAAAATGATTTCCGACCATAAGCGTGGTGATGTCTGCCGGCTCAACAAATCTCTATACGGTCTCAAACAGGCGGGACGACAATGGTATATGAGGGTAAAGGATACGCTGAAATCAATCGGTCTTAGTCCGACTAAATCAGACCCAAGTGTTCTTTGAGTGGACACCTCGCGGATTGACCTTGGTCCTGATTTATATCGATGACATAATTATTGCGTCTAAAGATTCAGGGAGAGTAATGGGGATCAAAGAAAAACTCTCACGTGACTTCAAGGTCAAGGATCTCGGACGCATCAGGTACTATTTGGGCATTGAGGTGCGTTTTGAGGGCAACAGGATCCATCTGTCTCAGAGCGGTTATATCCGGGAAATATTAAGCAGGTTCGGAATGTCTGACTGTAACCCATCAAAAATGCCTTTGGTGGTGGGAGCAAAGCTGTCGAAGGGGGTAAAACTCGAGAAGGACGGTGATATTCCTTATAAGGAGCTCATAGGTGCTCTTATGTACGAGTATGTTGCTTTGGGATCACGCCCCGATATTTCCCACGCCGCGCCGTGAGCGTACTTGGTCAGTTTAGTGACTGTTTTGACAGCACGCATTGGGTAACTGCTAAACGTGTGCTCAGATTCTTAAATGGCACAATGGATCGTTCTCTCACTTACACCGCAGAACTCGACCGGTTGACGGGCTACGCCGATGCTTATTGGGGCAACAGTATTGACGACAGGAGGTCATACACCGGCATGGCATTCATCCTGGCCGGAGCAGCGATTTCGTGCATCACTCTAGATCCAAGCACATAGATATCAGGCGTCATTTTATTCGGGATGCCTTGAGGAATGGAGATATCTCTTTGAGGTATGTATCTACAGAGGACATGGCCGCGGACGTACTTACAAAGGCTCAGACAGAGCAAGACAGGTATTGTGAGATTCTGGGAATTGACCCTTCTTCAGCGCTTAAAATTGAGGGAGTGTTAGGGCAATCAATTTTAAACTTCGCGCGATCTATCTGCCGCTGGCAGCGCCACTTTCTGTTTTTCGCCTTTGCTATCACGAGTGTGACAGATGCTCTTCCCTTCTTTCACAAACTCTTGGACCGATCGGACGTACTTCAGTGTATTATTTGTATTACTCGTTTAATACTATTTCTACAGACTTTAAACTCTTTGTCTTTTCTTTCGCTTGTTGGTTACGCGCTTTGCTAATATTATCCAGTCGACAAATTATAATAATCAATCAAAACAAATGTCTTTAAATCAGTAATTTAAAGACCATTTGTTTTCATTAACTTCGCTCCTTATTTACATTTAAACTCTCTCAATATAGAAGGTAACGGTACTTTCTATAAATAACTAATTAATTTAAATATTTGGTATGAAAGAAAAATGATTCTTGTAATTTTTTAGTATCGAAAATATAGAATACGTCGAAAAAGAACAAGCAGCTCATGCACTGGGTAACTCCTAATTTCACTTAATTTTAGTTTACTTACCTTTTGCTTTCCATATTTCTTTTCTTTTCTTTTTTCTCCTCTACTTTTGCCACTTATTCCTTGTTTTCTCTCTTTAGACCCTTTTTGTTTTTCATTTATTCATTTATGATTTATTTTTCTTATATGCCATTTAGTAGTACTCTTAAAAGATTTTGTCTTATTGTACACTGAGAAAAATCGTAATTGCAAAATTGCCTATATAGCATTGCATGCACTTTATAGGAGAACACACTATAATTATGAAGAACGTCCTAATAATATATGGTGAATCACCCATACAGTGTTGTTTATTAAGCTATAGGCATATTGCGTTATGTCAAAATTAAAATATAACTTGCAATGCCATAATTATTGCTACGCCAATGGTGCAATATGGCAAATTAATGAAGTAGGCAAGTATAATCTCCAATGTTTTATCTTATATTTTGAGATATTTATAGATCATCTGGCAATATTGTCTTGCTTAGGCTGCAATATCCCTTAGCATCTAAATAGGTCTTTCCATGAAACATATTTTTACTTATATGCATGTGTATAAAAATTTTTAAAAAAAAAATAGAACCGACTCCAAAAAATTCCAAGCTCTAAAATAGTATAAAATAATTATATTAAAAGTCCTCTGATACTACTTTCAACATTAAATACCAAGACTTTCCTAGACTTTTGAAGTCGGTGTGAAAACCTGACTGATATTAATCCAATTAATCCAGACAAACTGATTGCATTCATTATTTAGTATTGGATTAATATCAGTCAGGTTTTCACACCGCCTTCAAAGGTCTAGGAAAGTCTTGGTATTTAATGTTGAAAGTAGTATCAGAGGACTTTTAATATAATTATTTTATACTTTTTCGAGCTTGGGATTTTTTGGAGTCGGTTCTATTTTTTTTTTAAATTTTTTATTTCATTCTTTTTAGTGTAATATGTTTTAGTAAATTTTTTTTGGTCTGCCATTTTGATTCCTCGCAATCGGGCACCGAATGTACAATCAAGTACCAAAACCTTATCTGTGTATATATTTTGTTTTTTGTTGATTTTCTCAAAAAGCGCTGAATCAATTTCGATAAAATTTTTATGGGACCACCTCTGAAGTATGACCTACCAAACAAAAAAAGAATCATCAAAATCAATTTATAATTGGCGGAATTATCGCGTAACGACATAAAAAAAAAAAAAAAAACAGTCGAATTGAGAACCTCCTCCGTTTTTTCGTCGGTTAAAAATACTCGGAATTTAAAATACCACCGAAAGTTTCATACCAAACCTTTTCTTTATTTTTACTCCTGCATATGTATGTAAATCACACCGTCGTATTTTTTCGTCCCTTATTAAATTCTGATGAAATAAATTATCGGAAATATGTATGGTCAATCCAGCTATAATTTTTGGAAAAACAGAAAAACGTATAGTAGTTGTATTGTATTGTGGTGAAATTGTTGTCTTCATTTATTGTTCATTCCGTGACAAGTTGTGCTGAAGTGAAGTGAAATGTCTAATAATTTGCTAAAAAAAACTGATTTGTGAATGGGGCTATGAACATTTACTGTCGAGATTTATTGGTAAGTAATGTAATTATAATATTCTGTGGCCTTCCAATGGAAGAATATCTATAGATTCTTTGTCAAAATAAAATTGTTGTTTTTCGTGGAATCTTTTCCGGCTGTTGCGATGTTAGCATCATGTTTTTAAGGGGACTTTCCTTCTCGAAGTTGTAAAAAAAGACATTTTCATTATTTATTTATAAAAAAACCATTATATTTATTAGCATAATTCCTTCAGCACATTAATAAGCATATATTGAAAAATGGAAAAAAAAATTTTTTTTTTAATTGGTATTGGCCTCTACACAGGGAGCCTTCCAAAAAGTGTGTTTTAAACGGCCCTTAAATCGAAAATATTTTTTATCTAATAATTATTTAATTATCTAATTTTATCTAATTTTCAATATTCAATTATTTAATGTATCGTATTGGAAAATTGTTTTTTCTTTCTGTAGAAGAAGAAATTGATGATACGCCATTTTTTCAATTGCAATATGAAACATTGACAAATGTGATTGCAAAAGCTGGTCCTCGCCAATCATTTTGGTTGAAATATAAAAAAGAAATGAACTTACCCAATCAGGTCAGTAGTGTTTGAAAATTTTTTAGTAAACCGATATTAATATTACTCCAATTATCAATTTCGACGGAAATCAAAACGGTTTAAAATGTAGAAAATTTTGAAGCTAGGATTTTAGTACGCTTGAAATGTCTTTTTGCACTTTATACATTAATTTTCTAAGCATCGCGTGTATTATCAACACTTCCAAAATATACCTACCTACAGCAATTTCTTTTTACGAAATGTTTTAAAAAATTCGGCTTCGATTATAAATTTCGTCGAAATTAAAAAGGGGTCTAAATTGAATTATTTTATTTTTCAATATAATATAGTAACATTATTTTAGAGTCCATCAGGTGCATCACTAAGTACATTATCAGACGTCAGCTCGGTTTCCGCTTTTTTATCCCAGCCTATGACAGTGGAGTTTGTTGATCAAATCAACTCTAATCAAGAGCTTCAAATTTCGGACGTAACCCTTCAAAATAATTTAGAAGAGGTAATAAGAAATTGATAATTTCTAATACAAATTTCATGAATTTCTGTAAACAGGCTATAAATTCACCTACATTTTGTGAAAACTCTCCAGTGCACGAAAACAATGTCAAAGAGTTTCTTAAATGTGCGAATGGTAAAATTGTCTCTAATTTTTACGCCAAAAACAAAAGATTGTCACACAAAGAAAGAAATCTGTTAGCCAACCTTGTCGTTCAAAAAGAATTTGATATATGGAACAAACTTAATTATGAAGATTTTAAAATTTCCACTGAACGATTAAAACAATTGTCATAAGAAATTGTAAAACTATTCCCCACTGAACATAAGGATATTTACTATGTACCATACCAATCCAAACCTAGAGCTTTAGCAACTGGTAAGTTGTGGGAATGCTTTAATAAATTAAAAAAAAATCTACGACAGAGTAGGCCATCCAAAATTGAGAAAGAACCCGAGCAACAATTACCATTAACGGACGACTTGTCGAGCAAAGTATTTTTTCTTAAAAATAATTTGGAGCCTTTTGACAAAATTCAAAACTATTGGAAGCACTTTTCTGTATAGGCGAAGCTTGCTTACTTAGTCTGATTCGAATGTAACCATAATTACTTATTTGAATACTTTCAGTGCCTTAAGAGGGCCTAAAGGCTGCTACCTGTTAAGTAATGATTTCGAAAGTCTTTATCCTGAATCCAGCGATAATTTATTTACAAAGTGGCCTTATATCAACAAAAAACTAATCGAAAAGGCTAAGGCTGAATTTCCAAAAGAATACAAAGAAACTTATTTTGAGAATGATTTCACTGGCTTTTTATTGTTGCCTCGTTTTCTTGGACTAAGCTCGTATGGAAAAGGCAAATAGGGCTCGAAAAGAATAAAATATACAAGGGAAGAAGTATTTTCTTCATTCATATTGCACATAAAGGTAAATGTTTTAAAAGAGCGGTCTGTATCATATTAAATTAAATTTTTAAATAGGACGCAAATCTTCTAACGGAGGAATTGGAAAAGGTGAGGAACAATTTAAAGTCATCAAAGCAGACGTTCCAACCAACTGTCATTATAGCAGGAGAAAGCTTAGGTACATTTTTCTTTATACGATATTAATATGTATATCTTATTATTATTTCTTAAATATTTTAGATACGATTACCAAGTCTTTTGTCGCTATAGATGATGTGTTGTATAGCGTCGCTGGACCGCTATATGCTATTGATTTATGTTTTAAATCATTCTGCGCTTTACATGCAAAATTTCCAGAACCATCGGAAGCTATATGGACATTCATCCAACAACAGATCTATGGTATAAAGACTGAATATGATCGTCATTCCGTCCTTGTAAGTGCACTTATCTCTGACACAAATTAATTCGTAAGTCTGCACATTTCTGCAATACGCTTTATTCTACTGAAAGAAAATTATTTTTTAAAATTCTCCAAATTTTTTCGTACTATCTTATAAATACTACTCTCTTAAATTTCTCACAATATGAATTGTTTTAAATGTGCTTTAAAGAACCTAAAGTATATTTAAAGCATATAAATATTTATCATAAACTAGAAACTACTTTTATTTGCAATGATTGCGAATTAAGTAGAATATTTAAGAACAGAATTTGTTTCAATAAACATGTAATACGTCATTTTGATAACAATCTACCTGCGAAAAGGACCAATGAAGTAATTACTAATTTAAACATTCCATCACAGAAAGTTGTGGAAGACAAAGTGTTACCAAATTCTTGTGTTACTGATATATCTGAAAATTTGGGAAAGTTATTTAAAAATAAAATATGCAACCATACGTTTAGGTACAAATTTGTATTGTAATAAAAATGTGAATCGATCATCTATTCAAAGTATAATTAATACGTTATCTGAGTTTATGATGAAAAATATTCTTCCTACAGCTGAGGAACATATAACAAACTCTCTCGAAGAAAATGAAAGCAAATATACAAAACAAATTGTATCTGAAACATTTCAAACCATATATGAAGAATTAAGTCAAATTTCTAGCGATTATAAACGAAAAATTTTATTAAAAAATCACAATCTTTACCAATCACACACATCTATAACTATTGGGGAACGCATTGAAGCTATAGGGTGTCCCAATAAGAGTGCACTTTTTCATTTAAAAATAAAAATACTTATTTTTTGAGCGAGTTGTGATATTTTTATTGCATTGTAAAGTAGACATGTTCCGATCAAGTATGGAATAAAATATTCGGCAAATGACCCCCGCGGCTCTGATGACAGGACATTGCTCTTTTTATAAAATTTTCGATGACTTTTTGACAAAGATGTGACTGTATCTCACCGATGACGCGTTGGATCTCGGCTTTGAGCTCAGGAATTGTTTGTGGCTTATTCGCATAAACCCGAGATTTCACAAAACCCCAAAGAAAGAAATCGCACGGCGTTAAATCGCATGATCTTGGTGGCCTCAACTGGCCAGAATTTCGTGAGAATCAGAATTTCGCGAAGTTTGCGAGCGGTCTCAGTATAACTTTCCCCATTTTGTAATGGGTTTTCACAATGATAACGCGTTCTTCTTTTGTGTAGCGATCCATTTTTAATAATCGGAACAACCATAGGTGACTGTTGTTAAATTTCAGAGTTGCCACTAGCACTAAAAAAAAATGACACAAAATTTAAATAGTGCACTCTTATTGGGACACCCTATATAAGAGAAAATAACAATGTAGTGTTGAAAACTGTTCCCGTTAAAGCTAGCACTATTTCATTAATTCATATTTTAAAACAATTCTTTGAAGGAAAGGACGATTTGAATAAAGTTTGTAATTATATCACCGAATGAAGAAACAAACGTTATTTCGAACATAATTCAAAGTGAATTTTGGAAATTCAAAGTCAGGTCTTATGAAGAGCATGATTTAGTTCTACCATTGCTTCTTTACTTCGATGAGTTCGAAGTAAACAATCCCCTAGGTTCGCACGCTGGTTTGCAGACTTTAGGTGGTTTGTATGTGTCATTACCTTGTATTCCACCTGCCTTTCGCTCTAAGCTAGAAAACATATTTTTAATTATGTTAGTTAATAGCTTAGATAGAAAAAAATTTGGTAATCGCATATTTCAATCAGTTGTTGATAAATTAAAATCTTTGGAGCAAACAGGTACCTACATCCTAGGTAAGAAAGTATATTTCATATTGGTTGCTTGTACGGGTGACAATAAGGGCTTGAATTCTTTGTTAGGATATACAGAGTGTTTCGTAGCAAATTACTATTGTCGGTTCTGTAAAATGCACAGAGAGGAGATTAAGCAAACTTGTCAAGAAAACCCTGCGTTATTGAGAAATAGAATTAATTACAGAGATGATTTGGAAACGAATATTGTTTCTGCTACTGGGATAATCTCGGATTGCATTTTTAATCAACTTCAAATGTTTACTGCCTATGCAGTTGATATCATGCACGATATTTTTGAAGGAGTTTTGAGCTTGGAATTAGCTCTTATTTTAAAGCATTTCATTTACGTTAAACACTACTTTTCCCTTAATAATTTAAATAACCGTATAAGTGTATTTGATTTTGGGCAGATAGATGGACTTAACAAACCTCAAGGAATATCCGAGGATCATCTCAAGAATGGAAAAATTAAATGTTCTGCTTCTGAATCGTTGCGGCTATCAAGGTTTTTAGGAATATTAATAGGCGGTTGGGTTGATGAAAATGATGAAGTGTGGGAAATTTTCTTGGTGTTAATGAACATTTTAGACATACTACTACGGGATGAAATCACTTTCAGCTGCATACAAGTATTAAAACATTTAATTGCCATTCATCATGAGCTTTTCGTAGAAAACTTTCGATTACCATTGAAACCTAAGCATCACTTAATGCTTCATTATCCCATGATTGCAAGTAAAATAGGTTCCATTAAACAGATGTGGTCAATGAGACTTGAGTCTAAACACAAGGAATTAAAAAATATCGCCTCTTCAACGACGTCTCGGAGAAATATTGCATATATAATTTGTGAAAGATATTTGCTTAGCAAAAGTTTTCAAATTCAAAATGACGATTACCTAAAAGATAATATTCAATTTGGAAATGAAATGGGTTCATTTACGGAGCCTGTTCACAAGATTGCAATGGAATTTACGGACAAATACAATGGTTGTCAGTTCTTTAATTCAGTTATTATTAAAAATACTAAGTATAAGCTTGGAGTAGTTATTCAATTCCGATATGAAAATGATTTTCCCAAATTTGCAGAAATTGAAGGTATATGTACATATGTGCCTCCAAAGGTAAAATTTTCTTTGTTATTGTTGAATTGGAAACGATTTATTTCGATGTACATAGACATAGTCACGTTGTCAGAAAAACAAAACAATTTTCGTATAGGGAGACCGTGGCAAGACGAAGCTTGGGGCAGGACGGGAAATGTGTTTATGTGCGTGACTGGTGAATACACAACAGAGCCTAACACAGCGTCATTCGCGCGAAGTTCAGTCGCATCACACGAGTCCGAGCGGCGTGTAATTGTCACTACGTGTTTTGGCTGCGCAGCAAGAAAAAAAAGTTTTTTGGAGGATTCTTGTGAAGTTTTCTGTTTTGAAAAGACGTGCACCAAGGTAGGAGTCAGTGCTATTGTAACATTTTACCACATACTTGTTGTAGTAGTGTAAAATTAACGATTTTAGATTGCATTTTCGTAGAATAATTTTGTAGGTTAGAACTGTTGTTTACTTTTGCAAAATATGTCTGTTGGGGCAAAAAGGTCGGGGCATAATGGGACAGTATCCCGTTTTCCCCATGTGTGCAGGTCGAAAACAGTTTTATGTACCTATTTAATAATAAGTTTATTTTTGTTTGCAGTTAAAATGGTACGAAATTATAAACGCAAAACAGATCGCGGAACATGGGGAGAAGACGATATGAGAAGAGCGGTTAGAGCTGTGCTTTCTGAGACAATGGGATTTCTTCGAGCCTCAGCTACATATAACGTCCCTAAATCGACCTTGGAACGACGAGTAAGAAAGGCTCGAAGTGGTCAAGATGTTGACACTAATTCAGATAATGACTATGGCAAAAAGAAATTAGGACGCTACAAAACAATTTTTAATAAACAGGAAGAAGAATTATCTCAGTACATTAAATCAATGGAAGCGCGCCTTTTTGGAATAACTGGCAAGGAGCTTCGTATTTTAGCTTTCCAGTTAGCTGAGAGAAACCATATTGAGAACCCATTCAACACAGAGACTGGAATGGCTGGAGAAGACTGGTTCAGTGGATTCCTAAAAAGGCATCCTGAACTTTCATTTAGACGGCCAGAGCCAACTTCTGCTGCGAGGGCTATGGCTTTTAACAAAGTGGCAGTGAATGAGTTTTTCACATTGTTGGAAAGTGTTGTAGAAGAGCATGGCCTTACGTCTGACAGAATTTATAACGTCGATGAAACCGGCGTTAGTACTGTGCCAAAAATTCAGTCAAAGATATTGTCACTCAAAGGTCAAAAGCAAGTTGGCTGCTTGTCATCTGCAGAAAGAGGGCAATTAATTACGGCTGAAATCTGTTTTAACGCCGCTGGAACTTATATACCACCAATGCTGATCTACGCCCGAAAACGAATGAAGGATGAGTTGCTGGATGATGCACCACCGGGATTTTGAGGCACCTGTAGTGACAATGGGTGGATAACGTCACAAATATTCTATGTTTGGTTCAAAAAATTTGTAGAAACCGTAAAACCCACTAAAGAAAAACCAGTCTTGTTGCTACTGGACGGCCATGCATCACACACAAAAAATATTGATTTGATTGATTACGCAAGGAAGCATCATGTAATACTGTTGTGTACACCACCCCATTGCACACATAAATTACAACCACTGGACGTCGCATTTATGAGACCGCTAAGTACTTATTATGGTGCAGAAGTGAAAAAGTGGCTAAGAGACCACCCTGGACGCGTAGTTTCACCCTACCAAGTGGCAAAACTATTTGGGCAAGCCTACTTACAAGCGGCAACGATGCTGACAGCTATAAACGGCTTTAGAAAATGTGGAATATGGCCACTTGACAGAAATGTATTCACAGAAGCAGACTTCATAGCGGCTGAGACAACAAACACCGAGACTTTGCCGTCCGAAAATTCAAATGTCGAATCAGCATCTCAGGTCACAACAACTTCGACGTCAACTCCTTTAGAGTCTTTACCATCTGAAAACCTGAATATAGAATCGACATTTCAGCACACACTTTCAACGCCAGCTATATCGGAAGTAACCCAAGATGAGCAATCCATTCCAGCACAAAATATTTCTGATGATCCTGTAGCTGCGGAACCAATTAGCACTGAGTTTTTGCCTCAGCTTTCGACTTCTACAGACTTAATTAAAGAAAAGACCCCTGAGAGACAAATACAGCCAGCAAAATCCTCGTTTTCTGTGACCCCAGAAAATATTATAGCTGTTCCCAAAGAAATCAGAGCCCAAAAGAGAAAAACCAGAAAACGCGATAGAACTGCAATACTCACAGCTTCTCCGTACAAGAATGATCTCATTAGAGATATAAATAAAAAACAAAAAATAAATAAGATGACTGACAAAAAGAAACCTAACAATAAAAAGACTGAAAAGAAAAGACCTGAAAAAAAGAAGCCGGAAAAAAAAGAATAAAAACACAAGACGCAAAAAAGAAAGTAACACTGATACTAGTTCATCTGAAGACGATGAAAATGATTGTCCTTGCATATATTGTGAGTACTTATATTCACAGTCCACTGAAGGATGGGTTATGTGTAGCGTGTGGCATGGCTGGGCCCATACTTCCTGCGCTGGTGTAGACGATAACGATAAAAAGGCATATATATGTGAACGTTGCCAACCAGATTAAAATGTGTACTCATTATGCCCCATAGCGTTTCCCATTTTGCCCCGATCATGGGGCAAGACGGGATATTTGACATGTGCCATTTAATTCCTATTTGCCAAAAAAATATGTAATTTAGCGACATAAAATATTATAATTATGTGAACTGAAATTGTAAGTGTTGCTTTTGTTGAAAGAGATGTTTAATAAATAGTTTTATTTCCATATTATGACGTTTTTTCTCTTAAGTATCTCATCTTGCCCCGGGGCCTTACTCCTGAAAACGAAACGAAACGAAAACGATGAAGCGCGATGCAAATGCTACTTAGGAAAACGAAAATCGTCTAGTTTTCGTTTCAAAAACTATTGCACTTTGGTGATCGTCTCTCGTCTAGACGTTTGTGATTGTGACAGAAGGTTATGCTCAAAATATAATTTTAAATTATTAAAATATAAATTTAATTATTTAAAATAATGATTCGGATTCCTTATTTATCCTAAATAGTTTTATAAACCTGCAAAACTTTTAAAATAATTGCATTTTTACATTCCCTTCTGCAGTTCGATAGGATTTGAATTATCCCGAATTGCTTTTTTAATCCTCCTATTTCCTTCATTTTCACTTTCTCCGTCCGAACTAATTAAGACCCACACATTCAACATGTTTATTTTTCAACTTATTCACTTAAAAACAATTTGAGACTTGACGGATGACTATAAAATTATGAAAAGTCGTTAAAATATTAAAGGTTTGTGCTATCAATGTTGGTTGTTCTGACTACATTTATGAATCCGTATGGCAATACTGTAAGCATCTGACAATCGTTTTCAAGAGTAGGGTATTTGCTATCGTTTCGTCTGACTGTTTCGTTTCGTTTCCGTCTATCGTCTCGTTTTCAGGAGTAAGGCCCCCGGTCTCCCCTACGGAGTTTCAAGGTGACTATTATAAACCTAAATGTCTCACTAAACTAAACTCAGAATTATATATTGTTTAGTTAGATTTAAGATTTCATTATAAATACATGTACCTACAAATTCGCTTTGAAAAATAAAAATTAATATGTTCTGAAATACATACATCCTAATTTTTATTAAAATTCCTTACATTTCCTCTTGACCCTATCATGATTTTTTTCAGATTTGTTAACTTAAACGCATCGAAGCTGAATGTTTTTTAAGGAATTTTTTTAGGGTGTAATATATATATATATATATATATATATATATATATATATATATAAGTAGTATCTACGGGTAGTATAGACAACTTTTTTTTTTCAGGGGGTATTGAAATTCTTGACAATGTCGACGTCGCTGTTTGAAGAAGAATTGAGTTCAAAGGGTGTGTCGCACAGCACATTGTTGCATGGGATGTTTATTGAGAGGAAATAACTTGGAAAATTTTCTGAGTGACAGACAATTGTAGGTGCGGTGATTTTTCAGAGGGGAGGATGTCTTTTGTCGTGAAGCTCTCGGTGGGCGTTCATATTTTCGATAGAATTAAAAGCAAGCTCGCAATATTCACAGCAATACGCAATATCTATTTCTTCGATTATAACGTTTGCTTCATCGCTTTCATTGTGTTTATTCATATGATCCTCAGTTTCCTCAGATTTTTCAAAAATTAGCCCGCAACAACTGCAAGTCATAACTTCAGTTGGTTGGCGCACAGAGTGCGATAAAATGTGTTTGTTTAGAATTGATTTCTTAATCAAGTGTTTATCACAAATGTGGCATTTGTAAAGATTATTTCCATGAACTGATTCCATATGATCCTTTAAAAGCTGATTATAGAGGTAAGATTTGCTACACAGCTTACAACTATACTGTCGCTCAAGTTTATGTATACTTTCATGATGTTTTAAATTTTTCTCATTAGTGAACTTCAAGTCGCAACTTAAACAAATGAACCCTAGGTTTTTCACATGCTGATACATAATATGCTCGTAAAATTCATCTTCATCTCTAAACGATTTATCGCAGATAAAACAAGCTTTTGGACGTCTTTTTTCTTGATGAAAATTTTGGTGGAAGCGATATCTTTTATTCGATCTGAAGGATTTACCACAACTTTCGCAATCAGTTGCACTTCGCGAAACCTTTTCACCGACATAGCATGAATGTTTATTGTAAAGCAAAAAGTTTTTGAATCTTTTATCGCATTCAGGACATTGAGTGTAGATCGGTAATTTTTCTAAATCGTAATGCTTGAAAACCAAGTGCAACGAAAGGTCTATTATAGATTTTTGTGTTTCACAATTTTCGTCAATTACACAAGGGTAGGCAAATTCCTCAACACAATGTGCGCTTTCGGTGTGAGATAGTACATCAGCATGTTTTTCAAAACTTTCAGAACACAACCGACACTGAATACTTTCAGAAAGTAATAAACATGAAAAAGTATTTTGTAGGATTCCGATTTTATATTCCCTAATGTCGACCTCTTCATCGAAATCGTCTAAGTAATCAATATTTTCGAATTCTCGAAGATAACTTTCATTAAAATCCTCACTATGATTGTTAGTTTCTGCTTGGGTTTCTTCCTCAAATTCAGCCGGCTCTTCAATGACCTCGTAAATGTCTTCATTTTCGAGGTCAAAATGTTCAAATTCGTCTTGTGCTGTTGAATGCTCTGGAGACTTCGTAGATGGTCCAGGCTCTTCTTGGGTCTTCTTCTGCATAACATCGAAAACATCAATTAGTTGATTAAGGCAATCCTCACAGAGAGCCTGAATTTGCGTTTTATCCTTCACAACGCGCATCCCAAAGCAAGTGGAAAGCAATTTCTGCAGCTCTAGTTCAACACCACTTGCATCGAAAATGAGTTGATAGGGCTCCTTCATATCGACGGCAGCGCAACTAAGGCATTTTGTCGATTTTGCCTTTGGAGGTCGTCCAGGTCCACGCTTTTTCCGTGGTGGCATTTTTATCTTCAGTTAACGACCTTTGCCGATTTTCTTTTTTCAGCCTTGCGCGAAATGACGCTTAGCAGAATGATATCTTGGATAATTATATTTAACACTATTTTAGGTAATAGCACAAACTGCAAGTTGTTAATTGAATAACACAATTTTATTTTAGAACCCTTATTAAAGAGTTATTTATGCTTAATATTGTTCTTCGGTAAGCAAAACTTTTACATTTTGACAGGCGACAGCTCGCAGATTGTCAGGATTATCACATTCATGGTGCCTCTGAGGCATATGAATGATTTACATTTTGGTGGAAAAATGGTCGTTTAAGATAAGAAATCAAATATTTGAAAGGGAATTTAATTTAGGTAAGTACATACATATATCTTTCAAAGAAAAAAATGAAAAACTAAGATAAATCTCTTTATCAATTTCTTTTAAGCAATTAAACCACACTTTTAGTTTTAAGTTAAAATTCCATTATTTACAGCATTTGTCTTCTTAACTGAGACAATTTTTATACACAATTTCATGTATGCACGAGCACGAGATGACATGATGTGCTCCGCGGATATATAGAAGAGAAGGTTCTCCGACTTCAGTACCGAAGGACATGACTTGCAAATGTAATTCTTGATTTAGCGAAAAGAAAATTTGTATAGCTTCACACAGTGCACACAATTAACATACATAAATATGCAGTTTATCACGTTGCTAGCAAAACTCCCTTCGTAGGTTTTAGGGTTTGGATGGCTCGTTGGAAGCTCAATAGCTATACCAAGTTACTCTGTAGATGCTGTTTTTTTTCCTATTTTTGGTACTGCGAAGTTTTTGGTAAATGCTTTCATTCGCGTAGGTAAAGTGAAGTCAAAATAAAAAACATGCATATGAATTTTTATTAAAAACGATGCAAGAATGAAGATAAATTAAATATTAATATTTCGAAATATTTACTATATTTTCCTTATTTCTTCCAGAGCTTTTAAAGGAAAAAGGCCAATAGCTGAATTTTTAAGTAATTATCGATATCGGTGGTTATGTACAATCATAAATAAATTATCCATGTTGAATATATTCCACAGCAAAGACAAATTCTGAAAATGGCACCTTTAAAATTTAAAACAGCAAGCCCCTATTTTCAACATTTTGAATGGTTGTCATGGAGACCTAAAGTATTTAGATTTAGTAGCCGTCGACTTGATATGTCAGATTTTTGTTTTTGCGTTTTCATTATTTGTATTTTGAGGGGCCTCGGGAAAGGTTGAGTTTGAGGTCTCCTCACGTATTTTAAATAGTCGATGGCCTCATACACTCGATAATTACCATATGTTTTCCAGTTTTCTTTAGTTCGTCCACATAATAGTAAGGAAGAGTTGATTTACATTGCATATGAAATTAAAGCTTCTTGCTAAAATTTTTGTGATTTATTCTGGCAAATGAATAGTACCTTAAAAAGGGTAGCCAAAGGTTTACCTGTATTTTATTTCTACCAAAGACTGTACATATATTAAGACGTCCCAAGCGGTGCAACTCACAATTTCCTAAAGCTCTACAACAGGCATCCTACATCAGCCGACATAGCTTTCCGAGGAGGCTTGATTTTTGTCGTCCACTTTTCTGAGTAAAAAGCTCTCTCCGCTGAAATTTTTCTTGTCTTGCGCATAGATGATCTTGCGAGACGCGGATCGCAGGCGGCGTTTGCTTTTCTATCGGGAAGAAGCAAGTCGTTTGTGTCTGTGCATTTTGCATATATGTATGTCGGATTTTTGATTCTATAGGAATTTTTGGTAGGTAGATATAGTTAACAAGAAATATATTGTTTATCAATCATGTGTTCTATAATGGAAGTATCACTGTTTAGAAAATATGCTTTACTGAATGATATACATACATATGTATGTATATGTACCAATATGGAAAAACTGTAAGTTAGTTAAAATAAAATTTTCTTAGATTTTAAAGATTGGTCTGGGTTAATGATGAAAAAAATTGGATTAATGAAATTATTAGATGCATTAAAGGATTTGAACTTCATTGAAGTATAATATTCAACTTTTTACTATTTTTGATTGAAATATTGGTTTCCATTTTTATTTTCCAGGAACAATTTTTCTTTAAGAGAACAAGCAATATAAAATCTAAGATTTTTTTCCTATGTTCGAAGCAAGAATTTGAGTCGCAAAACCAATCAGGAAATTTTTTATTAGTTTCTGCAATACATGCATTAAAAATAGTTTTTCTTATATTTACGATATGAAGTGAGGTTTTAAAATAATGCTCGTATACATCGAAATGCAATTGACAGATTTCAAAAAATTCATCAGTTGGCGATTGCAAATAGTTTCTGGTTGTTGTGGAATAATCTCTATTAATAACTAGCCTTTCAGATTGGAGACAAATATCTGAGCTATCCTGTTTGATCATTTCAAATGCGCAATTCTCACAATTTATTTTATACCGGGACGGGCAACCTGATAACGGTCAAGCTCAGGATCACGCGCGACATGACGCCGCCGGTTTGAATGACGCCGGCATTCCCGCGCAGGTGCCAGGGGCAGCGGCCCCCATCCAAGCAGTGTCACTCCGCCTAATGAAATTTTGGTCGGAGGAGCCTGAACTGTGGTTTGTGCAAATGGAATCCATGTTTGCTACGGCCGGAATTACCCAGGAACTGACCAAGTACAGATATGTTTTATCGAACTTGAACATAGAACAAATGAGGGAAGTGCGGGATATAGTGACGCGGCAGTTTCGGCCGAGTGAAACACCGTATTCATATATTCGCGAGCGTTTAATTGCGAGACTTTCTCCGTCGCAGAATCACGACATAAAACAGCTGTTAGAAAGGGAGCAGCTCGGCGACAGGAAGCCGTCCCAGCTTCTTCGGGAGCTGCAACGTCTGGCCCGAGATGAAGTATCGAGTAATTTTATTCGTACTCTGTGGATCAGCCGACTCCCCGAGTCATTGCAGACGGTTTTAGCCACTCGGAAGAAGGACGAAGAGTTGGAGGAGCTGGGCGAGCTTGCTGATTCAGTTTTCGACATCGTTCCGCGTCATCACGTTTCGGTCGTTTCCGCGTAGACTTCGTCTGCCCCCCCCCAGCAGCAGTTAACGAAATCGCGCAGCAAGTGGCGGCTGTGCTGCTTGGGGACCGTCGTTTTCAGGCGGGTCAGAATTCTAATTATCCGAGACGTGCACGATCGCGACCGCGCGCGCAGCATCAACAGTCATTGGACTCGCCAGCTCATAAGCGTGATGATGATTTTCTGTGCTGGTACCATTTTAAGATTTTAAGTTCGACTGTATGATCGATATTTTTTTCGTTTAATTTCCTTTTATATATTTTAAGGAGTTTGAAGAGTTTAGCGTATTTAAATTTAAGCAACTCATTCGCGGTTTTTAATTTTTTATTTTCTTTCCTATAATAATTAGCCGCTTTTATTTTCTTTTCGCAGCTTGAACAACTACCTTCAAGCTGTCCTAGCCAGGTGGAGTTTTGAACTGGAGGAAGTTCTAACACGTTTAAATCTTCTATTGTTAAATCGTTGTCATTGTTTATAGAAGAATTAAATTTTTTTGACTCTTGAAGCTGTACATCCTGCCTTAAGTAAGAAAATTCCCCATTAGCGTTAGGTTTTAAAACATTGCTTTCTCCTAATGTTAAGATATCGCAGTGTTTTAGAGAAGGTACAGCGCCAGCACGGAGTCTCAGTTTTCCCAAATCATCTTGTTTGAAATGAGATGCACAGAGAAATTTATTTGAAAAATTAAGAGACGCGTCTAAGCCGCAAGCCTTAATCCAAGAGTTACATAAAGCAATATTTTTGCTGGGAAACCTAAATAAACGTGCGTTATTGCTATTGCTATTGCAATTTTCCAAAATACATTTTTTTACGCTTACTTTCTGTTTGTGACTAGCAGAAAAAGGAGAATCACTGTTCAATAAAATAGTAGGCACGGAGCCAGATTTCAGTTTTTTAACGCCGAAACATTCTCTTTTAAAATGATTTTCACAAACAAATTTGCCATTTGTAGCTTCTTCAGAAATGTTGCAATTTTTTGCCCATATTTCATTCAGCTTTTTATTAACAGGAAATTTGAAAGCCCTGATTTTAGATTTAATAAAATTGGTACTGCAATTTGCAACGCAACAGTGGGAATACCTTTCTCTCTCAATTTTAGTTTTAGCCTTGAAAAAGGCTGATTTTATAAAATTATCTGCCATAGCTGCAAAAACCAATCGCCAAGTAGATTCGCAAATTAAATTCCAAAGGTCTTGCTATCACGGTAGACAAAACCAGAATGCAGCTCTGACCTACCAAAATTTCCTATAGAATCAAAAATCCGACATATATATATATATGCAAAATGCACACACACAAGCGACTTGCTTCATCCCGATAGAAAAGCAAACGCCGCCTGCGATCTTCGTCTCGCAAAACATTGTATGCGCAAGAGAAGAAAAATTTCAGCGGAGAGAGATTTTTACTCAGAAAAGTGGACGACAAAAATCAAGCCTCCTCGGAAAGCTATGTCGGCTGTTGTAAAGCTGTTGTAGAGCTTTAGGAAATTGTGAGTTGCACCGCTTGGGACGTCTTAATATATATACAGTCTTTGTTTCTACTCTTTCGCATTTCCTCTTATATATATGTTACCTTTTTTTAACATTTTACCGGCCCACAAGAGCAGAAGTTGGGATGAGGTGCTGTGTGCAAAAAAGTTCACGCCAAGAGCATGACTTGCAAATGTAATTTCTATAGTTCCACAGTGAAAAGAAAATTTGCATAGACTTCATGTAGAGCACAATTAGCATACATAAATATGCAGTTTATCAAGTTGCTAGAGAATCTCATGCTTTTGACCCCGTTTACACTAGCGCAAGCATGCCTCAGTGGCATGTTCTCTTGCTTTCCTGAAAATGAGCGTCGCATTTACACTAGTAATGTGCATTAGTCAATTCTGAGCTCAGTTGAAAAGCGAACACTATCATGACCCGTTTACACCTTACACACACACACTCTCTCAATTTCCGCCCGGGCATGCATCAGGCAGCCTCAGAGACGGTTTGCTTCATGACTGCCTCGTCCCCTGCCTCTCCTTCGTTTCTTCCGCAAATTGTGACGTCACCGGCATGCCACTGCAGCATGCTTGCGCTAGTGTAAACGGGGTCTTTGATGCTATCCATGATGGCAGTTGTTTTCGTATTTCTCCATTTTTCCCTTTATTTTTTTCTTTGTTTTTTGAACTTGTAATTTTACATTTTCTTCCCCAGTTAGAGTTTTTCTTTCAACTAAGGTATAGGTGGTGAGTATGTATGAAGCAAACAAAAGAACAAATATCTAGAAAATCTCGCTGCTTTTCCAATTTTTATATATGCAGTTATTTTTAAAAACCATCTGTCTCATAATTGTTGCCACCGTTTATGCTACACTGCATTCCACTTCCTAGTAGCACAAAATATTCCTAACCAAACGAGCCCGTTCCCTCTCCTGGGTGTGTTGTCTCAGCGTCAAGCAATATTTTGATTTTGAATTCAAAGTATGGTGCAAAGATGACGATGATAGGTAAACGACTTCAAAGTTGTTAAAGGGTAAACTTCATAACTAAAAACTGCTAAAACTTTCACGTAAAGATATTTCACCTTTGTGTCGAAGAACAGTAAAAAAGGAAACAAAAGGCATAAGTTGCGGAGCAGTAAAGAGTCTACGATGATGAGAATTTAGCACACTGTAGAGACAGGAGCACTGTTCGCCTCCCCTTTCCAGAGATGAAAATGCAGTTTGCCCGGAACTATTTATATTCCTGAATTTAAATTTCTGGTTCAAGTTTCAATAGTACGATATCCGGCTGCAAGATTACAACGTTCATATAGTTTTTAATCAAAATCTAATAATTTTTACATTTATTACATCTAAGGGCATTAAGCCTGCTGACTACACTAGGGCTCTAATTAAGGAACCATAACTTTTCAAGTTCTTTACAAATATTGATGTGAAATATATAGTCATCGTGGACTTGATATCTTCGTCCTCAAAATCGTCGCACATCATCATCGGCAAAAATCATCCACAATTGATTTTGAGCCCTGTCATCGTATTTTATAATGTTTAATAAAAAAACGAAGGAATTTTGTAAACACAAGAAATGGACGAAAAATATTGCATAATAAAAAGAGAAAAAGGTGTGACTTTTAGAATTTCAAAAATTGTTAATTTACTCATTTTCATCCAAACTTTAATTAATTTAAGCACCAAAGAAACAAATGGTGCTAAAAAGAGGTGGAGTGTCTGGAACAGAGCTGTGGCAGTTAAGAGTTAGAAAAAATCCCAAAACCTCAAGTTTATCAAGATTTTATAAATTTACTTACGCTGCTGCAGATTCTTGATTGATTGAAGACAAGGATTTTGTCTTCTGTGTTGGAGTGATGAATGAGCACCCTGCTTTGGAGTATATGTATGAACGCACCCTATTGCAAGCGTAGCAGACTTCACGCTGAATTCATTATCTCTCTCACGGTATACAGAATACCAGGTATAGTAAAGAAAATTTTGACATATGGCTGTGACGTCACGCCGCCCTATTTTGTATGAGAGAGAGAGAGAAGCGCACACTTTTATTTCACTTAAAAACTTCTAAAAATCGCACAATTACAAGTAAATAGGGCGGCGTGACGCGCAAGATGGCCGACAGTACTTCATCTTTACTATACCTTGTATTCTGTATACCGTGATCTCTCTCTCCTGTCAGATGCCGTAGGTGGCGGACGTGATTTTGTGAAACCCATTTTGTTAGAACTGAAATAAAAGCTTATGTTTCTTATTGAGACCTGTTCGTTTCATTTTAATGCCAACAAGGGTTATGGGCCCAGACTAGCCCAGTGTAGCTCAGTGCAGATCGGTGTAAAAGACAGAAAAAAAATCTGGAAAGAAACCTAAGGGACAAAAGGTGTGTAAAAGTTGTTTTTGCCTAAGCAAGCAAAATGGCGGATGAGAGAATTTCCATCCCAAAGTTAAATAACACTAATTGGCAAGTGTGGAAAATAAGAGTCGAGAGTTTTCTGTCTCGTGATGACCTACGGAAATTCATTGAAAATGAGATCCCCGTGGGAAATTTGTTGACCGACGCCTGGAAGAAGGACGACAGGAGAGTAAAAGGTACGATAATTCTTTTTTTAAGCGACAACCAGCTGCCTCTTGTCAGGGACTGTCTCCACTGTTATGTATCAATTTATGACTCTGAAGTGCTTCACACTTCAGAGATAAAATATTAAACATTTGCAAACAATTTAAGTAAAAATGATGCTGAAGCGCCTCACGTTTCAAGCATCAAATATCTAGCACAAAGAACTTAATTTATGACGCTGAAGTGCTTAACACTTCAGCCCAAAAATTACCCAATGTGCACCCCTTGCACTATTCAAGGCGTCGCCGGCGGTAATATTGTCCCACGGCATAATTTACGACTTGCGTAAATTACCCCGAGGGCGACAACCTGACCCAAAGTCAAGTGCCCGGTGAAAGTGCGATCACAGCACATGCGCAAGAACGAAAGTGCTCGCGCAACAATATGTGCTGGATCAATTTTCACCGATAAGCGATCGTCACCGGAAACCGAGGTTTCCTACGATCGGGAAATTGAGCACTGGTCAGTTAAAGTTCAAGATCCACATCACCAAGTCGAAGTCCGATATTCAAATCAATAAGCCGAAGCTATTGTTCAACTATCCGGAGCTAACTTTCAGCATCCGAGAAAAGTAAAGTAAAGTAAAGTCGCATAAGTTCGGTCGCGGGAATAATTGAATATAAGGTTAAACAAATAGACGTATTCATAGTTCAGAAAGTGTAATTACAGTGTATGTTAAATAAGCTGAAATCAACCGAATAAAAGTCCAAGTGAATCAAGTGCAAGGTGTTTTCTACCCTTCCTACACGATTCTCCCCGGAGTCCGGCTTACTTAGCTACTCCAGACACTTTCCTGGGAGTCCGGCTTTCAGCTGCTCCAACGGAGTCTTAGCCACCAGGCTGCTCCAAGCTTTAATCAGTTACCCATCTCAATTACCACATTACCCGCGTACCGAGTACGACCGATAGCAGGACCATCCGACCGAAGTCCGCAACGAAGAAGCCGTCAGAGACGAAGCAGCCGAAGTTGTACCATCCCGGGTGTTGCAAACAAATTTATTGTTGCAACACAGCGGGCCTACACCCGCCTACACAACACCACGCTAAAAATGTGTGGAATACGCTGAGAATCACCACGAAAAGATTTCTAGATCTGTACGGGTGTCGCTACTGAAGAGGTTGTGCTCCACAAGATTGCCGGAAGGGGGGAACATTGAAAAACATCTTTTTGACGTCGAAGAGAATTTCGATCGTTTGGCTGCTGCCGGCAATGCGCTTGACAAAGATACAAAGATTTGTATGATTTTACAAAGTCTACCGGATTCTTATGAGACTTTAGTTTCGGCTTTGGATAGTCGATCAGATGATGATGTAACCCTGGAATTTATTAAAGCAAAGCTGATTGATGAGTATAATCGAAGAATGGAGAGAGCAGGTGAGTCCTCTAAACAGGACAGGGCAATGAAGGTTTTTTAAAGAAGAATGTAGAGACAAGAACATGTTTCTTCTGCAAAAAGCCCGGACATATTCGAGTAAATTGTCACCAATACAAATCATATAAAAGGAAAAGCAGAAAAGAAAGTCATCAAACGAGGATCAAAGAAGCCACAAATGTAGCGTTTGTTGCAGGACAGAACGGGGCAGTCCCGTGGCTAATAGACAGCGGTGCGAGATCGCACATGACAAGTGATCGGCAGTTTTTCAGGTCACTCAATGAGTTCAATCATTCGACAATTACTCTAGCAGATGGAAGGCAAATTTCCATAGCTGGTCGCGGTGAAGGTATTGTCTACGGTCTGGATGAAGACGTGAATAGTGTGAGAATCACGATTCATGATGTTTTGTTTGTACGTGACTGGAGGAGAGTTTAATTTCCGTCAGCGGATTCGTGCGGCGGGGTTTCATGGTCAAGTTTGATGCTCAAGGTTGTCATATTGCAAATTCATCTGGAAAAATTGTGGCAACGGGCGGTTGTTCTGGGAGCCTATATCATCTTAAGGTGGAGAATAAATCTCTAAAGGCATCAGAGGGTCATCATTTAAATTGTCAGCATCAGTGGCATAGGCGGTTCGGACATAGAGATTCAGCAGTGCTGGACAGAATAGTCGACGAGGGACTTGCATCGGGTTTCACCATGAAGAGGTGCAGTGTACAATCTGTTTGCGAGTGCTGTTTGGAGGGGAAGCTTTCACGGAAGCCATTCTCGCAGGTAATGCAGCGTAAATCGACACAGGTCCTGGACATCATACACACAGACTCCAGGAACGGAAAACCGAAAAAATTAAATTCGCTCGCGAGCGAATCATAAGCAAAGAATTTTATTTTGAATTCGCTCGCGAATTTTATAAAACGAGTTTTATTTTTTAAATTCTCCGTTCACGAGCGAATTGAAATATATTTTTCGCTCGCGAATTATTCGCAAAAGAATCATTCTAGAATCAAATATTACAGAACCCTCCTGTAATCCAAAGGCGCTCAAGTTTACCTACAAACAGGTTCACGATCAAATCATTAAACTTAATCCAGCATATCTTCAATGCCATACTCCGACTCAATTACTTCCCCCTGACCTGGAAAATGGCAACTATAATTATTATTCCAAAGCCAGGAAAGGACAAAACAAGAATCGATTCCTATAGACCGATCAGTCTTTTACCCATTCTCTCCAAGGTATTCGAAAAATTGCTACTATCCAAAATGAAATATGTAATCGAAACCAACAGCTTAATTCCTGACCATCAGTTCGGGTTCCGCTCGCAGCACAGCACCATCGAACAAGTACACAAAATCGTAAATGAAATTAAAAACGCCTTCGAGAGCAAAAAACACTGTGTGGGGCTGTTTCTAGATGTAGCGCAAGCCTTTGACAGAGTTTGGCATGATGACCTGCTATGCAAACTTAGAAGCCTATTACCTGAGAAATTCCCCCAAATTCTAAGTACATAGCTACTTGCAACGAAGAACCTTTAGAGTTATGTAGGTATGTGGCGGTGGTAACAAAGCAAGCTGTGAATTAAAAGTGGAAATCGTAGCAGGCCACGAGATGAAGTTTTTGTTTTATAAAATTGAAAATATCAGTTTGGTAATTGACTCCGGCCGGTAAAGATTTAAATTAAAAATTAATAATAAAATAAACTCAAAAATTAATAAACACTTAAAATAAACAAATTGTAAATAATAATACAAGTGAAAATAAAATACAAAATAAAAATTAAAAATTATTTTAATTTAAATAAAATTTAAGTGGAGGCTAGTTCCCCATAGGTATAAAGAAGCATTCAGCAACGCTCACCCCATCCGCGCAGGTGTTCCACAAGGAAGCGTTTTGGGCCCAACATTGTACCTCCTATTTAATGCTGACCTTCCTACTGACGAGCACATCACAACAACGACATTTGCTGATGACACAGCCGTGCTAATAACACAGCCTAATCTGCAAACCGCTCACATGGAATTACAAGCCCACGTAAATCGAATAATGAACTGGACCAATGAGTGGGGTGTTCCGCAGATCATGAATTCGCCCTGGCTGCATAAAGATTCGTCTTTGCTATTCTGCCTCGCGAGTTTATCAATATAGGGGGAACGACTTCATCCACCGTGGATGGCGCGCTGAATACGAAATTGTCATGAAGAAAGGGGGGAGACGTGTTTTGCGCGCGTTCGAAACCACGCGATTGTAGTATGCGACAGTTTAATAATTATAAACTCAGCACCCATATGGGATTACCTTACACGAAGTTTGTTAACCGCACACAAAGTGCAATGCCAAAGCAAAACATGACCTACAAATAGTACGGCTGGCAATAAGTCACCCAATAATGCGAACCAAATGAGTTCCTCAATGGGTCAAGCACCTTAGAGTTCGCTCTCATTTATTCGGCTGCGTAAGTGCAGCATAAACAAAGAGCCAGTGAGGCAATAGCCGCGTGCGCCCAAAACAAAGCGCCGAGCGAGCACATGCAGCGCCTCACATATGGGTCGGAAAACAAACTGTCGCAATTCCCAGAAATTGACACCACGTGCGAATTCGGGCAGGTCAAGTGTGAGGAGTGTGGTCAGCATACTCAAAATATGTCAGTTAAGAAGTTTGTATAAATAGGGTAAGATATTCTGATCGGGCAGTACGGTCGACGTGTGTAGAGTCGCAAACTACAGTTGTATCCGCCGTTGTTGTTCTCATACCGCCAGAGTCGGTCGTTTATAATCCGCCGCGTTTTCTAGAGTAGCATTGTATCGGGAAGACGAGTGTGTGCACCGAGAAACTGTTGGATCCGCCGCCCGATCGGCTCAGGGTCATCTCCGATTAAGCGTCCTGGTGCGCGTTCCTCCCCACATAGCGTCCTGGTGCGCGTTACCATACACACATAGCGTCCTAGTGCGCGCGTCACACCCACACAAATATACAGACAATATACGTACATTGCGCGGAGGGTTTTTTATCGACCGTGAGGTCTTTTTCCCTCATATAAAAATAAATATTATTGAAAGTAATAAGTGCCAGTGTATTAATTTCCAATAAACCCCAAATTCCTTTAACAACTCTTTAAAACACGAAATCAAGGCAAGTAGCCGAAATTTCGCGCGAGCAAGTGTGAACACCTTCACACTCAGAAAACCCACATGTAAACCCATAATTATTAACAACAAACCAGTAGCTATAAAAAAATACAATCAGGTACCTTGGAAATCATCTTGATAGGAGGTTAACATGGAAAACCCATTTTGAAAAAAAAGTGAAAGCTAGCCTTCAACAATTTATATTGGCTATTGAATAAAAAATCAAAAGTAAATCTCAGTACAAAAATTGTAGTGTACAAAGCCAATCTGGACATATGGGCTCCAATTATGGGGGACTGCTAAAACTTCAAACTTAGCAAAAATAGAACGCGCCCAAACCAAAATAATCAGGGCAATACTAGGGGCCCCAAGGTACGTTCGCAACGACATTTTACTTAGAGATACTGGCCTAAACACTGTTGAGCAAGAAGCAGAAAAACTCAGCAAGAACTATGCAAACCGTTTAGGCATTCACCCCAACAGGTCAGCAAACAAATTACTTACAGCAACAAAGTACCGTCGGCTCAAACTAAAAGACCCACTTGACCTGAGACCGTACAACCGAACCATCCAGCAGTCATCATGGGACACAAGCGGACTAAGCAGCTGTGAACTTGGCGTACCAATTCTACAAAGACTACAGGCGCTCCATCAAGAAGAAGTATGTAAACAACAATATCAGCAAGATATAACTGCAGCGGACCCAAATACACTGCCTTAGCATTGGCAAGGCAGCTAAGAGCTAATTAGAGTTAAGAATTGATGTATATTATGCTAGAGACCTCTAAAGGTTTACTACATAAAACAAAATAAAGCATAAATAAAAAAATTGTGAATAAGTCGGGCGCACTGTTAAAAATTACATATTTGTGTACCGATGTGACGTTCATTGGTCGAGCGTCACGCCAACGGAACCAGCCAATGAGCGGGGCGCGCTCAAGGCGGGCTCACGCGCGCTCGGCCTGATGGGATCAGTCGTGCATCTCCCATCTAAACACATGCATCTGTCTTGTCTGTCTCCCCCAATACATGGTGTCAGAATTGGGATCTGGCTGAAAAAAAAAAAAAAAGAAGTTGTGCGAGTCTGAAAATGCCGAGTGCCTCAGGCAGCGGAAGCGACGCGGCAGGCGCAGCGTCGGCACCCATCCGGGTGAATCCTCCGGGTCCGTTCAACTTCAACCAACCTGAGGATTGGCCGGTGTGGGCCAAGCGTTTCGACAGATATTTATCCATCTCAAATTTGGACACGAGGCCAAACAAAGAGAAAATTGATCTCTTTTGTTATTGCGCGGGAGACAAAGCGGAAGAGATCTTGAGGCAAGTCATTCCCGATCCACTACAGGCTACTTTTGATCAGGTGCGTAAGGCGTTTGATGACTACTTCGAGCCAAAGAAGAATCTCATATTTGAACGAGCCAAATTCAACGTCAGGGTCCAGGCGCCGGGCGAACCTGTCGACGAGTTCATAACTTCGCTTCACACTTTAGCTGAAAAGTGCGAATACGCTGCCCTAAAGGACCAGCTCATCAGGGACAGGATCGTTATCGGTGTTCGTGATACAAAAACATCAGAACAAATGCAATTGTTCAGTGATTTGACGTTGGAAAAAGCAATACAAATGGCGAGGCAGGCGGAATCGGTCGCAAAACAAACCGAACTGATTCGGCCGGCTGGAACCGAGGAAGCAGCAATCAACAAAGTGTTCACCAAGCAAAAGGGGTTCACGAGAGAGGTGTGTGGCAGGTGCGGACTCAAGCATCAAGGGAGACCATGTCCAGCACAAAATTCGACCTGCAGAGGTTGCGGCAAGGGAGGACATTGGGAAAGAGTGTGCAGAGGACAAAAAAGTGGCAAAAATGGCGGCAACTTTGGCGGCAGCGGCGGCAGAGCAGTACGCGCAATCAAGAGGTTCGACGAGGACGACACAGATGGCGCTAACGTCAGGTTTATCAGTTATCCACAGAGGCAGGATAGCGAGACAGAATTCGAGGTTAGTTTGGAAAATGTGACATTTGGCGACAAAACAAAGTTTGTGATAGATACAGGCGCGGATATTACTTGCATTCCATTCAGTCATGTACCGAAACAATTTAGGCGGGAAATTCGTAAAACAAACTTGTGCATTTACGGTCCAAATGAACAACCGCTTTCAGTTGTAGGAAGTATTGATGTTAAAGTTAAATTCCAAAACAGGGTTTTTACAATTACAACGTACGTTATCAAAAATTTAAGTTTAAGTTGCCTTGCTCGGAAAAGTTGAAATTAACAGATTGAAATTGTTGAAAAGAGTTTATCAAATTAATACAGAAAAAGTAAAGTCAAATTTGAATCCGTTGAAATCATTTCCACGGTTGTTTGAGGGACTTGGGAAAATGAAAAAGAAATGCAAAATTGAGTTAGTGGATAATGCGAAGCCCTTTTGTCAAAATGTTCCAAGGGTGGTTCCATTACCATTGTTGGACAGATTAAAAGCAGAATTAGAAAGGTTGCAAAAATTAAAAGTAATTAAGCCAGTAGATTTTCCGACAGAATAGTGCAGCCCGATAGTGTGTGTGCCTAAAGGAACAGATATTAGATTATGCTGCGATTACACAGAACTTAATCGGTGTGTCAAAAGGAGTGTTTTTCCGCTACCAAAAGTAGACATTACACTTGCGAAATTAAAAAATGCAAAAGTTTTTTCTAAACTTGATGCAAATGCGGGTTTTCATCAAATCGAGTTAGAAGAAGAAAGTAAACTATTGACAACATTTATTACACCTTTCGGAAGGTTTATGTTTAATAGATTGCCCTTTGGGGTAAATTCAGCGCCTGAACATTTTTCTAAAAGTTTTTCTGAAATTCTTGCAGGAATTCCAGGGGTAGAGGTCCATGCAGATGATGTTTTAGTTTTCGCGGACTCAATAGAAGACCACGACCGCATATTGGCACAAGTTTTGAAAAAGCTCGACGAAGCGCAAGTTACTATTAATAAAAAGAAATGTATCTTTGGTGTTGATACGATTGATTTCTTGGGTTATAGGATTTCAAAAGAAGTTATAAGTGTTTTACCAGATCGGGTCAAAGTTATAGTAGATTTTCCGGTACCGAAAAATAAATTGAACGTTTTACAATTCTTAGGCATGGTAAATTTTGCGGCTAAATTTGTTCCTCATAAGTCAGAAATTGCGGACCCGTTGATTGCATTGATTAAAGACGATGCGCAGTTTGTTTGGTTTGAAAGTCAACAGAGGGCGTTCGAAGAATTGAAAAGATTGTTACAGACAGCTCCGATGTTAGGTCATTTTGATTATAAAAAAAAATAGGTAAAAAAACTTTTTAAGTTAAACGGTTTTATGTTAAACATACATTGCAATGTTTAAGAAAAATGTACTAAAAACCAAAAAATAAAATAGATACAGTCGTGGGAATTATAAACATATGCATAGACTAGACTAAAATATAAAACCGTGGGGCACGTCAATTGTCTACAAATTCCTCACCGTCTGCGGGCCAACTGCCTAACGACGAATTAAACGATTCTTCTATCGCACATTAAGTCGATAATTTGTAGACAATTGACGTGCCCCACGGTTTTATATTTTAGTCTAGTCTATGCATAGGTTTATAATTCCCACGACTGTATCTATTTTATTTTTTGGTTTTTAGTACATTTTTCTTAAACATTGCAATGTATGTTTAACATAAAACCGTTTAACTTAAAAAGTTTTTTTACCTATTTTTTTATTTTCTAGTTTTTAGTTTTTATTTCATCTAATATTTTTCATTCTATTTAGTGCCTCATTTTTACTAGTTTTCTTTCCTGTCAATTTGTTGGAGTTTTTATTTCATCTAATATTTTTCATTCTATTTAGTGCCTCATTTTTACTAGTTTTCTTTCCTGTCAATTTGTTGGAGTCTAACTCCTCAATACATACCTAATCCTTCCAAAGACTAAAAAATAATTAGATACCTAGATTTCAGTTTTAATGTATAGACTGTCTAAAAATTATATATTTAAACGGTAGCGGCGGCCATCTTAGATTTTTTTTATCAATTTGTTCCCACGAGTAATCGACATTTAAACGGTAGCGGCGGCCATCTTAGATTTCAATTTTGCATAGTAAATTGTATTCTACTTGTATAAAACCTAAGTTATCCGCCATTTTGTAGAGGCCGCCATCTTGGATTTTAATTTTATTTATATAGTACATTGTATTCTACTGGTTGAGCACTTGAGCACTTTCATTTGATACCCATATTGATGGGATTAATAAAATAATGAATAAACATAATTGTATTGTCACCAAAATCCAAAGTGTATACAAAATTTCAGATTAATCGGTCGACAGGAAGAGGGTGAAATTTGAATTACTAAATTTGACCCAAGAATAAAACAAACGGGGTGAGCTAAATAAAACCGTTTAAAAAGAAAATTATTGTACAGGCAGATGCCTCTAGCCACAGATAAATAACTATACAGATGTCGCCTCGGCATAGGAAAACGAGAACGCATTTCAATTTCTGCAGTTTTAAACAAGTTCGGGTGAAAATGTTTCAGCAATATGAATCGAAGCTGAAGCCTCTGCACTTGCCCACTTGGTCGAGCGTCAGGACACGCGAGCAGCGAGGTGTTCGTGGGCGCCGGCTTGAACGAAAGTGAGGCGTGAGGGAATTTCAATGTTGCAATGGTTCTATCATATTCTGCACCAATACCACTGATGCAGGAAAAGGAAAAGAGAATGCGCAAAGGGATCGACTATTCACGCTCCCATAAAGAAATAGCGGAGCGAACGGGGGAAATGTTTCGCTGGTATTTGATCACATTTTAATCCGCAGAAGTAAACTTTATTCCTTTTTTGGACTGCGACTTGCGAGGTTTTATTGTTGGAGCGTTTTGGGAATGCGATTGTAATTGGCGATTTTGTATATTTTACTTGGCTTTGGATTTTAGGATTTGACGATTTTGGATATTTTACTTGGCTTTGGATTTTAGGATTTTGCTATTTCGATTTACTGAACATTTTTTGATTATTTACGTTGACGACTTTGGCTCTTTTTTTTTGATAAATTATCAATTTTGGCACTTCTTATTGACGACTTTGGCTACGTTTCAGGATTTCGATTTTGACCTTTGTTTTATAACTTTTCCTTGGTACCAATATTTTTCTAATAAAAATGGGGAAACCTTGGAATATAAAATGTAGTATTATATCTTGCTTGGCTACGGCAGATAAATACCCTGACAGGCGGTTCTTTCTTTTTCCCAAACCCGGTTCTGAGAAATATAAAAAGTGGATTGATATTTGCGCTGAATCTGTTTCCGAAATAGAAAAAAAGAAAAAACCATATTTGTGTCATATTCACTTCAAAGATATGTTTTTGGGGAAAAAATTTTTAAAAAAGAATGCTTTGCCGACACGTTTTTTGTCATTTTTGCCACAACACAGCTCTTTTGCCGCTGATTCTGAAGCCTCATTAGAAGAAAATAATATAAAGGTTTACAAAAGAGAGAGTTACAGTAATGTTGATGATGACTTAAATATTGATGAACTAAATAAAATGTCGACTTTACCCATGACTAGAGTAAGTTCACGTACATCCCCAATTTCATGCAATCTATGCTTGAATAGTGTAAAGCAGGTAAAAGCTTTTAGAAAGAGTGTGGTAAAGGTTAAAAAACAAAATTTAAACCTAAAACGTCAAGTAAGAAAACTACAGAATATAGGGAGAAAACAATGCTTTCATATAAATAGGATTAAAAAAAGGAACGCAGAAATGAAAGAATGTACTAAAGACATTTCTAAAAGTATAGATAGTTTATCTAATGTCAACGCAAATTCGAAAACATTTTCTAAATTGATTTTGCAAAAACCGCGGGTATATTCTGAAGAAGAAAAAAAATTGTGCCAATTTTTATTCTACAGATCTTCTGCCGGATATCAATTTATGCGTAATATACTGCAGTTCCATTTGCCACATGTAGCGTCTTTGCATAAATGGACCAAACTTAAGCACCTGTCTCCAGGTATTGATTTTGAAATTTTAAACGAAGTTAAAAGCCAAGTAACGAATATGCCATCAAAGGACAGGGAAGTCGTTTTATCATTTGATGAGATGTCTATTGAGGAAAGTCTTGTCTATGATAATTTTTCTGATGTTGTTGTTGGCTATCAAGATTTTGGAACAAATGAAAGGTCAAAAGATTTGGCGAAAAGTGTGATGGTTTTTATGGTGAGAAGTTTATGTGGCAAATTTAAACGTGTTATGCATTATGTGGCTTGTTCCTCTTCTATGAAAAGTGAGGTGCTATATAATGAATTAATGAAATGTTTGAATGTATGTCATATGATGGATTTAACTGTAAGAGGAATTACATGCGATCAAGGTTCACTTAACCGAAAATTATACAAAAGTTTAAACGTTTCGGAGGTAAATCCAATTTTTTCCATAAATAATAGAGAAATTCATGCTATGTATGACGTGCCACATTTATTCAAAACATTAAGAAATCGTTTACTTATAAGCGATATCAGTACACCTGATGGAACAATAAGCTTTGATGTTATTCGCTTTCTTTATAACTATGAAAGAGATAATGTAACAAAATTATGTCCTAAATTAACATTTTATCACATAAATCCCACAAACTTCCAAAAAATGAGCGTAAAATTAGCTGTGCAGGTTATTAGTCATAGCGTTTCTTCAGCTATTTTGAGTTTGCTGGCTTTAAATAAATTTTCTTTTGAATTAAGGGAAAAAGCCAAAGCTACCGCAACTTGTTTTCAAAAATTAAATAAACTCTTCGACATATTAAATGGTAAACCTGCTTTTACTCGGAGTTTTAATAATATAGAACTTTTACATGAAATGGAAAAGTATGTTCTTAAAATGAAGCCTGTAAAAGGAACTTCATTTTGTTTTACTGGGTTATCTATGACCATTAAATCTATTATTACTATTACATATTCAATTTTTTTAAAACATGATGATGTGTTTTATATATATGGACAGAAGTTTAATCAGGATTGCTTGGAAAATTTATTTTCACAGATAAGAGCACGAAATGGCAACAAAAGTAATCCCAATTTATTTGAATTTAACCAGCTACTTGGTAAAGTAATAAGTTTAAAACTATTTTATACTTCTTCATTTGCCAATTGTGAAAACGATAGTGACGAATATTTTGATTTTGATTGGTCGGCTGTGCTACATATTCCAAGTTCTGATAAAAATGTACCACCAGAAATACGTGACTATGGAGAAGGTACTAGCTCTTGTCACGAAAATATTTTTGATGGTAGTAACGATCATGATGAGGCTATACATTTGCGAGATGAAGATGAAATTTTCAATCTTCCAGAAAATGTACAGGTTGAAGCAGATGAAGCCGCATTAAAATATTTTGTGGGGTATTGCTGTTTCAAGACAATTAATAGAATGAAAACCCCGTGCGATAATTGTTTGAAAGATTTAACGGAAGGAGGAAATAATGATGATATGTCAAATATTTTAATAAAAACTAAAAGTTTTTCAAGCATTAATAATGGTCTTACCACTCCCTCTGATCATTTTTTCAATATTTGTCAAGTGCATATAAAAATTTTTGAAGACACTTTTAAAAATCGTCCTCATATTGCAAATATTAAGAAATCCATCATTGAAAATTGCGTAGTTTCAACGGAGAATTGGTTTGCATCCAACGAATGCTATGCTCATCGAATGAGTATTTTAGATTTCATGCTAAAAGTTTTATTGAGAAAGCATTGTTCGTGGGCCGTCGACCAATACCGTGCTAAAAAAAAAGAAACAAAACTTTCTAATACTAAAAATAAAAAATACAAAAAGTATTACGTGTAATACTAATAATTTTTGTTAATATATAGCTGGAATACAGTATACCATGTATGGTTTCAAAACACCACAAAAACAGAGTGAAAAGTTTGTAGAAAAATTAAAAAGTCCATCAACGAATGTAGCGAGCAGGGATTGAACCCGAGAACCTTGCGTGATAAGCAAGCGCACTACACCGGACACTACTCTTCTTCTTCTTACGCAGTATTAAAAAAGTTTTATACAAATTATGAGCTCCTTGATAGGTTCTTTAACTACTCTAACGTTGCTATATCTGTATATTTCCATTTCTTTCGCTCCTTCAGATCAAGTGACATAAGTTTCAATAATACCCAGCAACTTACTTGGCTGCGATTTGCTGCGCAACATACTTGGTTATGACTCTAGCTACAAACTTGGCTATGAGTGCGATTTACTTGGCTATTGGAAATGTTGCTCCGGCGCCTCTTTTTTAACATGGCATGCGACATCTGTATAGTTATTTGTCTGTGCTCTAGCTATGGTATAGGAGGGGCATTGATTCAGGAAAATACCTCAGGAGAGAGGGAAGTAGTGGCCTATACTTCGCGCAAATTGTCAGAGGGGGAAAAAAAATATAGTCAAATAGAAAAAGAAGCTTTAAGTCTAGTTCATGCAACAGAAAAATTCAAAGATTATGTAACGGGGATTAACATTGTTTTAGAGACAGATCATAAGCCACTACTTCAAGTTTTGCAAACCAAATCGTTGGACGATTTAACACCGAGATTGCAAAGAATCAGAATGCGTCTGATGAGATTTAACTACGAAGTTAGATATGTACCGGGAAAACAACTGGTTTTAGCAGATTCGCTGTCTAGAAACCCGGTGGCGGGAAAACGAGAAGATTTCGAAATGGAGTTTGAAAATGCAAAATACGTTAGATTTGTGGTTGAAAATATCCCTGCAACTAATGATATGATAAATTTGATTAAAAAAGAACAGGGAAAAGATCCTATTTGTGTTAAAATTAAAGAATTTTATGTTGGCAATTGGCCCTCTGTAAAACATTTGTCGTCAGATTTAAAACCATACTATGCTTTTAGAAACGAGATATCATTAGTACAAGATATTTTGATGTTCAATTCGAGATTATTAATTCCGGCATCTTTACAAGAAACAATTTTGAAAAGGTTACACGAAGGACACTTGGGGGTTAATAAATGTAGAGCTAGAGCCATGCAATCGGTGTGGTGGTTAGGTTTGAGTACACAGCTAACCAAGTTTATTAAATTTTGTCCCAAATGCGTAGAGAATAGGATTAATCATAAGGAAGAAATTACCACCAAAAACATTTTCATGTAAAAATGTTGCCAAGACGAGTCTACGTAGCTTACCCTGTGAAAAAGTTATCAGATCTCGTATAAAGCCAAGCTCTAAAGACTGCACGCTCTAAACCTACAAGCTCTACACTACACCTTACTCAAAATATATGAAAAAGTGGTCAGATCTCATGTAGAGCCAAGATTTTTGATCTATGCGCCCTAACTTTACCAGGCCTACCTTCACAAATTCTACATTTTAGTCAAAACGTGTGGCTTGGCCGTTTTGCTACCGTCACGAAGATTTCATAGGCATTCGTTCATTGGGTGTGAAATTTTTTACATGAAAATGTTTTTGGTGGGATTTCATTTATTTTTGTAAGTTGGTAGGTTTTTTAATTTTTTTGTTGTCTTTGTAGTATTACATACCAAAGTTCAGCTTTCTAGGACTTCAGGAAGTACCCTAACAATTTTGATGATCAGTGAGTCAGTGAGTGACGAAATCGAGGGTTTTGAGACATTAATGAAATCTAAAGTATAATAGCTACGACATTCAAACTTTGTATGTTTAATGATTGTACTGATGGCATTCTATCTTAAAAATTTTAACTATTTAGCATCATCCAAAGCAAAGTTATGAGAGTTCAAAAAAACGACGAGGCGTTTCGAGAAAAGGTAGGTAGTGCCCTTGCGATTCGCTTGGCTCGTCTTGGCGGGGGCACTACCGTGCCCCCAGATAACGCAAAAGTTTCCAACGCGGCCATGGGAGAAAATCGCTTTAGATTTGTTTAAATTAGATAAATGGTTGTTGGTGATTACAGATTATTATTCACGTTTCTTTGAAATTGTGGAATTGAAAAAACTAGGCGAAAAAGATGTAGTGTTAGCGTGTCAGGAAATGTTTGCAAGATACGGTATTCCGGACGAAGTCCGAAGCGACAATGGGCCTCAGTTTAGGGGAGAATTTGGTAAATTTGCAAAAAAATATGGGTTCAAACATGTAACTAGTTCTCCGTATTATTCTCAAAGTAATGGTCAAGCAGAAAATGCTGTCAAAATCGCGAAAAAAATCTTGTTAAAATCGGATGACATTAATTTAGGTTTGTTATCTTATAGAACTACACCGTTAGAAAATGGATTTAGTCCGGCAGAATTGATGTTCTCGCGTCAAATAAAATCAACGGTCCCAGTTCATCCGAACAAACTGGGAACTTGCGTTCACGATGAAAAAGTCCAATTGAAAGAATTAGATTTAAAAAATAAACAAAAAGAAAATTATAACAAAAGGCATCGAGCGAATAATTTGTCAGAATTAAAAATAGGTGATGCGGTGTGGGTTGTAGATAAGAAAAAATATGGCACAGTCGTTGGTTTTAGTGAGAGTCCGAATTCGTTTATAATTAAGATAGGTGATACAAGATATCATAGGAATCGGTGGCATTTGATAGAAGCTCCGTACGAAAAGGGGAAAGAAGTACCTGTAATGGAAAATTCCAAGTTGCGTGCGAATTACTGGCCGACTGATGAGACTATTGAAAATGAAAACGTAAACGAAAATGTAAACGAAAATGTAAACGTCAATGTAGAGCCTGTTGTAAGAGAGCGAGATGTCAATCAAGGTGAAATTGTATTAGTTAGAGAAATTCCGCTAGAACCACAACCAAATATAAATTTAAATGAAAATCATAGCGACCGTCCAGTCAGGAACAGGCGTCCTCCAACGTGGATGAGAGATTATATTCCGGAAATAGATTAATAGAATATTTGTACGCGAAGGATTTGAAACATGTTTGTAAACTAGTATTAATGTAATGTTGTATCCAGTTTTATATACACATATGTATTCTATTCAATGTTGTTCAAATAAAAAGGGAAAGATGTACCGATGTGACGTTCATTGATCGAGCGTCACGCCAACGGAACCAGACAGTGAGCGGGGCGCGCTCAAGGCGGGCTCACGCGCGCTCGGCCTGATGGGATCAGTCGTGCATCTCCCATCTAAACACATGCATCTGTCTTGTCTGTCTCTCCCAATACAATTTGTTAATAATTATTTCGTTTATGCCCCTCGCTCCGGTCGTAAGAAATGACTTTTCAATATCACAATGACGTATTTTATCGAATGTTCTCATAGTGAATAAAATATGACATAAAATTTTGTCGTGGGCTCTCGGTCTATAAGTCTAATATCGAAATCTTTTGAAGATTTGCGAATTCTGGTTCATACTGTTTTGATATTACCGGTTTGATTTTATTTGATTTTGCTCAAATAATAAGAATTTTTCAACATGCAAAAAAAAAAGGATTTTTCAATATTGATTACCAAAATAACCTTTAACTTCGCCTTGTCTATTTTCTATCTACATTTTTAACAAATTCATGAATATGTTTTATATTTTAATTTTTATAGATTGGTACACAACTTTCCGATGTAACACCTCGAACCTATTCTCCTTGGTTTGCCATTTGCGGTAATTTATTTAATTATATTACACTTTTTTAAATAACCTAATTTCCTTAATACAACATAGAGAAACAAGCGATGACCGAAGCATTCTCTATGTTTTTATTGAAAGGGAGATTCCAAACTCAACCTCCAAGGACATCCAAGAGGGATTATTGCAAAACCTACCCCGAAGAAATATCTCAAACGTTGGATTTTATCCAAAGATATTTTTTGAGATCCACACAGACATAACAAGAGGGAAGAAGAAAAACACCAATGCTATTACGAAAGTCTTACGTTTAATAAATGCAGTTTCACAAGAATATAAATAAATATAATTGATTAAAAACGAAAAGGAGAACTTAGAACAATATTGCGAATATCGTCATTTCTGCGATTTTTTCTGGATACAAATTCCCCAATAAAGTTTCAAAATTCTAATAAATTCATGTCAGTAACCTTTGTTGTCTTCAATTCATTTTTCCCTTCAAAGTGTTTAAATAATTCGATTAGCAAAATCCAGTCGAATTATTTGAACGTTCAATCGACTTATTTTAACCACTTTGAACAAAAAACTAATTGAAGTCAAAGATTATACTTAAATGAACGTATGAGAATTTTGAAACTTTATTGGGGAATTTTTATTCAAAAAGGGCTTTCGCTCTTTTCGATTCGTACGATCGACTCAGAAATGACGATATTCGCAATAGGGCCCAATTGGGAAATTATTTGATCTCAGTTATTGTTTACGTACTGAAATTTTCAATTTCATTGAAAATGAAAACGAGTAGGTACTTAATTTGAAAAATATTTGAACTCAGTTATTTAATTTTTAAAATGTTTGAACTCATGTATGTTATTATTATTTTTTGTTTATGTATATTGATACATATATTGATATTGAAACTAAATATCTTTTTCTTCCTAGTTAATGTTTTTTTGATTGTTCATTTTTTGTTGTTTTACGCAAATATAACATCCCTATTCTTAAATCCGATGAAATTCAAATCCGTTTGAAAAGAAGGAAATTAAAAGCAAAGATGAAAAATTCAGGAAGTGCCGAATACTTTGGTAGTTTTATGTTGCCTATGTCCTAGTCCTACATTCTGAGTAAAATCCCAATCCATCAGTTAAAAAATAGGGTTCAAATTTCGGGTGTTTCACACAATTTTTAGATTTTTCCAAACAATATGAGTAATTTTACAAATATTAATTGAATTCATTTACAAAGCCAGCTTGTAATTTTGCGAATTCATGGGGAATTCGTTTACAGCTCAAATTATTAAAATTACAATCAATTTGTAATTTTTTTCAACTGGTTGAAAATTACTACAATATGAGTAGATGTTTTGTTGCCTACTTTTAAAGTAGTAAAAATTTTTTACTGCGTATATACGTAATATTGGCTACAATTTTAGCATTGTAAATTTTCTAAATTAAAAAGCGGCTATTTATTTGCATTAAAAGCTTGAAGCAATAAAATTGTGATTTTTTATATAGCTCGGCACGTACTGTCAGTCCCCGAACATATTTCCTATTTATTCGGGAGATAGATACAAAGGTTTCACCTACTTTGAGAAGCATCGTTACCTACTTTCAACTTAGCTTACTTTGCCTACTTGTTTAGATATTTTACAACTTTCATGAAAAAGTTTTCATATACAGCCTTGGCCAAAAGTATTAGGCACCCTAGTTTTTTTCAGGTATCGTCCAAAATAATTGCTAGAAAGATTTATTTTGTTTGTCAATATGTTCCCAGCAATCATAAATGGTAATTAATGTAATAAAATTTTTCCTGGAAGGACCATAAAACATCTTGTTGGGAAAATCTGTAATTTTGAGTTTTTTGTAAAAAAATTTCAATTTGCAATTACTGCTCGTAATGCAAGCAAGTGTCAAAATATTGTTGGTTTTTTAACGGAGTTTAAAGTGTTAGTCACTAATAGTGTGAAAATGCCTAAAACAAGGGAGCTTAGTGAGCAAGAACGGATGTGAATTCGGTTTGTGCATGAACAAGGCAAGTCTCAAGTTCAGATTGAAAAAACTCTGAAATGTTTGCGTTGTGCGGTGCAAAGTGCTATTAAACGTTTTCTAGATACTGGATCACACAGTAATAGATAAAAAACGGGTACAAAAAGAGTGAGTTAGAAACGTGATGATCGAAAATTGATTCGAGAGTACCTCAAAAATCCGAAAAAAACGTCTTCTGAGCTCGCTGCTGGTCTGCCTGATCAGATTGGCAGGACGATTAGTGCTCGAACCATAAGAAGAAAACTTGTAGAGGTAGGGCTGAAAGGTTGCAAGGCTGGGAAGAAACCATTGCTCTGAGCAAAAAATAAAAAAGCTCGTCTAAAATGGGCCTTAAAACATCAATCTTGGACGGAGGCCGTTTGGGATAACGTGATATGGTCCGACGAATCAAACTTTGAGGTAAGCTTTACTTTGTATAATTTCAATTATTTATAATGGTAGAATCGAAATCAGTCCATTTGTGAAAACATTTCATGAATATTGAAAATTATGTTAAATTTTTTTAATTTTTCAGGTGTTTGGCACCCCTGGTGTCACGTTTATGAGGAGGAGGGTAGGTGAAGCTTACCTTCCCGAATGCGTCGTGTCCACGGTTAAACACGGAGGGGGCAGCTTGGTGATTTGGATTGTATGGCGTGCCTTGGAGTGGGTGAAATGTTTATTTGCGAAGGACGCATGAATTGCGAAAAATATATTGCCGTGTTGGAAAAGGTTCTACACCCATCTATAACGAAGATTTATGGTGACACTAATACCGACAACATAAAAACCCAACAAGGCAACGCGGCATGCCACACATTTGCAACCAGTATGCGATATTTAGAAAAAAAATTTTTGACCTTTTAGAGTCGCCTGCACAGTCACCAGATCTCAATCCAATTGAGCATCTTTGGTGCATACTGAAGCCGAAGATACATGAGCACAACATCACATCCAAAACCCGACTAAAACAAGTCATCCAGCAAGAATGGAACGAAATTTCTCCTGAAGAGTGCCTACAACTTGAACGTACAATTCCTAAGAAAATAGCTGCTGTAATTAAAGCTAAGGGCGGACCGACAAAATATTAATAGTAACAATAAAGGTCAATAAGTTAAACGTAACTATAGTTTTATTTCCCCCTAATTTGCACAAATATACTGTATTTTACGATTTTCAGGGGGTGCCTAATACTTTTGGCCAAGGCTGTATTTATGTAATTGAATATGTACTAAATTAATATCTAATCTTGTAGGTATTTGCTCTAGCTTGAAATATTCATTTCATCTAATCTTATGCTTACGCAACCAATTTATAAATGGAAACTTTCTCCACATAAGGAGTTGATTAAGGTTCTCAAATAAGATAATTTAGGCCTTTTCATTTTTCGAATTTTAACAATTGTTAATATAAGGATTAGCTAAAGTTTCTTCTTCTTCTTCTTTCTAAAGTTTGAAAATCATACATTGCTTTAGGAAATTTTTAGGTGAATTGGCAACTGTTTTCTTTCTGTGTGTGAGGTTTGTGTGAGAGGTACACAGACTCGACTGCCATTCAAGGATGTGGAGACACGTGCAGCCGAAGTTTTGGAGATGGTTCATTCGGATCTGTGCGGTCCCATCGATATCAAATTGCTTGGTGGTGCACGTTATTTTATGGCGCTTGTTGATGACTGCCGCAGAAAGGTGTTTGTATATTTTTTGAAGTCGGATGTAGGAAGCTTTTCAGAGATTTGTTGATTTTAAGAATCTGGTTGAAAATCAAACATCGAAAAGAATAAAAGTTTTACGCACTGATAACGGCATGGCGTTTTGCAGCAATTCATTTGAGAAGATGTTGAGCAGGTGTGGCATAAGACATCAAACTACGACTCCCTACACACCGGAGCAGAATGGGCTAGCGGAGAGAACAAATACGAGTCTTTAACAGAAAAAGATTGTAATTCTGAATTTAAAACTTGCAGTTAGTTTTTTGCTTATTTAGAACGGGGTTTCTCGGTCTTGTGAATAGTCAATGGACAGATAAAAGGAATAAATTTTTGGTAGAGTCAATAGTGTTTGTTTAATTATAACATTGTACAATTTCAAATCATATTGCTGCTCTGAATTTTACGATTATGTCTTGCCGCAAAAAGACGTCCTCTTAAAAATTAAAAAATCAGAGAAATATGAAAAGAAATCAGGAACTTAATAAATAAAGCTGTGTTTGTTATCTACGTATATACAGTGTTGGAAAAAGCTAACGCAACTCAACACAAAAAAAGTAGTCTTTAAGAAAAAAATAACAAGGGTATGCTTTACTTTGAAATAAAATATATTTAAATTAATCCTCTTACATCGTTCTAAATAACGACAAAATAATATTATAATAAATTCGACATATCACACTGATAAACAGTCTAAGTTCTTACAAGTAATAAAAATTGTCTGGAAAAAACTAAAGCAACTTTTATTCAGGTCAAAGAATGAAAAAGAAAAACGTAGTTTTACAATTTATTAGCGAATTCTTTTTGTTATCCTCTGCACGGCTATGAATGTAACGACTAATGTACCGTTACACAATTTTAACGGTGATGCACGATAAGAATTATTTGCTTGCTCCTTTCATTCGAAGAGTGATTTAATTTAATAAGTATGGCTAGGAATAAGTACAACGATTTCACCAAGGAGTGCATCATAAGTGATTTTAAAACGGGTTTGACTCAAAAGGCCTTATGTGAAAAGTACAGTACAAGCAAATCTGTGATATCAAGACTTTTAAAAAAATTTAAAGCGACCGGTAATGTGAAAACTATCCACAAAGGTGGACGTCCGAGGAAGACGACAGCACGAGAAGATGCCCTCATTATACGAAAAATAAAAATAAACCCTTTTGTACCATCAGCCGAAATTCTTAGGCAGATCCCGTTGAATGTTACTGATAGGACCATCAGAAATCGAGCCACCGAAGCCAAACTTCCTGCAAGAAGGCCAGCCTCTAAGCCAGTAATATCAAAAAAAACAAAAAAAACAACAAGCGAGGATTAAATTCGCTGAAAAATACCAAAACTGAACCCAAGAACAGTGGAAAACAGTTTGATTTAATTTGATTCAGTCTGATGGAATGACAAGTGTCAGACGTCCTATCGGAACAAGACTCAATCCTAAATATTGTAATCATACAATAAAACATGGAGGAGGCTCTGTAATGGTGTGGGGATGTTTCTCCTGTGCAGGAACTGGACCCATTGTTCGAATTGAAGGCAAAATGGATCGGCTGCTGTACAAAGAAATCCTGGAAAATCACATGCCACTTCTTTGGAGGTTTCAACACGATCGCGATCCAAAACATACCTCAAAATTTGTAACTGACTGGATCAGAGAGAAGCATATCAATGTTCACCTGATTTAAACCCTATAGAAAATCTATGGGAAATTGTTAAGATGCAGTTGAGAGGACAGAGGTTCTCCAACCAACGGCTGTTGTTGGAAGCAATACAATCAGAGTGGTCGCAGATTCCAAAAAAAAACCATTGAGAACCTTATTTTATCGAGCTTCAAGGGCTTCACTACTAAGTGCTGAAATTTATTGTTATTATAATTTTTTTAACTATAGTCGAGTTGGTTTAGTTTTTTCCAGACAATTTTTATTACTTGTAAGAACTTAGACTGTTTATCAGTGTGATATGTTGAATTTATTATAATATTATTTTGTCGTTATTTAGAAGGATGTAAGAGGATTAATTTAAATATATTTTATTTCAAAGTAAAGCATAACCTTGTTATTTTTTTCTTAAAGACTACTTTTTTTGTTGAGTTGCTTTAGTTTTTTCCAACACTGTATAAATAAGTTATATTTTGTTATTGTTTTTAGTTTTTGTACGAATTATAACCCATTTAATAAATATTATTTAAATAAACGATTTTTATATGCATTTCGAGATTTCCTCTTCGAATATTCTACATGAGCTTATGTCGTGTCCTCTTTTTTCTAAAAAGAAAAAGGGGATCCCTAGATAACAGTCAATGAATTGAAAAATTCGTTCAGTGGACTCCTTTCAAATGCATCATTTCGTAGCTAATTTCTTAATTCTTAAAAGTGGAGAGAAAGTTTATCATACGAGATCAGATAAAGATAATTAATAAAATATATTTTGAATATGAATATCAGCTAATTCGTCGTAAATGGCATAGCCTGTATATTGATTAGTCGACAATACCAAAGATTTGTTTGAGAAGGCATAAAATATTTATGATCAACTCTATTTGTAAATAAGCGCTGTAAATAATAATAAATAAATTGTAAATGTCTCTACCGAATTGAAAAATAATTCAATTGTAATAAAATGTGTTAGAAATTGCTTATTGTCTTTGCCTTGCATTTGTGTAGAAAACAAATAAGTTAATATTTTAAGGAGTTCGAAAAATCCTTTTACTTTGCCCACGTGAATAGTCTGATTAGTAACATGTTTCATATAAATAAAATAAAGGCTACTTTGAAAACGACTACAAAATGAAGCAATAGCTTCTTTTTCCCACCCCATCGTGCACGCACCTGGAGGTAGATGAAGCTTCTCGATGAAAAACTTTTTCCTTCTCAGCTTGAACGCAAGATCAGTTGTCTCCGGTTTAAAAACTGCCAGTGAATTCAAAGCAGTCATCCTTTTCATTTGAAGAAGCCCATGATATTCCTTGAAGAACGCATTCGTCTCCTTCTCAGAGCCCGCAAACGCCTCTAGTTCGATAGATATATCAAACAAATTTCGAATCCTAGGCGCAAGCGTTGCATCCTAAAAAAAAGTAAAGTTTATTAACTTGTATACAAAAGTTAAGTAAAGTACGAACCAGCACATTAATCAAATGCATCAGGATTGTTATAAAACACACTGCCGAGTGGTACCTCACAATCGACTTTAAAGTTGTTAAGAATTTTATCAAGTCTAGTGTAAAACCGTCTTTGTACCAAAGTGGAGATCCCAGGGATGTTAAGCAAATCCTCAAGATATTCTTCTCATTGCTACTATCCTTGAGGCTGTACTTATCGCTTTCCAACTTATCACTTAGCCCCTTAAGCACACTAATGTAAGCAGGGTTGCTAAAGATCTTTTGGTGGTTGCTAAGAACATTTCCTGCTTGGTGCTCCGCCCCTTCCCAAGATGAAATATCAGACGCACTTAAAGTTGCCTCGTCGAATTGTTCAGTTAAATTGTAGTAGCGCACTGCGGTGACCGCTGATTGTTCTGAGTTTACAACGGGCAAATCACTGTACCGCCAAGCTATTCTAATTCCACCCCCTTCAAGATCTTGATTTCTAAATTGAGGGTTCTCAGATCGGCTCTCTCCAACATTTTGATTTTCGACCGGTTTAGGGAGCTTTGTTACCTAAAATATATTTGTTTAATTCCGAAAGGCTTCTACAGACTTCAAATAAATTACCAATTCCTTCGGGTCGTCCTCCAAGCTTGCCACAAAACTCGACTCGAGAAAATACACCTTCCGCTAAAAAGTACTTCGCCAAAACTTTCGAGTACACAGCGAATTTATCTTCCTCTGCAAAATTAAAAGGAAATCAATTCACTTTTTTAAATTTCATTAGAATTCTTACCAATAAGTGGTCCTTTGATGAATTTCCAGTTGATGTAATGAGCTGGCCATTGTACACGCTAGTTTTTGTACCGACGATGTTGTTTAGTTCGGTTCTTTTTCTAAAACTCGACATTTTACCCGACGCGACGCGCAAATATCAGAAACGAATAACGAAAACAGTTGCGGCGTTCTAAAGCACATGTGACAACAACGACAGCTGATCCCGTTGTGAATTCTTGGAGGAACAAACAAAAATGGAGAGGCTTTATCAAGATGATTTTAAAAATCTCTCCACTAAGGCGGGGTCTCCATTAGGAATTTCTGTCTTGACAGGTCGAAAACTAGCACGGTATACAGAATACAAGGTATGCTCACTTCAAAAACGGTTTTCGCCATCTTGCTTTTGATGACGTACTTTTGGACAATTCTGTATGAAAAATCGGGAAAATTAATTTTAATTATTTTTTGGTAATAGTACGATAAATTGCTATGGGCACAATCGGTAGTAATGAAAATTTGCAATTTTTTAAAATATAACTTAAATTCATGAGACTAATGGTATTTAAGTAAAAAAAGATTTCTTCCGTGGGGAAAATGTAAACAAGTTAAAATATTTTGAAATATGAATTAAAAGTGCGATTATTTGCATCACATTAAATGGAATTAAATAAAATAACAATCTTTTACAACTAATACGGATTAAGCTAAAAATAAAACTGTATCATAAAAATTATTATTGCTTCTTTTATTATTTCCCTCCACAGGTTACAAAAAAATAAAACCAGCTACCTGCGCAGGTAACATAGCGAACGATTCGGGGAAACGTCTTCGCTTAAATCTTTTCCTAGGATAGAAAGGATGAGGTCGTTTTATGTTATATATTGCGTAGAATTAGGGATTTTATATGGGGCTCGTATTAAAAAACCTCTGAAATGCATTCATAAGATGTTTTAAGTTTATTTACATGCAGAAGAATCCGTGCATTTTAAATTATCATCCTCATTATTTGAAAAATTCACAACCATTTTAAAATATTCTTTATAGCCTTGGGGAGAAAGACTGATTAGCTTAATAAACCGTATTAGTTGTAAAAGATTGTTATTTTATTTAATTCCATTTAATGTGATGCAAATAATCGCACTTTTAATTCATATTTCAAAATATTTTAACTTGTTTACATTTTCCCCACGGAAGAAATCTTTTTTTACTTAAATACCATTAGTCTCATGAATTTAAGTTATATTTTAAAAAATTGCAAATTTTCATTACTACCGATTGTGCCCATAGCAATTTATCGTACTATTACCAAAAAATAATTAAAATTAATTTTCCCGATTTTTCATACAGAATTGTCCAAAAGTACGTCATCAAAAGCAAGATGGCGAAAACCGTTTTTGAAGTGAGCATACCTTGTATTCTGTATACCGTGGAAAACTAGCATAAACAGTAGTTTTATAACAGATTTTCTGTTGTAACAGAAAATTTGAGATATTATTCCGGACAGAAATGTCTTAATAAAAATGTTTTCACTTGTCATTTGGTACGTTATAAAAATAGCCGGAGGATGCAAATATAGTAAAAATTATAATTCGGTAATTTCTTAGCTTTTAAGTAATTTGAACTTTTGTAATGCAAGATGTTTACTTGTCAACGACATGTTGGTAAATGAAATTTCATAATAGAATTTGTCCATGCATAGTATTAAATGTCTTAGGCACTGACATATAGAAATGGACCACTCGCCCCATACAAAATGCATATGAAGCGAGGGTGCACTTTCTCGTTCCCTCTTGCTCACAACATTAACGGATTTTGAGCAGTCAGCTGTGGGTTTGAATTGCTGTCAAATGCATTAGTCCGTTTGTAACGGTCCCCAGAACTCTGTCTTCTAAAATTTTCGATCTCGACGCTGGCTTCGGTACCGAGATCATCGTAGCCGGCCCGGCCCACGCACTGCATTGCGGTACCCTTTAATTGTTTTGGGCAAGAACCCGCTGGTCAGTTGCTCGGTCGTCAGCTAGAATTGCCTCGGCTTGAGTAATTGCAATTCAGTCGTGGAGCAGAGCAGATCTTTAAGCTGGGTTAAAGCCCATAGTGCAGTGTTTTGATTTTGATATTTTTACTTGTACAGTGCTATTAATTGCCCAGGTAGCTTTACGTCGCCCGTAAAATAAAAGGTAGCTAGTGTATAAAGGTAGTGAAGTAGTGCGCAGATTAATTCGGTTGTTTTCCCTAGGAAGCTCCAATCAGTGCGTTTTTTTTATTAGCACTATCCGTGTGGATCCGACCGCGTGGGAGAGTCGAGGCGGATCCAGTGATCCCTCTTTTCCTGTTTCTTGGCGCGCCCAAGGTAATTATTCTTCCCTTTATGTATCTCCAGAGGAAATCTAATGAGGTCCCTATGTTAGCTATTGCTGGCCGGCAGTTCCTCATCATAGTTTCTAGGACCAGCGGTCCGGGGTTTTGAGGCTTTCCCGAATCCCGAGAGAGAAAAAAAAAGGAAGAAGGAAGGAAGGACCACCTGTATTTCGTTTGTCCGCATCTCCTGTGGCTTGCGCTGCTGTTCCTGCTCCACCAGGAAAAAATACAGAAGGAGGAGGAAAGGGGAACCAACCTTTGTTCTACCCATTTCGTCACCACACGCGGATCAGAGGAGCGAAGGGAGTAGAAGTCTCAGATACATATTTATATCCCGTATATCTATTCGCTACATACACTACCGATCATTTCGCCCTATATTTGAATATATTCGCGCCTACATATTTTAGCTGTGCGTGTGGCAAGGACCGAGTCTTATAACGCGGCTGCCTCCCCGGGGAAAAAAAAAAAAAAAAAAGGAGAGACTGTACTTAGCAAATTTACATTTTCCATAATTTATTTCGTTGTAAACGAGTTTTCCCCTTTAATACGCGGTTAATTCGCTAAGATCGTCGGTCGTAGTTATATTATATTGTTTTTTTTTCTTTCTTTTTTTTTATAGTTTTTTCCTTGGATTTTTTTTTTCTTGGTTTGGCTAATTTTAAGTTTCAGCTGCGTCCGAGGTCGAAGCTTCAACCGAGGAGGATAAACCAGGTAAGTGAAGAATTTTTTTTTTTTCCCTTCTCCATTATTTAAAGACAAAAAAGGAAAAAAAAGGGAAAAGAGCGAACTAGAAAAAAAAAGAAAAAAAAAATAAATAAAGTAAGGGTAAAATTAGAAATATTTCGGGGGGAGTACTCGGATAGCCTTAGTACATAGTAGTCCTTAGTTTTTTTTTTATAAGTGCATTTTTTGGTTATAGTTATTTACTTGCCTTCTTTTCCTCTGAATTTTTCTTAGCGTTATACTCTAAATTTTTTTTTATTGTTTTTTTAATTTTTTTGGATTGGCATAATAAGTAGATTTTTTTGTATATTTTTTTTCTTTCTGCCATTGTTCTTAAGAAGAGAGAAAGAAAAATTCTTTTTCTTTCCTTTTGATGATTATTCTTGTACACATGAATTCTTTTAGTATGGATTAAAGTTGACGTTTCGTTGATTTTTTTTTGTTTATTATTTATTTTTTCTTCTTGGGGTCACGCATAAAGGGCGTTAGCATGGTGATGGGCTAATTCCTCAGTAGGTCTGGTTGTGACCAGCAGCGGCAGGGATATCGGAGGGTGGGGAGCGGCAGAGTCCTTTGCCATCTCCGTTCTACATAATTTTGGGTTTGTTTTCCCTAGTTGGTTTTTTTTCCTTCCCTTATTTCCTCTCGCTATTTGTTTAATCGTATTACCCTGTACTCCTTGTTGACTAGCACTTCGATATAGGGCATCGGCTAGAAAGAACCTACCCAGCCCTGAGCTCGAGCCGGCAAGGAAAAATTTTTGTGCTAGTTCTAGCCCTATGAACCCTGTATCTGCTTGACGGGCGTGACAAAGCCTTAGGGATTGTTGGCTAGCTCAGTCGAGCAAGGTGACGAGGTAGTGCAAGTCACAAAAATGGCGCCCAATAACGGCTTGTAGACTCAGCTGTACGCTGAACTCTTGTCTATTTTCCTTAGTAACTCTATTATTACTAAAAATTTTTTTTTTCCTTCCTTTTCCCCCCTGTTTTTTTTTGGTTTTGTCAGTTTGGTCACGCCGCTGTACTTCGACCGACGTTTTGGTGTTCGTTTCGCGAGCGTTTGAAAGAACTGACTGTGGCCAGATTATATTTGATTTGTGGTGATTTATTTATTTTTTTTGTTTTTTTTTCTTTTCCCTTTCACCATCGGTCGGCTTGCAAGTTAGTTTTCTTGACATAAAGGGGTCGCGTAGTTGACGTGAGTGGCATTTCTTACCCTCTCTCCTACCCCTCCTGTTGGCGATCGACTGCTACCGCTGCGCATGCACGGCCTAATAGTCTTTATTCATTAGTATATTAACCTGTTCGCTCCTGCCCGACTGCCTTTGCCAAGCTGATCACAGCCATACTCCGCATGACACCGATTGAAGTTTTCTTTGAATTCAACGTTTCCTCATTCGATTGATTTAGCCTATCTAAATTTTTTGTTCTTTCCCTTGTCTTCCCTATATATATTTATATATACATTTTTTTTTTCTTATTTTTTTGGACTTCGTCCCTCTTGCATTGGATTTCTTGTATTATATTGTATATATTATTGCGTTACTATCGTTATAATTTTTTTTTGTTTTTTTCTCTTCTTTTTTTTGGGACTTACACCTGTTCCTAAATAGTATATTCTTCATTGCGTCTGGGACGCTCTGGCTCACGCCCTATTCTCATCCCATTGCTTACATTGCTTTCGATCGGTGGCGATGGATCCATCATTTTTAAGCGATGATGAACGGACCATTGAGTTCAAAGTACGAGATCTCGATCCCCTCCTTCCGGCTAACCTGGACGTCTTAAGAGACAGGCTGAAATTGGAAGGGTTGTTTCCGACCAAGAGACCTTGTAAAACTCATGACCCGAAGCAACCTGGACGTGATTTAGAAGCGTGCAAAGCTAAAATAGGCGTGCTCATTGGAAAAATTAACTCAATTTCCGGCGGCTTGTCCTTCGAACAATATCAAGCCCTTAAGGCAGGACTTTTTCACTATTCAGGGCGCCTAGAAAGATTGATTGCCTCATCCCCTGCTTACAACGACCAAGCGCTAGAACAGCTAAAGAAACTCGAGGAAGCGGTTTCGGTTTTTGCTAAACTCCAACCGCCGGCGCAGCCCTCAACTAGCCAGCATCCAGATTCCTTTTTTGGGCCTTCGCAAGCCACCCATAGTACCCCTAGACCAAATCAGCCCACACCCCACACGTCTAATACGGTCCTTCACTCGCCAGCTCAGTCGGCTTCATTTGAGGCTTTTAAGTGGCATCCTAAAATTCCGAAATGGCATATATCTTTTAGTGGGGTGGGAGACCACACTGACGTTACCGATTTTGTCTTCCGGCTTGAGACCCTAGCGGCAAATGATTTGTATCCCCAAGAACGTTTAATCAATGTCGTTCCCAATTTCTTGACAGGCACCGCCGAGGCGTGGTATTGGGTACATCGTCGTAAGTACCCAAATTCTTCTTGGGTAGAATTCAAAACAGCATTAATAGATCGATTTGGTAGCTATATTACCGAAAGAGAAATCCGGAGAGCAATCGAATCCCGTAAACAAGCTCCTAAGGAGTCATTCAACAACTTCCTACTCGAAGTTGAGCGCCTGAACGGCCGGCTCAGTCGTCCTTTCCTGGAAAGGGAACTCCTAGAGATTGTTCTAGACAATATGGATCCAGCCCTGCAGAGTGCGACTGCGATGGGACAGTTCCGCACCACAGAAGACTTGCGGGTTGCGTGTCAAAAATTAGAGAAGCTCTGGAACCTGACAGGCATTTAAATGCTACTTCACGACCTAGAAATGTTCCTTTAGTTCACGCGTTAGAACCTGACCTTACTTCGAATGCCTTCAATTCTATCGCCCAAACTCCTGAACTCTGTGCTATGGACAGAAAAATTAACCCGGACAAAAATACCCAGTTCTTGGTGTGTTGGAACTGTCGCGACATCGGACACCGTTACCAAGATTGTGGAAAAGGGCATTTGGGGATCTTTTGCTACGGATGTGGGCGTCCTGGGACCCTGAAACCGAATTGTCCTACATGCCTCGGCCTGTCGGGAAACCAGCGGCCGAGCGCGACAAAAATTGGGGCACCGCGTTCGGTTTCAAATCAGCCCCACATCTCTGCCCCAACGGAGGAGGCCGCGACGAACACGGAACCGAACCTGCACCGCTAACATTTAGTTCCGGTGGCGAACATCCACTCCCCTCCACGACCCCTCCTATTTCATTGCTAATTACCCGTGATAGGACGACTACTGGCACTCAGACTGTACCCCCCCCGGTATCGAACTCGCGTCAACCGTCGAACAAAAGACACCTTCGCAGTTTAAAATACTTTCGCTGGCGAAAATTAATTCGGAAATCGCGCCTCTCCAGCATTATCTATAAAAATAACGATCCGCGGCCTCATGTTATCGTTCGTATCTTCGGCAAAACATTTAAAGGTTTATTAGATAGCGGCGCTTCAATTAGTGCCCTTGGAGCCAATTCCTTAGAAATCCTAAAAGACCTCAATATTGGCTATAAGCCAGGCCACTCACATGTACGCACCGCAGATGGCTCGAAGAACCCTATTATTGGCTGCATTGGTGCGCCTGTAAGGTATGAGAATGGAGTTAAAAACATCAGGCTACACATCGTGCCCAGTCTAAAACAGGAGCTCTATTTGGGGATAGACTTCTGGGAAGCTTTCGGACTAGCCCCTAGGGTTATCAGCGCTCTTTCAAACCCCTCGGTAAGGGACAGCCCCCTCCACGAGCTATCAGATAGCGATAACAGGCAGCTGGAAGAAGTCAAAAGCCAATTTCTCTCTTTCAATAAACACGGCCTAGGCCGAACGTCGCTTCTTCAGCACCACATTGATGTGGGTGAATGCTCTCCAATCAAACAACGACATTTCCCTGTCTCCCCAGCCGTGCAAAAACTGTTGTACGCGGAATTGGACAGGATGTTGGAACTGGACGTTATTGAAGAAAGCCAAAGCGCTTGGAGTTCTCCAGTAGTGCTGGTAAAAAAATCCAATGGCAAGGTTCGGTTATGCATTGACTCGCGAAAATTGAACTCAGTTACCAAAAAGGACGCCTACCCGTTACCCTTAATCGATGGCCTCTTGGGTCGCCTAAGCGAGACGAGATATATTAGTAGCCTTGACCTAAAGGACGCTTTTTGGCAAATTCCTCTGTCCGAGGAAGCCAAAGAAAAAACTGCGTTCACAGTGCCTGGTAGACCGTTGTACCAGTTCAAAGTAATGCCCTTCGGGCTGTGCAATGCGCCGCAAACTATGTGTCGCCTAATGGATAAGGTCATCCCTTACCAATTGCATGACCGAGTATTCGTCTATCTAGACGACTTGCTAATCACATCCGTTACTTTCGACGAACACCTCAAACTTTTGAGCGAAGTAGCACGGCTACTTAAGAAAGCCAACCTGACCATCAACGTCGAGAAGAGCAAGTTCGCGCTAAAGCATATTAAGTATCTCGGTTATGTTGTTGGTGAGGGAGGGCTTCGCACGGATCCCGATAAAGTTTCGGCCATTGTCAATTTTCCCACACCTACTACAGTACGCCAAACCAGAAGACTTCTAGGCATGGCGGGTTGTACAGGCGCTTCATTGCTAATTATTCCAGTATCACGTCCCCTATTACTGATCTGTTGAAAAAGGGATCAAAATTCTCATGGACACAAGAGGCCGAAAAAGCTTTCACCGAGCTAAAATCTCTTCTTTCTTCGGCACCCCTGCTAGCAAATCCTGATTATACCAGGCCCTTCTTCATTCGCTGCGATGCCAGTACGCGAGGCGTAGGAAGCGTTCTTTTTCAGAAGACCCCGGAGGGCGATGAACGACCGATTGCCTTTATGTCCCAAAAGTTAAATCAGGCGCAAAAGAATTACAGCATTACAGAGCTTGAGTGTTTAGCAGCCGTATTGAGTGTAAAAAAATTTCGCGCTTACATAGAGGGGTTCGAATTCACCATTTTGACCGACCACCAAAGTCTGAAGTGGCTCATGTCCCAAAAAGATTTAACGGGAAGGTTAGCTCGGTGGAGTTTAAAGTTACAACCCTTTTCCTTTCAGATAGAGCACGTCAAAGGGACCTCCAACGTAGTTCCCGACGCGCTTTCTCGAGCTTTTGATGAAACTCCGGAAGAAACTGTGTCTGAGATAACCAAATTAAATTATATTGTGGCATTTAATCCACAGGACTTTCTCGATCCTGATTATGTGCAATGGAAGGATTCCCTTATTAAAAACAGCGAAAAATTCCCTAATATGAAGGTCATAGAGCCGCACATTTTCATTCGAATTGAGGCTCGCGAATTACCTGCACTATCAGACACACCTAGCTGGAAGTTGTGGATTCCCTCCCCTTTGACCTTGGGACTTATTCGAACAGAGCACGAGTCCTCCACAGCTGCGCATAGTGGCATTCGTAAAACTCTAGAACGTCTTCGGAGATATTTCTTCTGGCCTAGGATGCGACAGCAGGTGAGAGAATACATTTCTAAATGCGACTTATGTAAACAAACAAAAGCCCCGAATACGACCCAGAAAACCTTGATGGGAAAGCGCTTCGAAGTGCTTAGACCGTGGCAGAGGATATACCTCGATTTTATTGGCCCTTTACCCCGTTCAAAACGAGGTAATACCGTCATCTTGGTCTGTGTGGACCAATTTTCCAAGTTTCCGTTGATTAAGGCTTTTCCCAGTGCCAAGACCCCAAGCCTCCTACCATTTCTAGAAGAAACAGTTTTTCATCAGTATGGGGTGCCCGAATCTATTCATACGGACAACGGCCCTCAGTTCATTTCCGGCGACTTTAAGAAGCTGATGAATCGTTTTGGCATTGTGCATACGCGAACCGCAGTTTACTCGCCGCAATCAAACGCGTCTGAGAGAGTAAACAGGTCTATAGTTGCAGCAATTCGAACATACGCCCGTTCCGACCACCGCAAGTGGGACGAGCAGCTAAGTGATATAGCTTGTGCTCTAAGAAACTCCTTTCATGAGTCGATAAGAACCACTCCCTATTTTATGCTATATCGCTATCATATGGTCTTGCATGGGGGTACATACAATCTGCTTCGGCAACTTGACTTACTTACCGAAGGAGAGGTAGAGACGCTTCCTGCTAACTTTAACATGCCTTTGATCCATGAGCGCGCCCAACAATACCTAATGGAAGCATACGGAAAAAATGCAAGAACTTATAATTTTCGAGCTAGGCCGAAAAGCTATAAGTTGGGCCAAGTAGTTTTCGTCCGTAATCACGCTCTCAGCAATGCTGTAAATCGATTCTCGTCTAAACTCGCAGACAAGTATATCAAAGGGAAGATCAAAAGCCACATCGGATCTGTTAATTATGGGGTTGAGGACCTTAACGGAAGGTTCCTAGGCGTCTATCACGCCAACGATATCAGAAATTAAATTTGAAAAGGGCCTCAGTCGGTAGAGCATGAAACTCTTTATCTCAGGGTGTGAGTCGTCCACACGTTGGGCTATCTTCCTGCTAGATTTTTTTTTTTTGTTTTTCTTCCTATTTTCCTTTTTTTTTTTTATTCATTATTTTCCTTTTATTCTTCTTTAATTTTTTCCTTTTGCTTGAAAAGGCCGCGCCGGATTTCTTATTTTGTCCTCAGCCTGTGTTATGCTCGTTCCAGCATAACTCAGCCTGTGTTGTAACGGTCCCCAGAACTCTGTCTTCTAAAATTTTCGATCTCGACGCTGGCTTCGGTACCGAGATCATCGTAGCCGGCCCGGCCCACGCACTGCATTGCGGTACCCTTTAATTGTTTTGGGCAAGAAACCGCTGGTCAGTTGCTCGGTCGTCAGCTAGAATTGCCTCGGCTTGAGTAATTGCAATTCAGTCGTGGAGCAGAGCAGATCTTTAAGCTGGGTTAAAGCCCATAGTGCAGTGTTTTGATTTTGATATTTTTACTTGTACAGTGCTATTAATTGCCCAGGTAGCTTTACGTCGCCCGTAAAATAAAAGGTAGCTAGTGTATAAAGGTAGTGAAGTAGTGCGCAGGTTAATTCGGTTGTTTTCCCTAGGAAGCTCCAATCAGTGCGTTTTTTTTATTAGCACTATCCGTGTGGATCCGACCGCGTGGGCGAGTCGAGGCGGATCCAGTGATCCCTCTTTTCCTGTTTCTTGGCGCGCCCAAGGTAATTATTCTTCCCTTTATGTATCTTCAGAGGAAATCTAATGAGGTCCCTATGTTAGCTATTGCTGGCCGGCAGTTCCTCATCATAGTTTCTAGGACCAGCGGTCCGGGGTTTTGAGGCTTTCCCGAATCCCGAGAGAGAAAAAAATAGGAAGAAGGAAGGAAGGACCACCTGTATTTCGTTTGTCCGCATCTCCTGTGGCTTGCGCTGCTGTTCCTGCTCCACCAGGAAAAAATACAGAAGGAGGAGGAAAGGGGAACCAACCTTTGTTCTACCCATTTCGTCACCACACGCGGATCAGAGGAGCGAAGGGAGTAGAAGTCTCAGATACATATTTATATCCCGTATATCTATTCGCTACATACACTACCGATCATTTCGCCCTATATTTGAATATATTCGCGCCTACATATTTTAGCTGTGCGTGTGGCAAGGACCGAGTCTTATAACGCGGCTGCCTCCCCGGGGAAAAAAAAAAAAAAAAAAAAAGGAGAGACGTACTTAGCAAATTTACATTTTCCATAATTTATTTCGTTGTAAACGAGTTTTCCCCTTTAATACGCGGTTAATTCGGTAAGATCGTCGGTCGTAGTTATATTATATTGTTTTTTTTTCTTTCTTTTTTTTATAGTTTTTTCCTTGGATTTTTTTTTTTTTTTTTGGTTTGGCTAATTTTAAGTTTCAGCTGCGTCCGAGGTCGAAGCTTCAACCGAGGAGGATAAACCAAGTAAGTGAAGAATTTTTTTTTTTTTTCCTTGCTCCATTATTTAAAGACAAAAAAGGAAAAAAAAAGGGAAAAGAGCGAACTAGAAAAAAAAAAGAAAAAAAAAATAAATAAAGTAAGGGTTAAATTAGAAATATTTCGGGGGGAGTACTCGGATAGCCTTAGTACATAGTAGTCCTTAGTTTTTTTTTTATAAGTGCATTTTTTGGTTATAGTTGTAGTTATTTACTTGCCTTCTTTTCCTCTGAATTTTTCTTAGCGTTATACTCTAAATTTTTTTTTATTGTTTTTTTAATTTTTTTGGATTGGCATAATAAGTAGATTTTTTTGTATATTTTTTTTCTTTCTGCCATTGTTCTTAAGAAAAGAGAAAGAAAAATTCTTTTTCTTTCCTTTTGATGATTATTCTTGTACACATGAATTCTTTTAGTATGGATTAAAGTTGACGTTTCGTTGATTTTTTTTTGTTTATTATTTTTTTTTCTTCTTGGGGTCCCGCATAAAGGGCGTTAGCATAGTGATGGGCTAATTCCTCAGTAGGTCTGGTTGTGACCAGCAGCGGCAGGGATATCGGAGGGTGGGGAGCGGCAGAGTCCTTTGCCATCTCCGTTCTACATAATTTTGGGTTTGTTTTCCCTAGTTGGTTTTTTTTCCTTCCCTTATTTCCTCTCGCTATTTGTTTAATCGTATTACCCTGTACTCCTAGTTGACTAGCACTTCGATATAGGGCATCGGCTAGAAAGAACCTACCCAGCCCTGAGCTCGAGCCGGCAAGGAAAAATTTTTGTGCTAGTTCTAGCCCTATGAACCCTGTATCTGCTTGACGGGCGTGACAAAGCCTTAGGGATTGTTGGCTAGCTCAGTCGAGCAAGGTGACGAGGTAGTGCTCGTCGTCACACGTTTTATTTGCATAAATCCATCAAATAATTACTACAAAAATTATAAAATAATTCCTTTTGTAAGTCCCTTCAAAGGAATGCAAACATTAAATTACCCCTTTGTAAGATACAATTTTACACAATTTCTAATTTTTCGGTAGAAATTGTGTTATTAAATTATGAAAATTAGTCTTTTCTTATCTCATATTTCAAACTCTTCTAATCTTATGTCTGATTTACGACAAAAATGGCACAAAAACCACAAAAAAACCTGAGTGGCGTAATACGGCGAATCAATTTGGAATTAATTGCATTTATGTCCTTTTACTGTAACTAAATTAAGTGAAGTATACAGCAAAAACACAAAAGTGCTCTAATTTTTACTTTCGAGTTCTTAAAACAGTTGTTTAGCGATATAAATCGCATATCCAGAAGAGAGCATTTCAACGTTTTGCTGAGAATTTTTCAATGAAAAATGTATTATTCCACAAACTTTTCGCCGCGAAATAATTTGAGATTTGATGCTACTTTCAGGTGAATCAGATTTAAGCGTGCAGGTTACAAATAAAATTAATATAATTTTTAAATTTGCCGCCTTTTAAATCCCCCTATCTCGCATAATGCGAAAGAAATAGACAGATATATGTCTTCTATATCTGAACTCTCCTTAGGTGGGAACTTTCAAAAAGGTGCACCATTTGAGATAGCAAATCGAGTGGTCCATTTCTATGTCAGTGGTCTTAGGTGCGCTAAGTCCGCGTTTGATGCGAGACTAGGCAAGCTTACGCGAGTGCGGAATTCAATACAGATATAAGATATACATATTTGGGTTAGTGATTGACTATCACATTTGTAGTGGTGCGCAGATAAATAGACCGGTGAAGTGCGCATTCCCCCGAAAAGCGTCACTTCCCCCTTCACCAACAAACTCGTTCTGCAGCCGACGTAAGCATGCCTAGTCTCGCATCACCCAATTAGATTAGTTTGTGCTTCTTCTATGAATCCTACTTAATTTTACCCTTGTGTATATAAATATTTATATACACAAGGATTTTACTTACAGTAAAGGAATAATTTACCGCATACGTCACCTAGGTTTTTTTCTGATTTTTGTGTCATTTTTGTCGGTAAATCAGGGATAAAATAAGAGGAATTTACAATATGGCATAATAAAAGTCTAATTCTCATAATGTGATAACAAAATGTAGAAATTGTTTGAAAAGCAATTGTATTTCAAAATGGAATAATTTCATGTTTGCATTCGTTTTAAGGTGCTTAACACATAAAATGAGTTATGTAACAATTTTTAGTGCAATTACTTGATGTCATTAAAATTGAGTAATGTTCCAAAAATATATTTAATAATTTAAACCCACAGCTAACTGCTCAAAATCCGTTAATGGTGGGTGTGTTTTTTTATTCTTTCCGAATATTCGGAACACTCAATAAGCGTTTCTTTATTCATATAAAGTATTCCGAATATTCTGTTCCGCGTCCCTTTATGCTTTTGGAATATTCTGAACGCATTCTTTTTAACCAGTCTCAGGAGGTGGAATAAAAGGAATATTTCTGTGTCAGTTGTCAAAAGTAATAAAAATATTTCGCTCCAAAGCGTGACTCTTCTTTACTTGATCCCAGCTCTCACAGTTATTGACTTAATTCGAAATATGCCACTAAGAATATTTAAATGTCAAAATCTTATTCCAAAGTTTCCAAGTCGTTTCTTTATTCATTCTATACCGTATATTCCTTGAAAATTCCTTTCGTTCCCTTCTCTCCATGGAATGAATAAAGAAACACACCCGGTATGTGCAAGATAGAACGAACACCATTTTGATCTTGGAGGAACGAACGAACATGGAGTGGAAGAACCGTGTAAAATCCCTGTACGTGAGTTAAGCCAAAAAGTCTGGTTTTTGATTGTCAAAAATGGTTTTTGATTGTCAAATGATGAACGAGTGGGAAACTTCGGTTTGTCAAGTGTAGTGAGGAAGCGAGCTAAGAGGTAATTTTGTGCTTGTTTTGTGTTTTATTTTCAGTACAAGTGGGTCACAAGGTGTAATTTTTATGTTTTAATTTGTGAAACGTGATAATTACATCTATTGTGGGTTATTTTATAGAAAAAACTGAGAAAAAATGCCTAAAAAATGTTTTGTGCCTGGCTGCAAAAATGCGGAGTTTTACAGGAACTCTGGGGATTTCTTTTCGCAAGTAGGTATTTAAGAAAAGTACACTTAGTGATTTCATTTGCAAAAAATTGTGAAAATGATTTGATTTTATCGAAAAATTCATTCTTAACTGAAGTGGTTTTCCCTCCAGAAGAACTGTCAGATTTGTGCAAATGATTGACAAAGTCATCACCATAAAAATTTTTTTTGGGGTTCAAAGCATAAATTAATATAATGATAGAAATATTATTTTACTTAATACTTTCTTTTTATTGGGTTTTAGGTCCCCGAGCGATGTCCACATGCAGAACAGGTGGCTACAACAAATTAAATCGCCTGCAAAAGTTAGCCCCTCCGGAGTTCCAGAAAAAATTTTACGCCTGTACTGAGTGATGTCTATGTGTGAGTGTTTCTACTCACACATCTTTGAAATGGCCTCACTTTTTTCGGCTCGTTTCCACTCCATGTTCGTTCATTCCTCCGAGATTTTGATACACTCAGGTGTTTTGAATGGGACGAGTGGTCCATTTTTATATGTCAGTGGTTTTTACACGATATAGTCACTCCGTTTTCGTTTGTTATGAATCTGACAATTCATCCCGAAACACGAACCAAAGGTATGAGTCTTTGCTTGAATATGATTGTTATCTCAGATAGAAACTAAGTGGATGCCTCGGAGTAAATTTAATCTGAACAGTGTACTCTGCTTTAAGTGGATTCCTTACACTTCTTTTCATATTGGGTGTTTTTCTTTATTCATTCCGTGGAAGGAACAGAATACTGAAAAGAATATTCGGAATGAAAAAAATAAAGAAACGCATTCAGAATGACAGACAGCTGACGTCGTGGATTGTATCATGTCGGAAAATTTAGTGTATTCCATAATAAGCAAAATTGTTTGGAATTTATGTTTGATAGCGACGAGGATGACCATGATGAAGAGCAAGACTTCCTTTTAGGGAAACCGAACACTTCAACGCTCTGATTGTGGTACCTCTTGGGTACATGGGAAACCTTCATGAGTTCATTAAATAACCTTACGTCCTTTTCAGTAGTTAGCCCCACCAAAGAAAACTTCCACGAGCCGCCACTGGTTACAGCTAAACGTAGACGTAGATGGATTGCAAAAAATATGGGATTCTGGGAGGATACAATCCCAAAGTTTGACTCGCAACAGAAGTGCCATTTTCGTCTCTCACCTGAGAGTTTTCAGTTTTTATATCAAAACATTCTCTGAAATAATAAATAATAATATTGGAACTAGCGAAAAAAATAACATTTTTTATTTCATAAAATAACAACCTTCTTGGGTACAAAGAAAATATGTATACATATAAAAAAAAAATTAACAACCTCCTTGGCAGGATAAATTATTATGGGCCCTATTACGAATATCGTCATTTCTGGATATTCGTTCGCAGAAATGACGATATTCGTAATAGGGCCCAAAAAGAGTGAGCTTATTGTACATAGGGCCCTATTATTTCGGGTCGACGGAATAAGATCTCGTCCAGTTCGTCGAAGTATTCCCACGATTTCCGCTCGTTGCCGCTTACGTTGTTATGGTCTTTTACTTTCTTAAACACCGCAGAGAAAGTTTTCAATTCAATTAGCCGCATCTCAGCGCCAACTTTTGCCCAAACCCTCTTTTGCGGGAGGCAGTCGAAGTTAGAAATATTCTCCCCATATAAATGAGGCATTTAATGTCCCCCGGCGTCCACTTCAGGGATAATTTCATCTGTAACATATTAAGCAAATAACATATTAAGCAAACTTTATTGTTTAAAACGCGGGTTCAAGTTAATATTGCCGTTTATTCTGGCCGATTACAAATTAAGTAGTACAATAATAACTAAGGCTATATGTAGCTCGACGTGCGGACTCAGCGGTGGTTATCTGACAACTGTGTCCACTCCTAGGGGGCGCGCCCACATGACAGATACGAGCAGATGATCGTAGGGCGCGTTCACACGGCCGATAGTATTGCCATACAATACACAAACCAACAAAGGCATCGACTTACCATGGCATATCTCCTCAATCACACACTTTACAATTCACTTTTTAGTTTAATTTATTGTGACTGTCACTTTTTAGTTTAATTTATATCAGCGTTGACGTATATCAGCTGCTCCACTGACGCATTCAAGTCCTGTCATTCCGTTTATTCTACCTCTGGAGGTAGTACGAAAAGAATACGATCTGAATATTCCGAATAAATAAAGAAACACGGAACAGAACAACGGAACGAATAAAAAAACGCCCTCTAAGCGTTCCGAATATTCGGAATGAATAAAGAAAAACACCCATTTTAACACTTTCCCCGCGAATCGCTAGTACTTGTGTTTTGTTTTAGGGTGATGCGATAAAAACAATTGCAAAAGGGGTCCCAAGCACTGGGTGTAGCATGCGAGGGAGTCTTACCTAGGACACCATAAAGAAGACGAAAAATAGGCAAATTGTAAACACATGTGGGTTCTCCTTTTAGATATGTTATGGAGTTACATATGTAAAAAAAAATTACATAATAAAAAAATAATTATTAAAAAAAAAGCTTTTATTTAACAATTAAATATAAAAATATACTAAAAAGGAAAAAATAAGTTTTTGTTAAAATAAATTTAGGCTGAAAAAAATAATATTTTTTAAAATAATTATTAAAATAACACCTCAGTTTTAATATTTTGGATTGACGAAGGGTCTAAGCTTATCAATTTTGGTCCTAAAATATATTTCATCCAAATATACCTTTAACGTATTTCTTCACGGTATTTCTGTATTTGTATGACGTTCTTCATTTTATCGTTTCCTACTCTTCGAGTTCTTTCATTTGATGTTTTGGAATTCACATGCACTTGCACTAAAATCAATTTTCCGCACTAAACATTCTCCGAAAAACTCCGAATAGTGCGTAGGGCGTTCGAAATCGTAACTAGATCGCCTTGCACTAACACTTTTTTATAAGTCAAAATCGTAGTGTACTCGCGAGTACACTAAAGTGGATTTTCTGGATATTGTCATCGCTGTTTATAAAAATATAATAGTTACATTTAATTTTGTCGCACATTCTTAGAAAACAGCTAAAAAATCACAGAACCAATCTCTCGAGGGGACGACAGTTTCCGAATAAAATTTAGTGTAGTTCAATTCGAACAACCTATTTAGGGCGGAAAAAAGTACCAAGTGCAAGTGCGGTCGGAAGTGTTAGCAAGAAGTGCAAGTGCATGTGAATTCGAAAACTGCCTAAGGGGGTCGACCAAAAATACATGGTCCACCATCTTGTGGCGGCGGCCATTTTAAAAATATTACAATGTTGAGTATTGCATATTGTATTGTCACCAGAACTAAAAGCGTATGCAAAATTTCAGCCCGATAGCTTCATTGGAAGCTAATATCTGTGGATAGTAATTATTTATTTCGTAGCGGTCCCCCAACGCGACGACGCTTGGATCAAAATATTAATAAGTACTTATATTAAAGTTAAAGGGCCAACCAACACATTAATAGGTTCTTTTAATGAAGCTAAAAGGCCGAGAGAAATTTATTATTTTTTTACTTTTTAGAGTTTTTTTTGTGTTACTTACAATTTTTAATTTTATTTTTATTTCATTCTTTTTAAATTACTCGCGGACCCTAATTCCGATAGTCCAATAATTGTAAATAAAGTTGTGGCGGTACCACATTATCGTCAGCAGTACTGTGGCAGTGCCACATTACCGTCAGCAGTGTTGTGGCAGTACTACTTCACTGTGGCAATACCTAAAAGTATGGCAGCCCCTGGGACATGTCACAGCCACACATACACACACACACAACTCGCGCGCCACCAAGGAAAGAAGAAGGACCGACGCCACACATTCCGACAAGTGAACCTGCCTGAGCTGGACGCTGCGCAAACCACTCCCCCACAAATTTAATCAGCGATAGACATTGATTCAGTATTAAATAAATTGTGAAGTATAAAGTATTAAGTGGTCTTTTAGTTTACCTTCGCTAAAATCCCCACAACTGGTGACCCCTGGAACATTTACGGAGTCTGGTCCCCACAACATATAATTTTGCGGGACGCAATGGCGAACGACGGCGACATCGGTGGCGGTGCTCTGCCCGATCATGCAGAGCCAAGAGGACCTGCTGCTGCACCTGAAGTGTCGAGAATTTCTTTGCGACTACCCCCATTTTGGGCCCAGTCTCCCGATATATGGTTCGCGCAAATTGAGGCGCAATTTGCAACCTGTGGTATCACGGCGGACGACACAAGGTTCTATCACGTGGTATCAGCGTTGGACGGCAAGGTGTTGAGCCAGGTGCGTGACGAAGTCTTGAACCCACCGAACTCAGGCAAGTACATTTCAATTAAGGGGGCTCTACTCAGACAGTTTTCCGAGTCGGCTGAAAAAAAGATAACCCGCCTGCTTAGCGAGATAAGCTTGGGTGACAAGCGGCCCTCCCAGTTGCTGATCGAGATGCGTCATTTGGCCGGTGCCGATATCTCGGAGACACTTTTGCGTACTCTCTGGCAAAATAGACTTCCACAGCAGGTGCGTGCGATTTTGTCCACGAGTAAAGATCCCTTAAGCTCACTCGGGGAAATGGCGGACAAGATTGTGGAGGTCAGTGACCTGCGAACTGTTTCGGCGATTGGCACAGGGCATTCCGGTTCTTTTGCGAGGTCGGCGGAATTGTGCGCGCTGGAGGAAAAGATTTCGAATCTCACGCGGAAGCTGTCAGCATTGACCGGTGAAAGGGTGTCAGGACGTGCGCGAAGTCGCGAAAGATCGAGCTCGAAGATAGGATTTCGGGGCGGCTCTAGGAACTCCCTTTGCTTTTATCATAAGCGATTCGGGGACAGTGCGCGCAAATGCAGACAGCCTTGCAGTTTCGTTCCCCGGGGTGGCGAAGCCCCTGCGGAAAACTGTTAGGCAGTTCAATTCACGAGGCGGTCTCGAGCAGCCCTACAAGCCATCGCCTCTTCATCTTCGATAAGCTAACCAAGCTTAAATTTTTGATCGACACAGGCGCAGACGTGTCGCTTGTTCCTCCTACCTTGAAAGATAGCATGAACCCTCGTTCATCACTATATTTGTACGCCGCGAATGGAACTACTATTCCAACGTACGGCGAACGACGCTGCACATCGGAGTGGATTTTTTACGCGAGTTCGGGCTGATAGTTGATGTGAAGCGGGGACGATTGGTCGATTCGCAAACAAGTTTGTCAACGAGAGTGGTAGCTAATCGTGTGCACCATCAGACAATTTCGGCAATCGATGCAAGTGCTCCATTTGCGGAGATTTTTAAAGAATTCGCGGATCTGGCGACGCTTCGAGTAAATGGGAAGTTGTCGGTCACGAATGTCACTCACCATATAGTGACAAAAGGACCACCAGGACAGATACCCTATTCCGTTTATACACGACTTAACTCATGTGTGCTACGGGAAAAAAGTGTTTACAACATTAGACTTACAGCGCGCGTATCATCAGATACCCATAGAACCGTCGGACGTTCCAAAGACTGCAATCATAACGCCTTTTGAGTTATTCGAGTTTCGGTACATTACATTCGGACTATGCAATGCCGGTCAAACCCTACAACGTTTCATGCATGACATATTGCGAGGTTATGATTTTGTTTTTTCGTACATTGACGATCTCTGTATAGCATCCGAGAGTGTTGAGCAACACCGCGAACATTTACAAACTGTATTGGGTATTCTACGTAAACATGGCTTGGCTATCAATGTTTCAAAGTGTCAGATCGGGAAATCTGAAGTTACATTCTTGGGCCATAAAGTTACTGCGTCGGGTATCCGGCATATTCCGGAAAGGGTTTCGGCTATTCAGGATTTCAGCCGACCAAAGACAGCGATGGAGTTGAAAAGATTTCTGGCCATGATATCTTTTTATCAACGTTTTATCCCACGTGCCGTGGAGAACCAAATGATCCTTCGAACGCTTATCAAGGGAAATAAAAAACGCGATACTACGCCTATTCAGTGGACGTCAGAAACGGAATCAGCATTTCGGGCTTGCAAATCGGACTTAGCTAATGCAACAATGTTGGCTCACCCAGCCGCAAATGCAAAGCTGCATTTAATGGTAGACGCATCCGACAGAGCCGTTGGAGCAGCTCTTCATCAGACGACAAACGATGAAACGACACCATTAGCTTTCTTCTCCAGACGTCTCACTCCAGCGGAAAGTAAGTACAGCACTTACGATAGGGAGTTGACTGCAATTTACAAGGCTGTGAAGCACTTTCGAAATTTCTTGGACGGAAGAGCTTTCTCCATATTCACGGACCATAAACCCCTAACGTTCGCATTTAATCAAAAAGCTGAAAAAACATCCCCGCGACAGACTAGGCAGTTGAACTTCATAAGTCAATTTTCAACGGGCATACACCATGTCCCCGGAAAGGACAATTCGGTCGCTGACGCGCTGTCCAGAGTCGAAGCTATTACCTCGGTCCCTAGTACGATCGATTTCGCAAAAATAGCTGTAGAGCAAGAGTCCGATCAAGACCTTCTTAATCTTCTGGAAGACCCTCAGAGGTCTGAGCTAAAATTAAAAAAGATACGGTTGCCCGAGTCTGGAGACCTCATCTATTGTGATACATCCCAGAGTCGCACTCGACCATTCATTCCTGTGACGCATCGAAAAATAGTGTTTGACAAGCTACACGGGTTATCTCATCCGGGACCGAAGGCTTCCGCTAGGCTAATCGCGGAGAGATTCGTTTGGCCTTCTCTGCGACGGGATTGCGCTCGCTTTTGCAAGGCTTGTGTTCCGTGGCAGCGAGCTAAGATTCATAGGCACACCAAAACGCCCATTTCAAAATATTCAATGCCAAGTGAGCGTTTTGCGCACATCAACATAGACCTCATAGGGCCATTGCCCTCATCAAAAGGTAATTTGTACTGTCTCACGTGTATCGATAGAGGCACCCGTTGGCCTGAGGCTTTTCCACTTCCAGATATGACGGCGGCTACAATAGCGGGAGCACTGATCGACGGTTGGATATCCCGTTTCGGAGTTCCAGCACGCATATCGACGGATCTTGGTCGGCAGTTCGAGTCGGAACTATTCGGCGAAGTTATGCGAACTCTAGGAATCACACACCTTCGTACGACACCTTATCATCCCCAAGCCAATGGGATGATCGAGAGGTGGCATCGATCATTGAAGGCGGCTATAATGTGCCACGCAACTGCATCATGGGGTGATGTTCTGCCTTTGGTACTTTTGGGCCTGCGGTGCGCCGTTCGGGAAGATCTTCAGGCAACTCCGGCAGAATTGGTTTACGGTGAGACTCCCAGACTACCTGGGGAATTTCTTGACGGGGAGAGTCGAACATCGGTATCATCAGAGTTTGTCTCAGACTTGAGGAGGCATATGTCTTCGGTGCGGCCTACCCAGGTGATTCACCACGACACAGCGAGAACTTTCGTGCCTAAGGACTTGCGAACATGTGAGCAGGTTTTCGTCCGAGCTGGACCACTGCGCCGTTCCTTGCAGCCACCTTATGAGGGACCATACCGAGTCCTTGCCAGACATGCAAAGTATTTTACGGTGGACATGCGCACCAGGAGAGTCAACATATCGCTCGACAGACTAAAGCCCTCGTACTCCGTAGAGGAGCCTGATGCCACTCCATCAACGCAAGGTCATGAGCCTGAAGTGACATCAAGGACCACATCGGGACGTCGCGTCAGACCTCCCGTACGTTTCCTCTAAGAGGGAAGCACTGTGGCGATACCACATTACCGTCAGCAGTACTGTGGCAGTGCCACATTACCGTCAGCAGTGCTGTGGCAGTACTACTTCACTGTGGTAATACCTAAAAGTATGGCAGCCCCTGGGACATGTCACAGCCACACATACACACACACACAACTCGCGCGCCACCAAGGAAAGAAGAAGGACCGACGCCACACATTCCGACAAGTGAACCTGCCTGAGCTGGACGCTGCGCAAGCGACTCCCCCACAAATTTAATCAGCGATAGACATTCATTCAGTATTAAATAAATTGTGAAGTATAAAGTATTTAAGCGGTCTTTTAGTTTACCTTCGCTAAAATCCCCACAAAGTTATACTATAAAAAAAAAATATATATATTTTTGTGAGCTCCGGTGAAAGTGTTGAACATGGGGCTTGGGAGAAAAACTAAAAAAGCTCAATGGTATCAAAATACCCATAATAGTAAGGGCCTGTCCGAATCCAAGTCTATGTCTACGTCTACGTCTCGTTATAACATTCGTGACGTCACACCGAGCTAAGCTCTGTCCGAATTCATGTCTATAGGCCTACCCTACATGGGACGTAACGTAACGTAAGAAACGTCAACGTAACGTGCGAACGTGTGTAACGTAATGGGGGCACCCTAGATAGACGTAAGAAAACTTGCCGAAGGTTCGTCAAATCTGGAAATGTCACTTAGCCATAACTTAAAGGTGCCGTAAGAATCGCACAAAACGTAAGCAGACGTAAGGGGCTTTCAGAGGATTCAAATAAATTGTGAAAATAAAGTGTGAAAAATGACTACAAGTTTTATAAATCTTTTAAATCTTGAAATTTTTTAAATCTTCCAACAAACTCATCTTGCCTTCACAAACTTCACGTAACTATACGTTTCTGTTTCGGGCGAAATGTCAGTTTCAACGTCCGTAAGCCCGCCTCGTTATCCTTAGGGTAATGCGAGACTAGGCGGACTTCAGCGCTGAATTAGTGCACTAAGTCCGCGTTTGATGCGAGACTAGGCATGCTTGAGCGAATGCGGAATTCAATAAAGATATAAGATATTCATATTTGTGTTAGTGATTGACAGCTCTATTACATTTGTAGTGGTGCGTTCCGCGGAAAAATAAACCGGTGAAGTGCGCATCCCTCCGCAAAGCGTCACTTCCCCTCTCACCTACAAACTCGTTCCACACTCGCGCAAGCATGCCTAGTCTCGCATCCCCCTTACGTTACGTTACGTTTCTATTTAGGGTAGGGCTTATGGCTGTGAGCTTAGCTACGTAGTATAACAGTTAAGTCAATTGCTTAGCTTGATGAGCGAGTCAAGGCTCGCGTTGACTTCGTGAAGTAGACAACGTGCAGGTTAACTTCAAACGTCAAATTTCAAGGTAAGCAAACCAATTCGGACAGGTTAGCTTTGCTTTCGTCTTAATTGTTATAATAGCTCAGCTTATTCGCTGACATCATAAACTGTCATAACGAGACGAAGACGTAGACATAGACCTGGATTCGGACAGGCCCTAAATTTCACTTAAATTCGTTGAAGTTCTAAAATTGTTGGACGCCATATTGGATTCACCATCTTGAATTTCCAAATTTCAAGCTTAGATTCGCAATTAGCACCTCCAAAAACCCCCAAATACTACTTTTCGTGGCAATCCCTTAATATTTACAATTTTTGGCCGCCATCTTGGGTCCGCCATTTTGAAACTCACGAATAAATTGTAGCTAAGAACCATCTCAATCACGTCAGCTTTCAAAAAAAACAAAACAAAAGAAACCGCATCAAAATCGCTCCATTCGTTTAGGAGCTACGATGCCAGGGACAGACACACAGGCATGTCAAACTTATAACATTCCTCTTGTTGCGTCGGGGGTTAAAAACTAAAAAAGCTCAAAACGAAGCCAAAAGGCGCAAATTAACTCAGCCTGAAGATAATACATGCGAAAAAAATAGCATTTTGTTGTCACAAGCTACTCGAAAAGCTGAACTGCGTTGTCAAGAGAATTCATTAGATAGACGGCGTCGTTTGGATAGTGATGCAGCATCAAAGGCTTTACGGAGATCAAAAGAAACTAGGGTTGAACGTTGTTTACGTAATACAAAAGATGCCAGATATACTAATAATTCGCGATCTAATGAAACTCCAGATCAACGTGCTTCCAGGCTTTCCAGAGACGCACAGTGTACTGGTAATACCCCAGACAGACGGGCACGGTCGAATGAACGTTCGATGAATGATCGTTCTCTCGAATCTTCATTCGTTGCATACATGACAGACGGCCAACTTCATTCGAGTCGAGAATTTTTGAGTTTAAAATGCGCACGAGTGAATCGGTGAAATTAATAGCAACTTTACGAAAACGTTCGCAAGCTACTAAACGTATTGCAACTCTTCCTGCTCTTTCCACACCTTCATGATCACAGAATTAAAACTCAACTGGCTGGCTGGCACGGTATACAGAATACAAGGTATGCTCACTTAATAATCCGATTTCGCCATATTGCTTTTAAGGAACGTCAAATGACGTACTTTTGGACAATTTTGTATGAAAAATCGGGAAAATTAATTTTAATTATTTTTTAGTAATAATACGATAAATTGCTATTGGCATAATCGGTAGTAATGAAAATTTGCAATTTTTTAAAATATAACTTGAATTCGTGAGACTAATGGTATTTAAGTAAAAAAAGATTTCTTCCGTGGGGAAAATGTAAACAAGTTAAAATATTTTGAAATATGAATTAAAAGTGCGATTATTTGCATCACATTAAACGGAATTAGATAAAATAACAATCTTTTACAACTAATACGGTTTATTAAGCTAATCAGTCTTTTGTAGTGATCATATATCATCTGGGTCATTCACGACTAGATGTAAACATAAATATTGTACGTCACACGAAATAGCTAAGTACGATGACTCTGAGGCAATGCAGGGTAACACGAAACCTTTTGGGGTTCACTGCATTGAGAATGACTCAAGTGCGCTTGCGGCGCTTATGCAGCGCAACGTACTTACGTTCTCGTGTGACTCATGAATTAGAATTAGGTCAGTTAAGCATTTGCTTGAACATATAAGATGATTTAGGTCAATGATTGAGTAAGGTCCGTTATGAATGCGAAATTGTAGTATTTAAGGGAAGACTTTACCTCAGTAAAATATATTCGTATAACAGAACTCGACGGTGTCACTTTCTTTAGAAATATCGGCGTATCCCTTTTGGTGACGCCATTGATCAGTGCGTATCCCTCTGGTGACGCACTATTAGTCAGGATATTCGAAATCTATTACACCCCACAACTCCTAACATTACATGGCGACCCTGCCAGCCTTCTTGGAATCCCTGTAAGGCATTCGTTTGACTGGGGCAACCCTCACGCTGAGCTGAGCACCGAGCACCATAGACATATCTGGAGACAACAAATTCGATGTCGGAGGAATTGGCAACGCAGGAAGAATTCCAAGGACTGTTTGCGGACCTCATACAATTTGTGGAGGACGAACTCCAATATACTCCGAAGGCACCGGAAGGAACCCAACAATACACGGCAACGCGGATAGAAGAGCTCCAGAAGAGAGGACCGAAGCCCATCACCATCGAGGAATATAGGAAAAGGCAACGACCAGCCCCACTAGGCACCAAGAAACCAGCTAAAAGGCAAAAAAAACGAGGAGGAAGAAAGGTGACTCTGCGAAAGAAGCGGGCGGAACTCCACAGACTGATCCCAATTGCGGAAGGACCTAATAAAAAGGCACTTTTCGAGGAATTAAGGAAACTGCAATAAGTATGGGAAACTGCAGCTCCACCAACGTCCAGGCGAGCTTCTTTACCACGCGATCACAACAACTGCTATTTTCGTAGTTGGTATGATAACAGTTACCATTTATAACAGATACAATAAAAATTATGTCAGGAAACAGCTAAGTAGAACTGTAAATGTTTAGTAATACATAAAGCAATAATTAATAATTGTACCAATAATCTCAAAGCATTAATAAATAAAGTAATACATGTTGTTAAAATAAAAATATAATTTTCTGAATGGACAGGTTAAATGAATTAACAAATGAAATCGAGAAAACATTAGCAAATTTTAAGAAAAGTCAGAGTCGAGGTTTTAAAGTCGATACTCTAAGATCAAAATTACTTAGGTGGAAAGAAATAAATCAGGAATTTAGAACCTTAATACTTACATTAGACGAAGGAGAAACACTCGACTTTAGGATTAAATTCACCAAAATCTCAAAAGAACTAGGCACTTTACTAGAGACAGCTTTACAAGAGGAACAACTAACAGAAAACGAAATGGCAAATTTTGATCTAGGCGCGGCTATGAAAGCCATTCCAGTATTTGAAGGTAAATTTACCGAATTAAACGCGTTCTTGAAAATAGTTGAGTACATTAATAAAACACTAAGTGACTCTGCCAAACTAGAGTTATTAGACTTTGTTTTTAACGTAAAATTGTCGGTAAACGTCCAAACGGCCTTAGGCGCTCAGTTGCCAAGTACTTTCGAAGACTTAAAAAGAGAACTCACTACTAGGTACAAAAGCAATAATACGGTATCACAAATCCATACCACTCTAAGCCATCTGTCGCAAAAAAGGTCCACGGTTTCGACCTTTAAAGACAGAATATTGACGTTAATTGGTGAACTAAATCAATTACAGATAAATGCACTTGGTACAGATGCTACGCAAGCAGAAAAAGCAGCAGTAAAGACTATTAACGACACGTACGCCTTAACGGTATTTAAAAATGGTCTTAACGACCAATACAGGAACACGATATTCGCTTCAAGACCAAAAGATTTTCAAGAAGCAGTTGCAATCACGCTGGAACTAGAAAAAAGTGAACAACTGCAAGTCAACAATAGCGACAATATTATGTATTTTAGAAGACAAAACAATCATAACAGAACTCAGCAAGCAAATAGATATAACAACGGTAGAAATAATCAACAAATAAATAGATACAATAACAATAGAAATAATTATACCTAATAATAACAGCAACAACTATAGACCTAATGGAAGGCAAAATTATAGAGGTAACAATAACCGGAATAATAATAGATCCCAAAATAACAATTATAATAACAATAGTAATTATAACAATAATTATAGAAATAACAACAATAACAATAATACTAACCAGCGCGATAATAGAAATAACAATCAAAATAACGCTAGAAGAAACAATAGAGATAACAATTCAGGACAATCTGCAAGAAACATTAATTATATTCAGGATCAGGGAAACGCTCAAGCCTCCGGAGAGGAGTAAACCAACCTCCCGGAGTAGAAAAAACAGAACGTAATAAAATATATAAAATTTCAAACAGTTGCACAAATTATATTACACTATATTGTGAAAACATTCAACAAGATCTTAAATTTCTAGTAGACACAGGAGCAGATATCTCGGTAATAAAATGCAATAAACTAAATATTCACACTTACGATTTTAATCCTAATGATAAATGTAAATTAACCGGAATCACTAACGAAGCAATAACTTCACTAGGAGTAATAAAATTAAAATTAAAAATCGGAGACCACAGAGTCAATAATACGTTTCATTTAGTAGATGATAATTTTCCGATTAAAACAAACGGAATTATTGGTAGGGATATACTAGAGAAATTTTTATGTAAGATAGATTATGAGACTTTTACTATATCATTTAATGTAAATGAATATGAAACTGTATTACCGATGGAAACTAGGACATTAAATGTTGCTCAGTTAAAATTACCAGCGCGAACAGAGGCTATAGTACCGATCAGTGTAGAGAGAGAGGAAGACAGTTTAGTATTAAGTAAAGAATTACAGAACGGTGTATTCATAGCAAACACAATAATACCGGCTAAAGGAATATGCCACATCAAAATACTAAACACTTGCAACGAGGATGTTACGATACCAACATTTAAAGTAGAGATAGAGAACCATTGAAGAACTATTCTATACTGTATAAAACAAAAAGTGAATCTAACACGGAACGGATAAGCAAGCTGCTACAGGAAATAAAAGTAAACTTTGAAGGACCTGACGCTAAAACGGAACTACTGGAAATAATAAGAGAGTACAATGATGTATTTCACCTTCAAGATGACGTTTTGACAACTAATAACTTTTATAAGCAAAAGCTTCACGTAACAGACAATAGCCCGGTATACATAAAGAACTATCGATTGCCACACACTCAAAATGAAGAAATAAACAAACAAGTTGAAAAATTAGTTTCGGATAACATTATCGAACCTTCGATTAGTCCCTACAATTCCCCATTACTTATAGTACCTAAAAAAAGTACTGGTGACAAGAAACAATGGCGATTAGTTGTAGACTTCAGGAAGCTTAACGACAAAATTGTTAGCGATAAATTCCCTTTGACCAGGTTAGAAGATGTTCTAGATAAATTAGGTAGAGCGAAATACTTCACAACTCTTGACATGACCAGCTCTTTCCATCAAATCGAACTTGAGAAAAATTCAAGACCACTCACAGCATTTTCAACAGGAAGTGGACACTTCCAATTTAAAAGATTGCCATTTGGATTAAAAGTATCTTCCAATAGCTTTCAGAGAATGTTAACTATTGCTCTAACTGGACTTATGTCTGAAGCATTTCTATATGTGGACGACATCATAGTTTTTGGTTGCAGTATTAAGCACCACAATATGAATTTGCGCAAAGTATTTCAAAGGTTGCGTAAATATAATCTTAAACTCAATCCAAGTAAATGCCAATTTCTTAAAACAGAAGTTGTATATCTTGGACATTTAATAACTAATGAGGGCATAAAAACAGATCCTTCCAAATATGAGGTGATTAAAAACTATCCAACACCCAAAAATGCTGACGAAGTCCGTAGATTCATAGCTTTCTGTAATTATTACAGACGGTTCATTCCTAATTTCGCAGAAATAGCAAAAAGCCTAAATTCCCTACTAAAGAAAAACGCACCATTTATATGGAATGAGTCTTGCCAAACAGCATTTCAGGCACTAAAAGATAAGCTAATACGACCACCGATACTTCAATATCCGGATTTCGACAAGCCATTTATTTTAACAACCGACGCATCAAACTATGCGTTAGGAGCAGTTCTCTCGCAAGGCGAAATTGGCTCAGATTTGCCAGTGTCCTACGCAAGCAAATCATTATCAAAACATGACATAAGTAAACCTATTATTGAGAAAGAATTACTCGCAATACACTGGGGAATAAACTTTTTCAGACCATACCTTTATGGAAAAAGGTTTATTGTAGTAACCGACCATAGACCACTAGTATCGTTATTCACGCATAAAAATCCTTCTTCAAAACTGACGAGGATTAGATTAGATTTAGCGGACTATGATTTCGATATAGTATTCAAGAAAGGCAAAATCAATACCAATGCTGACGCCTTATCACGAATAAAACTAGACTCCGATATGTTGAAAGATATGGTCCCGAAAGACAGAGACCTTACAGTAAATAAAATGCTAGTATTAACAAGGGGTATGATGGCAAAACAAAAAGCATGCGATAATAACAAAGGTATTGGAAATGTCTCCCAGCCACAGTTAAAGCCTGATCAACTTTATACTTGGGATTGCACTTCTATATCCGATGTTAGAAATTTGAAAAAAATAAAGTTTGTGATGTTGCGCGACGGTAAGATACCGATAGAAATCGTACGTACGAAGAAAGAAATAATAGTATACTATAGCGATATTCCTGATGCGAAGCAAGATTCGATCAAGGATAAGCTACAATACAGCGATATGCAATCCAATAACGATAATTCTGATATGAAATACGTTTCTATCATGAAGAAGTTATTAGATGCTACCCGCGAAATGAATTTTTTTGAGCTAGCTCTATCAAAGAAAGATAATATATTCGAATGCATTCAAGAAGCCTATTTAATACGTTGCAACGAAATAAAGAAAATAAGAACCGCGCAGAACTTAAGATAGTATTGTATGAACCCCCTAAAAGAATCAGCGACATCGAAACGCAAAATAGGATAATTGAGGAATATCACGACTCACCATACGGAGGTCACTTAGGAGTCAGAAAAACGGTACTAAAAATAAAGCAACGCTTTTGTTGGAAAAATTTGAATAACATGGTAAAGAATTATATTAACAACTGTAGGCAATGTGCAATCAATAAACAAGTAAGGCACACTAAAGAAAAGATGACTAAAACTAATACTCCCACAACAAGTTTTGAAACTATAGCTATAGATATGGTAGGACCATTAAGAATATCGAATAATTATCGATATATACTTACTATGCAATGTGAACTTACGAAATTCGTAATGGTTTCACCTTTAGAAACTAAAGACGCTAACACAGTAGCTTCAACTATAGTAAACGAATTCATTCTGAAATTTGGACATTTCAAGATCTTAAAAACAGATCAGGGTACAGAATTCACTAATAAATTGATGCAAGAAATATGTAAATTGCTTGAAATAAAACAAATCTTTAGCACCCCTTATCATCATCAAACTATGGGGATAGCAGAACGAAACCACCGTGTTCTTAATGAATATATTCTTTCGTTTGCGGAAGATTCAGAATGGGATAAATGGATACCTTATTATGCTTTCGCTTACAATACTACGCCTCACGTAGATACAAATTACACACCATACGAATTAGTATTTGGCAAACTACCCTATTTACCGTTCGACGTAATAAATGACAACAGACCTGTTTACAATTTAGATAACTATGCTAATGAATTAAAAATTAGATTAAAATCGGCTATTTCAAGATCAAGGAATTTGGTAGATAAAGTTAAAAATAAACGAATTCAGAAGCAAGGTTCCACAAATCCAATAAGCATTGAGAAAGGTGACTTAGTCCTTTTGAGAAGTGAAGATCGTAAAAAGCTACAGAAACCTTACCAAGGCCCATATAAAGTAATAGAAAGAAATGGTGTAAATTCTGTAATAGAAGTAAACGGCACAAATAAATTAGTTCATAACGATAGATTAAAGAAATATAATGTAAAACCATAGGATAAAAAACAAAAAAGAAATGTTATAACAAGATATGATAATTACTTAGATAAATACACGCTGTTAAATTTAAACGTACTATATTTAGTATTTAGATATTTAGTAGTTATATATGTTTCATCTTTATTTAAGATAAAGACTCAACAAAAAGGCCGAGGGTGTAGTGATCATATATCATCTGGGTCATTCACGACTAGATGTAAACATAAATATTGTACGTCACACGAAATAGCTAAGTACGATGACTCTGAGGCAATGCAGGGTAACACGAAACCTTTTGGGGTTCACTGCATTGAGAATGACTCAAGTGCGCTTGCGGCGCTTATGCAGCGCAACGTACTTACGTTCTCGTGTGACTCATGAATTAGAATTAGGTCAGTTAAGCATTTGCTTGAACATATAAGATGATTTAGGTCAATGATTGAGTAAGGTCCGTTATGAATGCGAAATTGTAGTATTTAAGGGAAGACTTTACCTCAATAAAATATATTCGTATAACAGAACTCGACGGTGTCACTTTCTTTAGAAATATCGGCGTATCCCTTTTGGTGACGCCATTGATCAGTGCGTATCCCTCTGGTGACGCACTATTAGTCAGGATATTCGAAATCTATTACACCCCACAACTCCTAACATTACACTTTCTCCCCAAGGCTATAAAGAATATTTTAATATGGTTGTGAATTTTTCCAAAAATAAGGAAGATAATTAAAAATGCACGGATTCTTCTGTATGTAACTAAACTTAAAACACCTTGTGATTGTGTTTCAGAGGTTTTTTAATATGAGCGTGAGATAAAATCCCAAATTCTACGTAATATATAGTATAAAAAGACCTCATCCCGTCTATCCTAGGAAAAGATTTAAGCAAAGAGTCGTTCGCAATGTTACCTACGCAGGTAGGTGGTTTTATTTTTTTGTAACCTGTGTAGAGAAATAATAAAAGAAGCAATAATAAGTTTTATGATACAATTTTATTTTCAGCTTAATAAACCGTATTAGTTGTTCAAGCTTTCTATTTTATCTAATTCCATTTAATTTGATGCAAATAATAGCACTTTTAATTCTTATTTCAAAATATTTTAACTTGTTTACATTTTCCCCACGGAAGAAATCTTTTTTTACTTAAATACCATTAGTCTCACGAATTCAAGTTATATTTTAAAAAATTGCAAATTTTCATTACTACCGATTATGCCAATAGCAATTTATCGTACTATTACTAAAAAATAATTAAAATTAATTTTCCCGATTTTTCATGCAAAATTGTCCAAAAGTACGTCACGACGAAGTGTCAAAATCTACATGAGCATACCTTGTATTCTGTATACCGTGGCTGGCTGGCAGTTGTCAATTCTCATTTTGACACTGGAAATCAGCTGATTGTTCCAGGATTTCCATGCTCATTCTCTGAGAATGAAGTTTCCGGAACTTCATTGATGAGAACGAGAATGTAGTTACGAACGTTCATTCAAACTTCATTCTTTGTGACAGACGACACGGTAATGATCATGCTTCGAGAACGTTCATTCGACCGTGCCCGTCTGTCTGGGGTATAAGTCTCGTTTAAATGAGACGCCAGAACAAACTTCGCTAAGGCGTGCTACGGATGCACAGTGTACTGCTGAGTCTCGTTTAAATGAGACTCTGGAACAACGTGCTTCGAGGGTTGCTAGACATGCAGCAGCTACGGCTCTGTCTAGAGCCAAATGTAGGATAGATTTTAATAATTCAACAAACAAATTTGCTGATACAATTTGTTTCATTTGTAATAAGCTTTGCTATCGTAAGCAAGTCCAGTCAGTAACATTAGCCGATTTGCCAGGAGATATAATACCAAATGAGTTAATGGCACAATATGACGTTATCTCTGCCTGTCACCGATGTGTCAGAACACTTCGTAGATCAAGAACACCTACTCAAGCCTATTGGAATGGTATGTCATTCAACGAAATTCCCCCTGGAATAGCGACACTATCTGATGTAGAAGTACGTTTGTTAAGTAGGATAATTCTATTCGTAAAAATGGTTAAACTCAGTGGTCGCTTCGGACAACATGGTTTCCATGGTCAAGCCGTACTTTTCGGCCAAGATGTTGACGAAATCGCTGAGCAGCTTTCTCTGAGAATGAGTAGTGCTGGTCTAGTGATTGTTTGCGAACAATTAGAATCAGTTCAAAAGATTACGTCAATTTTCTGTAAATATTCAAAAACTGCGAGCTGCATTAGATTGATTGATTGCCAATAATCCTTTGTATAGAAACGTTACAGTAAACTTTAATAATGAAAATTACGATATTAACGAAATTTGTCATGTTGAACATAACGACATAATACGACAGGAAAATACAAATGTGTACAAGAAGTACAGAAACCAAGCACGCACTTACGTTGCTGAATGCGCAGAACGGCGAATTCGGTCAAGACCAGCCACACCTGCGCGCTTAATCATCATTGTTTTGTTATTATTACTTAACTCACTGAGCTAATTTGCTTCCGCTGAGTGGGTAATTAATTTAGTATAAGTATAGGCAAATAATAAATTATGTTTCAATTGGGAACTAAGCGACATCCAAGACTTTTCTTTATCACCGCTTGTGAGTCTGCAAGCGGCGCTTCTTCCTAATTCATTCAAATCACATTGTGTGATCAACATTTTGGTCCTTCGAGGGAAAAGTAATCAGCAGACATGGAGAACAATTTACTAGACTCACAATGGAAGCTAGGCCAGATGATCAGCACCGTCTACACTAACATGAGGAAAGACGGGCCTAATAGGAGGAGAACGCAGGCTTACATACGTGGCCATCAAAGTACCATCTCACAGTATTGGACGGAATTTGAGGCTGCGCATAAGGAGTTGACACTGCTAAACATAGCAGATGATAAGTTCTTCTCCGAAGATTTTTACAGCAAGGTAAAAATGGCATATGACAGTGCCACATAACTTCTCAAGGAAGACCAACGCGCTCTAGAAGAAGCATCAAGAGAGATTCCGGCCCGGGAATCAAGCCAAGCAGCTAGAGACGTTTCTTCAGAGACCGCAGACTACTCTGCAGCAGAAGGCCAAGCAGCAGGGATTTCAGGAGTAGCTAGAGAAACTACGCTACTAGCAGACTGGAACTTATTGGGGGAAGGCACTTCAAGAGGTGCAACACCACATCCTACAGTCTCGACCGCAGTCGCATCAGCAGCAGGCAAAGCGGATCCCACCATGGGAAGGACTCCCTTAGCGACAAGGCCACGCAATAACATAGATAGCCTTGCGCTACCGGCAACGGGTCCCCTGACAGGTCGGAACACAACCACCCCACTTACCTCAACAGCCCATAATTTGTTGGAGCAGCACCACCAGACCGACATAGAAAATGGGTTTGATCAGGCACAAACCCTGAGGTATAAACGATGGGAGATCAGATACGATAATCTAAAAAGGAATTTAGAAGACGTGAGAAGGAGCCTTGGAAGTAACTTATCTGAGTGTTACTACGAGCTCAAGAAAAAGGCAATTGAAGATTCCTGGGAGAAATTTTCTTCACTTCATGAGGAAATTATGATCCATGAGGAGAACGAGATGCAAGCAGAAGAAAATTTGGAATATTATCGAATAGCAGAGAGTGAAGTTCAAGAAGCATCGGTCCTAATTCAGAGCATGTCTCAAAATAGACGCTCACGAGACAACGATGAAGCAGACAACCTTGCGGTTAGGTTACCAAGGGTACTAGTACCGAACTTTGATGGTACCTACATGTCGTGGGCAACATTCCACGACATTTATGTGAGGATGATACACTCGAGAGAAAAACTCGGTGATGCAGTAAAAATGCAATACCTTAAGTGCTACCTTAAGGGTGAAGCAAGCAGAATTATTCAGCACTTAGAGATCTCCGACAGCAACTACAATGCTGCTTGGGAGCTTCTACGCAGTAGATTCAACAACAAAAGGCTACTACTGAATACCTACCTGGATAAGCTATTAAACCAACCCACAATGCAACGAGAATCTGGACAAGAGCTGAAGGTATTGCATGACAAAACAAAGGAAGCAATACAAGCAATACAGGCACTAAAAATAGATGTTAATGGCTGGGGGCCATTCCTGGTTCATATTATAACAAGGAAACTGGATAAAGAAACGTATAGATTATATGAGCAATCTTTGGCTGATCCTTAGGAAATTCCAAATTTTGTTCAACTGCTTTCATTTTTGGAAACTAGATTCCAATCATTGGAATCAATTGAATTTTCGGCGAGGAAAATAGAGAAGAAAATAATACCACAGAAGCAGCCGCACAAGGCATACCACACAACAATCGCATTAAAATGTGTATTTTGCGGTGGCACTCACAGCATGTTCAAATGCAGCAAGCACCAATCTATGACCCCAAAGCAGAGAATCGAAGCGGTCAAAAGAAGCAACCTATGCACAAACTGCCTACGGAAGGGGCATGACAGAGAGAACTGCACTAGCAAAAGTACATGCATGAAGTGTCACCAAAAGCATAACACACTTCTTCATGAGGAAAACCGAAATTCTGGGACACCTCAGACTTCGGAAGTAGTCACAATGACCACTACAAGCAGACAGATGCCGGCAGAAGTATTACTTGCAACGGCAATAATCAAGATTGAAGCGAAGGACGGTTCTATGCATGCCCTGAAAGCCCTTATCGACCAAGGCTCTCAGGCATCCTTTATAACGGAGAGAGCAGCTCAACGCTTAGGATTAAAAAGAACGAAGACGAACGTTGCAGTAACAGGAATACATTCTCAACAGAAGAACTCAACATTTTGCATCGACATGAAGATTTCGCCACACTTTGAGTCCGACTTCGAAACGACAGTCACAACGTTCATATTGGATAAATTAACACAGCTCATTCCTGAGATAACCACGAGCACCGCACAATGGCAGCATCTTCAACGGATTATATTAGCTGATCCGGAATACTACAAACAAGGGAAAATTGACGTCATTCTCGGAGCCGACATTTATGGGGAAATAATGCTAGACGGTATTCTCAAGGGTGAGGAAAATTCCCCGCTGGCACAGCAGACGAAGCTTGGATGGATTGTTTCGGGAAGGTGTGGAGCGCGAAGTAACAACAACATAAGAAGCCTAATAACTACCATTGACCTAGAGGAAATTCAAAAATTTTGGGAAATTGAAGAACTCAATGAACCGAAGGAACTCAAGGAAGAGGACAAAAAATGCATAGAGTATTTTGAGAAAACTGTATCAAGAGTAAAGGAAGGGCGATATATTACGCGCCTGCCCTTTAAAAGAGATCTAGCAGCGTATCCACTGGGAGACAGTAAGAAGATAGCGATATCCCGACTCTTCCAGATGGAGCGGAAATTTAGAAAAAATAAACAGCTGGAAGCAGACTATAAGGATTTTATGCAGAAATACCTGGATATGGGGCACATGAAGTTATGTAAGAACAAATCATCTCAAGGAGAATGCTTCCTCCCTCACCACGCTGTAATGAAGGAAGACAGCACAACCACCAAACTACGGGTGGTCTTCGACGCATCGGCAAAAACCAGCAATGGTGAGAGCTTAAATTCAACATTATACACTGGGCCACAGCTACAAGCAGACCTTTACGAGACGCTTTTACAATGGAGACAATTCAAATTTGCCTTTAAGGCAGATATTGAGAAGATGTTCAGGCAGATATGGGTTCATGAAGAAGATCAAGAATATCAGAAAATTGTATGGCGCTTTTCGGAAAAGGAGCCTATACGAGAGTACCAGTTGACAACAGTAACCTACGGAACTCGACCAGCACCATTTTTAGCTGTAAAAACTATGCAGCATTTGGCAAATCAGCAAAGGGAAACCTACCCAAGAGGAGCACATACTGTCCTGAATAAGTTCTACATGGATGATTTACTGGCAGGAGCTCATACCCTTGAAGAAGCTCGCTTAGTAATTCACGAGACAAGACAGATGCTGCAGGGAGCGGGGCTCCCCTTGCGGAAATGGTCAGCTAATAATCAAAGGGTCCTTCACGACATACCGAAGGAATTCTTGGAATCAGAAGGTGATACAAATTTTTTAAAATCGATTAAGACGCTTGGGTTACACTGGAGCCCTCACACGGACAACTTCACGTTCAGGATAAATATGCCTGAAACTCCAAATGAGCCAACGAAAAGGTCAATTTTTTCGGAATCAGCTAGATTATTCGACCCGATAGGATGGCTCGCGCCAACAATCATCTTGGCGAAAATTTTGTTCCAAGAATTATGGAATCTTGGGCTGGAATGGGACGAAAGGCTCCCAACAAAAATCGCCGAGAAATGGCAGGAATATAAAAGAGAACTCCCATTAATTGAAAGGCTGACTATACCACGATGGATTGATCACAGAACAAGGGCAACTCCCTGTGAACTTCACGGCTTTAGTGATGCCTCTGAAAGGGCATATGCAGCCGTAGTTTATATAAAAACCTACGACTCAGCTGGGAATGTGGCCACACATTTAATTTCATCAAAAACAAAGGTCGCTCCTACTCGCATCAAAACCTCGCTGCCCCGCCTGGAGCTGTGCGGCGCACTTCTACTAGCCAAACTCATGAGAAGGGTTACAGAAGCAATGAATATCCCGCTAGCCAAGCAATTTGCCTGGACAGACTCGGAGATAGTGCTAGCATGGCTAAATGGTGATCCTAGCAAATATAAAACCTTTGTAGCCAATAGAGTCTCAAGAATACAGCAAATCTTAAAGGGACAAAATTGGTACCACGTAAGATCAAAGGAGAATCCAGCTGAGTGCGCTTCACGAGGCATAAAGGCCGGAGAATTAATAAATCATCACTTATGGTGGAGAGGACCGGACTGGCTAAGAAATAATACCACAACTTACGAAAACCCACCTATAAAATTAACTGAGGAAGAGCGTAAGAAGACAACATTCACGTTCGCAACAACATTCCAGGAAGGTTTTATTCCAAAATTGATAGAGCAATTTTCTAATTTTGGAAAGATCACGAGAATTATTGCATATTGCTACCGATTTATTAGCAATGCGCGCGGCCAGAACATCTCAGGGGCACTCACAGTGGAAGAAATTCAAAGAGCAAGGAACCTTGCAATCCGAGCAGTACAAGAAAGTGAATTCTCTCATGAGATAGCAGCTTTAAGCAAGGGAAGCTCAATAGGTTCTAAAAGTTCTCTTCTATGCTTAAGCCCATTCCTGGACAAAGATGGGCTCATACGAGTGGGAGGACGTTTAAGAAATGCAGACCTAGACTTCGCAGCAAGGCACCCTGTCATACTCCCGTATTAGCACCATTTGACGAATATGATCATCCGTAAGGCTCACCAAGAAACAATGCATGGCGGTGTTAATCTCACATTAGCTCATACCAGGAATCAGTATTGGATTCTAAAGGGCTACAGTGCAGTAAAACAAAGAGTAAAGGAGTGTATTATATGTACAAGGTATAATGCCAAGACACAAGAGCAGCTTATGGGGGACCTCCCGAAACCTCGATTAACAGTAACGAGGCCATTCACAAACACAGGAGTAGATTATGCGGGACCAGTAGCAATCAAGGTAGCGCTCGGCAGAGGGACAAAAATATACAAGGGTTACATCGCAGTCTTCGTTTGTCTAGCCACAAAGGCTATACATTTGGAAGCAGTAAGCGACCTGACAGCCGAGGCATTTATCGCCGCATTTAAGAGGTTTGTCAGCAGGAGAGGCATCCCTCACAAAATATATAGCGACAACGCAACGAATTTTCAACTCGCTAGCAAAATTCTAGAGAAGAATGAAGCACAGTTTAAAAGGAGCTACCAGGATAAATTGCTAGAACTCCTCCAGGGCTACGAGACGCAATGGAGCTTCATACCCCCCGCGTCCCCCCATTTTGGAGGTCTCTGGGAGGCCGGGGTGAAGTCCATGAAACGACATCTAAAGAGGACTCTGGGCCAGACAGCATTGACATTCGAGGAACTGTCGACGGTACTAGCCAGTATTGAGGCCTGTTTAAATTCCAGGCCGTTGTGCCCAATGACAGATGCCCCTGGCGATCTATCAGTATTAACGCCTGAACATTTCTTGACTGGCTCATCACTTTTAGCCCCCCCCAGGGAAAGCGCCTGAAGGCTCCAATACAAATCTGCGAGCTAGATGGAGATTGCTGGAAGATATCAAGCACCAAATATGGAGAAAATGGTCAAGCGAATATCTACAGCGACTTCAAAGCAGGCCAAAGTGGACATCAAAAAGAGACAACGTTAAGGTGAACGACTTAGTCTTATTGAAGGAAGACACACTCCCCCCTGCACAATGGGCCCTTGGGAGGATAGAGGAAATTCATTTCGGACAGGACAAACTAGCACGAGTGGTCACTGTGAGAACTAAGGGCAAATCAATAAAGAGGCCTTTAACAAAATATGCCTATTGTCAGTAAGAGAACCCGAAGAAAATACAACACCGGGGTCAAAACGACCACTAGACAGCACAGAAGGCGCTAACGGAGTAACGACCCAATCGAAACGTGCTAGAAGACAGCCAAAAATATATCCCGTCTCAGGATACGCAACGCTTGTCAGGGAAACCCATGCAGAACGCTCTGATAGGGTCACCAGCCAACCAACTAGCTACAGACGTCAGAGGATAGGAAACTTCGCGTTCCTTTTCATAATAGTACTGTTAGCAATACCAGCTCTAGCAGAACCCGCGCAAGACCTAGTCACCATTTCACCATTTAAGGATCATCCAGGGATGTATTTTGAAGATCTGGGGCAAACAAACCTAGTTGCTAGCGAATGGAACATACTGACATATTATGATCTCCAAGGTTACTGGCAAGAACTCAAGGGACTGCGAACTTGCGTCAACGAAATCCAGAAATTATGTGATGCTACAGTTATAGGAAGGAACTACTGCAAGGAGATATACGCGCAACTCGAACACCAGCTTACACAAATCGAACAGACAAATAGACTCCTTCGTAAGGAACCTAGCAGACGACGAAGATCACCCCTAAATATTGTAGGCAAGGCCGCAAACTACCTGTTCGGTGTCCGGGACGAAGATTACGCGAAGGAGTTCAATGGAAAAATCGAAGGAGTTAAAAACAACGAACAGCATCTGCTAGAGTTGTTGAAAAATCAGACGTCTCTCATAGAAACGACAACAAACGTCATGCAGCAGAGGGATGAACACATTCAAAGCCAACTTGGAATAATGCAAGAACATATTAACCAAATAAATCGAGAAATACGGAGAAGTGGAAGTATTCAAGAGACCATGCAGTCATTTACATCGCTAACAGCTCTTACAACCTTGGCACTCCATAACTTCGAAAGGGTACAAGGTAGTATTATAGACGTACTACTAACGGACACACACCATGGGCAGATAAGCCCATTAGTCATCACGCCACCTCAACTAAGAGCACAAATACATGCTATAAGGGAAAATATTCCACCGGCATTAACTCTGCCAGACAGTGGGAAGGATACAGAGCTGCTCTTATACAGTCTAATGACAGTATCCTTCCGGGTAACAGAATCCAACATCTGTTTCAAAATAAGATTGCCATTGATACAGAACGAAAGATACCAACTCTTTCACCTTGTTCCCGTACCAACACCACATGAGGACAGCTTTACCTTCATTCAGCCAGAAACACCTTACTTAATTGTCAACCTGCATCGAGACAATTACTTACCGCTTAGTCAAATAGAACTAGACAAATGCACGCACCTGAGGACAGACCGATATTTGTGTCAGAGAAATCATCCCATGTACAACAGCAACTCTAAGAAGGCACGATGCGAGTTAAAACTATTGCAACGTGTAAATCAACTCTCACCGGACTGCAATATACGCAGCATGAAGCCGACTAACGTCTGGGTACAACTCCGCTCAGCAAACGCATGGCTCTACGTAACAAAGAAAGAGCACACCATCAACATCGTGTGTGGAGCAACATTTACCTCTAAAACTCTTAGAGGAGAGGGCATTCTCACAGTAAGGCCAGAATGTGAGATTAAGCAGGAATCCATGACTATAAGTGGGCGATCATACACTACTTGTTTTTTTTATGAAAATATGTGTATTTGAAATTTAGAAATAAAGATCAAACACACAAAAAAAAAAATGATGGAAATTAAAATTTCCAAAGATCTATGTTTCTTGGTGGTAATGTGTAGCGGTAAAATAAAAACAAAATAGCGTAAGTTATCTTTCAATTTATTTAAATGAGTTTGCCACTTAAAATACACTTAAAATATATGAACATTTATTTTAATATTTATGATATAAATTATTAAATTTAACAGCCACAAAAACTTAGTCAAAACAAATATTCTTTAAGTAATCCTTTATAAAGAATTTTCACAACACTTCCACAATATATATGTATATTTTAATTTTGAGTTTTCCTATACTCTTTTTTTTTTAACAATATCCGTGGAGTCGCGAAATCCTTGATGAAATTCCCTTTTTTTTTAAAATCCGTGGCGTGGAGTCCGTGGAGCCGGAGAATTCTTCAATTCCCTTGGCAATATACGAAGTACGAAGCTAGATTACCCGGCCGACCTGTTTCAAAATTGCATTTAGAGGCAAACTAACCTTGTATAAGGAATATGTTGCTCCTGTGTCAATCGCTAGGAAACAAGTCAGATTGAGTGCAAGCGCGCTTCGGCTTTTATAGTCAGAAATCAATGATTTCAAAATGGCGAATAACCGTCACTTCCCCCACCTTGGTGGTGCATGTTCGTTACTTTTTGTCGTACATAATCGTCACTTCCCTCACTCACAGCCGTCATCAGAAAAATCTTCAGCCATCTCTTTTCCTTCTTCGGATGTATATAATCGTCACTTCCCCTGCTTACGGCTGCCATTAAAAAAGTCCCCGGAAATTTCCCTTTTAACGAAAATTACCGTGGTTCTGGCAATGCCACTGGTTTTGACGACCGCGTTGCCCCAGGTAAACATTGACTACTGTCATCGGGACATAAAGTTGCGTGAGTTCCGCGGTTTTTAAGTTTGATATGTGTATACCCCCTTTTTCGCGAGTGAAGTGCCCTAAATCGCCCCAAATGAGGTAAGTACCTTGTGAAGTGTTTGTTTTGTGTTTTTTTTTGTTTCATAACTTGGCATAATTATTGCCTAAAAAATGTGTTTTTGTACACCGGCCTGGTTTGTTTATGACCTGTCACAGGTGGGAAAACTTGCGTTATCTCACCTGTATTGGTCATAAAACTCAGGTGTGATGCCTTTAGTTTAGTTGGGCATGTTGTGTTTTCTATATTTATGTTGCTTAATTGCAGGGGAATGTGGAGTTTGTGCGAATGTTTACGCCTGCTCTTATCCCTTGCAATTGTTGTTGCCATGGCCAAGAAATTGTTTACATGGCCTTTGTGTTATGTGATTATAGATTATTAATTCTTTTATTTTTATTTTTAGGGTAAAAAGGATGTACTGTGCTCTTGCAGGTACCAGGTAAGTAAATGAATATTTGGTTTGTTTTTTCATTCAGTTTTTTTATTTTCAGTTCGTCGAACATTCTCCCCCCTGTTGAACGCTCGCGTTCAACTCCCTTTTTTTTAATTTCTTAACCACCCCCCTTTTGTGGTAATGGTGGAAAATAATTTTTCCATCAGCTCGAACGCGGAGCCTCGCTTGATATCGGTCGGGGAGGTTGACCGTGATTTCTTTATTTCTTTTCTTTTGGACCCCGATAAAATCAATTTTGTCCAATACATATTTGGGCAGGTAAATATCGAACCCCTCGCGCGTCACGAACTTCTGCCAATGGTTTTCATCCCTCATTTGCAGCTCCTTAATATTTTCAGTTGGCCTCAGTCTGCGGATGCGGTTGATGTCTGCCTGTCCGCCGTTAATGATGGCCGTCTCCGTCAACTCAGGGTTGGTATGTGGAGTGTCCCACAGCGGTCTTGATGTTAAAGGCTGTTTTGTCATCCCAGGATGCCGTCCAGGTTCACTACAGTCCGATGCTGCTTGCTGAGTGGATGGTGTACTATGCTGGGTTAGTTGCCAAGCATCTGACCGTGTTGGGTGTCCTGTCGGTACATCATCGGGCTCCACAAACATATCCACACCTAGGGGGCTTGATGGTGGCGAAAAATGGAGCGGCTCATTTATGTTAAGGATGTCTTCATAGTATTCGTAACTCATCTGTAGGGAATTAATAATTATTATAATTTTATAATAGGGATAATAAACTGATTGTTTGATAATGAATATGACACAATTCTGTGCTTGTTGCTAGCTTGCTTGCGATGCCTCCTGAACAGGTAGTGGACAGAGTTTGGCTGTTGGTCGTTGAAAGACTCCGTATTTTGTGCGCACTTGCACTACTCGGACCAGACCATCTTTACCTGGGAATACTTTTTCTATCTTCCCCAATGGCCAACACGTTGGTACCAAATTTTCTTGTTTGACAAGAACTATATCACCAATCTTAACATTGTCTTTTTTGCTGCACCATTTTGGTCGATGTTGCAATTGATGTAAGTAGTCCTTCGACCATTTGTCCCAAAATTGCTTAGTTAATAGCTGGCAATATTTCCATCGCTGTGACATTGATATTTTTGGATTAGCTTCAGGTTCAGGCAATGCATCCATTGCTTGCCCAATCAAAAAATGTCCCGGAGTGAGCACAAACGGATCATCCGGATTGTCTCGTATTTGATATAGAGGTCGTGAATTGAGACAAGATTCGATTTGTGCGAGGACCGTTACGTATTCCTCGAAAGTACAACTAGATTGTCCAAGTGTCCTTTTTAAATGAAATTTGACTGCCTTTACTCCGGCTTCCCATATTCCTCCAAAGTGTGGAGCTGCCGGGGGATTAAAGTGCCAAGTGATGCCCTTCGACGATAGATATTGTGTTGCTCCTGGTTCTGCTTCCTTGATTGTTTGTCTTAATTCCTTGTCTAACATTGTTTTTCCACCGATGAAATTGGTGCCACAATCAGAAAATATATCAGTGCATAATCCTCGTCGGGCGATGAATCGCTTTAATGCAGCGATAAAAGCCTCCGATGTAAGATCGGATGCTAGTTCGATGTGTATGGCCTTAGTTGCCATACACACAAATACGCACAAGTAAGCTTTATGCAACCTTGCGTTTCTTAATTTGGACGTTTTTATCATGATTGGTCCGGCATAATCAATGCCGACCCTGGAAAATGGTTTGGAGATGTTTACTCTGGCGGATGGCAGATTTCCCATTAGCTGAGTCAAAGTTGCCTTTCGATGCCTTGCGCAGATCACGCATTTGTGGATTTGTGTTGTGATGCTTCTTCTTCCGTCCAAGATCCAAAATTGATTTCGACTAGTATTCAAAACCAAGGCGGGTCCGCCATGCAGCGTTTCCAAATGTATTTTGTTAATAATTAATTTTGTTATGTGATGAGCTCGAGGCAGAATGATCGGATGCTTTCTGTTGTATGGCACCGAAGCTTGTTCCAATCTCCCACCCACTCTTACTAATCCATCGTTGTCCAGAAATGGATTTAATGTAAAAAGTCTGCTTCCCTTTTTAACCTGTGTGTCAGCAATAAGATCTGCATACTCTTTTGGAAACTCTAGTTGTTGCAATATTTTTAAAATTGTATTTTCAGCTTTTTGTAGTTCTGCAGCAGTTAGACTTTTTGCATGGCTCTGTGACTTCAACGTGTCCCCTTTGAACAGCCAGCGTTGAATTCTTGTTATAATACGTTTTAAATGTGTGTATGAAGAATATTTTAATAGTATGTTATCGGTGCTGTTGATGAAGAAATTATTAGTTTTTAATTTCTTAGCTTCCAATTCTGTTCGGCCGATATTTTGCATTAATTTAGGCCATTCGGTTTCTTCATTTCTTAGCCAGTCTGGCCCATGCCACCATAAAGTGTTCTCTGCTAGGGTTGCCGCTGTTGTTCCTCTGGATGCCAAATCCGCTGAATTCTGTTTTGTAGGTACATGTCGCCATTGTTCTGCCTTGATGACCTCTTGAATCTCGACGATACGATTGGCCACATACGTTTTCCAACGAGATGGATGCTCCCTTATCCATTGCAAGACAATTGTGGAGTCAGTCCAAGCGAAGACGGGTACATTGGAGAAACGCATATCTTTCATTGTTGTCTTAAGTAGTCTTATCAACAGAACAGCACCATTTAGTTCGAGCCGTGGAATTGTTGTAGGCTTTATCGGAGCTACCTTCGATTTGGCCGTAAGTAGATTTGTTGATACGTTTCCTTTTTCATCCTTTACTCGTAGATACACAACAGCGGCGAACGCCCTTTCTGAGGCGTCACAAAATCCATGTAGTTGGACCGATGCAGTCATGGTGTATGCAATCCATCGTGGAATTTGCAATTTTTGCAGATTAGGTAAATCTGCCTTGAAAGTTTTCCAGTGTTCTTCGATGTCACCGGACACTGGCTGATCCCAATCACCGCCTAAAATCCATAATGTCTGGATCAGTAGCTTGGCTACGATAATGACTGGGGCGAGCCATCCCAAAGGATCATATAACGATGCTACTTGGGAAAGAATGGTTCGCTTAGTTGTTGCCGAATACATTCTATCCAAACGAATAGAATAAGTAAAATAGTCTGACATCGGATGCCACTGAAGACCTAGGGTTTTTACAGTCTCATCTTCGGCAATAGTTAAAACACCCTTTAATTCGCAATGTTCCCTTGGTAAATGTTCTAGAAGTTTGTGAGAATTGCTAGCCCACTTTCTTAAATTGAATCCTCCTGCCTTGAGCATATGTATCAATTCATTTTGTAATTTAGCTGCATCGTTGATGTTGTCTGCACCCGTTAACAAGTCGTCAACGTAAAAATCAGTGAATGTTGTTGCAGATGCTAATGGCCAATTTTGCTGTTCATCCTTGGCGAGCTGTTGCAGAGTACGAATTGCAAGGTAAGGAGCTGCTGATGTTCCAAAGGTGACTGTATTTAATTGGTATTCTTGAATTTCCAGAGTTTCTGGATGCTGCCAGATTATGCGTTGGAAGGTACGATGCTCTGGATGAACTTCGATCATCCGATACATCTTCTCGATATCAGCGTTCATGGCGATTCGATATTTACGCCAGTTGAGCAAAGTTGCAGCGAGTTTGGGTTGTATTGTTGGTCCCTTTAATAAATGCTCGTTTAATGATATGCCGTTTGTCGTTTTAGCTGATGCATCAAACACCACCCGTAGTTTTGTAGTAGTGCTCTCTTTCAGGACACAATGGTGTGGGATGTAATAATGCGGTTCCTTCTGTTTTGGAGATATCACCTCACTCATATGTCCTAGCTCTATATACTCGTTTAAGCATTGCTTGTACTCTCGTTCCAACTCTGGTTGTTTTGCTAATTTTGCTTGTAAATTGGAAAATCGTTTCAGTGCCTGTGGTTTTGATTCTCCAAGTTCTGGGAGCTCATTGCCTCTGAACGGCAGCTTGACTTGATACCGTCCAGATTCTAGACGACAATAAGTCCCTGTGTAGATTTTTTCGCACTCTTCGTCCTCTTTGGACAAGATTTGAGTTTCTGGGACTTCTTCATTCTCCCAAAATCTTTTTAATTGTGTGTTGAGGCTGTGCTCAGTGGTGCTTATAAAGCTTGCTACCTGATCAATTGATGCTTCACCCATTGGTCCCAATAGGATCCAGCCAAATTTAGTGTTTATAGCTGTAGGAGCTGTTTCAGGGCCTTTTATTATTCCATCTAGTATTATTTGAGCGTACACTCTAGCTCCTAATAATGCATCGATCCTTCCTGGCTTCCAGTATGTAGGATCAGCAAGAGGTAAATTTGTTAAATGTTGACAATCCCTTCTGGAAACCAATTTTGTTGGTAGATTGTCTGTAATTTTTTTCATAATCAGAAAGTCTTCTGAAATGATATTTGATTGATGATTTGATCCGCACGATCGTAGTATTAGTTTGGTTTTTTCGTAGGAAACGCCTGCTGGGCTTGTGTTTAAGCCTGTGATACTTGTGCAAGCAGCAGTACGTTCAGCATTTAATCTCTGACAAGCAGCGTGGGTAATGAACGATGATTGTGATCCAGAATCGACCAGGCATCGCAGCACTTGAGAATGACCTTGTTGGCCTTGTACTGTAACCAACGCTGTTGCGAGTAACGCTTCGTGAATTTCCCTAGTTACAAAGCTTTGTATATTGTCTGCCTTGTTGCTATTTTGCGTAGTTTGGGAAAGATTTGCATTGTATCCTTTAGGATTTACATGCTTGTGATTAGAAGAGGCTGTATGCTCAGGAACCCTTGAATTGATATTAGGTTCTGATAATAACTGCTCTGACTTCACGTGTTCGTGAAGTGTAGTATGATGTTTTGCATTGCACTTGAAACATCTGTACTTACTTGCACATTTGTTATCTGTATGATTGCGAGATAGACAATTTGTACAACGTCCGGCTGCTTTGATAACTTTTCGCCTTAGTTTGATGTCCATTGCTTGATATTTTGGACATTTCTGCACGAAATGCGTGCCGTTGCACGCAGGGCATTTGTTTGCCTTAATAGTGTGATGAGATTTTGTTGTTTCTCTGTATGTTTGGACATGCTTCGGCACTACTGTGTCCGAAATTGATTCTAAAATCTTGACCCGTTTTTTAAGAAATGTATTAAATAATTTGAATGTTGGCAGTTCCTGGGAGGCTCCTTGTTCCTCTTCCCACAGCTTTAATGTTAGAAATGGAAGCTTTTGTACTACTAAATAGATAATGAGCACATCCCACGATGATGTGTCTACTTGAAGAGCGCTCAACTGCTGTAAACACTCCTCTGTTGTATCCACCAGTGATTTAATTCCGGTAGCCGTTTCGCTTGTTTGCTTCGGTTGCGTTGTTAGGGACTTTAATTGATGATTGACAAGAATGCGTTTGTTTTCATATCTCTCCTTTAGTTTTTTCCACGCTGGTACATAATCATCGTTGGTGATTGGAGTGTGCCGTAGCAGCTGTTCGGCTTCTCCAATCAAACATGCCTTTAAATGATGTAATTTTTGTACCGGCGTTAATCGAGGACTGTCGTGGACGAGTGATGTGAACAGATCACGAAACGATCTCCACCCATCATAGTTACCGTCATATTTCGGTAAAGCAATTTTTGGCAATACAGATTCCTCATGCCTTGGCCCTGCTTGAGGAATGACTTGAACCGATGCCTCTGGATACGCTGCGAGTTTGCGCAATCCTTCCAGCAGTTCGCCCATATATTCCGTGTATCTCATTTCTATTGCACTGAAATAATCAGCCGCGATATATTCATGGTTGGCCTGCGCAGGATCTTCTAACAGTAATATGTTGACGGATTGATCAACTTCACTGTATTTGACCCATAACTGTTTCAAATCAGCTATTTTTGTTTCAAAAAAACCTTGTGTGCGTTTAGCTGATGAGGTTTTTTTTCCATTTTCAATGAGTTTTTCCACTCTATACCTACAAACTTTTTCAGTTGCAAGTAACTGCTCCAACCCAGCCATGTTTAATCACGAAAGTCTTTAAATTATTTCCGACAACTACCGTTCCGATACTACTCAACGGAACGCAAGCAAACAAACTCGAGAACAAATTGAAAGAGCTCACACTATTCCTGGATGGAACCACCATAAAATGTTTTTTTTTTATGAAAATATGTGTATTTGAAATTTAGAAATAAAGATCAAACACACAAAAAAAAAAATGATGGAAATTAAAATTTCCAAAGATCTATGTTTCTTGGTGGTAATGTGTAGCGGTAAAATAAAAACAAAATAGCGTAAGTTATCTTTCAATTTATTTAAATGAGTTTGCCACTTAAAATACACTTAAAATATATGAACATTTATTTTAATATTTATGATATAAATTATTAAATTTAACAGCCACAAAAACTTAGTCAAAACAAATATTCTTTAAGTAATCCTTTATAAAGAATTTTCACAACACTTCCACAATATATATGTATATTTTAATTTTGAGTTTTCCTATACTCTTTTTTTTTTAACAATATCCGTGGAGTCGCGAAATCCTTGATGAAATTCCCTTTTTTTTTAAAATCCGTGGCGTGGAGTCCGTGGAGCCGGAGAATTCTTCAATTCCCTTGGCAATATACGAAGTACGAAGCTAGATTACCCGGCCGACCTGTTTCAAAATTGCATTTAGAGGCAAACTAACCTTGTATAAGGAATATGTTGCTCCTGTGTCAATCGCTAGGAAACAAGTCAGATTGAGTGCAAGCGCGCTTCGGCTTTTATAGTCAGAAATCAATGATTTCAAAATGGCGAATAACCGTCACTTCCCCCACCTTGGTGGTGCATGTTCGTTACTTTTTGTCGTACATAATCGTCACTTCCCTCACTCACAGCCGTCATCAGAAAAATCTTCAGCCATCTCTTTTCCTTCTTCGGATGTATATAATCGTCACTTCCCCTGCTTACGGCTGCCATTAAAAAAGTCCCCGGAAATTTCCCTTTTAACGAAAATTACCGTGGTTCTGGCAATGCCACTGGTTTTGACGACCGCGTTGCCCCAGGTAAACATTGACTACTGTCATCGGGACATAAAGTTGCGTGAGTTCCGCGGTTTTTAAGTTTGATATGTGTATACCCCCTTTTTCGCGAGTGAAGTGCCCTAAATCGCCCCAAATGAGGTAAGTACCTTGTGAAGTGTTTGTTTTGTGTTTTTTTTTGTTTCATAACTTGGCATAATTATTGCCTAAAAAATGTGTTTTTGTACACCGGCCTGGTTTGTTTATGACCTGTCACAGGTGGGAAAACTTGCGTTATCTCACCTGTATTGGTCATAAAACTCAGGTGTGATGCCTTTAGTTTAGTTGGGCATGTTGTGTTTTCTATATTTATGTTGCTTAATTGCAGGGGAATGTGGAGTTTGTGCGAATGTTTACGCCTGCTCTTATCCCTTGCAATTGTTGTTGCCATGGCCAAGAAATTGTTTACATGGCCTTTGTGTTATGTGATTATAGATTATTAATTCTTTTATTTTTATTTTTAGGGTAAAAAGGATGTACTGTGCTCTTGCAGGTACCAGGTAAGTAAATGAATATTTGGTTTGTTTTTTCATTCAGTTTTTTTATTTTCAGTTCGTCGAACACTACTCTTTTGAACACGTCCTTTGTCCAGAGCTTAAATATCAGCGAGCTGCTGACCTTGCGGGAGGCCTCACCAACGCCACCAGAAGATACACAGCAACGCTGGGCACCGGACCATGAAGCCTACGCAGCCATCAGAAGTCGAATTTCAAAAATTCGGCAAGAAGAAAACCTGCCCCAGGAACTCTCGAAGCATCACCTTCATCATTATATTCTGAGCTACTCGCTGGCCATCTTAATGTTATTGAGCGCACTCTTGCTTATCATCAAACGCACCGTATTATCATGGCGCAACCCGCAAGCAACTCCACAACATGCATCACCCAGCACCACCGAGAGGGCACAGAATCCTACTGCAGTATAAGGAAGAAGATTAGAACGCGGCCGGGAGGATGTACAAGAAGTACAGAAACCAAGCACGCACCTACGTTGCTGAATGCGCAGAACGGCGAATTCGGTCAAGACCAGCCACACCTGCGCGCTTAATCATCATTGTTTTGTTATTATTACTTAACTCACTGAGCTAATTTGCTTCCGCTGAGTGGGTAATTAATTTAGTATAAGTATAGGCAAATAATAAATTATGTTTCAATTGGGAACTAAGCGACATCCAAGACTTTTCTTTATCACCGCTTGTGAGTCTGCAAGCGGCGCTTCTTCCTAATTCATTCAAATCACATTGTGTGATCAACAAAATGACACAATTGGTTTTCAAGATATTAATAATAATCGGCGTATACTGAGAGGTTCATTTCATCAAAGTCACAGTAAATTTCTTAATTTTTCTCGAGGAAAGCAGTGTACTGCGAACACGGCAGTAGCTATTACAGTTGCAAAAATTAAAGAAACTGAAACATGGTCTTCAAATATAATAGATTCAATAATGATTTCAGCTGATCGTTTATACTCAAATAGTATACATACAGTCTCGAAGGGCTCCGAATTCGGCCGAAGCTAATATAGAATATTTACGTGTTCAAGAGTTACAAATCAATTTTGAAGTATTGAATCATTCATGTCTAATAAAAATTCAAGATTAAAGTTCTTCGATTTGTGGCCATTTGACCGTAAATATTGATGGATTTGCCAATCTAAAGAATGGCTTAATTCAGTTTTTTACAGAATCTGGTGTTGATGAGGGAGCTATTGTTACATGTAATGGGATATCGGTAGCAATCTGGAAAAGAGACAATCAATATTATTTGTTTGACTCTCATTCAAGGGGACCAAAGGGTCGTGTAGCTCAGCATGGAACAGCTTGCTTGATATCTTTCACCGATATTACACAATTGTGGTTTATTTTAAAATCAAATATACCCAAATCACAGGGAAATAGGCCAGACGATGATCAATATAGTATTACAAAAATTACCCCTGATGTAAATCCATTAAATCAAAATGTAAATGAACTCCAAAATGACATTCTTACTATAAGAAATGCCCAGCAGTCATCAGAATCATCAAATGATTTGAACAATGACAATATTGTTATTAGCTCGTCAGTTTTACGTGTTGTAGATGAATCTATTCCTGAATAGTCCACTGTTATTGACAACAATAACTGTGATCAGTTACCAGTTCATCAACTACGAAGAAAAACCGAGGCTCCTTTACAAATAACCAGGGAGAGAAGAGCAGAAGAACTGTCTTGGTTCCACTTGTTTCCTTACGGCAGAAATGGTTTACAGGAAACTCGATCTCATCCGATTATACCATTAGACTACTGTCAAGCTAGAATAATGGGAGCTGATACACGTTTTCAAAGACATGACTATCTTTTCTATGCATTATCGGTTATGGAATTCTATAGACCAAAGCAAAATGTAGGGGTGGTTTTAAGAATGCGCCAGGGAGAAAGTCGACCTGAAAACCTGGTTGAAAATATTCACCTTAATATGCGCAATATGCGTGGATCGAATGCATACTGGCAAAGTGCATGTTCTAATCTTATTGCTATGGTAAAAAATATAGGCCCTGCTACATGGTTCCTTACCTTAAGCTGCAACGATCTTAATTGGTACGATATATTGAAAGCGCTCTTAACTGCTGCCGGAAGACCAAATGAAAGTCCAAATGATTTAACCTTTAATGACAAAGAAGCATTAGTTGACGGTCATCCTGTGACTCTGGATGTCCAACCATGTGGTAATGTAACAGCTGTTTCTTATTATATAGCCAAATATACTTTGTTTAATCGCAGAAATTAAAATTGATTAGGTGGCATAGTTTAAAACAAGTCCAAGAATTATGATCCAACATTTTTGTGAAACATCAGCATAAAGTCCCTTCGCACGATGCAAGCTTATCCGCCTTTGGTTTATCTATGATAAAAAACTGTCGCTTACGATCCAATTTCATCTCGCGGCTCGCATCTCGTCCAGCGTTAGTTCCCGTGCGCCACTTGAAAATATTCCCATTAAAAAATGCTGCCATAGGCATTCGGTTAGCTCGCGGTCTCGGGTTTCGTGGGAAGAGCCGTCGCTGCTATCGGCCTTTATGCTGATCGTCCAATTTTGCGATAAGAAATTAGTTGTTCTAATTTATTTAAGGGAGCCCCCATGAAATAAAGTAGTCCTTCTTTAGACATACTCCAAGTCAGTCGTTTCATTCATTACCCTCAGTCACCGTTGGATTTTGTGCTGCTTTTGGAATTGCTGCCAGCGCCCAGTGATTTTCGCCAAGTGTTTTTGCACCCATTATTGTGCTCAGGTTGATGCACTTGAGCACCCATCATCAGTTGTGCGGTCCAAGTACCCCACATTTCAATCTTTATTGTGCGGGAAACAAACTAGTTATCTCGCGTTAAAAACATACTTCGAAGCACGAACCACAGGATGTAGGACAAGCGGTAAAAGATGCCGTCAGCAAAGTTCGAGCCTGTCATGGGGATATTGGTAGGCGATTATTTGCTGTTTCTATGGCAATATTAAATCATCGCAGAGTGTCGGCATGTGAATGCGCATACAGATTATGCCATTTGAAACTGAGAGACAGTTCTCGAAAAGTAGTTTTCGTCAATACATGCCGACCTTATGAGCGCTACCGAATCTTAAGATATGACTGTGACGAAGGTCAAACATATCAAAATTTATTTGACAGATATATTCAAAGACCAACAAATCTGGAGCATCTAAGTTTAGCAGAATTTGCCGTAAATTATGAACATACAAGTCGATTTGTAAACGACGAAGAAAACGGTGATGGAGAAGCTTATGAAGATCTAGAAGAGGGCACTGAAACCACGCAAACAACCATCAGACTTCTAAATGGAAACATGATGAAAAAGCGAAGAAAGCCAGCAATTTTGAGGACTCGCTATTATACGCAAACGGGAGACCGAGAAGGCTATTTTTTAACCGACGAAAAAACGGAGGAGGTTCTCAATTCGATTGTATGTTTTTGTATCTTGTTACGCGATTATTCCGCCAATTATGAATTGATTTTGATAATTCTTTTTTTGTTTGGTAGGTCATACTTCAGCCATATAAATTTTATCGAAATTGATTCAGCGCTTTTTGAGAAAATCAACAAAAAACAAAATATATACACAGATAAGGTTTTGGTACTTGGTTGTACATTCGGTGCTCGATTGCGAGGATTCAAAATGGCGGACCAAAAAAAATGTACTAAAACATATTACACTAAAAAGAATGAAATAAAAAATTTAAAAAAAAAAATAGAACCGACTCCAAAAAATCCCAAGCTCTAAAAAGTATAAAATAATTATATTAAAAGTCCTCTGATACTACTTTCAACATTAAATACCAAGACTTTCCTAGACTTTTGAAGTCGGTGTGAAAACCTGACTGATATTAATCCGATACTAAATAATGAATGCAATCAGTTTGTCTGGATTAATTGGATTAATATCAGTCAGGTTTTCACACCGACTTCAATAGTCTAGGAAAGTCTTGGTATTTAATGTTGAAAGTAGTATCAGAGGACTTTTAATATAATTATTTTATACTTTTTAGAGCTTGGGATTTTTTGGAGTCGGTTCTATTTTTTTTTTTAAATTTTTTATAGCTATCTTGTGGCCCATGTGCCGTTTAGAGATGAAGAAGATTTGTTAACAGGCTATGAAACTTGCGAAGCAGCTTTCATGGCACAACGAGATCGGTTACGTCCTATTCATGGAGATTCTGTTGAGCAATTTCAGTTTATTGAACGCGAGCTTCAGCAAGTTATTGGCCAAGTTCTAGCACTAGCTGAACCTCCCGCATTTAATAATTTTAATGATCAAGAAACAGAAAACCACGATATAGGTGCGATTGTTGACGGATATGATCCAAGAATGGCGGATGTTGATATCGAAGTAGAGGAAGTTGAAGAATCAGTACACGTCAATATCACAGACGCAGAGTTTCATTCCATGGTTAGCAGCATGAACATACATAGAACAAAAAAAATATATGATGAAGTAACAAAACGAATTCGAGATCAGGTGGCAAATCAACCAAACACAAATGTTCCATTAAAATTATTCGTTACAGGAGGAGCTGGTAGCGGCAAATCTTTCCTGCTTAAAACTTTAGTACACCAAATTCGACGCTGTTACGCTCCCACAGTAGACCAATTAATGCATGCAACTTTTGTTGAAATCACAGCACCCACAGGAGTTGCAGCGCGGCTTGTTAACGGGAAAACCCTGCATAGTGCATTTTCTCTCGGCATCGAAAAAGGTCGAGCCACAGTCTACAGGCAAATGACAGGACAACGTCTGGAGGACATGCGAAGAAAATGGCGTTATATCTGTTGGCTTGTAATCGATGAAATATCGATGGTGTCTTATGAACTTTTTCGATCTTTACATCTCCGTTTACAAGAACTCAAAAGCTGTACAGATATTTTTGGTGGAGTAAATATCTTAGTTTTTGGAGATATAATGCAATTGTCGCCCGTAAAGGGCAGTTGGTGCTTCAAGCAACCTCTTGCATTCCAAGGAGAGCCCCATCTATGGCAATATTTTGGGCTTTGTGAGCTCCAAACCAATGTCAGGCAACAAAATGATAGTCAATTTATCGACATTCTCAATAATCTACGAGTAGGGGAATTGAGTATGGAGCAGTATGAAATTTTACCTGAGAGAAGTCGAGTGTCATTGACTGGAGATTTCGCCGACGGTAACGCTGTACGGATTTTTCCTACTGTAAAATTGGTGAATAGTTATAATGACAAAATGGTAGAAACAATGGCTGAAACAGTAAAAATTTATACTATACATGCTCTCGACGAGTCTAAAGAACCTGCCACCTATGGCCAAAAATCTAACCACGTTTCTGTCCCGCAAGATCCAAACAGTACGGGAGGGTTATTCAATTCTATTCAAATTGCAATCGGGGCTAGAGTGATGTTGAGAGTAAATTTAAAGGTGTCCGAAGGGCTAGTTAATGGTAGCATAGGGATTATCAAAAAAATCGAATGGAATGGACTTCGCCGAGACCAACTCGAAAAAGGTGAACTTCCAAAAACAATATTTATTAAATTTGATGACGAGTCCATTGGCTGGAGTTCTAAAGACGAAAATGGTTGGATTCCCATACGACCACAAAGTATAATTTTTCAAGGTCTCAGAGGGTATGGCAACATTGAGAGAACAATGTTTTCGATTATTTTAAGTTGGGCTGTTACTGTACATTAGTTGCAAGGAACCACAGTTGAAAAGGCTGTAGTATATTTGGGCAAAAAAACTTTTGCAAAAGGCCAAGCCTACGTGGCTTTAAGCCGCTATTTGCGAGCTCGACCAAAGGAAACTGTTTAATAATCCTCATGACAAACTGGCTTTGGCAGAATTGCACAGACTGAGAAGCAATAAAGATTAAACATTGGTCATCCCCACTTTTACTCCCCCCCTTCATTTTAAACAGCTACATCGATTTAAATCCAACTTACCGTATTATAATTTAGGTACAAATCACTTCACGCTTTCAATAGACACCCCACTCAAGCATATACCTAAATATTATATAATTTACCTTTCAACCAAAAAAAATGTTTACGTTAAACGGTTTTATTGAAAAAATAAACATTATTATCAATGTAGCAAATAATGTACTTAAAGCTAAATAAAAAATAATTCGTTAGGTCCTAGGTACCAATCATCACTCCACTTTCCTCATCAATCTACATAGCTAGGGCATTGATCAGACAAAAAAATAATTTTCAAGTTTTTAGTTTTCATTTCGTTAGTTAATATTCCTCATTCCCTTTCAATATAGTGTACATTATTCTACTAGTCAAGCCCTTTCATTGGATACCAATATTTAGGGAGTTGTGAAAAAAGTTATTCGCCATTTTGTGGTGGCGGCCATCTTGGATTTGAAATTTATCATAGTGTATAGTATTCTACTACTCAAGCCCTTTTATTTGATACCTATATTGAGGGAGTTGTGAAAAAATATGTAATCCGTCATTTTGTGGCGGCGGCCATCTTGGACCGATTTCCATCAAACATAGCTAAGAACACTCCCGACTAATTCACCTTTTAAACAAAAAAAACAAAATCAAAATCGGTTTATGCGTTTGGGAGCTACGATGCCACAGACAGACAGACACACAGACACACACGTCAAACTTATAACACCCCGTCGTTTTTGCGTCGGGGGTTAAAAACAGTAAATGTATTGCCTTTAAATTCAAATATAAAATCGCAATTCTTAAAGCTTTCTTTCAAAATATATAAGTTTTTGTAAAAATTACTGACATATAGAAGGGAATTTCGACGGCACTGAGCACACACACAAAACGGAAAGTTACTCACACATCACGGAGATTGCTTCATCTTAATTTGCTAATTCCAAAGCCTTCTATATTACAAGCCATGAAGTGGTCCGGCGCACGCACACATCTATAGGGCAAAGTGGTCTGACAGATATCAGCTGTTTCAGCGGCTGCAGTGACAGTTTCCACTGTTTATGATGAAGTGCTCTAGTTGACAGAATAAATTTAACATATTTTCTTTAATTTGTAGCTAATTCGTAGTTTAGAAGTAGCATTTACTGAAGAAAATGTGTAACTCATTAAGTTATCACAACTAATTTCCAAATGCAGTTCGGTAATATTTGCAAACAATGCTATAAAGTGCTATATTGTGAGTGTGCACGAAATGCAAACGCAAATTTAAGGATAAATTTAGTAAAACGTTTCGGAATGGTTGAGGATTTTGAATCGCTTATTCTCATTTTCCGAAACTTTATTAACTTTGCTCAGTCTACTTGCAAAATTTATCAGAAAATATGCTTTGGCGGGTTGAAATGTCTGAGTAACATTTGAGCCGTTCATTGCACAAAAGGAAGAAAGGTGCTTTGGGTAAAAGGAAATTAAATGAATAGGCATTGCTAGTTTGAAAATATTTATTTCATGTTATTATATGTATAAAAATAAAACACTTTAATTTAGAATTCATATACATATTTAAATTAAAAAGAAAATACTTCAAAGGAATTTGTATATTTTTTATTTATGTCACAGTCGGCGGGAATTCACTCATAAGAAATTTCCACAAAATGCAAAAATTTTGCAATTATTTTTGCAAGAACATCTGTACGCACTTTTAAACAATCTTCTTGTTAAGTGCAAGAGTACTTTTCACAATTAAATGGCGTTAAACATAGTAAAATAACTATAAAGTTGCCAATAATTGCCCAGTACTTCGCCACCTAACCTAACACTTTTGCCGGTTCATACATAATTTTCTTACTTTCGATCACAGTTCCTCCGTAACCATCAGACAGTTCGGTCGATGTTAGGATGGCTCTCGCCATCCAAGTGAACCTTGGTTAAGTGATAGGAAATTCTCATCATGAGAATTATCGGTTAATAATCTATTTTGCGATTAAATTCATTTCAGCTAGAGTTCAGTTTTCTTAATTGATTAAGAAATTCGGTGTTTGTACTTAGATGTACCGGCGATCTGTAATCTTTAATGAGAGTCAAAATATTAGTGAAACTAAAGGAGGAATAATTTGTGCATGTCCAATTAATCACAGCTGCACCTCAGATTGGTTTTCCCCCTGAATTCGAAAATTGGGGCCTTTTATTTGCTGATAAAATTTTTATTTGGTGTGACCACGTGCTAAAACCTTGTGCATTTACAACGGTGCTCCATTACGGCTCCTTATTGGAGTAACGGTAGTCCCGGGGTTGGACTTTGCTTGAGTTATAATTTGTGTTTAATCTGAAAGTTCAACACTTGATGGGACGCTGAATTTTGTGTTCTTAATTTAACCTACAATGGGGCAGTAAACTTTTAATTCATGACATGGCAGTGAACATACCTTGCCTATAATCGGATGGGACTTTTGACGACACGTGCTAAATTTGAGTGTCTGTAACTGTACAATGTAACTGTTTTTTGGGCGAAGTAACGGATAGTCCGTTGATGTGACCGTGTATTGAGAATTTGGATGATTGTATGAGTGGATGATGAAGAGAAAGAGTACATATACACATATGTGTGAACTTTTACCCAATTTGGAGATTAAATTATTATACCAGGACTGAACACTCAGTAAACCCAGACTTGCATAATTGAGAAGAACATTAGCTTAAAGTTATATAAGTGCTATAACATTAACCCTGACTTGTCATAAAATAACTAACTGATGTGACTTATGAAAGAGAAAAAGAGTATATATACAAATATGTGTTAACTTTTACAAAAGTTTGAGACCATTTCATATATCCGGACTAACAAAGTGTCTCGGAGGATGATTGCTGAAGTCAGTCATTTAATAGCTTTTGTGGTGTTTCTTGATCGTGCGGCCAAATTTCAATGACATTAAATGGTGACTAACTTTGAGGGTACATATTTTATTGCCGGTGTACATTGTAATTGTGTGTACAAGGGCTGATAGAGAGAACATATACAAGAGGTGACGCTTTCTGGAGCTGGTGGATCTTGGCATATTGTTTTTGCTGGCACTTGCTTGGCCCCCGCCGGTTTGTTGGCTTAACAAACACAAATACTTACCTACTTGGAGTACGACTCAGACTGAGACACTGGTCAATGTGGCCTTGGTTGCCGTGACCACAAAGTCACATCCCTGTGACGCCCGCTGGGCAATACTAAAAAATCAACAACAACAACAACAACTTTCGATCAAACTTTTTCACAATTTTTCACTTCCATTATAACTGATATCCTTTTGTACACCTCCTGTAGAAATACTTACCGGATAAATTGATTGTTTCCCTTGTAAAATTGCTAAAATTCCTCCAGAACTCCGAAAATTCACTCGTTTTGTATGAGAAATGGCCGTCAACTGAAGAACTGTCAGACCACTTACGCACACATGCAAAAGGCCACTTCATGGCTTGTAATATAGAAGGCTTTGCTAATTCCTATCCTGTACTTTTTGATCTTAAGGTTGACGAGTAGAACACATTTTTACTTCTTAAAACATTTTATTTGTTCATTTGTTACGGATGTACTAATTAAATAAAAGCCTTTTTCAAAAAATATATTTTTGATTCATCCATAGTTTTTTGATTAAACCAGCATTTATTAAATAATTTCAAAATATGATCAATATGTCTATTTGGAAATTTTACTTACACAATTTGTAAATAACAAGCTTTTCTGTCATTATTGCAAATTGTAGTCGAAATTTTATTTAACCATTTTAAGGGTTTTTTTTAACTATACATGTTTTTATTTTTTATTATTATTTTAAATAATTTTTCTTTATGAACAGGGACGTAGTAAAAACGATTTTTTCTATTGCATTAATTTTTGCATCCTACACCTCACTCCTGATATTAATAATTTATTAAATCCATCGAAGATAATAAATTGAAAGAAAATAAAGAAAATACTGGAATGTCCACTAGTGATTGCTTAGTGCCTGTTCAGACGGTTCGCTTCAGCGAACGTTCATGACGAAATTTGTGTGTGAGGGGTTAGTTCGGGTGAAGAGGAAGTGCGTCTCGATCAGAACAGGACTCACGTTCGCTTTTTAGGTCGCATGACTGTTTCAATTGCATATTGTTCCATTTAAGTGTTTCATTCCCATTTTCGTTCACCTGCCAAGAGCTAAGAGCAAATGTGCCTGAGCATTGAAGGTTTAACTAGGTGTATCTGCAGAAGCAGATGTCGCCAATAAAAAGCCTATCATTGCTACAATCTCATCTTAATTCATTTCGAATGTTTTCCTTCGCGCAATTAAATCTTAACCTCAAAAATGTGTTCCACTTGCCATGAAAAAAACTGGACTCAAAGCGAAACGTCTGAACAAACCTTCGCTTTGAGGCGCGACAAAAGGAGCGACAAAGCCAACCGTCTAAACAGGCACTTACTTTCAAATCAATTTAAAGAAATCTTGATAATTTGGAGGGAATTTTTTTCCGTTTTTGATAGCAATTGATATTCAGGAAAACGGGTAAAAAAACTATTTAATTTAATAAAGTTAACAAGTTTCTATTTCAATAACAAATCCTCTAATTATTTGTATTCTTACAAAGGTACAATATTATTACAATATTATAAGAGCAAAATTTTTATTTTGAATAATTACGTACCAATAATAAAAACAAAAACTAAGTTTTAATTAAATTGATTGATTTCAGTTTTGTGTCTTCCACATACATACATATAATACATATTTTATATTTCCTCATTTGTATTTATTAATAATGGTGTTAAGGTCCTAAAAGATTTTTTGATACTTTAAATGTAATAATACACTTAAAATATCAGTGAAAAAACAATATTAATCAATGGAAACACGATAATTATAAAAAACATAACGGTTACAACTCTGCTTGTAATAGATTTTAAACACTTGGAAAATGAAACAAAAAAAACTTAAAAAAAAGAACCGACTCCAAAAAATCCCAAGCCCTAAAAAGTATAAAATAATTATATTAAAAGTCCTCTGCTACTACTTTCGACATTAAATACCAAGCCTTTCGTAGATTTTTGAAGTCGGTGTGAAAACGTGACTGATATTAATCCAATTAATACAGACAAACTGATTACATTAATTATTTAGTATTTTAGTAATTTAATTAATAAATGAAAATAGAGAGAGAGAGAGATATCTTCGGTGAGAATATGCCGTCAAAAAAAAAAAGCTTAACCGCGTAATCTAAAAAAATTATTCAAAATTTTTAAGAACAAAAGGATAAAGAAAAAAAAAGGACTGAGCTGCACATTAAATTCCTCCTCAAACCTCCTCATTTCTCGGGTGCCCACGCCGCCGGCAAAATCCATTCGCTTCCCGGGAATCCTCCACTCCTTGTTCCGATTCATCCTATGCTTTTCCGCTCCTAATTGCCTACCTTTCCAGATATTTTAGTTTTTTTCTCTTCCTGTTGTCCCTTTGAAACCACTTCTTTACCTCTTTTTTGTTTTATTTTTGTTCTCTGCCCGTTACTTGACAGTGCTCACCAACTCTAGATACCAACTCTAACTTCAGCCCAAGGCTGAACGAAGAGAGCCGCCCGCTTCACCTACCGGAGTACTTAGTCTCCAAAAGTATGCCAATATCTGCATTTCCGGTGGAGCCGTTCCAAATATCAATTACCGATAGATGGCAGTAATTTTTAGTAACATCAATAGCGTTTCCCAATTGGAAAAATATGCATCGTTTCACTCCGTCGATCTTTTAAGGTGTTCTTTGGGACGATAATATAATCTTATAGCGTCTTAGCAACGTGGGTCTTTGTTGGAAACTTACTCCGGGTTACGGTTGGCTCGTTGTGAGCGAATTGATGATGCAATTGTCGTGAGCGAATTATGATGGGATCATTGTGAGTGAATTATGATCTAATTGTTATAAGTGAATTATGATGTGTTCGTGGCATGTTGCAGGGACGGTGTGATCAGGGCGCGCTGGAGACTCGGACCAGGTAAGTATACTTCAAAGAAAAATCGTTAAGTTATCCGTCGGCAGCTACATAATTCCTTTTAATTTCTTTTCCCATTTCAGAAGCACGGCTATCCTATGTGAGCTACATCGCAGACTTCGAACTACCTTCGGACCGACGTACAGACATTTTCACAGTAAGTAACTTATCTTTTTGTTTATTTCATCTTCCATTTATGACGCAATTTCAAACAAGTAATTTCCCTAATAAGTGACACTTCTATATTTCGATATCTACCCTAATGTGGTAAGGAAACTTATTCAGATTCTTGTACTACCAATCTTAACATCTTAACATACATACTAAGAAAGATTGTTTCACATATACTTCTAGAAATTTTAACACACTTTGATTAATTATTTCGGATACTTTACTAGCAATCTTAACATACTAAGAAACATTACTTCAGACATTACTTTTAGCAATTTTAACATATTAAGAAAAATTATTTCACATATAACTTCTAACAATTTTAACACACTTAAAGATGAATTATTTCGAATAGTTTTACTAGAAATCTTAAGATTATTTCAGATATTACTTCTTGTAATTTTAATATACCAAGACCCTATTATTTCAGATATTTATTTTAGCAATTTCTACGTACTAAGAAAGATTATTTCCGGTACTTGCTCTTCTTCTTCTTGTTCAGGTTTCCTCCGGGTCCGATGACGATTGATAGGCAAAATAACCTCCAAAGTGACTCTACTGAAGAGTGCGCCTCTTGCGCCGAAATAAATAACTTTGCATCGATCTCGATGGACTCAATGGGGATAAGGATCCCATTTAATTATAGATCCCCCATTCGGCTTAACGCTGGGAGTGTTGAGCAAACTTGATGAAATCGTTTGTGCCGAGCAGTATGCAAATTCTAACTGTTTTGCATTTCTGGTCCCCCACAGATCTATAGCCCGCGCCAGCTGAATACGTACAGTAAGGATGAGAGTTCCGCCCTCGGTATTTCGCATCATTTGTGTTTTATTTGAGCCCACTCAAAGTGTAAGGGCAACGCATCCACGCACGAGAATTCCCACCAAAAGCCCTTCTTCCACGGAGTCCACAGAACAGGTACGCCAGTACATTTTCCAGTGAGAGATTCTGAAATGGGATAAGACCTTTACAGCGTTCGAAGTCTAAACATAAGAAGGGAAAACACAAGATAAATATTTTTCCACACCCATGAGGGATAAGTACCCCTAAAACTCACGCATTTGCGGTTGGAAAGTCGCTTATTATCCACTAGTGCTTTTACATATTTATATTGTGCAACTCAGGCGGTGCGTAGCTGATTCCTTACTCTGGCAGCTAAACGAGCGTCTAAACGCACTCGCTTAGCTCACGCGTCTAAGCCCCGTTTACACTGGCGAGTTTACAAGCTACAAGCCGGCGAGTAAGAAGCCGGCGAGTGCAGTTTGTTCTTGTTTAAAAGCAGCTTTAGAGCGAGTGCGTCGTGTACGCTAGGCGAGTGCGTGTAAAAAAGCCGGCTTTTAGCTTGTAAACTCGCCAGTGTAAACGGGGCTTATTGCTGCCAGCGTGCGGAATCGACTACTTTCCGCCCTTGTTGCACAATATACTAAAAATCCACCAGAGTGATTTCATCCGCAGGCCCTTGGCTTTTGGGAGCACCTGTTTTGCCGACTTACATTCTATCAAACGAGACTGAACTACATTTCGGCTTAAGCAGCATAGGTTTTGGGGCAGTGTTAATGAAGGGTCAAGATGATGGGAACTTCCATCCAATTTTTAATTTTCTAAAAGAACCACGGATATCGAATCGAAGTACTACAGTTATGAATTGGAGACCTTGGCGATAATTTATGCTTTGCGCAGATTTAGAATTTATGTAATTGGAATTCCCGTCAAAATCGTAACAGATTGCCAGTCCTTTACTTTAACTTTAAATAGGAAATTCTTAAATCCTCGAATATCTCGTTTGGCTTTAGACTCTAAACTCTAAAGTTTACAGTGACAGGAAATATTACATAATATCTCTATTTTTTTGTTTATCATGATCAGAATACGAAACTCCCAGTTTTGAGAATTATATTTTTAGTTAGATATTGCTTTTCTAGCACTGCATAGTCGAAAACATGGATTTACTTCTAACTATAAAACTTCATAAAATACGGTCGTGTATGTAGAGTTTCGTAAATTTCTCAATTTTCGCTGTAGTGCTCGTTGTAATATAAACATTAAAGTTTTAAAGTACTAACTATATATTTAGATACTTTTAATTATTATATGAATTGACTTACCTTAGTTAGGATGCTCCTAGACGTAGACATTTCGCTGTTAAACGTAGTTATAATACAATGAATTGTTTTTGTAATTTCTATTGTGGCCAGCCATATGACGATGATTTCCTGCGATGCAACTTTCGAGCTCGTAAACTCCTTTGTCAATTCCCTGTCGTTAAGCAAGGAAGTTAACGATCTTCCTTTTCTTATTATGGGATGCAAAATATCGTTAGCTTTGTTTTGCATCCCATAATAAGAAGAGGAAGGTGGTTCACTAAGTGAGGGTTCTTTTCCAAAGCAAGGAATCTGTCCGACATAAGCCGACAACAGCACGACGATTTTCTTCAAATCTTTGAAGAGCTAATTATTGGTGTGAAATTTTTTTTTAAATTGCTAACAACTTGAGATTTTCCTGCATAAGTAAGTACCCAGTGGGAAATGTTGTCAGGCCTTCCCTCGCGAAGGCCTGTGGAAGCAGTAAAAGTTTAAAGAAAAAATAATGAAACAGTTCAAATATTCGTCATCCATTCCAAGTTAATCTCGAAGGAAGCTTGGTGGAAGGATGCAGTGTGCTTCTATGCTGCAACGCAGTTGTTTTCGTTAAACTTTGGTACTTTTCCTTTCGAACTCATTCCCGTTTTGCCGCTCAAAGAGATGTGACTTCCAAACGTAAAAAATATGATTATATTTTTTTGAAAGTGAATATGCTTAAAAAGGCTTTGTTCCACGATGGAGTAGCTGGAATACAAATGACATAAATTGAATACAAAAATAAAATAAAAACAATGAATTAAATGAATAGTAATAAGTAAACTATGAAATAACAAAAACATGAATTCAAATACAAGACATGCCCGCAACAGAGCTCTAATGGATCTGTTCAAACTGAAATCCTGCGATGATCAACCAGAGGGTGGCCCCCTAGAAATGTAAATACAATGAATTGATCTATTTAAAGTAACTTACCTGAGATCCACGGGAAATAAACACAACACTCACAATATGAACACTAACACCTTCTAAGTCTGCCAAAATAAATGGGGACTTTTAGGGCATTACAGCCTCACGTGGAACTCATACGATAACTTCCACTTAAGCGGTAGCTATCCGGCAGGGCCTCAGAGCACTGGAAAATTCAGCTATTTAAGGCTCAGAGAGAATCAAATTCCACACAGTTAGCGAAGACAGTTATTAAGTGCGACTCTTGGGAACTTGGACGATATCTTGGATTTTTGGTGTGGACTTTGCGAAATAGGACGAAGGTTTTTGGATTTTTTTGATTCGAGGTGTTTTAGTAATTAACATAATGGTGGGAATATATGTATGTATAAGAAGGTGAATTTTGAAAATTACATGATCCCAGGGATTGAAAAATTTTCATGCATGCCTTCTTGGGGTTTTGATTGGTTCCATAGTTATTAAGTTTGAATTAATTATAAGTGCTCTGTAAAAATTAATATTTGATCAATAAATTACAGTGAAATTAAGTGAGTATAACTTTAATTAACCTTTTATTACTTTAATCAGGCTTAGACCAAAAACATATATTTCAGCAATTTCTTTAAGATTATTATTTAACTTACATAAAACTGGCTGGCCTCTTTAAATTTCTTGCGCATTTAATTTCAATTACGAATTAATAATGTAGGCCAATTATATCGACGAGAAAAGAAAATAAATAGAAGTTTTTAGGTTAAGAGATTTTTAAGCATTTTCACATTCAAGGATATATTTAAAATATGAAATTTTATTTTTGTGGAACTACTTGGTGACCGAGTTCTATATTATGACACCGACTCGGTGGTATATGTGAGCCCTAAAGGACGATACAATCCACCTACAGGAGAATTTATTGGTGACATGACAGACGAATAAGAATGTTACGGCCCTGGAAGTTATATTAAAGAATTTGTCGCCGGAGGTCCGAAAATTTATGCATATAAAGTAAGCAGTACAAAAGATAATAAAACCAAAATTGAGTGCAAGGTTAAAGGTATTACCTTGAATTACACAGCCTATCAATAAGTGAAATTTGAATCACTAAAAAATTCGATTTTAAATCCACGTGAAGAAGATCATATCCCCGTACTTTCACACAATATACGCCGCACCAAAGACCACGAAATTAGAACCGTTCTCGAAATTAAAAAACATAAACCCACGTACGGATACAAACGACTGAGAAGAGAATAGTTTTGTAAATCTGAAATGATATAAAAAATGTACATCATATTAAAAATAAAACAAGGATTTATAAACTTTATTGTTTGTACAAATTTATTTTATTTTTGTATAAAATTAAACCCACTTAATTTTTTTGCATTTCGAAATGATATTTTTAAATAATAATTTTTAATATTATTTAATTCCTGTATCTGCTCCTCTGTTTTGATTGGTTCAGAGTAGCGGTTTGGAAGATAAATATAAAATTCATCTTCCAGGGCCACAATGACCTTCTGCCCAAATCGAGTCTTCACGAGTTTAAAATAATTTATTTTAAACTCCTTGTCTAAAGGAAGTTCCTCTACTTTTAACTGCTTACAATGTGAAGCACATAAATGGTCTGAACTGGCATGACGGCAACATTGAATACAATCAACTGCAAAATATTTTTTCAAATCTATCAAATTCCGTAATATATGTCAAAGGTGAAGAAAAGGAAAGATTTATAAGGAAATATCTTCCTGACAGCGATATAAGACAACTAATAATACCAAAACTGAATAGCCTGCAACAGCTTGAAACTAGTTGTAAAATACACGGAAGACTTCCACAATTACGTTGCGCAGTTCAAAATTGTGTCAATATTTACCTGTATTTATTAATGAATAAAATTATTAAATAAAAAACATTTTTATCTCAATTTATTTATTAAAACCCATCAAAAATTATTACAAACACATATAAAAAATAATATTAATGGAACAATATAAAGGTATCTCGTAAAAGATTCTTGAATAGTTTGTATGTACATAAGAGGTCCTAGATGATATAAAAAAGTCATCTTTTGATAAAGCAAATACATTTTTTCTTTTTACACTTTTCACAATATTTATTATAGTATTCTCTTACACTTTCAGATGCATTATTATTATGAAACATAACAATGTTTATGAACTCTAACAAATCAAATAACATACAAAGTTCGCAAAGTGTTAAATTCATGCTTTCTGTATCAACAGGAATTTTGTGCTCTTGCTTTAGTTTAATTTTAGTTCATTTTAGTTTTAGCTTGTTTAGTTTTAATTCATTTTAGTTTTAGCTTGTTTAATTTTAATTCTGGTGCGGTTCGGCGGGTAGGTTAAATTGTTTTTCTTTTTTCTATGGGGTTTACTTAGTTAACACCAAGTTTTTATTTTTTGTTTTCTTACCATAAAAAATTTGTTTTCCGTAGGGATTTATTTAAATCTTCCCCTCTTAGTTCTCCGGCGCGTTTTCATCGCCTGGCGGAGCGAAAAAGGGGGCGAGCCGATTTCTGTGAACTACCGCTCCGGTAAATGGCGTTCAAGTATTACGTAACGCAATTTGGGGGGAGGGGGAGATCTTGTAAAACGTTACGATGCGTTACAGGGGCGGGGGGGGGGGGGGGGGGGGTCGAACAACGCGTTACGTTACATTTATTCAAACAACGGAAGTTCTTCTTGTAAAAAGAACCAGTTCTAGCGTAGATTCGCAATGTACAATTGTAAAAATTATAAAATAAAATCGTTCTGAATTTGTTATTATGTTACACAGAAAGTACTTCTTTATAACATTAACTGATGCAGATCAAATTTTATAACTTCTGGTGTACTATAAATATACTTTAAGCTATATTTTGAAAAAAAAATTAAAAAAAAAAGGTCGAAGTTTCCAAAATTTTTTTTTTAAATTTTCACTTTCGGTTTTGTACATGAAAGTTTTTATACAAATCACTATTTGTAGTAATTAATTGTAGTGTTTTTCAATTCGAAAAACTACTTCCATAAAATCAGAATTTCAAGTTTGGCTATTTTTTAGAAGCCCATAACTTGGCAAATAAACATCATAGAAAAAAATATTGTGTGTTCACTTTCATATCTACTAGAAGTACAATTGTCCCAAATATGAACAAATTCCAAGACCTCACTTTTTTTTCCTGTCCGCTTCACGGGAAATGCCCCTTAAGCAAATGTGTATTAAATAATAATATGAATAAATAAAATAAGCAACATACGCATGTGTTGCGAGTTAGAAATCTCTTGTTTTATTTATTATTACGGCAAACGCGATTAAAACAATAACAAAGGTATTTTAGCGACTTTCCGGTACTTTGCGCAACATAATTGTGACTTTTAGATAAAAATGATCACTTGGGTGTGACGTAACGTTTAGGGTGGGGAGGGGGGGGGGGGTTACAGAAGAACGTTACGGAGCGTTACATGGGGGTGGGAGGGTAAATAATCTTCAAAAATTGCGTTACGTAATACTTGAACGCCCCCTAACAATGCGTTCCGTTTTGAAAATGTACTGTTAATCGGATTCCATATCTAGTTCTCACTAGGGCGAAGTGACTAATCGGGTATTCGTTCCCCTCTTCCAACGATGAAATTGAAACCGGTGTTCCATAATCCACAATAGCTGCTTCGTTCAGTAGTGACAAGGCGCTCTATAAAAGCATAATTCCATAAATAGAATAAATAACAATGTTTATTTTATTTTCACCATCGTAGCTATGTGCGTTTTGATTTTGTATCTGCCTCCTGAAATTTTTAGTATATTTATACCCCCGAGTTGATCCCCACATTAATGCAAATTTAGTTTGTAGTCAATGGTTATACTTACCCTATGACACTCGCCCGTCTTATACTTACCGCGGTCATCTTTTACACTCGGCACTGTGAAAGCTTTGATCGAGCTTGGCACGTAAGCCCTCTCGCTTGATTTTTAGGAGGTAATTGTTCTTCTGAATAAAGCAGTCATATCGTTCGGACGTGTTTTTCAATCCTGACAACTACAAATCCTCAGAAATGGGATAAATAGCCCAATTACGCCGTGAATTTCATTATGAAAATCCGAGATTATCCTAATTATCGATAATTGTTTTAATAGTGACGGAAAGTGTCGAAAATTAAGTGGAAAAGTGTGGTAAACATGCAGCTGGCAGCACTATTTTGGAGAGTTGTGTTCGGTACGTGTGGCAGAACTGTCTGTCATGAGCATTCTCTGTAAGCAATCGACAAGAGCTGTACGCCTTTCTAGTGGAATAAAGTTTTATAAAGTATTAAGAGGCTTGTTTTAATTTGCTCGGTCACAACAGAATTGGCGACGAGGTAAACGAACTTAAGTTTCGCAGAGAAGTGCGGAAATCTAGAGCGCATGACTGATCAATCATCATTTGGTTCTATGTTAGTACACATGCGACCATAACCTTCATGCAGATTTTTCTTTAACACATGCTTACTGACACGAACATCAAACAAATCAGCATTCTTATTAACATTTAACCTCATCCGATTGATGGGTTGAAAAAAACTGTAATTATTTTTGCAAAGACTAGTTTGCAGAAGCGGCACCACCCTGAGATTGCGCTCGTTCGTTCTGAGACAGAAGTTTCTTTTAAGAAACGTTGAGTCTATCTTACCGGTTAATAACTGGTGAACAAATACAATATCAGCGATCTCCCGACGCTTATGCAGAGAATGCATATCCAGGAGTCTGAGCCGATCATTGTAAGGAGGTAGAATGACAGGATTGCTCCATGGCAAGTCTTTGAGGGCGAACCTAACAAATTTTCTCTGCACGGACTCGACAGAGCCAACATGGACTTGATAATATGGTGACCAGACTTGACTCGCGTATTCGAGAATTGGTCTGACAAAAGAAAAATACAGCTGTTTAAAAACGAATCTGTTGGAAAATTCCTGAGACCATCTTTTGACGAAACCCAACATTGAGCTGGCCTTAGTTACCATACAGTTGATATGCTCCACGAAGTCCAGTTTACTATCTAGGATAACGCCAAGATCACGAACAGAATTAGCACGACGAAGAGCATGATTTGATAAAGCATACTCTAAACTCAGGGGGTTGCGGCCTCTATTAAAGGTCATGATTTCGCATTTATTAATATTTAATTCAAGATTGTTATGTGTGCACCACAAGTGGAAAATATTTAGGTCATCTTGAACCGCGTGGCAATCGTTAATATTTTTTACATGAGAGAATAACTTCATGTCGTCAGCATAGATTAAGATTTTGCAGGTTTTGAGAAGGAGTGAGATGTCATCAATTGATAGAATAAAGAGGAGCGGACCCAAGTGACTACCCTGCGGGACTCCTGACGTGGCTAGTATTTTACGCGAAGTGGCACGCCGAAAAGAAACCTGGTATGTTCTCCCTAGTAGATAAGACCGAATCCAGTTGACAAGTGCGGGTGGGAAACCGAGATTTAGTAATTTAAGAATTATTACAGAATGCGAAAGCTTATCGAAAGCCTTACTAAAGTCGGTATAAATGCAATCTGTTTGGAAACCTTTTTGGAAGCCTTCAGCAACAAAGGTAACAAACTCGAGTAGGTTCGTGGAAGTAGAACGACCTTGGAGGAAACCATGCTGGTTAGTTGAGACCAGGCGATTGCAAACAGCCGAAATTTGTGAGTGTACGATTGATTCAAACAGTTTTGGGATACATGAAAGTTTCGCTATGGGTCTATAGTTGCGTACCTCATTTTTATTACCCTTCTTGTGAATCGGAATAATAAAGGAGTTCTTCCAGAGAGCTGGGAATTGTTCGCTCTCAAGAGACTTTTGGAAGAGTAATGTTAAGGGAGAGACTAGTTCACTAGAACATGCCTTAAGAATAGCAGGTGGAATGCCATCAGGTCCCGATGTGAAGTCCCCAGGGATTTCGTTGATATGCTTAAGAACAACGGAGGGAGTGATATTAATGGATAAATTAATAGGAACGGGATTGTTGCTCAAATGATTGAAGTTATTGGGATCGGGTTCAAAGTTTGGGGAGAATGATTTTTCAAAGAAGGACGCAAACATATCAGAGATAGCAGATGGACCGTCATTGGAAACTCCCTCGTATTGCATATTGGCAGGGTAGTCGTCCGTTTTTCTTTTAGAGTTAATAAATTTGTAAAATGCGCGCGAATTGCTGTAGAATTCAGATGACACATGTTTTATGTAATCGTCGTATAACTGAGTGGAATATTCGTGAAATCTATTGTAACACTGAACGAATTCGGCATAAGAAGAATTATTCCTATCCAAAAGATATGCCTTCCACAGTTTGTTCTTTTTATTTCTAAGTCTTCGCAAGTCGGAGTTAACCCAGGGAGGCGAAGAAGTATGGGAACGCTGACGTTCATACGGGACACAAGACTTAAAAATGTTGAAAATTAGGGTGTAAAAATTAGACAGGGCAGTATCCATATTATCAACGGATAAATACGTGGGAAAATCAGTGGCGGATAATCTTTTGGAAAGTTCGTCAATATCCGCCTTCCTGAAATTAAAAGCGTAGTCGCAGACATCAGCATGATGTGTATTAATATCCGGGCTATAAAAATAGTCGATTTGAATAGGCGGATGAAATTTGTCAAGCGTAGAGAGAATGATTGGACTGTGATCAACAATTATGTTGTTGCAGTCAGAAGAAAAAATAAGATCAAGCTGCCTACCCATATCATTTTTTATGGTGCTAATCTGACTGAGGCCGAAAGAGAAAACCGAACCCAGAAATGAAGACTCTTTAGAGCCCAGTCTATTAGAGGGGTGACAGCCATCGTCATCGGAATTGGCTACCCATTGAACACTGGGTAAATTAAAATCACCCAACAAGAGGAGATCGTCATCCGGATTCATTAAATTATTAACGAATTCCAGTTTTGATATTAAAATATCATAAATACTATGACCATTCCCATCTAGGATGTTAAGTTGATCGGGAGGAATATAACAGATCATAATAAATAAGGAATTTCTGGCTAATGTTACTTTGAGGGTAATTAGCTCAATGTCAGAAGAAGTTGGCAGGTCAATTAAGCTGCAATTGAGGTGTGTTTTGCAGGCTAAGAGGACCCCTCCTCCACGAGCCTCCGAATCAGTGAACCTGTCCTTACGGAATATCTGGTAGGATGAGTCAAAAAACTCTTCATCACGAAAACCATAATGTAACCACGTTTCGGTTAACGCGATAATGTCGAAATTGCAGGAAGAGGACGACTGATACAGAGTCCTAGTCTTGGTTCTGATACCCCTTACATTTTGATAATATAAGGAGATCGTCTGGGGATTTAGTTTTTTGATAATGTCGGATTAGAAGGGGTAGCTCTTGGATTCCTTGATGAAACCTTAGAGTTTGGACCACGAGGGACGAAATTTTTTATTAAAACACCAGAGGGCCAAAAAGAAGCATTGAGTAAAATGGGAGCCAATTCTTCAGGCGTGTGTAAAATAAACGATGCAATTGGACTTGTAACTTTGTTTATTTTCCGACATGTTACGCTTTGCGTACAGATATTTCGAGCCTGAATGTGGGAGAGAATTGCTTTACAGGATGTTCCTGAATCGAGACGAGAGATAAATAGGGATCGTCGTTGAGGGACTACTTTGAGCGGTTCTTCAACATTTCTTGAAAGAGGGGGGCTAGTTTCGTCCCCAGAAACCATTTCAGAAAGAGGTACTGATGAGTCAAGCATGGGTGCAGTCACAGCTAGTGGAGAAGGGGTATCCGAAGAAGAATTATGTGTGGATTTTGTCGCGGTTGTACGATTTTGGAGCTTACTGATAGACCGATTTGGAGAATCCGAAAGATTTATTACTACAGCCCCCGAGTTTTTCTTTTTAGAGGCACGATTATTGGGTCGTTTCGGCTGATTCTTGGTTTCTTTAGGGTCCACGCTCTCAGGAGGAGAAGGGGAAGAGAGCGGGACTTCATCAGCTGAGATATTAGATCCTGATTTTGGAAAAACTTTGAGGGTATCTATCTCATTTTTAATAGAACGAAGTAATTCAGTCCTATTCGAGAATTCAGAAAACATTGAGCTTACGTTACTATTGATAGTCTTAACGTGGCTCAAAATATCGCCAATGGCAGGTGCGGTCACAACATTATCAACGGTGCCACAAGTAGATGGTGAATTACTAACTATGACATGTAAATCTTCAAGAGTAGCAGAGACGTTTGAAATCTTTGAAAAAATATCCCTGTTTTTGCTTAGAAGGGCTTCAGAAGTGCTGGTGGATAATTCAACCGCATTGATCAGCTTGTCAACCCTCTTATTCAAAGCACAGATATCCTCCTTCCTTTTCAGGAACAGATAGAATTCCTGGGACATATAGTCAGGTTTAACAGCATATCAAAGTCACCAAAGAAAGTTGCAGCAATCACCGCTATTCCAAAGCCATCATCAACTGAGGAACTTCGACGATTTTTAGGTATGGTGACATATTACGCACGTTTTATTCCGGAGACATCTACCAAAACTGCACCTCTGCGTAAGCTATTGGAGAACAACGTTCCATTTAAGTGGACATCTGAGCGAGAAGCGACATTCAATCAACTCAAACAAGAAATAGCCAGCGACCGGGTTCTCATGCCATTCGATCCAAAATTACCAGTACAATTAGCATGTGACGCGAGCCCTCACGGGGTTGCTGGAGTTTTGTCTCACGTCATTGATGACATCGAAAGACCTGTAGCTTTTGCATCAAGGTCATTGAGCCCGGCAGAAAAGGGATACTCTCAACTGGATAGAGAGGCATTGGCAATGATTTTTGCAGTGGATCATTTTTATCAATATCTATTTGCACGACCTTTCGACTTAATTACAGACAATCAACCATTAGTGCGAATTTTCAATCAACACTCACAGATTCCAAAAATGACGTCAGCCCGACTTCAACGTTATGCAGCATTTTTATCCGGTTTTAATTACACAGTAAGATTCAGAAAAGGATCCGACAATTCAAACGTGGATTGTTTATCACGAGCATCTATCAACCCAAAGGCACAAACTGATGCCGCTATTAATAATGAAGTCCACGAGCTTTGTGAAGGTTGTGTTAACCGCTTTTCAACACCAGAGCTGACTTATCAAGCCATTAAGGAGGAAACACGGAATGACAAAGTATTGGCAGAAATTCTTCATCGGCTCAGGAAGGATTCTTCAAGTGATGCTGATTTTACAATTGACAGCGACATTCTGTTCAAAGGATCAAGGGTAGTTATACCATCAACTCTTCAACCAGCTATCCTACAGGAGCCGAACTCATCTCGGGATTACAAAGATGAAACAATTAGCACGACGATACGTTTATTGGAGATCAATCGACAAGGACATCAGCATGCGCTTCTGTCCAGGCTGGTCCACGGAAGGCTCCTTTACATCCATGGATGGAACCAGAAAACAACTGGCAGCGTGTGCATATTGACTATGCGGGACCATATCAAGGTTATTATTTTATGGTCATTATTGACGCAAAATCGAAGTGGGCAGAGATATTACCATGCACATCCGCACCTACATCTGCGTCTACAATCGAGTTGCTTCAAGAAGTGTTTTCACGGTGTGGGTTTCCGGATGTCATGGCCTCAGACAATGCTACTATTTTTACAAGCGAAATTTTCCAGAACTTCTGTAAGAGTGCAGGTATATTCCAGAAGTTTATCGCACCAGGGCATCCGGCAACAAACGGACTTGCTGAGAGGAATGTGCAGACTCTCAAGCACAAACTTGCAGCCATGATCAATGAGCCTTTAACAATGCGCCAGAAGGTTCGTGAAATTGTTTTTCGATATCGAGCTACACCGTTGGCTAATGGAAACACGCCATCTGAACTGTTCCTGAATCGCCAAATACGCATTGCATTGAACGCACTGAAACCAGTTAAAATTCAAAAATACGATTATCCGGCGCGACGAGCAAGACAATTAAGCGAGGGAGAGAGGGTACAGGCTACGTACTACTCTAACAATAAACAGCAGTGGAAACCTGGAAAAGTTATCAAAAAGTTTGGAAGGCTTCATTATCAAGTCAAGTTAGACAATGGATATATCTTTAAAAGGCATATCAACCAGCTGCGATCGACTAGTGTGCCACCGGAAGGCATGAACACACTCAGACCTACAACAATTACCGGGAATCAATCGCCGCCATCAGGGGGTATCGACCTTACACCGAGTCTATTGGAATGGATGACGACGCCTACGGAAACAACTTTTCAACCGGCAATCCTATCTTGACCGTTGCCAGGACTGGCAGAACCGACTGAACCTCAGTCTCAAGATCAATCTCAATCTCAAGATCAACCGCAACGTCAAGATGAATTTCAACCACCTGTACAGCCTTTACGCAAATCCAGCCGTACAACCCGTATTCCAGTGCGCCTTCAAGGATATGTTTTACAGGTGAGGACCATCAATAAGCGTGGGAGATTGTGGTAAACATGCAGCTGGCAGCACTATTTTGGAGAGTTGTGTTCGGTACGTGTGGCAGAACTGTCTGTCATGAGCATTCTCTGTAAGCAATCGACAAGAGCTGTACGCCTTTCTAGTGGAATAAAGTTTTATAAAGTATTAAGAGGCTTGTTTTAATTTGCTCGGTCACAACAAAAAGTTACGTGAAACCGACATCTTATGGAGTCACGTATTGGCAGATTCATCGAGAAGGCAACGGTGCAGCAGCTAAAGAATAAGCTTTCGGAATTAGGCCACCCTACAACTGGAGCCAAAGCAGCATTAAAAGTGCGATTGGAGGAAGTTGTGCAGCTTATGACGGACCCGGAACTAGAGGTAACATTTCCTATTAATTTATTAAAGGATCAGTCCGGCGAAGAAAGACAAAATGTCCAACAACTGCTAGAAAGTCCCGTAAGTTCAGAAGAGAATGACGAAGAAATAAGACTACAGACGCAAATAGAAAATACACGCAAAATTATTGAGAAAAAGGAAGAATTAATTAGGTTACGGGAAAGATTAGCCACTCTATGTGAGACCGAGGAGTCCCCTTATGCCCATTTTTGTTTTAAAGATATAGAGGAATCACTCCCTACATTTTCCGGGGATGATAACTACTCCGTTAAACGATTTGTTAGATCATTCGAGGAGGCCAAGGAAACATATAAATGGGACGATACAAAATCCCTCATATACGCACAGCGCCTTCTGAAAGGGACAGCAAAACTTTTTCTACGTTCCGTTTCTTGCAAATCGTGAGCCCAGTTGAAATCACCGTTAGTTAATGAGTTCCATCACGGAACAACGGCTGCGGAGGTTCATAATTTGCTGCGAAAACGAAGGAAGGCTAGAGATGAAACGCTTCATCAGTACGTCTTGTCGATGCAGAAGATCGCAGTCTTGGCTAATGTGGACGAGCTGGACGTCATAACGTATATCATCAATGGAATTCCCGACGCCGCAGTAAACAAGCAGCTGCTATACACCGCAAATGACATCCGTGAGTTGAAGCAGATACTGAGGAGATACGAAAAAATGAAGTGGTGTGCTGGCGAGTCGTCTTCATCATCTATCAAACAACAGCAGGAACAACGGACAAAATCTACGCATTCACGCACTCACATGAGGAACACGTGCTTTAACTGCAATGAGGTGGGCCACATCCTTGCCAATTGCCCGAAGCCGCGACGGGAGAGGGGATCATGCTTCAGATGTGGGCGATTTGGCCACAGTTTGGCCCATTGTAATCAATATATGTACGTCCGCATCATCCGCTCGGAATTTGCCGCCGTCATCTTCGTCGTCATCAAAACCCACACCAAAATCAGTATCACCCGTTTTGATTGTTCAAAGCGAAAAAGCCGCACCTGAAACAGGAAGTCATAAATATAAACCGCTAAGCTGTTCTAATGACTTTCTTAAAAATTTTAGTTACACCTTGTATCACAGATCAAGATCTGAAGATGTATCAACGAAAGTAGAGGCATTAACGATTGTGGACACAGGAAGCCCCATCAGTTTCATTCAGCAGTGCTTTGTTCCATCCTATGCAGCAGTTCCAGTTGAATCAACACTCCCCGGATTTGTTGGCATCAACAGTAGCAGGCTAAATATACTAGGTAAAGTAGAATGTGTAGTTAAGGTAGAAAATAATTATGTAAATTTGTGGCTACATGTTGTCGAGAACGGTCGTATGAAATACCCGATAGTATTAGGTAGGGATTTCCTAAAGACAAGCAATATGAAGTTAGTACTTACGAAAGATGATAAAAGTTTAACGACAGAAAATTGTAGCCACGATTATGAAAGTTTTAATTGCACTAACGAAAATCCTAACATTGGAAATGATAAAAATTTAAATGACGGAAATTTGAATCAAAATTTAGACACCCCAATTAAATATATACGAGAAAATGATAATGAAAACGAAATCTTAAATATTTTAAACATTGATATATGCTACGACCAAGATAAAATTCCAGATTTGAATATTAATAATAATTTAGATTATAAAGAAGCAAACAGGATAAGACAAATGTTCAGGCACAATAACTCAAATGATAATACATTTAATGATCGCGATAATTACGAAATGAAAATTTCAATTTCCAATCCAGACAATATTTTTCATTCATTGCCGCGACGTTTGCCTTATGCACAAAAAATCGAATTAGAGAAAATTTTAGAAGATTTACTACAACGGGAAATTATACGCGAGAGTAATTCCCCTTTTGCCTCACCAATCGTACTAATAAAAAAGAAAACAGGTGAATATCGATTTTGTATCGATTATCGACAGTTAAACAAGGTCACGCTGAGGGATAACTATCCAATCCCATTAATAGAGGACCACCTTGACAGACTCCAAGGGAAAAAGTATTTCTCACTACTAGACCTAAAAAATGGTTTCCACGACATTAAGGTAGCGAAAGACTCTATCAAATATACCTCCTTTGCCACTCCTCTAGGCCAATTTGAGTATTTGAGAATGCCATTTGGCTTGAAAAATGCACCTGCAGTCTTCCAGCGGTACATTAATTCAATTTTCCAACCGCTTATAAGGGCCAATAAAATTCTAGTCTATATTGATGACCTGCTTATCTTTTCTAGAACCAAAGAAGAACATTTCAACATTTTTGAAGAAGTCCTCGAGATTGTACGGGAACACAAATTGCAACTACGTCATGATAAATGGTTGTTTATGTACGAAAACATTACGTACTTAGGGTACGAAATCAGTTCGGCAGGTATAAAGCCGAATTCAGAGGGTTTAAGAGCTGTTAAAGATTTTCCCGTCCCAAGGAATGTAAAAGAGCTACATTCATTTCTATGGCTTTGCTCGTATTTAAGGAAATTTATAAGAAATTTCTCAATGATTTCCAAGCCACTGTACGATCTCTTGAAAAGAGACGTAACATTTTGTTTCGGAAGGGATCAGTTGGTCATTTTCGACGAATTAAAATTAAAATTACAGCAGGCGCCCTTATTAAGTATTTACTCTCCAACAGATGAAACCGAATTACACTGCGATGCAAGCAGTCTAGGCTTTGGTGCAGTCCTTCTACAACGTCAAGATTCAACCAGTCTTCTTTTTCTCCAAAAGAGCTACACCACAAAAAGCAAAATACCATTCTTACGAATTGGAAATGTTAGCTATAATTTACGCATTACGGAGATTTAGAATATTTATTTTAGGCATGAAATTCAAAATTTTTACGGACTGTAAGTCTCTAATGCTTACATTAAATAAACAACTGCTAAATCCCCGAATTTCTCGGTGGGCTCTTGAACTGCAAGATTATGACTACACCATCGAACACCGCGATGGGACACGGATGAATCACGTAGACGCCTTAAGTAGGTGTCACAATATACTACTAGTAGAATCTGAGTCTTTTGAGCATGCCCTGGCTGCTGCGCAACATCAAGATCCCCATATCAGGAAGCTCGTGAATGATCTAGTAAATAAAGAAAATTCACTTTATGAGCTTATAAATGGACTAGTTTACCGTAAGCACAATGGGAAAGTTTTGTTTTATGTTCCCTCATTAATTGAGAGAAACGTAATTCAACACCATCATGATGCAATGTGCCATGTCGGCGTTGATAAATGCTACGAACACCTGAAAAAGGCCTACTGGTTTCCATCCATGATAGAGAAAATAAAGAGTTACATAAGTTGTCGTCTCAAGTGCATAAATTTTTCACCACCTGCTGGTAGAAAGGAGGGTATTCTCCATAGCATACCGAAAGGGGATAAACCATTTGACACTATATATATAGATCACTACGGCCCATTACCATCTTCAGGCAGGAATTTAAAGAAATATTTACTTTTGGTAGTAGACGGATTTACTAAATTCACCAAACTATACCCTGTAAAGACAACTAACACTAAAGAAGTCCTTCAATGCCTTTCCTCATACTTTTCTGCATACAGCAAACCAAATAGAATTATATCAGACCGAGGTACATGTTTCACCTCAGCAGATTTTTCAACCTTTTGCCTAAATAATGAGATACAGCATATAAAAATCGCTACGAGCTCACCGCAATCAAACGGGCAGGTAGAAAGAATAAATCGTGTAATAACACCTATGTTAGCAAAAGAGAGCGAAGCAGAACCTAGTGACTGGACTAAGTATGTTAACAAAGTCGAGTTTGCTGTAAACAACACCGTGAGCAGAAGCACGAAAACAACCCCAAGCCTGTTATTATTTGGTGTAGCGCAGAGGGGAACCATTAACGACAATATAAAAGAACATTTGGAAAAATACATATTGGATCAAGAACAAAGAAATTTAGAGTCAACTAGAGAAAAAGCAAGTAATGAGATAGTACGCAATCAAAAGGTAAACGAAATATATTTCAATAAAAAACGAAAGGATCCACATAAATATAAAACGGGCGACCTGGTAATGGTGAAAAATGTTGTTAATGTGCCTGGACAGAATAAAAAGCTCTTAGCTAAATTTAAAGGACCTTATAGTGTAATAAAAACTTTGCCTAACGACAGATATTTAATAAAAGATTTGGAAAATCTCCAAATTTCACGTATCCCTTATGAAGGAATATCTTCGCCAGAGAACATGAAGCCCTATATTCAATATGATCATGGTCGTGATATATCAATGTAAATTATGTATTATTCATAGATTTTGTATATTTTTAATACAATCGTTTGTGATAGGTATCTATTAAACTTAATGCTAGTATGAAAGACCATAGAAATATTGTACGTGATATAATAAATATGTACTATCGAATTAGTCAGTATTTACACAGACGGAAAATTATTGGAATATGTTTATGTTGTAAAGGAAAATCCTCAAAAGTACTACTTTGTACATATCATATAATTGTAAAAATACAAATCTGTAAAAGAAAGAGGGCCATACGTTCACACAAGCTTTCACAACTTAAGAAAACGTCGTAAATCACTAAATCGAGGCGATTTATTGTCAGGATGGACGAGTTGTAGTCAATGGTTATACTTACCCTATGACACTCGCCCGTCTTATACTTACCGCGGTCATCTTTTACACTCGGCACTGTGAAAGCTTTGATCGAGCTTGGCACGTAAGCCCTCTCGCTGGATTTTTAGGAGGTAATTGTTCTTCTGAATAAAGCAGTCATATCGTTCGGACGTGTTTTTCAATCCTGACAACTACAAGTTTGATATGCATGCTCGCTGGGAAGGAAGCACGCACACACACACAAATAGAACAGCGAGCAGTTGCATTACATATAATTTCAGCGCTGTTCTACATAGAGCACACGAAATCGCGAAGCTCATAAGGCCAGCGGAGGCATGGTTCTCGCTTCGCATTAGTATATGTATAAGCGACAGGGTGAACTTGCAGTTTACGCCACGGGTAGAAATTTGCTTGCTTTGGGAGGCAATCTCAAGTCAGCTGAAACTCGAAAAAGCGTTCCCCTCCCGTGTTCAAGCTGTCCCATCTACGTATGAAATACTTTATTTATCTATGGTTTAACCCAATCATCGGGGCAACACGCAAAAAAGCTTGCGTGTTCATTTTTGGCGACCGTGACAGACAATTCGCGAGGAGCTCAGCCAGGGAAGCCATCTTCATCCGCCTCAATCAGCGACGCCATTAGCAAACTCGACATCATTGTGGAAGCCGGTAAGATCCATCCATTTAATATTTGTGATATTACTCGGCCAAATCAGTGCGCTAAGGACGGCGCGGCGGCTCCCCAAAATTCGTGCTCATTGCGACGGGACTTTTTCTTAGAAAAGGAGTGCGGGTCAAAAAACTTTGTTGGCTACAATCGCAACTTAGGCGATAATAGCATTTGTTTCGGGACTTGTTGGCAATAATTGCAAGCTGAAAAAAAAAAAAAAAAAAAAACAAAAAAAAAAAAAAAGACAAAAAAAAACAAAATTCGATAACTTCGTGGACAATTGCATAAGTGTGCGGTGCTCGTTATATTCCGGTTTGTGCGTGTCGTCGTGGCTAATTAGTTTAATTAGTTGAACATAACTAATAAACTCGAACTTAACATAATAAATTCGAAATGAGCACGAACGAGGAGGCCAGTACCAAAAAATTAGAAGAACTGAAGTCGCAGCGGGCAACCACCAAGGGATGTATAACGCGAATTAAAACAATAATTAGTACTCGAGGCGACACTTTAACGGCAACAGAGTTGGAATGTAGGTTGGGAATATTGGAGTCGTATTGGAAAGCGATTCTTTCACATCAATTAGCAATAGAGAGGCTTACACCTGATGATCCGAATAGTCAGGTTGTGAGAAGCGAGTTTGAGGATCTATATTGCGAAATAAAATCTAATATTTTGTCCCTGATGCCAAATAAGCGCTTAAGTATAGAAGACGGTAACAGTTCAAGTTTTGTTTCCTCTCCGTATAAGCCAAAGTTGCCTCCCTTGAAGCTTCCTCAGTTCTCCGGGAAATATTCCGATTACCCAAATTTTATCGCAGTATTCAACAAACTCGTTCATGATGATGCAGATAAATCAACTACGGAAAAATATAATCATTTATTGAGCTGTTCATCTGGGTCAGCTCTTCGTTGTGTAGAATCGCTGGGGAAGTCTGCCACAACTTATTCCCAGGCCCTCGAAAAATTAAAAGAGAGGTTTGACAAAAAATGTCTCATTTTCCAAGAACATATAAAGGAAATGTTTGAATTATCGAAGATCTCTAACGGCTCCGCAGGTCAACTTCGTCATTTGTTGGACAATGTTGGGGCACATCTCAGTGCATTACGAACACTCGGAGACGATACCGAGGTATTGAATTCCATAGTAATTTATCTTGTGAATAGTAAGTTGGACAAGGAGTCTCAAGCAAAGTGGGATGAGGCTATTGATTACTCTCAGTATCCAACCTGGAAAAAATGTGAGGAAGTTCTAAGCAGGCATTGTTTGTTCCTCGAAGCCACTGAAAAAAAATTTGGTTCGTCTCAGTCAGCTCAGCACAGTCAGAAACTTAAAAGTCAAAAATTCTCGTTGAATAGAGCGCCCACAGCTTTAAAAATAACGCACGCTAAATGCGCAGTGTGCTCTAATGGACATCATACAGTAACGCAATGTCCCAAATTTGCTGAATTGCCAGTACTAGAGCGTTTCGAAACAGCAAAGCGATTGTCCTTACGTATCAATTGCTTAACTAAGGGACATTCACTAAAGGCTCGTCGTTCTTCAAGATGCAGAGTGTGCTCTAGACCCCATCACACTTTGCTCCACAGATTTCCTGCAAGCGGCCCTTCTGTTAGTTCACCATTTCCATCACCTATTCAGTCTAGCAGTGCTCAAATAGATCTAATACAGTCACCTGCCTCATTGTGCTCAGCTGCGCAGGAAGTGCAACCTGACATTTCAAGAGGGTATGTGTTTTTGGCCACTGCTCTGATTTTTGTAAAAGACAAATGGGGCCATTATCAGCTAGCTAGAGCGTTGTTGGATTCAGCTTCACAACTCAACTTTGTCACAGCTGACCTAGCGCATAAATTGGGGCTGAAAAGAAGACTTGTAAATTCCGATATAAGCGGAATAGGAGACACAACTACGAAGGTTCGATACGAGGTTTGTTGCTCAATAAAATCCAGGATTAATGACTTCCATGCCACAACAAACATGTATGTCCTTCCGGCAATCACGGGGTTGCAACCAGAAACCCACATCGACGTACAATTGTGGAAAATACCGCACAATATTGAGTTGGCGGACCCTACATTCTTCAAGCCGCAAAAAGTTGATGTTCTGCTGGGAGCTGACAAGTTTCTGGAGTTGTTATCGGTTGGCCAAATCAAGCTTGCAGATGGCTTACCTAGGTTTCAAAAGACTCTTCTTGGGTGGATTGTGTGTGGGGCGTATGATATTAATCCATCAGTAAGGCAAGCGAATACTTTAGTTTCCGTCGTCGAATTACAACATAAACAGGAAGCATTAAGCCTACTGGTTGAAAAATTCTGGGAAATTGAGAATATACCTAGTACTCGCAATCAGTACACGCCAGAGCAACAGGGATGTGAAGAGCATTTTTTGAAGACCGTAAGAACCACTGTGGATGGTCGATTTATTGTTAGGTTGCCATTGAAATCTCCACCTACTGTTTTGGGCGAGTCATATGAGACTGCAAAAAGGCGACTAATGACGTTGGAGCGTAAATTGGAGAGGAACCCTGCATTAAATAAAGAATATCCCAATGATCCCAATGGAATAAATATATGAAATATCGCAATTTCTTACGCGAGTATTACGATTTGAACCATATGGAAGCTGTTAACGACAATGAAGCCTCATACGTAAGATACTACATGCCACATAGCTGTGTGCTCCGGCCCGATAGTTCTTCGACAAAACTTCGTGTCGTCTTCGACGCCTCCTGCGCCACGTCATCTCAGATTTCGTTGAATGATATACTAATGGTGGGGCCAACTGTTCAAAATGATCTGGTCACCATACTAATTCGATTTCGTTGTTGGAAGTTTGCCTTGACAGCAGACATACACAAAATGTATCGCCAAATTTTGGTTGATGAAGCAGATCGAAATCTGCAATGCATTCTTTGGCGAAACTTTGAAACTGGAGAATTACAAACCTTCAGACTCATCACGGTTACATGTGGCACAGCAGCGGCACCATATTTAGCTACTCGTTGTCTTCAGTACTTAGCTGAAATGAATGAAACAAAGTATCCTGGCTCCAGCCAGGTTATAAAGGAAGATTTTTATGTTGATGACCTGCTCACCGGAGCCGATAGTGAACAAGAGGTCTTGCAGCTGCGGAATGAAATTCAACAAATTCTGTCTTCGAGCGGTTTCGAGCTTAAGAAATGGTATTCCAATGCAGATTCGGTGTTAAGTCAGATTCCCGAATCTCACATGGAGAAACCTTTAAAACTCCATGATTTTGACGTCATAAAAACCTTAGGCATAGCTTGGGAACCGGTTACAGACAAGTTCGTGTACTCATACACTGCACCTAATAGGGATGGAGCGAGGCCAACCAAACGTACCATTCTATCAGATCTTTCCAAATTATTCGATCCGTTAGGACTGGTTAACCCATTTGTTGTAAAAGGAAAAATCTTCCTGCAAGAATTATGGCTTCTCAACATCAGTTGGGACGAATCATTGCCGATGGAATTGAGCAGTCGATGGGAACGATACTTGGAAGACTCAAAGACCATCCACACGATTCAAGTCACACGATTCATCCTCGGTATGGAAACCACAGCTAGGATTGAACTGCACGGGTTCAGCGACGCTTCCACGAGAGCATATGGTTGCTGCATCTACATTAGAAGCATTGATATTGACGGCCACATTAGCGTTAATTTGTTGATCGCCAAATCGAAGGTAGCACCGACAAGGATAGTACGAACCCTGCCTAGCCTGGAACTGTGTGGAGCGGAACTGCTGGCGCAAGCATATCTGAAGATTAAGACAATATTTCAGAAATCCATTGATGCAGCATATTTGTGGACAGACTCTCAGGTTGTTCTCGGCTGGATATCTTCCCATGCCTCAAATTGGAAGCCTTTCGTGGCTAACAGGGTGTCAGTCATACAGGAATCTACCGGTCCGGCGACGTGGAGATATGTGCCCAGCAAACTGAACCCTGCTGAAATGGTTTCGAGGGGGGCTACAGCGGTGGAGTTAAAGCAATCGATGTGGTATGGTGGGCCTGACTTTTTGCAGCACTCAGAAGATTGTTGGCCGATCCGAAAAATCAAGCTGAGCGACTTGCCGGAAAGGAGGAAACAGAACACTGACCTGACTTGTAGTATGGAGGAACCATTCGTAGCTAACGTTTATAAATGGAGCAGCTACACGAAAGCTCTACGAATAGTTGCCAGAATTCTGCGCTTCACAGATTATCTTCGACGCGGAAAACGAAGGGATGAGCTTACGGATGGCTGCATTACTGCTGTGGAAATGGAAGTTGCTATGAAGAAAATAACATGGATTGTTCAAAGGTGTGAATTTGCGGAGGAAATTGCTTGCCTGGAAAAGAGCGGTGCCGGTCTCCTCAGGAGCCCATTGCAGATTCTAAATCCATTCCTGGATGAAGAGGGACTTCTTCGCGTGGGTGGGAGATTGACAAATGCTGATCTGCCCTACGCTGCTAAGCATCCTTTGTTACTGCCAAAAAACAACCACTTTGCCATGGCATATCTTAAATATTTACATGTCAAAAATTTGCATGCAGGCCCTCAAGCATTGGTGGCTCTGAGCCGACAGCAGGTGTGGATTATGAGTGCCAGACGTTGCGCAAGGAAGGTGGTCAGAGAATGCGTACATTGCTTCAAGTACAAACCGAGGCTATTGAGGCAGTTGATGGGAGATCTTCCCAAGGCACGGTTGGTCGGCGGGGGAGCCTTTGAAAGTGTCGGTGTAGATTACTGCGGACCCATTTGGACAACACACAGGATGCGTGGAAGACCTCGCTACAAAACCTACATTTGTGTTTTCGTTTGCTTCTTGTCCAGCGGAGTACATTTAGAAGTCGTTTCGGATCTGACGTCGGAGGCATTTATTGCTGCCCTCAAGCGGTTCATCGGTCGGCGTCGTCTCTGTAGGCATATCTACTGCGACAATGCTACTAATTTTGTGGGTGCCAGAAGACTCTTGGGTGAACTTAAAAACGCATTCTTCAGTCAGGATGTACAATCAGATATCAAGCACTGGTGTGCTCAGGATGGCATAACATTTCATCATATCCCACCTAGATCGCCACACTTCGGGGGAATATGGGAGGCGGCCGTCAAGTCGGCAAAGGCTCACCTATTCCGAACTCTTCAAAACGCTCTGCTCACGTTCGAGGAGCTGACGACCGTGTGCTGCCAAGTTGAGGCCATCTTAAATTCAAGGCCCATCTGCCAGCTTTCTTCGGATCCGAATGATGAGGAAGTTTTAACTCCGGCTCATTTTTGGGGCCAAGCTCCACTTCACTGCGTGCTGGAGCCTAACGTAAATGAGTCTAACAGCGTTTATACGCAACGCTGGCGATGCATTTCGGCTATTCAACAACATTTTTGGAAACGTTGGGCTAAAGAATTCATGTCTAATCTACATTGCAGATACAAGTGGAAAATAGCTTCTCCGAACATCGCGACTGGTTCCATAGTGCTGGTGGCCGACGACAACCTTCCGCCTCAGAAGTGGTTGATGGGCAAGGTAGTCAACGCTATTCCGGGCAAGGATGGTAAGGTTCGAGTGGTTGACATCAGGACTCAGGCTGGAGTTCTACGGGGGGCCATCACGAAAATTGCACCACTTCCAACACCTACTAAAGATTAAGAGTCCGGGTGCTCTCAAAGGGGGCGGTATGTCAGAGCTTCAAAACCTTATAAATGCGCGGTATGCATGGCAGTCCCAATTTAGAGTTCAGGGGCTGCTCCCAGCCGCCCGCCATGCTGACAACTACGCCTGCCGAGAGGACTTGCACTCCAGCACCCGAAGGGATCGGATCAACCACTAGTGTTCGGATTAAATTGTTGATTGAAATTGTTGAGCTTATTTTAATAAACTGTGACACTGTGTAAAACAAGTGTTTGGTTTAACCCAATCATCGGGGCAACACGCAAAAAAGCTTGCGTGTTCAGCATTAATATGATAACAGAAAACCTGAAATAACATGTTTATCAATTCATACGCTGTAAACATTATAAATTCATAGTGTTAACAAACTATTATTCATAGTGTAAACCTAGAATATAAGAATATCACTGTAATGTCACCCCGCTGTCAGATTAGGTTTTCGAACTGGAATGGCCGGCGCCGCAGAACTCTTTTTTCGTTTTTAGAAAAACGAAAGCACCCAGCGAGTCTTGAAAAAAATACGCTTAAGTTAACGGTTCATTTTGGATATTTGCGCATTCTAGTTCGAGAACCCGCTGAAACAGTCGTGTTAAAAGTGTTGGAGAGCATTCACTTCAGATGGCGCTGGCTGCAGTAGGAGGGTGATGTTTTCTTCTCCTGTTTTTGACATAATGTTCTTGTCATCTTCTTCCTTCTTCTTCTTTCCGGCCTCATCCAGTCAGCATCGTCTGAGTTCTGTTTTGTATCAAAAGTAATCTGAATATATCATTGTTCTTAAACCTTCTTTTATTAAATTAAATAGCCTGAACAGGTTATGGGCCCAGACAGCTTTGTTTTGAAGGTTTTCAATTAAGGATTACCTGCGAAAAGGCAAAGTGTGTTTGTTTTGTGTGCTCAACAATAGCTGAACACAAGTTTCTGGTTGCGAGGTTGAATAATGCTAATTATTTCAACTGGAAATTTAAAATGGAGCTCTTGCTGACTAAAGAAAAAACATGGAAGGTAATCGACGAGGATGCACCGGTATTGGCAGCGGATGGGCAAAATTGGCAGCCGTTGATGAGTGGAAGAAGCTGGACAACGACGCTAGGGCTTCAATCGGATTGTCCATTGACGATGATCAGATCTGTGTTATTTATTTAATCTTTCTCTTTCTTCGGGAGTCTTTCCACAGCTATGGAAATTCTCGACTGTGATCCCTTTACACAAAAAGGGTTCTAGGAATCACATTGACAATTACCGACCCATTGCCAAGCTTTCCTGTCTCGCTAAACTTTTCGAAGCCTCGATTTGCGATACCATCTATTTTCACTGCAGACCTTTTTTGCAATCTTTCCAGCACGGCTTCCTTAAAGGCAAGTCCACCACCACTAACTTGCTGGAATTTTCCAACTTCTGCATTACCAACATCGAGAAGGGCATCGCGTCCGATTGCATCTTCACGGATTTCAGCAAAGCGTTCGACAGGATTAATCACAGGATCTTACTCCATAAATTGTATTTATAATGTAGTAATCAGCCAATGATGAATTTAAATAAATAAATAAGGAATGCAAATTCGGCAAGTCAAGCTTGGGACTCCTTAAAGGATTACTACGAGAAGGGTACATTAAGCAATAAGGTTCATTTAATGCGTACAATTTGTTCATTAAAGGCGGCGGAAGGTACAAATATCGCGGCTCACATTAATACAATCAATGAGCTTTTCACAAAGTTAAGGAGGAGGAAGGCAGTGATTCTGTACTGAGGGCGGCGGAGAGGGAGAGGTGTGCATCAGGGGCAAATCGTCAATGTTTTTTCTGTAAGTCACGTTCCCATATAAAGTCAGATTGTCCTAAATATAAAGCTTGGAAATTAAATAAAGAGGAAAAAGAAAATATTCAAAATAAGGTTAATACAGTTGAGCAGAAAAGTCCCGCTTTTCAATGTAAAAGGCATTGTCACAACGGTGACAGCTGATGAGGTATTATATGCGCCGGATCTTGTTGGCAGTGTGCTGTCGGTGAGACGCTTAGTACATAATGGCTATGAAGTTGTCTTTGGACCACATTTTTGTGCAATAAACTTCAAAGGGGAGCAGGTAGCTGTAGCCGATCTGGAGAATGAGCTATACAGATTACGACAACAGCATCAGGTCAGCGCAGTTATTGAAAAACATTCTGGAAAGAAGTGTATTCACTACTGGCGCAGAGTACTTGGGCATCGTGATCCTAACATCATTCAGGGTTTAGCAGCAAGAAAAATCGTTGACAACTTTGACTTCGAGCCGTGCAATTTAAAGATTGTTTGTGAAACATGCCTGAAGGGGAAAATGACAAGGTTGCCATTTCCTAGGAAGTCTCAAAGTGTGACGAGAGCTCCGCTGGACTTGATTCACACGGATGTTTGCGGGCCCATGCAGACGACTAGTTTTGGGGGTAAGCGATACATACTAAAATTTATAGCTGATTTTTCAAGATTTATGGTGGTGTATCTCCTAAGTTACAAGTCAGAAGTGCCAAATAAATTAAAAGAATACATTAAATTGGTTAAAAATAAATTCGGCAAGGCACCTGGAGTAATTCGTTCAGATCGTGGTGGTGAATAGATTGGAAATTTGACAAAGCGTGTTTTGAAGTCAGAGGGACTTCAGATGCAGTTGACAGCACCTTATTCACCGCAGCAAAACGGGGTTGCCGAAAGGAAGAATAGGTCGTTGATGGAAATGGCACGCTGCATGCTCATTGAAGTAGAGTTATCAAATGAGTTTTGGGCGGAGGCGGTGGCGACGGCAGTTTTTATACAAAATCGAGTATCAGCTCAGGCAGTCGCAGTTACACCATATGAACTTTGGAATAATGAGAAGCCAAATTTTAAGAATCTTTACATTTTTGGAACAAGATGCTTTGTGCATGTGCCGGCTGAAAAGAGAAGAAAACTTGATAATACCGGAAAGGAAATGATTTTCATGGGATACGATAATAACTCAAAGGCTTACCGATGTTATGATGCAGTTCAGAGAAAGGTGGTAATTAGTCGGGATGTTAAGTTTGTTGATGCTTCATTTGAGAAGGAACCTGAGAGCAGGCATTATGAAGCGGATTCAAATCAGTTTGAGTTTGGTACAGATCTTCGTGGGTTTGAAGCGCCATCGGTGGACGAGCAGTTGGAGGAAGCGCAGCGGGACGAGGTTCAGCAGCCGAGCGGACAGGAGGGGCAATCTCGAGGGCGGCAGCTTCAGGAGGAGAGAGAAAATGCTGTTGATCGTCGCGTATCAAGTCGAACAAATAAAGGAATACCACCAAAGCGATTAATTGAGAAGGTTTTCACATTCAGCGATGATGTAATCGAACCTAAAACTTATAATCAGGCAGTAACATGTAAGGAGAAGGCGCATTGGATACAGGCGATGAAAAGTGAGATGGCAGACTTTAAGAAAATAATACCTGGGAAATAACAGATTTGCCTGCGAACCTCAATGCAATTGGCTGCAAATGGGTTTATAAAATCAAGAGGGATGCTGGCGGCAATGTGCAGCAATGTAAAGCGCGTCTTGTTGCACAAGGTTTTAGTCAAAAATTCGGAGAGGACTATGATGAAGTCTTTGCACCAGTGGTACGTCAGACAACATTCAGAGCATTGTTGTCTATAGCGGGCCGACGGGACATGCTGGTGTATCATTTGGATGCTAAGACGGCGTTTTTGAATGGCGAGCTTCGTGAGACTATTTATATGAAACAAACGCCGGGATTTGCAATCAACGACAATTCAAAGGTATGTTTACTTAAGAGAAGCCTTTATGGGTTGAAACAGGCGGCCAGGACATGGAACGAGGTTGTAAATACATCGAGTTTTGTCACGGAATGGTTTTATGCAGAGTAGCAGTGATTTTGCCTTTATTCAAAGAAAATCAACGGAGGTTGGTGCTATGTTCTCATCTACGTCGATGATATCGTGGTGGCCTGCAGGACGACGAAGGAGGTGGAGTTGATCGAGAGAACACTGCGGGGGGAATTCGAGGTCACAAACCTTGGGCAAATAAAGCAATACCAGGGTATCGAAGTAATGCGGGACAAGGACAGGAACTTTAAGATTTGTCAGAGTAAATATATTCAGCAGATTGCGTCTGAGTATGGGTTGAGGGATGCGAAATCTATATCAACACCCATGGATGTCGGTTATGGAAAGTCAGGTTCGAACATGCTTCCCGACAACAAGAAATACCAAAGACTTATAGGAAGTTTACTCTACGTGTCAGTCAACACAAGACCAGACATCACGGCAAGTGTTAGTATACTAGCACAAAAGGTATCACAGCCAACTGAGGAGGATTGGAATCATCTTAAGCGTATCGTAAGGTACCTGGATTCAACTAGGGACATGAGACTTACACTCGGCAATGCTGGCGGCGGTCAGGAGAGACTCGTTGGATATGCAGATGCGAATTGGGGCGAAGATAGGTTAACGCGATAATCCAATAGTGGATACGTGTTCTTCTTCAACGGTGGAACCATATCCTGGGCAAGCAGGAGACAGTCCTTTATCATCAACGGAGGCGGAGTTTATCGCATTGTCAGAAGCGGCTCAGTGGTTGCGACGTTTGGCAGCGGATCTTCATGAAGTTTTTGAGGGACCTATAAACATCCATGAGGATAATCAGAGCTGTCTGAAGATGGTGAAGGGCGAGAAATTTTCAAACCGGACCAAGCATATTGACACCAGGTTTCATTTTGTGAAGGACTATATGGGGAACTAGCCCCCATTTAAATTTTATTTAATATATTTAGTTTTTAGTTAAAAATAGTTGTAACTTTTATTTACACTTTCATTATTTATTTTAAATTGTTTTTGGTTTATTATATACATGATATTTTATTTTATAATTATTTTATTATTAATTTTGACCTTACAATCTTTACCGGGCGGAATCAATTACCAAACTCATATTTTCAATTTTATAAAACAAAAACTTCATCTCGTCGCCTGCTACGTTTTCCACTTTTTAATTCACAGCTTGCTTTGTTGCAACCGCCACAACTATATTGAAAGGGGAATTATATGCTGTACATACTGTCCGTCGGACCAGATGATAGCGGATTTGCTGTCGAAGCCGTTGGGTGCGATCAAGCACAAGTTCTTCAGGGAGAAATGCAATTTAAAGTGAATGAGGAGGAGTGTTGGAGAGCATTCACTTCAGATTGCGCTGGCTGCAGTAGGAGGGTGATGTTTTCTTCTCCTGTTTTTTTTGACATAATGTTCTTGTCATCTTCTTCCTTCTTCTTCTTTCCGGCCTCATCCTGTCAGCATCGTCTGAGTTCTGTTTTGTATCAAAAGTAATCTGAATATATCATTGTTCTTAAAACTTCTTTTATTAAATTAAATAGCCTGAACAAAAAGTGTTCCGGTGGCATCAGCAGAGGGTGATCTAGGATAGAGGAGAGATAATTTAAGAAAAAATGTAAATCAAGCACTTACCGGGCCTATAAGCGCTTTCACTATTCACACTGACTTTGACACTTGATTACAAATAAAGCGCTTCTCCTTCCTTGACAGAGACTCGCCGAAGCATTGATAGGAGGTGGACGTGCTGCAAAGTTACTCTGAGTGATTACAGTTAGGACAGTTGCAGTTCCCTATTATATCCAGGGCAATTAAAAGTTGGTTTGTTAGAATTTTTGTTGCTGTGTGGTACAGTGGAAAGCGGGAAAGCAATAAGAAAAGTGCAAGATCCGGAAAATTCGGGGCTGAGTGCGAATGGCGAGGCACTCACCCCAAACTACGCCGGCAAGAGGAAAGGCGAAAAGAGTGAAATAAGTAAGCCTATAAAGAAATTATCAAGGGCCGGGACTTCCTCCCCATTAATGGAGGGGCACTCAGCATTTTCAAACCCGAACAAGCCAGAAAATTGGGCATCGGATAATGTGGGAAATGATCCAACACGTGTCGTGGTGGCTAACTGGAATTGCCAAACAGCCGTTAGTCACACGCACACATCTGAGCTGACCGATATAACGAAATCACCAAGGCATTATGAGGGGCGAGGAGGTTCCGCTTTAATGGATATGAACACCTCTGAAGATGAGGATGACTTCAGCTATCAGGAAAGACAAAAAATTGCATTAAGGCGAGCCAGAACGCAGGCATCAGCGAACGCAATTGGTGCAAACTCATCTACAGAAGGAAGGACGACCGAATTATCTTCGGGACAAGGGACGGGAGGATGGATGACTGACGAATTACAAACTACAAACATAGCTGAAGCCACATCTGACGGTGAGGCTACATTTAACACCCAGGAGAGCGGATCAGGCAACTTATATGGCTGGCGTAAAATAAAACCTAACCTCAAAACAAGGAAGGAGGCTCAAACCGCAGGGGATGATAGACAGGATGGAAGGGCAAGCGGCACCCACCGAAGGAAGGAGGACAACAGATTCAGAGCACTGGACGAATGCTCCGCGGACGAAGGTTTAGTAACACACAATTTTAATTCTAATTCATATAGTAATAAGCAAAAGATAACGACCCCTAGTATAATAACTAATGGAAATAATACTAGCAGTAAGCAAATCTCTAACAAAAATAAGACGAGGGATGGGGGATTCGGTCAGGGAATAGAGACTAGACCGGAGAAAATCCCGCCAATTATCACAAAAGACTGCATTATTAAGAAGTTGTCCGAGTTCTTAGATCAAAACAATATTGACGCGAAAATTATAAATTATAAATCAGGGATAAGTAAAATTTATTGCAATAACAAAATAGACAGAGACGCTCTTACTAAGGTGCTTTCCAACCAGGATGTCGAATGGTACACATATACGGCAAAGTCTGATAAACCACTAAGCATACTACTTAAGGGACTATGTGAGTCCTTTGAGGTGCAGGATGTGGACGAGGAATTCAGGTCATGCTTCCCAAATGTCAAAATAATTTCAATTAGTAGATTCGAGACGTCGCACTCAAGGAAAAACAACATTAAACTAAATATCTTCTCAATTCAGTTAGGCCCTGATACCCTAATTTCCGATATAATTAATACTAAAAATTTTTTAAGGCAGAAGGTAACCTGGGAAAGGCCAAAATACAGGGGTTTGCAACAATGCTATAAATGCCAGTTATTTGGACATTTAGCTTTGAATTGCGGTAGATCCACACGATGTAGGAAGTGCGCTGGCAATCACCAATCCAAGGATTGCCAGCATAAGGAGGGTGACCCCTCTCAGAGGACCTGTGCCAACTGTGGACAAGTTGGCCACCCATCCAATTATAAAGGCTGTCCCAGTTACAAAAGTATATTTCAAAATAAGAAAGCACGAACAGTATCAACCCAAGATGCAAAAAAAATAAACATCAGCAGGTCTCAACCTTCCAACTCGAGACCAACATTAAACAGGAACCTGAGCTATGCTGGTGCTGTAAGAGGGGGTTATGGGGAAAATGTCAATCTAAGCATAGATGATTTCCCCACAATAAATAATAGAGATACTTCAAAGCAAAGTGCAATGAATAACGGTCACCTGAGAGACTTTTTCTTTGATTTGCCTCGGCAGCTCTTTGGGGTATCTTTTCACGAACTTTCCGAAAAAATTAACAAATTTGTCATAAGCATTAATAGACTTAACTCCAAACAGGAAAAAAAGCAAAGGTACCTGGAATTCGTTCTTGACCTTTCTTATGGGGATTAAAAAAATCAAATTTTTAGAACTTAACGTTCAGTCTATGATAAGTAATTACAGAAGAGTGGAGTTATATAACATGGTCAAGTCCTTCGATCCCGACTTTGTTGCTGTTTCTGAAACGAGGCTGAGAGACAGACACAAGGTCAATTACGATAATTATAATGTCTTGAGAGATGATAGTGGTCAGGGAGTGGCCCTTATGATTCGGAATAGCATACCCTTTAATAGAATACAACTTCAGGACATGCCTTCGCCCCTTGTCTTGGCCGAGGTAAATTTGGTGGGTACGAACTCTCATAAGAGGCTACTAATTGGAAGTATATATATCCAGGCCAACATAAAGAAGGAGAATTTTATAAGGGTGCTTGATGTGATTGAAAGGCTTGAGCCAGAGTATGACGAGGTAATAGTGGGGGGGGATTGGAATGCCAGACACACTGACTGGGGGGATAGCAAGTCCAACCCAAATGGAATAAAACTTAGGGATAGAATATATAACAAGGCAACTGGATCTAATCTTGAAGTAATATCACCGTTAACACCTACATTTCCTTCCGGTGCATCAATCCTCGACTTCTTCCTCTCCTCTATACACAAGTCTGATACTGTTGCTTCGGCATACAGATGTTTTACAATGAGCTCCTTCTCGGATCACTACGCGGTGGGATTAACTATGAATCTGAGCGACTATGCTCTCCCTACCCTACCCCTGACCACTAGGGAAAACTATAAAAACATAGACTGGCAAGTATTTAGACACAGGATCGATGAAGCATTGCAGGAGGCTCCGCCGGTAGACAAGAACATCTCAAATGAGGAAATTGAGACCTGGATAGATAGAATAACTGAGGTGATCGTCACAACTAAAGAAAGTTGTGTGGAAAGGATGCCCCAATACAAATGTAAATATAATAATATCCCCCCATTCATAAAAACACTTTTAACCAAGAAGAAAGAATGGTGCAAAAATTTAAAAAAAATATTCCATAGAACTTACAATAGAGATAGTACGGACTACAAGATCCTAGCATCCAAGATTGATCGCCTAAAGAAAATTATTAGCGATAGAATTTACCATCATTATAACGACAAATTTCAGGAAAAGCTTTCCTCCATAAAACCCGGCAGGAACACATTTAAAGAAATTTATAACATCATAGGAAGAAAGAAAATCATCGTGCCGGACAGAATAACCGAATCGGGCACTATACTTACCAGCACTTCCGATAGGCTAGCTGCTTTTGAAAGGTATTATAAAGACCTATACAAGGAGAAGTCTCACAATATAGGATTGGATCTTAAACAGGAAGCACATAAGAGCATTAATCACTTTCTCTCCTCTAATTCATATGTAGAGGGTGCATTTTCCCCTATGACAAAGGACGTTTTCGTCCCTAATAATGATGAGGTTGCCTCCGGTATATTCATCAGACCTAAACAGTTGGCCAACATTATTAAATACAGACTTAATAGAAAAATGTCTTGTGGTCCGGATGGAATTTCGAACTTCCTAATAAAAAAGCTCCCCCTCAAAGCAGTAAAATACCTCACAGTAATAATTAATCACTGTATAAATAATGGTTATTTCCCTAAACAGTGGAAAACTTCAAAACTAATTCCCATTTACAAGAAGGGAGACACCTCGGATATTAAAAATTATAGGCCGATACAGCTTTTATCTAACCTAGGCAAACTCCTGGAACGAGTAATATCCGATGAGTTTGACGCCTTCCTTACTGAGGAGAGAGTTATTCCGGACCACCAGTTTGGTTTTAAAGCAAGACACTCAACTAACCATGCTATTTTAAAACTTAATAATGACATCACCTCAGGACTTAGGATAAAACAGTGTACAGTAGCGTGCGCTCTAGACATAGAAAAGGCTTTTGATAGGGTCTGGACTAAGGGGTTGCTTTATAAGATGTTGGCGTACTCGGTACCTACGCCGCTAATTCGGACGTTCTACAGCTTCCTGCAGGATAGAACATTAAAAGTTGCGCTTGGGGAAGATCTTTCTAATGCTGTTAACGTCGAATCTGGAGTACCTCAGGGTTCTATAACCGGTCCTAAATTATACAATTTTTACTTGCTAGACTTCCCGCATATTGAATCGTTACCAGAAGGAACCAAACTGTCTGAGGCAATTTTATACGCGGATGACACAATGGTATACGCACATAATAAGTGCCCTGAGGTGGCGGCGAGAAGAGTATCTAACCATATTAATAAAATAATGGAGTACTATGAGACCTGGGGCATAAAAATAAACATGGATAAGTCTGAATTGATCTGCTTCCGAAACGCCCACGGTAAAGGATACAGTAGCTCTATAAAAAAAAGTAAAAGCATTAAACTATCGATCAATGGTAAGGAAATTCCGGTGCAAACTGAGATCAAATACCTTGGACTCCATCTGGATAATTTATTAAAAGCCAACTTTCAGGGTAGGAAGGCACTCGAGAAAGCTAATAAGGCTTCTGCAATTCTTCGTCCACTCCTAAGACACCCCAAACTATACGTGAGAACTAAAACATTGCTTTACAAACAGCTCATCAGACCAGTCCTGATCTATGGATTTATCAATTGGTTCTCAATAACACCTTCCTTGGCTAAACAATTGGAAATGTTCGAAAGACGTATCATGAGACTCTGTGTTGGGAAGCACTATCAAAATAGAACAAAAAAATACTCCAATATATACATTTATGAACAGGCATGGGTTTTGCCGTTGATGAGATATGTGACTGAATCTAATCTTAAATTTCTTGATAGACTTAAATACTCGGACAACTCATTAATTAAAGATATAATATCTGCTAATGTTAACTCCAGACTTAAAGATGACTATCCCTCACCCCTCGCTCTAATACACGAAGAATCTGAGGAATTACTCAAGAATGTTGATGACTATGACATGACAGCTTTCCCTAGATTTTATTTTAAAAGATAACTGACTAAATTTGTCTCTCTGTTCTCTTTAATCTATTTAAGAACACTCAAATGTACCTTAGGGCAGCAGAGATCACCAGCAGGTCTCGGTTGCTACCTACTCACAGGTAAAAAGAAAAAAAAAAATGTTAAAGGATAAAGTATTTCAAATTGTAAGAGGAATAAGTTCAGAAATACCAACCAATAAAACTCATGTAAAGTAGATTTTCTACTATCCAGTACACGAACCGTGGATTCAGAAACTTATATATTTTCACGAATATGTCATGTTGACACATCTGTGGGCACTTTGAGATGGTGATTGTTACCCTCTCAAGGCGCTTTCGTTGATTTTAGAATGTAAGGTACTTCTGCTGGTGTGATAGGTATTACAATATCGACTCCACGCTTGTAACATTGTAAAGCGCGGGTCGCACAAGAATTGTGTATACCCTTTTAGCACATAAGTGTTATCGTTAACTAGTTGTAATATTTAGTGTAGTTGATCAGAATCAAATGTACAAGTGTAAACACATGATTCGCAAATGTGTGCTGTAAGAATATATACATAGATGTACATCTATTAATGCAATACATCGCTCGTATGTATGAAATGTCACAGTCAATCAGTTTTTCGAGGTTAGAGCATAACGCGAGAGCTCTTCGCTAATGTATAAAATAAGAATACTTTCTGTGTAGTTATTTTTGTAAAAGCTTTCGAAGTCGAATAAAGATATCTGAATCTGAATCTGAATCCTTCCTTGACATTTGTCATTACACCGAGCCGACAAGTCATATGGCAATACTGGGTGCAATGGCGGCGGAGGTGATTGGATTGTGTGTGAGTATGGGTGGATTTACCGACTCATGCCCATATATGGTCATTTTTTTTGAGAAAAGTGCTTACAAGGACTCCGGTGGGTGCTTGATGAGATCACTCCCAAGTGAATCTCGACGCGTTCGCAACGGAACGACATTTTTTGAGATTGTGCCTACTATCGTTCAAAATTATTGTGATCAGAACCAACTATGTAATTGTTTAAAACTGGCTTATTCCAGAACATGGTCCTTCGATCCGGATAATATAAAAATAAAATAAAAGTGATAGTACGTACAAACTGTGAAACGAATTAATTTCTAGTGCTGTGTGGTTGGTTTCTTAGTTATATCGGTCGGTATCGGTTTCGCGCAGACGGCAGTGAGGAAATTATTGGACTTAGTATATCGGTCGGTATCGGTTTCGCGCGCAGACGGCAGTGAAGAAATTATTGGACAGTATATCGGTCGGTATCGGTTCGCGTAGAGGGTGCAGTTGTTGTGGGTGAAGAATATATGGGGCCTGGACCTGAGAAGTCACAACAATTTGGTAAGTCGTTTCATTAATCACATTGTTGCGAAATAAAGTCTTGGGGGTCTGTAAGCGACACCCTAAAAAGCCTTTGAGGCAGTACGTTTTCCTTATGGCAGTGCTTTTTCTTGTGTGGGATGTATTGATGGAACTGTCAGAAGGAGTGAGATCATCGATATTGAAAAGTGATTTCGCAACAGATCAGACCGCCAAAAAGTGAATTAAAGTTTTTCTTTGTCACAAAATACCCGAGACTTTTATTTACGAGCACCCCGCTCTCCCTTACATGGCGCAGTCGGTAATTTCGAACAAGTACTAAGCTAATAAACTCGCACGAAATGTCGCGTATTCAACAACTATTGGAAACCACAAAAGAAGCATCAGATCTCAACCACTTCAAATCCGAAGCCCTCAAAAATGAAATCAACAGACGGGGACTCGAAGAAAAAGGGACGACAAAGGAGGACATGATTAAAATCATTTTGCAGAACAATTTGCTGATGTCAAATCTACCATCAGAAAAGTTCGAACACCAAGAAAATCAGACAACAATAGTACTAAACCCAGACCTGACACAAACAATTTCTAAATGCAATGGCGAGGACAGCAACGCTTGCGAAACCTAATTAAATCCATCGAAAAGGCGGCAAAAATTAATGGTTGGAAAGATGAAATCAAGCTAACCTTTTGCACAAGTAAGTTGACGGGTGTCGCCAAGAGCTGGAACAACTTCGAGGGCGAATCTCATGACGACTGGACAACCTGGCGTAAAGCATTCGAGCAGCGATTCATCAGGAAACCAACGTTGCGCGAGTGGAACGACCGTGTCCATGCCCGAGTCCAGCAGCCATACGAATCTATAATACAATATTTTAGCGGTAAGTTGGAAATTATTTCTAAACCTCCCAACAATATAATTATATCAACGGAAAAACAAATTTCATACATCCTTGAGGGTATCGCCGACAGTACCGACCGCCGAATACTGCGCATTGGGGCACCCTCAACCATGAACAAGCTTTTCGAACTGGGACAGAAATTAGATGACGATACGAAATACATAAAAAAACAATCCTCTAATGGAATAACAACAACGCAATATCACAGTAAACCGATACAATATTCCAACGAAAACAACTTCAATAAATTTAAAACATCTAACAATGAAAATTTAAAAGCAAACAATTTCCACCTATGCCCGCGATGCAAAAAATCTCAACATCCAGTTTCACAATGTCCCATACCTTGTGCGACTTGCAACAAAACAGGCCACTCAATAAACGCTTGCCCAAACAAGATTTTCCCCAAGCCAAACAAACTGTGCTCTCAAGTCAAAGGTGAGTGATCGAGGTTTACCAGTAGTGGACGCTTTTGAGTTTGATGGAAGGTTGATTTCAATCCTAATAGATAGCGGTGCGGAACAGTCGGTAATCGATCGGCGCTCAATACCGCACGACCAAAAAATCCAAAAATACGAAGGTTCCCCGATTGTGGCTGTCAACGGTGAGTGAGTGCCTCCGATGGGGCAAATAGATCTTTTTGTCTCGGTTGATGACGTATCATGCACATTCGGCCCGGTGGCAGTGGTCGACAATGCGCCCATTCCACTCATACTGGGCAGCAACTGGAGGAGGGTTAATAACCTTGCAATAATTGTTGAGACGGAGGGAAGCGTTCAGCTTTTGAGAGATTTTGATTCAAGAAATAAAACACACAGTAACATTAATTCGTGCATGATAAAACAAAAAATACATCACAACCACAAAGACATTCCGCCCTCACTTTTGAAGGAAATAGAACAAATTTCCTCCTTCAACGGAACGCCAGACCAAATTAAACGATTCCAACAAATAATATATGATAACCTTCAAGCATTTTCAACTGATGAGGATCTTTTGGGAAACTGCACCATTGGCGAGCACACGCTAGACACCATTGATGACATCCCAGTGCACAGAAAACCGTATCGCTATTCTTTCAACGACCGTAAATTTATCAACGAAACAGTTGACAATTGGTAGCAATTAAACATAGCCCGAGATTCGCAATCCGATTACGCCTCCCCTGTGGTCATTGTAAACCAGCCTCACTATCCCAGCACACCACGGAGACTGACCGTTGATTATACTTTTCTAGGACATTAAAACCGCATTCATGACGGTCACAGTAAAACCATCCGATATCCACAAGACCGCATTCATAACTCACGATGGAATATATGAATTTATGAGAATGCCGTTTGGCTTATCAAATGCCCCTAAAACAATGGAACGAATCATGAAGAAAACGTTCAAAGGAACAAGAAACACGGTAACATATATAGACGACGTGGGTCAATCAGCCGCTAATATCGACGCAGCAATAGACATTTTCGAGGATGCGCTCAAACGATTGATCAAAAGTGGACTACGAATCTCACTTCAAAAGTGCCAACTTTTCAGAAAAGAAATATTTTTCCTGGGATATGGGATCTCAGCAGTCCAGATCCATCTCGTACAAGTTCAATCGACAGATACAAGGAATTTAAAACAAAAACTGACGCAAGGTCCTTTCATGCATTCGCATTGCACCACAGAAGATTCATAAACGACTTTTCCAAAATATCCTTACCAATTCGCGTGGCCTACAATTCAACACCATTTGTTTGGACCAAGGAGGCAGAAGCAGCTGTCGAAATTTTGAAGCAAAAGCTAAAAACACCACCTATCCTTGGACACTTCAGAAACAATTGTCCCACAGAGGTTCAAATCGACGCATCCCTGATAGGACTTGGAGCAATCCTAGTACAAAAACAGGATCATCGGGAGATAGCTATTTCATATGCTAGTCGCGCATTAGCTGAAAGCGAAAAGAATTTGCACATAAACCAAATTGAAAGCCTAGCAGTACATTGGGCCCTGACCCCTGACCGACAAATTCCACATATATTTATACGGACTTAAAACCTTCACGGTCGTAACGGACAATTGGACTACAGCTTGCCTATTACAAAACAGTAAATTCAATCTCAAATTTGCCCGCTGGTTACTAGACTTCAATCATACAACTTCACCATAAAACACAAAACAGGCAAACAAAACATCTGTGCTGACTCACTCTCCAGAATTCCAAACAACTTAATAGCTCAACTGATACTAAAATCCAATGACGAAACAAGAATCTCATCCGCTCAGACTATGGATCCAGAGTGCTGCGAATTGATCAACATCCTGAAAAGAAGCGAACGTTACGTTGGGAATAAACAAAAATTTCGTACCTCGCTATAAGGGTCCATATATCGTTCATAAGATATTGGGAAACGACAAATACGTGATTTGGGACATAGATAATTGCCAGTTAACACAATTGTTGTATGATGGAGTTGTTGAGGCAAACCGAATGCGGAAATGGGTTGCTGGGTATCCGGATAGAATGGCATGTATGTGCAAAGAGCTTGAGAATAATATTGTAAACAGCAGACATAAAGCCGAGCTTACGATGTTCTAATGTAGGGTTGTTCATGGTTATTTGATGACCGAGTCCGATCGACATGCCAGATTGGCCGAGTTGTAAACATTATAAATTCATAGTGTTAAGAAACTATTATTCATAGTGTAGTGTAAACCTAGAATATAAGAATACCACTGTAATGTCACCGCGCTGCCAGATTAGGTTTTCGAACTGGAATGGCCGGCGCCGCCGAACTCTTTTTTCGTTTTTAGAAAAACGAACGCACCCAGCGAGTCTCGTAAAAAAGACGCTTAAGCTCATTTTGGATATTTGCGCATTTTAGTTCGAGAACCCGCTGAAACAGACGTGTTAAAAGTGTAGTCAAAACGCTGTTTTTTTTTTTTATTAAAGAACCATCAGCTTAGTCAAAGCCTTGAGAAACAAAGTCTAAAGCGCATGACTGATTAATCATCATTTGGTTCTATGTTAGTAAACATGCGACCACAACCTTTATGCAGGCTTTTCTTCAACACATGCTTACTGACACGAACATCAAACAATTCAGCATTAGCATTCTTATTTACACTTAACCTCATCCATCAAAATGCTCGCAAAGGGTCATGGACAATTTATGCATTAAATCGACACAGATTTAAGACACATATTGCAAGGTGGAGTATAATTTTAAACCCCATTCTGTGCCCACTGCACAGCTACAAAATTTACTGTGAACGATTTTAAGTAAAATAAAAAGATGTTAACAATTTCACAGTTCTGTTTTACCCAACATTTACCTCCCCAAATCATTTTACTAAGTCAACTTCTACTTGTTAATTTTCTTAGTGTTTTTTGGGTTGTTTTTCAGCGGAAAAAGGTAATTGCACCCTCCATATGCATGCAAAGTACGTATCTGCCACACGACAATGCGGCGTCTTTACCTTGAGGTACACCGTTCCACGTAAGTTCTATTCAAGCCTCTGCTCCGTTGATCGATATTTACTCTTTTTTTCCAATAGTGTTTTGATTGCATGCAAAGTAGCCGCGGATTTCACATTGCCATTTTACAAGCAAAAGTGAGATTAGGCCTATCATCTTGAGAACGCTTCTTTCCCACCGCATGCGAGTATCTCCGCCCTGTGCTCACCGCAAACTCACTACACTCACTTTCCAGCCAGAAAGAGACACACACCTCCTTCACGCACCTAATGATGGAACAAATGCAAGGTGCTGCAAACTTGCTGCAATTTTCCAGATAACTGCTAAAGCTCTACACGAAAAGGAACACCCCATCCTTTTCCCGCTTAAGCACTCTAATCACACAGTGCACACCCGTCATGAACCTTCAATCAAACCATCTTCTGTCACTATCGCACATAGTCATTTTTCTGGCCGCAGTCATACTATACCACAGACAATAAGATACAGACATAGACAAATAACACATAGTTTCCATTCTGGGCCTAAAGCTCAATCCATTGAGCTTTCAATTTGGTAGCCTGATGTCGCCTGATCTTACTAACACATCCCTAACGTGGCTCGCATTTCGGGAGAGAGAGAGAATTGTTCCTTTAGCTCGGCACGCGGGCAGCATGGTTTCTATGGCGCGGGCGGCAGCGCGGCGTGGCGGCGATATATCTCTTCCTCTTCTCTCGAGTTTTAGCCGTCCATCAGCTGTTGTTCTGCGAAAGGGGCTTGTGGGACTGCTCTAACGCTAACGTGAGGCGTGAGGGAGTTGAATTTTTCTAGGAATCCTCTGAGTTGCGCGATCTGCTCAATCAATGAAAGAAATCTTCAAGGGAAAAAGACACACGGACAGATTCATGAGGGTTGAATTATCTAATGAAATTCCGAATTTTTGTTTTTTAGGTGTTTTTCATTGACTTAAAAAATTCGTTAAAAAAAATAGTTTCTACAATTTTTTTGTTTTTAATTTCAATCTACTAAAGATGCATTTTGGATTGATTAAAAGGAATTAATTAAATTTATTACTTAAAAGCTTGAAGTACAAAAGTCCCTAATATTAGGCGAAAAAGGAGTACAAAATATAAAGTAGATATGAAAAACTATAAAATTATATAAAAAGCTGTCAATTTCGCAGCGTTGATTGGCGCCTACAATTTGCCTCCACTTGATCCATCAAGTGTAAGGGCCGGTGCATCATAATCGAAATTCTTTTTTAAGTCATGCTTTAGTTTTAAATGAAAATCACCTAAAACAAAAAATTTCAGTTTCACTAGATAGTTCAAATCTCATGAATCAGTGTCCTTTTTTCATTGAGCAGAGCACGCAACTAAGAGGATTCCTAGAAAAATTCAACTCCCTCCGCTTCACGTTAGGGCAGTCCCACACACAAGCCCTTTGCGCAGAACAACAGAAATTTGAAAAAGAAGCAGTGTTCTCTCACAGCTTTGTGCATTGAGAAATTCTAAAATTATCTCACGTACACAAACTTAAAGGAAGTTGAACTGGTTGAGCTTTCCTCTCAGATTTATTTTCATAGGAACAATTTTTTGTATGAGAATGGATATCTATCTATTATTTGTCTATGATACAGATGTCCAGCGCTTATGGAGAAAATTATGTTCTGTGATGTTCAAGAAGAAGATTACAGAAAGCTCAATCGTATTGACTGGAAAAAAGGTTTTTGCATAAGCGTCAAAAATGCAAGAGTAAAAGCTTCAGCTCACAGCAAGGGCGGATCCAGAATTTTTTTCTGGGAGGGGCACAAGGGTCAGACGGGCAAAAATAATCAACAATAACTAACTGTTAAAAATAAACTTGTAGTATTTATATAAAGGTTTATTAAAGTATGAAAATTTAGGAGTCGTCCAGTAATGGAGGTCGGCCTCCATTTAAATTTTATTTTAAACTATTTGACACACATAACCTCAAAAGTGTTTTTTATTCAAAATTACTTATAATGATCGATAATTCAAGTGAAAATATATGTAATCATATTAATTAAGTGTATGTATAGCTCGCTAATACACTCAAGCTCGATCTTCAAAAGTCCATAATTTTGGAGAAATAAGGCAAAGGACATCATCCGATTTTCATACATTTTTGGTCCAAATATGAAAGTGCCGACCAGAAAAAAAAAATGTATATTCTGGTAGAACTTGTCCATCTGAGCATTTATTATTATGGCACCAAAGCTGTAGGACCATTGCCCTGGGTTTTATATGAGTTTAAAAAATCTGCCTTTTCATGCATTTTCAATTAAATGATCTGACCTTTTTACACCTTTTAGTGCACTGTTTTAACATCATTTTGTGCATCTATTGTGCCTTAGAATATTCCTAAGCCCGTTTTTAAATTGAGGTTGTTGTTAAAAAGTAAAAGAAAAAAATATAGTTTATGTAATATTATGTTTCTTAAAAATTATCATTGTTTTACAGTTTTATACGTAAACGTAATATTAATTACAATCTAAACAATTAAGTCGTCATCATCTGGTAAAACGAATTCCTTTGTTTTGGCTCAGCTTTAACCTTTTTTGGATCTATCATTCATTATCATTAAATTCCAGAAAAAATAAGCTCTGTCTTAACGATCACGTCGTATTTTAGTTAGAAAATCCCCAAAAAGTGATATTCTATGTACAGAATAGGTATAGGTTAGAACCATTGGTGCTATTAATGTTCAAAATGTCATGTTACGGCAAAACATAACTTGTTTTTAACCGACTTAAAAAAAAAGGAGGTTCTCAGTTTGACCTGTATGTATGTATGTATGTTTGTCCGCGATTATCTCGCGGTTGTCTGAACCGATTTTGATGCGGTTTTCAGAAAAGTAAAAAAAAGTAAAAAATATTACACTAAAAAGAATGAAATAAAAATTTTTAAAAAAAAAAAAGAACCGACTCCAAAAAATCCCAAGCCCTAAAAAGTATAAAATAATTATATTAAAAGTCCTCTGCTATACTACTTTCAACATTAAATGCCAAGACTTCCCTAGACTTTTGAAGGCGGTGTGAAAACCTGACTGATATCGAATACTAACTAAATAATTAATGCAATCAGTTTGTCTGGATTAATTGGATTAATATCAGTCAGGTTTTCACACCGCCTTCAAAAGTCTAATTCAATCCCTTTCCCTGTATCGGCTGTATCTGCAACTGCATCGTCGGTTTTTTGTTTTTTTGGAAAGAAAAGCGCACTTATGCTCTTTTGTCTTTTCCTGTCTTTATCACTCATTATATATGTCTGTAGGTACACACAGTAATATCACTTGTTACTCGCTAAAACTACACTGAACTAAGTAGTAGGCTATTACAAAAAAATGTTTATTTTAGTTTACGTAATTATAACAAGCGCATGAGAAAAAAACTCGGCTGCTCGACTGAACCCGTCTGGGGGGGGCACGTGCCCCTGTGCCCCCCCCCCTAAATCCGCCCTAGGCTCACAGCTCTGTAAGTGCGATAACTTTAAATCTGCACACATACATATGTGATGATGATGAGCGCCGCGTTCATGCGCGTTCCATGAATGCAACCCCAGATAATAAATATACAGATAATTTGCTGTGTGGATTTTTCCTCGAAACTGCCAGTTCGATTTCACTGTTGTGCAGGCAGGCTTCCAATTTGGATGAAAATATTCACGCTCTCTTGTAAAATTATTGATTGCATTTATCTTTTTGTAGTTTCTTAGCTTATATAGATTTAGATTTTGTCATATAGGATAGGATAGGTTTTGCATTGATTTTTGAATCTAATTAATTTTTCTTTCTACTTGTTAGTTTAGATTTAGGTTTTGTTTTTACAAGCTTTTATTTTTTGATAGTTATTTTGTAGTTTCTTTTTTCTCTTCGTAGTTTTTAGCTTAAATTTAGGTCTTGTCGTAAGATAGTCGAAATAAATGTGCAATTGATTGCTGTCAAGCAACAGTGAAATTGTTTCCGGAGCGGAGATTTTTTCAATTTCCCAAAAATATTTTGAATGGCTTTCTGTTTTAAACATAAATTCCCAAATTGGAATAAAAAACAGAGCACATTCAGTTGTGTGCAGCAAGTATTTCGAGGCGAAATATCTCGGTAAAAAGAAACTGAAATCGGAATCAGTTCCCAGCTTACATTTAAAACGGTAATTTAATGATGATGAAGACTTACATTTTAATTTTCTGGAGTCCAGAGAAACATATAAGAAAAAAACTGTGGACTCAGATTTTAGCATCGAAGAACTGAATCAAGCATCTTTGGTGTTAGCTCCAGCAAAAACAGAAAATTACTCAGAAAATCGGTATTGCTACGAATGTCCAAAACAATTTAAAAAACAATCCTCTTATATGGCAAAAATAAAAAATTTTAAAAAACAAATAAATAACCTGGAAGAAGAAAACAAAAATTTGCGGAACAAAACCAAAAGTTTGGTAAATAAAATGTTACGGGTGGCCTAAACGGACCACCCTCACTTGACCAAAAAACTCCATGGTCAACCTCACACAGCGCAAAACTGCTTAAGTACAAAAGATACTTAAGTGCGCGCGTCGCCTAAGCGCGCGCGCCTGGTAAGCACTTAACGCTCGCCAGCTAAGTACCTCGAGTCCGATTGCACATGTGCCGGCCAATGTAAACAAACAAGCGGCGTCTTATGACGAACGCTGTGGGCACACACACGGTGCGCCAGGCCGACCCCGTTGCGATTTCGGCCTGTGCCCAATTGATGCAATTGACCGTGTGCGTCCCATATGTTGCAATGCGTGCCGTGCACTTTTTGTGTGCCGTGACCGAGTTACAAAATTAAGAACTTATCGAACGCTGTGATTGGGTGAAGAAGTTAACGATCGCCTCTAAGCAAGAGGGGATGGTCGTATAAGTATAGCCCTTCGCAAGTAATCAGTATTCAGTATATCAGGACACATCAATAAGGCATTAGAATCAAAAAGAGAAGTTTCAAAAATAAATAAGAAGACGGAAGTATTATTAAAATATCTGAGTGTATCTAATTAAAATATCTGAGTGTATCTAAAGAAGTATCAAAAATAAATAATACCACGGAAGTATCATTAAAATATCTAAGTGTAGTGTCAAGTGGAATAAAGTACATTGAGAAAGAATAAGCAGAGTATTCTTTCATCCCGTTTCCCAAGTACACGGTGCCAGTGATCTTCTCAATAAAGCACTCCTGGTTCCGGTCCCCCACGAGCAAGGACAAAACATTGGTGGCAGCGGTGGGATACCAAAAAATAAGGATCCCCAAGTGGAATAAGCCTGAAATAATAGGCATTCCCCAACGAGTAAGAGGAAATTTTTCGAAGCAGGCAGCCCAAAGACACTGCTCTTTATGGACAACAACCAGACGAAAACACCCCGGGAGAACAAAATCAACGAGATCAGGAAGAAATTGGAGAGACCTTTTCGCTACGACCAGGAAAACGAGGAGACCATCAACTTCGACGAATACCTAAGGATGAAGGCTCAACTCCAGACCCTGCAGAGCCTGCGCAAGTAAGCCTAACTATAGTAAAATAAAATAAAAATATACGTGAATACCTATAATGATATAATGATAATAGAAATTGTGATTTAAATATTGTAATTCAACTGTAAGCCTTCGTGTAATTCTATAGTGCGGTTAGGTGTGCAAAAAAAAAAAAAAAAAAAAAAATTATATATACATATATCCGTGGTTCTTTTAAAACAGAAATAAAATAAAACACAAAAAAAAAAAAAACTCTGGGTTTTTATACCAAAGGAAAAGAGAAAAATTTTTTCCAAAAAATTATATCGGCAACAAATTTTTACATACACGAAAAGAGAGAAAGCTAAGTAAATTTTTTTGTGATTCAGTTTACCGCGCTACCTAACCGTCAAAATACGCACGAGGCGTAATACGTATCCTTCCCCGCCAACCGGTGGCGGTAATTCGGTACTAAATAATTCTTCCTCACCGGAGGAAAAGAAGCCCGCCCTTAGGCGTCGGCTTAGTAGTTACCCACCTGTATTTGGAATACCTCCTCTCCCACCCATGCTAGAAACCATGGAAGTGCGGATATCGCTCTCAGACGCGCGGAATTTAGTGCCAGATTATAATGGGAACCCTAAGGAGCTAGATCGTTTTATTAGCTGCGGGGATTCCCTATTCAATACCGCAAAAGGAGAATCTGATAAGAATCTCTTTTTGACAGTAGTTAGGTCGCGAATAATCGGTCCCGCTTATGAGGCCGTGAAACACAGGGATTTAAAAGACTGGGAGGAAATAAAAACTTTCCTGAGGGAAAGATTCCTGGACAAACGCCCTAGGGTTGCGGTACAAGCGGAGCTCGCCCGCATAAAACAATATCCCAGGGAAAGTGTCGAGGAATTTTCCCAGAGACTGAATCAAGTTCTCTCGGAACTTGACAATGTCACGTCGCAAAATATTACCGATCAGACCGCCAAGGCATACCTCCTCAAGGAAAACGAGATCAGCGCGATCCGAGCCTTTGAGGATGGGTTGAAAAATGACCAACTGAAGGTGATAGTTAAGTCTAAAGGCGAAACTAACCTCCGCAAGTTGATGACCTATGCGGCTGAACACGCTCCCCGAATCGATCCCTCTCCTAAGCCAGTAGAGCAAAATAGGAGTTCCCCAGATACCACCTGCGAAACTTGTGGAAAGAAAGGCCACACTAAACAAACTTGTTTTCGTAACAAGTCGCTCCCCTCGTTCCGCCAGAATGGCTACAATGCCAGGCCAGAGGCACAGCAAGTAAAATGCGGTTATTGCTCAAAACCTAATCACCGCAGAAATGAATGCAGGACCCGGCTTCGCGATGAGCAGCTTAAAAGAGGTAATGCTTATCCAGGTATCAGCAGGGACTTCCCTACTCCAAGGAGAGGTTACCCTGGTTACCCTCCTGCTTCCAATTATCCACCCAATTATGCTAGTTACCCTCCAAGGAACTATGCAGTACCACCGGACTACCACCCGAGGGCCTTGCCCGCACCTAATGATCGTCCAGCTCCAGCTAGGCAGGTCAGGTGGAATGCCATGGGTGAGAATGATCCGGAAAACGGGCATGGACGGATGGAGAACAACGGCGCCTCCACCCGAACCACCCAAGCCGAAGTATACCCAGAACCCAGGCAGGAACATTCCGGATACCAATAAAGGTAAAGAAAAAAACTGCTACAGTAACCCTCGACCTATCGCTTTCTTCACGAAAACCTTCGGTAATGCTGCTGGATACTGGGGCCGAAGTCAGTCTATATAATTTAAATGCTATAGACGACGACGCTCTTGTATACCAGAATCAACGGTGCGAAATAATCTCGCTTTCAGGAAATAGTCTCTACACTTCGGGACTTTCCTATGGCGATATAGCATTACCTGGCCACTCAATACTCCACGGCTTTCACCTCGTTGGAGAAAAGATATTGCCAGCTTTCGATGGGTTATTAGGGAACGATTTCTTGACCATGCATAATTGTATAATTGACTACGAAAACGGATATTTAATAATAAACGCGCGAGAAGCGCATCATAATAATAATAACAATGTTAACAATAATAATACTAAGCCCAAGGCAGATAATAAGCCCTTGGCAGAATACACTAATAGTAGTAATAATAATAATAATAGTAAGCCCAAGGCAAATAGTAAGCCCTTGGCAGAATGCACTAAAAAACCTGAGGCAAATACTAAGCCCTCAACAGAATCGGAAAATATAAAAAGTAAGCTCAAGGCAAATAATAAGCCCTTGGCAGGAAGTAAAGAAAAATCAGAGGCAAATACTAAGCCCTCTATAAGGAATTTAAGTAAGCCCAAACCTTTGGCAAATATTAAACCCGTGGAAGGCAAAATTATACTGCCCCCGCGTTCGCAGAGTATTGAAATACCCGTAGCGATACACAGAGTTGCTATTTGCAGACAGAAGCAAATAGAACCTGGAGTATATATAGGAAATACCCTTACAGTCCCCGTGAACGGTAAGGCCAATATAATCTGCCTCAACATCAACGAGGAGGAAGTAAACATAGCAACCGCAAATTTACATGCGGAATGGGATGACCCCCTCGACTACGATTTTTTTTCAACAACAGCTAGCAAGATCACAGGAACCGATCGGCTAGAAAAACTTGAAACCGCCCTACGTCTCGATCACTGTAACAAAGAGGAAAAAGATTCTATCCTCAAGCTCTGTCGCGAATATAACGAGTTATTCGCCCTCCCTGGCGATAAATTGAGCTACACTCAAGTAGCTACGCATAAAATACCCACTAAACCAGACGCCCCGCCCGTTTATGTTAAGCCATATAGACTCCCTGAGTCCCAAAGGCAAGAAATAAACCGGCAAATTGAGGCCATGCTCGAGGACGAAATAATAAGCCCGAGCAGTAGCCCCTGGAACTCTCCACTTCTTCTGGTACCTAAGAAACCAGACAGCGAAGGAAATAAAAAGTGGCGAGTAGTAGTCGATTTCCGTAGGGTCAACGAATTAACCCTAGGAGATGCATATCCCTTACCCAATATCACGGACATATTGGACCAACTAGGGAAATCGAAGTATTTCAGCACCTTAGACCTCGCCAGTGGTTTCCACCAGATACCAATGGACGAGCTGGATAAAGAAAAGACAGCGTTCAGCACCCCGTATGGGCATTATCATTATAACCGAATGCCTTTCGGACTAAAAGGTGCCCCAGCCACTTTCCAACGGCTGATGAATTCGGTCCTCACCGGATTACAGGGATTACACTGTTTCGTCTACCTAGACGATGTAGTCATTTACGGGTACAACTTAAAAGATCACAACGAAAAATTGGCTGAAGCATTTAGGAGGCTTCATGAAAGCAATCTAAAACTACAGCCAGAAAAATGTCATTTCCTACAAAAGGAAATAGCTTATTTAGGCCATTTAGTCAGCACACAGGGGCTGCACCCAGACCCCTCTAAAACAAATGCCGTGAAAACCTATCCGACCCCAAAGAAGGTTAAGGATATAAAATCATTTTTGGGATTTGTCGGATACTATCGACGTTTCATACCTAATTTCGCGAAAATCGCACGACCCTTAACGCAGTTGCTGAAAAAAGATGTTCCTTTTAATTGGGATAGCTTCTGCGAAGAATCATTTAAGTTATTAAAGAAGAGTTTAATAACTGCATCCGTCCTAGCATTCCCAGAATTCGACAAGGAATTCTTTATAACTACGGATGCGAGTGATCTAGCTCTAGGAGCTGTGCTTTCGCAACATAGCTCCGACGGAGAGCACCCTATCTGCTATGCCAGCAGAACTCTGAACCCAGCAGAGACCCGATATTCCACGATAGAAAAAGAACTCCTTGCTATAGTATACGCAGTGGAGCAATTCAGGCCATACGTATACGGGAGGAAGTTCACTATCATAACAGATCATAAGCCCCTCGTGTGGCTAATGAATCTAAAAGATTGTTCTTCACGCCTCATGCGCTGGAGAATACGCCTAGAAGAATACGACTACAAAATCGAATATAAGGAAGGGAGATTAAATACCAATGCAGACGCATTAAGCCGTATAGTCCCGGAAGATACGGAAATAAATCAGAGTAATGCAATTAATGTAGTTACTCGGAGCCAATCCAAGAAGGCTCCACAGCCAAGCGGAAGCGAGGCTTTACCTCCGAATAATATAGCAGACTCAGACCAGTTATACAACCATTACATTAATTCCATTTCTACACCTTCCAATACGCCTTTCTACGTTAGGAAAAACTTCCTAACCACAGTTAAAAGCGTATCATGTAAGTTCTATCTCTTCGAAGGAAATGAACATCCTGAGAAAGATATTCTCAGAGAAGAGATTCCGGAGCTCAAACTCGCTGAACACCCGCATACAATAGACACAATTAATAATACAACTTACATAATATCGACTTTTAAACAGCCAGTAAAAACTAAAAATGACTATTTGTTGATGCTTAATGCCATCCAGCATTTCCACAACTTCTTCAAACAAAATGAAATGCAGGAGTTACACTTGTCAGTGCCGCGACTACATGCGCAGGCACTAGCAGAAGTAAAAAATGCAATTAGTTACTTCTTTAAAGCAGTACCAATAAATCTCTATTTTTCCGAGATACAAATCTTAACAGACCCCAAGGATGTATCAGATGTCCTACACACATACCACGTGACCCCAATCGGAGGACACCAAGGTATAGAAAGGACTATAAAGCGGATACGAATGACTTACGACTGGCCCAGTCTTAGAAAAGACGTGGAGGAATTTATAAGGAAATGTCCATCATGTCAGCTGAATAAGCTCACTAAGAATCCTAAAATTCCAATGAAAATAACCACGACCAGTTCTAAGCCATTCGAAAAAATTTCCCTAGACATAGTAGGCCCATTACCTGTTAGCCACAATGGCAACAAGTACCTGCTAACTTTCCAGGACGATCTAACCAAGTTTTCAGACGCAATACCTCTGACTAATATGGAGGCACACACAGTAGCGGAAGCATATGTAACGCACATCATCTGCAAGCACGGTATCCCCGAAAGTATCCTAACAGATCAAGGCACAAACTTTCTGAGCGAAACGTTCTCAGAAGTTTGTAAATTGCTAAAAATAAAGAAAATTCAGACCACTCCTTACCATCCACAAACGAATGGTGCCCTAGAACGATCGCACCGAACGTTGGCTGAATATCTTAGGCACTTCGTAAGTAGAGATGTCGCCACATGGGACACTTGGATACCCTATTGCATGTTCGTATACAATACCACACCGCATTCAAGCACCAACTATACCCCCCACGAACTCCTTTACGGATTTCCAGCCACTATTCCTTCGTCACTAAAAGCAGACCCAGGAACCTGTTACAATTACGACATTTATGCCAACGAGCTCCGAGCCCGTATGCAGCATAGCCATAAGATTGCCAAGGAAAGCTTACTCAATAAAAAAGAGAAGTCGAAAGGCATTTACGACAAAAATAGTAAACCTAAAACCTTCGTCGTCGGCGACAAGGTGCTTTTAAAGAATAACACTAGGAAAAATAAGCTCTCTCCCCTCTGGATGGGACCATACGAGGTAATAGAAATTAATTCTACTGAAAATACTACCATTAAGATAGGGAATAAACGTAGGACTATACATAACAATAATTTAATCATTTTTACCGAATAATATAAATAAAGAGGGACTCGGGAATTCCTACTTGCAGACTGTTACTATTCACCTTCATCACCTTTTGGCTAATACCCATTACCAAGGCAGACAACCCAGTTGCTGTTACCAAACTCAACACCAACTCGGGTATCTACTTCGAGGAATTGGGAAACGCCCAGTTATATAGTAACGAGTGGAGAGCTATTATCTATTTCGACTTAAGGAACCTACGGTATGAAACAGCACAATTACTGAGATGCACTGCCCGGGTGAACAATATTTGCAACAGTTTTAGAGCTCAGATCGGGCAATTGCAACATTGTCGAGGAATAGTTCAATTAGTCAGCTCCATCATGACAGATATTGAGCTAAGAGAGAACCTACTAAAACCAGGTAACACTCGGCATAAAAGAGGATTATTTAATGCTATAGGAACAGTTAGTAAAACACTTTTTGGCACACTAGACGAAAACGATGCAAAATTATACGACGCAAAAATAAATGACTTAGCTAATCGCGATAATTACCTACTAGAACTTGTAAAAAATCAAACATTCATACTAGAAACTACCATAAACGTATTCAATAAAACTAAATTCGATATTAAAACGCAGATTAACCACATTGAAGATAAAATAGAAGCATTAAACAACACACTTAATACGATAAATAAAGACACTACTGTTCAGCAAATAATGATAGAATGGGAAACCTTAGTCACAGAAATAACTCTCACACTGTTACGACATCAACACGTTCTTAATCATATCGTTGACTTATTACTCGACGTAAAACATGGGAAACTCCACCCATCCATAGTTACTCCGGACCAAATTTCAGCATTACTGACTCAGATCCAAAGGGAACTACCCCCAAACACCATTTTGCCAATAGCCAGTACAACGGATAAAATCATACAGTTGTACCAGATGTGCACTGTCAGTACAGGCACTATCGAAGATAAGGTCATTTTCGAGATAAAAATACCTCTTCCATCAAGCACCAGATACCAGTTATTTAGAGTAATTCCCCTACCTATACCCCACTCAACCCGTTTCGCATACATCCAGCCCTCTTCCGATTATTTAATAATAGATCTTAACCGAGAACATTATTACCCACTAACTAAATTAGATCTCACTAAATGTGTAACAAGCAAAGATTCTCAATATCTCTGCCAAATTTCCCATCCCATATTCAGTTCCCAATCATCACATAGCCATTGTGAGGCCAAATTATTGCAGCACGTATCCACAGTACCCTCTAACTGCGAAATTCGGTTGGTGCCCTCAACCGACTATTGGATACAGTTGTCACAGCCTAACCATTGGTTATTCATAAAACAGAATCTCAGCACTTTAGATGCCGTCTGTGGAAATTCTGTTACCCCAATTAAATTACAGGGTATCGGAATAATCACAATATTTCCCGGTTGTTACATAAAATCTAAAGACCTAACACTAGAATCCCATAACATTCGAATATCCCAAGCAAATCATTTCTATCTACCCACCTTAAACTTAACTGAAAACCTAACACATATCACCGACCTACCACAACCAATCGCTCCAAATTACAACCCTACCCAAATCATCAGGTACCATGGTGACAATGACCTTAAAGCAATAAGTGAATCACTTATGCAGCAAAAGCAAAATGAAAACGCGGGGTTCCCCAAACCGACTACACACGATTTACATCACTACACGTTAACTTACATAATAATCATCGTAATCATAATTTTTGTTGCCCTTGCAATTAAACATAAATTAAATTGCCGCACCAATAAAGATATCACAGATACAGAAAGTTTGCGAGAAGAACCGAAGCCTGAGCCACCGCCGCGTAATGGCCAGCCTTTCGTTCTAACTCTCGGGAAAGAACCGAGTAACCGAGCACCTCTATAGAATTATATAAAGACATTTTAGATACAATTTTAAAAAATTTAAGAAATAATGTAATATATTTAACAATTTCTTATAAAAAAAAAAAAAAAAAAAAAAAAAAAAACAACCCAATAAAAACTTTTTGTAATGTTTACATATAGCTCTAATATAGCTCATTAAGTTTAGTCGAAATCTTTGTAAAATTTTGTAAAATTAATCGAAATCTTTGTAAAATTTTGTAAAATTAATCGAAAATCTTCATATTTTAACTGAAAATCTTTATTATAAAAAACATTTTTTTTTTAGATCCATTATTGTATCTATTTAATCATTCATTTTACATATTCAATCATTCGTTCATTCTATTCAATTCATGTAATGCATCGGCTATACTTATACAGCAACCACCCTTGCCGCGGTAGCTTCAAGAAAGTTTCATTCATTCCATTCATTCAACTTTCTTTCCCAAGGGGGATGGTGTTACGGGTGGCCTAAACGGACCACCCTCACTTGACCAAAAAACTCCATGGTCAACCTCACACAGCGCAAAACTGCTTAAGTACAAAAGATACTTAAGTGCGCGCGTCGCCTAAGCGCGCGCGCCTGGTAAGCACTTAACGCTCGCCAGCTAAGTACCTCGAGTCCGATTGCACATGTGCCGGCCAATGTAAACAAACAAGCGGCGTCTTATGACACACGCTGTGGGCACACACACGGTGCGCCAGGCCGACCCCGTTGCGATTTCGGCCTGTGCCCAATTGATGCAATTGACCGTGTGCGTCCCATATGTTGCAATGCGTGCCGTGCACTTTTTGTGTGCCGTGACCGAGTTACAAAATTAAGAACTTATCGAACGCTGTGATTGGGTGAAGAAGTTAACGATCGCCTCTAAGCAAGAGGGGATGGTCGTATAAGTTATAGCCCTTCGCAAGTAATCAGTATTCAGTATATCAGGACACATCAATAAGGCATTAGAATCAAAAAGAGAAGTTTCAAAAATAAATAAGAAGACGGAAGTATTATTAAAATATCTGAGTGTATCTAATTAAAATATCTGAGTGTATCTAAAGAAGTATCAAAAATAAATAATACCACAGAAGTATCATTAAAATATCTAAGTGTAGTGTCAAGTGGAATAAAGTACATTGAGAAAGAATAAGCAGAGTATTCTTTCATCCCGTTTCCCAAGTACACGGTGCCAGTGATCTTCTCAATAAAGCACTCCTGGTTCCGGTCCCCCACGAGCGAGGACAAAACAAAAATTTCATACTTGAACGGGGGCGCTCTATCTTCCACACATACATATGTCTACTTACGCATGTACATATTTACATATCGTGCACCTAGATCTAAAGGGAGCTAACTCAAAATCTCAGTTTTTGAGTTATGCACACCATCTAATTCCTTATCTCAATATATCTACCGGTCAATAAAACAGATAGGTACCTGTTTAGATTTAGGTGCGCGGTATGTAGATTTGAAAAATGCTTGAAAAATGTGAAATTGCAGAAAAAAGTACGATTTTCACATCAGAATCGAACCCTGTGTCCCATGACTGATAAACCGATGGATGAACCACTGAGCTACGAACCCATTATTAAGTGGTGGTCTCGTTCTTAACAAAAATTTTACTTCCCATTAACTGACTGCCTGTTAATGTGAAAGTTTCGCATATTAATGGTGCGAACATCGACTAAATTTAGCTAAGACTTGCCTGGTAATCGTGCCTGTTAATAAAAATCGAGTGGCAGAACATTTGAGCATGACGCTGGACATCTGTATCTTATACCTTGGACACACTACACCGTAATTATGACGGCAACCATAATAATGACGATTGTCAAAATTACGGTATGACACATTAGCTGAGCGTAATTTTGGATGGTAGTTGCCATGGTTTTTTCATAAACATAATTTTGAATAAGTATTTTTCCGGTTTGTGTGTTTGCTAAAAAGACATTTCTGGGGGCATTTTGCGCATTCTTGTTGGTTTTTGCGTAAAAGAAACCGCAACCAAACAGAAAATAGCGCATAAAATCTGCCTGACAACAAAAAATCAATTAAAGTTAAAAACTCCTGACGGAATCGTATAAGAAGAGCTTTCAAAAATCTCGTTATCTATTTGAGCCCAGATGGCGCTGAAGGCGCTGAAGACCGTAATTTTGTACAAAATTACGGTGCAAGACCATCATTTGGAAACCATCATAATCACGGGTTTGAGGCGTAATAATGATGGTTGCCGTAATAATTACGGGTAGTGTGTCCAAGGTATTATTGTCTGTGACTATACTAATGCCGAACTTTTACTCTGCCCTATTCTTAATTTCTCTTTGTTCTTATGTGAGTAAGCCCCACCTTCTTCGGTATCCTGAATAATACCTTGGACACACTACCCGTAATTATTACGGCAACCATCATTATTACGCCTCAAACCCGTGATTATGATGGTTTCCAAATGATGGTCTTGCACCGTAATTTTGTACAAAATTACGGTCTTCAGCGCCTTCAGCGCCATCTGGGCTCAAATAGATAACGAGATTTTTGAAAGCTCTTCTTATACGATTCCGTCAGGAGTTTTTAATTTTAATTGATTTTTTGCTGTCAGGCAGATTTTATGCGCTATTTTCTGCTTGGTTGCGGTTTCTTTTACGCAAAAACCAACAAGCATGCGCAAAATGCCCCCAGAAATGTCTTTTTAGCAAACACACAAACCGGAAAAATACTTATTCAAAATTTGGTTTATGAAAAAACCATGGCAACTACCATCCAAAATTACGCTCAGCTAATGTGTCATACCGTAATTTTGATATTCGTAATTATGATGGTTGCCGTCATAATTACGGGGTAGTGTGTCCAAGGTATTACTCAGTCTTTCGTCTACTGTAAAAACTATATGTATATGTAATTTTAAATTTGAGAAAATTTTGTTTGAAAATCAATTTTCTTCCTGTTTCCTGTGAAAAAGTTTCACTTTCAATATGTAAAGTTATTAAGAAATTATTAAAATTAATGTGTGTAAAAGCACAGACTGTATATTATACACAGTGTATAACCACAGACAACATATCATATAGATGTCCACTCTAGAAGAACAAAAACGGCCATGGAGCTTTTCATTTTTGGCCTCTGAAGTAAACTTTTGGCCTCTGATCGCACGTACACACAAGCAGTTCTTGCTATCCATGCGACATGAGAATATTTCAGAGGCCAAAACCAAAGCTCTCAGCTGGTTTGTATCTTTTAAGGTAATCGCACACGATGGATACTGTCTGCGGAGCGGTAGACAGTGTAGATGCGTGAGGGGGAAGTTTATATTTTGGAGTGAATGCCGTGAATACGTCGTTAAAAGCAGTAGAGGTGCATCCTGGAATCCGAGGGGCTAGAAAAAAGTGTAACATATTTGATTTGGTTAATGCTAAGAAACCATTAAAGCGAGGTCAACGGGAGAGGTGCCGTTCGGAAGAAGAATGTTCATTGATTTTATTGATTTCAACTAAATTTCCTCCCTCCGCCCCCCGCGGGCACAGTACACGCGTCGAATTGTATAGTAATGTCATAAGACTTTGTATGGGGAAAACTATATTTTTGATCCGATTTACTTGAAACTTTCTATAAACACTCTACAAGACAAATAATGAAACACGTATTTCAGCATTTCTCATTATCGTTTGTTATACACAATTTTAATGTTTATAATCTGTGTGTATCTACTATTGATTGTAATTGATGAATATTGATTGATACATTTTTAAAATAAAGGGTGTTTTTTTAAGAGGTTGCCGATTTTTTTTTTGAATAAAACACATATAAAATTATGAAATGACCAAAAAAACACCCTTTAGAATGCCAAGCCGAAAATTTAATAAAATAAAATAATTGATTAAAAAAATAGTATTGAAAACTGTGAACATATTAATTGTGCTACTTTAGATTCGAATAAAGTGAATGGTTCAATTTTTTAATATCTGCATTCTTCGATTAGAAGAATCTATTGTGCTTTTAAATTTATCTGCTTCCCAGCGGCAATTCTTCCTTAATAAGACTAGCACAGCGAAATTAAGTATTTGTTTTCTGTGCTCATTACAATTATCCGGGCAATCATACCAGCGTTTAAGTCTGTGCGCGAATTGTTTTAATATTTCGGTTTTAATATTATTCTGAAAAGGGGTTGTAGTGAAAATTCTCTCAAAAGCAATTGTTAAAATTTTTATTGTTTCAAAAAAGAAATCTGTAGGCACTTCCAGCGATCCAAAGTGTGATTGTTCATTAAAGTTTTTAAAATTTTTGATCGATAGTATGCTAAACTATTTTCCCGTTTGTGACATTCGCTGCAAATCGGTATTAAATCACATCCAGGCTCAACATTTACAGGAAAATTTATATCCTCCATTATAGGATCAACGTCTTCTATCTCCATTGCCTCAATGTTTGGAATTTCATCCTGAATTGATAAATTCAAAGAAGGTACTGCATCTGGAAAAAGTTTTTTCTTCCCCATGAATTTATGTTCAAAATGATTTTCACAAATCAGTGGGTTTTTTAAATTAATTATGTTATCATAAGATTCACAGCACCTTAAAACCCAACTTTCATATTTTTCAGTCCCTTTAGAAGGGAAGCTGAAAAATCTAGCATTAGTAGCTGACGAACTACTGCAGCCAATTATGCAGCATTTTCGCCTATTCGAAGGCATTTTGCAAATATATATGTATAAAAAAAAATAAAAAAATTCAATCCAATTACAACTATCAACTATTCCTACTGCTTAACCTAGAGCTAAATACTTAACCACTAAACCAACACCACTAATACTACAAATAAACCTTTATAATCCAATATACTGCTATACTACCTTAATAAAACTACAAAACTACTAAATATACACAAAACTACAAAACTACTAAATATATAAAAGGTATAATACTAGATATTATGTATTAACAACTATTTCAATCAATATAATCTCTAAAATACTCCAAATTTGGAACCAACCGTGATCTATCGCATGCCTCAATCGAATGAAATAGCCGAGTTTCCATAAAGCAGCATGGATTCGGGAGAAACCCTCACTGCAGTCATATAACAGATTCCAAGAACTCGAATATTACCAAATTCAATGACTCAACCAAAACCCTTTGCAATTAAGTGCAAGCGTGAAAATTTGTGTGCGTAAAGCCGGGTACGGGAGGCAGGATTCCGACTCTGGTGGGAACGGGTCCGCACACATAAAATTTGCTCTCTTCCCTTTGGCATTGCTGACTGTTGGATTTGTTTTGTTTTCTGAAATCAGATCGAGAGCGGTATCTCATTCGCCTATGTAGTTGTGCATAGGCAGAAAGAGCTTTACGAAAACCGTGGCCGATTTCGTTGTTCTAGAGTGGAAATCTATATGATTAGATTATCTTTGGTATAACTATCAGACTATTCATGTGGCTGAAATCGAGAAAAATTTTCAAGTCTCAAAGATGCAAACATTGGGTTGTGCTTTCCAATGAGACTTCCACGCACAAGCAATCGGCGGACAGCGCGCTGCAGTCGCAGAGCCTGTGCTGTGGAATTGGAATTTGGAAAGGTTCCTTTTTCTTTCCCTTTTATCCCTTGCCCAGCGTTGAGACTTGTGGGGTTGCGCTGAGGTGAAACGTGAGGGGGATTCATTTGAATTTTTCTAGGAATCCTCTGAGTTGCGTGCTCTGCTCAACTCAATGAATGAAATCTTCAAGGGATTTTTGGTGGCTAGGTGTTTTTGACTAAATTTAAACAATTATTTAACGTCTTAAAAAAATTATGAAGAGTTTTTGCAAAAAGATGTTTTATATTGTTTAATTGTAGAAAAACAAATTGCAATTGAGCGGTTATATTGGATGCAACATTTTAAAATGTTGACAATTGATTCGAAAGCGGTGAACCTGAAAACTCTTGTGTATCTACATATTTCCATTAAAATTTCTCAAAGTTCTTAAAAACAATAATTACTTTGACCAGAGGAAGAACTAGAATGTAAGACCTACGAACTGACGCTGCGCTTTAACGAAATGAGCTATTACTGCCCACCACCTACCGATGCTTTTTGAGTAATTCTAAGCTCTGATTAAAAGTGCTTCCGAGCAGTTCCACACTCAGCCACCCTGCCTGACCTCTAATTTTTCCCCTAAAATGAACGGCACAATTTAACACAACTTTTCAAATCTATGTATAACTCCATAGTTGTGATCGCTGTCTCATCTTCTTATGCCGCTTGTGGCGCCATTCATGAGAATTCTCGAAAAAAAATAATTTTGACCACTGGCAGGAGTTGAACTATAGGGACCTTCAAATTAGTACCTATATTCTGATGAAAATTGCAGGCGACCGATCGCACAGTGATAATAAAACTATAAAATTCTCAATTTTTTCTTTATTTTGTCCCAATAATTATTTTGTATAATATTTTTTTAACTTGCTGTCCTCCCTTTTGGCAGCCCCATATGCCTGTTGCATCTAACATCTATCACTAACGAAAATTAATTTATTGTATTTTAAACTTAATGAACACATAGTGTAAAAAATCTACATACATAAACATTATTGTTTGAGTGTTTAAAACTAGTAACAAAAACAATAAAAATAATAAAAAATAGACATTTTGTTGATTTATGTTTTTAAAATATTTTATGATAAAACACTTTCGCGCTATCTACCTACCTTCTGAAATTCATAGTTATATTTCATTATTAATATTTTAATGTTTTTAAAAAAGTATATAAAACAAGAATTTGCAGAAACTACTTACAAAAATAATATACAAGAATAATTTCACTTCCTTTGATTTAAAACAGAACATTACTCTTTTTCGTATTGAACATTCAATACTTATAATTTAGATCAGCGGAGTTTATCCATATACTTTGATAGCGATGTTGAATATGGAAGGTACATTTTCTTTTTTTAATCTTAATTCTATTTTGAATTTCACATAAGACTCTAAACTTAATCAGACTATTCAGGTGTACAAAGTTTTAACGAAAACTGAAGTGCAAAGCCAATAAACAGAAAACACATGTGCAAATAGCGTGAGCAACAGCTAGAGTCGGAATGGAAAAGAAAATTAGTATTTGATAAATCTATTTTTTTACCTTCTTATAAATTTAATATTTTGAACTTATCTATTTATAATGCCATGAAATTTGTAACATATAATCCTATTTTGAATTTCTACGAAATAAGAATTATCAGCACCGAACCTAATTTCACACATCATTTCAAACCGAATTCGGAAAAGATTTTCGTTTGAATTGTGAAGAAAAAAAAAAAATGAGTATGTAGTAATCTAAAAGTTTAATCCCTAGTAAGATTTATGGTTGGCCAACAGTATTCAACAGTTGGGAATTGGTTGGGAAGTAGTTAGTGTTTTTCCCTACAAATTTCCAATACAGTGCCAACCGAGAATAAGGTTTGACAATTTTTCAACAAATATTCAATGAAGGGCCAACTAAAACTATAGTTGGGTAATCAACAACCATTTTGCAACAATATTATAATATATCATTGGCCCACCAGGGCATACCCTACATTTAAATAAAAAGGAAATAAAATCTTTTAAGATAAATCAGCAACAATTTCCCAATGTTGGGCCACTATTGGTTCATTCCTATATGCCGACGCGAAAAATTTTATGAAGGCAGCAACTTAATTTCCTACTGAATGACGTATTTTGACATATAAAAAAGGCGCGTGGCGTAGGACGCCATATTCCTTCAGTTCAGCCGATGAAAGCAGCGAGAAAGCAAGCAGGCAGGGGATTAGTTATAGTTTCTTTGCGAAATGTGCTTTTATTGTGTGTTTATTGTAATAACTTAAATTTTTATGGTGGAAAATGTACAAGGTGGGTGAATTTAGTGCATCACAGGACCAGGGTGGAGGGATAAGTGTTGTGCGGGCGGATTGGCTAACACCCCTTAAAAGGGAATGTATGTGGCCGCCTTACAAAATTATAGCCAAATTTAATAAAGCCTTGCAGGGAGACATAACGCCCGATGAAAATTGGAAATTATATGGCATTAGCCGAACATTTTATGAAACAAGTTGTAATGGTCGGCTGTCAACAGAAAATGTCAGTAGCCCCAGCTTTAGGCGCGCAAGTTTACAGCGCAGGCATCTCGCTGGCGCGCGCAGCGCCAATCTGTCAAATAAACCCAGCGAGCATCTGAACACGGCATGGGACGACGGAACTGGCGAAAAGTCGGCCATTTTGGTGGTGACTGCGTGAGCGACCGGATCGCTAGTGAAAAAAGGGAAAAGTAAAAGTGGTGAACGAGGAAAAACTCAGAAGGAATTATTCAGCGCTGGTGCCAGCGAATGCAGCTGCGAGAGGGCATCCAATCAGAACAAATTGAAGGTAAGGAATTTGCCGTGCCAAAATCTACACCCTTGTGGGGCCAGGGCTCATGCAGTTTTCCCCCCTCAGCTATCGATACACGATCGGGACTCGCCACAAGAGCTCAAGCGGCAGTCACCACCAAATTTAGCCGCTGATAGCCAACATTGGGCGGAATCCTCATTCCAGCGAGCACTTCCAGCGGGAGCAGCCTCAGCAGGCCCAGCCGCAAGAACAAAAACTTGCAGTAAACCCCCCCCAGGTCATCTGGATTTGGAGAGAGAGGGTGGAAGAACACCCCCCCCATAACCTCATTGCGCCTCGTGGACGAACAACGTCCCCGTTGTAACTGGCATCTCAGGCAAGGAGCCTGCAACCCAGCCTAGTTCATCCCACAGCGTGACAGCCCATCGGATCCTGTGACGTCACCAGTACACCCCCCCCAGAGGGAGCAGCTGACGGGACCCACCTCAAGAGTAGTACCTAACCCCATATAACCCTGCTTCGGTGCAAGGGCCTCACTCTAAATGTTATATTGTAATTTACCTCGGTAATTAAGTTAAGTAAATTCCCTAGGGCTTGAATTGCGTTAAGAAAAAAAAAGGGAAAAGCAGATTTGTAGTAAAGTCCAGTAGGGAGATCAGACATCGGCTACATCACTAGTGTAGCAGGGCGAGAGGGGGAAGCTTACATCTCCGGTTAGGCTGTCGAACCGCCTGTTAACTGGCGCCGCTCGCGTGGGCGAAAGCCCTAGGAATAGTCACCCCACCTTCCCATACTGGGTCAATTGTGAGGATAATCTCTTGAGTTTGCAGGTCAATCACCAGATCAGCTGTAGTCGACTCCAGCCGCCTCCTGGTGAGTACCCGATGTAAATCGGTTTTTCATTAGACTCCTATGGGGTTTGAATATTGTTTTGACTTTTATGTATGGAGGGTGTTCCGCAAATTTATTCTCAATTTTAATTGTCGCCTCCGTGAATTTCGAATTTTTGCTGAGACCGATTCGGTGGAGATGCAGGCTTTCTTCGGTAAACTCGCTATCGATTATTAGCGCAGACCTTTAGATCCGACGTTAACAATAACAGTTTTTGAATGTACATGCCTCTAGTTATACACATATATAGTTCCCAAGCAATTATTTTTCAGTAATTTTTATTTTTTTGGTATTCGGACATGTTTATTGATTTTATTAAGAAGTTGAAGATGTATATACCGATTTTTGAGAAGTAACAACTGGGTATAATATATAAGGCCCTCGGATAGGAATTGGTTGTAACTTAAATGTAATCCTATGCAAACAAAAAGAAAAAAAAAAAAGACAAAAAGAAAAAAAACAAACTAAGAAGGAATTTAGCTGGATATAAAATATTAGGTCCGGGACAGATGTTCCCCGCCCATCTATTTTTTTGTTATTGGATTAAATCGCGGTACATACCAGTTTTTGTTGGATTCTTCTTTTATAGTAGGGAGATAAGGACTAACGTATAGGTTATTAGGATAAGCCTATCGAAAATGTAATGCACCAGAGTAATTATTAAAATGGATTACTATATGAACATGTATTAACAGTTTTTGATTCAGTGACCTTCGCTCCCGTCTCCGGGTCCCGGTGCAACGATGAAATTACTGGTAGGGGCGTGCCTCCCACAGGGGGTGGCTACGCACATAGAGGTTGGGTTAGTTGGAGGACAGTGATGCGGGGGCGCCACTGTTCCTCCTCCCCTGTAACAGGACAAGCGGGTCCTCCCCAATTTATTGTCCCGTCCCTAGTTCCTTTCCAAAAATTTTTTTTGTGGGGCAAGGTGTCCACAACGCTTACGTAGAAGGGTTCTCTCTCTTCCCTTCTATTATGGGAGCGCGAACAAATGTCCGCCGAGCCATGGTTTAAGATTAGGTCCACGAACCCCACCCCAAGCCGTCGAGCTAGTACGTGCTTATCGCTAGGCGCTCCTCGGACCCATTCAACCTGGCAACCCCTTTCTTTGGCTCAACGCCTATCTACGTGTGTACTGCTGTTCGTCTGCCTGAAGCGACGCCCGTGTGTATCTCTCGTTTTAGCCACGTTTTGTTTTTACTTCTTTTTTTTTGCAGCAGGTATAGGTAACTCTATTTTAACACACAATGTGCATGTATTGTACCATACAATGAGTGCACATTATATAACAAAGTAAGTGTAAGAGTTAGAAATTACGCTGGTCGTAACATAACACAAGATATTTACGGAGAACATGAACCCTTATTTTCATTGTAAAAAACAAATTTTTTTCCAGATGATTTGACTAAAGCTCGTCAAAAGTGCAGGCAGGCTGAAAGTGAGTCAGAATTGGCAACTGAGTCGGAAGAGGGACCCGAAAAAAAGAAAAAAAGGAAAATTAGAAAAATCTCTTTTGACAGCGATGGTTCTGAAGACAATGAAGAACAAGTGCAAATGAAATATCCTGCCCCCCCAAAGAAAAAAATTTTTGTTACTGGTATGACAACAAATGTCAACGCATGTTGTTTTATAAAGTTGAGGTTAAAAACATTTTTTTTTGTGCACAGGTAACCAAACACCTAAATCTATCTCTAGAAGCTCTTCATTATTTGGTAAGTGTCAACATTAACTGGAAGCGAGTTATTAGAGATAAAATAAACTTATTGCTGATATGTAAATATATCGGTGTGATCTAAAGATTTTGTTCCCTTATCTACAGGTACGGAATCACTTAAATCTATATCTAGAACCTCTACGCCTATACTTTTGCCTGGCCAGTATATTGGTAAGTAAAAATTTAGTATAAAAATCTATAAATAAAGGACATTGGGCATTATTTACCCGGTTATTGAAAAATCGCGAACAAAAACCGAAATACCTTTAAATCATAGAGTTTCCAACTAGATTTAATATTCTGTAGTTATTTTAATGTATAACAATGGGAAAACGAAGATAATCAGCAAACTGTAAGTAAATCATTATTTTGTCCTGACTATTTTTTTAATTAAAATCACCACCCAGTAAGTTAAAATATCACTCAGTGGTATTTCTCCTGAGCCTGACATATCGTAGTAATCGTATTTTACTGTATGCCTATTGTTTTCTGATTTTATACACTCATTACTGGACTTTGTTTGCTTTCGGATTGGATTTTTTTGAAAAATTATTTCCAAAAGCCATGCACAGTCGTTTTTGCTTATAGTAAAATTTTCTTTCAATTTGTTGTTCTTTAGATTCTCCCTCGACTGAAACTGCGCACTCCACATCAAACGCGGCAGTGGAAGTAACTGCACTGAATATCAGTAAGTATACTGCGCTATTTCTGTTAGTATTTTTGGGATAAATTGAGTTTAAGGCCTTTTTACGGATTTTGATTAAACTTTGTAGTAATGTCCATTTCGCCAAAAAACTGATAGATATGATGTAAAAAAGGGAAATTGTCGGTCGCTTATATTTCCTAAGATATTTAACTTTATGTAGAAGTCGGAAAAATTATAGTTTTCCGTCGCAATTTTGCCATGTTCCCACAATTTTCTGGTAAAAATTATGGGAAAACCTTAAATTAGGAATGTTGTCTTCGAATTTTAGTAAACAATTCTACACGGTGCTGAAAATAGGAAAAATATTACTTCACTTCGATTTAAGTTTTCATAAGACAATTGCGTGCTCGTCACTGTCAATAATTCGAAAATGACATTATTTATCTTAAATTTTTGAATTTCAAAGATTTTTGAAGCATTCTTTATAATATTTATATAATTTGCAATGAAATTTTGTGGGAATATGCAAAAATCGTGGTGAAAAAATATTTTCGAAATTTTAAAAGTAAATCTCGGGAAGTGCAACTTTAGACTCCAAATGAACACTCTTACAAAGTTTTATCAAATTCCGTGAGGGGGCCTCAAATTCAATCTGTTCCATACTTTTGTTTTGTTTTTGTTCCACTGATAAGCTGCTTTAACAAATGCTTTTGAATATAACTATAAGTAACCGCAAAAATTAGTTAATTAGATTATTAATGCACAGTAAATTCACTTGCATTATTTTAAGTTAGTTATTCCGTGGTTTGGGAATTAATGTGATAATAAAATAAATATTAATTGTTAGGTCCATTGGGTTATACTTCATTAACATCAGCAACAAAACAATCGAAGGAGGAATTAACTTTATGCCAAGTAAATAATTCTCTAGGTGAGCTAGGAAATCTGGCAATATATCTCATAATGCATTGCAATGCATCCAATGTAAGATTATATTTATAGATTTTTCATTATAGATGTGATTGCTAAACATCTTGCCCATATTGACGGAGAAATTAACGAATTGAGAGAAACACAAAATGAGATTTTAATACGGCTACCAACTTCAACTTCGACACCACCACCTTCTTTGCCTACCAACATCACAGTTCCGTGCAATCAAATTGAGGACCTCAAGAGCTTGGAGATTAGGCTTTCAACTGAGGGAAATGAAGTAGGCTTAGTAAGTTGAATGTTTTTCTATGATATAATTGCTTTACACTAGTTTATTGCCATGTTTTCACTAAATTTAATTCGAAATGTCCAGTCAAAAATCATAAAAGTTATATGGACATGGAATATACAATAATACTTCAAGTACGTATTTTAGTGTATTCGTGACGTAATGAGATTACGAAAATATACTGATGAGAATCTAGAGTTAAAATATAACACCAATATATAGTAATATCTATGTATATAATACAATATAATATCTGAAACTTCAAAATATAGAAATATATGTATTTTTAGCAAAATTTCGGTGTTCTTTGTAATCTGGAATTCAATTGAACTTTGAGTGAAAAGTATTTAATGTATTGGATTCTTAATTTGAAGGGAAAATTAAGTTAAACATCTTCCTAGGTCTTGCAAACCACATATTTAAAATATTGTATTTAGATATAAAAATTAACAAAAATCTTTATAAACAAGGAAAATTACTTAATCTATGTGGGGGGCAATAAAACAGCCGCAATTGTACGCCGAATCCTCGAAAGACTTTTCACAAACGCTCTTGCTCTCAAATGCAATTGGACAGGAAAAAACAGCAAAATTCCCTTGAAAGACTATAGATTGATGAACGTGATAAAAGGTAGGTGGAAAAACAGGATATAAATAAATAAATAACAATAAAACATAAGCAATAATAAGAGTTTAATGTAATATATTTCGTTCTTGCCGAGAGAGAAGAAGGAACACTACACAGTAATTCTTGGAAAAAATATTCAGCTACTTCAAAAAGAACTAAGCAGCGGCATGTGGCAGAGAGGGAGAAGCAAATCAAGGATAGTCTACGGGTAATCGCTTCAAAAGTAAATTTTAATACAACACTTGCTAATAGTAGTAATTCCGATCATAGTTCTACCAATCTATGTTTACCTCTTGATCTAAATAATTTACCTAAGTTATCTGCTGGTTCTTCCAATGAAATTGTTCATGCTGATATACATCAATACACAAACCTAATTTCGTCGTTAATTTTATGGTCACATAAACACAATATTACGCACACCGCTCTTAATGAGTTATTAAAGCTATTAAGATTGTATCATCCATCTTTACCAAGTGATTCCCGGACACTGTTACATACTCCAAAGTATATTAATGTTCAAAAATGTGCTGGTGGCTCTTTCATATATTTTGGACTTGAAGCCAATATAATAGAAAGAGCTTCAGCTGGATTAGTGTCGAACAAGTATCCTTTAATAAATAAAAAATTTGCCCAAATGAAATGGGATTCATTTTTATCTCTTAACGTTGATGGTTTGCCGGTACATTCCAGTACAACTAATTCATTTTGGCCTATTTTATGTATATTAGACCAATCGGTCAATAAGACACCCTTCATTGTAGCTATTTGTTATGGCGAATCTAAACCAAATGATTCAAATAACTATCTTCGTCCCTTTGTGGATGAATGTGCGTATTTAGAAACCAATGGTATAATAATTGATAAGAAAAAGTTCACCTTCCGAGTGAGTTGTATTATAGCCGATACGCCGGCAAGAGCTTTCCTAAAGTGTATTAAGTCGCATAATTATCTTTATGCTTGTGAGAAATGTAAACAAGAGAGTACATATATTGGTAGAACTACATGGCAGTACACACCTAGATTAAATCTTAGAACTGATGTTGAATTTAATAACAAAGATTACGAAGACCACCAATTATTGAAAAGTATACTTACAGAACTAGATATAGGGTTAGTAACTGTTGGGAATTAAACGTCACTTGCGACATCTGGTGGCATTTTTCGTACAACGAACGAACCCTAATTTATGTTCAATGTTGACACATTCATTCTGAATAAAAAACCTACAGGTTATGGACCTACAGAAACTTCCACTGCGCTGAGAAGAAAACGAATAATAATTGCAGAATCGAATAGTAATTGCGGAATCGAGTAGTAATTGCAGAATGAGTTATGCACATGTGAAAATAGAGCCCCTCGGAAAGGAAAATTTTGATACTTGGAAAATCCAAGTCGAGGCGTTGCTCATAAAAAACGATACGTGGAAATACATCAGTGGTGTAATCAAGAAGCCGATCGAGCCTCTGGAAGCCATCGCAGAATGGGAAGCCAACGACGCCAAAGCCAGGTCTGATTTAATTTTGACAATATGTCCATCGGAGCTTAAACAGGTAAAGAATTGCATAACTTCAAAGGAAATCTGGGAAAAGCTGCACAGCGTGTATCAGTCGAAAGGCCCCGCCCGAAAAGCCATGCTGCTTAAATCACTAATACTGTGTAAAATGAAGAACGGAGAAAATATGAGGGAACACATCCGCATTTTTTTTGATTTGGTGGATAAGCTTCAGGAAATGGAACTAGAAATCATAAATGACCTTCTAACCATACTTTTGCTCTATAGTATCCCTGATGAATATGAATCTTTCAGAATCGCCATCGAAACTCAGGAAAAGTTGCCGGAACCAGAAGTTCTTAAAATAAAATTGCTTGAAGAATACGAAGCTAGAAAACGAAACTCTACCGAAAATGTTCCGGGAGCTATGTTCGTAAACCGAAACATCAGAAAAACACCTCAGCTAAGGACCCCTGAAGGTCAAAACAACGAACGATTCAAGTACAGTTGCCATACATGTGGAAAGGTTGGCCATAAGGCAAAGGAGTGCCGATCAAAATTTTATAATGGTAATAAACAAAAAAATTCAGGACGAAATCACACCGAGTCCACCCAAAACGCAGAAGTCGCGATGAAAATTTACAATAAACACGATAAACCGTGGTGTTTGGACTCGGGTGCATCCTCCCACATGAGTTCAGAAAAAGAAAAGTTCGAAAATATAAAACCACCGAAAATAAAGGTACTAAATTTGGCCAACAACGACTCGGCAAAAATTTCCGGCAAGGGCACTGTAAGATTAAATGCAAAAAATGGTTTAACTGCAAGACTAGAGGAAACTCTGTATGTACCTGACCTCCGATCCAACCTCTTATCGGTTGCAAAAATAACCGAGCACGGTTTAGACGTCATCTTCAAAAGACATGAAGCCGTGGTAGTAAATCCAGAAACAGGAGTAGAGGTCTTAGTGGCTCACCGAAGCAAGGGATTATACTACGTGGATGGGGAAACCGAAGAAAGCAGAGTATCACAGGAGGCTCCGTCATCACTGCAAGAATGGCACGAACGTTTCGGACATCTCAACGAAAAGGAATTTAAAAATATCATACGCCAGAAAAAGGTCGAAGGAATCAACATCAACACGAACAGCACCTTAGATGTTTGCGAGGTGTGCGTAAGGGGGAAACAGGCCCAGAAGCCCTTTCCAAGGTCAGAATCCCAGACAACCGAACTCTTGGAGCTGGTGCACACGGATGTTTGTGGTCCCATGCGTGTGGATTCTCTTTCGGGATCACGATACTTCGTGATCTTCATCGATGATAAATCACGCTGGTGCGAGGTGTACTTCATGAAAAAGAAAAGCGAAGTCATCGAAAAATTCAAAGAATACCGGAGCATGGTGGAGAGGAAAACGGAACGAAAAATTAAAAGAGTGCGCTCAGACAATGGGACCGAATACACCAACAACTCTTTCCAAGTTTTCTTGAGGCAGGAAGGCATCCAACACGAACTCACAGTGGAGTATACACCACAACAAAATGGTGTGGCTGAGAGAAAGAACCGGACTTTAGTGGAAGCAGCACGATGTATGCTTATTCAATCCGGACTCTCGGCAAGTTTTTGGGCGGAGGCAGTTCTGACGGCGAACCACATTTGGAACAGATGTCCATCACGAAGCTTGAGCGCTGAAATCCCATTCAAAATCTGGACGGGGAGGACTGCGGTTGTAAGCTACTTTCAAAAGTTGGGGACGACTGCATTTGTTCTCGACAAAACACCGGGAAAGGGAAAGTTTGACCCAAGATCGAAAAAATGCATTTTCATCGGCTATTCAACACAATCAAAAGCATATCGATTGTATGACCCGAAGGCAAGAAAAATCGTACGAAGTAGGGATGTCACGTTCACGGGACTTCCTCAGTCGCAGAACAACTATTCAGACTTCACCGACGAGGGAACCTTGAAGGCGGAACTACAAGGAGGGAAAGAAGACGTGACACACGGAAACAAAGACGAAATAAAGCATGCAGATTCCGACGACAAAATTATCAAGGTAAGGGAAAGCGTAGAAACCCCAGTAACATCAAGAAGGCCAAGAAGACCGAAGAAAATCCTCACAGGAAGGCGTGGAAGACCGCAAAAACTATTCAACTTGCGGACAATCAAAGAAACGACAGAACCAGCAGAAACATCGTGCGACGATGTCAGGGAAGACCGGGACGTGGCAAACCTAATTGAGTCCTTGGATCCTCGAACAGCTGCCGAAGCTCTTTCTAGCCCCGAAGCCAACGAATGGAAAAGGGCTATGAGTGTTGAATATGAAGCGCTAAAAAGAAATAAAACTTGGACCGTGGTAGATCGCCCAAAAGGAAAGAAAACTGTTGAGTCCAGGTGGGTCCTGCGAACCAAATTAAATAAAGACGGATCAATCGATCGCCGTAAAGCCAGGCTTGTGGCAAAGGGATTTACCCAGAGACCGGGAATCGATTTCACCGAGACCTTTGCACCTGTGGCGAGAATGGAATCCATCAGATTGCTTATGGCAATCTCTGTTGAAATGGGCCTCGAAATACATCAGCTGGACTTCATAAGCGCTTACTTGAATGGTGATATTGAGGAAGAAGTGTTTATGGAGGTCCCAAACGAGTTTAAAGAAGTCTTGGACGCAAACGAGTCACGACAGTTCGCAGGAGACAAGGTCTGTTTGATTAAGAAGGCGTTTTACGGGTTAAAGCAGTCAGGCAGGCAGTGGTATAGGAAGCTAGACGAAAAATTAAAACAACAAAAATTACAACCTCTGGTTTCGGATCCCTGTGTATACACTCGAAAAGATAACGAAGACATCACAATCGTTATAATTTACGTCGACGACCTTATCGTGGCATCGAATAACCGGAGAAGACTTGACCATTTGAAGTCTGACCTGGCGAGGTGCTTCGAGATGAAAGACTTGGGCCCGCTGAACTTTTGCCTGGGAATTGAATTCAAGCAGGACCCTGAAAAACAGAGAATTACAATGACACAATCAAAGTACATCCGAGAAATTTTGAAACGTTTTAACATGGAGGAATGCAAAGGAGTTGCAACCCCAATGAACCCGAATATAAAGCTGTCGAAGCAAATGTGTCCGGATACTGAGGACGAGAGGGAAGCTGTTGAGAGATTGCCGTACCAGAGTCTCGTCGGTTCCCTAATGTATTTGGCGGTGTCAACAAGGCCTGACATCGCTTATGCTGTGAGTGTGCTGAGCCAATTTAATACGAACTTCGGTGAGGGGCACTGGATCGCAGCAAAACGAGTGCTGCGGTATTTGAAGAGTACGGAGGATTTGGGCTTGGCGTTCACACGTTCTGGAAAGGAGCTCGTAGGATTCGCTGATGCAGACTGGGGGGCAAGCATCGATGACAGACGCTCGTATACTGGACATGTTTTCATCATTGCTGGAGGCGCCGTCAGCTGGGAATCGCGAAAGCAGAGGACCGTCGCGATGTCAAGCACCGAATCGGAATACATGGCGCTCTCCGAGTCCACGAAGGAAGTAATTCACCTAAGGCGTTTCCTGTCTGAGGTCTTGGGCCAGCAGAGGACCACAGTCATATACAATGATAATCAGGGAGCCGGACAGCTGAGCAGGAATCCCGTGTTCCACAACCGTACAAAGCATGTGGATATACGTCACCATTTTGTGCGGGAGGCCGTCGAAGAAGAAGTCATCAGGATCGAGTATCTTCCCACCGATGAGATGCCTGCTCATGTCCTAACAAAAGGATTATCATCACCTAAACATAACAAGTGCATTGCATCGATTGGCATGTGTCAACTGTCAAATTAGGAAGTAAACAAACACAGACATCGCTCGAGGGAAAGTGTTGGGAATTAAACGTCACTTGCGACATCTGGTGGCATTTTTCGTACAACGAACGAACCCTAATTTATGTTCAATGTTGACACATTCATTCTGAATAAAAAACCTACAGTAACACAAGTTCCTTTGGATTATATGCATTTAATTTGCCTAGGCGTTATGAAAAAGATTATTCGAGTTTGGGTGGATAATGGACCAAAAAAATGTAAACTTAATGCTTTAAAGTATAACCAAAATTTCAGAAAGATTGCTAGAAATCAAGAATTACCACTATCCAAAAGAGTTTTCGAGGCGACCCCGGCCATTAAAGTTATTCAAATATTGGAAAGCGACAGAATTTCGTTCTTTTCTTTTATATTTAGGACCTGTAGTTTTGGCGAATGTACTGTCAAATAATTTGTATAAATATTTTTTGGTGTTACATTGTGCAATTCATATATTTTGTAGTGATTTGTGTCATGATTCGGATTGGCGAAAATATGCCAATGATTTGCTAAATTGCTTTGTCCGTAACGTTCCAGTTTTTTATTGTAAAGAGCTTCTTATAAACAATTTCCACAATCTTTTGCATCTAGAAGCAGATGTTTTTAATTTTGGCCAATTGGATAACTTTTCAGCATTTCCATTTGAAAATTTTATGACTAAAATTAAACGAATGGTTCGGTCACATAATCTCCCTTTGGAGCAAGTAGCTAAAAGATTGGGAGAAAGAAAAAATTGTAATTCTGAAACACCGTTACAGAAACCAATTACTGTAAAAAAAAAGGGTGGAGTAATAAAATCTATACCTTTGACAAGCAATTGTATTTTAAGTACTTCATTGGCTGACTCTTGCTTTAATACTGTTAATGGAGATATTGTTATTGTTAAGTTTATTGAGGAGATTTCTGATTCTTCTTTTTATAAATTGCATTGTGATTGTTTTTCAGAGAAGGCTGATTTTTTTAAAGAACCTATAGAAAGTAGTAAAATAGGTATTTACAAAGTTAGTTGTCCAGAAAAGAAGAATATTTGGTCTTCTGATTTAAATAAGAAATGTTTACTTTTACCTAATTTTAATGAAGAGAATACATTTATTTGCATGCCATATGTTAATATGTCAATAAATTACTAAAGAATTCTTAATGAACATGTTTTTATTTCTTATAGATTAAAAAAAACTCCATTTTTGAAAATATAATTACTTTCAATTTTAAATTGACTGAAAAATTAAGAGTCATATGTAAATATGCTTTTTTACCAGAACTTTTGTATTAAATTTCGATACTAAGGTTTTGGAATTCAGTACTTTTGAAAAATGTTAAGTTTGAAGCAATTTACGGTTCACTCTCTCTCTGCCTCTGCAGGCAGTTAACTTTACAGTCAGTCGTGGACCAGCAGCCCTGTAGAGCACAAGTGCCAATAAAAGCAATAGTTCAAAAGAAGTCTTTTCTATTTCTTGTGGTTGTGATTCGCCTCACTCCTGCACTCTGCAAATCCCAACAGGTTATGGGCCCAGAGGGACAGCGAGATTCGCCTACAAAAGGAAACTGAATTCAAAGTGTTCGCGATTTTCTTTGCGGTCTCCACGTGTTAAATTCAACCAGTAGTTATGGCGGATACAATCGACAAATATAAGGTTCCCTTGTTCGATGGGTCAAACTTCAGTAATTGGAGGTTTCGTATGGAAACGCTTCTTGAAGACTATGATTTGCTAGACGTGCTCAGGGAACCGCTTGCAGATACTATGGCGGGAATTCAGGCCTCCGATGCCACGGCTGAACAAAAGTTGAAAGCTACCGAAGCGTTAAGAAAGAAGAGTTGCAAGTGCAAATCTCAGATAGTGCAAAGTATCGCAGACAGCCATTTAGAATATGTGAAGGAAAAGAAAACTGCATATGAAGCCTGGACTGCACTAATAGAGACATTTGAGCGTAAAGGAGTTGCGGGGCAGCTTTTCATTCGAAGAGAACTTCTGTCACTTAAATTTAATCCAGCGGTGAATTCAATGGAGGCGCACCTTCAAACATTCGATAGGCTCACACGGGATCTTCGTGCTACTGGAGCTAAGTTAGAGGAAAACGATATTGTTTGTCACCTATTGCTGACAATGCCGAGTGAGTACGATTCCGTTGTTACCGCGCTGGCCACCGTGCCGGGAGATCAGCTAACGGTAAGCTTTGCGAAAAATCGTCTTCGTGACGAGGAACTCAGGAGGCAAATGAAACAAAGGAAAAACAAATCTGAAGTGCATCCATCGGTAGCTTTTTCCGCTCCTGGAGGAAACGACAAATCGAAGGCTAATAAACGAGGTGTTCGTTGCCACGCGTGTCAGAAATTCGGTCATGTACGTTCGGAATGCCGCTCTAAAACAAACGGTAAAAATAAGCAAAACGGACAAAGAAACTGGTATAGCATCCAACTTTTTGCCTACTTTTGGTTTATTGTAGGGGTTCGATTGTAGGCCCTAAGAAAAGAAATAACTAGTTGGCCCATCGTAGTAAATGGCGTGGGGCCTACGTTGAAAATGATTGTGGGCCCGATTGCAAAAAAGTGCGACAAATTTAACAGTTGGCCAACCGTTATGATGTCTCTGGCCCTTCAAAATGCCAACAAAAATTGTTACTAGGGCCAAGTCTCCGGCCACATGCGAGTAACCTGCGTGGTTATATAATACAGGAATCACATGTTTTAATGTTATCAGAAACTTGGCTCCATAACGATGAACGGGTTGAAATTGAAAATTTCAATTGCATAACACAATACAGACGACCCTGCAGTAAGCGCGGAGGTGGCGATGGCATCTATCCAAAATGTTAGCGATTTGCAACACCACTTTACTGCCTGTGACCAATGCTTACTCGAGAAGAAATTCCGAGCACGTTAGTAAAACCAATTCCGGCGTGGGAGACATATGCGCCGCGAGATGCATTTTGCATAATGGTAAACAACTCGTTATGGTCACAGTTTACATTTCACTCAATCAGAACATTACAGACATAATACCATTGACACACTACACACGGAGAAAAATAAAATTAAAAATTTTAAATAACCCCCAACACAAAAAAAAACTCTAAAAAGTAAAAAAATAAAATTTTTCTCTCGGCCTTTTAACTACATTAAAAGAACCTATTAAGGTGTTGGTTGGTTTGCCCTTAAACTTTAATATAAGTACTTATTAATATTTTGATCCAAGCGTCGTCGCGTTGGGGGACCGCTAATAACTGTGGATAGTAATTATTTATTTCGTAGCGGTAGGGCTTGCTCTGCGAATCACAAAATGAGTCACAGAGCAGCGTATCGCAGGTCGGGACATGAGAGGCTGATTCCGGGAATCACAAGCCTATGAGAGAGGAGTTTTTTTTCTCTTTCTCTCTCCCCATTGATACAAAACTAAAAGGATCGGCAGAATCAGAGTTAGCGTGTGTGAGTGTGCACCTGTCACTCATATAGTAGCGGCAAAACTGTGGTACAGCTAGCCGAATTGAGAGGCGGCACGCGCGCTGATAATGTTTATGCATATGATCCGAACGATTGTTGTGGTACAATATTTCATTCGTGTGTGAACAAATATTTATAAAATTATTATGTTTGGCAGACGCAGAGAGGAATAATCCGCAACAGAGGGAGAATAATGATGAACCAGAAAACTCGCAGAGAACACTAAATAATCAAGGTAAAGCATTATTAGTAACACACAATTAACATTATACAAAGAGGAGGAGTACAGATAAATTATCTGACATGGATCCATGCTCAGAGGCTGTATAAACACTGAGGCAGTGCTTATGCAGAAAATAAAGTCCAAACAAAAATCAGATGCAAATTCAAATAAATTTTTTTTCAGAGAACGAATTAAAAAATTTGAATGAATTGCTGAAAGTACAATCTGAGGCCATAGGCAATATCGTACCGGCTATACAGTCGATTGCAAGAATTCTTGCAATACAGGCCAAGATGCAAGAGGAGCTACTTAAGAGCATCAAAAAGTTGAGCGACAACAGCATCAAAAAGTTGAGCGACAACATGGACAAGATGAACAAAAAACCAGGGACTACGAGCAGAGGTACTGTGATGTACCTATAATAATTAATATGTGATGCACTAAGGCAAAGCACCTTGCTGACCAAGAACACTTGAAGCAACTTTCAAGTTCAAGTTCACTACTTGGTTACCAAGCGAAAAAGCCTTAGCAATGCTAGCCCGAGACCGTAAACAAAAAGGTCTAGTAAACAAACAACGAGCATGTAATGTGTCACCGGAATGTAAACAACACTTGTAAACAGATGAGCTTAATGACATCTGTCAGATTAGAATAGGGATCGCGTCAATCTATCTTCGTTACCGCCGCAGCGCCATCTTCAGTTTCAACAAGCAGTAGGCTACCTCACCTTCCACTCGGAGACTACGCAGCCACGCAAACCCGTGGCCGCGCTTTATTGATATTCTCCGCGTCTGACATAGTTATTAATTGTCTCAGGCAGCATAAGAATAATTAAGATTGAATAATTGAACATATCAACTGGGCTAGTCCGAAAAATGGGCGAAGCAAATCGGCATGTGGAAAACATCATTAAAGCTGTCACCCATTTGGGTTGGCCATATGATAGTCAGCGAGAGCAGCCATGATTTCCGGCCCCCTCGTGCTTTCTTTTCCAAGTGGATACTCGAGGAGACCGGACGGAAAAAAGTGGGACATTCAGAGGAGACGAGAAAAACCAAAAAACTATTCGAAGGAGGAAAATAATAACGTGGAATAACGTGGAGGGAGGTAAGAAAGTGCCGAGTTAAATGTGAAAATCACATGTGTGGAGCAAAAGCTAATCCGAGTAATTATTCCCCGAAGGGAAGGGCGTTCGTCATCGTTGGTCAGCGTTCGTCATCGTTTGTCAGCGTTCGTGATCGAACGTGATCAGGCGTCGGTCAGCCGGCGTAATTATTCGACGAAGAGAAGAGCGTTCATCACCAGGCTATCGTCCGAGGGTTTCAGGCCATCGAACATCATCTGGCGATCATATTATCACCTGAGGCCAGAGATTACCTTTTCATAGTCATCTGGGGCCATCGAAACATTCCAGGCCACCAGCCATCATTCTACCAACCCCCTGGTCATTGTCTCAGCATCCAGGGCTGCTCATCATATCTACGATCATCGACTTAATCCGATGCCATCCTATCAGCATCGGGGATCCATCTTTTTCCCACCAGAATCAGCTCATCGCGATTCATCTGATTGCATCAACTCGTTCCCGATGAACATAACTCAACATTGTACACTTCGCATCTACAACGTAACATCAGCTTGGCGGTCGGCACCAGCAGATATCATCAACCGGCGCGGGACTCAACAGCTAAGTTACTTAATTAGTCTAATACTATTATTATTATAGTTTGTAAGAGGTAAGGGTGGCCACCATCTACATGTAGTAGACAGGGTAACATCAATATACCCAGGTGAAGTTAATTTTGCTGAATTTCATTATATAACCCGGGAACACATTACATTTTGGGGGCTCAACCGGGATCATTATTATTATTAATTTTGTTGCGACCTCACGCAAATATCTACATATTTCTATATTTCTCTGAAAGGCGTTGAGTTCAATCAAATTAATACCATTTTATAGTGAATGAATTGTGTAAGCCTTACTGAACTTGATGGAATTAAGTTGTTTTGCGTCAATTTATGCTCAATGATTTGTTAAATAGGTGACGCAGTGGTATTTTGAGTCGTTTAATACCTTTTTGCATAAGAAATCACAAGAATATGCTTAAGTGGAGATTGGTGGATTTAAAAATAAATTTATCGAGGAAAATTTGTATATAACGAGGGTGAACTCAAATTTCACAGATGATATTAAAACAGAAATAAACAAATAATAAAATGAATCAATAAGATCAGTGATAGATCAATAAAATAAAATAAAATAAAATAAAATAAAATAAAATAAAATAAAATTAAAATAGAACAAAATAAAATAAGACAAAATAAAATAGAACAGAATAAAATAGAACAAAATAAAATAGAACAAAATAAAATAGAACAAAATAAAATGGAACAAAATAAAATGGAACAAACTAAAATGGAACAAAATAAAATGGAATAAAATAAAATAGAATAAAATAAAATAGAATAAAGTAAAATAGAATAAAATAAAATAACAAAAAATAAAATAACATAAAATAAAATAACAAAATAAAATAATTTGAAATAAAATAACATGGAATAAAATGAAATAAATGAAGTAAAACAAATGAAATGAAGAGAAATGTGCGCTATATATCTCCTATAGAAAACACAAAAGATTTAAGGCAGTGTGAAGCCCTTCTTGTAGAACTAACCGAAGATAGTGACACGAATGACGATGATGAGTTGGAACGGGTAGAATTGAGGTTGAAAGCTTTTCTTAAGCGAATCCGCCGAATAAACGTACTCGGTCTTGAGGATAAGCTTAACTGCCAGCCAGATTTGTTAACCCTAGCCGAAAGCTTAAAACAAAAGTTAGAAGATAAGCGGAAGAATTTATGGAAACATAAGTCGCTTCTAAAAGATGTAGATCAAAGATTTTCCGAATTACAACTGACCGCTGGGCCAGTCAGTGAGCCCAACGTAAAGAATGATTTGGCCAATAGTACTCGGAAGACAATTGTTTAGACTCAACCCACATTATCATCATCTTCATCATTAGCTTTCTTAAATTTGTATTTCGAGTTAAACATTGTATTACTTAATTTCACATGCCACTGTATTTTGCTGTTCATTAATTTTGCCTACTCTCAATTGCTGTACTTAATGCCCTTCAATAATGAGAAAAACTGTACTATGTCGCCTAGATTTGTAAAAACTCTCATACCAAACTGCTTCTCTTGCTAACCGCCGAGCTGTACGGATCGCTGCAAATATAGTCATTGTTTTTAGAAGTTTCAATAGCGTGTTTTTTCTATATCAGCCCTAAACCCTAACATTTCTGGTCCTTCGAACCGCATTAAATTAATCGCGATTTGCGTAATTTATTAAATTCCGGCGAAAGTACATATATTCGGGCTAATCGACTACCTGTGGAGAACAATTCGGTTCGCGTGTGCTGACTAACGGAAGGTGGTGATTGCCGAATAAATCACCTAAGTGAGCTAAAAACAATAAAAACTTAAAACTATTGACTATATCCGCGATTCGCGTTAATTTCCATTAACAAAAATTGGTGATTGTGCCCAAAAACTGGTCTGTGCCATCATAGCGCCCCACGTGCCTCCTTATGCTGCATTCGCCTGTGCTGCAGCTGGACATAATCATCATAGCGTCAGCAGGAAGAGAAGCAGATCTTATCTATCTATTCTTTGGAATCCCGTGAGTCCGTTCCAATTACTATTTTTAACAAAATTTACTGTCCTACTTCGCGGACAAACAGCATGAAACATATACATACTAACATATAAACGCAACATACTTATGCCTACAACATTGCGGTTAACAACTTAAACTAAAACAATATACTATTTTTAAATACAAAACTACAACCTTAAAGAATACAGAATTCTAATTGCTAAATAATACAGCATATACAACATAGGAAATAACATAATAGTTCTTATGCATAAAAGCACAGACAGAAGCAAGTGATAAATTTGAGTGAGTAAACTTTTGTGGAAGCTCAATTTTGACTACAACTTTCAAACTAAAGTTACTCTCGCGGGCTTTTCAGACTCAAAAGTGTGATTTTTTGAACTCAAAGTTACATACGCGTATATTTTCGGACTAAATTGATACGAAATTTGAGCTTGTGAACTTTTGAACTTAAAACTTACTTTGTGGACTAAGTTGGCAAATAATAAAAACAAATTTATTACGTTGCGATATCAGATTATTTTTCTGTTATTTTCCGTACACATATTAAGAATGGATAAAGCTAAACTTAAAGTGACAACAATTTCCGAGAGAATCTCGAGATTTATATCGAACGCAAATAAAACGTGTAAAGAAAAACGAGATGAGCCATTTTTAAAAGCAAGGCTTCAGCTCCTTCATAATTATTGGCAACAATACACCAAAGCGTATGAAACTTTACTTGATAATGTCGATGATGAAACTCTGAAATCCGATGAGTTTTTTACTGCGGATAGTTATTCCAAAGTGGAATGCGAATATATTGAAACGATCAGTTGGATCAAAAAGCAGCTGGAAGCTTTTCAAGTTCCCAGAGAGGAGTTGACCGAAAATGAGGCTCACTTATTTCACTCGACAGTAAAGACCTCCTCTTCTTCCCAAGCTATAAAGCTTCCAAAAATTCAGCTACCAAGCTTTAGTGGATCCTTTTTAGATTGGCCTTCTTTCCACGATACTTATGTGTCGCTTATCCACAATAATTGCTCTTTATCAGATGTGCAGAAAATGCATTATCTTAAATCTGCCATCACGGGTGAAGCGGCGAAGTTATTAAAGCACTTTTCTATAACGAGCGTAAATTATAATTCTGCGTGGGATATTATCCTGTCGAGATATGAGAATAAACGTGTTTTAGTAAATACCAATATTCATGAACTTATTACGCTACCTAATATGTCGTCGGAAACTTCAAGCGAGCTTAGAAGAGTCTTGGACAGATTCAATCAAGCTGTAAGAGCTCTGGATAATCTTTCGCGACCTGTAAAGGATTGGGATGATTGGTTGGTTTATTTTTTAACCAACAAGTTAGATGACAGTACTCGCAAGGATTGGGAAACTTCTCTAGTTTCATCAAAAGACGTTCCAGCTTTCAAGTCTCTACAGGATTTTCTTGAGACTCGACTGCAGGCTCTAATGCACTTAACGAAAATAAACCGTCTATAGGCGCTGGGCACAAATCAAAATTGCATTCGCGCACTTCTAAAGCTTATGCTCATCATTCTCATCAAGCACCGTCAACAACGGCGTGCGCGTGTTGTCTTGAAAAACACTTTATTCTATTTTGCCCTAAATTTAAAGCAAAATCAGTTGATCAACGCATCGCTTTTCTTAAATTTAAAAATTTATGCACCAACTGTCTCCGACAAAATCATACTGTCGAAGCGTGTACTTCTATTAAGCGATGTAAAAATGTAACGAGCAACACCACACTATGATTCATAAATCAACATCCGCTACTGCTCCTCAATCTATTGTTTCTGCGCAACCATCAGCAACTGCTCCTTCGGTTTCAAAGGACATTCAACAACACAGTACTAATACTACAATAGCACATGTTGCAAATAATAGGAGTTCTTCTGTTTTACTAGCCACAGCTGTTGTATACATTCAATCTTCTGACGGTCGTCTATTTCGTATTCGAGCCCTGCTAGCTCAAGGATCAGAATCCTCATTCATAACTGAAGGTTTGGCGAACATTTTAGGCTTACGAAAACAGCGAGCAAATATCTCGGTGTTAGGTGTAGGACAATGTAATGCAGGCGTTGTGCAATCCGTCGTTAATCACAACATTGTATCGGGCATCGATTCAACACTAAAATATAATGTCCAATCGTTAGTCTTGCCCACACTTACACACCTAATACCCTCTAAAGCTGTTAAACGTGAAGACTGGCCGCATATTATAGGCCTACCTCTCGCTGATCCTGAATTCGATAAGCCCTCGGGCATAGACCTTATTCTAGGAGCTGACATTTATTGTAGAGTTCTCAGAGCTGGTGTCCGTCAAGGACCAATGGGCACTCCCGTAGCTCAAAATACTACGCTGGGCTGGATACTATCAGGAAAGATCGAAAGTGATTTCTCTCAAACAACAGCCATTTTTAGCCTACATACATCAACCGTGGAGTTAAATTCGTTACTTAGAAAATTTTGGGAAACAGAAGAGCCCCCAAAAGCTACAATTTACACACCCGATGAAGCGGAATGCGAAGCTATCTTTGCAAACACTTATTGCAGAAATGCTGAGGGAAGATATATGGTAAAACTTCCATTTAAATCTACCCATCTTGCGCTTGGAAACTCTCGTGAAGCTGCTATGAGCTCTCTGCTCCGTATGGAGAAAAGATTTAGTCGAGACCCTACACTCTTTCGGGAATATTCGGATTTCATTGAAGAATATCTTTCTTTGAATCATATGGAATTAGTTCAGAATGAAAGTAAAGACTCGGCTAATTGTTACTACTTACCACACCACGCAGTGTTAAAGCCCAGTAGTACTACTACAAAATTGCGTGTGGTCTTCAACGCGTCGCAGATTTCTTCGACTGGTCATTCTTTAAATGATTGTCTGCACATAGGACCGAAGCTTCAAAATGACGTTAGCCTCATAATCACTAAATGGCGACTCTATCCCTTTGTTTATACCGCAGACATCGCAAAAATGTTTAGACAAATTTTAATCGATCGTCCAGATACGGACTTTCAGCGAATACTGTGGAGAAATTCTCCAAATGAGCTAGTCCAATGCTACAGACTTCTAACAGTCACATATGGGACCGCCTGTGCACCATACTTAGCCTGTAAAACCCTACAGCAACTAGCTAATGACTACCGAGATCAATACGGAAACGCGTCAAAAATCTTACTTGAAAACTTTTACGTAGATGATGCTCTTTTTGGCGCTTTTAATCTCAGAGAAGCTTTGAACTTACGCAATGAACTTAACACCCTACTTCTGCAAGGAGGGTTTAAACTTCGAAAATGGCTCGCCAATTCTATAAAATTACTTGATGGCATTCCATTAGAGGATCGAGAGCTGACTTCATCTGTAAAACTCGTTAGCGACTTACAAATAAAAACCTTAGGAATCATCTGGTGCCCTACACTTGATTGTTTCAAATTTACTATACAACTTCCTAATTCGCCTGTTTTAACTAAGAGATCTGTTTTAGCCGATATTAGTCGATTATACGACCCCTGTGGCTGGCTCTCGCCTATTACGATAACGGCTAAGATATTCCTCCAAACTCTTTGGAAAAATCAAATTGATTGGGATGAAGAATTACCGTCAGAATTGAGTGCTGAATGGCTTTATTTTAAACAACAACTACATGATATGGATTTAAAAATTCCTCGTTGGATTGGTCTAAAAACTTCTTCAGAAAAGCTTGAACTGCACGGCTTTTGCGATGCCTCGCAAGCTGCTTATGGTGCCGCTGTTTATTTACGAATTATTCATGATGCTGATAACTACGAAGTACGTCTTCTCGCTTCCAAGACGCGTGTGAGCCCTTTACGCACTGTCTCATTGCCGAGATTGGAGTTATGTGGCGCTGCATTACTAGCCGAGCTTCTGCCTTACTTACACACTAATCTAGAGCTTTCTAATGTCCCTATACATGCTTGGACAGATTCGACAATCGTCCTTGCTTGGTTGCGTGCACATCCTTCCAAGTGGAAGGTTTATATTGCAAATAGGGTTTCATTAGTTCATGAGAAACTACCTAACGCAGTATGGCATCATATATCTTCAGCGGATAATCCGGCTGACTGCATTACCCGTGGCATACCAGCTTCTGAATTGCAGCAGTTTACATTGTGGTGGCAAGGTCCTACTTGGCTCAGTCTTTCGCCTCACCACTGGCCTGTAAATGAAATATCTCTCGCCAACGAAGACATGGAAGAATCTACTCGTATTAATTGCACTTCCATATCCTCTGCAACTACCAACCCTATGACGGAAGACTTTCTCATGTCTCTTCTTCGTCGTTATTCTGATTTGATGAAACTTTTCCGAATTACGGCCCTATGCTTTCGACTGTACTATAACTGCCAACGCAAACCTACTCTTCGCAAGTCTGGGACACTAAAAGCCGACGAAATTCAAAAGGCATCTGAAGTACTGATTAGACTTGTACAGCATCGATATTTTTCTTTGGAGATTAAGCTACTGGCAAAGGATAAGAATACAGTGTTACCCTCTAGTAGCAAATTACGTCCGCTTAATCCCAAGCTTGACGGCGAGTTATTACTCCGTGTAGGAGGACGCCTGAAACATTCTCTGCTATCTGAGGATGAGAAATACCCTATAATTTTGCCTGCTGATAGCCCCTTCACTCAACTGCTAATAGCCTACGCTCATTCGAAGACGTTACACGGTGGAACGCAAGCTACTCTCCAAAATATTCGTAGCAAATACTGGCTGCTAAATGGTCGTAAGAAAGTGAGGCAATTCATCCGTCGTTGTGTTATTTGCTGTCGGTTTAAAGGAGCTTCTCGTACTCCATTGATGGGAGATCTACCAGTAGACAGAGTACGTCCTGCTAAGCCTTTTCTACATAGCGGAGTCGACTTTGCTGGCCCATTCGTCGTCAAACTTAGGAAAGGTCGTTGTCGCCTACAGACAAAAACTTATGTTGCTTGCTTCATATGCTTCGTAACTCGTGCCATTCATTTAGAACTTGTGATGGATCTTACGGCTGAAGCTTTTGTTGCTGCTTTTCGTCGTTTTGTCAGTCGTCGTGGACATTGCGCTCGCATATACAGCGATAATGGGCGAACGTTTGTAGCTGCTGATAAGCAACTTACACAACATCTCCAGCAGCTTATTAATGAGGCTACTATTCCTCAACTAACGCTGAAGGACGGTACCGAATGGCATTTTATCCCACCCTACTCACCACACTTTGGAGGTTTGTGGGAGGCTGGTGTTAAAGCCATGAAACACCACTTTAAACGAGTCGTCGGTAGCCATCTAATTTCTATTGAGGAAATGCTCACATTATTGACGCAAATCGAGGCCTGTCTCAATTGCAAGCAATATCTGACGATCCATCAGATCTCACCGCCTTAACCCCTGGACATTTTTTGGTTGGCGAAAATCTTTTAGCTGTGCCGGAGCCCAGCCTCCTTGAGATACCTATTAATCAATTAAGCCGCTGGCAGATGGTGCAGCAAATGTACCAACATTTTTGGAGTCGCTGGTACAAGGAGTACCTCTACAATCTTCAATTGAGGTACAAATGGCAACATTCGTCATACCCTCTTAAAGTTGTTACGTAACGGCTAGCACACCCCAAGCACAAGTGCATCGAACCATAAATCAAAGGTCACCAAACGCCGACTCAGCTGCAGAGACACCGATTCAGGTCAAAGTACGCGGCGCACTTACCAAGTGGCACGCGCAAAAATTAGAATCAGGTGTCGGCAAAAATTGGTAAACGCAGCATCGAGTGGCAAGTGCGGTGACCCGGTTCGATGACACCATGAAAGTGCTGCGATGAAAAAATCGCTGGGGAAAAGCCGAAAATGATAAAAGGGAGTTCTTGATCGGAACCGGGGAATTCGAGACAAGACTAGACGTGAGAGCCGATGTAAGACCAGACTTCTTAAATAAGTGAATAATAAAGTTAAGTGCTAATGTACAACCAGATGTTAAGTTAAGTTAGTAATATGGTTAAGTGCTAAAGTTAAGTACCTTCAAAAAATAAAAGTTTTAAAGTGGAAAGAGTGGACTTTATATATCATTGGTTCATGTTACAATTTGGCGCAGCCGGTTAGTGAATCAAGGAAGCCAGGGGTACACAAAAATAAAACAAAACCGTAAGAGCTAATTAACCTTGGTTCAAAGTACCAAAGGGTTTTTGTTCTTTTTCAAAAAAAAGAAAAGACCCCAACGCTCGGGGAAATCAACTTAGGCGCCTCTGTCACAAGCAGACAAGCGTTTTCCCCTAAGATAGTGCAAAAAGGCACCAGCGGGGGACAATTTGGGGCTTCATCCCTGCCCACAGCTTTAAACAGACCTCCATGCCGGACAACATAACAACAACGGACAAAGAAGAAACACCAAGGCAAAACAACGATAACAACCAGCAGCAACAGGCACCGATCAACGAGGAACCAGAGGCTTCTTCAACCCCCAGCACATCAACACAACACGGAATCGATTCGGAATTTACACCGACGACAACTCGCAACTCACAGGAACCTTGGTCACCAAGAAGACTTCGCAGCGGGAAAATCCTACCTGATTCAAATCAAAATAAAGTAAGTTTAGAAGCATATTTAAACAATTTATATGAGAAGGCGCGGGAATCCCAAATAACGGTTAACCAGTGTGACGCCCTTGAAAAAAAAATTAGAAGAAGAACGGGCGCAGAGACTCGCGAAGATAGAACAATTTAGAATAAGCTCGGAAAAATTTAAAAACGAATTAATCCAGTTTCAGGGATTCTCACGCACTCTCAATTTAGAAGATAAGATTAATAATAGTGAAAGTGAGAGCCAAGTTAAGGATTCGGACAGTGTTTGCGAGACGACCGCGGGGGAAATAGTGCTTTCGTGGCTAAGTGTGTCCCTTACTGAGGCCGAGCACACGCTTTTAACGAAATTAGATCAAAGCAAGTATTCTAAGTTTACGATGGGAGACTATATTAAAGTAGCTAAGTTAGCGGCCCAACTAGTGCCTTTGTTCGCGGGCGGCCAAGGCGCCACGATACAGATAGAGCTGCAAACGTTCTTAGGGTGTTGTAGGCGCGTACTTGATTGCTTATCGGCCGACGAAAAAGCCTTATTCCTTCAAATTTTCCCAACCCGGTTGCGAGGCGAAGCGTACCAACTTATCGCATCTAGCCAACCAACCACTTTCGAGGAAGCAGAAAAGCTCCTAAACCGAACGTACCTGCCAAGGGAAACTTACCAAGAACTGGTAAATAAACTAATAGTGGCTCGACAGCATCCGGGGGAAACTTTAATGGCTTTTATGTGTAGAATTAAACATCAACTAGCTCTCTGTAGAGAAGCTGCAGATATAAAGTACGGGGCCGAAGCTGCGAGCGTTAAGTCACAATTAGAAGATTTCGCACAAAACACAATCAAAAGTGGCGTAGCCAATCCTCACCTTTGTCAGTATCTATTAACGCTGGGCAGTGAAACATTAGAAACATTAGTCCAAAAGGCATTAGACATGGAACGCTTACAACAGACGGCACTAAACATAAACCCTTACACAGGTCACAACCAAATCAGTCCGTCCCCTATTCAGTCTCAAATGTTAGCAACTCCACAATTCTCGATACCCCCAGGGTACTCAAGCCCAAGCATTCCTTCGGTACCCCATAATTTATACCGCCCTCAATCATCACCAGCAATAGCCTCGAATCTAACAAACCCATTTTATCCACAACCAAATACTACTTTAACACCTTTTCCGCCAAATGAACTCACCACAATTAACCAAAATTACAACCCCGCACAAGTGTTTACTAATCCCAGTCAGATCACGTCTCAAAACATAAACAAAGCAGATTCGCTTGCTAACATTATATGCAGCTATTGTAATAAGAGAGGGCACACTTATAGTGACTGTCTCAAACGGAAAAATACCCCGTTCTGTTCGGCGTGCAAGGCGTATGGTCACGACATCAGAGACTGCAGGAGAACACAAAATAACTCCTCGGGTTCACAAGAACTTGATGATATCCACTCGCTAAATCTAGAGTGGTGAAATAGCGAGAATGACCAAGTTGGTCGAGGATATCTTCGATGCGAGGTAACGGGTAGGCATCACCTACAGTCTTCTCGTTTAATTTACGAAAATCAACTACCACCCGCCACCTCTTTGTGCCGTTATTTGAGGGGTTAAAAATCTATTCGGGCATGTTCCCCTCGCACGGGAACTAATCCGAACGAATTCAGCATTCCCATAATGGGAAGCGCCGAAACAAAACACAGCCAACCAAATTATTCCGGGGAGTCAGAAAAACCACCACAATCAAGTTGCACTGGTATCAAAAAATCGCCAGAAAGACTCGATAGCCACACAAACCTAACAGAGGCAATGCAAACTAGTCAAAAGCGTGAAACGGAAGAATCTGCAGTGTTCACGAGCGAAGAGAAACATAAGGCACAAACGCTAGAGCTCGAAGAAGTTTCGGTCGTTGAGTGCGACGTTTCTAAGGCATTGCCTATTTTGCAAGCTGACTGTAATACTCCAAGCTTGAAGGGATCACGTCCTACTAAACTTGAGGACGTCGAGAACGACACGCAGAGACGATCAGTAATTATTAAACTCGATCAACCTACTGCAGTTCCCGAACGATCCCAGGTAGTAATTGCTATACCTCTACAAATAGAGGAAACTATGCTTTGTTTATCTCGCGAAATCAGTACAGGAGTCTTCATAGCCAACTGTTTATTACAACCAAGACAGAACTCAGTGCTAATCGGCCTTCTCAACGTAAATTCCGAACCACAATCTCTAAGACAATTAGCTTTAGAAATCATTCCTATTAAGTATTACACGGTCACTTCACTAAAAAACAATCCTAAAACAACCCCCAACTCAATAAATCCACCAAAACTATTGCTAAGCCTAAACTCGACCTGCTGGCCAGCTAACTCACCCCGCCTGACCCAGTTGAAAAAAGAATTAAAATTGGACGAAAATGCCAATGCGGAAGAACTAAAGTCCATTTCAGATCTTTGCTACGAATACGCAGACATTTTCCATTTAAAAGGCGATAAGCTTACACACACGGGAGCCATATCCCACGAAATTGCCGTAGTACAAGATCAGGGGCCGATCAATCAAAAGATGTATAGGCTACCGGAATCACAACGACAAATTATTAATAATCAGTTGGAAGAAATGCTGGAAAATGATATTGTTACATCCAGTAAGAGCCCGTGGAACTCACCACTCCTTGTAGTTCCCAAGAAAGCGGGCCCGGATGGCACAAAGAGGTGGCGGGTGGTAGTTGATTTTCGTAAATTAAACGAGAAGACTGTAGGTGATGCCTACCCGTTACCTCGCATCGAAGATATCCTCGACCAACTTGGTCATTCTCGCTATTTCACCACTCTAGATTTAGCGAGTGGTTATCATCAAGTTCTTGTGAACCCAAGGGACCGGGCTAAAACGGCTTTCAGTACCAACTACGGGCACTATGAGTTTAAGCGTATGCCGTTCGGGTTAAAAGGAGCTCCGGCTACGTTTCAACGACTCATGAACTATGTTCTGACTGGTCTGCAAGGCCTCGAGTGTTTTGTTTATCTAGACGACATTGTCGTCTATGGAAAAAATCTCGAGGACCACAACAGCAAGCTAAGAAAAGTTTTCCAGAAACTTCGGGAGAATAATCTTAAGCTGCAACCAGAGAAGTGCCAGTTCTTAAAAAAGGAAGTTATCTATCTTGGACATATTCTATCGGAAATGGGGGCTCACCCAGATCCAAGCAAAACAGCCTGTGTCCAAAATTTCCCTACTCCACGGACTGTGAGACAAGTACAGTCTTTCTTGGGGCTCGCCAATTACTATAGAAAATTTATTCCTAACTTTTCTAGAATAGTACGTCCCCTAACGAACTTACTTCGCAGAGACGTTAGGTTCACCTGGACGGAAAAATGCCAGGAAGCATTTCAAGAAATTAAAAATAAGCTTATTGCACCCCCACTTCTTAAATTCCCGGATTTCACCCAACCGTTCATCTTGACAACTGACGCTAGTAATGAGGCACTAGGGGCAGTACTGTCCCAAGGGGAGATAGGCAACGATCGACCCATTGCCTATGCTAGCAGAACGCTCAATAGCGCGGAGTGCAGATACTCGACAACGGAAAAAGAATTGCTTGCCATTGTATGGGCAGTCAAGAATTTCCGATGCTACCTCCAAGGGAGGAAGTTTACAGTATATACAGATCACAAGCCCTTGAAGGGAGTTTTTAATGTAAAAGATCCCACTACTCGCCTGGTTCGGTTCCATCACAAATTATCGGAGTACGATTATCGCATTGAGTATAAACCGGGCAAATATAACACAAACGCTGATGCCCTCAGCCGTATCCCGCAAGAAATACCACCGGGAGCCACAGAAGAATCCTCAGCGGAATCTACAAGTACAAATGAAGCTTCTCCAGTAGTGCGGCAATGTCACGCAGTCACCCGATCACAAACAAGGGGGACATCGACCACCCCGAGCCAAAACGGAACTAAGAGCCGTGAAGAAGCAGATGAAAACTTAAACGTTACATCAGAAAATCATGAAGAGTTGATAGAGGCGCAAACTGTGGAGCAAGATCAAACAGTAGCGGAAATTACCAGAAGGAAGCCAAAAATAATCAACAATCCGGACGAAATCCGAATTATACTTAAAGATTATCACGACTCCGCCTTCGATGGACACCAGGGAGTCGTAAAAACGTACAAACGAATCAGAAAGAAATATTGGTGGCGACACATGTTACGGGATATTAAAAATCACATCAAGAAATGCAGAAAATGCCAAATTATGAAAGCATCTCCATCTATTCGTATGCCAATGGTAATAACAGATATTGCGGAAAAACCTTTTGACAAGGTTTACTTAGATATCGTAGGGCCACTTGAAATAACTCCTTCAAATAATCAATACATTTTAACTTTCCAAGATAACCTTACGAAATTTATAGATTGCTATGCAATGCCGAACGCGGAAGCACTAACAGTTGCTCAAATTTTTTTTGATCAAATAATTACTCGCTACGGAATACCAAAACAGTTGGTCACCGACCAGGGTACGAATTTTCTTAGTGAATTGTTTAAAGGGTTATGTAGGTTACTCAAAATTAGGAAACTGCAGACATCAGCTTATCACCCGCAGTCCAACGGAGCACTTGAACGTGCCCATCGGCCGCTGGTGGAATATCTCCGCAGTATAGTGGACGAAAACTCAAGTTCATGGGACCAATATTTACGAACTGCGACATTCGTTTATAATAACAGCATACATGACAGTACAAAACTTACCCCTATGGATTGTCTGTACGGTTTTTCGCCGGAAGTCCCTTCTAATTTAAAGCGTGACCCGGAGCCCCTTTATAACCATGAGAGCTACCATCACATCATGAAATTCAAACTACAGAAAAGTTACGCTCTGGCACGGCGAAACTTACTTGTTAGTAAACAGCGATCAAAAGCATATTATGACCGCACGGCTAGACCTTATGTGTTTCACGTGGGGGATCAAGTGCTTGTGAAATGTGAAAACCGTAAAGGAAAGTTGTCTCCTCTCTGGAGAGGACCTTATACCGTACTGAAAATAAACAGCGAAGTAAACTCAACAATAAAAGTAGGAAAAAAAAACGTAACAATACATAATAATCGGTTAAAGATTTTTAACGAATAAGAAGCAAAAAAAAAAAAAATAGATAAAGTACATTACATATATATGTGTATATATCTTTATATCAAAAAAAAAAAAAAAATAAATAAATAAATAAATAAATAAGTAAATAAATAAATAAATAAATCAAATAAAATAAAAATAAAAGTATGTATTCATATATAACATAAATAAACTAACAAAATAAATAAATAAATAGATTAAAATATTACAATAAAATAAAATATAAATTATAAATAGATTAATAAAATAAAACAAGATCTAAATATTTAAGCATTAACTTTCTTTAAGTCAGGCATAGCTAATAATTCTGATCGAATGATTCTGATCTAATAACTCCCTTTCAACATCATTCCCCTCTACCGGAATGAAAAATAACGGTCTGACGACGATTCGCAAACATGACGTTCCTTTACTTACCCTCTCTTTCCAGTTAATCCGATATAATAAAAGAAACAGAAATAAATAAATTTTTTACCGCTTTATCATTTCTCCAAACAACTTCTAGACCCAAATCGTCATGCGGCTGACACTGATATTCTTAATCTTACAAACCACAACTACCCAAGCTTTGGAACAACCTTTTACTGTAACCCCGTTAAATGCAACGGGTTTAATGCTAGAAGAATTGGGAGATCTGTGGGTTTTCCACAATACGTGGCACATAATCACGGAAATAGACCTTTCGCAATTAGAAAATCAAACCATTTTGGCAGAATATGCGGAGCACTTAGTATTACAATTATGCAACAACACCGAAACAAGTCCTTGCCAGATGCAGCTAAAACATATTCATGTGGCCATAGAGCACATCAAACAACGCACTGATGTGGTCCGTGAACTAATCACCAAACAGAAATATACCCGGTCCATTTTTGATGGAATGGGTAGTGCAATGCACTATCTGTTTGGTACGATGGATAGTAATAACGAACGGGAAATTTACAGTAGATTAAGCGACCTCGAGGCAAGTGAACAAACCTTAAAGGAGCTTGAGAAGCAGCAAATTACTGTCGTAAAGACTACCCTCGATAAGATTCAAAAGCCACTAGCCATGATGAGAGACAGACAACAACAAATCGGATATCAAATCAATGACTTGAAAACCATAACTAGCAACATCTCGCTACTCCAACAAAGGCAAGAAATCATATCTAGTTTAGTGTTACAAGTAATCGAGATAGAATCCCGTCAGCAGACGTTACTTGATATAATCTTGGCGGCAAAGAATAATAAGATTCACCCTTTACTAATTTCCCCAAAAACACTTGCGAACATTTATGGAAAAACTAACTCTGTGTGCAAAAAGTGTCTACCAATGCTTTATCAAACGGCTGACGTAAAAGCGCACTTGATGTTTAATAAATTAGTTGTAAAAATAACATTACCCATGTTCACGCTTCCTAAAATGCATTTCTTCCAAATTATATGTTTCCCTGTCCATAGCTCTAACAAGCCATCTCTCGTCGCAACTATTCCTTATAGCCACATGGCAACGTTATTGGAAACTCAGGAATTTATTCTACTAAAGCCAAAAGAGGCCCAAAAATTTGTAACTATAACTAAAGAATTAAATGTAACTACTTATGTAGGCCGTTTAGAAGTTCCTATAATCCGGGCAACACATACGAAGGAATGTGTGGTTAAGTTATTAATCAACCCTCGTAATGAGAGAGTCCAATGCCCTACCCGAATACAAATCCCCGCACAGAATACAATAGTCAAAATGAATAGACCAAACTCATGGTTATTCTCACTAGTAAACTCAACAATAATCCATGTAACATGCCCGAATAGATTTTTAACCCCTCAAATAACGGGACAAGGAATCTTGTCAATTCACCAGCCATGTCAAGTCCAAATAGAAGATCAGACAATATATTTCCAGGGAGTGGCCAACCAAGAAATCAAAATTTTACAACCCCAATATTTTCCAAGCCTCGACAGGGACATAACCAATTTCAACTTTTCCAGTATTATACCCCATTACCCTAACCATTCAATAACCAAAACCCAATTATTAACCGGAGACGATGCAAACGAAATTATTAAAGCCGGTACTGTGTCCCTAAATGAGATTGAGGGCAAACTAAATGAGTGGCAAAAGCTCAAAAATCAGAAAACTCCCAGAACCCTTTCCCTAACTTCTATATCGCTTAGCGGGATAGCTTTAATATGTGCCGCTATATATGTAATAGGTAAATCCATTTCCAAAATTTTAAATACATTTCGTTCAAAGCGCGTGCAACGCCAAAACAGGGAGAATTTAGAATTACAAGAGTCCCCAAGACCAGCGGAGGCATTGGAACGGCCCTCAAACCAGGAAATTAGATTAACACTAGAAACCCCTAAGGTTTTGACACCCATTCCGCAAACATTGCCCAGAACGGCCTCAATACAATTAGTAGATAATGTATAGGTAAATAATAAAATCAATTCAATTTTGGTATTCTCTCAACTCAAGGTTACGTGTAACCATTTGTCTAGAAATTAAGCCTAATTAAGAAAATAATTTTTAAGCGCTATGTAAAGTAAAAATAAGTAAGAGACACGACACACATATGACGGACTGACTGACTGGAGAGCCCTCGCGACAAAACCGATCACAAGACTCTTAAAAGCAAACTCCAATCCCCAAGATTATTCCTCTTCAAAGAATAATCTTCTTTTCTAAGGGGGGGAGGAGTGTTACGTAACGGCTAGCACACCCCAAGCACAAGTGCATCGAACCATAAATCAAAGGTCACCAAACGCCGACTCAGCTGCAGAGACACCGATTCAGGTCAAAGTACGCGGCGCACTTACCAAGTGGCACGCGCAAAAATTAGAATCAGGTGTCGGCAAAAATTGGTAAACGCAGCATCGAGTGGCAAGTGCGGTGACCCGGTTCGATGACACCATGAAAGTGCTGCGATGAAAAAATCGCTGGGGAAAAGCCGAAAATGATAAAAGGGAGTTCTTGATCGGAACCGGGGAATTCGAGACAAGACTAGACGTGAGAGCCGATGTAAGACCAGACTTCTTAAATAAGTGAATAATAAAGTTAAGTGCTAATGTACAACCAGATGTTAAGTTAAGTTAGTAATATGGTTAAGTGCTAAAGTTAAGTACCTTCAAAGTCAACGACCTAGTGTTAATCAAAGAGGACAATTTACCACCACAATGTTGACTTCTAGGTAGAATTGTCGCTCTTCATCCTGGCTCAGATGGACAAATCCGAGTAGCCACTGTCAGACATAAAGACGGTTATTTTAAACGACCTATTGTTAAGTTATGTGTATTGCCAGTAGATACACAAGAGAGCGAAAACGAGAAAACAAAATAGTCTAGCTTAAACCTAAAGTTGCAATTCTACTAATCTAACAAAATTCAGCAAGCATCTATTTATTCTCCTGCGTATTTTCTTCTTACTAGATTCTGGTAATTTCTTTGGGGCACCCTTTCATGACAGGCGGCTTACTTCCTTTCATGGCGGGCGGCTTACTTCCTTGCATGGCGGGCGGCTTACTACTCTCATGAAGGACGGATACTTATCACAAGTGTACGAGGTCGTGCTACACACGAGGCGGGCGGAATGTTTAGACTCAACCCACATTATCATCATCTTCATCATTAGCTTTCTTAAATTTGTATTTCGAGTTAAACATTGTATTACTTAATTTCACATGCCACTGTATTTTGCTGTTCATTAATTTTGCCTACTCTCAATTGCTGTACTTAATGCCCTTCAATAATGAGAAAAACTGTACTATGTCGCCTAGATTTGTAAAAACTCTCATACCAAACTTCTTCTCTTGCTAACCGCCGAGCTGTACGGATCGCTGCAAATATAGTCATTGTTTTTAGAAGTTTCAATAGCGTGTTTTTTCTATACCCTAACAACAATTATAGCCGAAAACCCCGAAATTCGTAAAGCGCCATCAGCTCCTGATGACGACTTTAATCTCAGTCCTGTTAGAAAAGAATATTGTTCTATTATAGTCCCACAAGTCCTTTCGGGAACACCTAAGGATCATAAATCGATTCCTCAACTGTTCAAATGGAAAATTTCCTTTTCTGGTGACAACTCAAGAGAGTCAGAGTAGTATAGTCTGACTGCGGTCACAAAATTGACTACGTGCGATAGTGACAGGAGATGGTTTGACTGGAGGTTGCTGAAGTTTGCACTCTGTGATTAAGGTTCTTGAGCGGGAAAAGGATGGGGTGTTCCTTTTCGCTGAGATCTGGAAAATTGCGGCAGGTTTGCACTGTGTGATTAAGGTGCTTGGGCGAGAAAAGAACGGGGTTTTCCCTTTCGTGTAGAGTTTTTGCTGAGAGAACTGGAAAAAATGCAGCAGGTTTGCACCGTGCATTTGCTTTGTCATTAGGTGTGTGAAGGAGATGTGTGTTTCTTTGTGGCTGGTAAGTGAGCGTGGCGAGTTTGCTGTGCGCAGAGGGCGGAGATACTTGCGTGCCGTGGGCAAGAAGCGTTCGCAAGATGATAATGCTTGATCAGAGCATGTTTTGTAAAAAAGGGAAAAATGATCACTGGCGTGAATTTGTATGCACAGAACAAGTGTAGAGAGAGAATCGAGAGGAACACGCTAAGCGCGGGAAGAAGGTAAACAAAATGCATGTGGTGCGGTGCGCCCGCCCGGGCCAAGAAGGCCTTATCTCACTTTTGCTTGTGAGATGGCAATGCGAAGCCCCTATGTCATGCGGCGGCGGATACTTTGCATGCAAAGTGGTCTTGCGCGATCAAGACACTATTCGGGAAAAAGAATAAATCGACCAACGGAGCAGAGATTTGAATAGGTAAAGGGAATCGCTGTGTCGTGTGGCAGATACGTACTTTGCAGCAAAAAGCAGACCCTGTGGAAAAATAAAACAGAGGAGGTGTTGGAGGGTAACATCCGGAATAGGTAAAGACATTGAAGAAAACAAAAATTGTTTAACTTGATGTATTTTTTATTTTTTAAGACCCGTTCTTAGAGCTATGACATAAAATGTTTATTCTGGTTTAGTTATGAGACTTAACTTAAGGAAACCGTTAACTTGATATATTTTTTATTTTTAAGGCCCGTTCTCAGAGCTATGACATAAAATGTTTATTCTGGCTTAGTTATGAAATTTAACTTAAGAAATCCTCCTTTAGCGTCATCCTTCCCGTTGAAAATCAGGAAATGATTTGGCGTGTTATTTAAGTCCTCAACCTGACGTTGGGACTTAATTTTGTCCGAAAAGCGTGGTGGTAAGAATATGTACGACCCATCGGTAAAATGTACCGTGAGCCGTACCCCAAATTTCGTCTTCACGGATTTAAAGTGACGAATCTCGTATTCCTTGCCGGTCTCCATATCGACAATGCGCAGAAGTTTTCCATAGTCACCTTCCGCAACACTTGCTAGTAATTCCAAGGTGCTCTGTGGATTAAATAAAAATACACATTTTAATTTTAAAAATTAAAATTGTATATATTATATTAAGTTCATTTAAACTTACCATTTTAGTTCGGTTGAGAAAACAATTCTGTACAAGAAGTCAGTCAGCTATCACTTTGCACACTGTGAATTGTTCTAAAAAGGGTTCTGTTATTTATATGAAAATTCGGCCAAAGGTTTAAACTGCGCCATGGTTGTATCCTTGTCGTGATAAATTAACCCTTGTTTGATTAATGCTTATTTTGAAATAAATTACTAATATATTCTACTTGGAACTGCATTTGCAGCATTTTCTATGCATTTTGTGTTCTAATAGAAACGGTAGGGAAGATCTTTTAACATGTAAGGATGACGGTAAAACGTGAATAGGTTAAACAATTTATGTTGCATTGCCACTGAGATGATGCCTGTACATACTTTGCATTTTAATAGATATAGTCTACAGAAATTGAGTAATTTATTTTACAATTACTCGACATTCTTTGTAACTCGTTTACTGGTTTTGTTGTAAATATATTTTTAGTCGATTTATTCGTACCTCACAAAAGGAACAAAGATTGTTTTGTAAGAAATATTATAAAAGTCTGCGGTTACAAAAAATACCTTTAGTTAAAAACCTTGGCAAGAGTCTAAACTATACCGGTCTGTCGGGATGTTCTTTTAAGTGTCAGCGACGACTTAAAATCCGATTTTTATTTATGTTTATGAGATATTAGTCAGCTAACCGTTTCCAAAAAGATCTGTGAGTTAAGATCAGTTTATTTACAATCTGGAACCCTAAAACCTCCTGCATAGTGTAAATGTAGGTATAGAGACGGTTTTACTTTGCTTTTAACGGTTAAGACGAGACAATTTTAAATGTGAAAGTGAATATTGTTTTAACTACAGGTAAGACATGAAAAATATTTTTGCAAATTGTGTACATTTTTGCTTTCCTATAAGGGCGGTGAAAAAATGATGGTGCAGCCTACCACAGCAAACTGCCACAACAGAAACACCTAGCGAAAACGAGATATGTGTGCCGGATCCAGCCAAGTTGATACGATTTTTGAGGTAAAGACACTGTCGAATTGGTGCGAGATTTTGCCCTGTGCATTTTAAAGGGAAAAGTGTGCTAGAACACCCATAGCTTATCTACTGACGAAGGTAATTAATTGTGCAGCGACGTCGAAGCAATTGATGACAGATTGGTTAACTAGTTAAATAGGCAAGAGAGATTTTTAAGTTTCGATTCTCAAATTAAGTGTGTTTTATCAACAAAAAAAAAAAAAAAATGAATGTGTCCGAGATTATATCACTTTTAAAGAACTCCTTAAAATTTAGTAATAGTTTGCTTTTAATAACTTTACAAAATGTTATTAAAGAGTTGTCTAAGAGACAAACATCGTTTACAATACGGGAAAAATTTGAAGTATTAAATTTAATTGTAAATTTTTCTATCACCAATAATGTATCTTTACAAGAAGGTATTTTAAAAGAGTCCGTGGAGTTTATTAATCATTGCGGTGACAGTTGTGTATCGTCGCAAGAACTTTGCGATAGTTTAAATGCGGCCTCTACTTCAGCTGTAGGTTGTCACAATTTAAACATGGCCTCTACCTCGACTTCAGCAAATAACAAAAGTGTTAAAATAGTCCAGACAAGACGAGAAAATGTCGAAAGTATAGTTCAATGTGGTTATGGGCCCAATGCTAAAATAAATTTAATATCTAAACAAAAAACATTCTTCAGAAGGTTTAATCTGGATGGTGTCAAAATTACTTTTCAACTGAAAGATTTTGGTGATGATCGTCAAAGTCCCATCGAGTTTTTAGAGAACACTTTTAAAGATGTTATTAATCATCTTATTTGCGATTCGTCTAAAGGAAGTAAGATAAGTTTTTCTATCTTCCCGCTAAATTCTCCCCACATAAAGCCCATTTGGGGGAGTTTACGGTTGGTTAGTGAGCTTAATCCAGAGTTTATTCTTGGCTTAATTTCCAATATAAGTCAATCAAACTCTGTGTTTCTTTCGAGCGAGGTTTTGCAAATAGACGCAAACATCATTAATTTTCCATCCGGTGCAGGTAAAATAAATACTCACACATTAAGCGAGCATGATATTCTAATAAAGAAAAGTAGTATCATAGATGTCGGTAAAACTAATGATGTTTACTGTCTTCCCCGGAGTATTTGCTACGCTCTTGAAATAATGGGAAAAAAGTTAAATCGAACTGACAAAAGGAATATTTTAAAAAACCTAGATGTGTTATCAAGACGACTATGTAAAAATGCAAAAGTCATTGTTGATCAAAGTGTCGGCTGTTTTTTAAGAGATCTTTATAAATTTCAATCTTTTTTAAAAAATCATCAAATAATCGTTTATGATGATCTTAAAGATCCTAACTCAATAGCTTTTAAAATACCTTTTGAAAATCACCCATTAAACAAAATTTATATTTATTATTCATAGATGTTGAAGCATTTTTACGTAATAAAATCCTTAAAAGGGTTTTTTAATAAAAATTATGTTTGCGAATTCTGTGACAGGATCTCAAATGTAAAATATCATAAATGTGAACTTAAATGTCCATATTGTCTTCTCTTTCCGCCTTGCATTTTTGTTGATCAAGTTAAAGGCTGTACCGATTGTAATCGAGTCTTCAGAGGGGTTAGTTGTTTTAATAACCATCTTTTGAATAAAATCGATGGAAAAACTATTTGCCAATTACTTCAAATATGTAAAATTTGCGGGAAATTTTTGGATTTTATCAGAAGAAAGAATGAAAGTCACGTTTGTGATGAGTACTATTGCCAAAATTGTTATAAAACAGTCCCTCAAGATCACATGTGTTATATTAAGCCATATAGAAAAAAACCAAGCCAAAAATTTCTCCTTATATTTTTTGATTGTGAAACTACTCAAGACACCTTGTACAAAAGCGACACTTCCACCTACCTTCATATTGTTAATTTAATTGTTGCTCAACAAGCGTGTTTTAACTGCGCTACAATAACTTAAACATTCGTGACAAATGTGAAATTTGTGGTGATAGAGAACACATTTTTGAATATCGGGAAAGTGGAAATGTTGTAAAGGATTTTATTGATTATTGCTTTAAGCACCGACCAGGTATATCTAATGTGTTTTGCATTGCGCATAATTTACGAGGGTACGATGGACATTTTTTTTATTTCTGAGCTTGCACAAAGAAATTTAACTATACATCCCATAATGAATGGAAATAAAATAATGAAGTTAACTTGTGAAAATCTATCTTTTATTGACTCATTAAATTATTTACCATTCGCACTTTCGAAATTCCCAAACGTTTTTGACATACCAGAAGCCAGTAAGGGGTACTACCCACATTATTTTAATACGAAAGACAACATTGATTATGTTGGTAAATATCCTTCACCAGAATTATATGGCATCGATACAATGAGGTCAAAAGAGAGAGATGAGTTCTTAAAATGGTACAGCTCTAAATCAAAAGAAGTATTTGATAATAAAGAAGAGTTGCTAAAATATTGTATCAACGATGTGAATATTTTACGTACTGGGTGCATTCGTTTCATGTGTGACTTTCTTGATATAACTCAAATAAACCCTTTTGTAGAATCACTCACAATTGCATCAGCTTGTATGCTTGTTTTTAGAAAAAAATTTCTTAAAAGCAATACTTTAGCCATAGCACCTACAAATGGATATTTTAAATCGCAAAATTACTCGTTAATCTCTGGTAAATGGTTAAAGTTAAAGATGGAAATGGATGATGATATTTTGTGTGCGAATAATATTGGGGAAGTAAAATTGGAAAAAGGTGGCATGCGAGTAGTTGGATTCAGTCGAAAAAATAATAAGGTTTACGAATTTTTTGGTTGCTTTTACCATGGATGCAATAAATGCTATAAAGTTCAAGAATTAAATGTTAAAAACTATTCATTGGAAAATGGAAACACTTAAACAAAAATATGAAAGAACCTTAAAAAGAATTGAGATAATAAAAAATAACGGATACAATTTAGAATTTACATGGGAATGTGAATTCAAAAAATTTTTAAAGGAAAATCCTGCCATTAATGAAGAACTAGACAAATATATGGCTAATTTGGTTTTACCGCTAAACCCTCGCAATGCCATTTTCGGTGGTAGAACAGAAGTTTTTAGACTACACCATAAAACAGATAATAATCAGGTTATTAGATATTTAGATTTTACTAGTTTATACCCCTTTGTTAATAAATATTCGCCGTAACCTGTAGGCCATCCAACAATTTTTAGAAATAATAACACACCTTCAACTTCTGAGGTTTTGGATATGCACGGATTTATTTTGTGTTCGATTCTTCCACCAACCAGTTTATTTTTACCAGTGTTACCATTTAAATGCAATAAAAAATTATATTTCGCACTTTGTAGAAAATGCGTTGAATTAAATAACGTATTCGGTTGTAATCACAATGAAACTGAACGACAAATTACCGGCACTTGGGTTATACCCGAAGTTTCTTTAGCCGTCAAAAAAGGTTATAAAATTTTAAAAATATTTGAAGTTCATAAATATAATTATACAATTTATGATCCAATAACAAAAAATGGTGGGCTATTAACGGAGTATGTTAATACTTTTTTAAAAATTAAACAAGAAGCTAGTGGATGGGGTAATAACTATAAATCTGAGGAGGAAAAAGAAAATTTTTTAAAATTATATGAAATAAAAGAAAACATTACTTTGGACAAAAACCAGATGAATAAAAATTCCGGTAAACGTAATCTTGCAAAACTTTGTTTAAACTCACTTTGGGGAAAGTTTGCACAAAGGGAAGATAGAACGCATACAAAAGTTGTTAACAATTGGAAAGAATTTAGTGATTTTATAGAATCGCCCGGTATAGAAATTTTATCTTTACTTCCTATAGATAGATGAAAACACTATGTGGATTAATTGGAAATATCTAGAGGAAAATTTGAATACACTACCGCATGTAAACGTACCTATAGGTGCTTATACAACATCATTTGCCAGAATTAAACTCTATGAAGCTTTAGAAAAGGTCGGAGATTCAATTCTCTATTGCGACACAGACAGTTTAATATTTGTAGAAAACAAAAATAATCCACCTTTATTTCCAACTTCAGATTTCTTAGGTGAATTAACAGATGAAGTGGACAGCTTCGGATGTGGTGCATTTATTTCCGAATATGTTAGCACTGGGCCTAAAACTTACAGTCTTAAAATTGAAATTAATGGAAAAGTTGATTACATTACTAAATGCAAAAGGATAACTTTAAATTTTGAAAATTCCAAAATTATTAATTTTGAATGCTTAAAAATGGTGGTTGAGGGTAATACTGATAAAGATACAGTTTGCGTCAAAAACAGTCGTAAAATCAAACGAAAACGACCGGGAATTATAATATCTGAACCTGAAAATAAACATTTTTCTTTTACTTTTGATAAAAGGGTAGTAAACGATAATTATTTTTCGTACCCTTATGGATTTAAAAAGATAAAAGTTTGTAATTAATATGTTAGAAGTTAGTAAGTAATTATATAAGAAAATGTATCTGTATTTTTAAGATAGTTTTTGAATTCTGATGATTTAGTCTCCGGATCTCTCGAAAATATATAAATGCTTATGCTTGGAAAAATGTTGTTTTACTTTCGCATTTTATCTCCTGGCGGAAACATGAAGAAGTTTGTTTTAGATATTCAATTCATCGTTGGAAATAACGCACAATATTTTATTAAAGAGTTTGCTGTTCTTCCTTTTGGATCAGTTTCTCCAACACTTTACCATTTTGTGCCCCCGTACCCGCAACAGGAGTTGACAACAAAAGCACGTCGACAAATCCAGTATGATATACAGAACATAAATGGATTACAGTGGGATGATGGTGACGTTAGTTACAACTCTTTACCAGATATATTGGCAGGTTTTGCTAACTGTACCATATATGTGAAAGGAGAAATGAAAGAAAATTTCCTCAGAAATTACCTTCCCAACGCCGAAATAGTACAGCTGGAAATACCTAGATTAAGTGAACTTAAAAACTTCCAAGTACACTGTAAAATTCATAACAACGTTTGTTGTTACATTCGTTGTGCTCGGCAAAATTGTGTGAATACGTACCTGTATATGTTAATCAATAAAATTATAAATTGAAATCAAAAAACTCATGTATTTTATTTAAAAATTTATTAAATGTTTATTATATCAAACAGAATATTGGTACTGCAATACAAAGGGATCTCAAAGAAAAGTCTAGAATAATTCAGATGCACATAAGAGGTTCTAGACGGTATAAAAAAGTCTTCTTCAGGGAGCAAAATTAAATTTTTACTTCTACACTTTTCGCAATATTTCCTATAGTACTCCTTCGCACTTTCGGCAGCATTGTTATTGTGGAACTGGAACATTACAATCTTGAAGAAATCCTGCATATCAATTAATTTATAGAGCTCATCAAGGGTCAGCTCAATATTTCCTGTGCCAACGGGGATTGTGTATTTCGTCTTAAGTTCCTCTTGGTTTGGCGGGAACATGTCTGGAATAACCTCGTCTTTTAGTTTAGTTAGATGTTTATAAACTTCCAACCATCCAGAGTAAAATGTTGAAACAGGTGCAGAGCCATGGCGGTGAAAGACTATCTTTGCCTCAAACGAGATCGGATCAAATCCGAGGACGGCCTTCTGATTATGGTGATGGTCCAGATGATACGTGTAGTTCAGCAAAAGATTTTCACCTGGAACCTTTGATCTTTTTCACCTTTTTTCCGTATCGGTCGAAGTTTTTGCTTTTTGGGTTTTGGATCCATCACCTCAAACTTTTCTACACACACTCTTTTTGCAGTCGGCTGTTTAAGTTTTCTAGCTTTAGGTGCTGGCTCCATCTTGAAGCGAAGGCTTATACTTTAACATTAAATGAACATCACCATGGTCTCGTATTTATACTCTTATTTTCTGGTTTGCATAACTGGTTATATTTACCCCCACCACTTTTTAAATATTTTCTCAAATATATTTTGCGATATAAATTCACAACTTTATTATCATTTAATCTAAAATTATTGAAGGTAAAATGTTTTAGAAAATGTTTTAAACTTTTTCCTTTACATCGAAAATACAGATACACACAGCAATAATGTCCGCAGGTAGATGAAAGTGCACCTTGTAATCGTTTTTTACTGTTTACAAACACATCTGAATTAGTGTGTAAAAAGTAGCGAAAAAACCTGTTACTGGGGAATTTACCATACGAGTCAAAGTATTCTGCCGGACCTTTTTTCGGAATGTAAAATGCAACCCAGTGGGTGCCACTCTTGCGTGCAGGGTCCGTATTAGCTATGATGCATGCAGGTTTTTTTATCTCTTTTGGCAGACGGTCACAAGCAAATACACCTCTAAAGAATCTTTTTGTAGTAGGGTTATTTGCTAGTGACTTTGTAAGGTCGATCGTGTTCATTCTTGTTCCGAGCGTAGGGCTGCTGTTCCTACGTCAATAACATTGGTATAGGATGTAGCATAGCTATTTATAAATTCTTTGGTTGGCGCATCGCAAACAAGTATTGTGGTAAATCTTGCTAATGTTTTTATTAGGTCCTCATCTAAACGTCTAAGTTCAATGTTCCCAAACTTATTTGATTGGTCGATACACCCTGGATCTCATGTGGGGTATTTGAAGATAATCTCCTTTGTAAATAATTTACCTTGTGCTGTGAATCCCGCAAAAGAAACCTTTTTCAAGAAGGTAAGGCAACCTCCAGAAAAGTATTCGACATTTATCAGGCAACTCATGATAGGTCACTGTCTATGCACTGTGATTAATTCTAATTTGTGTCATCTTATATAGTTTTTTATTTTTTATTTTAGAAGCTGGTGTATACGTTCCTATCTTTGTCGATTTCCACACTCCCGTCATATTCGGCATATACGACACAGGTTACTGTTGTCTTCAGAGCCTCTTTAAATCTTCCTTCAATTCTAACCGTACCTTGGTTTAATAGATTCCCACAGGTTGAATTATATGAACGGTCAGAAGTTAAATCAAAAGCAAGAAGAAAACAACCGTTGTCAAAGAATTCTTTTGAAATTTGATGCCCTTTATCGAAATAATGTATTCCAGTTCCTTTGAACAAGGAGATGTATCCTCTTGTACTAATAGGTTGCTCCTTTGAATAATCAAATTCTATAGGCTGATTCGGTATCTGGACACCATTTACTGATAAATTAAATCTTGTGATGTTATTATGTTTAAAATTATAGGAATTTTTTGTTTGGTTTCCTGTATATGCGTCGTTATCAACCATACCAAACACCAATAGATTTGGTAGCTGTCCTATGACAATATTATCTAAGGATAATGTGAATGTGTTTGCAGGTATAGTATATGTTTTAACCTCGACTCGTTTGTATGGGTATACAGCATTGGTTCGTTGTAAAACGGTTTCATGAGCCAGCATGATGCTGGGGTTAATAGATGCGTGATTCATGTACATTGTGGCCTCTACAATCTTAATTCGTGGAGAATTGCCATCATCTTTTGACAAAAGGTAAAATTCGGGCTTTTCAAGTGATAACACAATGCGCAGATCTACACCGTTCATTAATAATTTATCTTGGTTAAACATATCAGCATGTATTTTTCCCATTAGCTCGACAACGTTGCTCTTATTGAAAAGCTTTTGTCTTGCCAGGTAACCCACATTTTCTTCTGCACTCTGAGTAACTTCCATATTATCCTGATCAAGATACCAGCCGACAGATTCTAAATGTGTCGAAGCCGCATCTTTACCATAATTTAACAGGTTTTCAATATATGCCCTATAATTGTAATTATTGTCAGTTTGAACAACCGGCCTCCCGTTTAGGTAAATAGTGCACTGGCGAAAGAGCGAGTGAAGTACGTTATTGACAACACCAGGGCATTCATCAGTCACAGTCTTCGCGGTGCCGTCTGGGCTAGTTACGAGAATATTTTTCCCGGTATAAAGTTCTTCTTTTCCATCCTTAATTTTAATCAGCTGCACTTTTAAACGTAGGTATATACTTGACAAGTCACGATATGTATCTCCATGTCCCAGCGAGACAAATTCCAAAACTGATGAGTTATCTAATGAGGCTATAGGTTTGTATGCTACTTCTTCGGTTTTTAAAATATTACTTTGAATAACTGGTGTAGAGAAAAGGTCCAGCTCAGATTTCATACACTCGCTATACGTAGACATTTTGTTTATTTATCAAAAATATCGAATGCGCGTTTACGAAAACCGCGTTTACCTTTTATAGATTTTTTCTTCTTGCCTGCTGTTTTCTTTGTAATCCGTTTTATTTGTTTTAAAGGTCTTTTTCGTTTAATAGGAGACTTGGTTAAGCGTAACGTCGTAAATGGATTAGCTCTTTTAAAAATTGCGCGATTATTTATACCTGCGCCACCCATTTTATCGAAGAGTTTATTTATACCTTTTTGCGCTAGGTCTTGTACAGCTGCTTTACCCTGGTCTTTTAAAATATCCTTAACCGGCTTGCTACCAATTTCTTGCAGTATTGTTTTTCCAGTTTTCAATGCTTGCTGTTTTATAACTTTGGCTCCTGAAGCAACTAATGGCTGTAAATAACGAAATAGCCCGCTGAAGAAACTGCCAATACCTCTTCCTTGCTGATAAGTAAGCGGCGCTCGGTACAATTCTCCTATATCCGACAAGTTACCGCCACTTTGTAGTAAGTAGTATCGTGTATAATACGAATTTATTTTTATTAAGGGCTAAAGTCAGGCAAAGTGCTATCAAATTGAAAAACTGGCTGGGGGTGCACATATATTTATAGTTTATTGTGTCTTAAAATGAAGCATCACATAAGTCGGGATATAACTTGGTTTAAAATTAATCAATTCACCCTGGCTATCAGTTATTTTTATAGAAATACCTTCTATAAATGTTTTCTCGATAGGACAGTATTCTACATGTTCAAATCTAAGTACACCATCGCACAATTGTGCCGGTATGACTCGTAAGTATCGAGCTAATTTATTACCAATAATTCTCGGTTTAATAATATCGGTGTAAATGAAAATCAAGTTTTTATCATGACATCTTTTTGATATTTCCATAGATTCTCGGGGGAATCTTTGTATTAATTCATTGACTATACTTTCCAGGCCATTAATTTTGTCAATGATTGTCATATGCTCTTGACGTAGTCCAGCAGTGTTGAATGATTCTTTTATTTCCGAAAGTATTGCATCGGGTTTACGCTTTTCTTCAGGTGTCTGAAGAAATATATCCGTAAAGAAATCCGACAAATTGTTTATATTTGTATTAATAGGCACTGGCGTTGTCAAGTATTCTCCTGCACTCTGCTTTTCGTATGGTACATCCAAAACATCACTATCTTTAGTAATTTGTCGCTGATTAGGTGCTTTTGCAGTTATTGAATCTTTTTTCAACCTATTTAGAATACCGAAAATTGTATCTTTAATCTGAATAATCTTTTTCTGCTTTTCTTGTTCGCTAATTGTCTGATCGTCAAAATGCACATTTGATATTAAAAGCGTGACAAGATCTTTAACATTAAGATGTGACGGTAATGGCTTTTTTATCCTTATTGTCACTTCCAAGTCTTCAAGCCGTAGTTCAAACATTTGATGTACTTTTTGGCGGTACCTTTTATTGCTTTTTCTTGGGTCCTTTTAATGCTAAGAGCAGGGTGTGTGTAATTATCGATTGCATTCTGTATGACAATATGCTTTCTTTTTTTTCTAGGAATCTGCCCAATAAAGTCGTCAACAAATGCCTCAACTGACTCATAGTCCTTATACTTTAAGACGACATTTTCCGACGTTTTTTTCCCCTGATAAATGTGTAGTATAAACTCTTCCGGCTCTTGTGTGTAGCTTATTTCAGGTATTACATTATCCAAAAAGTCAGCTTCCAGCCGATCCCACATTGCTTTTTTAACGTCGTCCAAAAACATAGTATACCAATACCAAGAAGGGCTGACTGCATTGTAAAATGTTAATAGAAATGCTGAAAAATTTACCTGCCCTGCTCTATAGCTAGCTTGCTCAAGACTTTCTTTTGTCCACTCAAGTTTAACATTGTCATTTATTTTCACTGTCAACGATTTCAATTCTGCTTTTTGCTGTTCTCTTATTTCTTTTAACTGGTTAATAGACGTTTCGCGCCTCACTATTTTAAAGCTGTTATCATTTATTGCTTCAGCTTCATTGCGCTTCATCCTCTTCTCTTCATTTATGTCATAATTTGGTAATGAAATTTCAGTTACTCCAACACACCAGCTATTAGAAAACTTACATGGGCTAGCAAGTGCATTTGTAAAAGCTGACAGAGTGTTTTCAGGATAAAATTCCATAGAATTGTTGCTTAAAAGACACACGTAAAAGCCGTTATTTACTATATCTACAGGCATTTTTATATTTTAAAACCTAACCCAAGTTACGTCTGGTACACTCGAACTTCGCTCTTTTTTACCTTTTAAGCGCTCACTTTGCCGCAGTCCTTTTTTCGCTGGGAATGCAAGCTCGTATTGACCAGGATCTAGTGGTGACGGCCTTAATATAGGCTGTTTAGTTGGGGCCTTCTCTTTGGGTGCGTCTTGTTCTAACTCCTCTATAAAGCTATCAACTTCGTCAACACTCATATCCGTAGGTACAGTATACTGTGTTATACCGTCACTACCAGTTATTACTCTATAGCCTTTATCTTCAACTTTTGGTACTTTCGCCGGTGGCTTAAGACTTTTTGCTATCCCACTAGCTGATAAACGTCGTTTAGTAGCTGGAGATAAAGACCTCCTCGGCGGAGTTTTTTCGCGCGGCTCCTCAAAAATAAAATCTGATAAAGACCTCCTTGGCGGTGTTTTTTCACGCGGCTCCTCAAAAATAAATTCTTCTATCTCGAAAGGTGCCTTTTCAAATATATTTTCCTTTATTGGCGAGGCTTGTGTTGATTCATCTTTTTTAAAAATAATTTTTGTTTGAGTAGCACTATCTCTCAAACTCTTATGTTTAACTGGTAAATTTTCTTGAATGGGAATCTTAGGTTTCCTTTTTTCGAAAACTTGTGCCTTTTTACGTTTTACATTAAAAAACTTTATTAATTCATTCCTATAATTATACCATTTCTCTTTGTCGGACAGATTTTTACTTTTTAATATCTTATCCATTGATTTATCAAATAATGACAGATTTGCAGATTGCTCAATTTCATTTTTTAAAGTATTATAAACTTCCGGTGAAAGAAGCAGCATTTTGTTAAGATTATTAGTTTTATGCATATTTTTCAATTAGCGAACCTATTACACCCGATAGTACACTTCCTAATAAAACTGGTAAAAATCCTCCGCCTTGTACTAGTATTTTACGCTGTCTTGCCACAGATCCTTTTGCGTCAACTAATTTTCGCATATCCTTTTTATACTTGCACAGCGAATTATATATTTTACCATGAGGCATATGATTTCCTTTTAGCGTGTTAAGTGTGATTTCACAAAGTGTTTTTATAACCTCGGGATCTGCATTTTTAATGATGGCATTTCTTAAGTTTGATTTAGATTTTTGAAGCACATAGAGCATATGCTTGTTGTCCTTTAATCGTTTCACTTTTGACACCATTTTTACTATTCAGAGCACTATGTGGACAAAAACAAGTTACGAAATCTTTGTTAAATATATCCGTTCGGAATCTTAACGTATCGTTAATCTCCTGAGTAAGATCTATCAGTAAGCACCCGTAAGGCTCCTGAGTGGTCTCTTTATATATCTTTAGAAGTTCTAAACTATCTTCCGGATAAATTTGTCTCGCTAAATGCACAAATTGACTTTTATCTCGGGGATTTTTAAAAACGACAAGGTACTTACAGTTTAGCGATATATCTCTGCAGAACTTTCCCTGATGAAATACGTTTTGCGTTACAAGAATCACTGAAAAATTACGATGATGTGATCCTTTAGTAAAAAGCTCACAAACTTGCTTACTGAAAGCATTTAACATCATATCATCTATAACAATTAGCGTGGGTTCATTTGTGTAATTTATAAACTCATCGGGGACACTATCTATATATTCTATGTTTGTGGACGCCATATCTACTGGTAGAGCTTCACGTTCCGCATTACACCATATAATCCTAGTAATTTCCGGCTGTATTAACGAGACATCATTCATAAGATTTTTAATAAACGTAGTCTTTCCGCATCCAGAAGGTCCTGCCACGATCATTGTAAATGGGTGATTGAACGCAATCATCTTTACCGCAAAAACAGAAACTCTTGACAACAGGTTTTTTGTATATAAACCCCACATCTTGCAAAAAGTACTTATATACTCTTTCAAGAATGAGCAGAAGACAGATTATTAACGAACTACATAAACCTGCCCGCAAAAACTTTAAGCGTCGTCGTGTAACGATTAAAGGTAAAGATGACCTTTGGCGGGCAGACTTGGTTGATATGAGTTCATATGCGACAGAAAATCAGCACTTTCGTTTTTTGCTAACTGTCATTGACACATTTTCCAAATATGCATGGGCTTTACCAATTAAAGACAAAAGCGGGATAGAGGTCACTAAAGCAATGCAATTAATTTTCAATCAGGGTCGTATTCCAAGAAACTTGCAAACAGATGATGGAAAAGAGTTCTATAACAAGTCGTTCAAACGTTTGATGGAAAAATATGATGTTAATCATTACTCAACTTACAGTTCATTAAAGGCGTCAATTGTAGAAAGATTTAATAGAACGCTGAAAAACATCATGTGGAGGGAGTTTAGTATGAATGGTAATTATCATTGGCTAAGTATGTTAGACAAGTTAACAGACAAATATAACAGAACAAAACATCGGACTATTAAGATGAGACCTATAGACGTAGGCCCTGCTAACGAGCTTCGTTTATTGCTAACGGTGTATCAAAAACCAAAAACAAAGCCAAGTCCAAAGTACAAAGTAGGAGACTTTGTTCGGATAAGTAGATATAAACATGTTTTTGAAAAAGGCTACACCCCAAACTGGTCTACTGAAATTTTTAAAATAAAAGAGGTACATAAAAGACACTTATCCAGTAACTTACATTCTTGAAGACTATCAAGGAGATATTATATATATATATAATACAAGGTGCTTTTTACCAGCTTGAACTAGCCCCCGTCAAATATCCCGACGTCTACCTTGTAGAGAAAGTTTTAAAACGACGAGGGGATAAAGTTTATGTTAAATGGCTTGGGTTCCCACAACAGCACAACACATGGATTAATATAAAATACGTTTTATAAGTAGTTTTTATTGCAGTCACAATGCTGGTCTTAAAGCGTGAATCTGACCGACTGAAAACATTTAAGAATTTATCTTTGGATGAGAGGAAATCGTACAAGCTAGCAAGAAGTGGATTCTTTTACACCAACCTGAAAGATATAGTAAGATGTTACTTTTGCTGTATGGAAGTGACCGCCTTAAACTCACCTGACGATGTTGAGGCAGAACACCTTCTACGATCGCCTAACTGTGTCTATGCAAACGGTAAGGATGTATGCGGACCGTACAAAAATCGAAAGACGCCATCAAAATTCGCGACCTGTGCCCTAGACACTTTTAAAGTTCTAGGAGGTTCGTTCATTTTGTTCGGCCTAGGCTGTGAGATGTATTATTTTTACGAACACTTTACACGAAAATGAAAAAGCAAGTGAGATTCCAAAAACTGCCGGAAATTAAATATCTATATGTCTGGAGCTATGCCTACCGAAGTGCCCGGAAAGGGTCATGGGAAATTGATGCACTGGACCGATACAGATTTAAGATGCGCATTTATCAATGTAGCGTAGTTTTGACCCCCATTTTACAACCGTCGCACAGACATACTATCTCTGCTAAACGATTTTACCTGGAATAAAACTATTTTAACTCAGTTGAATTCGTTTTTTATTCATGCAACCCGTCTCTATTCCCTTACCTTCACCCACATTTCGTGTCATCCACAACACCAGGTTTACTGACTGCGGGCAAAGCCAAAACAAAACCTCTCGCGCATACCCACGACAAATTTTTCTTTTTTCGCCTTCTTCGCAACTTCACTTCTTCCGGACACAGCGTTAAGACAGGGCAAAACAAAGCCCCCCGCGTATCCACATATGCACTGCAAATTTTTGTATCACTCTTTTTGCATAATTGTACACTGCACGCACAGCGATTCTTTATATTTGCCTGATTACCCTTTCGTCTCTTCTGACCACTCCGGATTGCAGTTTTTTTCCCCTTTTTTGTCATCTTCTTTATCGCGGCACTTCTCCCGATCACTGCATACATGCCAATTGTTATATTCTGCACAGGATCCCCTACATCTTTTCTACTTTTCACACCCACAGAATGTAAGCGAACCAACCTACCCATCTCTTTCACTCCCAACCGCAAGTTGTTTTAAGCACGGAAAAATGACTAGCTCTCCCCCTTCAGCCAACCACTCCAACAACAAAACCCTGCTTTTTTCTTTTTGTCTCCAAACAAGTGTAACTAGGACGTGTCTATCTAGCTCCCGCCTCAACAAGATCTTATGACCGGTGGGTACAAGTACCTCGCAAAAACAACCCGGTGGGGTACCTCTAATGCTGTCCCTACGTCACCTAGTGCACTTTGTATGAGCGGTGGGCTCCTTACTACTGCTTCGGCTTTCAATCATACGGGTTCGGACTTCGGGTTTTTTCTTTTCGTACTCAATTCTGAGCTTTAAATTCTGAGCTTGAAGCCTTGCTGCTGACGGACAGAACAAAAAGACGTAGCAGAGCCCTATGTTAATAAAACGTTTTTATTTAGTAGAACTGCTCTATCAGGAATCAGGAAAAATATAAAACAAAAATTGTGCAATGCCGGTTGCTTTGCTTTTGACGAAACCAAAAGGCTACTTGACTCTAAAGAGTCATACACAAATTAATGATAAATAGAGAATTTGACTATATCTAACACTGTTAAATTATTTTCTCTGGAAACTCTTAATCGGAGAAAAGAGACTTTCAATTATGGCCCAATAGAGGCAGGGAATATTTCTCCGCCAATTAAAATCGTTGATTTAAAGAAACAACATTTAAAAATGTCCGCGAGAGAAATGATGTGATTTGTTAATTTTTTTCACTACTCATGGCGATCTTGTACCTGAAAATGATGAAGTTTGGGAATTTTACTTGTCTTCTAAAAATATGCGACATTTTGTTAAGTTACAGATTTAACGAAGAAAGTATTTCATACTTAACTATCCTGATAAAAAAGCACAACTCTGATTACATACTACTTTTCCAGACACATTAAAACCTCCTAGATTATATTGGTGCTTTAGGTTTGAAGCAAAACACAAAGAGAATAAAATGTATGCCCATAGCACAACATCGAGAAAGAATATCACTTTAACTTTAGCTAAAAATTCACAACTTAAGTTCTCTTATTACCTCCTTACACCTTCGTCTAATATATGTTTGGTAGAAAAAAAGAACCGGGTTGCAAGAGCTCACACTTCTTATATATGTGAACTGCTTCATTTGACAGCTAATCAAATTTGTTGCTATACTCAAGCAGAATTCAAAGGCTCAGTTTACAAACAGGGATTCCATTTAACAAATTTCACAAATAATTTAAACCTCTGAGATTTCGAAAATTGTTGTAATTAAAGACAGCAATGATGTAAAAATAGTAGCTTATCTAATTCAGGTGATCGGCTTGAATACTCACTATGAAGCATACGAGGTAGATAATGGTAAAATGTGTGTCAAACGAATATTGTTAAATATTGATGATTTTTGCGGACCTCCAGTCAATGTTATAAAAGTCTCAAATGGAAAATGTTGTATTCGATTAAAGAAATATTTTTAAAACTGTTAATATCATAGAATTCTTTTCAAATGTTCTAATTCATTCCTACATGATTAATTTTATGAAGCATTGTTTAATGTGGCAGGCAGTACCTATAGGTATAAGTTTAATTCATATAATGGAAAATACCAGCTCTTTTAATGATGAGAGAGAATTCTCGGACATCCTCTTCCAATCCATTTTGAACGGATCACCATTTCAACTTACCGAAATATGTAACCCCATGTCATCAAGCAACAATGCTTCATTGCAAAACACCTCGCTGAATGCAACTCTATCTGAATATGTGTACATGACTGAGAAAAATTCAAAAGCATCTTCATTATCACTGGAAATACACGGTAGAAATACATCTGAATTTACAAAAAGAACATCTTTTACAGCGGAAGAAGGCTTTTCTGAACCACATAATACCACCACTTATAACATTGAGATTTCATAGGATACCATGAAAATCAGGGAACTTTTAGAGAAATGGAATCTTCTGCAGCTATTACCAATTTTTATTGGTACGTACCTAATTTACTTATTTATTTATGTTCATACTAGGTCTGTCTGTTTAAATCCCTAAAAAAAGCTTTGGGAGATCTCATCTTTTATCATAGTAGGCCAAAATAAATTGTTTTTCATTCAGCCTGGATTAACAGACAGTATGGTATGCGATAAAGAAAACTTTCAAATCTATGTAAAAACATTTTACCTATTATAAACAGACAACTTCATCATTATGAAGTCATAATGAAAGTTTTCATTACAATATTTTTTAGTAATGTCTTAAGTTATAATTCATTTTTATATATTAATCACTACAGAAGAAGAAATTGGCTTGGAGGCACAGCAGTATATGACTCTACTCTATCCTTTGCTAACGAGATTACAAAAAATTTGAAACTAGGACTGCAAATTAAATTTCATCACCATTTAACCGAATGGCAAATGTCTAATGCACCTACTGTAGAGAACAGTCGCTGTTCAACTTCATTATCTCAATCTTCATCTAGAACTACCGACCATTCTTCAGTTTTTACTTGTGTTTCTTCAGATTTTGACCTGGAAGAGGTTTTAAAAAATTCTAAAGAGGGAAATCTACTGCTAAATTATTACACAAATAACGAGCAATTCAACGATCAATCTCGATCAGTATTAGTAAATGTTATTATTCAGCACTTGATACAAAATGATATATCAATGTCTGTGAACTTGGCTAAGAACATTGCTGAACAAATTGTTAAAGTTTTCCCAACTGAAGTTATGGTAGAAATTTTAATTTTTCTTCAGGAACAACTATATAATTTTTTATTTATAGGATGTTTATTTTATGAGCCAACGTGGAAGAGCGCCAAAAGGAAAAGTGTTTGCCAAATACTACAATCAACAGAGAATTTTAAAAAGCAGCGGTCTTAGAAAAATTCCTGACAGGCAAATACAACCTACAACGACGACAGAGAGAGGTTTACCGTCCTTGTTGGGTAAGTCTAAATCTTTTAAACGATCTATCCCGTACCTGACGTTGTCCGGGTACAACTATCCCTAAAATAAAGCTTGAACTTCTTCTCAACCTCATAAATAGTTTATGCGAGTTACATATATTGACCTTCAGTCAAGTAACCCTAGTCCGGCAACGGATCTACCAGATACCTGTAAAATAAAATCCAAACCAAAGCCTATGGCTTGGTAACGGATATCGCAAAGAATTTAACTAACTTGCAGAAAAAGTACTTAAGTTTCCCAGTGAGAACGACGTCCAGTCCCATTCCCACAGAAAAGATGCTTACCTAGTAAAAATTTCCTTAAGTCACGTTGCATTGCCCAGTTTAGCAGATATTTGAAAATTAGATGAGAGTCAGTCTGTCGAGAGGCTACTAAGCTTACAGTCAAGAGAAATGAAAGATAAAATTATTCTGTTTTATTAAAATTTAATTGTGAAGTTTGTTCTGATTTTAATAAAGTGTTTAACCAGGAGTGCCTTTTTGTTCCCTGTATCCGGTGCTTGGTGTTGTTGGAACTTCCGATACTCATAAAAAGAATAGATTTTCTATACAAAATCTCCAAACTTATAAGTGGCGCAGTCGGTAGGATCCTGTTCGATAAAATAGGATCCAGTGATACGAATCAATCAATCAATATTGTACTACAGTTATGGGAAAGTTGAGTGATATTTTTTGCAAAGTGTGAAACGCAGTAGCCCAAAGCACAATTTAGTGGGATACGAAGAAACGACAGCTAAGCAAAGAAATAATAGAAACACCAACAGCCTTGAAAGGAGAAACAATAGAAATCAAATTCTAGACGGCAATCGAAGAATGGCCCAGCAAGAACCAGCCCAACATCAGCAACAAGAAGGTCAACGGAACATGATGGAACAATGTCTGGCAGTCATAACAGAGGTGCTCAACCGGCAGACTCAACACCAATCCTCGCTAAGAAGCCGAATTTTCATAAGTGATATTGCCGAATGTGCTATTTTTAGTGAACACCAAAGTGAAATTGTAAATAATTTAAGCAGTGTTCTCGTGTTAAAAATAAAAGAAATTACAGCAGGGACTCTAGCTTCAGAATTGTTCAATAAATTCAGTTTAGAAGAGATAAGGCCAGTAATTAATAAATACATAGGACAAGACCAGTATAATTTAAAATTCAGACCTAACCCAGTACCGAAAGACAGATACCAACCCAGACAGAACAGACAGAATTATAACAGTCGGACTCATAACAATAACCATCAGTCAGAACAGAGCAACAATTTTCAAAATAATTTTAGACAATTCAGAAATAACGTCCAAAGTAATCCGGGTCATTCTAGAACTAACAACCCCACCAATAATTCCAATCAATTTCGACACGGTAATTCCGGACCATATCGCAATAATTTACACGGTAATTCCGGACCATATCGCAATAATTTACACAGTAATTCCGGACAGTTTCAACGAAATCCTAATAATAATAATAGTAACACTAATACTACTAATAATAATAATAGTGCCCCGTCCAGAAATCAATCGCAAAATAATAACAGCCAAACTCAACCTATGGAAGTTGATACATTAGGTACAGTAAACGAAGTGAGCCCATTAGGAGAGGCAGAGTTTTTTATAAATTAGCCTCGGAAACGAAGAAAATTTATGTCAGGCTAACAATAAATAAAATCAAGTTCGTTGCTATGGTAGATACAGGTTCCACAATCAGCCTATTAAATTCAAAACGGGTTCCAGATAATATATATGAAAAAATGAATGGTAGTAAGATACAAATAATTACTATTGAGGGAGAAACAAAAAAGCCTACAGAATATGTTAAAACGAAATGCCCTGAAGAATTTAGGCAAACCGATAATGCAAGAATGAAATGGGTAAAAATTGAATTAGAGAAACAATATGACTTCTTGATGGGGATGGATTGGGTGGAAAATAATGTCAAAATCATTAATGTAACAGATCAACAAATAATATTAAAAAACTACGACAAACTACCTTTTCTAATTAGGGCGATTCTAGAAGAAGTGAATGTTTTAGAGACAAGTGAATTAAGTAATATACAATTAGATCATCTGAATGCGGAAGAAAAATCAGGGATAGAAAATTTATTTGGTAAATATAAAAAATTATTTTATAAAGAAGGGGATAAACTTACTAGCACCACGAGTATAGTCCACGAAATTAAAACCACGACAGATCAGCAGATAAACTCTCAATTATATAGGTATCCACCCCAACATGAAGACGAAGTAGCAAAACAAATGAAGGAAATGGAGGCCCAGGGAATAATAAGGAAAAGCAAAAGCAAATACAGTTCCCCTATAATAGTAATACCTAAAAAGATAGATAATTCAGGAATTCAAAAGTACCGAATTGTAGTAGACTATAGACGACTGAATCAGGTAACGGTGGATGATAAATATCCATTACCGAACATGGATAGTATCTTAGACAAGTTGGGAAAAGCTCAATACTTCAGCACTTTAGATCTGGCAAAAGGCTATCATCAGATCTTAGTAGCTGAGAAAGACATTGAGAAAACCGCTTTTGTCACACAATTAGGGCTATATGAATATGTCAGGATGCCATTCGGGTTAAAGAATGCACCTGCCACATTTCAGCGTTTAATAAATGAAGTACTAAGGGAATACATCAACAGGATTTGTGTTGTCTATTTAGATGATATCCTCATCTTTTCAACAACTCTAGAGGAACATCTAAACTCACTACAAAAATTTTTTACTAAATTAGCAGAATACAACTTAAAAATTCAAGCCAATAAGTGTAATTTTATGAGACGAGAAACCGAATTTCTAGGGCATGTCTTAACAAGGGAGGGAATAAAACCGAACCCAAATAAGATAGAAGATATTAAAAGAGTCGAACTTCCAAAAACAGAAAAACAGTTAAAAAGTTTTTTGGGGATGACCGGTTTCTATCGCAAATTCATAAAAGACTATGCCAAAGTCGCCCATCATTTAATAAAATATTTGAAAAAAGATACGAAAATTAATATCAAAGACCCTCAGTATATAGAAGCGTTTGAAAAATTAAAGTTATTGATAGCGTCACATCCTATTTTAAAGTTTCCAAATTACGATAAACTATTTACAGTCACTACAGATGCAAGTGATTACGCTATTGGAGCCGTTCTTTCTCAAGAAGGTCACCCAGTATGCTATGTGTCGCGAACATTGAATAATCATGAGAACAATTACAGTACCACAGATAAGGAGTTTTTGGCTATAGTTTACTCGGTAACTTATTTCAGACCTTATTTGTACGGTAGATATTTTAAAATCATCACCGATCATGCTCCAATAAAATATTTGAATTCAAAATATAAGGGAAAAGAGTTTTCACCAAGAAACCAGAGGTGGATCTTAAGGTTACAAGAATATAATTTCGATATTGACTATCTCCAGGGGAAGGAAAATAAAGTGGCCGATTTTCTCAGTAGGTTAGAGAACAGCCCTTATATCAACAAATGTAATAGCAGTGAATCCAATATGGACCTGTCGGGAACAATACATTCAGTAGATGAACAGCTTTTAGACCACATAGGTATAAAAGATGAGATAGTTAATAAATATAGAACTCAAATTATTTTGACCTATAGTCCAACTAAGGAAATGGAAGTAAGTCACAAACGGCGGATTATACAAATTAACCCACAAGATGAAGAAGGAGTAATTGTTAATGTATTGAAACAATATATAAAACCCGGACACGTTGGCATCTATGCTGAAGTAAGTGACACAGATTACAATAGAGTACAGCAAATTATTATTAGATTATTTTCAAGTGATAAAAGAATCAAGTTTTTCAAAGCAACCAAAAGAGCACAGGAAATTCCGACAGAAGAAAGTGTCATAAACAAATTTCGTTATATCACACCATAGAATCATTACATAGCGGTACTAATGAAACGTATAAAGCATTAAAAGATAAAATATATTATCCAAATTTACAGGAACAAATTCAACTCATTATAAATAATTGTGAAAAATGTCAGTGTATTAAATATGACCGAAACCCTATAAAGCCTAAACTAAGCGTAACGGAAACCCCAAGTTATAAAAATGACATAATTCATATTGATATATTTCATTACAGTAAACAAGCTTTTGTGACAATTATAGACAGGCTTACTAAATTCGCGGTAGCGTACCTTATAACTGACAGAAATTGGATCACTAAAATTGCCATGTTAGAGAATTATTTAGCAACCTTTGGTAAACCTAAAAAGCTTATTATGGATAATGAATTCAAGTCAGAACAGTTAAAGAATTTTCTACAGCAAAGAGAAATAGAAGTCCATTGGACGAAGCCCAATAATCATACTGGAAACGCCGATATAGAAAGATTACATTCCACTCTAATAGAAAAAATACAAGCAATAGACGACAATATCCCTTTAGAGCAGAAAATGTATAGGGCAATAGGCAACTACAATGACCGATATCATTCCACTATTGAGATGACCCCGAGACAAGCAAACAATTTACCAGACGCACAAACTTTAGTAGAAAGAATATCAAAGAAAAAGGTAGAGTATATTAACAAGCTTAATAAAAGGAAAGAGACTTATATTGAAAATAGACAGAAAGGTTATATTAAAAATTATAAGAGAGTACGGCATAAAGACCAACCCTATTTCAGAAAATATCCGCTCAAAAATGTCCATCCCTCAAACATTAAAAGACCATATAAATTTACAGGTAATCACCATACTGATCTTGATGATAGGCTCAGCACAAGGGCGATTGCAGGCTCATCCAATACTTGAAGAGAAGGGTTATGTAAAAATAAAAATTAAGGAAGTAGAAATAGCTAACGATACAGATATAATCTTACATGTAATCAATCCAATGGAAATGGTTAACATTTTAAATCATCTCGAGCTCAACATTGAACATCTTAAACTTGAAGACAGACTAGCACTCGATGCAGAAATTAAAACTATTAAAGGTAAACTCCGAACGATTCAAAATCCCGCTAGACAAAAAAGAGGTTTATTGAACATAGTAGGCTCTGCACAAAAATGGTTATTCGGAACAATGGACGAGACAGACAGACAGGAAATAACAAAACATTTACAGATTACTGACATCAACAACCATAGAGCGATCAAAAATTTAAATAAACAGATCAGAATCAATAGTCATTTTAATAAAACTTTAGTAGATTTAAAAATCTTAATTGAAAATGATAGACAAAAAATTTTGGAATCACTTAATTCAACTAATGCAAATGTAAAAGAATTAAACTATAAAATCCTATTTCTAGACCAAGAAACTAAGCTCAGATATTTCGAAAATAAAGTGAATCAGATTTTAGATAATATAATGGCTACCAAAAATAATATGATCCATCCAAGTATGCTTACACTTGAAGAGTTGGAGATGTACCATGTAGACTTATATAAATTAAAACTTCTAAAAGCAGGAGCAATGAAATATAATGATGATTTATTAATTTTTGCCATTAAAGTTCCAAAAAGTTATTTAATAACCGAATTAAAATTAATTGTACCAATACCAAACTCAGAACATTTAGAAATTAATGAAAAAGACGAATTGATTGTCGAAATAGATAATAAAACATATCAGTATAACGAAGATGCTTTGTTAAAAGATCTGAAATTAAGTAAAAATTGTATTACTCAAGGAAATTGTAAACTAATATACAACAACGTGACTAGTTTGGAGGAAATAGATGATGAAACAATTTTGTTGAAAAATATGAATAAAGATAAAATGTGGCAAAATTGTGATAAGAGAGCATTTACTTTAACAGGACATTATCTGATAAATTTTAACAATTGTACCATAGGCATTAGAGAAAAGAAATTTCATAATAAAAAGTAACTTTTTTAGACAAATTCTACTATCCTGCAAACTATATTGTCCGGGGCTACGCTGCCCGTCGCCGCCTACAAATCGGCCCTCTCCGCTCCCCAACGGGCACATTCGAAGAATGTGTGGAGAGCGGAGTCCGATGAGGAGTCGCAGTACGAGCAGCCCGGGCTCGGCACCTTCTCAGGGACATCGGTCAGGGAAAAGTTATACACAATACAAAAGTCTAAAAATGAAAAAATAGTAGATTTTTGTAAAAGATTCGACGAAATAGTTTTAGAGTACGAAAATAGTGGACCAGATATACCACTTACGGCAGAGGAAATAAGGTCAGCATTTTATAAGGCTGTTAAAAACTCAAATCAACAACTCGGAACAATTCAAGCGTATAAAAGCATTAAAAAAAAACCTTAGCATGAATGAAATGAGAAATTATTTATTACAGACAGAGAAAGATATACCAGAGACTAACATCAGAGTAAACATAGCCAGAGGTGCAGAGTCACAACAGAGGAATACCAGAGTAAAATCGGAAAGTCACTGTTACAGATGTAATAAAAAGGACGCAGACCACTGGGCAAGAGACTGTCCACTTGCGAGAGTAGGCGCATGGTTCTTCTACGTTTGTGACGAAGTAAGGAACCGCAAGGGTACGGAATGTCCAAACTCCGTACAAGGCTTAAGGTATGACAATAATAAGTATAAGGAAAACAAGTTCAAATTAGATAACAGGTAATAATAATAATAATGGTAGAGGAAAGGGTACAGTCAGAGGTAAAAATTATAAGAATAAAAACAGATACAACCCATACAAACAGGTGAACAAAAGAGGCACCACAGTTAACCAAGCAGGTAATGCCTGTGACACACATGTGGTATAGATACCATAGTACGCGGATGTACTACATGTGTGTCACTGAATACCACCTTAATACCAGCTGAGCAAGCTGGTATAAACGTAGTATCGAAACTAGGGTTTTTTTCATAGTAGCTGCGTTCTTTTCGTCCGGTTCTGGATGTAGTTCAGGCGCTTTACATGTAAATACAACAACAACTCCTAACCCTAATATTTCTGCTGTTCTTGATCATAGAACTACCTGAATAGTTCCAAAATATTCTAAGAGAGGCGGTGGCGTCGAAATTTGTTTCGCAAATGTTGTCGCCCTTACATTCTGTTTAAAATTTTAAACTGTCAGAAAGTTTTGTGGGCATCAGTTACGAGTTTTAAGTCAATTTTCTGTGAACCTGTGAACAAGTTATCAAGATGAGCCAGAAAACTTCCAGGTAAATGTTCCGGATTTCGGAATTGTTAGTTTTAAATATGTTTTATAATTTAAGACATCGTCACATTTGGACATTCAGGGAAACGAAGGCTTTTCTGGCAGCTTATTTAGGTAGGAAGTCGGAATTCGACCACCCGAGGAAGAAAAAATTTGCCATGTCGAATGTCTGGAAGACCTCATTGGGCAAAATATATTGGTATGTCAAAATTACTTAATGAAGTATACATCGCAGTTACATAATTTATTCATATTTTCTTAGTCAGAACCAACCACTGTCGAGGGGCTGCAAAATAAATTAAAAAATTTATTGAGAGCGTACAAAACAGCCAAAGATGGTAATCGTTTAACCGGAAACGCACCTATCGCAATTCCATTTCAGGAAGAGTTAGAGGAAATATTTGGCGACCAGCCGAATATTTCCAACGAGATTACACTGAATTTGAGAGGCGAACCAATTGGGCCTTTCGAAGTGAGGACATCGAGCCAATCCGGGTTAGGTGAAAAAACTCCGCTGCTTCCGTCGCAATCCTCCAATTCTGCTGTGTCTATTTTGCTTCCCCTCTCACAGTCTGCATCCCTGCCGTCACCACATTCACCATTCCCATCTACATCACATCAACATTCACCATCCCCACCTACACCAAAAAAACGCAGAAGTGCAAATGCAGAATTGTGTTCAAGAAAAATTGAACACTTGAAGAGGAAAGAAGAGATTCTCCAGTCGTATTTAACTCAAAAAGAAGAGGCTAAGAAAGAGAGGTTTCAGCAATTACCGGAGGAACGACGGAGTCAGCATGAGCAAAAAGTGAAGTTGCTGAGGGAATTTATAAATGAAAAAGGTAATACGCTCACAAATATGGCGGAAATAAAATTATCTAATATCTTGTTTCTTTTTTCCAGAATCAGAAAAATGAAGTACATTACATAAAAATAACAAAATATAATAAATAAAAAAACATTTAACATTTGGTTGAGCTCTTTTTATTTTTACAATTAATTACTTTGGGACATTATGTCACCCTTACTAATTAAATAGTTAATAATTTGTTGTCTCCTGTTTATTTGCTGTTGGGAATTATTTTCTACGTTTGCTTCTTCACTTAATTCTATAACGTTTCCTTCATCTATGTTTATGGATTCTATAAAATCATCATTTTCACTTAAACAAATATTGTGAAAAATGCAACCAGCAACAATAAGGTTTACAACTAATTTTAAATTTGTCTGTTCAGTGAAATGAAGCAATCGCCGAGATTTTAGTAAACCAAAGGCGTTTTCAACAACTATTCTTGCTGAAGAATGTATAGTGTTGAACTGCGTAGCTTCAGGGGACAAATTTCCATTGTCTGTAAATGGTGGTATGAGCCAATCTAACGTAGGGTATGCTGAGTCCCCAAGAATTACAGAACCGTGCGGAAATGTTGTTTCTTTATTTGTATGAGCTTCACTGAATAATTTTGATCGTCTCAAAACGCGACTATCATGTAATGATCCAGTCTCACCGGCAAATATATCGATAAATTTTTTATTTATATCCACAACTGCTTGAAGATGAACACTATAATAATGCTTTCGATTAAAATAACATTCCTTTCGTACTAGGGGAGCTCTAATTTTGATATGGGAGCAATCAATAGCACCTATTACATAAGGGATTTTCTTTTTCTGTTCGCACAAAGCCATGATGCTGGGAATTTCGTCTTCTGAAGGCCATTTGATATAATTGTGCCCAATTCTTATTAACCAACCGGACACTTTCACCACTACGTACCAGGGGGCGTTCAAGTATTACGTAACGCAATTTGGGGGAGGGGGGTCTTGTAAGACCTGGTACACACTAGGCGTTTGGCGTTGCGTTCAACGCGCATTGGTAGCGTACACACATCGCGCTCAGCACACGGCGTTCGATGCGCATTAGTAGGGCAAGTATACCGGCTGGACGTCGAAGTGATTGCTTGTGTGTGGCTTCTTTACCACAATTCTCACAAAATATGTGCATCCTAACACGGAAGCGCGCGATCGAATGTGTACAGCCAAACGACGGTGCATATATCTCAAAGCGCGCAGCTGACCCTAACCAAACGTGCGATCGAACAAAAATCCGAGAGCGCGGGTCTGACGCGTGCTTGAGCACAAACGCGCGTTTGAGTGTGTACGGATGCATTGGACCCTTTGGTTCGTGGAACGCGCGTTAGCGAAGCGCGCGCTGAAGAACGCCTAGTGTGTACTAGCTCTAAAACGTTACGATGCGTTACAGGTGCGGGATGGGGGGGGGGGGGGGGGTCTTGTAAAACGTTACGATGCGTTACAGGTGCGGGATGGGGGGGGGGGTCGAACAACGCAACAATCTTCTTGTTAACTCCAAGAGTACTTTTTACAATTAAATGGCGTTAAATATAGTAAAATAACTATAAAGTTGCCAATAATTGCCCAGTATTTCGCCACCTAACCTAAGACTTTTGCCGGTTTATAGATAATTTTTTTAATTTGGGTCAAATTTTTTTCACAATTTTTCACTTTCATTACAACTGATATACTTTTGTACACCTCCTGTAGAATAACTTACCGGATAAATTGATTATTTCAATTTTAAAACTGCTTAAATAACTGCGGTTACTGCCGCATTTGGGGCACCGAAGCCATCGGTGTCGCTATGCAATCGGAGTTCTCGCCCGAACCTGGCAGAGAGACGGTCGTGTATCCTCCTGCACGGACGATGCAGCGAGCCGGGGAGGGGGCGTAGCTGGAGGTTGAGGTGAACGTCTGCCTGCGGGATTCGGGATCCAACACGCCTCTTTGCTGCGCTCGTAGCCCCGAGGAGCTGTGGCCCTAGGGAGTAGCACACCCTAGGTCTAGGGAGAACACCCGCTCTGATCCTTAGGTCAGACGGGAGGTGCAGGGGGGTGTTCCTCGGAAAGCCTACGGAACCCTCGGAGGCAGGTCGCTGGTGATTCGGGGCCTGTTCAAAGAGGGGAAAGGACGGTCGGAAGGGGAGGGCCCTCCTATAGGTACCGGGGGAGCGGGAGGCGTAATGCTGGCGATTGCCTCGGCTATGGTCCGAGAACGCGAACCCGGTGCCCGAATCCGGTTTTGAACATACACCTATGGATTACAAAACCGATAAATCAGGGGGGGAGAATGAGGGGAGCAGCGGCACGCCCGCCAATCCCTTCGCGAGGAGGTCGCGAGTCCTCCGATCGCCGGTGCTGCATACACCGGTAGATCGGCCACGGTCGCGGGAGTCCTCGGCGGACTCGGCGGCGGCAGGAGATGCGGCTCGCCCGCCAGCTGCCACGGTGGCCCGGAAAGGCAGCCTGGAGGACAGGCTGACCGCGGCGGAGGAGAGGATGGAGAGGGGGTTCCGTCATATGAGGGGCCTCGTCCAGGAGATGTTGGCTGCTCTCAAAAAGCAGCCAAACATCTCCAGGATAGTTAAAGACGGTCTCCCGGCGCTGGAGGAAGCGCTGGACGACCTCGACTCGTCCAGGAGGGTGTGCGCGGACGCCCGCCGCGGTCTGCCTCAGGGGAAACCGGCGGCAAGGGCCTTCGGCACGCAAACTGCTCCGGCTGGGGCGGCGAGCGTGGGGGTCGCACAGCTGGCGGGGGGGAGGCTCTCCCCAGGGAAGCCTTCCACGAGGTCGCAGGGCACGCAAACTGCTCCGATGGAGACAGTAAGCGTGGCGGCCTCACCGATGGCTGGAAAGAGAGGAGCTTCCAGCCCTCCCCTTCAACCGGAGGGGGAGACAAGAAAAAAAAGGAAGGAGGAGCCAGCACCCTCCTGGACCGAGGTGGTCCGGAAGGGCAAAACGGCCAGGGCTGGCGAAAAGGCTGGAGAGACGAAGCCGAAAAACGGCGAGCGAAAGAAGAGGAAGGAGAAGAGAAGGAAGACGGCGGAAAAGAAGACCCCTGGAGTTGAGCGGGCCAACAAAGCTCAGACTCCGGTTCCGGCTCCCAGCCGACCAGCGGCTTCCACCGGGAAGACCAAGCCGGAGGCCATCCTGCTCAGACCCGCAGCGGGGAAGACCTTCGCGGAAGTGCTTAGCACTGCCCGCAGAGCGGTCAACCCCGAGAGCTACGGGGTGAGTGTGAAGGCCGTCCGGCAGACAAGGTCTGGCGAGGTGCTGCTTGAAATCGGGCAGTGCACCCCGGGAACCCGGGCAGCCTTCTCGGACGCTCTAAAGGGGGCGGTCGGGTCGGCGAGCACCGTCAGGCAACTGGTCCCCAGAGCCACTCTGGAGATCAGGGAGCTTGACGCCTGCACGACCAAGGAGGAGGTCTTAGAAGCCCTCAGTAGGGATCTGGGGGATTATAATGGCCACCTCCAGGTCGCGCTGACCCGTCCAAATGGCCGCGGCCAGTGCTTGGCCATTATAGAAGTGGACGAGACGGCTGCGGCGAAGTTGCTGCGGGCTGCCCGAATCAAGGTCGGCTGGGTCAACGCAAGGATCCGTAGGCGGGTGGTCGTGTCCAGGTGCTTCAAGTGCCTGGGCTACGGGCACCAGAGTCGAACCTGCAAGGGACCGGACCGGAGCAAGCTCTGCTTTCGGTGCGGCGGGGACGGCCACAGGGCCAAAGACTGCACCGCGAGTCCGGTGTGCTTCCTTTGCCCTGAAGTGGCGGGGGAGACCGGCCCGCGGCGACACTTGGCGGGCTCGGGTGAGTGCGGGGTCTTCCGCAAGGCCCTAGGGGAGGCCAAGAAGAGCTAATGGCGGTTGTCCTCCAGGGCAACTTAAGAAGGAGTAGGACGGCTCACGATCTGTTGGCTCAGATCCGTCTCGAGAAAGACGCTGACGTTGTTCTAGTCAGCGAACAATATCGGGACGGGTCTGAGCCGACGTGGTATCGCGACACCCTCGGCACGGCGGCAATCTGGGTCCCGGATCTGCGGCGCTTTGGCGTCGTGGACCATGGGGCGGGCGCCGGCTTCGTTTGGGTGAAGAGCAATGACGTCACTTTCGTCAGTTGCTACTTCACTCCGAACGAGCCAATAGCGGACTTCCAGGCCAAGTTAGATGGCCTGGAGGACGCGGTCCGCGACATGGATGGGGATCTGGTGGTGGCTGGAGACTTCAACGCGAAGGCTTTGGAGTGGGGCGAGCCTGTGCCCGACTCGCGCGGGGGACGTGTCCTGGACTTCGCGTCCAGGGCCGGGCTGGTGGTCCTAAACACCGGCTCGACGTCCACCTTCCGACGTCCTGGATACAGGGAGACGATTATTGACGTCTCCCTGGCGACAGAAAACCTGGCTGCACGAGTGCAGGACTGGCGGGTGATCGAGGACTACACAGCCAGCGATCACCAATATATCACGTTCCGCGTGCGGGATATGGCGCCAGTGCGGGCCCGGCGCGTTCAGGGCCCGCCCAGATGGGATGTCTCCAGGATGGACGTTGAAAGGCTGTCCCTAGCCATCACACGCGGCCAGCGAACCATTGCCGGGATCCCAGAGGACTTGCCACCTCTCGAGCGGGCTGCTCAGGTGGTGGACTCCACAATGAGTCTAATCCACCGGGCCTGCCGAGAGGCCGTGCCGAGGAAGAAAGGAGGCAGGGAGGGGCGCCGTCCTGCGTATTGGTGGACGGACGAAATCGCGGACCTGAGGCGGACATGTCTCCGTCTCAGGCGGTTGGCTCAACGAGCTGACCGGCGTGAGCCCGATGCAGCCCGTAGATCCGCCGAACACAAGGCGGCGAAGAAGAACCTTCGTAGGGCCATCCAGAAGAGTAAGCGCCGATGCTGGCAGCGGCTGGGAGAGGACCTCAACGAGGACCCTTGGGGACTAGGGTACAAGATCGTCCTCCGCAAGTTGGGGGCCTTCAAACCGAATGCTCCCCTCGACGTGGGGACGGTCCGATCCATAGTGGATGCTCTTTTCCCCACCCACCCGCTGGAGCCTCATTACGCGGCCCGCGAGGCACTCGATCCTCCTCCATTCACGATGGAGGAGCTCACGAGGGCTTCGCAAAGCCTTCAAAACAAGAAGGCGCCAGGGCCCGACGGACTCCCAGCAGAGGTGCTGAAGGCGTTGACGTCGAGCCATCCAGAGCTCTTGCTCGAGATGTACAATGCCTGCCTGAAGGCGGGAGTTTTCCCCTCCCGCTGGAAGGTAGCTAGGCTTGTGCTGATCAGCAAGGGCAAGGGGCCAGTGGGGTCCCCCGGGTCGTACAGACCGCTGTGTATGCTCGACACGGCCGGCAAGCTCCTGGAGAAGCTCCTGAAGCCTCGCCTCCAAGCAGCCGTTGAGGCTGCTGGAGACCTTTCCGAGAGGCAATATGGCTTTCGGAAGGGGAGGTCGACGGTTCACGCTATCCAGGAGGTAGTCGATGCGGCCCGGGCCACCGAATGCGGGAATCATTATTCTCGCCCGGTGTGCCTGCTGGTCACGCTGGATGTGCGCAACGCCTTCAACTCGGTGAGGTGGGGGGACGCGCTCAATGCGCTCGAGCGGGACTTCAGGGTCCCTCAGTATCTGTTGCAGATGATGAGGGATTACCTGAACGATCGCACCCTCACCTTCGAGACGGAGGATGGCCCGGAGACGAGGGTTCTTTCGGCGGGGGCGGCCCAGGGCTCCATACTGGGTCCCGACATATGGAATTACACATATGACGGGATCCTCCGTATGGAGATGCCAGAAGGGTCCTTCCTGGTTGGGTACGCCGACGACATCGCAGCGGTTATTACCGCCAGAGATGTCGACAAGGCTCAGATGAGGCTCAACCAGGTTATGCGTCGGGTGACTTCCTGGCTGAGCGACCACGGGCTGGAGTTGGCACTCGCCAAGACCGAGATCGTCCTTCTTACTAAGAAGCGCATCGATCTGTTGAGGGAGATGCGGGTAGGAGACATGACGGTCCGGACCCGGCACGTGGTTAAGTACCTGGGGGTAAGCCTCGATTGCAGGCTTGCCTTCTGGGACGAAATCAGGGGCCGGGCCGACAAGGCGGCTGCGGTAACGGCGGCGCTGAGTAGGGTCATGGCCAACATTGGTGGTCCCAGACCCTGCAAAAGGCGTCTGTTGCTCCGCACCGCTGAGGCTATAATGCTCTACGGAGCAGAAGTCTGGGCCGACGCGATGCGATGGGAAAAGTACCGCAAGCGCATGCTTGCGGTGCAACGCCGCGCGGCGCTCCGCATCGCGTGCTCCTACCGCACGGTCTCGGAGCCGGCGGTGCTGGTGGTCGCGGGGGTCATTCCAATTGACCTCCTAGCCAGGGAGCGGCAGTCCGTCCACCGGGAGAAGTCTGCCCTGGGGAGAAAAGAGGCCGCGAGGGTGGCCCGTGCCAGGACCTTGGCGTCCTGGCAGGATAGGTGGGATGGGGAGTCGCGGGGCCGGTGGACAGCTCGGCTGATCCCCCAGCTGGACACCTGGCTGAACCGTCAGCATGGTGAGGTGGATTACCACCTCACCCAAATGCTGACGGGGCACGGGCACTTCCGGGCCTTCCTCCACCGTATTGGGAAGGTGCCGAGCCCGGACTGCTCGTACTGCGACTCCTCATCGGACTCCGCTCTCCACACATTCTTCGAATGTGCCCGTTGGGGAGCGGAGAGGGCCGAGTTGGAAGCGGCGACGGGCAGCGTGACCCCGGACAATATAGTCGGGGTCATGCTGCAGAGTGACGATTTCTGGCGGAGGGTTGCCTCTTTCGCGAGAGGGATCCTTCGCCAGAAGGAACACGACAACAACAGGGGCTTGTAAGGAGCCTCTGTTGGCTTATGAGTGTTATTTATATTATTTATATTAGTGGTGTGGAAATATTTATTATTTATTATTGGGGAAGCTGACAAAAGCGGGTGCCCGGCACCGGAGCACCAGCTGGCTAGGGATGGGGCACACAGACAAAAACATGGCTCCTGGGAGGAGTCCGTGTTGGCTGCGTGCGTGAGGACGGATGGATGTGTTTGAGTGTGTGGTGCGCGCCCGGTACGGGCGAATGTATAGGGCTCCACCCCGAAGTAATGTCTACTAGACGGTTCCGGGGTGGAGTTCCTGGAGGTGGGGAGTGGGGTTTTAGCCGGTAGGCCTGGCAATGTGGCCAGGGAGCCCGGCACACGGGTGGCTTCGGTCACCTAGGTGCGTAACGGCATTTCCCCACTCCCATAAAAAAAAACAAAAAAAAAAAAAATAACTGCAGAACCCCGAAAATTTACGCGCTTTGTATGAGAAATGGCCGTCAACTGAAGACTGTCAGACCACTTACGCACACATGCAAAAGGTCACTTCATGGCTTGTAATATAGGAGGTTTTGGTATACAAACATGACGGTTTGTGTTGGCCTGAGTGTTTTCAATGTATATTAAGTATTTATTTACAAAAAAAGGAAGTACGTATATCGGTTGTCTAGTGTCCATAGTAGAAGCTTCGGCTTAGTTTAAAAAGTTGTTTAACTTGGAGCTTATTATTTTTATTTTTAGGTACACGATGCTTGGGTGAGGCTAGGGGAAGCGATGAACATTGGCGTAGAAGAGCTGAAAGCAAAAAAAAAATCCATGCCATCAATCTTTCAGACCGTTAGTCAATAAAAAAAAAGCTTCACTTCGATCTGAGTCCTCGGCTGAAGAAGTGTACCAACCAACATGGTTTGCTTACGATGCAATGGAACTTTTTTTAGGGTCTATATATGATGTAAAGAAAACAATAAATACAGAAGACGATGTAAGTTATTTAATTCTATTTAATTTACAATGTTAAAAAGTTCATGTGATGACGATGATGTGTGAGTTTGTGTCTGTGTGTGTGGGGTTGCGTGTCCGTGTGTATGTGTAAAATATATGTGTAGCTTGACTGTTATTCATTCAGATTATAAAAAAAATTAGTAAATTCGTTTCTAATTGCGATAATACCGCTTGAAGAGTGTCTGGGTATCCGTCGCACCTCTCCGGAAAACCGCCCTTACGTCACGGACCGTGGGACCTCCACTCGTTTTGTGGTGGACTCGGGGTCCATTTTATCCATGCCTCCCTAGCGAATCATCCACAGGACTCTCGAAAAGCAAGACCTCATCCTTCAGACCGCCAACTCCACTCCTATCGCCACGTTTGGACTTCAGCGTTTGAGTCTGGACCTGGGGCTGCGGCGCCCCTTTCAATGGTCTTTCGTTATTGCCATCCTCGGAGCTGACGTTCTCAGTCACCATGGCCTGCTCATCGATCTCCGTGGACGCCGTCTGCTTGACGGGCTCATCGGCCTCTCGACCGACTGCGTGCTCGGGCCGGCACCTAACATTCACAGCGTTAGCATCGCCACCACCACCACAGGCGCAGCGCTCTCGGCGCAAGCAGAATGTGGCGCCCTCATCGCCACCACCACGGGCGCAGCGCTCTCGGCGCAAGCAGATCATCAGTTTGGTGATCGACGTGAGCAGACCCCTCAGAGCCTGGTGCGCGATCCTCAGCTCAAAGTCAATATTAATTTCTTAATATTTGTCGGCCGGAAATAACTTAACTAACATTGTAGTGCGAAATCCTAAATAAATTCTTGTATTGAAGAATAAACATTGTTTTCCTCATATTAACATTGTTATTCCTAAATGAATCTGCGAAATTCATAAAAGGAGACACCTAAATGTGAACGGCGGAAACTTTTGCATACTCCTAATAGATTCGTATTGCCTGGGCACGGCCTAAAACCAAAACGACCAACGAAAATCAACCCGAACACGGTGCGGCCAATATCGCCGATATCAATGAATTGGAGTTGGAAGGTTGATTGGGATTCATAATCTTTTATGAATATGTAGCAGATTCAACGAATTATAATGCCCGCCAAACAAACACAAATTGGAAGACCGCTGTAAGAATAGCTACAGCATAAAAACCACAGTAGGATGGTGACAGTAAAAGTAGAAGAAGAAGAGGCAACGCCTAAGATATCATCATCGACGCCACGCCAGCAAGAGAAAAAACATTTTTCATTCGACGCCTCGGGAGTTCTAGAAAGGTTTCGACACATTGCCGGCTCTGACTCAAGAAATTATAGTGCAAAAAAAGAAAACTGTAAAATAAGGGTAAATAAATAATAATAATAACAAATAAAAGAAATTTTTTTATCGAAATTCTAAAGTGGTGACCCTGACGTGATTCGGAAAAATCGAAAAATTTTTTTTGTGTAAACCCTAAGGCGGACAAATTTGGGGCACGCGGAGCGCTGGTTTTTCCCAGTAAAAAAAAAAAGGAAATTGCGGTGCGCCGGTGTGTTTTTTGTTCCGCAGAACTAATTATTTTCGCGAGTCGTACTCGTTTTGAACGGCAGTGGTTTTCTCAGGGCCCATAACATTATCGAAGTGTGTGCATTTCGGAGAATAACGGAAAAACGGGACTATGATTCAACAGGAGGACGACAACGTGGGCGTCCACAGGGCGCAAGGTGGCGAAATTCAGGCGAATGCTACGATTCCTCGCATGCCGATATCTCGTCTCATCGACAACTTGCACAACGTCGAGTTGTATGTCACCAGCGTGTAGTATTGGTTCGAGGCCAGCAGTGTCACTTCGGATCTCAAGAGGTTCTGCTCAATAATGGCGCAAATTCCACTGAGTGACCTGGCCGTGGTCGAAGCAGAAGTGGGTGCGCCTCCTGAGAGCGGTAAGTACGAATACATTAAGCCAAAAGTCATCGCACATTTTTCCGATTCGCAACAAAAAAGGTTCCGTGAGGCTATAAATGACGTCACGCTCGGCGACGGGAAACCAAGCCAAATGTTCCAAAAAATGAAGCGACTCTCTTCAGATTCGCTCACCGCTTCTGCGTTGTGTGATATCTGGGCAGCACGATTGCCAGAGATGGCGCATGCAGCCGTCATTCAAATGAAGGACTCCCCAATTAAAGATCGTCTCATCGCTGCCGATGCGCTCGTCGAATCAATTCGCTTACGCACCATGGGCGATAATCGCATAAACGAAACGGTAACGCAGAAGTCAACTCCGGAGGTAAAGCCACGACCAAATATTGCGGAACCCGCTGACGTGAACGCGTTTGAAAAATTGAGTAGTCGCGAGTCTGTGTTAGGAAATAATCACCAACAACCACCGAAATTTTTGCTCGGAATGTACTCATGTATTTCAACTTCTTTTATATGTATTGAATTGCATTGCTTAAATAAACCTTCACTTTGGTGTGAACTATCGAACGAGCAGGTCGTTTTCTTTGCGAACAGGTTATGGGCCCAGGCGCGTGGTCGCAGTTAGATTAAAAAGAATTACAAAGATTCCGGCCCTGTGATTCCCGAAAAGTGGCGAAGCGTCGAGGAAGCAAAAATGAATTTAGCGAACGTGTCGAACATAGAGAAGCTAGACGATAAGAACTATGAGACCTGGAAATTACACGTGCGCAGCATATTAATTTACAGTGAACTGTGGAATATAGCGACAGGAACCGATAAGAAACCTACGGAGCCCACCAAAGTCGCGGAATGGGAAACAAAGGATGGAAAAGCCCTCGCCATCATACTACTCAGTGTAAAAGAAAGCCAGCTGGGATGCATCAAAAGAGCGAAGTCATCTTACGAAGCGTGGAAATCCCTGGAAAGTGTGCATCGCTCTAAGGGGCCAACAAGAAAGGTAATGCTGTACAGGCAATTATTTCAAGCGAGAAAAAGGTCAGAGCAATCAATGACGGAACATTTACGAGATTTTCAGTACAAAGTTGATCAGCTGGACGAAGCCGGCATCACAATACCAAAGGAATTGCTCTCCATAATGTTGCTGAGTTCTTTACCCGCAGAATACGAGAATTTCTGCATTGCAATTGAGGCGCGCGAAACACTGCCGGAGTTTAATATTCTAAAAGCGAAGCTGATAGATGAGGAGACAAGAAGAAACATTCAGGGTGACGAGGAGAAAGAAGGTGGAAGCTTCCAGAACGCCCTTATATCCAGCGAAAGATCCAGAACACCTAAGAAAAGAGAAGCAGCACAAAGTGACAAGGACCGCCAGTATAACTCAAAACAAATACAAGCACATAAATTTCCTGGAAGTTGCTACAACTGTGGTCGTCGTGGACACAAAGCAAGTGAGTGTAGAATTAAGAAAAAGGAAAAAGGTAAAAACACAAAAGAAGCAGCCATGACAGTAGCTTTCAATGTAGTTGAAGATGATGGTGACGATCGGTATCGGAACGAATGGTATTTAGACAGCGGGGCCAGCTGTCATATGTGCAACGACAAAGAACAATTTATTGAATGGCATTCTAATGAACGTTCGGTAATTCAAACAGCGGGAAACGATAAACTCGATGCTTACGGTTCCGGAGTAGTCTTGTTAAATTTGCGTGGAGAAGACAATAAAATAAATGAAATTTAATTAAAAGATGTTGTTTTCGCGCCGAAACTCAAACATAATTTAATCTCAGTTCCGAAAATTACAGACAACGGATATACTGTCGCGTTTTATGATGATTGCGCCAAAATAAAAACACGTTCCGGTCAATTGTTATTCAGAGCATACAAACAACAAAGACTCTATATCGTGAGGACAACGAATACGGAATCTTCACTATGTGCAAAACAGTCCGGCCCTGAGGACTTACTAAAATGGCACCAACGTTTCGGGCACCTGAATTTCGGCGATCTTGAAAAATTAAGAAACAAAAATATAGTAACCGGGTTTGATTTTGAAAAACTGAAAGGCACAGTCAAGTGCGTGCTGTGTGAGAGGGGAAAAATATCCCAGTTGCCTTACAAAACGTCCGACACGAGAGAAAACGACTTACTAGAAACTATCCATTCAGACATATGCGGGCCAATTAGTGAGACATCTCTAGGCGGAGCCACATACTTCGTCACATTCATTGACGGCAAATTGAGATATATGGATGTAGCTTTTCTCAAAAGGCGGAGTGAAGTGCTCGATGCCTTCAAGAATTATAAACAACGAGTCGAGCGAGAGACTGGCAAACAAATAAAACGTCTACGTACAGACAATGCGAAGGAGTACCTTTCAAGGGAGTTCTCTAATTATTTGGAGAAACATGGTATTACCAGGCAGCTGTCAACCCAATATACCCCACAGCAGAACGGCATAGCAGAGCGAGCGAATAGGACGCTGATGGACATGGCGCGATGCATGTTGCTGGAGTCGGGTTTACCAAAGAGCCTATGGGCCGAAGCAATAAATACGGCCACTCTAATAAGGAATAGGTGCGTCACAAGTGTACTCGTGGACAAAACGCCTTTTGAAGTTTGGACTGGGAAGAAACCGTGCGTATCCTTCCTTAGAATTTTTGGAGCGAGAGCAGTAGCTCTAGAAAAAGGGGTTGGAAGGTCGAAATTAGAGCCACGCGGGAAAGAATATAAACTCGTTGGCTACTCGAAGGAGTCGAAGGCGTATAGATTGTGGGACCCCATTACCCAAATGATAACCAAACGACGGGACGTGAAGTTTTTCGAAAGGATTGACCGCAATAATTACTTATCGAGCCAGAATGGAATAGAAGTCATCAAAGATAATACATTGAACATCGAGTATGAATCAAGCAGTCTCCAAAATGCTGAAAGTTCAACGGAGAACAATCCAGAAATCGACAGGAGTGAAGACCCACCAAAAAGAGAAGATGAAACCGACCTTAAGGAAAACCAGGAAGAAAAATTGCAGTCTGGACTACCTACAGAAGAAAATAGTACACCGATGGAACGTGATCGCGACAATTACTCTGTGAAGAGGAAAGCTGGACGACCAAGACTGGAACGGACGGGGCAGAGAGGAAGGCCCAAGAAGATATTCAATGAGGAAAAGGTAAATTTTGTCTCTAATTATAATTTTGATGAGTCAATATTGTTTGAAGAAGCAATTAATGGGCCAGAAAGAGAAAAATGGATTGATGCTATGAATTTAGAACTAGAGTCGTTAGCCAAAAACAATACTTGGGAACTAATAGATAAACCGAGAAACAAAAAGATTTTAACAAATAGATGGGTATTCCGCAAGAAGTACAAAAGCGACGGATCCGTAGACAAGTTTAAGGCGAGATTGGTAGTACGAGGTTGTGAGCAACGCGATGGGGTGGACTTTCATGAAGTATTTGCTCCCGTTGCTCGCTACGAAACTATTCGCACCATATTTGCAGCTTGCGCTAAACTTGGCATGTACCTACATCAAATGGACGTAGTTACAGCGTACGTACAGGGCGAATTAGACGACGAAATATACATGCAGCAACCGATGTATCATTCAGGCAAAACTGATACGAATAAAGTTTGCAAGCTTAATAAACCGCTCTATGGTTTGAAACAGTCTGGTAGGCAATGGCACAAAGAATTGGACAAATACTTGAAAAGTGCCAACTTCAAGCAATCGATCTCAGATCCCTGCCTCTATATCAAAGACGAAGGGGGTACAAAGACCATAATTATAGTATATGTTGATGATATACTAGTGGCATCGAGAAATCTTAAAGCCTTGGAAGAGGCAAAAACAATATTGAAAAATAGATTCGAAATCAAGGACTTAGGAGAAGTCCGCAATATTCTCGGGATAACAGTCGAAAGGCAAGAACCTACAGGGGATTTAAAAATCCATCAACACAGTTACATTGAAAAACTCCTCGATAAATTTGGAATGAATGAGTCAAAGCCTGTTGCAACACCTATAGAATTTGGATATATATTGTCAAACGAAGAATGCCCGGATTCTGAAATAGAAAGGAAAGAAATGTCTGGAAAACCATACAGGGAGCTTATTGGAGGGCTAATATACTTAGCGAATACCACACGTCCGGATATTTCATTTGCGGCAAACACGTTAAGCAGATTTTGCAACAACCCAGGGAAAAGGCATTGGACCACAGCGAAACGTGTTCTAAGGTATCTGAAAGGAACTTCCGATTACAAAATTCATTACAAAAAGTCAAATGAAAAACTACACTGCTACGTGGATTCAGATTGGGCCAGTGACGTGGATAGCAGAAGATCCTGTTCGGGCTATGTAGTGCTACTAGCAAGCGGGCCAATCTGTTGGAAGACAAAAAGGCAAAAATCAGTCGCTTTATCTACGATGGAGGCAGAGTATATGGTCTTGTCGGAAGCCACAAAGGAGGTAATTTACTTGAGGAAAATGTTAAACGAAATCGGGCTATCTGAGGACATCGAAGGACCAACTACCATATTGTGCGACAACCAGAGCGCCATAAAATTTTCAAAGGATAGCATCTTTCATGAAAGGTCAAAACACATAGACATACGATATCACTTTACAAGAGAAGCATTTGACAACAAAGAGATTCAGCTAACCTACGTAAAGTCAGAAGACATGGCAGCAGATTGTTTAACGAAAAGTATTCCTAAAACTAGACACGATAAATGCATTGAATTAATGAAGCTAACTTTTTGAATTAAAAATCGAAATCTTACAAAAATTTTGGATGTAGTTGATAGGAAATATAATAGTGTTAGGAAATAATCACCAACAACCACCGAAATTTTTGCTCGGAATGTACTCATGTATTTCAACTTCTTTTATATGTATTGAATTGCATTGCTTAAATAAACCTTCACTTTGGTGTGAACTATCGAACGAGCAGGTCGTTTTCTTTGCGAACAGTCTGGAAAGGCGGTTTTCAAGATTCAGCAACCATGGTCGTGATCAATTCCGTGACGGCAGCCACGGTCGTGAGCGTTCTAAATCGCGTGGCGAGCATCCAAATTGTTGGTATCATTGGAAATTTGGTGCTGCCGCGAAGCACTGTCGCAAACCGTGCGAGTACAAAACCACAAGCGACAACAATGCGAAAAACGAATGAGGGCGGTTCGTTATGGATTCGGGTAGCGAACAGCGCGAATCCAAGTCAGTTAGCCGATTGAGAGTCTACGATAAATCAACAAATATCGAATTTTTAATCGATACGGGTGCCGACGTATCGGTTCTACCACGCAATCGGTCCACAAGTTACAAACCCTCTGACACAAAATTGTTCGCAGCGAACGGCACTGAAATTAAAACGTACGGGACAACAATAGTAAGATTAAACCACTAAGCATTATAACATATAGAGGACTCAGTTTGAACAAAAATTTGTCGACGAAATTTTTCTTCTTCTTCTCATTATCGTGGATCCCACAAGGATTCATTCTCTCAAAAGAGCGCAGAATGAACGATGAAAGTTCATTTCCATTTAAGTGGGATCTCCGGGAGGCTACGTGCTGGGCTGAGCCTTGGCTGGTGAGGCAAGATGCGGTGCGGCAGCAGGTCGCTGCTATTTCTACTACCCTGCGCCGCGTCTGCCCTTCAAATAAATGTGCGCGCTCTGCTAATGACGATTCCTTCTTCCTTAGCGAGATGGGCCCCTGTAAAATTCCTTAAGCCAGGTATTAATGCAATTCTGATTAATTCTTTAAAAGAAATCGTCGTGAATATGGATAGCAAAAATAAAGTTGTGCTTTTAATTGATGAAATAGCTATTAAAAGAGGACTGCAGTATAATTCCCATGAAGATGAGATACAGGGATTTGTTGATGACGGATTTGAAAAAGAGACCAAACTTTGTAAATACGTTTGTGTATTTATGTTACGTGGTTTACACAGTAATTGGAAGTTTGTTCTAAGCTATTATGCTTCTGCTACTGGGTTGTTATCAACAAAATTAAAACACCTGATTGAAAAGAATATAAACGCCGCTTATTCTGTTGGACTAAACGTTAGAGCTGTTATTTGTGATCAAGGATCAAACAACAGAAGCTGTTTTACTAAATGTGGAATGACAATCGAATTCCCTTTCTTTTTGCATAACGACCGAAAAATATATGGAATATACGATATTTGCCATTTAATTAAGTCATTAAGAAATATATTGATAAAATGTGATATAGAAACTCCTGACGGTAAAGTTTCATGGAGTGTTCTAAAAAAATTGTATGAAATTGATTCACAGAGTGGTTTAACAAGATTGTGTCCAAAATTGTCTTTAAAGCATATTAATCCTGGTATTTTCGATTAAATGAAAGTTAAATATGCGACACAAATTTTTAGTCATACAGTTTCAGCAGCTATACGAACCTTGGTGGAAACGGGACATTACAAGAATTGCGAAAATCTTGCACTGTCTACTGCTAATTTTATTGAAAAAATGAACAAATTGTTCGATTGTTTAAATAGTCATGTACTATATGATGAAAATCCCAATAGATCTGCTTTGCGTAAAAATAATAACATAGAAATTTACTTAAAATAAATGAGAATTTACTTTCAGAATGTAAAGTACAAATTTTGAATCTTGTCAGTCGCAATTGTCCAATGTTGACATGTCCGATTTAAACGAAGATTATAGCTGTGTTTTTTTCACATTTGTTCCGGTTCTAGGTCTAACAGTAAGTTTTGCATTGAATTGAAATTTTAAAGACTGTCACGTATATAAAGATTTTAAAATTTGCGAAAGCGCATCAAATTAGCCATGATATTTACGCATACAACCTTCAAACCCTTAAGCCCGGTATGCTGTTGCCAAGAAATTTCTTGGCCTATACAAAACCTATGTAAAAAAACACTCAAGGAATGCTCAAGGAAAATTTTTCCGTTCCGGTTGTCAAAGCGATATGCTGTTCGCAAGGAAAAAACGCAGTTCTCCTATCAGGCGCTAGTGGCGCTGTATACCAAAAATTCAAATTTTCTTCAAGGAATATGTGTCCGAGTACATATTCCTTGAGGTAAAAGTGACAGTTCGTGTGTAGTGACAGTTTTTTTGAGTAATTTTGCGGATATTTTGAATACGGGCATTTCAATATAGGTAAGTGGGATAGAATAGGGGCCAAGTATTTAAATAATTATCATTATTTTTCCGATATTTGTTATTTCAAAATTTCTTGACCTACTGTCAAATTTCCTTCAAGGAATATGTGCTTATTTTCCTTGACCCCTTTTCTTGGCAACAGCATACCGGGCTTTAACCAGATAAATTTTTGGGTTGCTATTTGACGTAAAATGGGTATAAAATCCAGGCAACTTGATTTTATTTCTGCCAAGCCAAAATTTTTTGATATGTATAACTACTCATCAATTTCAATTCAATGCAAAATTTCCTGTTAGACCTAGAACCGGAACAAATGTGAAAAAAACACAGCTTATAGTGGTTTCTCTCAAGGAACGCTTTGTGAAAACTCTTTAAGATATTTTTGTGGATATGTAATGTTTAAATTTTTACTCAAATTTAATTGTGAAGACTGTCGAAGTTTGCTAAAAGACGAAATACTGGATATTAATAAAAGTGAAATCTTTATCTTTAATAAAAATTATGCATATCACGATAATCACCTTAAACTTCAAGCCCCTTCCGATACACTTTTCCGAGTTTTCAAGCTGTATTCGGAAGTTTTTTCAAAACATTTTGAGAAAAGCGCTCATTTATTATATATTAAAAAATACCTCGCCGACCTCTGTGTTCAAGCAATAAATCAAACAGAATCGTTTAGTTCATGGTTTGAGAAGTCTGATAAATGTTATGATCACCGCATATATATATTAAATTTTTTCCCTTTGGTGCTGATAAGAAAACATTGTTTGTGGCTAGCAGAAAAATTGAAATGTCCTGAAAAAACTTCCTCCCGATCCAAGTTAAGTATCATAAATGCCTAGAAGAAGAAAATAACTAAAACTAAACTAAAACCGCAAAAGAGTGTTGAGGAGGTTTTTCTATTATGATAAATTTCCGAATTACCGAAGAAAATTGATAACAACAAATTCTTTACATATCAAGCAAACCCGCAGAAGTAGCAGCGCACGCATATTTAATTGACGAGATGCGAAGACTCTTCCTCTTGCCTCACCAACCCTCCCAATTCCCAACCCAGCAGACCAGCCCAAGCACCGCAGATCCCACTTAAATGGAAATGAACTTTCATCGTTCATTCTGCGCTCTTTTGAGAGAATGAATCCTTGTGGGATCCACGATAATGAGAAGAAGAAGAAAAATTTCGTCGACAAATTTTTGTTCAAACTGAGTCCTCTATATGTTATATGCTTAGTGATTAAACCTGGGACTACGGCGTGATTTCGTGTGGTCGTTCAAGATCGCCGACGTTACTGGTCCTATCACAGGGAACGGATTTTGTCAAGAATTGCGGGTTGTTAATTGACTTAAAGAGAAACAAATTGATCGATCCGCTCACCGGACTAAATACAAAATGCATGCGAATCGTCGTTGTTGGGCCAACGGAATACAGAACGCTCCAGGTTGGGTCTGTATACGCCGACATTTTGGAGGAATTTGGTGAGATTGCGAGGATGTCGCCACCTGGAAGTGTGATTTCGTCTCCTGTGGTTCACCAAATATTAACGAAAGGAACGCCAGTCTATTCTCGTCCGCGACAGTTAAATGCCGTCAAACTCGAGGCGGCACACAGGGAATTCGAGATTCTGATGAAAGCTGGAATTTGCAGACCTTCCAGCAGTTGTTGGGCAAGCTCACTTCATATGGTAAAAAAACCTGATGGTTCATGGCGTCCTTGCGGCGATTACCGTGACCTGAACGCCATCACGATTCCGGACCGCTATCCGATTCCTTTTTTGAGCGATTTCACAGCCAATTTGCATGGTAAATATATTTTTTTCAAGGTCGATTTGCAAAAGGCTTTCCACCAGGTTCCGGTCGCCGAGGAAGACATCGAAAAAACGGCAATTACAACGCCATTCGGACTTGTCGAATTTAAGTTCATGACGTTCGGTCCTTGCAACGCTGCGCAGACTTTCCAACGACTAATACACGAGGTTTGCCGTGGCCTCGAATTCGTATTTGCCTACATCGATGATTTATGTATCGCATCTTCATCTCCGGAAGAGCATCGTGAACATCTCCGAATACTTTTTCAAAGCCTCAGGCAATATAAATTGACAATCAACGTGGCAAAGTGTGAGTTTGGCAAACAAGAAATCAATTTTCTTGGACATCGAGTGTCAGCCGAGGGATTTCTTCCGCTTCCTGACAACATCGAAACCATACAAAAATTTCCAAGACCAACGATGGTGAAACAATTGAACAGTTTCCTCGCCATGTTAAATTTTGACTGAAAATTCTTGCCAAACGCTATCAGAACGAAGATATTTCGAGGCCACTTTGTATGTCCCGAGGGGTTCCTCAGGGGTCTGTTCTCGGCCCTCTATTATTCAGCCTCTTCATCAACGACATTCCTTGCATAGTTGAAAATGCCAAAATTCACCTGTATGTAGACGATTTACAACTATATCTGAGCAGGCCTATCGGACTTGTGGAGGATTGCATTGATCTCATTAACTCAGATTTGGAGAGAGTACATGTGTGGGCTCTACTCAATGGCCTGACACTCAGTCCCGTAAAGTCGCAGTTCATGGTTTTTTTCAATCCTTCTTTCGATCAATGCAATATCCCTGATGTTTCTTTGAATGGTCATACTCTTCCTGTCCAGGATCGGGTCAAAAGTCTGGGAGTAGTCTTGGGTAGAGGAATGAAATGCTGTCACAGTGTTAATGCGACTATCCGTAAGGTATATGCAGGTCTGCGCAGACTATGGCTCTCGGCTGGTATTTTACCAACGCATCTTCGTTTGATGCTTGTGAAGTCGTTAATCTTACCACATTTCACCTACGGAAGTGTTATATTCCCGAAAATGGATAGTGTATGTGCACGAAAATTAGAAGTGGCCTTTAATAACTGCATTCGTTTCATCTTTGGTCTTCGTAGGTTTGACCACATCTCGAACTACCGGTCTGAATTCCTTGCCTGCTCGTTCAACACATTTCTCAAGCGCAGATTGGTGATTACCCTTTACAACATATTAAATTCAGGTAAACCAGGTTACCTAAGAGAATTTTTCCAATTAGTGACTTCCACACGTAAACGTGATTTAATTATTCCGCATTTTAAAAGAACTGTGATGGAGAACTCCTTCCTCATTCAAGCGGCTAGGCTATGGAATGGCCTACCGTCATCTGTACAGGCTTTGGGGACTGCCAGCGCATTTAGAAGACACATTGGATGTATAGACTTTGACTAGGGGATTTTCTTTCATTTCATTATTTCCCGTTTACTTAACTTCATTAATCGGCATGGTATTTCTCTTATTTCAATTTATTTCTCTTATTCCAATTTATTTCTTAATCTAAATTCAATTTGTTCTATTTTAGTTAGCTTAATCTTACTTTTTTTCATTTCTTAATTATGTATTTTTCCACTACATCATCGGCCGTAGTAGGTACAAGCAAAAGATTGTTAATCTTGTGTACTCATAAGTTGAAATATATTATTATTATTATTTTCAAGAACACAAGATACACTGCTCACAATGATTCCTGGAAATAAACGAAACGACAAAACTCCGCTGATTTGGACGGACGAAGCGAGAAATGCATTTGAAAAATGCAAACTTGAATTGTCCAATGCAGTATTATTGGCTCCTCCATCAAAAACTTCCGAACTCTCATTGTACGTCGATGCTTCCGACTTCGCTGCTGGCGCAGTGCTACATCAGGTGATCGACGGTACTCTTCAACCACTCGGATTTTTTTTAAAGAAATTTGATAAGGCACAGCTTCGATATAGTACTTATGATCGTGAACTCACAGCAATGTTTTTAGCCGTTAAACATTTCAAGTTTATGCTGCAAGGACGACAATGCCACATCTACACTGATCATAGACCACTCACATTTGCCTTTACTCAAAAGCTCGACAAAGCAAACGATCGGCAGGCACGACAACTCGATTACATCGGACAGATTACAACCGTGTCGTGTATCGGCTCACCCGCGGTAGCCGCTGCCGGGCAGTTGCAATACTTCCGACCTGGATTAATGTAAACAACATTGCAAGCTTAATCCAGGTCAAAGCAAGCCGATAAAGCAGGGCACTATATTGTGTCACGTGCGCGTGCTGATGCACCTGAGCTCGCCGCTAGCCGCCAGTCGCGGTGAATAGCTGAGTTTGTGCTTACGGCGAAAGCTTACGCAACAAGCCCATGCCCAGGCAGCTTAGACTCCGAAATCGGGTTAAATGAAATGAGTCACCGCCGATGTCAAGGTGTGAAGCTGCGGTATTCGAAAGCACTCGAGGAGTCGTTTAGCAGAGCTGACCACGAGCGGGCGGTACGGTCGTAGAGACGTAAACTTGGCGAAATAAACGAATTAAAGACAAAGTACCACGGTGTTTTAGTGCTCGGGAATCAACTTAACATTGGCGCAGCCGGTAGTTCGAACAGTTCCGGAGTGAAGGGAGAGTAAGGGGCGCTAAAAATAGTGGTGCGGAAAAAGTGAAAAAAAAGAATAACGACAAAAAAGAGAAAAGTAATTTAATGGTGTATTGTGCCATTTGTTCCGGTAACCATAAGACGTGGGACACTTGAGGGCGTAACCGGACCAGTTTACAGGAAGACACCGGAAGGCCACAGCGATAGGAATCCACACGACATCGACAACCGTATCATCAAACGCAATTAGCATCACCTACACCAGCGCAATACCAACGGCTATGAGTGAGTCAACCTTTAGGTATAAGAAATTATTGTAAGTAGTGTTAAAGTACCACGTTCAGAAATAAGGTACTGAGGGAAAGCATTACTTGTAAACAAAAGAGTGATACGAGTTATGTCAAGACTTTTTTCAAAAACGGCGAATAAGAACAAAAAAGATCGCTCGCGCTCCTACGACCGTTTTCGGCTCTACTCGCTTCCATTAACAACCGAAGCTGAGTCCTTCTACGAAGAAATCGATAAGCTGTCTTTGGAAGAAACGTCTCCTATAGCACAAAACAAACCGTCCCACGCGGACAATTTAATTCAAATTCCCCCACCGGATTCAGTATCCACTAGATTCAGTGATTACTACCTAAGAAACGGAAATACTTATCCGCGAAAACGTCGTGAATCACAAGAAGTAACCCCAGTATTTAATTCAAACGAGATCAAAACAAAGGAAATGCCACGTACGGAGTTGTTAGAAAAGCTTACCAAAATTGTAAGTTACCTGGTGCCACTTTTTCCTGAGGGCAATAGGAGCGGTACAGCTAATGAGCTGCACCATTTTCTTGACTGTTGTAAGCAAGCACACGATGTGCTTACAACAGAGGAGGAGAGAACGCTTTTACTATCTCTCCTTAAGACTAAGTTACGTGGTGAAGCATATGACTTAGTAAAACACTTAAATATTCGTTCCCTTTTGGAGTTGCATCACCGGACGAACTCGTCTTCGGCACAACGTTTCGCATTCCCGGCGAATTTTTTGATGAACGGCCAACCAACAAAACAAAGTCGCAAACTGTAATCGATTTACGCAATGCAATGCATGATATCCGTCCTTATATACATAGTTGCCAACCGTCCTGTTTTCCCAGGACATGTCCTGCTTTTTGTGATGTCCAGCAGCTCGTTTCTGTAACTTCAAGTAGATAACTACTGGCATTCTCCATTTGACGTCATTTTGACGTCATTTTCCACAGAAACGCATCAAAACAACTGATAGAGCTAGGCATGGTGAATTCGTTTCACGTCACCAGAATAGAGAAGTTTCTCAACTGAGTTACAGAAATGAGCTGCTGGGCTGTCCTGGATAGTTTTTAAGCATCGTCCTGAGTTTTTAAAGAGTCCTATTAAGCACCTATGTTTTAAAATTCGCGCGCCACTACTCTCTCCAATCGTGTTGTCACTGGGCTCGCGCCGCGCGTGTAATGTAAAGGTCGTTGATTCTTTTTAAAACAAAATAGCAACGTGCACACTGGTTGTTGTCTCTTTCGCGCTACTAGTGGTACGCACTAGAGCTCTTTCTTTCTAGCATCACTCTAAAAAATGACTTGAAAATTACTTAAAATTTACCTTAAAATTACAAGATTTCTTTTGCAGATATAATTGTCCAAAAGTAAATATAAATATTTTAAATTAAAAATTCATTTTTACCACAAAAATTAAATACAGCGTCGGTTTATGCTTAACTGAATGGTATTTCGCTGAATAGCAAAGCAAAAATACATCAAATTATGTAAAAATACTTCAAACAATGCAAAAATACTTCTTAAAAGTTAAAAGTACATATCGAAATGTATTTTCTTACACATTTTCTTCGCTAAATGTAATTTTACTTCACAGTATTGAAAATTCCTTTTCATCAGTAAATTTACTAAGTGAAATAAATCTACATTCCTCAATTTTAAGTAAAAATAATAATGAAACCATAACATGAAAGGAAAAGTACTTACAAATATTGTAATTTTACATTTTTTACAATAAAAGTATTTTACGCGAATACAAAATTATTCTTTCGGAATGTACTTTTAAGATGACAGTTGGTGGGAAGCTCATTCGTCTTGTGGGATTTGTACAAGTCAGATGTGCGGAGTGCGAGTGCGTGGTAAAAGTGAAAAGTTGGATCTTAAATACTGCAGCTGAGCGTAAGTATCTAATTTTATTATTGAAGTAGGGGAAAGATTTTGATCCGTTTTGAACAGACATTCCTCATGAGTGAAAAGAAGCTTCGAGGGCAAAGGGTTAATCTACTGCCTTGGGGCAGAATGCATATACATCATAACCTTGCCTCCTGCACTATTTTTAGCATGTGTAATTCTGCGTATGGACTAAAATAAAATATTTAAAAAGATTAAATTATTGTAGTATATTCTATTCTATTATGATATTATTCTACTATGTTACACAAAAAAACTATACTTTTCATGAAAACAATTATACCATGTTATTAAAATATATAAAATCCTTTAGTAACTTCACTTAGAAAACATTGGGGTGACAGGATTGATCGATGTGCGGAGACTATGTATGTGTAAAAATACGGCTACTTTAACTTACTTTCTCTTTATCGACTTTTGCAGGTGCACAACAAATTTGGAAATTATATTTTCCTACATCACCAATTCAACAATTAGAACGACGGCTTAGTATCTTGAGCATCAACGAGGAAATCATTGACCTTACTCATCTGGAGAAAACGCCTACACCATCTCCAACCCAAGAGGAAGAAGAAATCGAAACGATCATCCTCGATGACACTCCACCAGCAACTCCGGGACCTTCGCATAAACCCAAGGTCCAAATACTCCAGGACATCATGTTGCCAACGCCGGACGATTACTTCAATGTAATAATCTGCGACAACGAAGATCCGACAAATACTGAAGTGGTACCCGTTTCTTGGGAAGAGTTAAAAAGAGCGACAAAACGTAAACGAAGAATTACTACTCCGGGAGGTCAACGATTAACAGTGAAATTATTATCTGATGGGCAAATTAGGGTAACAAATAAATCGGCTGTTTGAATTTCAATTCGTTTGTATTTTTCTTTATTGTTTACAACCTTTTTTCTTAACTCTAATTCGGAGACACTATCCGCTGATTGACTTTTACGAGACCTGAGGATTAAAACAATCAAGATTATTCTCACATCACTCACTCAAATACTTACTAATTCTTGTATCCAAACGCGGAGGGGGAGTATGTTTGGAGCACCAGCTCCAAAACCAAAATTCCCGCGATGATCTTTCTCGGCCCAGGCGCCACCCACAGCTGCGGCGATCAGCTGTAAGAATAAACAAACTTGTTAAGCACTTAATTCTCCGAATCTTCACTTAACTCACCAATAATCTTGGAAATCCTTAGCGCCCCTCACCGCAGAGATGTACTGCAACATCCGGAATCCTAAAATAAAACCTAAAAAGAACACTAGTTAGTAATTATTGTCCAAAAATACAATACTTACCCGAAGTACCTTCCTCGCACTGTGAAGCACTTGCAGCTGTCAAGTGCAGATGTAAACAAAAACAATACTCACTCATTAGGTCACTTTCGGACTTATGAGAAGGCCATCTAGGGCCTACTAGTAGAACTAATTATCGGCGGAGAAGTATTGTAAAATGTAATCAGGAGGGTACCGTAAGACCCACTGATGGGTCAATGTATGTGGGTACCGAGTTAGTGGGGGGTACCGTAAACTTAAGTGCCGTGTGCACTATTGTGGGTATAAAAACTCTGCGCTGCCTGATAGCAGTCTCTTTGCCGTTTTCACTTTGCAGATTTACCTCTTTGCCATTCCTTGCCAATTTACCTCTTTGCCGTTTTCATTTTCCTACCACGAATTGCTCAAAATTCATTACCCGCTTATACTCAAATTCAAATAGGTGCTGACTATTTGAATTTTCCACTCAATAAAGGTGCTGACTTTATTGAGATTGTTGATTCTAGGTGGTGACTAGAAGAGACTCCTATCATTCTACCTAGTAATCCTCTCCATTCAAATAGGTGCTGACTATTTGAATTTTCCACTCAATAAAGGTGCTGACTTTATCGAGACTGTCGATTCTAGGTGGTGACTAGAAGACATTCCTATCATTTTACCTAGCAATCCTTGCCACTCAAATAGGTGCTGACTATTTGAGGTCTCCACTCAACGTAAGGTGTTGACTTCGTTGAGATCATTTGTTCTAGGTGGTGACTAGAACACAACTCTATCATCCAGTGTTCTGAGCGGTGATCGGAACAAATTCCATCTCTCCTCTTTGCACTTAATTTAGGTATTGACTAAATTAAGACTCCTTAATAACTTAAATTCTAATTCCCACTACTTGATTTGGGAGCTCACCAAATCAAGAATTTGTGTAGCGTTTTTTAACGCCGATCAATATAAATCTCTCTACCACTTAATTTGGATCTCACCAAATTGAGATTAGTGCAGTTTAGTGCATCAACCAAATTGCCTTCTTCACTTGTGCACCGACCAGACGAGAGGTTCCATCAGCTACAGTCTAGTTCGCCAACGAGGGAGACAGGTAAGTACCCTTTTCATTTATGTTCTGACCGAAGTTCTAATCAAGAAATAATTTCCTGATTTGGGACAAGTCAGAACAAGATCAAACTCTATTTACCTGCTCGCTAACTTAGCAGCTGGACATCCCTCCATTTAAGCTACTCACTATCAGCTCCATTACGCTGATTAGAATAAGCTCTGTCTGAAGTTAATATTGTTAACAATTTATTCGTTGCTCCCAACTCTCAAGCGACGAGGTTTGCTCTGTGAAACATATCTTGCACACATTTAGTCTTGGTTGTGGGATTGTGACCGAATCATTGCAGACTCGTTGAGCCGAATTATTTTCTTATTTTTTTGGGTTCGTTCACTCATACTTTGAGATCGGACAGAACATAGGTGGAACTGCGTATCAAAACTGGAATTTCGTAATTGCATTCCCAATATTTATGCTAGAAATCAATTTTGATAGAAATGATAAAGTTTGCACTCAGAGAAAAAACAACAGTAAAATTGCCCAACATGGTTTGGGTAAACATTTTTATATGGAGTTTGAAAATTGGGTAAAATTCGAAAAAGTTCTTGTTTAAACTATACCGGGCTTAGGTTTACAAATCTTTATTAATGCACCTAAAAAAACTTGGGTAATTGTGAACACCAAAATATTTTGTAACTTTACATGATATTTGTATTATTTTCCCAAAAACCACATGCAATATTTTTACTAAGACCGTTTTGTTCTTTTCTCGAAGTTTTTGTCTAAATTTTAGCAAAGTTTCATGCACAATTCACCGAAGTATGATTAATCTGCAAAGGATATTTGTATAAAGTTTGTATAAATTACTTGGGTACTTTTTAAAACTGTCGTGCCAAATGTCCATTGCCAAAATATCGGTACATTTTAATTAAGTTTTGTATGACTTGCCCATAGTTCTTTGTCAGGGAATGCTTTAGTGACTTGCCTAAGTTTTTGGCAAATTTTTAACCAAATTGTCGTGTGAAATCCTTCGAAGCATGTGTTACTTGCACAAGCAATTTATGCTAAATTTTACCTAAACTAGTTATGCAAGTGTTAGAAATTTGAGTTGCACATTTATTAAGGAAAACCTTATATGACTTGCCCAAAATTTGTATATAATAACTTATCTAAGCAACTTTGCTAATTTATCGAAGGTTTAGGTAATATTTTAAGTAATGTCCGCGCGAAATATCACCTAAAACTTGGGTAAATCTGCTAAAGAGATGACTCACGCCACGGGACGGGCCCATCATAAAAAGAGAAGCAGCGTAAGGTTCTGCTCCTGATGTAGGCAGGCACGCGCGCCCCGATTTTTGCCAAAATACTTATATGTTTTGCTTAAGCGAGATGCACCTGCTCCTGTATGGGCTTAGATAAAAAAACCAATACTTCACTAGATTTGCCTACATGTGGCTGCTGCCATATACAACCAAACCAAATTGTGCCTTGAAACCAAATCAAATTGTGCCTTGGTTGTGAAAAGTTGAGTGCTCCATTGCTCCGTCAGTTGTGATAAGTGCGTAATTATTCCTATAACGTGAGTTTTTCTATTTTCTTAATATGTTATTTTATTTTGGTTCCTACATTCAATTTGTTTGGTTAAATATATAATGAATCATGTCTGCATTCATGTATATGTGGGCGAGCAGTTACAATCTTATAATTTGTGAATTTTTAAGACTCTCCGAACGGATTTTCTACAATGGTATTATGCTTTGTTTGCCAGAGAAATTTTCCAAATGCCGATATTTTGATAAGACACCTTAAAGTATTGCATGGTTGGGCAAAATGCAGCTCTTTTAAATGCTGCGAGAGTTCTTGTCGACAATCCTTTCAAAATGCTAAAGCATTTAAAAAACATTTAAAACGAGTTCATACAGAAAATGAGTTTAATGCAAAAAGAATTGCAAATCATACAACTGAAGATGATAATATTTTGCCAATACTGGAAGACAACCCCACAACCCCAAGAGAAACATTACCATTACCAACTATTATTACCGATTGTAAAATCGATCTTAAAGATTTATACGAAAAAGTGCTTCAGTTTATATTACTTATACATAATAAAAATAATTTTACGCGAAAAGACGTCATGGAGCTCCAAACTAACATTAATAATATTCTAATTTTTCCACTCTTGGAGTATATAAATTCTTGTGCAACGCAGTTTTGTGAAAAAGACGCTTTAACACTTTACAATTTGGTTAGTTTATGCAAAAATCCCTTTAAACAAATTAATTCTGAACATAAGCTATTAAAAGAATTGGAAAAAAGAGATCTGTATAAAAAACCTACGGAATTTTTTATAAACAGGCAAATATCTAATATTCATAAAGGTGGTGTTTCATATATGAACGAAAAAGTTTCCAAAGGTGTGCTCATGCCTTTAGAATTTCAATTTAAAAAAATATTTCAAAACCAATTTATTTTAGAAGGATGTCTTAATAATATACAAAATTTATGTTTAAATAGTTCTGAATTGGAAAACTTTGTGCAAGGTGACCTATGGAAAGAAAAGATTAATATGTATCCAAACAAAACTCTTATTCCTTACTTCTTATATGCAGATGAATTCGAAATCAATAACCCTTTAGGCTCTCATACCGGAACACAATCTGTAGTAGGAATTTATTATATGTTTCCCACGCTGCAAAATTTGTCGAAAACCAATAACATTTATTTAGCAGCTCTTTTAAAATCTGAGGATATGAAGTTATATGGCAACGATTTAACAATTAATACTCTAGTAAAAATGATTACTTCATTAGAAGTCAATGGCTTACTTTTAGAACTAAATGGCCAGTTTATTACAGTTAATTTTATAATGGGAATTATATTAGGGGATAATTTGGGTCTTAATTCCATCTTAGATTTCAACAAATCATTCTCTGCAAACTACTTTTGCAGATTTTGTTTAGAAGAAAAAAGCCAGACTGCTTCCCTCTGCAGTGAAAATACATCTTCATTGAGAAATGAAGAAAATTATAAACAAAATGTCGAAATTGCAAACGGATTGCTAACTGGAGTACGTAAAAACTCATTATTAAATAGTATACCTTCCTTTCATGTAACAAAAAATTTTTGTGTCGATGTAATGCATGACATTTTTGAAGGAATTTCTCATTACAATTTAGCACATATTTTAAAGTATTGCATTGACAATAAAATTTTAACACTTCAAGAATTCAATAAAATCAAACAAAATTTCTCTTATGGTGACACCGAAATAGGAAACATATGCAAAGAAATTTTACAGAGTCATTTGAAGAGAAAGAAATTTAACACATCTGCAAGAGAAATGTGGACAATAATTCATTACTTGCCTCTTATGATTGGGCACTTGCTACCAGCAAATGACGAAGTGTGGAATTTTGTCTGTATATTTATTAAGATAATTGAGTGTCTTCTTCTTCCAAAATTTACATATATTATACTTGCAGAACTTGAAGAACTTATAAAACAACATAATTCATTATATATAAAATTGTTTAAGGATTCCTTGAAACCTAAACACCATTTATTACTGCATTATCCACGGATAATAAAGTATTCTGGGCCACCGAAACTCTACTGGTGTTTTAGATTTGAAGCAAAACACCGTGAGTTTAAAACATATTCTAAAGTAACAAATAGTAGGAAGAATGTCCTGTGGTCTTTAGCGACTAAATATCAATTGAAATTTGCTCATAACTTGCAACAGAGGTATGAAAATTGTATAATTTATGACATTGGAACCAAAATGTCTAATGAAGATAAAAATTTTATAACTGACAAACTACAAATTTCCGAAAATGATTTTGAATACACCTCAGAAATCTTTTTCAATAGTATTTGTTATAAAAGTGGTCATTATATGACAAGAACTACTTGTGGTGGATCCACTGAAATCTATCGTATATTAGAAGCTGTCATTGTGTCAAAACTTAACGTATTCCTGTTTTGTTGTGAGATTCCATCAATTTATCAGGATCATTACTTATCCTACGAAGTGCTTTCATCCAGAAATGATACAAAACAAATTTTGCCAATAAAAGTCTTTGACGGACCACCTCTTAACGCGCAAAAGTTGTCAAACGGTAAAATTATGATTAGACCTAAAATTTATTTCAACAAAGATATAAATAGTACATATTAATTAAAACACCTACCTGTGAATATTGATATCTAAAACATAAACTATTTTCAAAATTTCAAAATGAAATACTTTTATTATTATAATTTATTCTACAACTAATAGTTTTGGAGCTCATCAGTTACGTATAATATAAACGTAAAAGAGACTAAAGCCAATAAAATATATATTTAAGAGCATATATGTATACATATGGTAAAACGCCATTTTAAAGAGTAAATGGAGGGGGTAGAAAATAAGATGGAAGGTTTATCTGATGGAAGCAGTGACTTTATAATTACTGACACTGGCAGTGTTTTGAGGAACTTAACATCGGCCAGCACCGTCCAAGGAAGTTTGCTGACTTGCCCGAGCTATATATCTGTATCATCTTCGTTAATTCCACACACTCATTACGATGACAACGAAGAAGAAAAATTTGCTTCACTTTTACGTAAATGGAACCTGTATAAAGAGCTTTTTACATTTTTGAAGTGTAAGTACAAAATATTGTATTAAAATTTTAATGAGAATAAGAACTTTTTAAATTTACAGCGAAAGGAATTACTGTAGATGGTTTACTATACATGAAGGAAAGGCATTTGGATGAACTGTTTACAGGAGAAAATCTTAATATAAAAGTTATTTTCGAACACAAACTTGCTGCCTGGCAAAGTGATTGTGTAAGGCACAAAATTTCTATATTTCGAAAGAGATTTGAATTTATTGCTATTTTAGGGAATACATAATTTGTGTCGAGTTGAAGAAAATTTATCATCAATATCATCGCCTGTGGAATCATGGATAAACAGTCTAAGATCTCCATCTACCAGTAGTAGAGTTTCCGAAAATGTGAATATATTCATACTTATAAATATGTAAAGATAAATAAATATTTAAAATTTTAGGTTACTGTAATGGATATTTTAAACCAAACCGAACAAGGACGATCACTATTGAAGTCGTATGGCGAAAACGGTTTACTCACTCCAGCGGATCGCACAAGCCTTGTACACAAAATAATTCAGCATTATATTGAAAATGATATTTTTTTGTCCGTTTCTAAAATTCGAAATTTAAGCGAGCAGATAAAACAAATTTTTCCTACAGAAAATCAGGTAAAATGTTAACTTGTATACTTTCGTAAAGTTTTTCATAAAAGTTAACCTTTTTCAGAATACTTATTTTATAGGCAGAGGCAAAAATCCCCCAAAAGGAAAGTTGTGGGATCGTTACCAAGGGAGAAAAAGAGCCCTAAAACATCTATCTTCATTTTCCAAAAAATTAACATATTCAAAATATGACCCTATCTCCGAAAAAAAAAATATTATATTTAATGAAGATGAAACCCCATCTGCTTCAAGTAACAAAAAAAAAGAAATGTTTGTGTGTTTTACTTATTATTTATTTTTCCAGATATGTCCTCTGAAGAATTAAACGAAATCTTCAATACTTTGAAACACCTACGTAATTGGGAAGAAGTTATTCCTAAATGGGAATTTACTGTTAATTACAGACGAAAGATGCTTGCCGATGGTAAAAAAACTCTTCAGGAAATTCTACTGGACTGGCCATTGTACAAATATTCTAAGGCACCCCAATTGGTATAATTTTAATACTATAATCTCGTGAAAAAACTAAATGCTTTATCAATTTTCAGATTGATATTGATTATAGAAATATGTATCCTGAAAATCATTTTGCATATGTTGAATGGGAGAAGTTTTGTAAAGAAGCTGTAAATATTTTTGAAGAAATGATCAAAGATCAAGGAGCCAAAATTCAGCTTAATATCGTAAAGTCGAAAAGAGAGTGTCTTAATTCTGGTAAAAAATTATTTATAATCAACCAATTTTTCTAGTAATCCCTTTATATTTTAAGATAATTTGAACATCTTATTCGTTCAACTTCTACATGCTGTATTTACTCCATCAACCAAGGTCATAAATAAAAAAAGGGTTAAATATGTATACAATTACTGATTCTCAGCAAGCATTCACTTTATGTATTTCCCAAAGCAGTGAAATAGATACAATTATGTTTCAAAAACGAGAGCAATGTTCAAAGACCAAAACAAGAATACAACCACTGATTATTGTAACAGGTTCTGAGCATAATTATTCCGAATATTTCGTATGTATTGATGATATGAAATATAAATTTTGTACTTATTTAGAAGCACTCATATTTTGTTTTAAAGCATATTTTGTATTTGATTTGAAATACCCAGCTGAATGTGTATTAGTTTGGACCTTTATTCAAAAATTCTTATTTTCTATCGAAAAAACTACGGATCAGTTTCCTACAGTAGATACTTTCATATCAGATCTAAAGCACAGGTTTTCATAAACCATAATATTATCTTACATCTTTTTGGTCATATGTATTAATATTATATTGGTCGTATTAAATATCACTTTCATCTTAAAGGTGCTTTTACACTGTCTGACAATGTCAGATGACATGTCGGTTTCAGATTTTAAAAAACGTGATAAATTAGTCATCTGACTTGAATGTTAAATTCAAAACAGCGTCTTTAGGCTTCTTTAAAATCTGAAACCGAGTTGTCATCTGACATTGTCAGATAGTGTAAAAGCACCTTTATATACATTTATGTATTCAAGTTCAATAATATTTTTATATACTTACAATATAAAATGTAACATTTTCATGAATTCAAATTCAATACTTTTTTAATGTATTCAAATTCAACAATATATAAGGCACAAATGTGTAAAAATGTAACAAATATTTCTAACCCCTCATAACATAATTTTTATTATTAATATTTTATTCCTACCAATAGCATAATGTGTTTTTTTTCACATCGGATCCGGTTTTAGGTTTTGCAGGAAATTTTGTGTTATCAAGTGCACCAAATGGGAAGAATAGGCAGTTTGGGCCAGTCACACCCAGCCTCATATTTTTTCAATAGCTACCGCCAACCTTCTAACGGATTGCAGAACCATACATATTAAAACTGAGCATATTACTTTCAAAATGCTTGTGTTTAAATACTACAATATTGTACTTTGGTGTAGCATATGATTTTTTTACACAAGCAATGTAATATTTCATCAACATTTTCCATAACTTTCACTTGTGTAAATTGCCCAATGAATAGTAAAAGTAGATGTTCTTATACTGAATATAAAAACGAATATATTCAGTATAAGAACATCTACTTTTACTTTTCATTGGGCAATTTGCACAAGTGAAAGTTATGGAAAATGTTGATGAAATATACATTGCTTGTGTAAAAAACGTTGGCACTTTACCAAAGTAGAATAGTATATTTGAGCCTAACAATTTGAGTGGTTTAATTAAGAACTTGGTAAAATTACATAACAACTTGTGTACTGAATTATCTAAGCTTTTGGTATAACATACATTGCTTGGGTAAAAGACTTAGGCACTTCGCCAAAATAGTTTTACTAATTTAAGTATGTGTTACAAAATAGGTTTTGGAAATTTACTTAAAAACTTGGTAAATAAGTTGCCGAAGCTTAGGTAAAATTCTGCGGAGCTTTGACAAACAATTTTTGTAAATTGTAAAAAATGTTTGGGCAATTTGACTTAGTTATTTTAGGTTAAAATGAACAAAAAGTGGTAAAAACTACAAAGTTGGTTTGTATACTTAATTATCTAAGTGTTTTTAGGTGTCACATAAAATTACTTATTAGGCTCAATATTGCAATGGCTTTTTGGCAACGTACATTTTGTTTTTTAACAATTAAACACAAGTTTTTCTCTGAGTGTGGTTAATGTTTTCATCCTTACTTGAATTATGTCGATTAGTTTGTTGTCATGAAATATCGAAATATCAAATTGAAAAGTTATCAGCTCTCATTTCTGAGTATTTATCATTCAGATTTGAATGTTTTCCCAGCATCAAATTTAGACCAAAGCATCATTTTTTAACTCATTATCCACAAATTATATTGGATTGTGGACCACTAATTAAGTTATGGACTATGCGATTTGAAAGTAAGCACCAGTATTTCAAAAAAGTAGCCACTCGATGCAAAAATTTTAAAAATATAACAAAATTTTTAACCGAAAGGCATGAGCTTTATCAAAGTTCAATTAATAACGAACGTTTTCACTTAGAATGTGTGTGCGATTCGTTTGAAGTTTTATATCCAAATATGTTCTCCATATCTATAGATAGCCGGTTAAAATACGCAGCGAAAAAGGTTTTGTATCGAGGATTAGAATACAAAAAAGACTTACATATGTGTTATTATTGGAATGAATGAAGAGTACAAGATCACCGTTCTGAAAATATGTAGTTTAGATTTTTATAAATTTAAATTTCGATAACATAGCTTTTTATGGCTCCTTGGCAAATTTTTATTATGATTATAAAAGGGCACTTTACCAAAATATCTCCGAATTCAAGACATATAACTGCATTCCATTTTCAGAGTTGCTTAACACTAATCCGTTTTCTATTTTTAAATATGAAAAAAAGGTTTACTTTGGACCGAGATATGCCGTAAACTGATAAAATATAACGTATCAGACTTAAACATCTTAATTGATTATATAACAAGCTATGCATATTATATTTAATATAGTCTATTACTAATAATAATAAGAATATTATTAAAATATAATAAGCTACGTACATTAGTGTATTTAATGCCGTCAATTACTATTTTCAATGTCTAAAAGCGCACTTCTATACACTGAACCATATTTGGCTTTTTAGTTGTTATAATTAATAAACTGTAGATATATTAAAATACTGAATTGGGGAAAAAATTACTGCTTCTGCTACTATATACAATGGAAAACATTCCATTTAAAGTCTGGGATTCGACCCGTACTGTACGCAAAATTTTATTTTGCTCACCTAATAGGCAACAACTATTAGAGAAAGGTAATCTATTTATTATTCATATCATATTTTATTTTAAAATTTTACTTTACCGTTTTACGGATAAAGAATTATAATTACATTCGAAATGAGCGCCCCACGCTTTTCTTTAACGAATGTGTGAGATTTTCTCGATTTTTTAAAAATTTGTTTGTAACAGTTTTTTTTAAAATTTTGTTTAAGTTTGTTTAAGTTGGCTTTATTTTTTATTTTTTTACTTTTTAGTTGATTTTTGTTTTATTTGATTCACAATAAGGTAAAGAAAAGCGTTTCCTAAAAAATTTTTTTTTTCAATTTTTTTTTATTTTTTACTTTTTAGTCTGATATTATTGCATATTCGTTAATTATCTCGGGAAATACGTATGTCTGAAAATTTCATTAATTTTCATTGAAGGAAAGGCAGTCAAATTAACGTCCAAAGTTTTGACCCAAAAGTGTGAAGTAAAGAAAAGCATTTAAAAAAGGTTTCCCTCATTGAAACGGAGAAAGTGTGACTCAGAAGTTATTTGTCTTATTTGTGAGTCAAGTATATCTATAGCCAGCAGAGGTGCGATAGACATTGAAGAGCATCAAAAAACGGCCAAACACAAGAAGAGATTACAGTCCCAGGCAGGAACTTCTAGAATCTTAGACACCTTTGTTAAGAAATCGTCAACAAATGAGAAGAGAGTTGCTGCTGAGGGGGCTATAGCTTACCACACAATTCGCCATCATATGTCTTTCAGCTCCCTAGGCTGTACGCTGAAGTTGAATAAAATTTTGTTCAACGATTCACAAATCGCAAAAGAAATGACGTGCAATAGAACGAAGGCCACTGCAATTGTGAATGGCGTTTTAAACCCTCATTCTTAAATATAATTTAGTAAGTAGCTCTTTATCAGATTTTATTTTTTTTTTTCCAGTTCAAATAATTTTAATTATTTAAAAACTAAAAGTACACATCTGACCAAGGGCGTCAAGAAGTTAAGATCTTCCTGTTGATCTTAAACGTTGCGTTCCATTGATCTTCTACTCGCAAGAAGGCTTTGTGTCTCATCATGATCATATCATCATCCATCAAGTACCTTTATGTAAGTAAACCTATCTTTCTTGATTAATTAATTATTAATTCGGTTTGTTTTTCGGTTCTGTTTGTTTTATCCAAATTATAATATGTGTTTCAACAAATCAAACATTTTGTAACAGTTGCGCAACGAAACCGAAAGATAAGACAAAATCTTCCCGAACCAAAAGTTTTTCTGCCTTTCCCCTGCACTCATACGGAGGAGGCATCGACCGCTGCTGATCGGGAATCTATATTTTTTTTCGATTTTTTTTTTTGATTTTTTCTTGATAAACTATTGTGATGTACACGCCTGTTCAGAAAGTATATGAGTACACGGCGCTAGAAGTGTAACCCAGGCTTTAGGCTCTATCCACATAAGTCATAGTTCGATGACTGCCAAGTTGGCCGGAAGGCACACGAGTTGATCTCCGCCATTTCAACCAGCCAGCGCTGCGAGCGAGTCATCACGTACCTGGCGAGCCGCCTGCTAGTGAAGGAGAAACCAGAAAATTTATAAAGTAAAAAAGTGGAAGTGGCCCCCCCGGCAAAAGTAGTGAAAAAAAAACAAAAAAAAAGGAGGAATCCCTGCAGAGCAGCGGTAAGTAACCTCCATCATCCTCTGGCAATCGGTCTAATCAGCGATCGGCAAGAGGCTGTCGATCTACACATTTCCTACTAGCATTTTTCTCGTGGGCTCCGTTAAACCCCAAGCACTCCTGGAGGCATATCAGGAGCCCCGCATAAAAAGTACCGGCCGTATTTAATCAGTATTTAATCAGTCGAGCCCAAACCCCCACGCGCCCACATAGTCGTTAATTTTATTCGGTTTTCGATATTGGTTTTTGCCACCCCCTTACAGGAGCAGAGCACTGGCGATCGATCGGCAGAAGTTCCAGCCCCCGGGATTTCAAGGTATGTAAATTTGTTGTAAAATTTGATAGTAGTGACTTATATACGTCTTTCAATCGCTATGTGGATGAGTATCGTATATTTTATTTTCGGGCTAGTGCTACAAGCAATATAATAACGTTCATCGATTTTCATTTCGGGGATTTGAGCTGCGTTTCATATTTTTTCTTCTTTTGGCGTTTTAAGTCTAAATCAACTACCCGGTAGTAAACTCGACAGTGGCCTTGTAGGCATCGCAAATCGGTTGATGCTCAAACTTTAACATTTATGAAAATTTAAACTTTGTTTTTTTTATCAGCATAGTAATATTTAGCCTAGCTCAGTCCTGAAACATATTTGATAAATTTCCCTGTTTGCCTAATACTTATTCGGGAGTATATAAGTTTTGTTTCTGTTTAGAAGGTAAGCTGATCTCGCGTCACCAGAGTTAATTGTAAAACGCTTATTCGTATAATTAGAGAGTAAAGTTCCGCTTTCGCGAGACCCTTTTGTCGTAAGTCTCTTTGATTATAAGCCTAACATTGGCACCCCAATATGAATTGTTTTGACTTAATAGTAAATGGAGTTTTCGAATAAATTTGTAGATATGTATAGTTAAAAAAATAAGTCTATGATTCGCGACTGGCCATCCCTCTCACTCTCTCACTTTCCTTAGGCTGAGTCATTCAGGCATTTGCCAGGGGAGCCTGAATGATGGCGGTGGGTTCAGCAGAGGCCTCCTGTGGGGAATTTTCAGTTTGCTTTAACCTCGGATAGCCTCTTCCTGTTCCCCTGAGGCTAAGGTGAGAGCCTCACTCTTCGGATCTAATCCTGCACGGATGCTCAGATGATGTTTGTTTACTTATCCTTCCTTACAATGTTCTTTCTCTAATTCGGCTTCTTGATGAAGCTGCGCGCTATTACCTTATTTATTCGGAGTGCAGCCTCCCGGCTCAAGAACCCCTCCCTCCCCATGCCGACGAGCTAAGCACGTGCTCTCCAGCTAGGCGCGCACTGAGCCATCGTCTGGCCTGCATTCCACCGAAAGCCCCGCGAAAATATAAATTTTTTTGTTTGTTGTGTTGTAACCAGAACACGAACCCTCATGGCCTCCGGTGCTGTCCTTGCCCTTAGGGCAGATGAGGCTGGGCTTTTACATTACACTATTCCTCGTGTTTTTTTTTTATTAATACGTAATTAGTTTATATATTTTTTTGTTTGCCCAAATTGCTCATTATTCTGGTTCAAGGTTTTGTTTTGTTTTTTTTTCCCTCAAATCGGGAACAAAAGAAACAGGGGTCGGCCTGACATTTATAGTAGTAGATATATATGTAAATATATAACGTAACAGTTTCCAGAGTTTTCAGCCTACAGCGATCGTCGGGTCGTAGCTTCCACCTGGAGGATCGTCGGTAAGTGCTCAAGTTTAATTTCCTTTACATTGTTTTTTTTTCTTGGTGGTTGATTATCTATAAATTTCAAAGTGCCCTGTGCTGAAAAAAAAAAGGGAAAGAAAACAAAACTTTCCTTCACCTTATCTTGACCGATTTTCCATAGTTTTTTTTTTCTCATTCGCGTGACATATTAGTATCCCTTTGCGTTTCACATTATTTAAACTCAAGCTTCGTTTGACGATGCTTACCTTGAGCATCTAAATACTCCCTTGTAGACCTAAATTACTTCGAGTTATAATTTACCGTAGAACTAATAGAACTTGAAAATAGAACTTTGAATTTCGCTTACCTTTAGTAATTTAAATTTGTTATGTTGAATTAGTATAATAATATCTGTTCAATTAAAATTCAGTTCTCCAGTGCGCGGACATTTTTATAACTCTTGAATTGAATTGAATTAAATTAAAATGTATTGGAGATGACGTAATGAATTATAAACATAATTTACTTTTGTAACTTTTATACGACATTTTTTTTTCCTTCCATTTCTACCATGTGTGAGTTCCTAATGCGTGGGCATTAAGACTGCTGTTTGGCTATATGGCCGGAGCGGTTTTGGTGGTTTGGAGAATGAAGGACTAGGTCGTCCTTTATGCAGTGCGGTGTGGTGGCTTGGTCCGATTGGTTTTTTTCTTTGGTTCCAGGTTCCCTTATCAGTGTTAAATTTTTTTTCCTTCTTTTTTCTCTTATCTTTACACTCAGTAAACAACCAGCACCCCGTGACAGAGTGGCGGCCACAAAAGAACCCCCCCTCACACCCTGAGCTCGAGTCGGCTTAACTTAGCTGGTCCTGGCCCGCGATATTCTGTCACCGCTTGGCGAGCTTTAGTACACCTCAATCGAAAAAGGTCGTGTATATGAGGCTAGCTCAGTGGTTAAGCACAGTGAAGACAAGTCTCACGTCACAATTTTACAGTTATTCCATTCTCAACATATTTCAATCCTTGCATCCATAAATCGATAAGCTGTTCTATTTACCGATATACATAGACATTTTTTTCTATTAAGAATTAATTAGGAAATGATTTGGTTTTTATGTAAGGCGGAAAATTTTGATTTATATTCTGTTGTAATGCATTTCAAAATTTATCATTGCCTTAGATCAGATAGTACATATGAGTGCATTTAAAAGCAATGTTGTCAGTCCTTTCAAAATTTAAGCAGTTTTAAGTCACGTTACAAGCAGAGTAGGTATTGGGGCACTTTGTCGTGGGAACCAAAACCGGTTATGCAAATGAGGGGGCGGGGCAATTATGCAAATTAATTAGGTCATTATGATAATTAATGGGGTCATTAGCTAATTTATGGGGCAATTATGCAAATTTATTGGGTCATTAGCTAATTTATGGGTCATTAGTTAATTGATTGAGCTATTATGCAAATTTATTGGGTGATTAATTGTATGTAATTTATGGCACGCGCCGGTGGCTCGAGCCGGTTGCGCACCTGTTTGCGCCTTACCTTGAAGTGACGTCAAATCCAATGTCACATTAGGCTGGCCGAGGCGGGGACTGGGGGCCTGGGCTGGGGCTTGTGCTGGTGGCGGGGCTGGGGGGCCGGGGCTGGGACTGTGGCCTGAAGAAAGCTTTGCGTCCAAGACTGTTGCAGTATTTATTTATGCTGGAAAAAAGTGCAGGCTGTATGACTCGGGGGATTTGAACCGCGGATCATCGGCTTAAGAGGCATGTATGATAGCCGCTGGGCTATCAAAGCTTCTGGCTCTTGCTGTTTAAAGTGTGCAAATAAAGGTAATTGGTGCAGTTGCATCTTAGAGCTGCTGCAGCTGCTGCTTAGCAACGAGTTTTTGCAAAGTTAACTCGTTTGTCTACCGGCAAGTTTAAGGTCACCGATAACAGTTTCAAATTCAGTTAGCTGCATCTTGGAGAATGTAAACAAAGATTCGAAACAATAAACTAGTTCAATAGAGGTTATTATGCAAATAAACTGGATCATTGGGTTAATTAATATTGATTGATTGGCATTTAACACCTTTTAATTGGTTATTAGCGTGACATTTAGCACCTTTTATTTTAATTAATGGGCGGCGCGTGCGCATCTGGTGCATTGAAAGCTTTTGCGCACCTGGATATTTACAAGCGATCATTATCTTGGGCTGGGGGCCGGGGCTGTGGCTGGGGCTTCGGCTGGGGGCTGGGACGAGAGATGGGGCTTGGGCTGTGATCGGAGGCTTTGCGTGCAAGACTGTTGCATCTTAGAGAAGCAGCGGCTCAAGGACAACAAGTTATGAGTAAACATTGATGCAAGCTTGGGCCTAAAGTTGGCAATTGCATCTTAGCTTCGTTCTAGTTCTTAGAACGAGTTTTTGCAAAGTTAACTCGTTTGTCTGCTAGGGTCACCGCTAATGCGGTGAGCTGCATCTTGGAGAATGTAAACAAACATTCGAAGCAATAAACGGGTTCAATAGAACTTGTTTTATCTAACGTCAAGTTTAAGATCTTTGCTAACATATGGTAAATGCCGGCAGATGCAGTAATTTGCATCTTGGAGAATGTGAAGTAGTTTGATAAAAGCTTTAACTTGCCTTTGGTATAATTAATGAGTTTAATTACTTAGAAATATGTTGTCGTTTATGGAAGTAAATAATAAAAAACAAAATTGCGGATTACTTGCTTGAGATTTTATTTATTTTCTTATTTAAAACTGGATTTAAGAGTACACCTAATTGCGAAATTCTATTCTTAAATCTGAAAGTATTCAATGCGTATAATTCCCACGGACCTTTTCTGCTCTTCCGGTACGCAAAACTCCACGCTATCATATATTTAACTTGTGGTTTGTCGTTAAAATTCACCTGTTTCTTCATAGCTTTTTATAAAAATAATAAATCTCACAACACAGTCCAAATACTATTAAAGCACCCGTTAAAATTTTAAAGATGCTGTAGGCGTACTGTGATAAGTTTAATGAAGCTGGTCTATTGAAAGGTCCGCATACATCTTTACCGTTCACATAAAAGCAATTCGGTGAAAGACGGATATGTTCGGCTTCAACATCGTCAGAGCAATTCATAGCACATAATTCCAAGGAACAGTAGTAACATTTAACTACATCTCTTAAATTCGTGTAGAAAAATCCGCTTCTTGCAAGTTTGTGAGATTTTCTTTCATCTAAATGAAGATTACGAAACGTTTTTAATCTGTCGTATTCTCTCTTTAAAAGTAACATGGTAACTGTTTAACAGCAATCACAAAACATCTTTTATATTAATCCAGCTATTATGTTTTGATGAAAAACCAAGCCATTTAACAAAAACCATGTTCCCGCGTTTCTTCAAAATTTTTTCTACTAAATAAACATCGGGGTTTGTTACTGGCGCTAGTTCTAGCTCATAAAATTTTCCTTGAATTATATCTCCCCGGTAATCTTCAAGAATATAAGTTGTCGGGTAAACTGACTTAACTTCTTTAATTTTGAATATTTCAGCAGACCAATTAGGTGTATATCCCTTTTCAAATACAGGTTTATGCCTACTTATTCGAACAAAATCACCCACTTTAAATTTAGGTTTGGATTTTATTTTGGGGTATTTATACACAGCTAATAATAAACGTTTTTCGTCTTCCAATCCAACGTCCACAGGTCGCATTTTAATAGTTCGGTGTTTTGTATTATTATATTTTTCTGTCAGCTTGTCCAACATACTAATCCAGCGATAATTACCATTCATGCTAAACTCTTTCCACATCATATTTTTTAATGTTTTATTAAATCTTTCTACAATTGAAGCTTTTAAGAGACTGTAGCTAGAATAATGGTTTATATCGTATTTTTTCATTAGCTTTTGAAATGATTTATTAAAGAACTCCTTCCCGTCATCCGTTTGTAAATTCTTTGGAATGCGTCCGTGATGAAAAATAGACTGCATTGCATCAACAACTTCTGCTGCACTTTTACTTTTAATTGGTATGGACCAAGCATATTTTGTAAAGGTATCAATCACAGTCAAAAGAAAACGAAAATTCTGATTTTCTGAAGAGTAAGCACTTATATCAACTAAATCTGCTTGCCATAAATCATCTATACCTCTAATTATAACACGCTGGCGTTTAAAATTTTTTCGTGCTGGTTTATGTAGCTCTTCAACAATTTGTCTTCTGCTCATTTTTATAAAAATTATATATATACTTGAAAGATGCGGTATTTATACATAATCGGAATTTATATTTCATCTAATAATGATTGCATTCAGGCATCCATTTACAATGATTATTGCAGGGCCTTCGGGCTGTGGCAAAACGACGTTTATAAAAACCCTTCTTAATAATAATGCGTTGTTCATAGAGCCACAAATTAAAAAAATTATATGGTGTAATGCAGAACACAATGCACTACCATCGGACATTGATTTAACGAACATTGAGTATTTAAACTCTATCCCGGAGGAGTTTATAAATCACGTAAACGAACCAACCCTAATTGTTTTAGATGATATGATGTTAAATGCATTTAGCAAACAAGTTTGTGAACTTTTTACTAAAGGGTCTCATCATCGTAACTTTTCAGTAATTCTTGTGACACAAAACGTTTTTCATCAAGGAAAATTCTGTCGTGACATTTCGCTAAATTGTAAATATCTAGTTGTATTTAAAAACCCTAGAGATAAAAGCCAATTTACTCATTTAGCTAAACAAATTTATCCCGAAAATAGTTTGGAGCTTTTGAGAATATATAATATATATATATATGTATATATATATATATATATTTACTAACTGATTTAACTCAAGACATTAACGACGTGTTAAGATTTAGAACTGATATATTTAAGAAGGAATTTGCAACCTGTTTTTGCCCACAAAACTCTTTGAGTAGTAAAAATGGCGTCACGAATGAAACGATTAAAGGACAACAAGCATATGCTATATGTCCTTAAAAAAGCCAAATCAAATCTAAGAAAGGCTATCATTCAAAATGCTGACCCTGATGTTATACGAACTCTTTGTGAAATTACACTCAATACCTTAAAAGGCAACCATATGCCACATGGAAAAATTTATAACTCGCTGTGCAAGTATAAAAAGGACATGCGTAAATTAGTTGATGCAAAAAGGTCTGTTGCTAAACAGCGTAAAATACTAATACAGCGAGGAGGTTTTCTACCTGTTTTATTAGGAAGTGTATTGTCAGGAGTTATCGGCTCATTAATTGAAAAATATGCATAGAAATAACGGGCTTAACAAAATGCTGCTTCTATCCCCGGAAGTGTATAAAACTCTAAAGAGTGATATTGAACAATCCGCAAACTTGTCATTGTTTGACAAATCAATGGATAACATATTGAAAAGTAAAAATCTGTCTGATGAAGAAAAATGGTACAATTATAGAAATGAATTAATAAAATTTTTAAATATAAAACGTAAAAGGGCGCAAGTTTCCGATAAAAACAAAAATATAAATCCTATTCAAGAAAATATGCCAGTTAAACACAAAAGTTTGAGAGATAGTTTCACTCAGACAAAATTCATTTTTAAAGACGACAAAGCAATTCAGTCTTCACCAGTAAAAGAAGATATACTATCTCGATTACCAGAAGATATTTTTGAAATAGGGGAAATTAGTCCTCCTAGAGGTGAACAACAATTACCGGATGAAGTTTTTGGAGAAATTACTCCACCAAGACAATCTTTAACTCCTAGAGGCAAGCGACGTTTATCTGCTAGCGGAATAGGAAAAAGTCTTAAGCCACCCTCCAAAAGGAAGTTTACAGCCGAACCCAATATTGAAAACAAAGATTATAGAGTAGTAACTGCTGACGACGGTATAACACAATATACTATACCTGTTGACATGAGCGTTGATGAAGCTGCCAGTTTCATACAACAAATGGAAGAAGAGGAAGACAAAACGAAGAAGACTTCTAAACAGTCTATATTAAGACCCTCACAGCTGAATCCTAAACAATACGAGCTTGCATTTCCCATCAGAAAACCAGTTCGCCAAAGTGAGCGTTTAAAAAATAAAACAGAGAGAGCTTCAAGCATATCTGACATTCCTTGGGAAAGATTATAATACAAAAATATGCCTGTAGATATTCAAGAAAATGATTTTTACATTTGTTTATTAAGTAACAATTCTTTACACTACTACCCCGAAAATTCGCTGTCCGAGTTTACAAATAAACTAACGCGTCCATGCAAACTTAATCAAAACTGGAGCGTCGGAATCACCGAAATTTCGATTCCTGAATATGAAAGAAAAGAAGGCAGTAGCAAACGAGTAAAACGAGATACAGACGAATTAAAAACAATACGACAAGATGTACAGAAAGATCACAAACTACTTACAGTGAAGATAAATGAAAATGTTAGACTGGAATGGACAAAGGAAATACTTTCTCATTCGAGCTATAAAGAAGGACAAGTAAATTTTTCCGCATTTCTGTTAACATGGTTTAATGCCGTTACGCCTTCTTGGTATACAATGTACTTGGATGATGTCAAACAGCGAATTTGGGATCGTTTAGATGCTGATTTTTTCGATGAAGTAATTCCAGAAATTAATTACGAAAAGGAGGAAGGTGATTTTATACTACATATATACCAAGGAAAAAAACATTCAGATAATGTTGTTTTAAGACTGAAATCATATGACTCGATTGAGGCTTTTATTGATGATATAATCGGACAAATCCCCAGAATAAAGAGAAAACATGACAAGTTAAAAACTGCTTTGGATGATTATACCCACCCACCTAAAAGCATAAGGAAAAAGGGTAAAATTCCTGTTAAAGATGACATATTTGAATTACGAATCGATGAGTTACAATTAACAATTAAGATAAAAAAGCCACTACCACCACATCTTAATGTTAAGAATCTCATAACACTTTTTATCAATAATGTGCATTTTGATGATGAAACAATAGCAGAAGATGAAAAGCAAAAGAAAATTGCGCGTATTAAAGACATTATTCTTACAATATTGGATAAATTGCATGGCGATTCTATCAATGTTAAAGCCCCACAACCTAGAAAGATTACCGAAAAGAGTAATATTTTAAATGTTCCTTACGAAAAACAAACCTCAGGATTATATAAAACAACACCAGTACCTTTAGATACCAATATTGATAATTTAAAAAACTTTATAACTGATATATTTCTTAATACACCAACAGACAAACGAAAATCAAATGTATTTTTGACAGAACTAAAGGAGTCTTTCGATACCGCTAGACTGCAAACAGAGCACATGTCTATAATTAAGAAATTGGATCAATTAAATGATACAGTTGATAAATTGAGTAAAAGATTACCTCGTGATGTTAAACCTAGTAGTCACTATTACGAGCGTGATATTATATACATTTACACTGATATAACGAAACCAAGGATTATAGGAGATAAATCCGTGAGATATTTGCGTGTAGTACCTATAAGTGAAAATGAAAGAACACTACGTTTTAACCATGTAGAATATTGTCCTGTGGAGAAAACCGCAATTGAAAATATTTCAATAAAAATAACTGATGGACAAGGCGAATTAATTGATTTCAAAGCAAGTTATATCCCTACATACATAATGCTTCATTTTAAAAGACAATAAAACCTATAAATAGCATGTGCAGTTGTTATAGTAAGAAACAAACAAAGGCAGTTACGCACAGTTAAAATACAATAGACAAATATGAATTCTTATTACACGCGTTATTATTTAATACAAAGTGGTGGTAATTTAAATGACATAGGTGAACTGTACCGGTCACCTTTAATCTATCAACGTGGACGAGGAATTGGAAGTTTTTTCAGCGGATTACTAAGGTATTTGCAACCCATAGTTAGTTCCGGGGCAAAGGTTTTAAAACAACAGGCTATTAAAACTGGGAAAGCGATTTTAGAAAACGCGGGTAGTAAACCTATGAAAGATATCTTAAAAGAGCAAGGTAAAGCTGCTGCTCAAGAACTTGCGCAAAAAGGTATAAATAAGCTGTTTGATCATATGGATGGTGCAGGAAGAAGTAATCGCATGACTATAAAAAGGCCTAATCCATTTACTACTGCTCGTTTTACTTTAGCCCCTAAACGGCAAAAACGTTCAAAACAAACCACGAAAAAGGCATCAAGCAAAAAGAAAAAGTCTGTAAAAGGCAAACGTAGTTTCCGTAAAAGGGTATTGGATATTTTTGACAAATAAACAAAATGCCCACGTATAGCGAGTGTATGAAATCCGAATTGGATCTTTTCTCGAGACCAGCTATTCAAAGTAATATTTTAAGGACCGAGGAGGTAGCATACAAACCGATAGCTTCATTAGATAACTCATCAGTGCTAGAATTTGTTTCATTAGGTCATGGAGATACATATCGGGATTTGTCACGTATATATCTACGCTTGAAAGTGCAACTAATTAAAATTAAAAATGGAAAAGAAGAACTTTATACCGGAAAAGACATTCTTGAAGGAAGTGCGACGGTAAGTGATGAAGGTCCAGGTGTTGTAAATAATGTGCTCCATTCACTTTTTCGTCAATGCACTATTTACTTAAACGGTAAGCCGATTGCTCAAACTGACAATAACTACAACTACAGAGCATATATTGAAAACTTACTAAATTATGGAAAAGATGCAGCATCAACGCATTTAGAGTCTGTCGGCTGGTATCTTGATCGGGATAATATGGAGGTTACTCAAAGTGCAGAAGAAAATGCGGGTTACCTGGCAAGAGAAAAGCTTTTCTGTAAAAGCGGTGTAGTAGAATTAATGGGGAAAATTCACGGCGATATGTTTAATCAAGATAAATTGCTAATGAACGGTGTAGATTTGCGCGTTGTGCTATCGCTTGAAAAGCCTGAATTTTATCTAATATCAAAGAATGATGACAATTCACCAAGACTTAAAATTGTAGAAGCAACTATGTATATGAATCATGTCACCGTTAACCCAAGCATAATGTTGGCTCACGAATCTGTACTTCAACGTTCAAATGCTGTGTATCCCTATAAGCGAGTTGAGGTCAAAACCTATACGATACCTGCAAATACATTCACATTATCTTTAGACAATATTGTGATAGGACAACTACCAAATTTATTAGTGTTTGGCATGATAGACAATGACGCTTATACGGGAAATAGAACAAAAAATTCATACAATTTCAAACACAATAACATAACCAGATTTAATTTGTCTGTAAACGGTGTTCAGATTCCAAACCAACCTATGGAATTTGATTATTCAAAAGAACCTCCCATCAGTACAAGAGGCTACCTCAGTTTGTTTAAAGGAACTGGAATACATTATTTTGATAAAGGACATCAGATTTCAAAACAATTCTTTGATAACGGCGCATTTTTATTGGCCTTCGATTTGACTACAGATCTGTCGTATAATTCTACCTGCGGAAATCTGTTAAATCAAGGGACGGTTAGAATTGAAGGAAGATTTAAGGAGGCTTTAAAAACAACTGTTACCTGCATTGTGTATGCTGAATATGACGGGAGTGTAGAAATCGATAAGGATCGAAATGTATATACAAACTTTTGAAACCTATATAAGGAAGTTACATTTTATGCTAAGTGTTAGTTAGTTACTTACAATATCACGGTAACAATGAGCTGCTTGATAAATGTCGAATACCTCTGCGGAGGTGAATTGACCTTCTTTAAAAAAGTCTCTTTAGCTGGATTCACAGCACAAAATAAATTATTTACAAAAGAAATTGTCTTCAGGTATCCCGCATCCAGTACAGAATGCATTGAAAAATCAAGTAGATTCGGTAATCTTGAACTTAAACGCCTAGATGAAGACCTTATAAAAACCCTAGCAAAATTTAATACAGTCATTATTCGCGACGCATCAACGAAGGAATTTATAAGTAACTATGTTACATCTCATACCACAGTTATTGACGTAGAAAACACAACTTGTGAACAAGAATGAACACGATCGAACTTGCACATTTGCTAAAAAGTCATCATATTACAAATAAATTCTTTAAGGGTGTATTCCCATGCAATCAGTTGCCGCGAAAAATTAAAAAACCAGCATGTATAATAGCTAATACAGATCCTGCCCACAAAAGTGGAACTCATTGGGTTGCATTTTATTTCCCAAGAAAGGGGCCAGCCGAGTATTTTGATTCATATGGAAAATACCCCAATAATTCATTTTTTCAAAAATTCCTACTGACTAATTCAAAAATGTTCGTGTGTAATAAGCAGCGATTGCAGGGTACACTTTCACAAGTATGTGGACATTATTTCTGCGTGTACCTTTATTTCCGGTGCAAAGGGCAAAGTTTGAAAAAGTTTTTGAAACAATTCTCGCTTAACAACTATGAATTAAATGATAAACAAATTATGAACTTGTATTGCAAAATTTATTTAAAAAATGGTGGGATTTACTGTAACCAATCATGTATAACAGAAACATGTAATATAAACTCCGTTACACGATAGCTCCCAGTTAGTACTACAGTAAAAATCCTCACGTTAAGATGGAATCTAAAAAACGGGGAAGAAAAGGAATCTGCAATAAAAATTCTGTAATAACGGATAAACCATCGAAAAACCAAAAACGTAAGCAGAAAAGCTGCCCAGAAAGTCGGGGTGAAAACATATTGCTGAACTACACGTACTATCTGGACGAATATCATAATCAAAAAGTTGTACTTGGATTCGACCCGCATTCACTCGCGGCAAAGATCATATTCCATCGTCATGGTCAACAACCGGTTCCAACAACATATTCTGGATGGGTAGCAATTTTTAAGCATCTTTGCAACTTGAAGAGTGAAATTGACCCAATACCTTCAAACCAGGAAGCATTAAAGCAAGAGCACAAAATTCCGATTGATACAGGAAGTATTACTTAACTTATTGCGAACTTTGTAGGTTATTTGATTTGTTAGAGTTCATAAACATTGTTATGTTTCATAATAATAATGCATCGGAAAGTGTAAAAGAATACTATAATAAGTATTGTGAAAAATGTAAAGAGAAAAATGTATTTGTTTTATCAAAAGATGATTTTTTTATACCATCTAGGACCTCTTATGTACACACAAACTATTCAAGACTCTTTTACGAGATACCTTTGTATTGTTCTACCAATATTCTTTTTGACATTATGTGTTTGTAATGGGTTTTAATAAATAAATTAAAATAAAACATAAATTCTTTTATTTAATAATTTTATTCAATAATAAATACAGGTAAATATTAATACAATTTTGAACTGCGCAACGTAATTGTGGAAGTCTTCCGTGTATTTCACAATTAGTTTCAAACTGTTGAAGGCTATTCAATTTTGGTATTATTAGTTGTCTTATATCGCTGGCAGGAAGATATTTTCTTATAAATCTTTCCTTTTCTTCACCTTTGACATATATTATGGAGTTTGAAAGATTTGAATAAATATTCCGCAGTTGATTGTATTCAACGCTGCCGTCATCCCAGTTCAGACCATTTATGTGCTTCACATCGTAAGCATTTTGTTGAGAAGCCCTTGGTAAAAGTTCTTCGCGTGGATATGGTGGTGCCAAATGGTAAGACAAAGGAATAATGGATCCGTGGTCAAGAACTGACAATTCTTTGACAAAATATTGCCCATTGTTACCGCAGACAAACTGTAAATCTAAAATTATTATAGACATTTTCCTTTATCAGATAAACTTTAAATGATAAAAATTATATTGTCCCATGTGTTTTTAAATGTTTAATGGCAAGCTTCCAAAAAAAAAAAACAAGGTGGGGATGTTCAGACAAACTACTATTCATTTTTAACAAAAATTATTTCATACAAATAAGAATTTTTGTTTTTATAAACTTTGTAAAACATTTCATCAGAAAGTGCAACTTTGTTGCAACAATATATTAACAATTTACTTTGTATCTATCATTGCACCCAAATGTCAATACGTAATTTGTTTCACATTTTATAATTAATATGAATTTGCATTGCATTTTCCTGTTTAATTAGAAAAACAACTTTCGCACATATTTTAATCGTGAAAGAATTCACTGCATGCAGAAAGCGAAGGCCTTCACTTTTTATTGAAAGACTTGTTCTTTAATCTTAATACATTATTGAATGTAAATGCAGTTATTAAAACTTTGTACAACATTTCATGAGAAAGTGCAACTTTGTTGCAACAATATATTTACAATTTACTATCTATCATTACGCCTGAATGTCAATACGTAATTCGTTTCACATTTTATAATTAATATGAATTTTTAACTCTGCATCTTATGCATTAAGGAATTTGCATTGCAATTTCCTGTTTAATTAGAAAAACAAATGTCGCGCATATTTTAATCGTGAAAGAAGCGCAAGGCCTTCAGTTTTTATTGAAAACTTGTTCTTTATTCTTAATAGATTGTGATTTTGAGTATAAAAAGGGTTAACTTGTAAAGTGATTTGTACAGTCTTTCAATCACCATTCTAGAGGATTAGAAAAATTCATACAGCGATATAAAAATGGTAAGTTTTTCTTTACGAATAAAATATTTCAATTTAATAATTTATTTTATTTATAGGCAAGCGGCTCTGCAAAGGTTTTGCTGGAATCCATTGAAAAGGAAACCTGCTACAGGCAGGTAAAAGTAGACGAGCTGCCCTTAGACAAGGAGTTTAAAATTACCTATTTTAAACACATAAAGACCCGGTTTGGACAGAAGGTTATTGTAGTCCTGGAAGATGAATTTTATATTTATCTTCCAAACCGATACTCTGAGAAGATAAATACAGAGGAGCAAATTAAAGAACTAAATAATATTAAGAACTATTATTTAAAAGCATTATCTCGAGATGTAGCAAAAAAATTAACTGTATTTAGCTTTATAAAGGGTGTTTTTTTAGGAGGTTTTTTTTTCAATAGGGATTACGCGCTTCACTGATAGTAACTTTGGCACTTCAAAGTGATATTTGTATTCAGTATTGTTTGGCAAATCATCATGAATAAATTGACTCCGGAGCAACGTTTCCAAATCGTGGAAATTTATTTTCAAAATCAGTGTTCGGTTAAAAATGTTTATATAGAACACTTCGTGAACATTATGGTGCGCATAATCGTCCATCCGAGATCACCATAAGTAACGTAATTACCAAATTTCGGTCTACATTTACGCTATTGGATGCAAAGCCACCGTCAAAAGTAAGAAGTATTATTTGGTGCGGTCTTTGGGCCGGTGGGATCATCGGTCCTTATTTTTTTTTAAAATGAGGAAGGACGACGCGTCACCGTCAATGGCAACCGGTACAGAGTACCTAATGATCAACGAATTTTTGTTGCCAAAACTTCGAAACATTGATGTTGACGACTTGTGGTTTCAACAGGATGGTGCCACATGCCATACTGCGACCGAAACAATCGATTTGTTGAAGAATCATTTTGGCGACAACATTGTCTCACGAAGTGGACCAGTCAACTGGCCTCCACGATCGTGTGATTTGACACCATTGGACTATTTTCTTTGGGGTTATGTCAAGTCATTGGTTTATGCCGACAAGCCAGCAACTATTGACGCTTTGGAAACCAACATTGAACGCGTTATTGGTGAGATACGCTCCCAAATGCTCGAAAAAGTGGTTGAAAATTGGACATCCAGAATGACCTTTGTGAGAAATAGTCGTGGTGGCCATATGCCCGAAATTGTTTTCAAATGTTAAATGCCAAAGAAGTATCTAACAAATAAAAAAAAATTTGGTCATTTCTCTAATTTGTATGTGTTTTATTTAAAATTCAAATCCACAAGCTCTTAAAAAAATACCCTTTACAAAAATAAAATTGAATAAAATTTGTCTCTTTGTTAATAAATCCTTTTTTTATTTTTAATATGATTACATTTTAAATTTACAATTTCTAGAAAATAAATCTTATCTTTTATCCTATGGTCTTATTCTAGCTGTTGTCTTTTGAAACCGTAAGACACGGAGCTATGATCATCCAAAAATCGCCGTTTTTCAGCTGTAGGGCGATAAATTTTTATTTCAGGAACGGTGACAACTTCATGTTTTTTGGTCCGTCGAATATTATAAGAAAGTATTTGAATTTTTTCGTGCTGATCGGGATTTAACACCATTTCTTTGATGGTAGCAAAATTTACCAGTTTAGAGGCTTTAAAGTTTAGACGAATTCCTTTAACCTTGCAGACGACCTTTTCTGTGTTATCTTTTGTACAAAAAACATTGTACGCATAATTCTTTGGACCGCCGCTAACAAATTCTGTGATGTAGCTGCCTGATCCATAGCAATCCAGCTCATCGGTCATGTCGCCTATAAATTCTCCTGTTGGTGGGTCATTTTCTCCTTCGCGGCTTACATATATTACGGAATCAGTGTCATAATACAAAACTCGATCACCAAGTTCCTCTAAATAGCTGTATAGTTTGAGGCGTGCTTGTGTAGTCGTGTATGCAGCTATACAAACATTGACGGTTGGTAAAGTATCAGCAGCTTCTTCCTTATAGCACCAGTTTACAACAAGGTTCTCTTCATTGATGGGTAGAAGGTGATGGACCTCTTTTGCTGGATTTGTTAATAAACCATATAATTCTGCCGGTCTATTTACAATTGAGGTTCTGGGTTGATTTTCTCGCTGGCCAAACTTACCCCAAAAGGAGTTGAGCATAAGTTTTGCGAGTGACCTTAGTCCAGTGTTGTATATGACGTCAGCGAAATCTAACTTTATACCTTCATTTCTAAAGAAATCTTGTATATATTGCTTCTTTTCCTCTTCAGTACTGCATTTGTTTGGCCAACCTGATGCCTGTTGTTTCATTTTGATGAACTGGTTCATCATGCCTGTAAATAAACCACCTGTGTGTGTTTCTTTGTCGTACTGCTCAATTTTGTAGCTCCATATTTCAAATATATCCATCAGTTGATATCCTTTAAGCAACGCTTTCCTTACTTCATCAATAACCCAAGTTCCTACAAATGCCCTGTCATCATCAGAATGCGCACATTGATCAAGTTGACTTTTGCACTCACTACATGTACGACATAAGGAAAACATTAATTTATTGTTTTGTTTATTAGGAAGAACTGGGTGTTGTAGGCCTTCGGGTGGTAAAATTTTAGCTTTAATCAGTCCTTCTGTAGTGTTTAAGTTTACATTTCTGCATTCATTGTCTCCAACATACAATGTAGGATGACCAATAGGGAATTTGCCATTTTTGCATACCCATGGATAGAGCGAGCACACATCAATATACTTAATTTTTTCTCCGGGTTTACACTTGTAGTAATTGTAAGTATTTCCTGTCCTACCTCCATAAAAGGAATCACGAGGATTTAACGGTGCATTATTTATTAAAGGATGCGTCGATAAATAGCTCATATCCTTATTGTTTTTCAATTTCTGTTTAAATTCACAAGACCACATTTCAAAAACTTCATATATAAAAGAATCGCTCAGTTTTTGCTATAGTTGCTTCGTACCTTTGATTCAGGGTATCGTTTACATTCTCATGTAGAGGAATATCGCGTTCGTATGTTAAACAAGTAGGATGTCCGTGGTAATAACAACCGTGGAATTCAAATACTTGATTAGTTTCGGCACAGTATCCATCTACTTTCATTCCATTCAGAATTACTTCTCTTTGTTTAGCAGCATGTAAGATGTTTATTTGACGCTGATCTTCTTCCCATATCAACCACTGTATGGCTAGTTCTGATTGATTATCGGCACAACGATACCCATTTCTAGGAATAATTCCAATAGTGTCTGGTTTCAAGTACTTACGACGGTACACGAGATTGCATGCTGATGCTATAGTTGTAGCTTCAACAAATGGGTCGACATTACATTCTGCGATCATTAGTTTTCGAAATTTCACACAGGCCTCCGTCAAAATTTTAACATCACTAATACAATAGTCTTCCAAATCGCGCTGCATATTAAATTCAACATTTTTATGCTCCTCATATCATTTAAGGAAAGCTTCACGTTCTTCTGTCTGCATTGTATCAGGGCTATAATATTTTATTGCAGGTACTAATCCAATATAGTGTGAATTTTCGGTTGTATTGAAAAGATGCGGAAAATAGCCCTTTCTATACGCAGATGGTAAGTCAAAAGCCTTAGGTAAATTTGACAATGCCATTGGAAAATAATTGATTGAATCAAGAAATTTTATTTCATTTATTTTCATCATTATTATTTTAGTTCCGCGCATTATTAATTCAGGCTTTAAGTCAGTTTGATGAAGTACATAATTCAGAATGAATTGATGATCAAATGATTGGCCATTATGTGCTATTACCACCACTTTTTTAAATTTTTTTCGGACTTCTAATAAATATTTCATAAAGTTGTTAATTACGTCCGCCTTATAGCTTACTATTCTGTAGCCACACTTTTGACAAAAGTATAACTTTTGTTCATCAATGCATGAATCGCAGCGTTTTGCAAAAACGCATAAGTTCGGTTCATGTATTTTTCCTTCCTTTTCTGTAATAAATTTTTCTTGCCGTGTTTCCAAGTCATAAAAAATAAAAAGTATATCTTTTGTAGGTGGTGTTCTACAGTCCTTTTGAATGAAACATAAATGATTTTGTTGCACGTTCTTACCGCATACCTTGCAAAAAATTTCTCCACATATATGATTCCGCTTGACGTTGTAAGTTTTTAAGCATTTCAAGCAGCGTTTTATTTGACTACAGATACTATCGGAGTTTGAAGATCCTGAAGCTAGATGATTATTGTAACATTGTTGATCTCTAAAACTTCGATTGCAATCCTCACATGACACCTCAATCTTTTGTTTTATATATGCAGGAGATTTTTGACAGCAAGGGCAGGTTCCTCCACAACGATGCGCACCTTTTGTATTATATGGTGTCTTGCATTGCTCGCAATAATAACTGCAGCAAAAAGCCGCCGTAAGGGAAGTTATGACATTATAATGTCCTTTGTGGTAGAGTAAATTTAATCTGCGGCCATCAGATCTGCCTTCAAAAATTACATCTCTTCCTTTATTGCCGTATTTATATACCAAAATTTTAAAATCTTTTAAATAGGCTTGGAATTTTTCTAATTCAGGAATACCACTGCCATCCATAGGTATATTAATTTTCGATTTTGTTAAAAGGTCTTCAACTCGACGTGTTTGGAGTTTTCCAATATCACTTATAACTCTTTTATACTCTGGATCCTTTGTAATAGCGGCAATGGCAACAATTAAAGCGCGAGGAAGGCATAAATTATCTTTGTTGGTGATTGTCACTATACCTTTCCTTTTTACACTTTCTTCATCAAATGAATTGTACTTTCGTCCACGATTATTTCCTTTGCCGTGCGGTAAACGTACTGATGTGACAGTCAAACAAATTGTGTCTGTATTAATTCCTTAATTAAAAAACATAAGTAAAAACCTGGGCAATTTATTCTTAAATATTAAATAATACCTTCCGAATTGCTTTGGAAAATTTTTGAAATCATTTCCCAAACATCAGATGATGTTAGTGTAGAAGCTTCTCTAAAATTTATCCAACCCGGCCCTCTCGCCATAAAACTCTCGCCACAGAAAGTCAATCCAACTAAATCTTTTGCATCGAGCCCCGTCACAGCGTGTCGAACAATATCATCTATTGATGATTTAATCCAAGATGTTGGCTCCGCATCAGCTGGTGGAGCAGCTATTTGAAACTCCACTTTCCGACCACGAATATTAAAACGTTTCACAAACGTTTCATGATCTTTTAAAATTACGAATTTTTCCATTTCTTTCTATGATTTTTAAAAACTTTGTTAATATATCAACGTGTACTGCACACTTTGATTATACACCACAAATAATGCTCAATCTACGAGAATTGATCTTTTTATTCATACTTTTTAATAGCATGAAACTGGTTTCGACTTCTGGTATTTTAGATTTCTAGAATTATCGTTTTGCAATACTTCAGGTTTGCGAAGAAAGATTAAAATATATCAAACTAATTTACATTCTTTAAGATGCAACTCACTGCATCTGCGGTGTATTCACTATTAGCTTTGACATTAAACTTGACGTCAGATTGCAAATAGTTGCACAATCAATATTAGCATTTTCTAGAATATTTGCCACTAGCAGGGTTCTAACACTGTTGCTATGGAGAAAAAATTGCAGTAATTGGTAATAAACTTGGCACAAAGTAAAAGTAACTTGCTAACATATTTCTTGTTTTAGAATTTCACAATTAAGTGAAATCATATTTCCAGTCCAGTCACTACCTATTAGCAATGACCTTAAACTTGACGCCAGATAAACAAGTTCTATTGAACTAGTTTATTGTTTCGAATCTTTGTTTACATTCTCCAAGATGCAGCTCACTGAATTTGAGACTGTTATCGGTGACCTTAAACTTGCCGGTAGACAAACGAGTTAACTTTGCAAAAACTCGTTGCTAAGCAGCAGCTCCAGCAGCTCTAAGATGCAACTGCACCAGTCACCTTTATTTGCACACTTTAAACAGCAAGAGCCAGAAGCTTTGATAGCCCAGCGGCTATCATACATGCCTCTTAAGCCGATGATCCGCGGTTCAAATCCCCCGAGTCATACAGCCTGCACTTTTTTCCAGCATAAATAAATACTGCAACTTGCTAAGCAGCAGCTGCAGCAGCTCTAAGATGCAACTGCACCAGTCACCTTTATTTGCACACTTTAAACAGCAAGAGCCAGGAGCTTTGATAGCCCAGCGGCTATCATACATGCCTCTTAAGCCGATGATCCGCGGTTCAAATCCCCCGAGTCATACAGCCTGCACTTTTTTCCAGCATAAATAAATACTGCAACAGTCTTGGACGCAAAGCTTTCTTCAGGCCACAGTCCCAGCCCCGGCCCCCCAGCCCCGCCACCAGCACAAGCCCCAGCCCAGGCCCCCAGTCCCCGCCTCGGCCAGCCTAATGTGACATTGGATTTGACGTCACTTCAAGGTAAGGCGCAAACAGGTGCGCAACCGGCTCGAGCCACCGGCGCGTGCCAGGCGCAAACAGGTGCGCAACCGGCTCGAGCCACCGGCGCGTGCCATAAATTACATACAATTAATCACCCAATAAATTTGCATAATAGCTCAATCAATTAACTAATGACCCATAAATTAGCTAATGACCCAATAAATTTGCATAATTGCCCCATAAATTAGCTAATGACCCCATTAATTATCATAATGACCTAATTAATTTGCATAATTGCCCCGCCCCCTCATTTGCATAACCGGTTTTGGTTCCCACGACAAAGTGCCCCAATACCTACTAAGCAGGCATTTAGATTCTGAGGAAGAAAAAGATATATTTTCTGAAACAAATGAAGTAACTAGTGAAACTAATAACAATTTGCTAGGCTCTCTATTAAATATTTGTGACGATAATAACGATTGTGTTGGTCCTTCATCAACTATCAAATATTTCAATTTCGATGCGGTTGTAAATTCATTTTATGACACTGCTGTAACTTTTCTTTTAAGCCTTAAAGAGCAAAGTATTTCTTCCGCATTGTTAAAAATGTCATCTGTAATTGATAATCCATTTAAATTGCTTAATTCTGATTACCGATTAACAAAATGGTTAATAAAAAATGACTATTTAAGGATATCAAAGGAATTCACAATAAATAATGAAATTAGTAGGGGAAATTGGGGAATTGTGAGTCACACTTTTTCAAAGCTCGATAACTGCCACAAAAATCAAATTTTTTTAAAATTTAATAATGGTTTATGTTACTAGGAAGGAAAACCTAACTTTTAGCTTGAGCAATTTCTTGAAATTATTATCTGCTGAAAAAATCTGAGCGTTGGCAAAAAACATACGTTTTTGAGATTTTTAAAAATGTTGGGGAATTGTGAGTCACCGTCTAAATTATGTCGAAAATCAAAAATATCGTTGTAAAATGTTTATTGTATGGTTGGAAATTACATAAGAATTAGTTAGAAAAAATATAAAAAAGTAGATATTGAAATTATTCGGATTCGCAATTCGGGCATGTGAAATAGGCTCCAGTACTGACGCATTTCAAATGAACAGCTCGATCGCATAAATCGCAGCGAATGGAATTGTTCCGGTTCAATTTCTTCGGCATATCCTCCATACAAAGTATGCAGAAGTCAACATTTTCATCTAAAAATGCTAAAAATGCGATATTGGCTTGAAAAATGCCAAAAATGTTGTGGCTCACAATTCCCCAAAAAAAGTGACTCACAATTCCCCAAACGTTTTGGTTGATAAGAGGGCCGTGTATGATTCGCTCATTGCAAGTTTATGCGAAATTTCTTTTAAAAGTTGAAATATCGAAGCCATACAATAATTATGAATATATTTACCTGAACCGATTCTGCGAAAATCGTTGTCAGATCAATGCAAACACAAACGCTCGGAATAAATATTTTGAGAAAATTTTCCAAGTGGTTATCGCACGGAACGAACGAGTACGTGTGCACGCATCGATTGCTAATAGAAAATGAGTTTGGTCAAAGACAAGACGACGACAGCCATTTGCATGAGTCAGACTTTCCAATTTTGGTGAAATATTGACGTGGCTCACAATTCCCCATGACTCACAATTCCCCAATGTCCCCTACTATTATGTACAATGGAGAAGTTACGTTTAATGAAAAGGTATCTAAAGGCGTTCTTTTACCATTAAGATTTCAATTTCAAAAATTTTTCAAAAAGGAAAATCAGTTACAATACAAAACTGCACTGCTCGTATGAAATATTTAGAAACAGGTAGTAACGAAATAAGTCATTTTGTTCAAGGGAAATTAAGGAAAGAAAAACTTTTACATTTCAAAAATAAAATATTTACACCATTTTTCCTTCATACAGATGACTTCGAAATAAATAATCCCCTCTGTTCGAGAAAAAAACAATTTTCAGAACGGACTGTACCCTGTTCGAAGCCTGGCCTGTGGCCACTCTATCAAGAAGAAGACTCAATGTTCGATTGCTCATTCACTTGTCTCGCAGCCGCCATCAGAAACATATTAGCGCTGTGAAGTTCCTTCAAATATAGTTTTATTTTGTAAAATCAAGAGCCGGTCTATTTGTTTCTCGTGTAAAGCAAAACATTTGGTCCTACGAGTCAGATAAAAACAGAAAAAAGTGTTACGGTGAAACAACCTTGCTGATTGGCGACCACAGTGGTGATTTCTATTCCCGCTAGCTTAACTGGAGCAGAAAGAGGAATAACAGGAAGAGCACATTGTATCAGTTAGCGCCGTTTTCAAGAAGTTCACCGCATGGAAAATCTAGGCATTCTTTTGCCAATCTACCCGGTAAACTCTTTCTTATTCTTTGGCGTGAACAGGGGCTTCTAGCCAACATGGCCGCATAACCTATAAAGCTAATAGGATCTTAGACGGTTGTAGTGGTTACAGTGCAATTTCGGAAGGTGTGGTTTGGAACTCTGCTATACTTGCGGGCTTTCGCAATTAAAGCTTCGAGTCGTAAGGAGCCCACCGCTCATACAAAGTGCACTAGGTGACGTAGGGACAGCATTAGAGGTACCCCACCGGGTTGTTTTTGCGTGGTACTTGTACCCACCGGTCATAAGATCTTGTTGAGGCGGGAGCTAGATAGACACGTCCTAGTTACACTTGTTTGGAGACAAAAAGAAAAAAGCAGGGTTTTGTTGTTGGAGTGGTTGGCTGAAGGGGGAGAGCTAGTCATTTTTCCGTGCTTAAAACAACTTGCGGTCGGGAGTGAAAGAGATGGGTAGGTTGGTTCGCTTACATTCTGTGGGTGTGAAAAGTAGAAAAGATGTAGGTGATCCTGTGCAGAATATAACAATTGGCATGTATGCAGTGATCGGGAGAAGTGCCGCGATAAAGAAGATGACAAAAAAGGGGAAAAAAAACTGCAATCCGGAGTGGTCAGAAGAGACGAAAGGGTGATCAGGCAAATATAAAGAATCGCTGTGCGTGCAGTGTACAATTATGCAAAAAGAGTGAAACAAAAATTTGCAGTGCATATGTGGATACGCGGGGGGCTTTGTTTTGCCCTGTCTTAACGCTGTGTCCGGAAGAAGTGAAGTTGCGAAGAAGGCGAAAAAAGAAAAATTTGTCGTGGGTATGCGCGAGAGGTTTTGTTTTGGTTTTGCCTATGGCTCTGGTGGACATAGCACGTGTGGGGGCTACATGGTGGACATACCGATGAACTTGAAGACAAGGGCGAGGAGCGTTGAGGAGTTGCACAACAACTGATCTTGAAAATGAAGAAGAACCTGCCGGTGAACCTGAAGGCAGGGGTGAGGAGCGATGGGTAGTTGCGTAACAATTAGTCTTGAAAATGGGGAAGTGCGTGCCGATGAACTTTGAAGGCAGGGGTAAGGTACGATGGGCTAGTTATTGAAATAAAAGACAAATTCGGTCGAGATATTTTTATTGTAGTTTTCTTACATTTTTTAAAGAAAATGAGAATAGAGTACACACATTGATGCTATGTCTGGCTTCTGAGTAGCATTTTTATTTTTGTAAAAATTTAAATTTGAGAAAACCTCCTCTTGATTCATCCTGTCCTTCAAAGATGAGGGAGTGCTCGCCCTGCTGATTTAACTCATCCACCTGCCGTTGGGTCTTCACCTTTTCAGTAAATCTGGGTGGGAGAAAGATGTAGTTGTTGTCCGTGAAATGTACCGTGAGACGCAGGCCGTATTTGGTCTTCACAAGACGAAAATATTTTATCTTGTGTTCTTTCCCAATTTCCAGCGAGGCTGTTGGTATTAAATTGTCCTGCGCAGTTTCAGCAACACTTTGTAGTAATTCGAACGCACTCTGTATAGTAAAAATTATTAATTTTATCATAGTAAAACATGTAATGCACCATCACTTACCATTGTTTCCCAACTTGTCGTAATAATCCATCTGCAGCTTTCCAAAGACTTCTGAAATCACCGAACGACGGCATGATCCTTATATACCATGGCCGATCGTTATGTTGCACAACACACCTCTAACTGCAACTTTTTGTACTGCATTGCTCTAATATTTATTAATTGTAACCCGAAGAACTATTTTAAATTCCAACTGCTCGTGGAGCAAAGGTCTAGAATTAATTGCTCTGGTGGATTTAAGCGCATAAGGATGCATTTTAAATAGTAACTTGTAATACAGCAAAGACCTGAAACTGATTGTTTTGATAGACTTAGCATTACGTGGAAGTATTTTAAATTTCAGTTTGATGTAGAACAAAGAACTGATCTGATAGGTTTAAGACTAATAAGAGACGAAGTTATGTTCATAGACGTGTGATTGACAGTGGTGACTCGCTGATAAGGAAGGGTTATACGCGGAAGCATTTTAAATATTAGTTTGACGTAGGACAAGGAAATGTTTTAATAGGTTTAAGGCTGTGTGCGAAATCTCTTGAAATGATATCATTTCGATCATTTCGGTCACTTCATGTTCGAAAACAAGATGGCGCCGAAATGATACACCTCAGAGCGAACATTTCAATGACAGTTCGTATCATTTCAGAGCAGACAAAATAAAGGCCGATCCAGATAGTTCCGCCTCCTTTCGTTCGTTCGCTTCCGTCCGTTTTTTCAGTTTTTTGGTTCCATATACTGCGCATGCAAGTGTCCACATTGGGGCGGTTGGAGACGAATGAAAACGGACGGAGGGGAACAACTTTGACAAACTTCCGACTTTTAGGCGGACGGACGGACGGGCATAACCTCACTTTCAGCAAATGTATTTGATCTCCTCTTAGCAACACTTCTGCGTTTCCGCAACACCCACAATAATTTAATTTTTTTAATATAAAAGCGAATCAATCGAATTCGCTGTTGCTCACTCAGTACTTCCATTGCTATTAAATTGTAAACAATGAATAACAAATGTCAAAATCCAAAAACCGGAATGTAGCTATGTGGGCATGACAAAAAAGCGGACGAAAACGAAAGAAGAAGACAAAACGGACGGAAGCGAACGAACGAAAGGAGGCGGAACTATCTGGACCGGCCTTAAGGATGAATATATTTAATCGGATTTACTTAATACTTTTAAATAGTACCCTCATAGGTCTTGCTATCGACCTTGCATTGTGTACAGTTGAAATAAAATACTCTTCGTATTTAATAAACACTTGTAACACCTTTAATAGCAGAAATACTAAGTATATGAAATTTTGCTCCTCTTCCATTAATTCCACATCCATTATAAAGTTCCTCTTCCTATAAAACAATCTATATTATTACACCACAATATTTCCAAAACAAAGTGCGGTACCTTGACAGTTGAAATGATACGTCAAAGATTTCGCACACTTTTCTTGACATTTCCCATTTTTTTGCATTTCAAATGATTGAAATGATCGAAATGATATTCGAAAGAGATTTCGCACACAGCCTTAGACTTATAATGGATGCGTTATTGACAGTGGCGACTCGTTGATAAAGAAGGGTTAAATGCTGTTTATTTAATGGGTGGTTGACCCTACATAGTCTCTGTTTTGCTTTTCTTTTTAATAAATATACCGAAGAAGAATGTATAAAAGGCTGGTGTTAAATTGTGCGGCGACAGAATTCGGCTGATTTTTACAAGTGATTAAGTGTAGTGAATAGTCTTTTTTCACTCTTTCAAGTTTTACGGTGCGGACGTCATTGAATATACCGGAGTGTTTAATTTTCAGACCAAAAGAGGGTAAGTACAAAAATATTTGTTTACGTTTCATGAAAAAGTCGACTATATTACTCGTTTTTTGTCTAATCATAATTTTAATATCACCTTTATTTCTCTCCAAAGGGTTATCGATTATGGTACCCGGTGAAGAGCAGCACGCATCAGACACTACCAAAGAAGCAGAATCAGGGGCAGCGGTGCCGACCCTTCCCACAGGCGCTAAAGCAGAGAAGGATTTCGAGCCCGAGGAGGAGGCTGAAACCGTCGACTTTTGGGAGTGGTACCTGAATAAAAGAATAGTTTTATGTAAGTTTAAGAAATAAATGTTAAAAATTAACTGTAGAGATGACGTCCAACGAAATTATTAACCATTTAAAGAGTGCGGTAAATTTAAACCCTGAAATATTTTTGTCCGCCTTAAATATTTGTATAGAAACAGTTAGGAAAAATAACGTGGTGTTTTCGGATCGCGAAAAGTTTTTGTTGTTGTCATTGATAACAAAGCACTCAATTGTGCGTAATGTGCCCCTAGCCAATAGTGTCCTGACAAACGCTATTAATTTCCTTAATTCTGAGGAACGGTCCGACACTATTGTTTGTGAAACTGCTGAAAATATTCTACCGGAAAAACGTGATGCAGCTCAAATAATTCAGTGCGGTAGTGGTCTAAACAAAGGCTTCACATTACTTTCAAAGCAGACGTCGTTTTACAGAAGGTTCCACACGGAGGGTGTTAAACTTGTTTTTCAGTTACAAGATTTCGGTAACACCGGTCAAAACCCTCTCGAGACATTAAAACGTGCGTTTGATAATGTGCTTAAAGAAGTGTTGTCAAATTCTGTGGAAGGTAGCAAAATTGGTTTTTCAATTGCACTACCTAATTCACCACACGTAAAGCCCATATGGTCTAGTGTTAGGCCTATTACGCATTTATCCGGGGAATATTTAACTGGATTAATTTCCAATGTGAATCAATCCAACGAAATTTTTCTTTCCGACGACGTCATGCAGGTAAATGCAGACATAATCAATTTCCCTTTCGCAGGAGGTAAAATAAATCCTAAATGTGTAGCGGAGAGCACAGCTTTAGCTAAAAAAACGAGTGTGATAGACGTGGGGACGGAAAATGACGTGAATTGTCTTCCGCGAAGTATATGCTATGCTGTTGAAATGCTCTCGGAAAACTTCAGTAAACAGAAAAGTATTTCTGTTATTCAAACTCTGGATAAGTTGGCAAATCAGTTATGCAAAAATTCAAAGGTTACGATTACCGAAAAGGGGTGCATTTTAATAGACCTCTATAAATTTCAAAACTTTTTAACTAATTATCAGATCATTGTGTTTGATGATTTAAAAAACCCAAACTCAATCTTATTCAAACTGCCAAATAAAGGCGGGTCTGAAAAAAAAATTTGTCTATATTTTTCGCAAACATTAAAACACTTTTATGTTATTAAATCACTGACAGGTTTTTTTAACAAGAGATATGCCTGCCCTTTTTGTGATAAATTATCAGAGGCGAAATTACACAAATGCAAAGTAAAATGTCGCTACTGTGACACCTTTCCGCCATGTAAATTTGTTGAAAAACTCCGAGCGTGTGAGGATTGCGGTCGTACATTTAGAGGCGAGATCTGTTTTACCAACCATCTCCAAAATAAAATTAAAAATAAAAGTGTATGTGATAGTTTTAAAATTTGCAAGTCATGTGCCAAATTTCTTAATCTCACTAAAAGGGAATTAGGCGACCATGTCTGCAATGAGTATTTATGTCAAATTTGCTCAAAAATTGTTCCGCCGGAACATCTTTGTTACATTAAACGGTACATCGAGAGGAAAGATAAGAAATATTTATTAATTTTTTTTGATTGCGAAAGTACACAAAATACTTTATACGAAAGTAGCGACACTTCTTTCCTACATATTGTAAATTTAATTGTTGCCCAACAGACCTGCTACAACTGTTATGAACAACCGGACGTGAAAGAAAAATGTAGCGTTTGTGGTGATAGGCAGTACATTTTCCAATACGACGGTGAGACGAATGTTGTGAAAATTTTTTTAGATTATTGCTTAAGGCCTCGCCCCTCAATGACCAATGTGTACTGTATAGCACATAATTTGCAAGGGTATGATGGCCATTTTCTAATTTCCGAACTTCTGGCTAGGAATTTAAAAATAGAGCCAATAATGAACGGCATGAAAATAATGAAATTAACATGCGAAAATTTGGTTTTTATTGATTCGCTAAATTTTTTGGCGCTACCTCTCTCTAAGTTTCCTGAAGTCTTTGATATTAACGATCACGCAAAAGGATATTACCCTTACTACTTTAACACCACAGAGAATATTGATTACACTGGTGACTACCCGCCCCCTGAATTATATGGCTTTACAGCCATGAAGATAAAAGAGAGGGCAGCGTTCCTAAATTGGTATAATACCGCTTCCAGGGGGGTTTTCAATAATAAAGAAGAAATGCTAAAATATTGTATAAATGACGTTAACATTTTACGTTTAGGGTGTACTCGATTTATGCGAGAGTTTCTTGACATAACGCAAATAAATCCTTTTGTGGAGTCTTTAACTATAGCGTCAGCCTGTATGCTGGTTTTCCGGAAGAACTATTTAAAGAATAATGTTTTAGGTATAATGCCTAAAAATGGTTATTTTAAGTCCAAAAATCATTCATTGATTGCTGCCAAATGGCTTGCTTGGGAAGGCACAAAAACCAGTCACCAGATTGTCTCTGCCAACAACAAAGGTGAGGTGAAGTTGGAAAGGTGCGGGTTACAGGTATGTAGATGGTTTTAATTCAGAAACCAACACAGTTTATGAGTTTTTTGGCTGTTTTTATCATGGCTGTAACGACTGTTTTAAAGTTCGAGAATTTACAAATAGCACATATCAAAGGATAGAGACTATTAATCAAAGGTATGAGGCCACTCTAAAAATAATTGACACAATTAGACATCACGGCTATAATCTGGTATACATTTGGGAATGTGAATTCAGACAATTTCTAAAAACAAATCCTCTTATAGATGAAAGATTAAAAATGCTTGTTGCAGACATACCTGTACCACTTAACCCACGCAGTGCTGTTTTTGGAGGGCGTACAGAGGTATTCAAACTATATCACAAAGCAAAAGAAACAGAAACAATTCGTTATTTAGACTTTACAAGTTTGTACCCGTATATTAACAAATATTCACCCTACCCTATTGGACACCCGCAAATATTTCGAAATGATCACATGCCTTTATTATCGGAAATTTTGTCAATGCATGGCTTTATTATGTGTTCTGTTGTAGCACCATCTAATTTGTTTTTACCCGTGCTGCCTTTTAAAACTAACTTAAAGCTGTATTTCGCACTTTGTAAAAAATGTGCTGACGAAAATAGAGTTTCTCCGTGCCATCAAAATGAAGAAGAAAAACAGATTACCGGTACATGGATTATTCCCGAAGTGGCTTTAGCCGTTAAAAAGGGTTATAAGATAAAAAGTCTTCGAAGTTTGGAAGTATAATTATACTGTATATGACCCGGTAGAAAAAAATGGGGGTTTATTTACAGAGTATGTTAATACTTTCTTAAAAATTAAGCAGGAGGCTAGCGGATGGGGTAGTAAATGTATTACTGAGGCGGAAAGAGACAACTTCATAAAGGACTATGAGATAAAAGAAAGTATTGTTTTGGACAAAGACAAAATTCATAAAAACATTGGTAGGCGTAACACGGCAAAAATTTGTTTAAATTCCTTATGGGGTAAATTCGCTCAAAGGGAAGATAGAACCTACACAAAAGTCTTAAATAATTTTAAAGAATTTTGCGACTTTATACAATCGCCAGGAATCGAAATTTGCTCTATATATCCAATTAATGACAATACCATGTGGGTAACTTGGAAATACATTCAGGAAAATCTAAACATTCTTCCCCACGTAAATATACCTATTGCAGCCTACACAACAGCATTTGCAAGGCTTAAGCTCTATGAGGTTTTAGAAAAAGTGGGAGACAAAATTTTATACTGTGACACCGACAGTTTAATATTTGTGGACGATAAAGAAAAGCCTTTACCATTCACAATGTCCGGGTTTTTGGGAGATTTAACTGATGAGGTTGAATGCTTCGGCACTAACGCCTATATTTCAGAATTTGTGACCACCGGACCTAAAACTTACGGGCTTAAAGTTGAGACAGAGAAAGAGCCCGAGTACATTATTGAATGTAAAGGTATTACAATTAATTTTGAAAATTCTAAAATTGTCAATTTTGAGTGTTTGAAATCAATAGTCACCAAAGAGAGTTTCCAAGATGGCGTGTGCGTTAAAAATGAAAAAAAAAATTAAGCGGAAACGCCCGGGCGTTGTTATTTCTACATTGGAAAAAAAACACTTATCATTTACGTTTGACAAAAGAGTTGTTACAGACGATTATTTTTCCTACCCGTATGGCTTCAAAAAGAAACGAGAGTAATCAATGTCAATATACATACTAATTTTAAGAAATTTGAAATTTGTTATCCTTATAGTTGGACAGATAAAAATGTATCAGTATAAAATAATGTAATATAAGTGTCAATGTAACTTAGTGCACAGGTAAAACAAACTTTATCCAGACCTGAGGGATAGCCGCAATTAGCACCAGCCAACACTCTATTTTTGGGTCAGCCCCCACCCCCAAAGATCTCACAAGGTTTCAGCTTAAATAATGTGGTTGTGTGAAGCCGGGAATTCGGCCGAGCCGATAATGTGGACCTGTGAACCTGAAATTTCGGCTGAGGCCTATGACTTATTTAGTGGAATTCAGTGTGTTGCATGCCACCTAAACAATATTCACAGTGAGGCTTTAGACAATCTTAAAAAGAATGACTGGCTGAAACATATACATGAAGAAATAAGAGCAAAATCTCACCGTGGTCTTACTATATGCGATTTATATTTGACCGGTAAAATCGAGATTGAACTTTTTTGTGATCTGTTCTTGTGCGCTAAATTAAACAGTTACCTCTGGGACTTAAAATATTTTCTTCCTGAAGAAATCGCATTCGGCGCTTATCGAATGCATCTGTACAACGAAGCTGAACACTTCATAAACTCTGCAATACATGACTATATTGATTGTCCCACCTACAGCTGTAGCGACGAAGTCCGTAACTTATTGAGATAAAAAACATATATAAATATGCTTACTCAATACTAGTTCATTCCGTATTTTTCCGCCAACTGATAATATGGATAAATTTATTCTGGACTTGCAGTTTGTTTGCGAGAACAATGGTCAGTATTTTATTAAAGAACTTGCCGTCCTTGCTGTTGGAACAATCATCCCAGATACTTATCATTTCCTGCCACCCTACCCATACCAGGAACTGTCATCGAAGGCAAGACGGCAGATCCAGTATGACGTCCAGAATATAAATGGTCTGCGTTGGAATGACGGAGACATCAACTACAACAATTTACCCGATCTGTTTTCAAGATTTGAAAATACAACCGTGTATGTAAAAGGCGAAATCAAGGCTTCATTTGTCAGGAAATACACACCAGCTTCAGAAATCATCGAGCTTGGAGAAATACCTAGACTAAGTGAACTTACAAATTATCAATTTCCCTGTAAAATCCACAATAATGTATCTTTTATTCGTTGCGCTCGGCAGAACTGTGTAAATATGTACCTGTATATGTTAATCAATAAAATTATTATAAATTGAAATAAAAAAAACCTCATATATTTTATTAAAAAATTTATTAGATGCTTATTATATCAAACAGAATATTGGTACTGCAATACAAAGGTATCTCAAAGAAAAGTCTAGAATAATTCAGATGCACATAAGAGGTTCTAGACGGTATAAAATAGTCTTCTTCAGGTAAAAAAATTAAATTTTTACTTCTACACTTTTCACAATATTTCTTATAGTACTCCTTCGCACTTTCAGCGGCATTGTTATTGTGGAACATTACAATCTTGAAGAAATCCTGCATATCAATTAATTTGTAGAGTTCATTAAGGGTCAGCTCAATATTTCCTGTACCAACGGGGATTGTATGTATTTCGTCTGAAGCTCCTCTTGGTTTGGCGGGAACATGTCTGGAATAACCTCGTCTTTTAGTTTGGCCAAATGTTTGTAAACCTCCAACCATCCGAGGTAAAATGTTGAGATAGCCCCATGTCCATGACGGTGAAAGACTATCTTTGCCTCAAACGAGATCGGATCAAATCCGAGGACAACTTTCTGATTATGGTGATGGTCCAGATGATACGTATAGTTTAGCAAAAGATTTTCGCCCGGGGCCTCTGATTGGTTTTTACCTCTTTTCCGTATCGGCCGAAGTTTTTGCTTTTTGGGTTTTGTATCCATCACTTTAAACTCTTCTGCACGCACTTTTTTTTCACTTAATTGTTTAGGTTTTTTAGCTTTAGGTGCTGGTGTCATCTTGAAGCGGCGACTTATACCTCAACATTAAGTGTACATCACCAGCGTCTCGTATTTATACTCTTATTTTCCGGTATACATAGCTGGTTATATTTACCCCCACCATATTTTAAAAATTTTCTCAAGTATATTTTGCGATATAAATTCACGATTTTATTATCATTTAATCTAAAATTATTGAAGGAAAATTGTTTCAGAAAATGTTTTAAACTTTTTCCTTTACACCGAAAATACAGATACACACAGCAATAATGACCACAGGTAGATGAAAGTGCACCTTGTAATCGTTTTTTACTATTTACAACCACATCTGAATTTGTATGTAAGAAGTCGCGAAAAAGCCTGTTGCTGGGGGGCTTACCATACGAGTCAAAGTATTTTGCAGGACCCCTTTTTGGAATGAAAAATGCAACCCAGTGGGTGCCGCTCTTTCGTGCAGGGTCCGTATTAGCTATGACGCATGCGGGTTTTTTTATTTCTTTTGGCAGACGGTCACAAGCAAATACACCTCTAAAAAACCTTTTTGTAGTAGGGTTATTCGCTAGCGACTTTGTAAGATCGATCGTGATCATTCTTGTTCCGAATCCAGGGTTGCTGTCCCTACGTCAATAACCTTGGTATAGGATGTAACATAGTTATTTATAAACTCCTTGGTTGAGGCATCACAAACAAGTATTGTAGTAAATTTCGCTAGTGTTTTAATTAGATCTTCATCTAAACGTCTAAGTTCAATGTTTTCCAACTTATTTGATTGCTCGATACATCCTGGAGTTGATGTAGGGTATTTGAAGATAATTTCCTTTGTAAATAATTTACTTTGTGCAGTGAATCCCGCAAAAGAAACCTTTTTCAAGAAGGTCAAGCAACCTCCAGAAAAGTATTCGACATTTATCAGGCAACTCATGATAGCTGGCTTCACTGTCTATGCACTGTGATTAATTCTAAATTGCATCATCTTATATAGGTCTTTAGAAGCTAGTGTATACGTTCCTATCTTTGTCGATTTCCACACTCCCATCATATTCGGCATAGACCACACAGGTTACTGTTGTCTTCAGAGCCTCCTTAAATCTTCCTTCAATTCTAACCGTACCTTGGTTTAATAGATTGCCGCAGGTTGAATTATACGAACGGTCAGAAGTTAAATCAAAAGCAAGAAGAAAACAACCGTTGTCAAAGAATTTCTTTGAAATCTGATGCCCTTTATCGAAATAATGTATTCCAGTTCCTTTGAACAAGGAGATGTATCCTCTTGTACTAATAGGTTGTTCCTTCGAATAATCAAATTCTATAGGCTGGTTAGGAATCTGGACACCATTTACTGATAAATTAAATCTTGTGATGTTATTATGTTTAAAATTATAGGAATTTTTTGTTTGGTTTCCTGTATATGCGTCGTTATCAACCATACCAAACACCAATAAATTTGGTAACTGTCCTCTGACAATATTATCTAAGGATAATGGTATAGTATATGTTTTAACCTCGACTCGTTTGTATGGGTATACAGCATTGGTTCGTTGTAAAACGGTTTCATGAGCCAGCATGATGCTGGGGTTAATAGATGCGTGATTCATGTACATTGTGTCCTCTACAATCTTAATTCGTGGGGAATTGCCATCATCTTTTGACAAAAGGTAAAATTCGGGTTTTTCAAGTGATAACACAACGCGCAGATCTACACCGTTCATTAATAATTTATCTTGGTTAAACATATCAGCATGTATTTTTCCCATTAGCTCGACAACGTTGCTCTTATTGAAAAGCTTTTGTCTTGCCAGGTAACCCACATTTTCTTCTACACTTTGAGTAACCTCCATATTATCCTGATCAAGATACCAGCCGACAGATTCTAAATGTGTCGAGGCCGCATCTTTACCATAATTTAACAAGTTTTCAATATATGCCCTATAATTGTAATTATTGTCAGTTTGAACAACCGGTCTCCCGTTTAGGTAAATAGTGCACTGGCGAAAGAGCGAGTGAAGTACGTTATTGACAACACCAGGGCCTTCATCAGTCACAGTCTTCGTGGTGCCGTCTGGGCTAGTTACGAGAATATCTTTTCCGGTATAAAGTTCTTCTTTTCCATCCTTAATTTTAATCAGTTGCACTTTTAAATGTAGGTATATACTTGACAAGTCACGATATGTATCTCCATGTCCCAGCGAGACAAATTCCAGAACTGATGAGTTATCTAATGAGGCTATAGGTTTGTATGCTACTTCTTCGGTTTTTAAAATATTACTTTGAATAACTGGTGTAGAGAAAAGATCTAGCTCAGATTCCATGCACTCGCTGTACGTGGACATTTTGTTTATTTATCAAAAATATCCAATGCTCGTTTACGAAAACTGCGTTTGCCTTTTATAGACTTTTTCTTCTTGTTTGCTGTTTTTTTCGTAAACCGTTTTATTTGTTTTGAAGGTCTTTTTCGTTTAATAGGAGACTTGGTTAAGCGTAACGTCGTAAATGGATTAGCTCTTTTAATAATTCCGCGATTATTTATACCTGCGCCGCCCATTTTATCGAAGAGTTTATTTATACCTTTTTGCGCTAGGTCTTGTACAGCAGCTTTTCCCTGGTCTTTTAAAATTTCCTTAACCGGCTTGCTACCAATTTCTTGCAGTATTGTTTTTCCAGTTTTCAATGCTTGCTGTTTTATAACTTTGGCTCCTGAAGCAACTAATGGCTGTAAATAACGAAATAGCCCGCTGAAGAAACTGCCAATACCTCTTCCTTGCTGATAAGTAAGCGGCGCTCGGTACAATTCTCCTATATCCGACAAGTTACCGCCACTTTGTAGTAAGTAGTATCGTGTATAATACGAATTCATTTTCATTAAGGGTTAAAGTCAGGCAAAGTGCTATCAAATTGAAAAACTGGCTGGGGGTGCACATATATTTATAGTTTATTGTGTCTTAAAATGAAGCATCACATAAGTCGGGATATAACTTGGTTTAAAATTAATCAATTCACCCTGGCTATCAGTTATTTTTATAGAAATACCTTCTATAAATGTTTTCTCGATAGGACAGTATTCTACATGTTCAAATCTAAGTACACCATCGCACAATTGTGCCGGTATGACTCGTAAGTATCGAGCTAATTTATTACCAATAATTCTCGGTTTAATAATATCGGTGTAAATGAAAATCAAGTTTTTATCATGACATCTTTTTGATATTTCCATAGATTCTCGGGGGAATCTTTGTATTAATTCATTGACTATAATTTCCAGGCCATTAATTTTGTCAATGATTGTCATATGCTCTTGACGTAGTCCAGCAGTGTTGAATGATTCTTTTATTTCCGAAAGTATTGCATCGGGTTTACGCTTTTCTTCAGGTGTCTGAAGAAATATATCCGTAAAGAAATCCGACAAATTGTTTATATTTGTATTAATAGGCACTGGCGTTGTCAAGTATTCTCCTGAACTCTGCTTTTCGTATGGTACATCCAAAACATCACTATCTTTAGTAATTTGTCGCTGATTAGGTGCTTTTGCAATTATTGAATCTTTTTTCAACCTATTTAGAATACCGAAAATTGTATCTTTAATCTGAATAATCTTTTTCTGCTTTTCTTGTTCGCTAATTGTCTGATCGTCAAAATGCACATTTGATATTAAAAGCGTGACAAGATCTTTAACATTAAGGTGTGACGGTAATGGCTTTTTTATCCTTATTGTCACTTCCAAGTCTTCAAGCCGTAGTTCAAACATTTGATGTACTTTTTGGCGGTACCTTTTATTGCTTTTTCTTGGGTCCTTTTAATGCTAAGAGCAGGGTGTGTGTAATTATCGATTGCATTCTGTATGACAATATGCTTTCTTTTTTTTCTAGGAATCTGTCCAATAAAGTCGTCAACAAATGCCTCAACTGACTCATAGTCCTTATACTTTAAGACGACATTTTCCGAAGTTTTTTTCCCCTGATAAATGTGTAGTATAAACTCTTCCGGCTCTTGTGTGTAGCTTATTTCAGGTATTACATTATCCAAAAAGTCAGCTTCCAGCCGATCCCACATTGCTTTTTTAACGTCGTCCAAAAACATAGTATACCAAGAAGGGCTGACTGCATTGTAAAATGTTAATAGAAATGCTGAAAAATTTACCTGCCCTGCTCTATAGCTAGCTTGTTCAAGACTTTCTTTTGTCCACTCAAGTTTAACATTGTCATTTATTTTCACTGTCAACGATTTCAATTCTGCTTTTTGCTGTTCTCTTATTTCTTTTAACTGGTTAATAGACGTTTCGCGCCTCACTCTTTTAAAGCTGTTATCATTTATTGCTTCAGCTTCATTGCGCTTCATCCTCTTCTCTTCATTTATGTCATAATTTGGTAATGAAATTTCAGTTACTCCAACACACCAGCTATTAGAAAACTTACATGGGCTAGCAAGTGCATTTGTAAAAGCTGACAGAGTGTTTTCAGGATAAAATTCCATAGAATTGTTGCTTAAAAGACACACGTAAAAGCCGTTATTTACTATATCTACAGGCATTTTTATATTTTAAAACCTAACCCAAGTTACGTCTGGTACACTCGAACTTCGCTCTTTTTTACCTTTTAAGCGCTCACTTTGCCGCAGTCCTTTTTTCGCTGGGAATGCAAGCTCGTATTGACCAGGATCTAGTGGTGACGGCCTTAATATAGGCTGTTTAGTTGGGGCCTTCTCTTTGGGTGCGTCTGGTTCTAACTCCTCTATAAAGCTAGCAACTTCGTCAACACTCATATCCGTAGGTACAGTATACTGTGTTATACCGTCACTACCAGTTATTACTCTATAGCCTTTATCTTCAACTTTTGGTACTATCTATCCCACTAGCTGATAAACGTCGTTTAGCAGCTGGAGATAAAGATCTCCTTGGCGGAGTTTTTTCGCGCGGCTCCTCAAAAATAAATTCTGATAAAGACCTCCTTGGCGGTGTTTTTTCACGCGGCTCCTCAAAAATAAATTCTTCTATCTCGAAAGGTGCCTTTTCAAATATATTTTCCTTTATCGGCGAGGCTTGTGTTGATTCATCTTTTTTAAAAATAATTTTTGTTTGAGTAGAACTATCTCTCAAACCTTTATGTTTAACTGGTAAATTTTCTTGAATGGGAATCTTAGGTTTCCTTTTTTCGAAAACTTGTGCCTTTTTACGTTTTACATTAAAAAACTTTATTAATTCATTCCTATAATTATACCATTTCTCTTTGTCAGACAGATTTTTACTTTTTAATATCTTATCCATTGATTTATCAAATAATGACAGATTTGCAGATTGCTCAATTTCATTTTTTAAAGTATTATAAACTTCCGGTGAAAGAAGCAGCATTTTGTTAAGATTATTAGTTTTATGCATATTTTTCAATTAGCGAACCTATTACACCCGATAGTACACTTCCTAATAAAACTGGTAAAAATCCTCCGCCTTGTACTAGTATTTTACGCTGTCTTGCCACAGATCCTTTTGCGTCAACTAATTTTCGCATATCCTTTTTATACTTGCACAGCGAATTATATATTTTACCATGAGGCATATGATTTCCTTTTAGCGTGTTAAGTGTGATTTCACAAAGTGTTTTTATAACCTCGGGATCTGCATTTTTAATGATGGCATTTCTTAAGTTTGATTTAGATTTTTGAAGCACATAGAGCATATGCTTGTTGTCCTTTAATCGTTTCACTTTTGACACCATTTTTACTATTCAGAGCACTATGTGGACAAAAACAAGTTACGAAATCTTTGTTAAATATATCCGTTCGGAATCTTAACGTATCGTTAATCTCCTGAGTAAGATCTATCAGTAAGCACCCGTAAGGCTCCTGAGTGGTCTCTTTATATATCTTTAGAAGTTCTAAACTATCTTCCGGATAAATTTGTCTCGCTAAATGCACAAATTGACTTTTATCTCGGGGATTTTTAAAAACGACAAGGTACTTGCAGTTTAGCGATATATCTCTGCAGAACTTTCCCTGATGAAATACGTTTTGCGTTACAAGAATCACTGAAAAATTACGATGATGTGATCCTTTAGTAAAAAGCTCACAAACTTGCTTACTGAAAGCATTTAACATCATATCATCTATAACAATTAGCGTGGGTTCATTTGTGTAATTTATAAACTCATCGGGGACACTATCTATATATTCTATGTTTGTGGACGCCATATCTACTGGTAGAGCTTCACGTTCCGCATTACACCATATAATCCTAGTAATTTCCGGCTGTATTAACGAGACATCATTCATAAGATTTTTAATAAACGTAGTCTTTCCGCATCCAGAAGGTCCTGCCACGATCATTGTAAATGGGTGATTGAACGCAATCATCTTTACCGCAAAAACAGAAACTCTTGACAACAGGTTTTTTGTATATAAACCCCACATCTTGCAAAAAGTACTTATATACTCTTTCAAGAATGAGCAGAAGACAGATTATTAACGAACTACATAAACCTGCCCGCAAAAACTTTAAGCGTCGTCGTGTAACGATTAAAGGTAAAGATGACCTTTGGCGGGCAGACTTGGTTGATATGAGTTCATATGCGACAGAAAATCAGCACTTTCGTTTTTTGCTAACTGTCATTGACACATTTTCCAAATATGCATGGGCTTTACCAATTAAAGACAAAAGCGGGATAGAGGTCACTAAAGCAATGCAATTAATTTTCAATCAGGGTCGTATTCCAAGAAACTTGCAAACAGATGATGGAAAAGAGTTCTATAACAAGTCGTTCAAACGTTTGATGGAAAAATATGATGTTAATCATTACTCAACTTACAGTTCATTAAAGGCGTCAATTGTAGAAAGATTTAATAGAACGCTGAAAAACATCATGTGGAGGGAGTTTAGTATGAATGGTAATTATCATTGGCTAAGTATGTTAGACAAGTTAACAGACAAATATAACAGAACAAAACATCGGACTATTAAGATGAGACCTATAGACGTAGGCCCTGCTAACGAGCTTCGTTTATTGCTAACGGTGTATCAAAAACCAAAAACAAAGCCAAGTCCAAAGTACAAAGTAGGAGACTTTGTTCGGATAAGTAGATATAAACATGTTTTTGAAAAAGGCTACACCCCAAACTGGTCTACTGAAATTTTTAAAATAAAAGAGGTACATAAAAGACACTTATCCAGTAACTTACATTCTTGAAGACTATCAAGGAGATATAATACAAGGTGCTTTTTACCAGCTTGAACTAGCCCCCGTCAAATATCTCGACGTCTACCTTGTAGAGAAAGTTTTAAAACGACGAGGGGATAAAGTTTATGTTAAATGGCTTGGGTTCCCACAACAGCACAACACATGGATTAATATAAAAGACGTTTTATAAGGAGTTTTTATTGCAGTCACAATGCTGGTCTTAAAGCGTGAATCTGACCGACTGAAAACATTTAAGAATTTATCTTTGGATGAGAGGAAATCGTACAAGCTAGCAAGAAGTGGATTCTTTTACACCAACCTGAAAGATATAGTAAGATGTTACTTTTGCTGTATGGAAATGACCGCCTTAAACTCACCTGACGATGTTGAGGCAGAACACCTTCTACGATCGCCTAACTGTGTCTATGCAAACGGTAAGGATGTATGCGGACCGTACAAAAATCGAAAGACGCCATCAAAATTCGCGACCTGTGCCCTAGACACTTTTAAAGTTCTAGGAGGTTCGTTCATTTTGTTCGGCCTAGGCTGTGAGATGTATTATTTTTACGAACACTTTACACGAAAATGAAAAAGCAAGTGAGATTCCAAAAACTGCCGGAAATTAAATATCTATATGTCTGGAGCTATGCCTACCGAAGTGCCCGGAAAGGGTCATGGGAAATTGATGCACTGGACCGATACAGATTTAAGATGCGCATTTATCAATGTAGCGTAGTATTGACCCCCATTTTACAACCGTCGCACAGACATACTATCTCTGCTAAACGATTTTACCTGGAATAAAACTATTTTAACTCAGTTGAATTCGTTTTTTATTCATGCAACCCGTCTCTATTCCCTTACCTTCACCCACATTTCGTGTCATCCACAACACCAGGTTTACTGACTGCGGGCAAAGCCAAAACAAAACCTCTCGCGCATACCCACGACAAATTTTTCTTTTTTCGCCTTCTTCGCAACTTCACTTCTTCCGGACACAGCGTTAAGACAGGGCAAAACAAAGCCCCCCGCGTATCCACATATGCACTGCAAATTTTTGTATCACTCTTTTTGCATAATTGTACACTGCACGCACAGCGATTCTTTATATTTGCCTGATTACCCTTTCGTCTCTTCTGACCACTCCGGATTGCAGTTTTTTTCCCCTTTTTTGTCATCTTCTTTATCGCGGCACTTCTCCCGATCACTGCATACATGCCAATTGTTATATTCTGCACAGGATCCCCTACATCTTTTCTACTTTTCACACCCACAGAATGTAAGCGAACCAACCTACCCATCTCTTTCACTCCCAACCGCAAGTTGTTTTAAGCACGGAAAAATGACTAGCTCTCCCCCTTCAGCCAACCACTCCAACAACAAAGCCCTGCTTTTTTCTTTTTGTCTCCAAACAAGTGTAACTAGGACGTGTCTATCTAGCTCCCGCCTCAACAAGATCTTATGACCGGTGGGTACAAGTACCTCGCAAAAACAACCCGGTGGGGTACCTCTAATGCTGTCCCTACGTCACCTAGTGCACTTTGTATGAGCGGTGGGCTCCTTACTACTGCTTCGGCTTTCAATCATACGGGTTCGGACTTCGGGTTTTTTCTTTTCGTACTCAATTCTGAGCTTTAAATTCTGAGCTTGAAGCCTTGCTGCTGACGGACAGAACAAAAAGACGTAGCAGAGCCCTATGTTAATAAAACGTTTTTATTTAGTAGAACTGCTCTATCAGGAATCAGGAAAAATATAAAACAAAAATTGTGCAATGCCGGTTGCTTTGCTTTTGACGAAACCAAAAGGCTACTTGACTCTAAAGAGTCATACACAAATTAATGATAAATAGAGAATTTGACTATATCTAACACTGTTAAATTATTTTCTCTGGAAACTCTTAATCGGAGAAAAGAGACTTTCAATTATGGCCCAATAGAGGCAGGGAATATTTCTCCGCCAATTAAAATCGTTGACTTAAAGAAACAACATTTAAAAATGTCCGCGAGAGAAATGATGTGATTTGTTAATTTTTTTTCACTACTCATTGGCGATCTTGTACCTGAAAATGATGAAGTTTGGGAATTTTACTTGTCTTCTAAAAATATGCGACATTTTATTAAGTTACAGATTTAACGAAGAAAGTATTTCATACTTAACTATCCTGATAAAAAAGCACAACTCTGATTACATACTACTTTTCACAGACACATTAAAACCTCCTAGATTATATTGGTGCTTTAGGTTTGAAGCAAAACACAAAGAGAATAAAATGTATGCCCATAGCACAACATCGAGAAAGAATATCACTTTAACTTTAGCTAAAAATTCACAACTTAAGTTCTCTTATTACCTCCTTACACCTTCGTCTAATATATGTTTGGTAGAAAAAAAGAACCGGGTTGCAAGAGCTCACACTTCTTATATATGTGAACTGCTTCATTTGACAGCTAATCAAATTTGTTGCTATACTCAAGCAGAATTCAAAGGCTCAGTTTACAAACAGGGATTCCATTTAACAAATTTCACAAATAATTTAAACCTCTGAGATTTCGAAAATTGTTTTAATTAAAGACAGCAATGATGTAAAAATAGTAGCTTATCAAATTCAGTTGATCGGCTTGAATACTCACTATGAAGCATACGAGGTAGATGATGGTAAAATGTGTGTCAAACGAATATTGTTAAATATTGATGATTTTTGCGGACCTCCAGTCAATGTTATAAAAGTCTCAAATGGAAAATGTTGTATTCGATTAAAGAAATATTTTTAAAACTGCTTAATATCATAGAATTCTTTTCAAATGTTCTAATTCATTCCTACATGATTAATTTTATGAAGCATTGTTTAATGTGGCAGGCAGTACCTATAGGTATAAGTTTAATTCATATAATGGAAAATACCAGCTCTTTTAATGATGAGAGAGAATTCTCGGACATCCTCTTCCAATCCATTTTGAACGGATCACCATTTCAACTTACCGAAATATGTAACCCCATGTCATCAAGCAACAATGCTTCATTGCAAAACACCTCGCTGAATGCAACTCTATCTGAATATGTGTACATGACTGAGAAAAATTCAAAAGCATCTTCATTATCACTGGAAATACACGGTAGAAATACATCTGAATTTACAAAAAGAACATCTTTTACAGCGGAAGAAGGCTTTTCTGAACAACATAATACCACCACTTATAACATTGAGATTTCAGAGGATACCATGAAAATCAGGGAACTTTTAGAGAAATGGAATCTTCTGCAGCTATTACCAATTTTTATTGGTACGTACCTAATTTACTTATTTATTTATGTTCATACTAGGTCTGTCTGTTTAAATCCCTAAAAAAAGCTTTGGGAGATCTCATCTTTTATCATAGTAGGCCAAAATAAATTGTTTTTCATTCAGCCTGGATTAACAGACAGTATGGTATGCGATAAAGAAAACTTTCAAATCTATGTAAAAACATTTTACCTATTATAAACAGACAACTTCATCATTATGAAGTCATAATGAAAGTTTTCATTACAATATTTTTTAGTAATGTCTTAAGTTATAATTCATTTTTATATATTAATCACTACAGAAGAAGAAATTGGCTTGGAGGCACAGCAGTATATGACTACTCTATCCTTTGCTAACGAGATTACAAAAAATTTGAAACTAGGACTGCAAATAAAATTTCATCACCATTTAACCGAATGGCAAATGTCTAATGCACCTACTGTAGAGAACAGTCGCTGTTCAACTTCATTATCTCAATCTTCATCTAGAACTACCGACCATTCTTCAGTTTTTACTTGTGTTTCTTCAGATTTTGACCTGGAAGAGGTTTTAAAAAATTCTAAAGAGGGAAATCTACTGCTAAATTATTACACAAATAACGAGCAATTCAACGATCAATCTCGATCAGTATTAGTAAATGTTATTATTCAGCACTTGATACAAAATGATATATCAATGTCTGTGAACTTGGCTAAGAACATTGCTGAACAAATTGTTAAAGTTTTCCCAACTGAAGTTATGGTAGAAATTTTAATTTTTCTTCAGGAACAACTATATAATTTTTTATTTATAGGATGTTTATTTTATGAGCCAACGTGGAAGAGCGCCAAAAGGAAAAGTGTTTGCCAAATACTACAATCAACAGAGAATTTTAAAAAGCAGCGGTCTTAGAAAAATTCCTGACAGGCAAATACAACCTACAACGACGACAGAGAGAGGTTTACCGTCCTTGTTGGGTAAGTCTAAATCTTTTAAACGATCTATCCCGTACCTGACGTTGTCCGGGTACAACTATCCCTAAAATAAAGCTTGAACTTCTTCTCAACCTCATAAATAGTTTATGCGAGTTACATATATTGACCTTCAGTCAAGTAACCCTAGTCCGGCAACGGATCTACCAGATACCTGTAAAATAAAATCCAAACCAAAGCCTATGGCTTGGTAACGGATATCGCAAAGAATTTAACTAACTTGCAGAAAAAGTACTTAAGTTTCCCAGTGAGAACGACGTCCAGTCCCATTCCCACAGAAAAGATGCTTACCTAGTAAAAATTTCCTTAAGTCACGTTGCATTGCCCAGTTTAGCAGATATTTGAAAATTAGATGAGAGTCAGTCTGTCGAGAGGCTACTAAGCTTACAGTCAAGAGAAATGAAAGATAAAATTATTCTGTTTTATTAAAATTTAATTGTGAAGTTTGTTCTGATTTTAATAAAGTGTTTAACCAGGAGTGCCTTTTTGTTCCCTGTATCCGGTGCTTGGTGTTGTTGGAACTTCCGATACTCATAAAAAGAATAGATTTTCTATACAAAATCTCCAAACTTATAAGTGGCGCAGTCGGTAGGATCCTGTTCGATAAAATAGGATCCAGTGATACGAATCAATCAATTAATATTGTACTACAGTTAATGGGAAAGTTGAGTGATATTTTTTGCAAAGTGTAAAACGCAGTAGCCCAAAGCACAATTTAGTGGGATACGAAGAAACGACAGCTAAGCAAAGAAATAATAGAAACACCAACAGCCTGGAAAGGAGAAACAATAGAAATCAAATTCTAGACGGCAATCGAAGAATGGCCCAGCAAGAACCAGCCCAACATCAGCAACAAGAAGGTCAACGGAACATGATGGAACAATGTCTGGCAGTCATAACAGAGGTGCTCAACCGGCAGACTCAACACCAATCCTCGCTAAGAAGCCGAATTTTCATAAGTGATATTGCCGAATGTGCTATTTTTAGTGAACACCAAAGTGAAATTGTAAATAATTTAAGCAGTGTTCTCGTGTTAAAAATAAAAGAAATTACAGCAGGGACTCTAGCTTCAGAATTGTTCAATAAATTCAGTTTAGAAGAGATAAGGCCAGTAATTAATAAATACATAGGACAAGACCAGTATAATTTAAAATTCAGACCTAACCCAGTACCGAAAGACAGATACCAACCCAGACAGAACAGACAGAATTATAACAGTCGGACTCATAACAATAACCATCAGTCAGAACAGAGCAACAATTTTCAAAATAATTTTAGACAATTCAGAAATAACGTCCAAAGTAATCCGGGTCATTCTAGAACTAACAACCCCACCAATAATTCCAATCAATTTCGACACGGTAATTCCGGACCATATCGCAATAATTTACACGGTAATTCCGGACCATATCGCAATAATTTACACAGTAATTCCGGACAGTTTCAACGAAATCCTAATAATAATAATAGTAACACTAATACTACTAATAATAATAATAGTGCCCCGTCCAGAAATCAATCGCAAAATAATAACAGCCAAACTCAACCTATGGAAGTTGATACATTAGGTACAGTAAACGAAGTGAGCCCATTAGGAGAGGCAGAGTTTTTTATAAATTAGCCTCGGAAACGAAGAAAATTTATGTCAGGCTAACAATAAATAAAATCAAGTTCGTTGCTATGGTAGATACAGGTTCCACAATCAGCCTATTAAATTCAAAACGGGTTCCAGATAATATATATGAAAAAATGAATGGTAGTAAGATACAAATAATTACTATTGAGGGAGAAACAAAAAAGCCTACAGAATATGTTAAAACGAAATGCCCTGAAGAATTTAGGCAAACCGATAATGCAAGAATGAAATGGGTAAAAATTGAATTAGAGAAACAATATGACTTCTTGATGGGGATGGATTGGGTGGAAAATAATGTCAAAATCATTAATGTAACAGATCAACAAATAATATTAAAAAACTACGACAAACTACCTTTTCTAATTAGGGCGATTCTAGAAGAAGTGAATGTTTTAGAGACAAGTGAATTAAGTAATATACAATTAGATCATCTGAATGCGGAAGAAAAATCAGGGATAGAAAATTTATTTGGTAAATATAAAAAATTATTTTATAAAGAAGGGGATAAACTTACTAGCACCACGAGTATAGTCCACGAAATTAAAACCACGACAGATCAGCAGATAAACTCTCAATTATATAGGTATCCACCCCAACATGAAGACGAAGTAGCAAAACAAATGAAGGAAATGGAGGCCCAGGGAATAATAAGGAAAAGCAAAAGCAAATACAGTTCCCCTATAATAGTAATACCTAAAAAGATAGATAATTCAGGAATTCAAAAGTACCGAATTGTAGTAGACTATAGACGACTGAATCAGGTAACGGTGGATGATAAATATCCATTACCGAACATGGATAGTATCTTAGACAAGTTGGGAAAAGCTCAATACTTCAGCACTTTAGATCTGGCAAAAGGCTATCATCAGATCTTAGTAGCTGAGAAAGACATTGAGAAAACCGCTTTTGTCACACAATTAGGGCTATATGAATATGTCAGGATGCCATTCGGGTTAAAGAATGCACCTGCCACATTTCAGCGTTTAATAAATGAAGTACTAAGGGAATACATCAACAGGATTTGTGTTGTCTATTTAGATGATATCCTCATCTTTTCAACAACTCTAGAGGAACATCTAAACTCACTACAAAAATTTTTTACTAAATTAGCAGAATACAACTTAAAAATTCAAGCCAATAAGTGTAATTTTATGAGACGAGAAACCGAATTTCTAGGGCATGTCTTAACAAGGGAGGGAATAAAACCGAACCCAAATAAGATAGAAGATATTAAAAGAGTCGAACTTCCAAAAACAGAAAAACAGTTAAAAAGTTTTTTGGGGATGACCGGTTTCTATCGCAAATTCATAAAAGACTATGCCAAAGTCGCCCATCATTTAATAAAATATTTGAAAAAAGATACGAAAATTAATATCAAAGACCCTCAGTATATAGAAGCGTTTGAAAAATTAAAGTTATTGATAGCGTCACATCCTATTTTAAAGTTTCCAAATTACGATAAACTATTTACAGTCACTACAGATGCAAGTGATTACGCTATTGGAGCCGTTCTTTCTCAAGAAGGTCACCCAGTATGCTATGTGTCGCGAACATTGAATAATCATGAGAAAAATTACAGTACCACAGATAAGGAGTTTTTGGCTATAGTTTACTCGGTAACTTATTTCAGACCTTATTTGTACGGTAGATATTTTAAAATCATCACCGATCATGCTCCAATAAAATATTTGAATTCAAAATATAAGGGAAAAGAGTTTTCACCAAGAAACCAGAGGTGGATCTTAAGGTTACAAGAATATAATATTTCGATATTGACTATCTCCAGGGGAAGGAAAATAAAGTGGCCGATTTTCTCAGTAGGTTAGAGAACAGCCCTTATATCAACAAATGTAATAGCAGTGAATCCAATATGGACCTGTCGGGAACAATACATTCAGTAGATGAACAGCTTTTAGACCACATAGGTATAAAAGATGAGATAGTTAATAAATATAGAACTCAAATTATTTTGACCTATAGTCCAACTAAGGAAATGGAAGTAAGTCACAAACGGCGGATTATACAAATTAACCCACAAGATGAAGAAGGAGTAATTGTTAATGTATTGAAACAATATATAAAACCCGGACACGTTGGCATCTATGCTGAAGTAAGTGACACAGATTACAATAGAGTACAGCAAATTATTATTAGATTATTTTCAAGTGATAAAAGAATCAAGTTTTTCAAAGCAACCAAAAGAGCACAGGAAATTCCGACAGAAGAAGAGTGTCATAAACAAATTTCGTTATATCACACCATAGAATCATTACATAGCGGTACTAATGAAACGTATAAAGCATTAAAAGATAAAATATATTATCCAAATTTACAGGAACAAATTCAACTCATTATAAATAATTGTGAAAAATGTCAGTGTATTAAATATGACCGAAACCCTATAAAGCCTAAACTAAGCGTAACGGAAACCCCAAGTTATAAAAATGACATAATTCATATTGATATATGTCATTACAGTAAACAAGCTTTTGTGACAATTATAGACAGGCTTACTAAATTCGCGGTAGCGTACCTTATAACTGACAGAAATTGGATCACTAAAATTGCCATGTTAGAGAATTATTTAGCAACCTTTGGTAAACCTAAAAAGCTTATTATGGATAATGAATTCAAGTCAGAACAGTTAAAGAATTTTCTACAGCAAAGAGAAATAGAAGTCCATTGGACGAAGCCCAATAATCATACTGGAAACGCCGATATAGAAAGATTACATTCCACTCTAATAGAAAAAATACAAGCAATAGACGACAATATCCCTTTAGAGCAGAAAATGTATAGGGCAATAGGCAACTACAATGACCGATATCATTCCACTATTGAGATGACCCCGAAACAAGCAAACAATTTACCAGACGCACAAACTTTAGTAGAAAGAATATCAAAGAAAAAGGTAGAGTATATTAACAAGCTTAATAAAAGGAAAGAGACTTATATTGAAAATAGACAGAAAGGCTATATTAAAAATTATAAGAGAGTACGGCATAAAGACCAACCCTATTTCAGAAAATATCCGCTCAAAAATGTCCATCCCTCAAACATTAAAAGACCATATAAATTTACAGGTAATCACCATACTGATCTTGATGATAGGCTCAGCACAAGGGCGATTGCAGGCTCATCCAATACTTGAAGAGAAGGGTTATGTAAAAATAAAAATTAAGGAAGTATAAATAGCTTACGATACAGATATAATCTTACATGTAATCAATCCAATGGAAATGGTTAACATTTTAAATCATCTCGAGCTCAACATTGAACATCTTAAACTTGAAGACAGACTAGCACTCAATGCAGAAATTAAAACTATTAAAGGTAAACTCCGAACGATTCAAAATCCCGCTAGACAAAAAAGAGGTTTATTGAACATAGTAGGCTCTGCACAAAAATGGTTATTCGGAACAATGGACGAGACAGACAGACAGGAAATAACAAAACATTTACAGATTACTGACATCAACAACCATAGAGCGATCAAAAATTTAAATAAACAGATCAGAATCAATAGTCATTTTAATAAAACTTTAGTAGATTTAAAAATCTTAATTGAAAATGATAGACAAAAAATTTTGGAATCACTTAATTCAACTAATGAAAATGTAAAAGAATTAAACTATAAAATCCTATTTCTAGACCAAGAAACTAAGCTCAGATATTTCGAAAATAAAGTGAATCAGATTTTAGATAATATAATGGCTACCAAAAATAATATGATCCATCCAAGTATGCTTACACTTGAAGAGTTGGACATGTACCATGTAGACTTTTATAAATTAAAACTTCTAAAAGCAGGAGCAATGAAATATAATGATGATTTATTAATTTTTGCCATTAAAGTTCCAAAAAGTTATTTAATAACCGAATTAAAATTAATTGTACCAATACCAAACTCAGAACATTTAGAAATTAATGAAAAAGACGAATTGATTGTCGAAATAGATAATAAAACATATCAGTATAACGAAGATGCTTTGTTAAAAGATCTGAAATTAAGTAAAAATTGTATTACTAAAGGAAATTGTAAACTAATATACAACAACGTGACTAGTTTGGAGGAAATAGATGATGAAACAATTTTGTTGAAAAATATGAATCTGTATATATTATTTCGCTAAGGACCCGGATCAGAAAAGTGCAGAAAATAAGGTCGTTACACGAAACCCCCATAAGTGGCACATTTCTACATTCGTCAGATCATGTAGGCGTCGGCAATCGCAATATACTTGCATAATATTGCTTCAGATTTAAATAAAACCGAGTTAATCGAACCTTATTAAGAAACTAAAGCTTTATCCTCATAAATTTTCATAATAAAGCCACTAAAAATATACAGCTTTCATGGTAGTTGTCTTAGCTTTGGTTTTTATCCGTATTCATGGTAGTTGTCTTAGCTTTGGTTGTTATCCGCGCGCTGATTGCTCACTATGCGCAGTATTCCTTTTTTTTTTCTAACAAAGCCATACTTATGTTGAGACTACTCTAAATGATCTATTTATGTCACGGACATCAAGAGACCGTTAAATACAGAGCCTCGGTAAGTTGAACGCTAATACAATGAGGAAGATGGGCTCGAATAATCTTCCTCATTGCACCACATAACCTCCACGCTTACGGTACTAATATCATTTTAACACATGGCCTTCTCTAGAGTACGTGGCCTTCTCTAGAGTACGATCATTCGGAAATGTTAAGGTGGCAGTTGAAGAGGGTCCAGACCAAGTTATTACTGAAACCTCCGTCATTACATCTAATATTGTTTACAAAGAAATTTTGTAAAATTTTGTGATGTTTCCATTTCACGGATCTCTGTATTATACTGTGTACATGTACGCACGGGCCATCTAGTAAAGATAAAATGTGGCAAAATTGTGATAAGAGAGCATTTACTTTAACAGGACATTATCTGATAAATTTTAACAATTGTACCATAGGCATTATAGTACGAGATCCCGCTGCAAGATTACTTTGTTCATCGAGTTTTTAATTAAAACCTAATTTTTACATATATATATGTGTTCAGACTCGACGCCTCACTTAGTTCATAAGAATATAAATTTATCAGATGTAAACAAACATCAATTAGGTAGAGCAATATGTACAGCGAAAAGCTTTCCCATGCGCAGGCAGTTTCAATCGTGTCACGGGCAGGCCGCGCCAACAGCTCGGTCACCCAGTTTTCGAGCGCGCTTCGCCAGCACTTTGGCTGGCACCATTGCGTACTTACGAAAGCCCGCCGCAATTGAAATGCGCACAGCTGACTTTGCACCGGGAAAGACTTTACGCTTCCGAATTAAGTAATTTAGATATTAAGTAATTAGTTGTTTACATGCAATTCGCTATAAATACTATATTGCATTGAATAAACGAATGAATCTGGAAATACGTCTTGTCTGTATAACACGGGAGTTGAGCTCTTTAGCTACTCCCTTCTAGATTCACAGGAGTTGAGCTCTTTAGCTACTCCCTTCTCGGTTCACAGGAGTTAAGCTTTTTAGCTACTTCCTTTTGAATCCTCATCATAGAGTCACAGCTCACATAGCTGCTCTAACACAGTTCCAGTCTTCGCATCATCGGCAACACATCATCCCGAGTCCCCAGCAGAGACATTGGATCAACAGCAACTAGAGGCCCTAGCGAGTGATCGACGGCGTTCACGTTCTATCACAGCTTCCGCTTCGAGCGATAGGCAAAAGAGCCATCGTGAACATTGGTGACCCCGACGTGATCATCTACGCATCTTGGTGATTCTGCGTCTCATTCAAACGATTCAGTTACTATGGAGACGTTGGGAGCAGTTCAGGACAAGACTGGATCCGCCATTCAGGCGATTGTTTCTAACTACAAGAAAGATTCAGCTGATCGCAAGACTTTGGACTACTACAAAGAGAGGTTGAGGCGGCTCCAAGAAGCCTGGGATTCTTTTGAGGCCACAGATAACCTCATTCGAACAAAATTCGTAGAACAATTGAACCATCCGTACTTCGAAAGGGATTATTATGAATCCATAAGGAGTATCTATGAGGAATATTCTCAAATTTTCCAAGAGAATATAACCAATTTCACGGGAACTACGGACTCCCATCAAGGAGCGAGGCTCCAGGCACCACCCATGGGACAACAAAATCCAACAACAGCCTCTAATGAAGGGGCTAAGAGCAGGACACCTTCAGCATCGGCTCGAAATTCAAAAGGGGCATCAACAGTTATCCAAGAATCAACAGTTGGCTACAGATCATCCGCACACAATCAAGGTACTGATGCCGACGCTGAACTGCTATTAAAACTCGTACGAAAGCAACGGGTAACAATAGCATCATTGACAAGGCTCCTGAATAGGCTAAAGCAGGACAATCAGCCGTGCTCAAAGGAAGCCTATGAAGAGAAGTCATGCACCATAAAGCGCTTCTGGGCACAAATCGAAGCGTTCCAGCACAACATATCGGAATTAGCCGACGAAACAAATATTGATGGCTACCAGGCAGATGAATACTACAGTTTGGAAGAGGAGGTCCACGACACGCTCATCAGGATAGCGGAAACGCGAGCAGCCCTAAGCAAGCACAACGGGGAAGCATCCGTTACTACAAGCAACATGATGCCATTACACATGCAGCTACCAAAAATTGTACTTCCAAAATTCGACGGAAGTTATTTAGAGTGGACACAATTCCATGACCTATTCACCCAAATGGTGCATAATCAAGCTCTGGGATCTTGTCAGAAGATGTGGTACCTCAAAACACATCTTTCCGGGGAAGCAGAAAAATTAATTCGACATTTCAGCCTGTCGGACGAAAATTATGCAGCTGCGTGGGAAATGCTTAAGGAACGCTATGACAATCACAGACTTCTTGTCACAGCATTAATAAACAAATTGCTGTCGCAGCCAAGCGCGACTACCGAAGGGCCAGCTGCTATCAAAGCACTTCACGATACCACCCAGGAATGCCTCCTTGGACTGCAAAATTTGGGAGTGGATATTACAAATTGGGATCCGCTCCTATTTCACCTGCTGACGAGGAAGTTAGATCCCAACACACATACATTATACGAGCAATCTCTGTCTCAGCCCAAGAAGTTGCCGCAATTAAAGGAGTTTCTGAATTTTCTGGAAACACGATTCCAATCGCTTGAAGCCTTAGGAAGCAAGGCCAGAAATTCCGAGGGTCAACAAAGGCGAGTTCCAGCGAAATCATTCACATCAACAATCAACCGCAATAATCAATGCCCATCGTGCAAAGGAAATCATCCGCTGTTCGCTTGTCAAAAATTCCTACAATTGGCTCCAGCAAAACGACTGCACTTCCTAAAAGGGTCCAATTTATGCATCAACTGCCTTAAACCGGGCCACACCGTGTCAAAATGCACGTCGAGAGGATGTTCAAAATGCTCGAAAAGGCATAATACCTTAGTGCATTTAGAGCAGGAAATCTCTTCCCCTCAGAAGCCACATCAGTCTGCATCAACTAAGACATCATCAGAGGCATCCCTCGCAGAAAGAAACGCAACAACACTATCAACAAACAGCACACAGCCAAAACGAGGCTACATTGTGTTAGGAACTGTGCTAATAAATCTTGAGGAGCGGACAGGGGCACTTGTGGAATGTCGAGCAATTCTCGACTCAGGCTCCCAGTTGAATTTCATAACAGAAAAACTGGCACAAAGGCTTGGTCTGCAAGAGACACCAGATCTGATGCATATTGAAGGAATCGGGCAAGGCAAACAGCATGCACAACGACGAATTAACGTCGCAATTAGTTCAAAAACTAGTGGATATAAGACTAGATTAGAAGCTTTCATATTGCCAAAGATAACTTCACGTCAACCGGCTGAGCCACTAAATATCACAAAGTGGCCTATTCCGAACAATATTCAGTTGGCTGATCCAGAATTTTATCAACCAGATCGAATTGATTTCCTGATTGGCGCTGAAATTTATTACGACATCATGTCAATTGGTCAAATACGCCTAAAGGAAACCCTGCCTTCTCTGCAGAATACATTATTTGGTTGGGTAGTCTCAGGCAAAATTCAAGGAGAGTATCAGCCTAGAGCCACATGCGGCATCTGTAGCGAGGAAGAAAGGGCAGATCAGCTATTGGAAAGGTTTTGGAAGCTCGAAGAAATCGACTCATCTGATGTATTACCAAACTTTACGAGTCCAGAACAAAAATGTCTTACTCACTACAATCAAAACGTGAGAAGAGATGTAGAAGGAAGATTCATAGTCAAACTACCATTTTCTCGAGAACCAGGCTTGCTAGGGGAATCAAGAGACATCGCGCTCAAACGATTTTTTTCCCTTGAGAGAAAGCTTATCAAACACCCAGAAATCAAAGTCCAATACGTAGAATTCATGCGAGAGTACTTAAGACTGGGGCACATGCGGAAGGTGAGCCCGGCTGAAGTTACGAAGCCACACTACTTCCTTCCACATCACTGCGTCATCAAACCTGACAGTAGTACCACCAAGCTTCGGGTAGTGTTTGATGCTTCAGCTAAAACGTCTACAAATATTTCGCTGAACGACATTCTCCATAAAGGACCCACCGTTCAAGAGGAGCTATTCTCGATTCTGCTACGATTCAGAATTCCGAAGTATGTGTTCACTGCCGACATAGAGAAAATGTACCGGCAAGTGCTGGTGCACGAGGAAGATCAGAAGTATCAACTGATCATATGGCGAGAAAGTCAACAGGGACCTCTAGAATATTACAAACTGCGAACCGTAACATATGGAACAACTGCAGCACCGTTTTTGGCAACACAATCATTGTGCTCGCTAGCCAGTAGTAAAGAGGACAAATTTCCGCTGGGCGCAGAAGTTCTCAAAAGAGATTTTTACGTCGATGACGTAATGACCGGCTCCAGTAGTCTTGCGGAGGCAAAGGAGATACAGAAGCAACTGAAAGATCTTCTCAAGTCCGGAGGATTCCATCTCAGGAAATGGTGTGCAAATCACGCCCAACTATTGCAAGGAATCCCCCTCAGCGACGTAGAAATGCAGTTGGATATCAACGAAGAAAACGAAAGCTGCATAAAGACGCTTGGAATGTCATGGCTTCCGAAGTCCGACATCTTCTGCATACGTACAATTTGGAAAGACTCGCACAAAGTCACGAAGCGAGCAGTATTGTCAGATATAGCTCACATCTTCGACCCCCTTGGTCTAGTGAATCCAGTCACGGTCACCGCAAAATTATTCATGTGAGATCTCTGGTCCCTAAAACTAGACTGGGATGCTGCTTTACCAATGGAAATGCATACAAAATGGCTTGCATTTAGGGAAGGACTCAAGGACCTCAACAATGTCAAGGTTCCAAGGCACGTACTTTCAAGTCAGCTCCCCAAGACAGTGCAAATACATGCGTTCTCTGACGCTTCCGAAAGCGCTTACGGTGCGGCAATCTACGCCAGAACAATAGACCAAGACGGCACTGTGATTGTACGGCTACTATGTGCAAAGTCAAGAGTTGCACCTAGAAAAACTGTGACACTGCCTCGGCTTGAATTATGTGCCGCAAAATTAGGCGCGCGACTGGGCCAACGCGTGATGAAGGATTTAAGATTACCGGATGTGCAGTCCCACTTCTGGACAGATTCAGAAATCGTTCTCGGCTGGATAAATTCTGAATCATCATCTTATCATACCTTCGTAGCAAACAGGGTAGCCAGCATACAAAGAACGTCCAAACCAGAACAATGGCGACATGTAAAGTCAAATGAGAACCCGGCTGATCTGGTATCACGTGGCTTATTGGCCAAGGAGCTAGTCAATCATAAAATGTGGTTTTATGGTCCTCATTTTCTTCATGAACCAGAAATACGTTGGCCGCCAAAATACTCTAAGGTATGCATCGATCTAGAAAAAAGGAGATCCAAGATAACACTAACGGCATTCGGGACAGAGGACTCATTCATCAGAACCATCAATCATTGCAACTCTTTCAAAAAATTGCAACGAATTACGGCATACGTACAACGTTTCATCCACAACTCAAAGCCAAAAAATCGAGACGAACGAAGTAGCTCAACTCTGAAGGCAAAGGAGCTAGAGGCTGCACTTACTGCAATTTTGAAGCATGTACAGCAGGAAGGATTCTTGGAGGACCTGAATCAGCTTCAACAAGCAGGGAGGGTAGAGAACAAAAGCTCCATAAGCAGTCTGTGCCCCTTCTTGGATGAACAAGGGCTCATAAGAGTGGGAGGCAGACTGGAAAAGTCAAACCTGCAATATGATGCCAAGCATCCAAGGCTATTGCCATATGGTCATCAGCTGACAAAATTACTAATGACCGATATACATCTACAAAATTTACACGTGGGTGCACAGACATTGCTAGCGATCACCCGTCAACGATTCTGGCCCATTAAAGGCAAAATAATCGCACGAGCAATTGTACAGAACTGCATTCGCTGTAACAAAGTAAAGCCCAAGCTAATGACACAGCTTATGGGGGATCTTCCTTCCGCACGCGTTCAGAATGCCAGACCATTTATAAAATCTGGAGTTGATTTTTGCGGGCCTATCTGGACGCATTATAAACTAAGAGGAAAGCACCCACAAAAAACTTACATCGCTGTTTTCTGCTGTTTTGCGACTAAGGCAACTCATCTCGAGGTAGTCAGTGATTTATCAACAGACGGTTTTCTCGGCGCTCTAAAACGTTTCATAGCGAGACGAGGACACTGCAAGGACCTATACTGTGACAATGCCACAAATTTCGTGGGAGCCAAGAATCAGCTAAACGAGCTCCAAGAAATAATACACTCCAACAGGTCTCAAGAGAAAATTTCTTCTCTGTGCAACACAAAAGGCATAGAATTTCATTTTATTCCACCTCGTTCGCCTCATTTTGGAGGACTGTGGGAAGCTGCAGTAAAATCAGCGAAGACCTTGCTACATAAATCCTTAGCATCTGCTTCACTGACCTATGAGGAGTTGACTACCACAACTAGCGAAATTGAAGCTATTCTAAACTCCAGACCACTTACACCGTTATCGTCAGACCCAAATGATATGACAGCGCTAACTCCAGGACACTTCCTAGTCGGAGAGCCTCTGACTGCCATAGCCGATCCTCATGCTCCAACCGGGGAAAAGGGACTGGCTCAACGATGGAAACTAGTGTCACAAATAAAAAACGAATTTTGGAGGCGGTGGTCCAAGGAGTATCTGTGCGAGTTACAATATAGACATAAGTGGAAACAGCCATGCAGAAATGTATATCCGGGTATGATGGTCTTAATAAAGGAAGATAACTTGCCACCATTAAAGTGGCAACTCGGAAGAATCACACATACCATCAAAGGTGATGATGATTTGGTACGCGTTGCTGATGTCAAAACCACCACAGGAATCTTGCGGAGACCAATACATAGGTTAGCTCCGTTACCAGTAGATAATGTCCAAGAGCAACCTAAAAATCAAGCTCAGGAAGGATCATCAAGGCCACATGAGAAAAATGACGACAGCTCACACTCAGACCCAGTTCCTCAGAAACGAACAAGATCAACCGCAGGCTCAGCATTAAGTGCATTATTATTTACATGTTTAATAATGCCTGTGATCGGAAGTCCGCCAGTAGAAATAACACCTTTCGAGACACAGCCTGGAATTTATTTCGAGAACATGGGGCCCACTCATCTCATCTCTAATGAATGGAACCTGGTGGTATACTACAACATGAAGGGCTACTGGAAAGAATACCAGGCCATTAAGCAAGGCATTGGCAAGTTATATGATCTGTGTGAGCTGGCAACAGACAAAACATATTGTTCACCTCTCACGAGACAGTTCGCTGCACTGCGAGAAGATCTCAGTGACAAAAATGAACTATTATCGGCAAATTCTAAGAAGAGAGTGCCTCGAGCTCCGCTGAACATCATCGGAAATATAGCAGGATCACTATTCGGGGTACTTGACTCAGAGTACGCAGATAAAATGGCTGTAACGATCGACAACATGAAAAACAATGAGCATCATCTATTAACATTAATAAAAAATCAAACGTCAATCATCGACTCAACGATCAACATACTAAAAGATGACGAAGAGAGCCTGCAAGTTCGATTTAAGGAAGTGGACTCACACCTACAAAGACTCAGCAACCTAGCCATTAATATCAGTGAAGAGTTCCACCAACAGAAGGTAGCTCAAATGCTTGCAACAACAGCCATACAAATCACATTAATGTCATCGAGCTTCGGACGTCAGCAAGCTGCTATTATTGATGTCCTAACCGACACTCATCACGGAAAGATCAACCCTCAGTTAGTGTCTCCAGTACAGATGAAGGATGCACTGGCTACAATTAAAGGTCATCTACCATCAACCCTCAGAATACCAGAATATCAAGAAAACCTGATAAGGCTTTACAGTTTAATGACGGTACAAGGGCGTGCTACATCAAACTACGTCATATTCAGGCTCAAATTACCACTGTTCGCCCTCGAAGAATTTGAAATGTTCCACGTAATAGCGGTTCCAGTGGCAATCAACGAGACTTTCATGTCCATCAAGCCTAGCACGGAATTCCTGGCAGTCAATTTGCACCGAGATCAGTACTATCCACTCAGCCAACAGGAAGTAACAACTTGTACGAGTCTCGACATGGGCTATCACATCTGTAAACAGAGGCATCCAATGTATCGAAAGGGCTCCAACACAGCCGCCTGCGAAATGAGTTATATGAGCAGGCTAGCACCCACTAATTGCCAGACTATGGTCGTCCTTGACTCACCTCGGTGGATTCAACTGTATAACCCCAATCAGTGGATCTACTCAATGAAGGAGGAATCCATGATCACTATTGTTTGCGGACCAGAGTCATTTCAAGAGACGATAAAGGGTGCTGGCATTCTAAAAATTCAAGCCAATTGTGTGATCAAACAAGATCTAATCACAATACAATCACACAATGTGTACCCAAGCGTTCAGAGGACATCTTTCACCCCATCCACCAATCTGTCGGACATCATAGCGGCACAACGAAAGGCTACTCCAATAGGATATTCTCCCATAGAATTGAAACAGCACAAAGGAGAATTAAAGGCGCTGCATGAAGAAGTCTTGAAACTAAAGGAAAAACAGCAGCTTCCGAAGACGATCCACGCAGTCGATGTCCACCAGTTCATTTTAGGCTATCTGGCTCTCTTCATAGGAGCAGTCATCATCGCGGGCATCTTGTGTCAACGAATGAGACGCAAACGCACTCTGGACACGCTGAACAAGCCAACACCAGCACCTCGCCAACCGACCCGATCTGCACCTGCCTTTATGATCAACATCGAAGAAGAGGGTTGAACAGCACAGCAGTCCAACGGAGGGGAGAATGTTCAGACTCGACGCCTCACTTAGTTCATAAGAATATAAATTTATCAGATGTAAACAAACATCAATTAGGTAGAGCAATATGTACAGCGAAAAGCTTTCCCATGCGCAGGCAGTTTCAATCGTGTCACGGGCAGGCCGCGCCAACAGCTCGGTCACCCAGTTTTCGAGCGCGCTTCGCCAGCACTTTGGCTGGCACCATTGCGTACTTACGAAAGCCCGCCGCAATTGAAATGCGCACAGCTGACTTTGCACCGGGAATGACTTTACGCTTCCGAATTAAGTAATTTAGATATTAAGTAATTAGTTGTTTACATGCAATTCGCTATAAATACTATATTGCATTGAATAAACGAATGAATCTGGAAATACGTCTTGTCTGTATAACACGGGAGTTGAGCTCTTTAGCTACTCCCTTCTAGATTCACAGGAGTTGAGCTCTTTAGCTACTCCCTTCTCGGTTCACAGGAGTTAAGCTTTTTAGCTACTTCCTTTTGAATCCTCATCATAGAGTCACAGCTCACATAGCTGCTCTAACACAGTTCCAGTCTTCGCATCATCGGCAACACATCATCCCGAGTCCCCAGCAGAGACATTGGATCAACAGCAACTAGAGGCACTAGCGAGTGATCGACGGCGTTCACGTTCTATCACAGCTTCCGCTTCGAGCGATAGGCAAAAGAGCCATCGTAAACAATATGAATGGGGGAATATATTTTTGCCGGGGTGCCTATCAAAATGTTGCCGCAAGTATTTTTAATTAATATAATAGTAACTGACTTTTCGGGAAGAAACTTCGTTCATCGAGTTTTTAATTAAAATATACGCCAATTCACAGCTAGATATGTAAAGAACTTAAAAAGTGTGGGGTGCCATTGCGCAACCTGCCGCAACCTTAGCGTTGCCACGTGTAAACAGGTGAAAATCTGGTGAAAATCTTCGTTCATAGGGTATCCTCTCAAGCTATATATCAAATTAAAGCTTATGTTTTTCTGTTCACGGAAAAATAGGGGTGCCTATGTCAAAGTTGCCGCAAATTGGGGTTGCCAGCGTTTAAAGATTTGGAGGGGTTAACCTAGAAAATGCGTTATAAGTTCTTTCAGAGACATCCTAGGATACTGGTTGATAGCGCATTAGAAAGCTGAGCCTTCAAGCTTTCCAACGATACTACCCACGACCCAATCCGTCAACAAAGAAGAGGGGGAAACCCCGTCAAATTTCGAAAATTGCAATTTCGAAGCCCGAAATTTGATCTTGACCCTTCATTCTGCCGGTTTTTTGTATGGGAAGATCAAATCTTTTTCTGTAAAAAACCTTCCCTGTCATGTGGCCTTTTTCAGGAAAAAAACCGCACTCGAATCCGATGGCGCGTTCCGAAGTTATTCGTCTTCGATGGTTCGTTCCTACGGAGCAGATGCTCAATGTGACGTCACTTTCCAATTGGACTTCATTGCGGATAGTGGGTTTTGTTGTTGCGAATTGCTTACTCAACACCAAGACATTAGGTCAAGAACAAAATTTAAAATTTTTTTCAGAATGCTTTGAAGATCGATCCTTTTGTTCTTCACCTAATGACTTGGTGTTGAGTAAGCAATTCGCAACAACAAAACCCACTATCCGCAATGAAGTCCAATTGGAAAGTGACGTCACATTGAGCATCTGCTCCGTAGGAACGAACCATCGAAGACGAATAACTTCGGAACGCGCCATCGGATTCGAGTGCGGTTTTTTTCCTGAAAAAGGCCACATGACAGGGAAGGTTTTTTAGAGAAAAAGATTTGATCTTCCCATACAAAAAACCGGCAGAATGAAGGGTCAAGATCAAATTTTGGGCTTCGAAATTGCAATTTTCGAAATTTGACGGGGTTTCCCCCTCTTCTTTGTTGACGGATTGGGTCGTGGGTAGTATCGTTGGAAAGCTTGAAGGCTCAGCTTTCTAATGCGCTATCAACCAGTATCCTAGGATGTCTCTGAAAGAACTTATAACGCATTTTCTAGGTTAACCCCTCCAAATCTTTAAACGCTGGCAACCCCAATTTGCGGCAACTTTGACATAGGCACCCCTATTTTTTCGTGAACAGAAAAACATAAGCTTTAATTTGATATATAGCTTGAGAGGATACCCTATGAACGAAGATTTTCACCAGATTTTCACCTGTTTACACGTGGCAACCCTAAGGTTGCGGCAGGTTGCGCAATGGCACCCCACCCTTTTTAAGTTCTTTACATATCTAGCTGTGAATTGGCGTATATTTTAATTAAAAACTCGATGAACGAAGTTTCTTCCCGAAAAGTCAGTTACTATTATATTAATTAAAAATACTTGCGGCAACATTTTGATAGGCACCCCGGCAAAAATATATTCCCCCATTCATATTAGCTGTGTTCTTTTCACATTTGTTCCGGTTCTAGGTCTAACAGTAAGTTTTGCATTGAATTGAAATTGATGAGTAGTTATACATATCAAAAAATTTTGGCTTGGCAAAAATAAAATCAAGTTGCCTGCATTTTATACCCATTTTACGTCAAATAGCAACCCAAAAATTTACCTGGTTAAGGGTTTGAAGGTTGTATGCGTAAATATCATGGCTAATTTGATGCGCTTTCGCAAATTTTAAAATCTTTATATACGTGATAGTCTTTAAAATTTCAATTCAATGCAAAACTTACTGTTAGACCTAGAACCGGAACAAATGTGAAAAGAACACAGCTATTATATATGTAAAAATTAGGTTTTAATTAAAAACTCGATGAACGAAGTAATCTTGCAGCGGGATCTTAGACTATTAGAGAAAAGAAATTTCATAATAAAAAGTAACTTTTTTAGACAAATTCTACTATCCTGCAAACGAAAAGAACATCATGTTTTCGAAACCTATTAATTTTGACAAAATAATTTTAGACAATGTAAATAATCTAAAAGAAATTAAAGAATTAAAATATCATAAGAACGTAATGTATGGAACAAGTATAAGTATCTTTTCAGTGGTAATCATGGGAATATTGGCCATAGTAACATTCATATTGATAAAAAGAAGGGCTACCAAAATTAAAATAATAAATAAAACGAATCCAGAGGCTTCTGACTCAAACAGAGGAGGAGTTACATATATTGACCTTCAGTCAAGTAACCCTAGTCCGGCAACGGATCTACCAGATACCTGTAAAATAAAATCCAAACCAAAGCCTATGGCTTGGTAACGGATATCGCAAAGAATTTAACTAACTTGCAGAAAAAGTACTTAAGTTTCCCAGTGAGAACGACGTCCAATCCCATTCCCACAGAAAAGATGCTTACCTAGTAAAAATTTCCTTAAGTCACGTTGCATTGCCCAGTTTAGCAGATATTTGAAAATTAGATGAGAGTCAGTCTGTCGAGAGGCTACTAAGCTTACAGTCAAGAGAAATGAAAGATAAAATTATTCTGTTTTATTAAAATTTAATTGTGAAGTTTGTTCTGATTTTAATAAAGTGTTTAACCAGGAGTGCCTTTTTGTTCCCTGTATCCGGTGCTTGGTGTTGTTGGAACTTCCGATACTCATAAAAAGAATAGATTTTCTATACAAAATCTCCAAACTTATAAGTTGCGTGACCCACCATAAGCAAATCACTGCTACACATTTCCCTCTTTCTCTTCTCCTTTCACCCCTCCTATTCTAAATAGTAGAATTACACTTAATATTATACATAATTCTGAGTTTTAATCAACAGAACTCGAACCTGATGCGGAAACACATTTAAATTGGATTTTTTACGAAAATTCTTGGCCAGAAATAGAGGTTCATTGGGGAGTAACCACAAGCACAAACTACCTAATATACAGACGGAACAACCCCGAACAAAATGTGTTATCAATGAAAGTTTTTACTGAGGCACGACATCACGAAGCTCCAGCCAACTTAAGTAAAAAGCTCAACACTCTCGCGATTTCGTTGGTCAGCCAGGTGCCGGGCAAAGGGACTTAACTTTAATCCTGCATACATACACAAGATATGATGCATAAGGACAGTGCACGAAACGCAACACAGCCGCGCGCCGCGGTTCGACAGGTGTCGGTACGGCGGCGTAATTCCTTGGAACTGGGCAACATCTGTGCCAAGTTCGCGAAATTTCTTTGCGTGTCGGTGCGTCGGTTCGACAGGTCGGTACGGCAGCATAGTTCCTTGGAACTGGGCACCACCTGTGCCAAATTCTCGAAATTTCTTTGCGTGTCGGTGCGTCGGTTCGACAGGTCGATACGGCAGCATAGTTCCTTGGAACTGGGCACCATCTGTGCCAAGTTCGTGAAATTTCTTTGCGCGTCGGTGCGTCGGTTCGACAGGTGTCGATAGCAGCACATTTCCCTGGAACTGTGTGTGTGTGCAAAAACTCAGAGCGTCGGTGCAACTGGCTAATTTCAGTTGAGTAAAAGCATAGTATCCTGTATACTACACTCTGTTAAAAAATGGGTGGTGCAGAACTCAATGAAGACAAGTATTGGACAAGTATTGGTCGAAATTTATGGACAATGATAGGTTGCTGAACTGTGGAGCCTCTAAGGACGCTGCGACTCGTAGGGATTGGGAAAATTCCATTTCCACTGGCAGTGAGGCTGTGGATTATAAGACCTTCGAAACCTTTTTAATGTCTCGCATTCGCACACTGGAAGTGCTGGATGCGCCCCCTACTAAACCTCAAAAAAAGAATGTGACACCTGTAAGGAAAAGCTTCGTTATGACGAGGAAACCATCTAACACGGTCTCTGTTGGTTGTTTGTTGTGTGGAGCCAAACACATACTGCTGTTTTGTCCTATATTTCGGGCTAAAACCATAGAAGAACGCCGAGCGGTCGTTCAGAAGGAGAATTTATGTTACAATTGCTTGCGTGGTGGTCATAACCGAGACAATTGCGAAAATTCGGGGAGATGTCGGGTGTGCGATCAGAAGCATCACTCAATGTTGCACGCGGGCAATGGGCTTTCCATTGGCCAGCCCGCGGTTGGAGCTTCTACAGCTTTGGGTCTGCATGTGTCCAGGGCTCAGAGGAGCCAACAAACCCTTTTGGCTACAGCCTTTGTCAGGCTAAAGGCAGGCAATGGTTGTTACGTGAAACTAAGGGCGTTGATAGACCAGGGTTCTGAAATAAATTTGATATCGGAAAATGCCATTGCTTTGTTGGGACTCGGACGAAAGAAATGCAATGTTCGTGTCACCGGAATTGGTGCCCAGCCGGCGGCTCACATCAGGGGATTTAGCGAGGTCGAATTGACCTCTTGTACGCATTTTTCTTTTCGACTCACACTGCGTGCGATGATTTTGGAAAGGCTTACAGTTCTGCCCGGTAGATGTGTACATCGGGGTGACAGGGAATGGATATCTTCCCTTGGGATTTCGTTAGCAGATCCTGAGTTCTACGAGTCGAGTTCGATTGATTTAATATTGGGCGCAGAGGTCTATTCACAGATCTTGCTGGATGGCCTTCATCGGTCTTCAACTGGACTTCTGGCTCAGCAAACAGGTTTAGGGTGGATCTTGTCCGGTTCCGTTGGTTCTGTTGTGAGAACAGAGGAACAGGTCTCAGCTGATGCGGATTGTGAGACCCATGGTGTTTCTAACCATATTTCTATGCATCTTCAACTAGAAGAATTACTGAAACGATTTTGGGAGGTGGAGGACATTCCTTTTCATTCTTTAATGACTCCCGTGGAGAAAAGTTGCTTTGACTATTTTGAGGAAACTTACTCAAGAACTCCGGAAGGTCGATTTGTGGTTCGTCTTCCGATAATTTCCAATGTGAATCCGGAACACGCGTTGGGAGAGTCTCGCAGTATAGCGGTCCTGCGGCTGAAGCAAATGGAAAAGCGCTTCGATGGCAATCCGGAACTGAAACGATTGTACCATGACTTCATGGAACAATATCTTGCTCTAGGGCATATGAGGCGAGTGAATTTGGATGAGCCCGCAACAACAGTCTGCTTTTTACCCCATCATGGTATAATTAGACCCGATAGTTCATCCACAAAGTTGAGAGTGGTTTTCAACGCTTCACAAAGAACATCAACCGGAAATTCTTTGAACGATATATTGCTTTCCGGACCTAAGTTGCAACTTGGTGAAATATTGCTGAGGTGGCGACAACATGCTTTTGTCTTCGTCGCTGATATTGAGAAAATGTTCAGGCAGATTCTTGTCCATGAGGGTGACATCGGTCTTCAACGAGTTGTGTGGAGAGTGGAGAGGTGTGCTCCAGTCGAGGAGTTTGCGCTGGCGACGGTCACCTATGGAACTTCTTGCGCTCCATACTTAGCCCTCAAGACATTACGCAAATTGACTGAGCTTGATGGGCATCTATTCCCCTCAGGAGCTCAAATTCTTCTTCATAACACCTATGTCGATGACATATTCTCGGGAGCGGATACCATAGAGGAAGCTCGACATCTGCAATTCGAGCTCATCGGATTGCTAAAAAGGGGAGGTTTTACTCTAAAGAAGTGGGCTGCAAATGATCCGGAAATATTGATCGACATCCCCCCTGAACACTGTGAGAGTGGATTGACCTTTGATATGCATATCGGTACGGGAATTAAGGCTCTTGGACTTATTTGGCGACCGGAGCAGGATGATTTTGTGTATACCTGCAAATTGGATCCACCGATCGAGCCGCTAACGAAGCGTGCGGTGTTGTCGGATGTGGCTAAATTGTTTGATCCCCTCGGTTGGATCACGCCAGTCACAGTCTCCGCTAAAATCATGCTGCAGGAATTATGGAAGATTCCCCTTTCTTGGGACGACAGACTTCCGCCGGAATATGCGAAAAATTGGAGAGGACAGCGTGAGGATTTTCAGCGTATTGATAGTATACGGGTGCCGCGGTGGATTGGAAGTGACGGTAGCATACTGAGCTTTGAGCTTCACGGCTTTTCCGACGCGTCATCCTGGGCGTATGCGGCCGTGGTATACGCTCGCGTGGTTCAGGCGGACGGGACTGTAGACGCAGTACTTCTTACGGCTAAGAGTAAGGTCGCACCAATCAAAACTCTATCCATTCCGAGATTGGAGCTGTGCGGCGCTCATCTTTTGGCCCGACTAATAACAAATGTGAAGGCATAATTGGGAGAGAGAAATCCTATAATCTATTGCTGGGCGGATTCGACTACAGTGTTGAGCTGGCTTGAGCGCTTCCCCCAAAAGCGCGATGTCTTCGTGGCCAACCGCGTCACCGCCATTCAGGAGCTGACTAGCGGCAATCAGTGGCGTTATGTTCCATCTGAGCTCAACCCGGCTGACATTGCCACGAGAGGTCTTACCGTGCGGGAGCTGGGAGAGTCAACTATGTGGTGGAAGGGACCTGACTGGCTTCGGCAGCCTTCTGCGGTTTGGCCTGAACGAAGGATCAGCTCTGATTCAACTGAGGCAACTCTGTGTCATCTACGACAGCGGTACTGGATTGTGAACGGACGAAGTGTTGTTCGATCCGTTATCTTCAAATGCATCAGTTGTTTTCGGGCTTCTGGAGCAGGGTTAGGCGTACAACTGATGGGAAACCTTCCCAAGGAACGGGTGTCGGTGTCGCGCCCCTTTCGGAACACTGGCGTGGACAATGCTGGGACATTTGAGGTCAAACTACTTCGAGGTCGTGGCAGAGGCTCTGTGAAAGGATACATCGCGGTTTTCGTCTGCTTCTGTACGAGGGCAATTCATCTGGAACTTGTGTCGAGTTTGACTTCTGATGCTTTTCTGGCGGCGTATAAACGATTTACTGCTCGACGTGGCTTATGTGCCAACCTTTATAGCGACCAGGGTACTAATTTTGTCGGGGCGGACAGGGAGTTGCAACGCTCGTTTGTCAAGGCAGTTCGTTCTTCCGAGTTCGCGAATGTGATGGCTCAGGATGGAACTTCATGGCATTTTATTCCTCCATCATCGCCACATTTTGGTGGTCTATGGGAGGCGGCCGTTAAGTCGACTAAATATCATCTTCGTCGAGTGCTGAAGAACACAAAGCTCAACTTTGAGGAATTCTATACTGTGCTTACTCAGATTGAAGCTGCATTTAATTCTCGACCGCTTACTGCAATGAGTAGTGATCCTAACGATTTTGGGGCGCTGACCCCGGGCCATTTCTTGATTGGTGGCCCCTTGTCCGCCGTTCCTGAGCCTTATCTTATGGACCTCAATTTGAATCGTCTCACTCGATGGCAACTCGTTCAAAGACTTTTCCAGGACTTTTGGCGTCGTTGGTCTTTGGAATATTTACATCAACTGCAGCAAAGAACAAAATGGTTACATCAAAAGTCTCAACTCAAAATCGGTGACTTAGTTTTGGTCAAGGATGATCGATTTCCACCTACTAAGTGGCCCTTAGGACGCATCGAGGATGTTCACCCTGGTCCTGATGGACTTATCAGGGTGGCTGATGTGCGTTTTAATAATTCTGTCAACAGACGACCAATAGTCAAGCTTGCCTTACTGCCCCTCGATCAGCAGGGATTGGATTCATCAGCAGATTCTGTTTTAAACCAATTCAACATGGCGGGCGGTGGGGTTCGGCGGCTGGATTCTTAGGACGTTCGTCGACGGTACGACGAGGCGGGCGGTATGTTCAGTCTGAAGTTTGCTGCGATAGACTACTACATATCTATGCAAGAATCTATTCCATTCTCCTTGTCCGCCAAGAAACGTACCCTGCCGGCAAAAAACACAACTGATCGAACCACCGCCCAAGAAGGACACAACTGTCCGAACCACCGTCGCGATAACTTGTATTATATTGTAGACTCTCTAAATCTCTGAAAATAAAACGTGTGAAGAAAACAAAAAGCTTGTTAATTTCATTCATCCTGTGGTTTCCTTTCTCGCAGAGGATCTAATATCTCTGGTGCAATCCAACACCTACAAATTTTTTTAACTTTCAAATTTTTAATCCATAATAGCATGTCGGAAAAGCAAACAAAAAAACGGAAGGTTGCGGATGAGCACAGGCATTTCCAAGAAAGGTGGAAATTTGATTATTTTTTCACTTTCGTCAAAGATAAAGCTGTATGCTCAATATGCTCACAGACTGTGTCGCAGCTCGACATGAATTCGTCACCATAAAAACAATACAACACAGTAGTCATTTAAAAATTTAATCGCAGCAATCCTTGGCGACTAAATATTTGAAAATACCAATAGTAACCATGGCAACATTGCCTGAATTTAAGTATAAAAGGAGGGACAAACCAGGAGATTTTCATTCTGAATCTGATAATCTTCAGGTGTAGGTCTCCACCGTACCAAAGATTGGACGAATTAGAATCCAAGCAGGTCTCGACCGCTAGGTAGGTTTCCACCGCCGCACTTTTGATATGACTTGGAGGTTTTCAACACAAGTTGTATAGAAAATCATATAGAGTTCCGATTCCAGGGATGGTCGAATGTAGGTTTTCACCGCATTCTAGCATTTTTGGAATTAGAATCTGAGCAGGTATTCACCGCTACACACACACATTGACAATATTTTTTAGGTATTCACCAAAAAATATTGTTAATTATACACTGTTTAGGGATTATTTACACTGACGGTATTTACCCCATTTTTTAAATCATTATTTGTTTCTGTTTCAGGTTATAGAAAGAAGAATTACTTTTATTGTTTTTAGTTTCTTTGTTGTTGTTGAACTGTTTGATTTAAATTAGAGAACTAGTTATATTATTTATTGTTTTGTTTCTGATTTGTTAATAAATTTTATATGTTTCAACGTAAACAAGCGTGTTTGAAGCCGTAGATCCTAGATCCTACCCTTTACCGAACATTTACACATTGAAATACATATTACAGCTATAAGAGGCTGTAATATCTCTGCTACAGACAAGACGCTGTAACACTGTGTCGACATTAAAAGAATATAACATAAAAAGGCATTACGATACAAAACATGAACAACAATAAAAATTTAACAGGACAACTCCGTATAGATAAGTTTAATCAAATGGAGAAAAACTTGGGAAAACAAAAGGCTATTTTTAAAAATCAAACTATTTTATCAAATACGGCAGTAAAGGCTAGTTTTGTTGTCAGCCAAATACTGGCAAAAAAAATGAAACCCTTTGCGGATGGAGAGATGATAAAAGAATGTCTGACTGCTGTTGCAGAAATAGCATTTCCTGATAAAATAAATATTATTTCAAACATTAGTTTATCAAGATTCACCATTGCAAGGAGAATTGAAGACTTGTCCGAGAACATAGCAACAACGCTTCGTGAACGCATTGCAAAATTCGAATACTGTTCTTTGGCACTTAATGAGAGTTGCGATATTAGCGATACAGCACAACTAGCTATATTTTTACGTGGTATTGACACCAAATTTAATATTACCGAAGAATTATGTTCACTGATTCCAATGCAAGGGACTACAACCGTCAAAGACCTGTACGATGAACTAAAGTCTGTGTTGGAAAATTTTTCAATTTTATTAGAAAAGATTATTGGTATATCGACAGATGGAGCACGAGCAATGTCAAGCATGGAGGTAGGAGTATAGGAAAGGCTATTTCAAGACATTAAGAAGGTCACAGGAAGGGAAATATTCGTTAACCACTGCATAATTCACCAGGAAAATTTGTGTGCGAAAAGATTGAGCTTGCCAAATGTGACAGTACCAATAATTAAACTAATCAATTTTATAAAGTCGCGCGCGTTAAATCACCGTGAATTTAAAGAATTCCTGAAAGATTTAGAAAGTGAATATGGCGACGTGGTTTTTAATACCGAAGTACGTTGGCTTAGTAGAGGTGCAATGCTAAAAAGAGTATACAACTTAAAAAGCGAAATACAATTGTTCTTGGATATGAAGGCAAATGCCTTTCCTCATTTTGGTAATAAAGAATGGATGTGCGATTTTGGGTTTCTTATCGACATGACTCAACATCTCAATGATCTTAATGTGGAACTTCAAGGCAAAGGACAGTTTATTCACAATTTGTATGATAAAATTCAGGGCTTTGAGCGCAAATTAAAATTGTGGAAACAGCATCTTTTGCAGAATAATGTGTCTCACTTTCCACATTTAGAAAAAGAAAACGTTACCACTTATCAAAAATACGCACAATATATAGACATTTTATTTTAATCAACGAATTTCAATTACGATTCCAAATGTTCAAAGCTGAGAAGACAGCGGTTTCCATGAAAATGTTTTCCTCGCCATTTAATATCGATGTGGATACGGTTCCCGAAGACTTTCAAATGGAAGTGATTGACATGCAGAATAATACCGATTTAAAAAATGTATTTTTCTCAGTAAACATCGAAAATTTTTATAAATCTTATGTGAGCCCTGAGAAATTTCCGCTTTTGACGAAAAATGCAAAGCAAATGATGTCTCTGTTCGGAAGTACGTATGTTTGCGAAATGATGAAATTAATCAAAAATGACCACCGATCAAGACTGAGTGATGCAGGATTAGAAAGCTGCGTACGTGTAGCTACCTCATCAATTCCGGCTGATATTGATCAGCTTGTATCGAAAAAACAGTGCCAAATTTCTCATTAAAAATTTCAAGTAAATTCGTTTTTCTGTTCTTTTCTCGTTTGTTTTTATTTTGCATTAAAATTTGTATATGAAATCTTTACTTTTTTTTAAATTTTATATTTTTTTATTCTGTTTATTATAAATAAAGTTTTGTAAATTATTAATAAGTGTTACTATTGGAGCATTCAATTATCCCGCCTATCTTGAGTTGCACTGGCAACACTATTTGCCTTTTACTTTCTACTCATTCTGTATCAGTCGTACGCTCCTCATCAATCGTATCTAATTGTGTTTTACTGCGTGTAAATTTCGCCAATAGGTTATGGGACCCAGTTAGTGCAGGGACACAGTTAATAACGACGGTAGGAAAAGCTAACGCGAAAAGAACAATCCGAAAAAAGTGAGAACGCGAAAATCGTGCAGCTAGCCAAATAAAATGGAGCACGCGCCAACGAATACACGACTCGAAACTTTATCGCGCGACAACTACGATACTTGGCGCATTCAAGCCGAGGCCCTACTTGTGAAAAACGATGCATGGGGATACGTCTCTGGCGAAACCCAGCAGCCTATAGTACAAGGTGATGGCGCAGATCTTGTGCGCGCGGAGGCTGCGGCCAAATTATGGCTGTCCAACGATCGTAAGGCGAAAGCAGAGCTGATCCTGGCAATCGAATCAACCCGTCGGAGCTCGCCCAGATCCGAGGATGCAATACCTCCCGCGAAGTATGGCTCAAACTGGAATCGGTGTACGCATCGAGAGGACCAGCTCGAAAGACCACTTTGCTGAAGCGCCTCACGCAACAAAAAATGCAAGAGGGCAACGACATCTCCAAACATATCACCGAGTTTATCGATGCAGTGGACAAGCTGATATCCATGGAGATAGACATCAACGGAGAGTTGCTCACCATAATGCTGCTCTACAGCTTGCCCGCCAGCTTCGAGAATTTCCGTTGTGCAATCGAGTCTCGGGATACACTCCCAGACGCCGAGGCTCTGAAGGTGAAAATCATCGAGGAGCACAGCGCTGGAGTTCAAAAGTGCGAAAATGACATAAATGCCGCCATGTTTGTAAAGGTGGGTCCACACTGAGCAAACATGTGTTGTTGTTGGACGTGGACTCGAACACATGTGTTCGCTTTCGTTTGCTCAGTGTGGACCCACCTTAAGAGGTAGAACACATTCGAACAAGTCGAAGTTCCAGCAAAATAAGAAAAGTGGCGCGAGCGGCGTGAGGAAGAACTGTGGCGCGAATGACAGTTCTGGACAAAACAAAAACAAACAAACTGACACAAAGCGGCGATACAAGTGCGGGTACTGCAATAAAACCGGACATAAGGAATCCGAGTGCTGGCACTAAGCTCGATTTCCCTGGGGACGCTGATGTCAATGGTACGAGATACCCCTACCGAGAGCTTATAGGGGCTCTCATGTATATAGCTATCGTGACCCGTCCAGACATATCGTATGCCGTGAATATGTTGAGTCAGTATAACACTCGACATGGTCAAGCGCACTGGCTCGCCGCCAAGCGTGTCCTCGAATATCTTCGGGGGACCATCGATAGGAGGCTGGTTTTCGCCCGAGACAGCGAGGGAATTCGGGGATATGCTGACGCGGACTGGGGGAGTTGTATTACCGACAGGAGGTCCTACTCAGGATTCTCTTTCATCCTCTCCGGGGCTGCAATCTGTCGTCCACGGAGGCGGAGTACGTGTGCTTGTCAGAGGCGGTCAGAGAGGCCATTCACCTGTATGGATTCGTCAAGGGGCTCCGCATCGACAAACTATCAAATATTGTAATTTTCAACGACAACCAATCAGCCGGAAAACTGGTTAGCAACCCAATCTTCCACGCACGGACCAAGCACGTGGACATAAAACACCATATTATTCGGCAGGCAATCAAACTTTATCCTCGCAAAATTGAATTCCTGCCCACCGAGGACATGATAGCTGACATCCTGACGAAGTCGTTATAAGGAGTAAAATTCGAAAAATGTGCTCAGGGCTTAAGACTCGCATAAACCAAAATAGCCTTAAAATTGAGGGGGAGTATTGGAGCATTCAATTATCCCGCCTATCTTGAGTTGCACTGGCAACACTATTTGCCTTTTACTTTCTACTCATTCTGTATCAGTCGTACTGTCCAGTCGCTTATAATAAACGCTCCTCATCAATCGTATCTAATTGTGTTTTACTGCGTGTAGATTCGCCAATAGTTACTTTATGTGCGGCCCGCCAAAAAATTTTAAAATTTAAATTTGCCCGTTGATTAAAAAGGTTGCTCACCCCTGGACTACAAGATATACGGGATATGGAAACCACACAAGAGGTTGTTAAAAAATGGCGAGACTATGCAAAACCTTTAGGGTATAAACTGGTATGCTTTGTAAAAAACAATTGAGATTCTTTAAAAGTGTGGCGACCATATAAGCATAGCCCTCTCCACATCACAGCATCGAGAGACGCCATGTCAAATAAAATAAGAAGAAGACGCGCGCCACCGCAAAGAAGATACGACGCCATTCTCTCGCGCAATTTCGTCATCCTACGCAAGCGTCTCGTGGAGTGCGGTTCTAATGTAAAGCTCTTGTAGTTTAATAAATATATATTGGTGCTAATCAAACAAGTGTTTTATTGGTAGTTAATAGCTACAAAAGTAGGGGAGACCGGGTACAAAAGTAACGGCGGGTCAAAAGTAACAAATGCTCTGTAGGTTTATCCAATAAACAAAACACCGCTTCGCTGCCGTTAGATGATAGCCATGTGGCACCCCCTGACTTGCATTCAGTCACCGTGCGCGCCACGTGGTGTTAAGTTGTGTGAGAGGACCCTACGTGATTTCACAAATCAAAAGTAAGTTTTTGACCTTTACTTATTTAATGTTTACTTAGTATTAAAAGGATGATATTAATCTGAATATTTGGATATTAATTCTTGATTAGATTGATGGCACAATGTTTGAATTCGTTTTTGTCTAGCACGTTCCGTTTTAAGGTTATGGTTCATGTTTTAACAAAAATGTGGTAGGGTACAAAAGTAACATAGCCCTATGGGTACACAAGTAACATGTTACTTTTGTCCCCGTCTTGATTTACGTACGTAATTTTTTTTATGTGTGTGTTTATTTCAACAGAATGCCGCGACAATGCATAAGAAACACCGCACGAGGAACTACTGACACGGAAGTGTACCGAAAAGCGGCTGAGGAGCATTTCAAAGATGATACAAAAATTAGAGCCCTGGCAAGAAAATATAATGTTTGCCATGTAACATTATATAGATATATGAAAAAAATTAAAAGCAGGAAATACTAGCGCAGTTGTTGGCTACCGTTGCGTCAACCGTGTTTTTAATATTGATGAGGAAAAAAATCTACAGGCCTATTTAATCGAGTGCTCTGGAATTTATTTTGGGTTATCTCCATTTGAAGTACGTAAACTGGCATACGAGTTGGCGATGAAAAATGGAAAAACATTTCCTGAAAAGTGGCATGAAAATCAAATGGCGGGTAAGGAATGGTTGGCGGGTTTTTTAAAACGACACCCGAGCCTCTCTTTGAGGTGTCCTCAAGCAACAAGTCTGTCGCGGGCCTCGAGTTTTAACGAACATAATGTGAGTAAGTTTTTTGATAACCTTGCTGACGTAATGGATAGGTATAAATTTGAGCCAAAAGATATCTGGAATATGGATGAAACGGGGGTGACCACTGTTCAAAAACCTAGCAAGATTGTAGCTCAAAAAGGAATGAAACAAGTAGGTGCAGTAACCTCAGCAGAACGTGGGAGGTTAGTAACTGTTGCTGTTGCGGTTAATGCTCAAGGAGGACACATACCTCCTTTTTTTGTATTTCCATTGAAGCGATACCAACACCACATGATACGTGAAGGTCCCGTTGGTTGTGCCGGAGCTGGCAATGCTAGTGGATGGATGCAGGAAGCAGAATTTTTACTGTTTCTAGAACATTTTAAAACACAAGTCAAGCCAACAGTTGATCAAAAATGTTTGTTACTGCTCGACAACCATGCATCGCATATATCTATCCAAGCTCTAAATATTTGTAAGAAAAATGGAATAGTATTGCTGTCGTTTCCACCCCATTGCACACATAAACTTCAGCCTCTGGATAGAGCAGTATTTGGACCATTCAAAAAAATGATAAACAGAGCTACAGACAACTGGATGCGAAATCATCCTGGTCAAACGATGACCATCCATTACATTCCTGGGATTGTTAAAGAAGCATTTTCTCTTTCTGTCACTGACAGAAATGTAATTGCCGGGTTTACCTGTACCGGTATAAGTCCATTTAATAGGAATATATTTACTGCTGTTGACTATGCACCATCATCTGTGACTAACCGTCCTTTACAAGTTAACAGTGAAATTCCACCAAATGATCTGTTGACCAGTTTTGATGAAACGTCCCCCATTCAAGTTGATCCGGATACTCTAGTTGATGATCTTCCAACATCGAGTAACCAGCGTACAGATAGTAATGATTTGTCAAACAAATCATACAATAATAACAAATCACCGTGTGTTCAACATTTACCGGATCCGTTCTCTGCTCACGCTGATTCTCTGTTAACTAACTCAATTTCTGATCAGAGATCTAACTCGCCAGTACCAGGACCTAGCGGGCTACAACAATCAAGTTCTTCTAAGTTGTTGAATTTCACAGCTAAAGATCTTAGACCTTTACCACAAGCAGGTCCAAGGACTGTAACAAATAAAGGACGTAAAAAACGTAAGACGGCAATATTGACGGACACCCCCGAAAAAAATGCAATTGAAGAAGAACACCAACAAAGAAATAAAGCCAAGAAAACGGTTTTGCAACCCGATACTGGAAAAGGCAAGAGAAAGTTTATATCCACGAAAGGAAAGGGAAAAGGAAAAAAGACAAAGAAGACAGCTAAAGGCAAGGAAAATAAATCTGACGACGAAGATTGCTCTGACGACGAAGATTGCTTCTGTCTCGTTTGTTTAGAACCTTTTAGCAATAGTCGACCAAATGAGCAATGGATACAATGTATCGAATGTAAAATGTGGTCACATGCTGAATGCGTCAATGATGATGCAAATTATGTGTGCCATAATTGCGAGTCTGAAGAGAAGACTGATACTGATTAGTCTAATTAGAAAAATTATTATCATATAATAATTGATCTCATTACTTAAACTTAGAATAATTTCTAACGAGGAGTTCGTAATATTGATTTGTTTTCATAAAATATATAATTTTTGAGCATTTAAAATGGAAATGTTTATTTATGTTATTAATACAAAGTTTTCTAATAAATAATTTGTTGATTTAATATGTCATATCATATTCATTACAAGCCCCTTTGTCCTGTTACTTTCGACCCACAACGTGTTACTTTCGGCCTGCCGACGTGGTCGAAAGTAACAACTGACGAATTTTTTTGAAGTCTCTGTGATTCGAACAAAATACACAATAATAAGGTCAATCAAAATACTAATGTAAAGAACATGAACGGAATTTACATATGGCTATATTAATTTTATCAAAATAATAACACCTAACCAGAAACCAAGGTAAAAGTTCAAAATGTTACTTTTGTACCCGGTCTCCCCTAATAAAAAAACTATTTTCAGATTGATATTGATTTTGAAAAAATTTATCCTGGATGCTGCAACTTTCTTATAGCTTTCAATAGATATGTGGCGCCCCGTCTTGACAAACCGGCGCCGTCACCTTCAAGGCGAAAACAGCGCCTCCGGCCACGACGGGGCTTTGACGAACCGGCGCTGTCATCCCCAAGGCGAAAACAGCGCCTCCAGCCGCGCCAGGATCTGGTCCATTCGGTACGCGACAAGGGTTGAGAGAAGACCGCGCAAAATTGTATTCTCCCCGAAAGAAGTAATAAACCGAGTTAAAGCAAGAAAGTGTTTTTCCTTATCCTTCCTCAGTCCTCGGGCAATTGGGCCTAGTTCAAGTTCCCAATGTGGTGACCCCGCAAAAATTATAAAAATTCTACGCAATTCGAGCCGAGGACGAACCGCATCTTTCTTTTCGGGGCCTACGTGATGTAGCCGTCGTCCATCGTTTTTTTTTGAATCTCTTCTCCCTCCTTCGCCTGTGGCGCTCACGTGGGAACACGATCGTGCCGCATTTTTCCGAGTGCCGGACCGTTTTTTTCTTCGAGCACTGGCGTGCCGCATTTTTCCGAGTGCCGGTCCTTTTTTGTGAACACTATCGTGCCGCATTTTTCCGAGTGCCGGACCATTTTTTTTAACACTAGCGTGCCACATTTTTCGCGAGTGCCGGAGCATTTTTTGTGAACACTAGCGTGCCACATTTTTCGCGAGTGCCGGAACATTTTTTGTGAGCACTAGATTGCCTCATTTTTTTTCAAAAAAAAAAAAAAGCCACGTGCAAACAATAGCGTGCTGCATTTTCGCGAGTGCCCGCGGAAATTTTTTTTCTTTTTTCTCGCTTTCTGTGGCGCCGCGTTCGAACAATTTCGGGCCACGTTGGTCTGGCCGAAAAATTTTTTTTCGCGCTTTCTGTGGCGCCGCGTTCGAACAATTTCGGGCCACGTTGTGCGGGCCGAAATTTTTTTTTTCGCGCTTTCTGTGGCGCCGCGTTCGATCAATTTCGGACCACGTTGTGCGGGCCGGAAAATTTTTTTTTTCTCGCTTTCTGTGGCGCCGCGTACGAACACTTTCGAGCCACGTAGTGGCGAAAATAATTTTTTTTATTTCCCCCTCAACTGAGGGGAAGGGAGACGACTAGTGCTCCGCAATGAAGCCCCCTGACGAGATAGGCGTTCCCGCCGACGCCGGTGCCGACCAGGAGGCCGTGGCCAACGTCGAGACGACCCGCCACTGCAAGTTGCCTTCCTTCTGGGCGGTCAACCCCACGGCGTGGTTCATACAGACCGAATCGATGTTCAACGTTAACCGAATCCGTTCGGACCGCAGTAAGTACGACCTAGTTGTTTCAGCTCTCGACAGCGCTTCCGTCGGCGAGTTACTGGACGTCCTTGCGCATCGTCCCGAGAGAGGTCTTTACGACAACCTTAAGGCAGTCATTTTGGCTCGCCTCAGCGACTCGCAGGACAAGCAGCTTCATAAGCTGTTCAATCAGCTCGAGCTCGGCGATAAGCAACCCTCACAACTACTGCGGAGAATGAGGACCTTGGCCGGCAACAAGGTCACCGACGACGTGCTGCGGGTCAGGTGGTTGGACCTGCTGCCTTCAAACGTAACGCGCACACTCAAAATTTTAAAAAAAGCTGACCTCGAGGAGCTCAGCACCGTGGCCGATGACCTCATGGAGACCGGCTCGGGGGTTTGCGAAACCAGCACTCGCCCACCTACGGCAGCCCAGCCAGCGGATTCTCCCTCAGTCTCCGCGACCGACTACGATTTGGCCAACAGGGTGGCCGCCCTCCAGTCCTCCGTTGACCAGCTGCTCGCTGCTTCGAATTTAGCGCAGCGACGTGGTCGAGCGAGAGCGCTCTAGGGTCGGTTCTTCCAGCAGGCATAGGACTCGAAGCACTTCAGCGAAGCACGACGCAAACTCCAACTGGTGTTGGTACCACCGGTGTCATGGGGCCAAGGCAATAAAGTGCAGGGAGCCCTGTGCATACCCCAACAATTCGCAGGGAAACTAACCGGCCAGGCCATTGAGGATTTCCCGCAGCCGGAAACGCCACCTCAACTCTGACGTTTCCTCGGGCTGGTCAATTATTACATAAGGTGCATTCCAAGGAGCTGCAAACATTCTGGCACCGCTTAACGACCTCCTCAAGGGTCTCCCACCTAAAAACAAAAAAATCAAGCTTTCTTGGAGTACGGAAGCTGACGCCGCCTTCCGGAACATCAAAGCCCTTTCAAACGCGGCAACAACGACATTCCTCCACCCAGGCGCCCCTCTCGCCCTCCGAACAGACGCCTCTAGCACAGCCATTGGCGCCACCCTGGAACAGGAGTTCCCCCAGGTAACCTGGTCTCCCCCGGGTTTCTTCTCCAAGAAATTATCGGATACCGAACGTCGCTACAGCGCTTACGACCGAGAGCTTCTCGCTGTCTTCGCAGCAATCAAACACTTTAGGCGGTTCCTCGAGGGAAGGTCGTTCACCACCTACACGGACCACCGTCCGCTGATCTACGCCGACCAACAAGCTTCAGATAAGGCCTCACCAAGGCAGACGAGACAACTAGACTACATCTTCCAGTTCAACACGCGCTTAACACACGTGAAGGGCGAAGAGAATGTCGTAGCCGACGCAATCTCACGCACCTGTACGATTTCAATTCCGACCCTACTAGATCCGGAAATAATCAAATCAGCCCAGGCCTCTGACGACGAGCTGCCTCACTTACTTAAGAATCCTCGTCTATCACTAGAGCCTCACCCCTTCGAGGGCCACTCCCTTTATAGCAACAATCTCCAAGGCATCGTCAGGCCATATATCTCGGCGAACCTTCGGAAAACCGCTTTCAACGTGGTCCACGGTCTCTCCCACCCGAGCATCAGTGCCACGAGCCGCTCCATCAGCCAGAGATACTTCTGGCCAAGTATGCGAAAGGCCGCCTCACGATGGGCACAACAATGCATTCCATGTCAAAAAGCGAAGGTCCAGCGACACAACCGTTCAGCCCTGGGGCACTTCAGGACACCAGACGCTCGCTTCGACCATGTGCACCTGGACATCATCAAACTGCCTCTCTGTCAAGGTTTTCAGTACTGCCTAACAGCAATAGACAGGTTTACCCGATGGCCGCTTGCAACCCCAATTCCGGACCAGCAGGCCATTACAGTGGCCAAGGCGTTCACCAATAGCTGGGTGCCTAACTACGGGACACCATTAGCAATTTCCACTGACCAGGGAGTCCAGTTCGAGTCAGCTTTTTTCACAGCGCTGACAAAGTTTCTGGGAGCTCACCGGATTGGAACCACCCCATACCATCCGCAGTCAAACGGCATGGTGGAGCGGTTTCACAGGCACCTTAAATCAGCGCTCATGTGCTGCCCAGGCATTCCATGGCCCGATCTCCTGCCCATGATCCTTTTGGGTATACGCACGACCTTCAAAGAGGACCTCCAGGCGTCTCCCGCTGAGATGCTCTACGGCACGACCCTCCGCAACCCCGGCGATTTCTTCGGGGCCGCAAGCAACCCAGAAGCCTGCCCGGCGACCTTCGTCGAGCACCTGCGACGTCTCACTCAGGCCATCAAACCTGCCCCGACATCCTGGCACACAGCGGAACAGCGACATTTCTTTCACAAAGCACTAAAAACCTGTTCCCATGTTTTCAAACGCATTGACGCTCTCAGGAAACCTCTACAGCCCCCGTACTCCGGACCGCACAAGGTTATCCGGCGCATCAGCGATCGAAATTACATCATCGAGGTAAACGGTCAACACCATACGGTATCCATGGACACCCTCAAACCAGCTCACCTAGACTCTCCTGAATCAACATCAACAGTACCCGCGGCACCGAGACCGATTGCTCGGAGCCCATCATCATCGACTTATCCACTTTCGGACGACACCACCAAACAAGTTTCGTTTCATTCGCCCATCGCGAATGACACTAGAGGGGGGGTGATTGTGGCGCCCCGTCTTGACAAACCGGCGCCGTCACCTTCAAGGCGAAAACAGCGCTTCCAGCCACGACGGGACTTTGACGAACCGGCGCTGTCATCCCCAAGGCGAAAACAGCGCCTCCAGCCACGACGGGACTTTGACGAACCGGCGCTGTCATCTCCAAGGCAAAAACAGCGCCTCCAGCCGCGCCAGGATCTGGTGCATTCGGTACGCGACAAAGCTTGAGAGAAGACCGCGCAAAATTGTATTCTCCCCGAAAGAAGTAATAAACCGAGTTAAAGCAAGAAAGTGTTTTTCCTTATCCTTCCTCAGTCCTCGGGCAATTGGGCCTAGTTCAAGTTCCCAAAGATACAGCTCCAAACTGTTGAATATATTAGAAAATAAAATAAAAGAGCCTAGTTCAGTCAACATTTTGAAAGATCTTCCTAGTTCTAATATTGAAGAAGGTAAATTATACTAATATTACGAAATAAAAAATACCATAACTTTTTTCAGTTTAATTTAGATGGTTAAAGTGCTGCGATCCTACATCTCCTGCATGCGCTTTTGATTCCCACTTCAAGAAAAATCACGAGAGATAAAAACGGGAAAAAATCAGTCGTAAAATTCACCATCAAAGATTCTCAAAATTCCTTTATGATGATAGGCTCAACAGTTGCGGAAATTGAAGAAGCACTTACAAGGAAGAAGGAAAAAGGAACAGCTATACAACATTTCGTCATTATAATTGGCCCTAAGCCTAAGGTAACAGAACCACGGAAAATTTTAGTATACTTCGACAATGTTAAATATGTAATGTTTTCTATTGTAAAAGCTATAGACATTTGTTTTAAGATTTTTCATTTATTTAATTTGGAGTATCCAGTCGAATCTTCCATAGTTCGGTTATTTTTACAAAAATTTTTTTATAATATATCTACCCGGTACGATAAATCTTATCCTGTAATAAGTCAACTCATTGCCGATCTAAATACCTAATTTTATATTACAGCATATTCAAACAAAATGTGTCCATCAGGATGGCTGGACCAAGTGAGAAAAATACGTTAAGATTTCGTAGTACTTTAGAACATTTTTGATATTATTTGGTACCTATAATGAATTACTTAGTACCACTTCACAATCGTATTTTTCTCACTTGGTCCAGCCATCCTGATGAACACAAACAAAATTAGGTTTTGCAAATACGTATTTCTACAATTAAATATGTACATATATTATATTTAATCCAGGTTTAAAATTCAATAATTATTTTGTGACGAGTACATGTTAAAATCGAAAATAATTTCTTCTCGATACATTATTGATTTAAGGCTAGTCTGAACAATTACTTGCGTCGGTTAAGTTTCTTCACAGCTATTGGTCTCTTACTGCTATTATAGAGGGTGTTTTGCTAAGGTCGGAACAGGGGTATGCATGCTAATCGATTCTAGTTTCCTGATCAACGTTTGTTCGTAGAATCGATTGGCGTACCCCTGGTCAGACTTTAGTAAAATACATACAAAATGATTGAAGGCAATATATGTATGTACATATGAGCCGTTGTTTTTGAAAGTGGAATAAGTCCACTTTTTTAATATATTATCACTTTAACAACTTGTCTAATTAAACCTCATCATTCAAATAGTCCTCATGTGAATTTTTCAAAAAGTGGACTGACATCACTTTCCAAAATAACGACTCATATGCACCTTACTTGTAAATACAATACAAAGTTTTAATAAACAATCCAATGATTGAAGGCAATGTATGCACGTTATTTTTGAATATTATTATGTACTAATCTTTTTGTATCAAAATTTCATTTATTTAAATTAGAATATGTCCACGAAATTTTTATTTGGTTTTCTGTTACTTAATCAATAGAAATTAACTTTGGGAAAGAATCTTAATTTTAAGTGCAATGGCTTCAATAAATCTTGATGTTATATTATCATTACGTTGATTTCAATAAAATTTTGAACAGCAAGCCCGTTTCAATTGTTTTCAGAGTAATATAAATTTTTATTTATTTACTAGTTCATCTGATTTTGTTGTATTGCATCTTTATTATGTTTATTGTTTTAATGAAAGTATTTTGTTTCGGTAGGTCGAAAGAAAGAAAAATTTTCATTACTGTAATTTTAGTAATTCAGTATATGAACTACCAGATAGGACCTTCGCCTTACTAGATTCATGGTAATGAAAGTTTTGTCTCACTGACAAAATATATTTCGTCATATTTTCAATATGACAAAACTATTAGTTCAGATCGATAAACAATTTCTTCATAGGGATAAAAATCCTATATTATTGCAATAAAAATATTTAATTCATTTTATAAAAAAATTTTCCAGAGGAAGAACAATTTTATTAAATTGATAAAATCATATAAAAGGATTAATAAAGAGTTTTCTTGTTGGGATAAAAATTATATCATCTTGATAAAAAGGCATTTTACGTGGAGACAAAATTTTCTCATCACCCAGAGAAATTTAGTGGTATTTTCAACAACCACTTGCCGTTAATTTTACGTTGCAGTCAACTTTACATTATTTACTGTAAATATAACAACTTTCAATTAGATCCGCCATGAACCTAGTCAATTTCACATGTTAACTGTTAAAATGCTGCAAATATTGAAAACCTGTGGTTGTAATTTGTACTACATGTTGTTAAAAATAATTTTCAAATCCACCTCGAAATTACATCAAATCAACCACTAAAAAGTAAAAGCTGCGGTTTTTAATTGTACTTTCAACTGGGCACATTCCAATTTTTTACCTCCTTTTGGTATGCAATTGAAAATGTGTTGTGAATTCTACAACTAAAATCTACTACAAAAATGATTTTTTGTAGTTTGTACAGAGAACTGTCAAATGAACTTATTACGTTGCAGTTTCCACTCTTCGCGTGTTCAGTCGCATTCATGTTTTGAGCTACAGTATTTTTAGTTAGCGTGTCGTTTCACTGTTTGTATTATAATAATTTACTTAAAATGGATGATGAAGTAAATATTAGTGATTTAAATTTGTTGAATTTAAGTGAAATCACAAGTGAAAATGAGGGTATTGAAAAAAGTGTTGAGGAACAAGTAGTAATTGACAGCGAAGTTTTTAAAATTATTTCTAATTTCAATTTATCCAAATCTCCAGTACCTTACTTAGCAGGTAATTTGTCGTTCATAAAGTATTACTACTGATAATTCATGTAAAATAGGTCGAGGTTTTTTATTAAAAAGCAAAATGAAAATATATTTTTTGTATGTAAAGAACTCGAAATAGTTTGTTTTGATTTTCACTACTGTTCATATGTTGTTGATTTACATAAAATTGTAAATGAATTCATTATTGTACCAATTGACCACATTACCAGTCACAATTCAAATCAATTTTTTGCCCAATGGTAAACACATGTTTCGTAACAATACCTTATGAGATGTAAGTAGATATGTACACAATATAAATGTATGATAAAATTGTTATAGAGAGCCGTATACCAACGACACACCAACCGAAATTTAGAATTTCGAGGATTTCCAATTTCAGAAATACATATATCATATCACCTTTGAATTACTTAAAAAATGAATATTGAATTTTATTTATTTTATTTATTTATTTATTCATTCCACAGCTTACAATTATAAATAATTCAAGGGTCTAACTAGAGTTAAGGCTAATCGCTCACAGAAGCATAGCTTGTGCGTGAGGATTGGGACTGTCTTATAACCAACGAGTAGAAGATAGAGCTATGGTAAATAGAAAAGCTAATACAGACAATGTCAGAGAGATATCCTAGCAGCTAAAAATCGTGGAGAAAATTCCAGGGTTACCAAACACATAATTTTTTAACTTTAATTTATAGTTAGCAGATTGCAAACTAGATTTTAGCTCAGATGGTAGCTGGTTATACAATTTTGGTCCTATGTAGGCAACATGTCTTTGCATTAAACTATTATTACATTTTATTTCCCTTAAGGGTCTAGTGGCCTGCCTTCGGGTATAGTGATTGGTCAGATGGTTGGCAAAACTTGGTAGATTCTTAGTAATAAATTTGAGAGTGGCAAAGGTGTAAATTTGGCGCAAGGTCATTACGTCAAAATCAATGAAAGCTTGAGTACTGGAGAAGAACTTAGATTTTTTCAAACACAATTTGACTAGTTTACTTTGTAGGTTAGTTAGGGGCATAAGGCAAGATGTATACGCAGCACCCCATGCAATTATCCCATATTGCAAAATGGATTGTATCAAGGCAAAATAAACCGTTCGCATGAGGTGTCGATCTAAGAAATTCCTGATAATTAATATTCTGTGGATCATACTCCTAATCCTATTACAAACATAAAGCACATGACTATTCCATTTAAGGTTCTCGTCTATTATTATACCAAGGTATTTAACTTCACGGACTAACTTTATCGTCGACGGACCATGGGGTAAGATACCATTCAGCTTAACTTCAATGTCGGGTTTAGATTTTTTGGATTTCCCAGTGTCAAACGTCATAAAAACGGTTTTATTCATGTTTAAGGTAAGTTTATGTAAGTGCAACCAGTGATGTACAATATTCAGGCCCTCATTAGCAAAGGACGCAACTGAACTCCACTCAGTACTACGGAATAGTAAAACCGTGTCGTCAGCATAGGCCACAATGTGACCATTTTGTAGAGATTTTTCCAAGAGTTCGTTAATGTAAATAAGGAAGAGAATGGGACCTAAAACTGTTCCTTGAGGGACACCACAATTAACTGACAGTGGAGAGCTGTAAGATTGGTCTATTCTTACGACTTGGGTTCTTTCAGACAGGTAAGAACGAAAGAGAGAATACTCTAAATTCATAACACCTATTTTAAAAAGCTGATGAAGCAGGATTTCGTGGTTGACAGTATCAAAAGCTTTTTTAGATCCAGGAAAATCGCAATAACTTTACTTTTCTCGTTTAGGGCTGAGTTAATAAAATTTGTAACGTCATAGATTGCGTCATCAGTCGTGCAGTTACTTCTGAAGCCATATTGGTGAGGGGATAATAGACCCCAAGCCTGGAGGTATTCGGTTAGTCTATCCCTGATACATTTTTCAAGAATCTTCGAGAAGGTAGGTAAGAGGGATATAGGCCTATAATTATCAGGGTTCAGCCTATCACCAGCCTTATGCAGGGGTATGATAACTGCACACTTAAGCTTATTGGGAAAAGTACCAGTTGTGAAACATAGATTAAAAATGTAAGCAAGTGGAGTCACGATATAGGGGGCGATTGTTTTTATTATATGTGAGTGAGACCATCCAGACCTGGAGCTTTATTATTGGATAGATCATTAATACGACGATAGACCTCGTCTGAAGTTACTGCCGACAGGCTGAAACAACCTGGTGGGTTCGGATGATATGCTTCGCCATTAGGGATATCAGAGGTAATATCATGAAAACCCGATTCATAGATTCTATCACTTACATGTGCAAAATGCTCGTTAAAAGTTGACGCAATAGCCAGACGATCAGACGTGATGGTCCCAGAATTAGTCTTTATTTTTTGAACAGATTTGTCTGCTTTTTTAGTGTATTTGATATCATTAATTTTATCCCACAATTTCCTTGAGTCGTGCCTAACAGACTGAATTTGATTTTTATAATAGTCGCGTTTAGCCAGTTTTAGAATCAGAGTTAATTTATTTTTATACATCTTGAAGTGCTCCTTAAGTTTTATATTAAAAGGTTGTTCTTTCAATTGCCTTGCTAATAAATTCCTTCTCTTAATTGATGTTAAGATACCTACAGTTACCCACTCCTTCATAATTTTAGATTTAGAGCTCATAACAATTTTCCTTGTTCTGGACCTATTAAGTGCTGAATTCAATAAGTCATAGAATATGTTCAAATTTTCGTTACAACAAGTTTGGCTATATACACTCGACCAATTTTGTGAACTAACTTCTTGTATTAATTTTTCGTAGTTATATTTAAAGGAGATAGGAACACGATAAGAAGTATTGTTATTGCTGTCCATAGTGTAATCCAAGCAGAAGATAAGTTTAGCTAGAGTGCTGTAGTGGTCTGTTATGTGAGTTTGGAAGATCGCTGGGGCAAATTGGAAAATATTATCATGTTTACAAAAAATGTGGTCAAGGCATGAGTGGCTATATTTACCAACTCTGGTTGCACCCAATAGGAAGTTTGAAAAACCATATTTAGTCAGCGTATCAACGTAGTCATGATATACCGGGGAATTGCTTTTACTTAAGATATCAATATTTATATCACCAATAATTAGGTGATTCGGAACTTTCATAAAGTAATTCAGATATTCGTCGAGGGAGGATGTGAAAGTGTTTACACTAGAACTAGGGGATCTATAAATAGCTGTTAGTTTAACCAGAGTGTTATTGGGTAAAACTAAATCAAATTGAAGCACATTAGCTTCCAGAATATCAATCTCACCCCTGCGAACGGCATATTTTGACCTAACGTAGATAGCAATTCCATCACATTTATTAAGTTTACAGGGCTGAATAAAGAGATCATATCCATCGAGGTGGAAACAATCAGTTTCATTCAGCCATGTTTCGGTTAGCACTATAACATCAACATCAGTGTCTAACTCATTTAGCATTATAGAGAGCTCATCGAAATTCTTCGCCAAACTACGAATATTCATGTGGAAAATATTCAAACAATTATTTGAATTAAGCTGGTAAAAAGACTTCGCCGCATCATTATCACCCAGCGTCACCGTATTAACATTTTCAAGCTGTGCCAGAGAATCCAACAAATCTGCCATACAAAATACTGAAATTAAACAAAAATTACAACTAATAGCTTTGGAATAACAAAATTTGTACTAAGGGCGTGTGCCAATTCAACTTTTCGAATACTTTTCCTTTTCGAACATTTTTCGGTTATATTTAAAATTGAAAAAAAAGCAGCCTTTTATTGCTTATTGTTCGTTTCCATTTATTTTCATAAATGCTGTATTTGAAATTCAAATGAAAAGTAAGTAATTGTCAACGAAAAGCGAATTTCAGAGCTGTTTTTTCCTAAGACCCAAACCTTCGAAAATCAATTAGTAAGCTGAAAAGCAATCTCCCATACAAATTTACTTTTGAATAGCTGAGTTGGCACACGCCCTAAGCTAGTTTACTGAGATCATTGTTGTTTCTAATTTGAAGGGGACTTGATTTCTCACATTTTCTAACGAATATAGCTCCGTGCCTGACCCAAACAAATTTGTAACCTTTGCTTACAGCTGTTTCTTTAGAGAGCTTGAGGAGTTTTGCGTTTTGTGGGGTCAGATGTTCACCGATGTAGACACGTCCGTCACCTAAGTTCTTGTGAACGCTCTCCGCAGGAATACCCCTATCACCGTCATCATTTTGCTTCTGCTTAGCCTTGTACGCATCGATGAAGTCATTACATGCAATCTGCCTAGTGAAGCTGACGATGATGCTAGAGTTCGATTTCTGTGCTGGATTTTTTCCGCTACCAAAATTCAAACGGTACGCATTGCCCAGATCGCAATCATTGAGCTTGTAGCCAATAGCCCTAGACACAGCCTTCACAATTTCAACCGCTGACTCATTTTTCGTTTGTTTAACACCGTTTATGACGACATTATTTCTGCGCATAGCTTGTTGGGTTTGATTTAAATCGTTTTTTAGGGTATCATTTTCACGTTTTAGCGACTCGTTCATATATCTCAGCTGTTGCACTTCCTGGAACAGTTCTTGCATTTTGCTATTGCACTGGTCAAACTTATCAGACATAAATTGAATCGAAAGTTTTAGATCACTTATTTCGCAATTCGTTTGCTTAGATGCTTGGGCTATCTCACTTTTAAACTTTAAGAACAGTCTGTTTACGAGCACTTCAGAATCCTCAGCATTAGGCTTATTGGAACCCCTACAAGAGTCACATTTCCAAGTTTCACGTTTTTGACCGAGTTTTCTGATATTTTCCACGGACTTCAAGCTGCAGCACTTCGAATGGAAATATTCATCACAAGCAGTACACATGATCACGTCCTTAGGATCGTTGAATCTCTCCTTGCAGACACAACAATTATTCACCATACTCAAGTTGATCTTTAGCAGAGGTGCAGGGAAAAATACGTCCGGTCAAAGCACAGTCCACAGAATGAATTGAATGGAGATTTAGATTTGTGAATTTGTATACCATCCAAATCCTAAATTTCGGCTGTTGTGTCGCTGGTATATACTTACAAAAATGAATTCAATTCAGCTGTTGTTTTATAATTACTAACAAAAAAGTATATTATGTATATATGTACATCAAAATGAGCCTTATTCCGGTTGGCGCCTCACTTTCGCGACTAGTCTCACTGTAGTTGTCACCTCACCTCACATGTGGTATTCTCATTGTAGAGTGACAATCCCGTGAGTCCTCAATCGAGCCTCGATTGTTGTGACATTTGATGTTTAATTTAGCTCTGTCACTTTGCGGTTGTTTATTAAAGTAAAATGACTTGTATTGGATTTTGTTATAGTGATAGCAGCGATAGTGAAGAAGAAAAGTTTAAAGTAGCTCTGAAAAGGCGCAAAATACGAGACACTGCAAATCCGCTGGATATGACGGATATATTGTATGCATAAAACTTTGCAAAAATATGAATAATTTGGCATTAACAAATTTTTTACAGGTTTCATCGGTATTTTCGAATTTCAAAGGAAGCGTTTATTTTCCTGCTTGATATACTAAGCAGTAAATTAAGACCCGGAGAGAAAAGGTCCGCAGTTCCTCCAGTCATAAAATTGACTATGGTACTTCGATTTTTTGCAGAAGGAAGCTACCAAAAAGGTGTAGGGAACGACTACAATGTTGGTTTGGCCCAGTCAACATGCTCAAAAATTTTAAGTGAAGTGCTAAATATATTTGAGGATGAAGTTTGCTCTGACCCTATAAAATTTCCAAATGAAGATGAAAGAGCGGAAATCAAATTAGCATTTTATGAGAAATTCGGGTGTCCAGGAGTTATCGGATGTGTAGACGGTACACATGTCAGAATAATATCTCCAGTTCCGTCATCGCAGCATTTGTACTACAACCGAAAGGGGTACCATAGCCTGAATGTTATGTTGGTGAGTAAACAAAATGTATTTATGTATTTTTGTTATGGGAAAGTTTTTCTTTGTTTTTAATTTAAAGTCGCTCCACACGTGCATAAAAGTTTATAAAAAAAAATCGTATATTTGCATAACAAGTATACCTTTTGCCAAGCCACTGTTGTGCGAATAGGTGGGCCCAAGCTATTTAAGGCACTTGTAATATTTGCCCAAACACTTGCTTTTGTCGGTATTAAAACCGCCAGCAAATTTTAGTCCGCGAGCCACCCCTGGATGTTCTTTCATTATTTCGACTAAACGCTCGAATTGTCTTTTATTTGTTATTTTTAGTCCGAAATAAATTATTTTAGTTAAATATAGCATTATTTAATATAAAAATATTTCTACTTCACTTTTTCCTTCTCCATCCTGTAAACTCACTTGCTAATCAATGGTGACTAGAAATGACAGTTTTGCGCAGAACACACCGACTTCAAATGAGAAGGAGAATACTACGACTCTCGATATTTGTCGGAATTTACCGACAGATGTCACTTAGAACGACAAAGAGAATACCGAAATCGCAGACTCACGTCACATAGCATGTGAAGCGCCAACCGGAATAAGGCTCATAAATATAACAGTTTTCAAATAATAGCTTTGTTATTTTAATTTTAATATGCCTGTAGATGCCACACAAATATAACAAGATATCGCAGTAAATTGCACTGCATAAGCAATTAAAAGGGCAATTTAGCTTCCGTTAAATCTACATATAAGTCCTGGTAAAATTTACAATTTTCCTTTTAAAAAGTATAACATTAGTAGTTGGATTAATAACATTTTGTGGTTTTTACAAACATTTTCCACGTTGAAGTGAAAGCCAATAATTTTCAGTTCTACAGCTAATTTTTTATAACATACAGTGAAATATATGTTACATTAACAGTGAAAATTGTAGAAAATTTGGAATTGTTAAATTGACAACGCTACCGTGGTAAAATTGAAGGTGGTGGCAGTAGGGTCGATTTTAACAATGAAAATAGACCAAGTTGACAGTAAAAGTTGCACTTCTACGTAAGTTTTTCTGGGTGTATTGATAAAAACAACTAATCAACATGACCAAACTGTTTTTCGTATTGACATATATTTTTGTAATATATATAAATAATAATACTTCTATCAACAATTTGTAGAAAATTGTCGTTCACACTGATAAAAATTTTATCGAATTTATAAGAATTTTATGGAAAAGACGGGAAAATTTGCTTTGATAAAACACTCATCATCGTATTGACAAAATCTTTATCGGCTCAATACCAATGAAAATTTTATCAATGCTACCTCGATTTTTATCCATTGTTACATCAGTAGCTTTAAATAAGCAAGAAACTGAACCAACTGACTAATAACCGATCTCTTTTCTAAACTGATTTAAAACCAAATGTCCTTTCTAGAACTTTTCTTTTAATAAATAATTAAACACCAAATGTATCCAAGCATCCACTCAAGATATCTTCTAAACAAAACATTTTTTAAACCAAATGTATCCACTCAGGACATTTTCTACACAAACAATATCCATTAAAACATTCTCTAAATAAAACACCAAATGAATCCATCTGAGGATATCCCAAACAAACGAAAACCATACCTTGCTTAACCATGCTTCACGATTAGTATAAAAGGAGCTAGATCAGTCCTAAGTAAGAGAGACAAGTATCAACTGTTAAGAGTAAGGGTTCGCGAAATTGTTCGAAGTCCTGTAAAAACTAAGAAACAAATAAAATCTGAATTTTGACTGAACAATAGAAGTCTTATTATTTCAAAATTGTAATTCCATATGACCGTGATTTTGCTTTCAGTGTACCGCCAGCACCAGCACCATAACGCCTCATCGTATCTGCAGTGGAGCACCTCATCCCTACTACACTCCCTCTGCCTGTAACATCGTGGAATTCCGACGCTGGAGCCAAGACTTTCAGCCCATTCTCCGGGAAATCATTTTCTTTCTCTCTCTCTTTATTAGCTCGCGAAATTCAATTTTCATATATTCCGTTTCTTCTCTCTGTACTAAGTGCAACTATTTGCTTCTCGGCAGTAACCGATCATTCGTATTAACCAAATTTAGAATCAAAAGAATAAAAACAATTTTTATTAAGAAAAAAAAAAGAAAAAAGGGAAATTAAGCGTAGCCCCAATTCAACTTAAGGCATCCGCATAAAAAGGAAAACAAAAAACGAATTTATGGGAAAGGAGGTACAGTACCCCTCTTGGGTAATGACCCCTTCCGGGTTTCCGTGTGTTCAGTTGGCTCGTGTCTCCACCAATTTCCATCATAACTTTTTCCTTTTTGCGTAGCTCCTTAGGTACCCTTGGCGATCGATCGGCAGCGGGTCCAGCTCAAAGGAGAAAAAAGGTACGTAATCAAATTTTATTAAATTTTTAATTATATTGCGGATAATCACCTTGCCCCTGAACCAATAATACCGGGTAGACGAAATTTTTTTTCGGTGACGCAATCGTGTAACTGAAAGGCGCTCCGTCGTTATACTCAAAGAGTTCCAAACGGTTCGAGGAGCTTAGGAGATCGCAATCTGAGCATTCCGCCGGTGAACCGGAATCCAATAGCAATTTGCATCAGGAGCTCTTAGGGTGCCACGGTTCATGAACGAGTATATTATCTTAGTCAACATAACTAACCCCCACATCCTCAAGGAGGCTCACTAATTCAAACCGATTTTGTTTTTTTTCCTTCTTCGCACACCGAAATCAGTGGAGTACCTGACAGCTGATAAATTTCTAGCCGTAACCCCCATATTATGCACTTTCGGTCGGTCTTTATATCTGGTGAAATTTGACTTCGCATTGAGATGCGAAATATTTAATTTGACTTGGGAGCTAAAGAGTTAGATATTCATGATCAGCTAATTAACTAGTAATTGTATCTCAGTACTTATCATAGCCACAATAACTCTCCTTTTTTTAACCGACGAAAAAACGGAGGTTCTCAATTCGGCTGTATGTTTTTTTTTTTTTTTTGTATGTCGTTACGCGATAATTCCGCCAATTATGAATTTATTTTGATGATTTTTTTTTTGTTTGGTAGGTCATACTTCAGAGGTGGTCCCATATAAATTTTATCGAAATTGATTCAGCGCTTTTTGAGAAAATCAACAAAAAACAAAATATATACACAGATAAAGTTTTGGTACTTGGTTGTACATTCGGTGCCCGATTGCGAGGATTCAAAATGGCGGACCAAAAAAAATTTACTAAAACATATTACACTAAAAAGAATGAAATAAAAAATTTAAAAAAAAAAAATAGAACCGACTCCAAAAAATCCCAAGCTCTAAAAAGTATAAAATAATTATATTAAAAGTCCTCTGATACTACTTTCAACATTAAATACCAAGACTTTGCTAGACTTTTGAAGTCGGTCTGAAAACCTGACTGATATTAATCCAATACTAAATAATGAATGCAATCAGTTTGTCCGGATTAATTGGATTAATATCAGTCAGGTTTTCACACCGACTTCAAAAGTCTAGGAAAGTCTTTGTATTTAATGTTGAAAGTAGTACCAGAGGACTTTTAATATAATTATTTTATACATTTTAGAGCTTGGGATTTTTTGGAGTCGGTTCTATTTTTTTTTTTAAATTTTTTTTTATAGACTCGTGAATTTCTTTAACATTTTGATAATGTTTAAAAATTTGTGAACTACATATATATGAATTGCCCATTGTGGTCGCTTCCAGGAACGCACCACTTCTCTTTAGTTTCGGTTAGGTTCATTAGTCGTAAGTACTTTTATACCGCTGAATTCCAGGAATACATTGTAATGTTTGATTAAAATAATTGTGCACTGACTGACCGATCATCTCGCTCCTCCTTGCTTCCCTCGGTAGGGTGCCCGAGCATTTAGGGGGCTCGGTCATACGTGGTGGGTTGACTCAGGGCCGGACCGATACCTGGAGAATAAAGTTTTCCCAGTCTTGGCCTGTTGTCCCCTAGGACTCTTGGTGAGAGTCTGTAGTCGGTCCCGTCCTTCACGGACATCAACCAGTTTGCTGTTTCCTGTTTCCCAACGCTATGTACATTTCGAATTTGTTCTCTCGGCGTACGATTTGATTCAATTGGATTGTATGTTTTGCTCACGAACTCCCCCCATGCCGACGAGCTACGCACGCGCTGCCAGCTAGGTACGCACGGAGCCACACCTTCAACTTGCATGCACCGTAACGGCCCCGTAAATATAAATTTTTTTTGTGTAACCGACACCCAATTTGACATGCGCTGTCACATTGACACGTCGGGCAACTATTACGCTACTTCGACTGGCACCCATCAAGAAGCCAGCACAAGTGGTGCGATGGTTTTGTTTGTTTACGTTACAGTACATACATATGTAATTACTTACCCTTTCTTGTCATAAGAATTTAGAACAAAGTTTAAATGGCAGCATTCATGGCAAAAATATAATTGAATGTTATAATAAGGACCAGCGCTTAACAAAGCAAGACCGACAATATATTCTTAAGACTATCACAGAATATTGGATCAATTTGGGAAGACAAATTATAGAAGCAGATTACATAGCAGCCAAATAAAGGAAATATATCTTGGAAATAAAGGACAACGCGGTCAGTTAGCCGAAAAATATTATGGACTTTGCAAAAAATATCGAAAATCTGGCATAAATATAAATTAAAAAGAAAGCATTCCGGTTTGTCAGAAGAGACAGCTTTAGATATTTTGGGTGAGTAATGTTATTCAATTTTCACGTTGTTTGAAAACACTTTGCCGAACGTTTATAGCTTTTAATTACAAGTAAATGAAAAGTTATTAAAAAATAAGTAATTGTTCTAGGAGTTAATAACATAACTTATATAAAGGCATGAATCTTAAGCTGTTGAGCTGTGTTATAAATAGCTTTTAATGATAGAAACATTTTTACTTCTTTGCAGAAGAAGATTCGATTTAAGAAGAAAGCCACTATTTATGGCTCAAAAATAATGTTTCTTCCGATTCGATCGTGATTGACAAATGGAATTTAACTTTCAATAAACGTTGTAAATCTAACTTGAACCCCTGCAAAATAAACATTTTATCAGAATGGCCTATTTTCAGGCAAACAATTGGAAAAACTTTAGTATAATTTTAATTTTCTTAAAATGTGATCAATTTTACTTTACAAATTATTCAATTATATATAGATCGAACTGGACTTCGAAATACTATTTCCTTCTAAAAATTTGTTGTTGTTCTCGAAGTGGGAAACATTTAGTAGAAAAATCATCTCAGTTTATAAAACTGAAATCAAGGATCTGCAAAGTAAACGACTGCTTGCCTCATTGGACGAAACTACAAACGAAAGTACAAAAAAAAATCTGAATTTATTCTTAATGCTTACATAATTTTAATATATTGCAGATTATAAAAACTATGTTTTAACGATTCTTCTCAACGCCGTTCTAATTCCCCAGACAATTAAATTGAAAGGAGCTTCAAAGAAGCAGTAGAAGCCCAGCATCGTTGATGACCAACAAGCTTTTGCAGTACACGTTATGGTAAGAATAAGATATTTTAAAACGCTTTCATAATTTATACTAATAACCCAATTCTTAGCATGGAAGCTTCATTCAATCCACGTTAAACATACAAAAAAATGAATACATGATCAGGGAGACAACAGTACAACTTCTATAATTGTTGTTGGCCAGGATGTTAATTTACAACAATTTTATGTCTACTTTGATGGCACCCTGTACGAGTGTGAAAGTTTTTTGAAAGCCGTCTCTGTGACCTTTCAACTACACCAAGTCATCAACCTCGAATACGATTGCCAGTGCAAGCAAGTGTGGAATTTCATCGAGGAATACCTTTACGAGATTCCACTCACGGGTAAAAGAACACCGGCTCTTGGCTCCCTACTATCCGGTATGAGTTAAACATGTTATATATTGAAGAGTTATACCATTATATATGTATATATATGTATAAGTTACTACACATGTACTATTCTAATATATAAGCTACTACACATGTACTATTGTAATACCAATAATCACAGTTCAGTTAGTTAAGCAGTCGCTAACAAGACGTCCGACGAGCTAGTAGTGCCATCATGAAATAAAAGAGTTTCATCAAAGGAGTAGTGTTTTGTTCAAAGTAATCCCCAAATAAAATATAATAATAATTATATTTCAGTCCTCGTTCTCGAGATTACTTGTAGTACCGCCTTGATGTGGTAGATGTCACAACTTTCAGCGTGTCAAAATTGGGTCCCTGACTTCTCTCTCTATACCCCTCATTACGTTTTGTTGTGCGTGGATGACACAACGTGCTTCGGCGTATCTCAACACTTTTCATTGTTTTAAGTCGTTTGTGTTTTTGAGGAATGACTTCTCGTCGAAAGAGAGGTCGATTCACATCGACGAAAGATCGCGAAAATCGAGGAAAATCGGGTAAACACCGGAAAGAGGAGAAAAAACATCGCGATCGTTCTCGGTCACGAAGCCGCCATGTTGTTCGGGACAGGGAGCGACACGAGATCTCGTCGCGAAAGGGGGAAAAATCTCCCTCGCGTCACCATCGACGTTCAGAAAGTAGAACTCGATATCATGATCGAAAACGGGGAAGGCCAAGTCATCGTGATGATTCCCCGAGAGCTGCAAAAAGACGTTGTCACAGTCCGTCTCATTGACGTGAACCGCCAGCCACCAGAACCCCACCGCCTCGGGTAAGCAGCTCGCCTGAACGTGTACCAGCCCGGCGTCGCGTCGTCGGGTCATCTCATCTTCCTCGTCGGACAGTGTTTTGACGCCCCTTCGAGACCAGTCACCTGAAGTTGTCAGGTCTACAGTACAGAGTGGCAACAACAGTAACAAACTGCCGTTGAGGGATGTTATAAACTACAGCACCTCCATAATAAACAATCAAACTCCACCAAGGCCACTGACTCCGATTGTTGAAATTAGGGTTCCAGAACCTCAAAAAACACCTGAACCTCCTCGTTCAATGACAGTCATAAACAAAGATGGAAACGCAGGCACTGACAAACAAAGTAAGTTTTATGATAAATAACATTTAAATTTTCATTTTGTACAGACAAGCCTGTACGAGAGACAGGATATTTCTGATGCCTAGAATGATGAGCTTGATCAAAAGACAAGACATATCACATCTTAATTGTTCATTGATGAGCTTGATCATAAGACAAGACATATCATAATTTATATTGAAATAAATAAATTAATTACTAATATAAAAAAAAAAAAAAAAAAAAAAAAAAAAAAAACAAAGGAACGAACACAACAAAAATAAAAGAAAATGAAAAATGAAGTATTTTAAATAAAAATACAGCAAAATAGTTACAAAAAATTTTGTTTTTAGGCGATCAATTTAAAGATAAGCCGCAAGAAGAGAAAAAGCAGCAGGACGTGGATGCAGACATGCATGAGGAGATACTTGAGATTCTAGGCGAAAACCCAGAGACTTCCAAGCGCGCTAAAATTGAAATCAACTCCTCGGTACAAGCAAGATGGCAATATTGGTGCAAAACAGGTGTTCCAGAAAAAGAATGGGAAGACTTCTTTAGAAGTACGAACCTGAGGGAGTTTTCAAAGCTGCAGAGTTGAATCCAGAAGAGAGAGCCACACTCAAGGACACACAACTGAAGAGAGATGGTTTCTATGTGAAATATCAGAATCTGATTGGAGCAGCTCTGACTTCGTTGGGTGCAGCAATTTCACTAGTAATTAAAGAGTCGGAAGAACCTGTTGAAGTTGCAGATCTGGTACGATACATTTTCGAGGCTGGAAAACTTTTGTCGGAGGTCCATTGCAACCAAACCCAAGCTAGGAAAGATTACATCGAACCTGGTCTACCTAAGGAGACAACAGATGTTCTCAAACAAACAACGGCGTTCTCTATGGAGCGGAATTGTCGACTAAGATATGTAAATCAATCGAAAACGTTGGCCAAGGTGGTCAAAACAATGAAGTCAACTGATTCTTCTCGGTTTCCCCAGCCAAAATACTTCAAACAACCTCAATTCAGACGTCCCCCTTGGACAAAGAAGTTCACATACTCTCACGGACAACCAAGGGCACAGCAGCCATACAAAGACAAGAGACACTTCAACAACCAGAAGCCGTACTTCAATCCGAAGAACAAATACAACAAGCCCTAATACAAGAAGTAAAGGTACAAACAGTTGGTAACCTTAAATATTTTCTTCACGAATGGAAGAAAATAACAGATGATAAATTTGTATTAAATTGCATTCAAGGTTATAAAATTGATTTCGCCTATAAAGTTCTTCAAAACTCGAGTCCAATTGTAAGCTAGAAATCAAAAACTGAAGTTAAAATTTTATCAGACGCAATCTTTAAATTATTAAAGAAAAAGGTGATTAGACCGTGCAAACCAACTTCGGGTCAATTCGTTTCTACTTATTTTACTGTGCCCAAGTCTGACGGCTCTCATAGGTTTATTCTTAACTTGAAAAAGTTGAACAATTTTATTGTTACAGAACATGTCAAACTTGAAGATTTAAGAGCAGCAATGAGACTAGTGATGCAGGGTGATTTCATGGCTTCCATTGACCTCGAAGACGCTTACTTCGCTGTTCCTATACATCGAGATTATTGCAAATTCTTACGATTCGAGTTTCAAGGCCAACTATATGAGTTCTTAGTTTTACCGTTTGGCCTCGCCACTAGTCCATTTGTTTTTACGAAAGTTATGAAGCCTATTGTAAATTATTTAAGATCAGAGGGATATAAGTCAGTTATTTATTTAGATGACATCTTGTGTATTGGTAAAAACTTTGACTTTTGTAAACAAAATGTGGAAGCGACAGAAGATCTGTTATTGAGGTTAGGATTTAACATTAGTTATAAAAAGAGTCAACTAATCCCTACTACAAGTTGCAAATTTTTAGGTTTTATAATCGACTCGCTGCTTTATCAGATAAAACCAACTTGACAAAATAGAAAAAGTCTCAATAATGATAAACAAAATGTTGAACAAAAGAACATGTTCGGTTAGAGAGTTTGCAAATTTTATCGGCACCTTAGTTAGTCTATGTCCTGCTGCTGCTTACGGTTTTGCCCACACTAAAATTTTAGAAAGGGAAAAGTGTTTAGCCCTTATTTTATGCGATAACAATTATGATAGTCAAATGTGTATTCCAAATTCTGTTTATCCTGAAATTCTTTGGTGGCGAAAAAATTTAAATTCATTATGTAACCCTATCAGAACATTCAAATTCGAGGCTGAAATTTTTACCGACTCTTCCTTGGAAGGTTGGGGCGCAGTTTGTGGAAGTAAAACGGCACACGGAACTTGGTCAGAAAAAGAAAAGAAAAGACATATTAACTATTTAGAGTTGATTGCGGTTTATAAGGCCTTACTTTCTTTAGCAAAAGACTTTGCAAATTGTGAAATCCTTCTTAGGATTGATAATACAACTGCATTATCATACGTCAACCGTATGGGCGGAATAAAGTACACTTCTTTCAATGTTATAGCAAAACAAATTTGGAAATGGGCGGAAGAGCGTAACATCTGGCTTTACGCGTCGTATGTCAAATCATCTCAAAACATTGTTGCCGACGCTTTATCAAGAGTAAATAACACAGACACGGAGCGGGAAATTTCGGATCAAGTTTATAAAGAAATAGTTTATCAATTTGGAAAACCGGACATCGATTTATTTGCAAGTCACTCTAACTTCAAGTGTAAACGTTATGTTTCTTGGTATCAAGATAGAAACGCTGAAGCCATCGATGCTTTCACATTAGATTGGTCGCGTTATGGCCTTTTTTATGCTTTTCCACCTGTTAAAGCTACCGATCTCTACTGTACTTTATTAGTTTTATCCTGTAATCTATCACTTCACTATTTTGCCTTTGTACTGTACCACGCACACACCGCTGAAATGTCAAATTTTGGTTCGCTCAGCTCATTCCCTTTCGAGCTGCAGTGGAATAAAGTCATAGCAAGAAACAGATCATCGTTTTCCTTTGTCCCCTTTTTTTTGTTGGATTTGGATTGGAGTCCGGTGCAACTGGCCGGTACTAACATTGGCGCCCGAGCAGGGACCACGGACTCGAGGATCTAGATTGGATTGAATTGGATTGGATTGGCTTGTTTGGGACTTACGCCGCTGACGCCCACCGTTATCAGCTTTGCCACCCGCCGTTGCAACGTGTCTAGCAAGCTGCTGCATTTTGGATTCACCGCTAGAGCATTGCTGTGCAAATTGGAATTTCTTTGGATTCACCTGCTGCCGCCCACCGTTATCAACGATATCACCCGCCGATTGCAGCGTAGCTGCCTATCTTCTTCGTTTGGATGCGTCGTGGGATCATTGCTGTGGAAGTAAATTAAGCATATTATCTGGATACTCCTGTGAGTACACCTTTTTTATTATTATTATCCCTTGCGCTAAAATTTGATTTGGGAGCTTGGTGTTAGCGATTCTCGCGTAACGGTAAATGACATTTCTGTTCGAGAATTTGGTGATAACGTTTCGGGTATAACGGTTCAGGACTTTTTTCTTGGTTTTGGCGAGCGCGAGGCTCGAAATAACGCGGGGCAAACGCTTTTGCCCAGAACATTCTACATTCGATTTGCATTGAATTCTATTCTCTGTGGGTTTTTTGAGATTTTTTATCACCTCAAAAGATGTCTTCCGATAACGACGATGACGCATCCGATGCATCGAGTCAGGGTTTGGTGCATAGTAAAAAGAAAAGGTTAATTAGCGAATTACGCCTGTCGTGAGGAACAGTAACGATGCAGCAGACCAAAATGAAAAATTACATTGAGACGCCTAACCGAGTTATGTCGTTGTAGGAGCTAGATACCAGGTTGGGGCTGCTTGAAAACTACATGGCACGTTTTAACGAAATTCAGGCGCGATTAGAGGCTGAAGACCCCGAAGAACATAAAGGTGATAAACGTGCATCCAACGAGGAAGTTTATATTTCGATAAAAAGCAAATTACTTTCGCTAATACAGCAAAAAAGACCCAGGGCTTCTTTTCCGGATGTTTCGTACATTGCTCCTGCTAGGAAAAATTCTAACCTTCCGAAAATTCAAATTAAAAAATTTTCTGGCAACTTTTCCGACTGGCCTGATTTTTATGCTACATTCAAAACGTTGGTGGAAGAGAATGATGAGCTTACCGACGTCGAAAAGTTGGCCTATTTACGTAGTTCTCTGGAGGAAGGCCCTTTCCAGGTGATTGGAAATATTCGCTTGAGCGATGGTGGCTTCAGCAACGCTCTTGCTCTCTTAAAATCGCGTTTTGAAAATAAAAGGCTGATTTTTCAAAGTCATATCAAGGCATTGTTTGAGATGAAGGCAGCTGAAAGAGGTTTTGTGTCTCAGCTGAGGAGCATGAGCGATTTGGTAAACTCTCATCTAAGGGCTTTAAGGTCCATGGCCACTATGGATCAGATAGCTGATGGCTTATTGTTGCAATTATTTGGAAGCAAAATTGATAGCGCTACGAGACTAAAATGGGAAGAGGACGATTCACTTAGTGTGTTGCCATCCTGGAATGAATTCTCTTCCTTCCTTGAAAAAAGGTGCCAAACTCTTGAAAATACGGAGTATGGGGTAATGCCTGCTAAAAAGCCTTCTTCGAGTTCCGAGCCGTTTCGTCAAAATAGAAGAGGTGATTCTCGCAAAGTTGCAATGACCGCATCAAAGGTTGAGACTGTTTGTAAGCTCTGCAAAGGGGGTCACGACGTGGCGAAATGCGAGGACTTCATTAAGCTGACTCTCGATGATAGGTATTCGGAAGTTAAACGCTTAAATTTGTGCATTAATTGCCTTAAGGTTGGCCACTCTGCAAAAAATTGTAGATCCAGTCGCTGTCGCTATTGCAATTTCAAGCATCATACTATGCTTCATAAGCTGTTGTGGTCAGGGGAAAAGGCTAATTTCATGATCAAAACCTGTAAGCAGAAACAAAATCTTCACGCCGCCTATGGCTAGTGTAAATTTTCTATCCAGGGGATTTGCCCTAAAATGCACGGCGGCTGTGGCAAGCACAGCAAAATTTTACCGTCTCTCGAACTGCGGACGGCGAGCTTCGTAGCTAAAAATAGCACAAGACTCGCCGGCCGCAGCTCGAGGGACAACCCAAGCGGAAAATAATCGCGGCGCGGGCCATCTGGTCGCTGGCAAATGGTGCACCACGGCTCGATCGCCTGCAAAAAAAGTTCACGGTGCACCCAAATGCATCGAATCGGCGGCAGGCACGGCAATCAGCGAAGCTCGATGCCGTTGCCGTCTACTCGCACACCGGCGGTGTGCGCGCGGATTGGCTGCCTCCTGTCGGTGTGAGAGTGGACGGCAACGGGATCAGCAACGGTCGGCGCTGACTCATCCGGTGGGAGATCGACGCGAAAAAGATTGAGTCGGGGATTCGGTGGGAGAGCATCAAGAAGTGAAGTCGGGATTCCAGGGTGTTAATCAAAAGTCGAAGAGTAGCTAAGTAAAAAGATCAAATCACGGCGACGGGCTGAAATCAAAAAGAAAATCGTGGTCCCTCGTGGAAAATAAAAAGAATCGGTGTTTAGGAAAAACGTGGAAAGTTCGGATCGAAAATTAATCGCGGAAAAACAGAAGAAAAATGTTCCGTTGTTGAGTGTGCTGAACTTAAGAAAAAAAAAAAAAAACAAAGGGGGGAAATGAACTTGTTCAAACATAAGTTTAATTAATGCTGTGAAAATTGAGGGACTCGCCGGAAAAAAAGTTCTTTTCGTGATTTTGATCGTTTTATTCTTCACTTGCCGAATCTTAAAGTAAAAAGAAACCCTGGAAAAAAATATATTAACCCGCGAAATTAAATTACTCAAGTTGAGTGGCTTGCAAATGAGTTGCGTCAATTCTGACCCGGAAAAGACAGGAAGTAAATGTGAAAAATAAGTATTCTGCGATTGAACTGCAATCAAATTGACTTTTAGTTTTGCGTGTAATATTTCTCGTCAAGCAGCGAAGAATCTGTGAACAAAAAGAAAAAAAAAAAAAACTCTAAATGAGGTACAGTTTAATATTATGACTAGGAGAGTGATTTACCGTTCCTTGTACAGTTCAATTTTCACCAAGTGCAAAATCTAAAAAGCAGAAGAGGAACAGAGTAAAGTAAGAAGATTAAGTGTATCAATAATAAATAACTTACCCCTTGATTTTTCCGGTTGTTAATCTGAAGTTAAATGTAACGATTAAAAAAATTAATGTAGAACTTAAGTAACCCTGAAACAAGAAAAGATTATAAGAATAAATGGACAAGACATAAGTGAAAGGAAAAAGTAAGATAAAATTGTAAAGAAAAAAAAAATAAAATTAAAATAAAAACTTGAAAGAAAAGTGGCTTCAAGGCAAAAAGGTTTGTGGATATTTCTATTTGGACAATAAATAAAAATAATAAAATTTAAACGGACTTGTAAAAGAACTTTGGACTAAATTAATGATAACTAGTATAAAGAATAAAACTTCCGAACTAGAATTTGAATTAAATCAATCAACGGCTGAATAAAATTACTCGATATAAAAATTGTGTGAGAATAAAATTTTAATTGTAATTGTGCTCTCTGCAGATGAAGATTTAAGTCAATTTTTTTTGAATAGTACTTAAGACAGTAATTAACTGAAAGGACTAAATGGACGAATGTGTGGATTAAATAAGTGCAACACTAATTAAATAAATTGATAAATATATTAGCCCAAATAAACTAGACGATAATAATTAAGTGATTAAGTCACGATTTAATGAACTTTGTAATAGAGAAACAGTGCGATCATACACGTGCATACATATACAGAAAAAAATAATAAATAAATCAATAACTAAATAACTAAACTAAATACTAAAATAAATAAATGAGCAATAATTGACTAAAAGGACAGTGAAATAAATTAACTAACCAATGCACACGCGTATCAGAAGTAAATAAATAGATGAATGAACATTCAAATTAAAATCAAAACAAAAAAGAAAAAAAAATATTAAATACATGAACGAACTCAAAATTAATTATAACCATCAGTTGGTGAACTCCCATACATTTAAATAAAAGAACAATTACTTCAATTACACAATAATATAAGTGAACCTTGAAATAAATAAATACGCAGTAAGAGACATAAATCAATAAATAAAGAAAATTCATACAAATTGAACAAATAACTTAAATCAGTGAAAACTGACCTGCTTTGGGGCTTATGGGCACACCGGTACCACGACGGGGCCGCATATTGAAAAGGCAGGGTACCGGGCGGCGGCATCAGCATCGTCACCATCATCAGCTGTCATCACATCAACATCAGCGGCAGCGACGACAGCAGCAGCAGCAAGGCGCCCAACGATCCGGAAAAGAAAATTTTTGTAAGAATTTGTAATAAATGGAAAAAAATACAATAAGAAAAGGTATGTCGTACTCACACTAATATTTTTTTTGCATTCTCTGGGTCCTCTCTCCTTCCTCCAATCACAGCTCCCCATGTATAGGGGTCAGGTAAATTAACTTTTCGGTTGTTTGTAAACAAAAAGGGACCTCCCCATAATTTTTTCAGGGCCAAGGGGAGGTCAAAGGGTGGCTGGGGCAGTGGCCAGAGAGGGGGGTTAAATTCCATCTAAACCCCCCCCCCCCCCCCCCCCGCGAGAGCCATTCACAGGCAGGGACAGGGGTTCTGTCCGCCATGCCCTTTTCCCCATACCTCGATTTTCCGTGGCGCGAGATTTTGTTCGTTTTGGGTGGTAATCCGCTCTGGTGGCTAAAGGTGGCGTTTCGGCAAACCCCCCCACACTACCGCATGCTACCCTGCCAGCTCGCGCGGCCACATACCACCAGACCAGGGGCTTTAGCCGGGCTCCCTGGAGGGTTCCCCACAACAAATATGGCGCCCAACGTGGGGCCTTCCCTATCCTTTTCCCCTTGAGCCTAGGGCTCCAAAATTTTTTCATTTCCTTTCCCAAAATTCCTTCGAGGCCCTATCGGCGACGCCCGTGGCTGGGGTCGCTCCGAGGCCTCTCGAGAATTACAGCGGCTGGCTCTCTTCAGCCAACGAGCTGTCTCGAGGTCTCGGGGTGCCCTCATCCTAGGGAACCGCTGGTAGAGGGGGAGCTTTCGCAGGCGGATCCTGTGGGGTCTGCGCGGTGGAGGCGGCTGAGAGCCTCCCTGGAATTACAGGGGTTGGTTTTTTTGGTGTGCCGGCCACCTGTCCGGGAGGATATCTCGGTCGTCCCCTGCCTCGCAGCCCTCACCGGGGAAACGGTGAAGACTCCCTACCTCAAAACCATCCCGTCGGCGGGCCGAATGCTCGGTGGCAGTGGATGGCTCTCGACTAAATAAATTCAAACAATTAAAATTTTGCATGCTCTTCGTCAGCTGAGATTGGAGGGGAGAGGAGAACCAGAGAATTGTATAAGGAAATTTCATAAATAATATTATAACTTGGTTAACCCTTTTGGGATGAATTTAAACAAAGGTCCAGGAATTTAAAATAAACAGACATTTCATTTTTGTTAAGAATAAAAAATTAAATCGATAATACCCCTAAAGTAAATAAGATTGAAATTGTGTAGAAATAATTGTAAATTTCCTGAATTTCCACAAATCTAAATTGCAGATAATAATTCATTTCATAATACGAAACTATTAATAGGCAGAGCCTAAGATATTCCTTGAGATAGGAACGTACTAGTTTAAGGTTGTAAAGATTTTTGTAAAGGCTTCAAGGTTGCAGTCAAATCAATAAGAATATTCGGTAAAGTTTTTCTCCTTCGGTCCCCTCGTAAAAGAATAAAAATGGCGGAAAGCGATTTAGGCGCGATTCAAAAAAAATACCGAACACGTCAAGTCACGCGGGAAGAAGATAGATAAACGCCAGACACGGTTAAGGCGGACAGAACGGGGAAGAATTCGTTAGACACTTTGCCGGGCGCGTATCAAGATGTCGAAGAAGGGGAGATGAATCGCTGAACTGCGGAACAAAATCGAACGGACGAATCTGACGGAGCAGAAACGGGCGCGTCGGGGTTAAAAGAAGTACTCGACAGGAGTTTGCGTTTCCGTATTGGGGATATAGTTCGCACCGAGATGGCGAAAATTAAAAGAGAATATCGCGAACAGACCATGCAGTCATCTCCTGAGACTCCGTGGTCACGCCCTCCAGTTATCCGACGAACCGACGAACCACAGCCGCCTGTGCGTAGACCCAGACAGCCAAATTTCGATAACGACCCTAGTAATCTTCCTAATAACCAGGAACACGTAATCCAACCAGTACCGGGAAACCGCCCACAATCACAGTTCGCTTCCAATCGACGGTCGAGTAGCCCGATCCGCCACTGGAAAATCCAGTACGATGGCGACAACTCCCGTCTACATTTGGAAGAATTTCTCTTTAGAGTCGAAACAATGACTCAAGGAACCTTACGAGGAAATTTTGATCACCTCATTAACCATTTTCATCTGCTATTGAGCGAAAAAGTGGCGAACTGGTATTGGACAATTCGTAGGGGGCACCCTTATATTTCCTGGCAAGACCTTAAATCGGCTTTACGAGCTGATTGGGGAGAGCGGTCGCGCGACGTCGACATAAAGAGGCAGATGCTGGAGAGACGGCAGCGGCCTGGGGAGAATTTTACCACCTATTATATGGACTTGGTTGAGTTGAGAAATCGGCTTTCCATCCCTATGCAAGAGATGGAGTTTGTGGAGATGGTAAGAGCAAATCTTCTTCCTTATATTCAGGAGCAAATTTGCCTCTACCGAATTTATACCATTGGTCACCTACGTGATTTAGTTACCGAAGTCCAAGTAACGAGACAACGCACTAGAAATGCTCCTCCAGTGCCAGCTCACCGTCCGGCTCGGTTGGAAGAAACATACACGTTCGACGAAATGAATGAGTCTCTGCCTGTAGACCCTTTTGAAACGGTAGATGCAGTTACAAGAATTCACCCTTCGTCCACTCAATGTTGGAACTGCGACCAGCCGGGTCATTTTTATCAAGATTGTTCTAAAGAACCTACGGGGTTTTTCTGCTATGGCTGTGGCCGAAAAGGAGTAGTCAAACCTCGATGCCCTAACTGCGTTTTAAAAAACCAGCGTCGGGTCGGGAGCAGCAACAACAGCCCCCGACAGCAACGGACGCCAGCCATTACGGCGGGAGAGACGGGGATTGCTCCTTCTCGACCACAGACATAGCTTTTTCCCAAAATTGTCAACCTACATTTTCTTTTCCAACCTCATTAATGTCAAAAGAACCTTTTACACCTGGAAATTCCGAAAGACTTACCATACCGGATAAGTCGATTTCACAGTCCATTGGACCTGTTCAAGAGGAGCCTCCGAGCAAGCCCATTTCTATTTTACCCCGACCAGATACTGGGCGAAAACCTAGTCTCTTCCCTATCAAGCCATACCACCTACGGCTTAGAGAGTATCAGGCTGCTCGTGACAGAATTTTTGCCTCTTCCGTAGATTATCCGGATGGTCAGTCTACAGTTCTCTCAAAGTCTTCTAAAATAACCAAGCCCAGACGTTCGACTATTCGTTTAAGAGCGTTTTGGCGTCGTGTGTTAGAAAATCGGCGGAAGCTGTCCGCTGCTTTTGTATCAGTCCCCAAAGACGTCAGACCCTATGCTACCGTCAAAATTTTAGGCCAGAACGTCATAGGCCTGCTAGACAGCGGAGCTAGCATCAGCGTATTAGGTAAAGAGGCAGAAAGGGTGTTACAAGAAGCAGGGACAAAGTGGATTAAATACCGGTCGACGATTGAGGTGGCCAACCGAGCCAGACCGGAGGTGCACGGGCACGCTGAACTGGAAGTCTCGTTCCAAGAAAAGACTAAAACTTTACGACTTTACGTCGTGCCCAGTCTAACACAAGAATTATACCTTGGTATCGATTTTTGGAGGGCTTTCAGTTTGGCTCCGGACATTCTCGGTCTGGTCTCTTCGTTGGACACCCCAATCGTCACGACGAACCCAGCCGAACACACGTTGTCCCTCGAGTTGCAACGGCGCTTGAACCATACTAAATCATTATTCCCATCATATGCCAACCTGGGCTTGGGAAAGACACATCTGCTTGAACATACAATCGATGTTGGCGATGCAACCCCTATTAAGCAGCGATTCTATCCGATTTCTCCGGCCGTACAAAAGTTGATGGATGCCGAGCTGGGGCGAATGCTGTCGCTAGGTGTGATAGAGGAGAGCCAGAGCCCGTGGAGCTCTCCTGTTGTGCTGGTTCGGAAGCCAGGCAAGGTCAGACTATGTTTTGACGCCCGGAAGGTGAACGCGGTAACAAAAAAGGATGCGTATCCGTTACCGCAAATCGACGGCATCCTCAGTCGCCTTCCGCCGGCAAAATACAGTACTAGTCTTGATCTCAAGGACGCCTTCTGGCAAATTCCACTAGCAGAGAGCTCCAGGGAGAAAACAGCGTTTACGGTGCCTGGTCATCCCCTCTACCACTACACGGTGATGCCATTCGGCCTCTGCAACGCTCCACAGACGATGTGTCGGCTGATGGATAAGGTAATTTCCTATGACTTACGAGAAAACGTGTTGGTATATCTCGACGACTTATTAGTGCTTTCCGAAGACTTTGAGTCTCATTTAGTGCTCCTCGCCCGGGTTGCGGACTGTCTGAGGAGGGCGGGGCTCACTATTAACGTTGAGAAAAGTAAATTCTGCCTGAGAGAAACTAAATACCTTGGCTTCATTATCGGCGAAGAGGGTATGCGTATGGATCCCGGGAAGATCTCCGCTATTGTCGAATATCCTAGTCCCAAAACCGTACGACAAGTACGTCGATTCATGGGAATGGCGGGTTGGTACCGGAGATTTATCCCTAATTTCGCAAACCTTTCGGGTCCAATAACCGATACCCTTAAGAAATCCCCAAAGTTTACATGGACCGAAGAAGCCCAAAATGCATTCGAAAAACTCAAGCAGCATTGAACTACTGCTCCGGTGTTAGTGACTCCCGACTTCTCCAGACCGTTCGTAATCCAGTGCGATGCTAGCACACAAGGAATAGGGGGTGTTCTGTTGCAGGTCGACAAGGACGGGAATGAGCGTCCAATTGCATACGTATCGCAAAAGTTAAATTCGGCACAGAGAAATTACTCTGTAACGGAGTTGGAGTGTTTAGCGGCTGTCACAAGCGTACAAAAATTTCGTCCCTACATAGAGTTGATGCCATTTAAAATTATTACCGATCACGCGAGCTTAAAATGGTTGATGTCGCAAAAAGACCTTAGCGGTCGGCTGGCGAGGTGGAGTCTGAAGCTTCAACGCTTCGACTTTTCCATCGAACACCGGAAGGGGAGCCTGAACGTGGTGCCAGATGCGTTATCACGAGTGGAGTGCGACGCACTGTCAGATCTGAGAGACTTCGGGCCTGAGGTCGATCTCAGCTCTCCACATTTCGCTTCGGCGGAATATGTAGAGCTGGGACGACAAGCCGAAGAAAACCGGGCCAATTTTCCGGATCTGATGGTTCGTGACGGCTTCCTTTACGTTCGTACTGCTCCACGTTCTGGTGATCCTATACGGGAAGACGAAGCGTGGAAGCTTTGGATTCCCCCCGGCCTAGTCCCAGACGTTATCTCGCGTGCTCATGATCCGCCACTGTCATCTCATGGTGGTGTTGGAAAAACTCTTGAAAGAATACGTCGGCATTTTTACTGGCCTCGCATGGCAACCGATGTTAGGACTTACGTACTCTCTTGTGAAATTTGTAAAGAGACTAAAGCCCCTAACGCAACACTTCGACCTCCAATGCAGACCCAACCGATTGCTGAGCGACCCTGGCAAAGAATTTACATGGATCTTTTAGGGCCATACCCCCGTACCAAGTCTGGATACGTCTGTATCTTAATTGTTCTAAACCACCTATCAAAGTTTCCCTTATTAAAGCCTCTACGAAAAGCAACCACTTCGCAAATATGCACCTTTGTCGAAGAAGATATTTTTCACATGTTCGGAGTGCCCGAAACGATAGTCACAGATAATGGCACCCAATTTCGCTCGGCGCAGCTCGCCAAATTACTAGAACGATATGGAGTCCAACACATGAGAACAGCGCTGTATTCGCCCCAAGCTAACGCTTCGGAGCGAGTAAACCGATCTATTCTCGCTGGTATCCGAGCATACATTAAAGATGAACATCAAAAATGGGATGAAAACCTTAGCAGTATTGCCAGCTCACTTCGGAGCTCTATCCACCAAGCAACTGGGTTTCCCCCGTATCGAATGCTGTTCGGACTTCATATGATCACCCACGCTTCTAGCTACGAGCTGTTACGTCGCCTTCAAGGGATTGATGAGCCAGTGAATATCGACATATCAGATAAACTCAAGATCATTCGAGCCAAAGCTCAGGAAAACCTCAAAGGAGCTTTTGAGCAAGGTGCAAAAACATACAATCTCCGGGCTAAGCCTGTCGAGTTCAAAGTTGGGGAAGAGGTTTACCGAAGAAACTTTCAATTGAGCAACTTTGAAAAACAAAGTAGTGCAAAGCTTGGTCGTAAATTCTTAAAATGCAGAGTCAGGTCGAGAAAGGGAAACGCCCTTTACGAACTAGAAGAACTCCAAGGAAAACTAGTAGGGATTTTTCACGCGAAAGATATAAAGAGGTGAAAAGAAAATTCCCCAATATCGGTTCCAAAATTTTTCTGATAACCTCGAGGCATTCCTTGAGAGAATCAATCACTAATCATGTCATAAATATGTATTTCGACCCTTGAAATTTTTTTGGGTTACCATGGAGTTAAATATAGTTCAAATCGGTGGCCCTAAAAAGGCATCCGACCAGCCTCCCTGGTATCATTAGTGGTCCGAAAGCCGCCTCTGCTTGGCCAAGCGGTGGACACACCTTGCAACACCTTTCCCTCCTAGTTAGCGTTCCCATCCTTCATCCTATCCCATCCCATACCTATCCCTCAACATTTTTTCATTTTTCTCCCACCTTTCATATCTGACGGGCCCTGCCTGTTGTTCTCTCGGTCGAGGTCGACTCGAGACCTCTTGAGAATTACAGCAGTTGGCTACGTCAGCCAGCCAGCTGTCTCGAAGTCTCGGGACTTCCTCTCACTCGGGAAGAGCAGGCAGGGAGGAGCCTCGCGGGTTCACTCTGCGGGGTCGGCGCTCAGAGACAGCCGGAGTTCTCCCCGGAATTACAGGGGTTGGTTTTTTGGTGTGCCAATCACCTGTCCGGGAGACTCTTCCGGTCGTCGTCCGGCGCTTGGCTTTCGTGGAGCGGGCTAGTGCGGTCTCCTTCCCATGAGGAGCTTATCTCTTTCACCTACACGGTGCCACTAGAGTCACTCCTAGCGATCCCGCCCATTCGTTACAACCATTTTGCCCTTTTAAATACAGTCCCTTTAAATACATGACAGTCAGTGTCATCTTCTAAATTTCATTCTTTCCATTACCCTTTTAGTCAGAAATTTAAAGGTACAGTATTTTTCATCAGCTTTCCTAAATTTTAACATTCGGTTTGCTTCATCAATATTTCCCATTGGGTCCGCAACGCCAATTCGCTTCATCTATATACTTAATTCCAATGTAATTACACAATCTGAAAATTTTACACATAGTCTGAAAGTACAGACGTTCTGCACTTCCCATTGCGCAGGCCTTAGCCGACCTGCAACAGAACATTTCGGCGTACCAACTCACTTTACTTCGTCGGGCGGGTGCTCTCCCCATCACCAATTTTTTTTTTGCCCTACCCTTTTTTCCCCGGATCGGGGCTGGCCCGAGATGGGTTAGCAACCCCCTCCCACAGACGGGGAGGCCTGCCTCTCATCAGGGCTGATTCTCTCCGCCTGTGTGGGTCAGTGGTCAAGTCGTCACTGGGTCAACTGACCTCTCATAAGGGTCCAGGGAAGTCCAGTGTCGATTATGGCCGGCTAGCTCAGTCCCGGGTCAGTCTTGGGTCATGGGTCGAGCCACATCTTGGGCACCCTTAGCTGAGCCTGCCCATTTTTCAGCTCCGTTGTCCTGCGATGCGCGGCCATCGGACCTGTGGTGTTGTGGTCAGGGGAAAAGGCTAATTTCATGATCAAAACCTGTAAGCAGAAACAAAATCTTCACGCCGCCTATGGCTAGTGTAAATTTTCTATCCAGGGGATTTGCCCTAAAATGCACGGCGGCTGTGGCAAGCACAGCAAAATTTTACCGTCTCTCGAACTGCGGACGGCGAGCTTCGTAGCTAAAAATAGCACAAGACTCGCCGGCCGCAGCTCGAGGGACAACCCAAGCGGAAAATAATCGCGGCGCGGGCCATCTGGTCGCTGGCAAATGGTGCACCACGGCTCGATCGCCTGCAAAAAAAGTTCACGGTGCACCCAAATGCATCGAATCGGCGGCAGGCACGGCAATCAGCGAAGCTCGATGCCGTTGCCGTCTACTCGCACACCGGCGGTGTGCGCGCGGATTGGCTGCCTCCTGTCGGTGTGAGAGTGGACGGCAACGGGATCAGCAACGGTCGGCGCTGACTCATCCGGTGGGAGATCGACGCGAAAAAGATTGAGTCGGGGATTCGGTGGGAGAGCATCAAGAAGTGAAGTCGGGATTCCAGGGTGTTAATCAAAAGTCGAAGAGTAGCTAAGTAAAAAGATCAAATCACGGCGACGGGCTGAAATCAAAAAGAAAATCGTGGTCCCTCGTGGAAAATAAAAAGAATCGGTGTTTAGGAAAAACGTGGAAAGTTCGGATCGAAAATTAATCGCGGAAAAACAGAAGAAAAATGTTCCGTTGTTGAGTGTGCTGAACTTAAGAAAAAAAAAAAAACAAAGGGGGGAAATGAACTTGTTCAAACATAAGTTTAATTAATGCTGTGAAAATTGAGGGACTCGCCGAACTGCAATCAAATTGACTTTTAGTTTTGCGTGTAATATTTCTCGTCAAGCAGCGAAGAATCTGTGAACAAAAAGAAAAAAAAAAAAAAAACTCTAAATGAGGTACAGTTTAATATTATGACTAGGAGAGTGATTTACCGTTCCTTGTACAGTTCAATTTTCACCAAGTGCAAAATCTAAAAAGCAGAAGAGGAACAGAGTAAAGTAAGAAGATTAAGTGTATCAATAATAAATAACTTACCCCTTGATTTTTCCGGTTGTTAATCTGAAGTTAAATGTAACGATTAAAAAAACTAATGTAGAACTTAAGTAACCCTGAAACAAGAAAAGATTATAAGAATAAATGGACAAGACATAAGTGAAAGGAAAAAGTAAGATAAAATTGTAAAGAAAAAAAAATTAAAATTAAAATAAAAACTTGAAAGAAAAGTGGCTTCAAGGCAAAAAGATTTGTGGATATTTCTATTTGGACAATAAATAAAAATAATAAAATTTAAACGGACTTGTAAAAGAACTCTGGACTAAATTAATGATAACTAGTATAAAGAATAAAACTTCCGAACTAGAATTTGAATTAAATCAATCAACGGCTGAATAAAATTACTCGATATAAAAATTGTGTGAGAATAAAATTTTAATTGTAATTGTGCTCTCTGCAGATGATGATTTAAGTCAATTTTTTTTGAATAGTACTTAAGACAGTAATTAACTGAAAGGACTAAATGGACGAATGTGTGGATTAAATAAGTGCAACACTAATTAAATAAATTGATAAATATATTAGCCCAAATAAACTAGACGATAATAATTAAGTGATTAAGTCACGATTTAATGAACTTTGTAATAGAGAAACAGTGCGATCATACACGTGCATACATATACAGAAAAAAATAATAAATAAATCAATAACTATTTGAAAGAACACTAAAATAAATAAATGAGCAATAATTGACTAAAAGGACAGTGAAATAAATTAACTAACCAATGCACACGCGTATCAGAAGTAAATAAATAGATGAATGAACATTCAAATTAAAATCAAAACAAAAAAGAAAAAAAAATATTAAATACATGAACGAACTCAAAATTAATTATAACCATCAGTTGGTGAACTCCCATACATTTAAATAAAAGAACAATTACTTCAATTACACAATAATATAAGTGAACCTTGAAATAAATAAATACGCAGTAAGAGACATAAATCAATAAATAAAGAAAATTCATACAAATTGAACAAATAACTTAAATCAGTGAAAACTGACCTGCTTTGGGGCTTATGGGCACACCGGTACCACGACGGGGCCGCATATTGAAAAGGCAGGGTACCGGGCGGCGGCATCAGCATCGTCACCATCATCAGCTGTCATCACATCAACATCAGCGGCAGCGACGACAGCAGCAGCAGCAAGGCGCCCAACGATCCGGAAAAGAAAATTTTTGTAAGAATTTGTAATAAATGGAAAAAATTACAATAAGAAAAGGTATGTCGTACTCACACTAATATTTTTTTTGCATTCTCTGGGTCCTCTCTCCTTCCTCCAATCACAGCTGGTCTCCCCATGTATAGGGGTCAGGTAAATTAACTTTTCGGTTGTTTGTAAACAAAAAGGGACCTCCCCATAATTTTTTCAGGGCCAAGGGGAGGTCAAAGGGTGGCTGGGGCAGTGGCCAGAGAGGGGGGTTAAATTCCATCTAACCCCCCCCCCCCCCCCCCCCCCCCCCGCGAGAGCCATTCACAGGCAGGGACAGGGGTTCTGTCCGCCATGCCCTTTTCCCCATACCTCGATTTTCCGTGGCGCGAGATTTTGTTCGTTTTGGGTGGTAATCCGCTCTGGTGGCTAAAGGTGGCGTTTCGGCAAACCCCCCCACACTACCGCATGCTAGCCTGCCAGCTCGCGCGGCCACATACCACCAGACCAGGGGCTTTAGCCGGGCTCCCTGGAGGGTCCCCCACAACAAAGCATCAATCTGACAAGAATAATGCAAACCCCAGCGTAACCGCAGCTGTCACTGACACTCCGGCCCCAATAAACAGCGTTGCATTGACCTCAAAAATAGAGTCCGTCAGTAGGAACAATAATCAGGCTGAGGTTTTGCTGGCTACTGCGATAATGGACGTAAGGAACAAGGCTGGTGAATTTGTGCCATATCGGGCTTTGCTAGACTCCGGCTCTTCTCTTCATTTCTTTTCTGAGCGCCTAGTGCAACAGCTGCAACTGAAGAAAGTCAAAACTTATGTCGATGTTACGGGTATTGGATAAACCTCTACTTCAGTTAGATACAAGACCTCGCTAGTCATTCAATCACGAACGAGCGACTACAGGACTAATATCGAAGCCTTTGTTTTGCCCAAAATCGCGAATGATCACCCACCCACACGTATTAATTCTAATGTTTGGAACATACCCAAAAATATTACCCTCGCAGATCCACATTTCGACACGCCTCGCCCTATAGACTTACTCATAGGGCCCAACCTATTTTTCGAACTACTTGCTGTGGGCCAAATAAGTCTTGGAGAAGGGCTGCCTATACTACAAAAAACGGTGCTGGGTTGGGTGGTAGCAGGTGGAAAGGGGTCTGGCTCACGAAATTGTATGATTGCCACGAGTGAGAATGAGGCGCCTGAAGAAAATTTGGAGCATTTAGTAAGATGCTTCTGGGAGCTGGAGGAGGTGAAGGTGGCAACGAAGATTACTAACGAATGTCAGAAGCATTTCCAGGAGCATGTCAGACGCGACAATACAGGCAGATTCTTTGTACGATTACCCTTTTGTAAGGATCCTGAAATTCTTGGAAACTCACTTGATACTGCAAAGAAGAGGTTTTTCGCCCTAGAGAACCGACTGTTGAAGAACGCAGAGCTTAAGGAGCAATATTCAAAATTCATCTTGGAATATTTGCAACTCGGCCACATGCAAAGGGTTGAACCGGCGTCGTTGCCTGATAAGCATTTCTTCTTACCTCACCACGCAGTTCTAAAACCGGAAAGCAGCAGCACTAAGCTCCGTGTGGTATTTGATGCGTCCTGCAAAACCACCTCAGGATTTTCCCTCAATGACGTGCTAATGGTTGGACCTGTAGTTCAGGAAGAATTATTTTCAATACTGCTTCGCTTTCGATCGTACAAATATGCCCTAACTGCTGACATCTCAAAAATGTACCGCCAAGTTCGCGTCGACGATCTAGATACTTATTGGCAATGTATTTTGTGGCGCAACTCATCTCAAGAACCACTCGACATATACCGTCTACTTACTGTTACGTACGGTACTGGCCCGGCGTCTTTCTTAGCAACTGAATGTCTCAATCAACTTGCGCGAGAAGAACAAGAGAGATATCCTATCGGAGCAAGGATACTTATGCGAGACTTTTATGTGGATGACATGCTGACTGGGGCGGACAGCATTGAAGAAGCAAGGGAAATAAAATCACAAATTGTTCCGTTATTGCAACTAGGCAACTTCACACTCACTAAATGGTGTTCAAACTCAAAAGAACTTCTCTCAGATTTTGATCATTCGGACTTGGAAAAATACTTATCAGTGGCTGGCGACGACGTTGTAAAAACTCTGGGCATGATCTGGCAGCCTCAAACAGACTCCTTCCGGTATCACTATCAATATTCTAAAACTAAATTCGGCATTACCAAGCGTACAATTTTATCTTCTATCAGCAGGCTATTCGATCCGCTTGGTTTAGTAAATCCAGTTATTGTAAAAGCCAAAATCCTGCTGCAAAAATTATGGAATTTGAAAATTGCTTGGGACGAATCTATTCCTCAGTGCTTGCACACTGATTGGGAATCATTGCATGGGCAGCTCCATCTTCTTAGCCAAATCAAAATTCCTCGACACATTTTTTCATTTTCTGCGAAAATTGAAATACATTGCTTCGCGGATGCCAGTATGGAAGCCTATGGAGCATGCTTATGTATATATCCGCTGTGTAGAGGAAGGTAACATCGCTTGCAACTTATTCAGCGCAAAGTCTCGAGTTGCTCCATTGAAAACTACTTCCATTCCAAGGTTGGAGCTTTGTGCTGCCCTTCTTGCTGCTGAGCTCACTGCGCGTGTTCACAAGATCTTTGCACACAAAATCGAAGGGGTATACTGTTGGTCCGACTCATCCATAGTTCTTAGTTGGCTTTTTTCCCAGCCTTCAAGATGGAGCGTTTTTGTTAGCAACAGAATTGCGAAAATTCAGGAATTAACAGAGGGCTTCTCCTGGAAGCACGTATCATCAGCAAACAACCCGCGGACCTTATAAGCAGAGGAGTTACTCCTGCGGAACTCCTGGAGTCACAAATTTGGTTCAATGGACCCAGCTTTCTTTTGCTCCCAATGCATCTTTGGCCCAAGACAAATGCTCGGACAGAGGTGGATCTCCCCGAAGCCAGAAAAGGAGCGATTTCGCTACCAACCATAGTACCTGACAATCTCGTAAACTTATCCAAATTTATCAACGATCACGTACGATTAGTCAGCAGGTTTGGATACGTATATCGATTCTTTAAAAACTCAAAAATTAAGAACAAAAATTCAGCAGATCGAACATATGGACCGCTCAGCGTGTCGGAGTTTGAAACCGCGTTGCTATCAATAATTCGGTTAATACAGAAAGAACATTTGGTTGAAGACTATTCGTTATTATTGAGTGGAAAGCCGGTAAAATCAAACAGTTTAAAACCTAGACCCTTTCATTGACAATGCCGGAGTAATTCGTGTTGGCGGCTGGCTGTGTAACTCTGATTTGGACTATGATGCTAAGCATCCAATATTACTTCCGAAATCTAACTTTACTAAGGCTTTAGTCATGCACTATCACATTCGAAATCTTCATGCTGGATGCCAGACTTTACTGGCTATTATTCGCGCAAGGTTTTGGCCAATTTCCGGCAAGACTATCGTTAAGCAGGTCGTTCGCAGCTGCATACATTGTTTTCGCATGCGCCCAAAGGTTATGGAGCAAATAATGGGTCAACTTCCACATTCAAGAGTCATCCCTACGCCTGTTTTTCAGCGCACCGGAATTGATTTCTGCGGCCCATTCTACCTATATTAAGAATCCGGTTCGCAACAGGCCTGCCGTTAAGGCCTATGTCTGCTTGTTCATCTGCCTATCAGTAAAGGCCGTGCACCTTGAAGTAGCCAGCGAATGGCATCCCCCGACGAATTTTCTTTGGTTACTTACCTCCTTTTAGTCGGGGGGGCTTTAACATTTTATTTAATCCTTTTTCTATTACGACGTTTACATCCGTCGTGGGTTTTTTTCAAAATTTTTAATTTTATATTTTATATTATATAATAAAAAAAAGTTTATCTGAACATTTACGCATATTTTTATTAATAACCTAATCCAATGAATCAATTGTAAAAAATAATCAAAGAAATGAAATATAGAACTGAGAGAGTGATATTCATGTTTCTTTCGATGGAATGATTAGTATTTATTCAAATCGAATCGAATTTACATGAAATGTTTTCGCTTCTAAGTCAAAGCTACCAACGGTTGCATGAACAATTTTTTTATATTGTTGTAAAAGTAACAAGTTTTAATTGAAGACATTTCTGCAATTGAACCAAATATTTTTTTTTTGAATCAATAATAATAATAATCAAACTAAATTAATAATCATTTTATGCAACATTTTTTTTCATTTTTCCAAAAGTAATCAGTTTTACTTGAAACCATCTTTTCAATTGAACCAAATATTTTTTTTTTGGAATCAATAATAATAATAATCAAACTAAATTAATAATCATTTTATGCAACATTTTTCTTCATTGTTCCAAAAGTAATCAGTTTTACTTGAAAGCATCTTTTCAATTGAACCAAATATATTTTTTTTGGAATCAATAATAATAATAATCAAACTAAATTAATAGTTATTAGGACGAACTGCTAATGACGTATCTCAATTCCTTACGGAATTGACAATATTGACCTGCCAACTGCGTCAGGGAATTGAGTAAGCGCCTATACGGGTTTCGCCGTATCCAACTCCGCCGCGCAGTTGAGTAAACCGAAAATCATTTGACTCAAAATATCTTTTCACATTTAAATGAACTACTCGCAATTATTAGGCGAAAGTGGTCGCCGAATTTGCCAAAATCAGCAAGGACATCTCTTGGAACTTCAGGTGCAACATATGATATAATACAAATGCAAGATGGTAATGGATCTTTTGGAGAATTTGTTTACATTGGGATTGAAAGGAATTTAATACAATGTGTAAAAATTAATGCTCAAGGCGATCAATCTCTGAAGTTATTAATTAATGTCGATGGAATCAAAGACCATATAAACTAAAAGATACACAACCAGGAACAAGCACTTCAACGGGCCTGGGACCTGATATCAGGTCCCATAACATGTTGCGGGCAAACTAGCTTTTGGCATCATGTTGCAGTTTAGAGACATATTTGAATCTTTCGCCACAGAGTTTTAGGTGAGAGTGAGAAGTTCCCGTATGACATTTTCGTTCGTAAAGGAGGAAAAGGCAAGGAAGGAAAGACTTCGCTTCCCTTTGGTATTTGATATCAGATCCCATAACATGTTGCAGTAAAATTTCTTTTCGGCATCATCATATTAATGTCTGTGCATTCTCAGTGCTGTTACTGTGAGCTACGTCGGTGAAAACGAGATTTATTTGTGTGTGCGCTTACGTCCTGTATGTAGGACGGAGAGAGAGTCCTTTGCTTTCGCTTGCTCTTATCATTCTTGGTCCAAAGTATCACCAGAGCGCGAGCCGCGAGAGCCGAAAAGCCAAAACAAGTATACATTTAGAAGAGTGATGACAAATTCCATCAAAAAAACAAGGGGGTGGGAACGAGGATTGAACAGCTGAGAATTGTTTGTGAATTAGCTGCGCGGCGCTTCGAATTTATCTGTGGGGTGGGTGGGTGCTGAGATTGCGTGAATGAATTAAAACTTTGATTACACAGGTCAACACCAAATTTGCAGCCGAATAAATAGTAGGTCATTTCTATATGATTTTTTCCGTAGATTACGAATTCGAAAAGAAAAATACCCAACTTTCTTTCGTTTTCAGAAAAAAAAATTGTAAAAAAGTGAAAAAGTGAATAGGCCGTTTTTTACCATTTATAAAAAAACATTAAATCTGAGCTGGGTTTGCTCGCGTTCTTCTTGATTCTTGTTTTTTAGCAGCATACGCAGCCGAAAAGGAAGCTTAGCTCAGCTGTCTGCGCCTGAAGAGAAGAGTGCCGATACCCAGCCGCAGCCGAGTATCATTTTCGCAAGTCGACAAAAATCGAATTCGTTCGAATAATTCGAAGAATTATTCTTTCGTGTTGCCCCCTGGCTCCTCCTCCCTTACCTCACCCACAGGTCGCATAAATATGGGATATGGGTTTATCAGTATGCCGTGTAAGTTTGAATTATCGGTCCGAATGTAGAATGTAGAGGTGGATAATAACTGGTTTAATGAAAACGACCCTTGTTACGAACATCGTAAAAATCTGTTGAATTTTATGCTATTAGTTTTGCTTCGCAAACATTGTTCATGGGAATTACGTAAATCCATCTGCCTCTGCACGTTTAAGTATTTTATCCAATTAATAAGTAAAACGATTTTTTCACTTTTCACTTTTCACTTTTTTACAATTTTTTTTCTGAAAACGAAAGAAAATTGGGTATTTTTCTTTTCGAATTCGTAATCCACGGAAAAAATCATAGGTATAGAAATGACCTACTATTTATTCGGCCACAAATTTGGTGTTGACCTGTGTAATCAGAAGTTTTAATTCATTCACGCAATCTCAGCACCCACCCACCCCACAGATAAATTCAAAGCGCCGCGCAGCTAATTCACAAACAATTCTCATCTGTTCAATCCTCGTTCCTACCCCCTTAGGGAAGCGAAGTCTTTCCTTCCTTGCCTTTTCCTCCTTTACGAACGAAAATGTCATACGGGAACTTCTCACTCTCACCTAAAACTCTGTGGCGAAAGATTCAACTATGTCTCTCAACTGCAACATGATGCCAAAAGCTAGTTTGCCCGCAACATGTTATGGGACCTGATATCAGGTCCCAGGCCCGTTGAAGTGCTTGTTCCTGGTTGTGTATCTTTTAGTTTATATGGTCTTTGATGGAATGCAGCTCTTTAAATCCAGTTCACGGTCTTTTTGGCCAATTTTGGGACTTTTGATGTCTAATAATGTTCAATATGAACCGTTTGTCATTGCATTGTATTCAGGAATGTCAAAACCAAAATATTCTCATCAATATTTCAGACAATTTGTTATTGAGTTAAATAAACTTCTTGAAAATGGTGCAGTCTTATCTGGAATTCACTTTAATGTTCAGTTAGAAGGTTTTGCATGTGATACGTTAGCTAGAGCATACATAAAGTCCACGGTTGGACATACAGCATTCAAAGCGTGTGAACGATGTTGTATAACTGGATCAAAAATAGAAAAAACAACTGTTTATCCAGTATCTCACGGAGATCTACCTACGAACTGATGCATCTTTTCGAAATTTTGAAGATCCGAGTCATCATGTCAGTGCATCACCGTTGATATGCATTGACCCATCGATAGATATGATTTCAAGATTTTTCATTTGTTTTATGCATCTTGGATTTTTAGGAGTGACCAAGAAAATCATTGAATTATTACTGACTGGACAACGTCCCAAACTAAGTCAAACCAGTAAAACAGAAATCTCACGGCGTCTAGAATCGATCAAGTTGCAAATTCCAGTCGAATTTCCACGAAAATGTAGATCTCTTAAAGATCAAAATAAGTATAAAGCCACAAAATATAAGTTAATTCTACTATATTTGGGAGTTGTAGTATTTAAAGGTATATTACCTGACCGAGAGTACAAACATTTTACCTTATTATGTGTCGGTTCGCGTTTGTTATGGTCCTCTCATACGGCTACTGCGAATGTGTCGTTAGCAAAAAACTATTTTCAGCGTTTTGCAAATGAATTGTCATCTACACTGAGAGAAAAAGCGCGTAGTAAAATTTAATAGAAACAATATTGAATTTTCACTTTTGAAAATTTGTTGTGAAACATTCAAATGATTTAATTTCAATACGTTTTCGTATTAAAACAAAAAGAAAATATTTAATTTTACATCGTTGTTAAATTTCAAACTAGAACGTTAATCATTCAAAATGTTACGTTTTTGATTCAAAATTCTATCTAGTAAGTGGAACACATCATAAAGAAATATTTTTGAATTAATCACTAGCGTGATTGAAAATGGCTTATGAAACATGTCAATGATTTCATTTCAATACGTTTTGTTATTAAAGCAAAAATGAAGTATTTATTTCTTCTCTGTTGGTATATTTCAAACTAGAACGTTAATCATTCAAAATGTTACGTTTTTGATTCAAAATTCTGTCTAGTAAGTGGAACACATCATAAAGAAATATTTTTGAATTAATCACTAGCGTGATTGAAAATGGCTTATGAAACATGTCAATGATTTCATTTCAATACGTTTTGTTATTAAAGCAAAAATGAAGTATTTATTTCTTCTCTGTTGGTATATTCCAAACTAGATTTTTAATCATTCAAAGCATTACGTTTTTGATTCAAAATTCTGTCTAGTACTAAAGTTGAGCTTATCATAAAAAAATATTTTTGAATTAATCATAAGCGTGATTGTTTTATTCACTGAAACATGGGCGTATGCAGACGAAAGCAGAGGTTTCCCTTCCCTGAAAGTCGGAAATAAGTATAAAAATTCATTAATTTTACTTTGGCGTCTGAAAATTCACCAAATCACACTTAGAACATTTCGATTATGGCTTATGATTTTATTAGATTAGGATATATAAAATAAATAACATGAATAAAACATGTTCCCTATAAAATATAATTGATCAACTTTCGCCCCCTCTGAAAAAAAATCGGCATTTTCTGCGTACGTCCTTGCATTGAAGTTAACAGAAACGATAAAAAAGATGACATCAGCGACGCGAAAAGTGCGGGTTAACTGTGCATTGTCTCAAACTCGCTCTGTTGCGATCGGCATCGCAGCCTCCGACATTAGTCTGCAGTCAAGGCAAGTGATGTGAAGTGAAACGAATTGTGCAGTGAGCAATTGCAGTTTTTAAGTCAAACGCAATTAAAGTGTTTAAGTCAGCTTGAGCTTTGAACAAATGGACCTGAATGCGGCAACACAAAATTGCATTCTTCTGCTCACGTGGATTTAAGCAGGCTTCAGTTTTCTTCAGAGTTCAAATTTTCAGCTAGCTTGCGTCATAATTAGCAGATTATTTTGTCAGTCTGATTTTTGCGATTGTTTTTGGAGGAAAATATATTTTAATCGATAAAACGCTGCAATTGTGTTTCTGCCTTAAGTTCGCAGTTATTCGGTTTTTTTTTCAATTCGTGATCAAGTGCAAAAAAAGCAAACATTGTGGATCATGCAAAATATTCTTTTTTTGGCGTTCGTTGAGGGTGGATACATAAATTAAAAAAGTTTTGTAGGTGAGTATTAAAAATAACCTTTTTAATCCTATTCACTAACATAAAAAAAATGAACAAAAAACAATGGTCCGGTGAATATATAAAGGCAGCCACACATTGACGCGGTAACGGTGCCGGTAGCGGTAGAGACGTTGGTCGCGGTGGGATGAACGTATATATTTTGCTTTTATAAAATGCCTATTGACTAAATATTTTCCTTTTACAAAATGCCTATGGACAGAATATTGTGTTTTGAATAGAGACGTTTTTGCATATATTTTGTTTTGTTTGCTTGTTGCACTGAGATTAAGTGATTGAAAATGTTCAAAGATAATTGAGAAGCGTCGGAACAAAAACCGATAAATCCCATTTTCACTTTTTTTTTAATGATCTCAATTGGTTGTTTTCCATGAGCTTGGCTATATTTTTACAATTTCCAAAAAAAAAAGGGATTTATCGGTTTTTGTTCCGACGCTCCTCAATTGAAATATGATCTATGTCTTCTAGCCTACTGTGAATTGTTGCATTGTCAGTTTCCATTTGTTTATTTAACGTGTGGTACTCCATTTAAACATATTTGGGAAGAGGATATTTAAAACAATCTGGGAGGAACCCTTCGCTGATCCTGTGTTCACATAATTTCCTTACATCGTTTATTTTCTTTCTTACTGGAAGGGGTCGAAAGCGAAGCTAACAGATGCCAAATAAATCCAGAGCCTACGATCGTTTTCCAGGACGAAAGTGGAAACGTTGTTTACACTACAAACCCCATTCAGGCTCGAAGCCCTGAAGAAATATATTGTGAAAACGCAGATCCAAAATTGTACAATCTTCTTGAAGAATGGGATCTTCTTCAATTATTACCGACACTGCAAGGTATGTCTTCACACTTTAATGTTGCAATGAAACTGAATTTATGTTTTTTTTGGTAAAATTTTCTATACAATATTCTGGTAGCTAAGATAGGAAAACTATTTAGATACGCATACAATTGCTTTTTTTTTAGTATCGGATCCGGTTCTAGGTTTGGCAGGAAATTTTGCGCTGAATTGAAAATTTATGAGTAGTTACATATATGTACATTTGTATATATCAAAAAATTAAGTTGACTGGATTTCATACCCATTTTGCGTCAAATACTTAATCGAAAAATTTATCTGGTTCAAGGTTTGAAATTTGGATGGATAAATAATTATAACAATTTGATGCGCTTTCGCAAATTTTAAATTCTTTCTATACGTGAAAGTTTTTAATTTTCAATTCAATGCAAAATTTCTTGTAAAATCTAGAACTGGATCCAATGTGAAAAGAACACATCTAATGATATCGGTACAATGGTTTCTTGTTACTCTAATTCTAATGAAGTTTAAGTTGAACAGCTTGTTTATGACAATTTTCATGGAACTCTCGCAATTCCAACACCATTTCAATTGGGACTGCACTTCCACAACTCGGAAAGTCCCATGAAATCTGACATCAGTGTCCTCATCTTACACTTTGTCATACTATTTTCATCTACTATCATTCCGGCTTTTTCAGATGCTGAAGTAACCTATAGCAGATTAAGATATCTTTCAGTAAAAGATATTGAAGATATAATTAAGAGCAAAGGTTTGCGAGCTGAGTTCCGGGAAAAGCTCTTTATTTGGCGAAAAAAAGAGGTTTTGGATAAATAACTTATTAATAACTATTATATTTTAATTTAACTTATTATAAAAACAGTTTAACAATGATGACGATACTCTGTCTGTCAATACAAAAGTGATGTCATGGATCAAGAGAGCAGTAAACGAAAAATCAAGCGATGCTACGCCGCCACATTCGCCGAGTGCCAGTACTAGCACAAGCAATATTTTTTTAAAGGTAATGACTGCGAAAAGCCTTCATTTTTCCTTTTTTTTCTTTTATTAATGCAACCATACATTCCACAGGATTTACCGATTTTGTTACAAGAGACCAGCAAAGGAAAAGCCATCTTAGAATTTTATCAACAAAATTCCTGCTTATTGGAAAACTATCGCCAAGATTTGGTCAACGTCATATTAGAAGAAATAAATTCAAAATTTATACAACTACGTCCGACGGGCTTCAACATAATTGTGGGTCAAATAATATCCTTATTTCCAAGAGAATGTGCGGTAAGACAAATCAAGTTTCTAAAGATAGAGCTGAATAGCATAAATTTATTATTTTTTACTAGGAATATTATTACATACCGCGGAAATATAAGAGAAATCCAGGGGGAAAGCTGTACGATAAATACGTGAACATACGAGCGAAAATAAGAAGACTTGATACGTCGAAAGGCCAGCATACATCGCTTAATTTTTCGAATACTGCACTACTTGAAGATGTTCCTGCGGAAATAGATGACTCAGTAGCTATAGCTTTAAAAACTGCTCTAGCTAGAGATAGCTCTAACTGGACTGAAGTATGCGATAAGTGGGAGAAGACCTTTTTGCTGCGTCAACGAGAAATAAAAACCAAAAATTTGTCTAACTTTGAATTTTTGAAGTCATGGCCAAAGTTTACAGATTCAAGGGCACATGAATTGGTAATTATAATAATTAATCTACATAATATAGCTTATAAAACGAAATATTTCCAGGTGAATATCGACTTTAAGCTGCTGTATCCCGGTAAGAGCGATTCATTGTTCAGCAAATGGGATAGTGTTGAATAAATTCATTTATAAAAGTGTTCTATGGTAACCCTGGTTTCTTAAATAAAGTTCACTCACTGTGCAACTAGCATCCAGAGCAGACGTGTTTCCTTTTTTGCCCGACGATTCTTAACAGGTTATGGGCCCAGCCCTTCAATAATCCGGTGTTAAGTTTTAAAATAAAAAGGTTTTGGTAGCTTCCTCATTGAGCTTGGCCGACTTCAATCCTTTGGGAAAAAGGGAGATACTTTGGAGTACAAGGAAATCGGAGAGGAGTAAACCTTCTAAGTGGAATCGTGGTCAACGGCAAAATAATGGAAAGTGAGCTGGTGAAAATTGATAAGCTGCAGAGTGTAGACCAGTGGGTCATTTGGAAATTCCAAATAAAGGTTATCCTAAGTGCGAGTGATTTGTGGGATATCGTTAACGGGGAAGATAAACAGCCCGTTGCAGCTGATCCCGTTAAAACGGAGGACGAAGAAAAAGAACTGGCTGCATGGATAAAATTGGATAGAAAGGCCCAGAAAATCATTGCGACGACAGTTGGCAATCAACCGCTGATTCACATAATGAACTGTTCGACGTCGAATGCTATGTGGAGAAAACTTGAGGCGGTTTATGAACAAAAGTCACAAACGAACATTCATATGCTCCAGCAGAAATTCTACAGTTTTTCAAAAAGTCCAAATGATGATATGGCAACCCACATTTCGAAGCTGGAATCCCTGGTGCAGCAATTGAAAGATTTGGGAGAAACTGTATCGGAGACAATGGTGATGACGAAAATTCTCATGACATTACCAAACAGCTACAGTCATTTTTTTTCTGCGTGGGAATCCACCGCTGTAGACGAAAAAACGATTGAAAATCTGACCAATCGCCTTATTATGGAGGAATCTCGACTAGTGTCACAGTCTTTGGAGGAACCGAAAGCTTTCGTCGCCAAGAAGAATCAACGGAATTATCAAGGCACGCATAACAGTGTGAGTAGGGACTATAAACAGTTCGCTGGTAAGTGTTTTCTTTGCAAGCAACGCGGTCACATTAAAAAAAACTGTCCGAACCGAAAGGAGCCGAATGCTAGTCGTGGACGCAGCGATGCATTTGTAAGTACGCTATTTTTAACCGGTGTTTCGCTGCATGAACGGGAAAATGGTTGGTTTCTTGATTCCGGCGCGAGCGACCACATGACTTTCGATAAGTCTTTTTTCGTCATATAAAAAGTTTGATGAGCCTAGGAGCGTGAGAGTCGGAAACGGTGATTTGATCAAGGCAATTGGTTATGGTGATATCGACATTCTGTCATTTAACAATAGTTGTTGGTTGCAGAAATATTTGAAGGACGTTTTATATGTTCCGGATATTCAAATGAATCTATTCTCATCTAATGCGGCTCTAGATAAAGGACTGAAATTAAAATCGGATAAAGAAACTTGTGAGTTTGTTGACAATGATATTACGGTGGCGGTCGGATTTCGTGAAAATTCCTTATTCAAAATGATGTTTAAGATAAGGAAGCATATAAATGCTGAAACAGACTCTAAATCGGCAAGTGTTGCAATGAAATGTGAGTCGATAATGGTGTGGCACAAAAGGCTTGCTCATATAAACGTGGAGCGAGTTCGCAAGTTTTTAAAATCAAGGGGTGTCTCTTTTATCGATCAAAGGACTTCTTTTGTGAAGCTTGCGTATACGGGAAACATCACAAATTAAAATTCGGTAATAGTATGTCAAAAGCAAAGACACCGGGTGAGCTTGTTCATGCTGACCTATGTGGTCCGATGCAGCAAAATTCGATCGGCGGTTCGCGATTTTTTCTCCTATTGAAAGACGATGCGTCAGAATATCGAACAGTATATTTTTTGAAGGAGAAATCTGCTGTTTTAAATTGTATAGAGCAGTTCATCAGGGTCGTAAAAGTGCAAACGGGACATGATTTGAAAACCCTCCGTACTGACAACGGTCTTGAGTTTGTAAATGGAGGGGTAAAGGCTTTGCTAGAAAAACATTCGATTCAACACCAAACGTCTGTACCATATTGTCCGCAACAGAATGGCAGGGCTGAGCGCGAAATGAGGACTCTGGTTGAGGCTGGCAGGACCATGCTGCAAGAAAAAAATTTGCCTGTCAAATTGTGGGCGGAAGCGGTGAACATGGCGGCATTTGTGCTTAATAGAGTGTCGACAGGTAAGGGCGGCAAGACACCCTGGGAGTTATGGCTAGGGAAAGATGCTCAAATAGACCTGCAAGGTTTGAAAATTTTTGGTTCAACTTGCTATGTGCATGTGCCTGATCAAAAACGGAAAAAGTGGGACGTTAAGTCTGAAAAGGGCATATTTGTTGGCTTCTCCGAAGGCATAAAGCGTTGTCGGGTTTGGCTATCGTCGAGCAACAGAATTACTGTGAGTAGAGATGTGATTTTTAGGGAAACGGATGATCAGAGTTGTGCAGAAGCGAAGGACGAAAACGCTGAAAATAAAACCACCGTGTTCATTGAAGGTTCGCTAAAAGACGATGAATTTAACAAGGAGCGATCAGTGAATAAAGGAGAACTGCAAGTCGATGAAGAAATTTGTGATGACGTTCTTGAGGTCGATGAACATGTACAGCAAATTCCTGACGTCGATGACATTGATGATTTGTTTGTGCCAGTGGAAGAGGAGCGCAATGGTGACCGAATCGGTAATCCACCTGATGCATGCATGGATGTGCCTCTACGAGAACGTTTGAGGAGCGCAACCAGGGGGAAACAATCGTCGTTGGCCGTAATGGAGGCGTCTGCCATGATCACCCAGCGATATGAACCAAAATCTTATGAAGAGGCCTTGAAATCCTGTGATAAGAAAAAGTGGGAGTCAGCCATGAAAGAGGAAATTAATGCACTTGAGGCGAATAGGACTTGGGAACTTGTTACACCACCACCGGATCGTAAAATAATCGACAACAAATGGGTCTTCAAAGTCAAAGATGAAAATAGCAGTGAACCGCAGAGATACAAAGCGAGGCTTGTGATCAGAGGCTTCACGCAAGAAAAAGGAATCGATTATGAGGAAACTTTCAGTCCTGTAGCCAAATTCACTTCGATTCGTACAGTCCTTCGGTTATCAGCGGCCATGTCTTTGAAGATTCCACAATTCGATATAAAGACAGCGTTTTTAAACGGCGATCTGAGAGAGGAAATCTTTATGCGGCAGCCAAAGGGATTCGACGATGGGAGCGGTCGAGTATGCAGGTTGCGCAGGAGTCTCTATGGGTTGAAACAGGCTTCGCGCTGTTGGAACGAGAAGTTCGTTACCTTCCTACAGTCCTTCAATCTGAAAGCATCAAAGGCTGACCCATGCGTTTTTTTGGGTAAGGATGTGATTTTAGCTATTTACATCGATGATGGCATCATTGCTGCAAGGGACGATTCAAACATCTCAGCGGTGATCAGTTATCTTCAACAACATTTTGAAGTAAAAGTCTTTGAAGCTAAATATTTCCTTGGTCTGGAAATACAACAAAACCCTAATGGATCAATTCATGTTGGCCAATCCAGCTATGCTGCAAAAGTTATATCGAGGTTTGGGATGACCGATGCTAATCCGATATCTACACCAGCAGAGCCACAGTTTCTAAAAGAACTTGAAACGAGTGGAGATGTTGTGAATGATTTTCCATTTCGTGAGGCTGTGGGTAGCCTTATGTACCTTGCGATTGGTACCAGGCCGGACATTTCATTCTCTTTGGGCGCTGTTAGTCGATACATGGAAAAACCAACGGAGAAACACGTGAGAGCGATTAAAAGAATTTTGAGATATGTGAAAGGGACACTAGATTATGGTATAATTTTTGATTCAAATGTAAACTTGAAACTTGACTGTTACAGTGATGCTGATTATGCCGGTGATCCGGGCACAAGAAGGTCAACCAGTGGTCATATAATCCTGCTTGGAGCTGGGCCAGTTTCTTGGGGATCTCGGCGACAACCGTGCGTAACCTTGTCTACGACTGAAGCTGAGTATGTGGCAGCAACGGAGGCAGTTAGGGAAATAGTGTGGATGCGTCAACTTCTAGAGGATCTGTCTGTCTCTATGGGCAACAACAGGCCAGTACTGCATCTGGACAACCAAAGCGCCATACGTCTTGTCAAAAACCCTGAGTTTCATAGGCGTACTAAGCATATAGGTGTAAAATACCATTTTATACGTGAAAAATTTTCTGAAGAGTTATTTAGTCTGAAGTATGTCGACTCTTCACACCAGTTAGCAGACATTTGCACAAAGGCTCTACCTAAACCTGCCTTTACTTACTTGAGGAACCTGATTGGAGTGGTCCCCAAATAATTGTTTGAACTTTTGAACTCTTTACAATCATATATATATGTATTTTTTTCTTTTATTCATGAAAGTGGGAGTGTTGAATGAATTCATTTATAAAAGTGTTCTATGGTAACCCTGGTTTCTTAAATAAAGTTCACTCACTGTGCAACTAGCATCCAGAGCAGACGTGTTTCCTTTTTTGCCCGACGATTCTTAACAGATAGTTTTACAACTTTTATCAGAAACTATTACCAGAAAAATATTCGCGACAAAAACAGCAAAGATCTTTTGGCTTCAACGGAAAAAACAAATAGCACTGGCAAGTTTTAAGTTTATTTATTTTTTACAATTTTTTTGAACGGTTTTGTTTCCAAAATTGTACAAACCATATTTATAAAATCCCACTATTTTTATAGATTGTGTTGACTACATTCTGACAGTTCTCTTAAATTCGGTGATTCTTCCCACCGCGCGCTTTAAAGATAAGCAGGGAAGCAACAAAAGAAAAGCTACAATTCAAGATGCGCAAGAAAGCTTTATTCTTCGAATAACCGCAATTAACGATCTTGAAAATAAAATATCGGAGCTTAGAATAAAATATTTTAATTTTAGTTTGACAATCCAACCAATGATAATAGTTGTCGGTCAAGATGCTTTGAACCTTAGAGAGTTTTATGTTTATTTCGATAAAACATTATATAAATTAAATTCATTCATTCAATGCCTGGATATCTGCTTTAAAATTTTTCAAATACTTTCGTGACAATATCCTTTAGCTTGCCAAGGTCCGTGGTTGTTTATTCAACGGTATTTTTATGATATATATACAAAATTTGATGCACCAATACCGAGTGTAGTTGCAGTTATAAATTTTCTCACAAGTTTTTCTCACTAAATAAAGTAAAATGTATTTTTGTTTTAAGTGCACAGATAGTTTTGATAGGGTTAGTGCCTTGATAAATCATTTGAAATATATTCATTTAATTTCTTCGAACAGTATTGTACAATGTAAGCAGGATGACTGTAAACAGTTGTTTTCTAATTTTAAATCATTCCGCTACCATTTAAAAAATGTTCATAAAATAATAGAAATAAATAATGTTCCATATGTTAATTCCTTTGAAAACCAAGTAGATTACAGAATGTCAAACAATAACTTGGCTAATAATAACATTACTTTTCGTGAAGATTTCAATGCGGAAGATTTAATTAAAACTTTGAAATTAAAATCTCTAAAATTGTCACTAAGCTTATATGCTAACAATATAATGCCAAGGAAAGAAGTTATCCATATCCAAGGATTGATAACTGTTGGAAGGTGTCGTTGGGCCGATCTGGCAATGCCAACATTTTACCATCCACAGAGTTTGAAAGACGTCAGAGACACCATCTTACTTTTACTTTACTTATCAACTTGCGCTTGCTGTGAAAAGTCTAGTTGTGACCACGAATTATTTTTGTTTTGCAAAGTGTATTATAGAATAAGAAACTGAGTGAATTATATTATTTGACAAAAACCTTACAAGAGTTGTTTTTCAATTGGTTGGTGCTTGGAGTGGTGAATTGCAGGAGTCCCCAAAAAGAACTCTCACAGGTTATTGGCCGAAGCACGCTTCAACTGCGCGAAGAGTTGGAATTAGCACCGCAGAAAAGTGAGAAAAACACCGCAGAGAATTAAATAAAAAATTAGAAGATCAGAGGAGACATGGGTAAGAATATAAAAACAAATAATAAATTTGCCGTAATTATCAAGAGAAAACGCGATAAGACGCAATAAAATTCGCGGCATTAAAATGTGATTCCAGGAATCACAAATAGATTCCAGGAATCGCAAAATTAGTCAGAGTGCTACAAGTCGCAACATGAAAGTCTGACTCAGAGAAAACGGAGTGATTCCGGGAATCACAAAAATAAGAGAACAGTTAGGTGCACCAAAGTGCGTACACTGTAAAAATTTTTTTCTCTTTTATGATATAAAGAAGAAATTTTTTTTGTTGTTGTTTTGTTTTCTCGTTCATGACGTGGTACGTCATGGTAAACATGGGAAATTTACAAAATGGAGTCTCTGCGTAGAGGACTTGTTCTGCGAATCACAAAGTGAGTCGCAGAGCAGCGTGTCGCGGGTTGGGACATGAGAGGCTGATTCCGGGAATCACAAGCCCATGATAATAGAAAAGTTTTTTTCTCTACATTAGATAAGAATCACCGAGATCAGAGTTAGCGTGTGTGAGTGTGCACCTGCCGCTCAAATAGTAACGGCGAAACTGTTGTACAGCTAGCCGGAATGAGGGGTGGCACATGCGTTGACGATGACTTGGTATTTGATCCGAATAAATGTTGTGGTACAATATTTTATTCGTGTGTGAACAAATATTTATAAAATTATTATGTTTGGCAGACGCAGAGAAGAATAATCAGGATCAGAGGGAGAGCAATGCAAATGAACCAGAGAATTCGCAGATGACACAAAATATTCAAGGTAAAGTAATATTTGTAACACACCATTAACGTTATAAAAAGAGGAGGAGTACAGATAAAATATCTGAAATGGATCCATAATCAGAGGCTGTATAAACTCTAAGGCAGTGTTTATGCAGAAAATAAAGTCCAAACAAAATCAGAAGCAAATTCAAATAAAATTTTTTTTCAGAGTCCGAACTAAAAACCTTGAATGAATTACTAAAAAGGCAAACTGAGGCAATAGGCAACATAGTACCGGCTATAAATTCGATTGCTAAAACACTTGCATCGCAAGCAAAGATGCAAGAGGAGTTCCAGAACAGTGTCAAAAAGCTGAGCGATAAACTGGATAATATAATCAAAAACCAGAGACAACAAACAGAGGAACAGAGGTACCCACAAACTCTACCATGATTAATTGTGTAGACAATCTAAATACAATTAATGATGGAATTGAACAAAATATAGACATATCAGTTATACCATCGGGACAGACAGAATCTAACACAGTTACAGAATCTAATTTAGATAAGAGCATACTAGTAGAGATAGGGAAAAACTTAATTAACAAAAATAACTATATGAAGAATTACAAACTAACCCCCAAATATAATATAACAAACTGGTTAGCACACCTGAAAACCGAATTAAAAAATAATAATGCGGCAGAGGTAATTTTAAATCCGGAGTTGTATAAAAACGATAAAACGGAGAAAACATTAGATATGAAAAGTATAGCGTGTCAAATTATTATAGCTAGAACAGAAGAGAATTATCATAACAAAATAATTAATTTAACAGAGCCTACAGAAATGATTGAAAAAATAAAAGAACAGAGGAAAATAGAATCTAATTTGTCAGGGACATCGGTCAGGGAAAAGTTATACACTATACAAAAATCTAAAAACGAAAAAATTGTAGATTTTTGTAAAAGATTTGATGAAATAGTTTTAGAGTACGAAAATAGTGGACCAGAAATACCACTTACGGCAGAGGAAATTAGGTCAGCATTTTACAAGGCTGTTAAAAACTCAAATCAACAACTCAGAACAATTCAGGCGTATAAAAGCATTAAAAAAGAAAATCTTAGCATGAATGAAATGAGAAATTATTTATTACAGACAGAGAAAGACATACCAGAGAGTGGTCATATTAGAGCGAATATAGCCAGAGGTTCAGAGGCAACACAGAGAAACAGCAGAGCGCGGTCAGAGAGTCACTGTTACAGATGTAACAAGAAGGACGCAGACCACTGGGCAAGAGATTGTCCACTAGCGAGGGTTGGAGCATGGTACTGCTATGTTTGCGATGAGGTTCGCAACCATAAGGGTACGGAATGCCCAAACTCCGTACAAGATTTAAGGTATGACAATAATAAATATAAGGAAAATAAGTTCAAAATAGATAACAGAGGCAATCATAATGATAATGGTAGAGGAAAGGGTACAGTCAGAGGTAGAAATTATAAAAACAAAAATAAATACAACCCATACAAAAAGGTGAACAAAAGGGGCACCACAGTTAACCAAGCAGGTAAGGTTAAAAATATACACAACGAAGAACTAAATTTCATAGCGGACTCAGGGGCTACAGAGCATATAATAAACAAGGGTTTATTATTAAAAAATTATATAAAAAGCACAGGGGAAGAAATAAAATGTGCAAATAAAAACAAGAGTGCAAATATTAAAATAGATGGCAGAGGTAACCTAACAGCAAAAACTAAGGAGGGAAAAACAATAAAACTAGTAAATATAATAACAGCTTCTAACTTGGCTGATAATTTATTGTCCCTCAGAAAATTTGCTGATCTGGGTTACGGTATATATTTAGACGATGAAAAAGTAGAAATTTTCAACAGAGATACAAGTGAAATATATTTAGAGGGTAGTTATCAACAACCAAACTGGATAATAAAATTATTCACCAGTAGTCAAGATAGCAACGACACAAAACGAACAGAGTTTACAATGGTGGCAAATATGATAACGATCGGAGATTTCATCACTCAATCTCAGACAGATCTTAATCAGATCCAGTCAGAGTTTGGGAGGGAGAAAGAGGATGAAACAAAGATAAAGACCACAGAAACAGAGACGGGCGAGTTCAAAATAAATAGAAAAATATGGGACTTAAATAAAATCATCCCAGAAACAGAGCTAGAAAACTTATTAGAGAAACACAAAGGTCCCAATATAGAGAGACCAATAATAAAACTGGACGAGGGAATGTTATGGCATGTTAGGATGGGACACGCATCGATAAAATATTTAAAAGAACTACAGAGACAAAATGAAAAATTCAAAAAAATAACATTTACGAAAGAGATAAACGATTGCGAAACATGCATATTAGCCAAAATGGAACGTCTTCCATTTAACAAACAGAGAGTCAGAGCAACTAGACCTCTACATACCATAAACATAGATACTATGGGACCAATAAAACCTCCATCGTTCCCAGGAGGTAATAATTTTATAGTGGTTTTCGTAGATGATTACACGAGATATGCTAGAGCGTACAGTGTAAAACAGAAAAGTGAAGCAGGTGAATGTTTGGAACATTACATCAAACATGTTAGAAATTTGTTGGAAAAACAAGAAAAAATATGTTTCATAAGAGCAGATAATGCACCAGGGTTTACAGGAGGTAAACTAGCGGAAATAATGGACAGAGAAGGAATAAGCGGAGACTTTGCTCCACCATATACACCAGAGTTAAATGGAATGGCAGAAAGGTTCAATAAGACCATTCAAAAGAAAATCAGAGCTTTCATGATAGACTCAGGAATACCCAAAACAATGTGGGGTATTACCACTGAGGCAGCAGTATACATATACAACAGAACACCTCACAAAGGGAATAATTTCAAAACTCCGCTATCACTTTTAAATTCTAAAATTAGAGATCATACAGAGGATATAAAAAGATTCGGGTGTCTGGCATATGTAAAGATACCAATAGCAGAGAATAAATTCTCAGAAAGAGCTATTAAAACCATACTAATAGGATATACAAATACTGGATATTTAATGTGGCATCCACAAACTAATAAATTTTTAACATCTCGTAACGTTAGATTCAACGAAAAAATAGTTTATAAAACAGAAAATCAGAGTAAGACAACGAACATAGAGCTGTCTAAACAAATAGATAACTTGTTTGAACATAACAAATGGGAAGTCAATTCATCAGAAACCACCAGAGAAATAACAAATGAAGAGGAAAAACAAAAAGGAAAAAGAAAGAGAAATTTAAATAAAGAAACAGAATTTGTAACAAAGAAAATGCCAAAAAGAACAGCAAAGAACAATCCAGTCAGAGATCCCAACTTTGTGTATCTAACAGAGAATATATCCAGAGAAACAGAAAAAGAAAATTTCACAGATGAAATGGCTTACATAAACTTAGCCACTATAAACAGAGATCCAACAACATATCAAGAAGCAATATCTTCTCATTGTAAAGAGGAATGGAAATTAGCAATCAAAGAAGAATTGCAATCCATGAAAGAAAATGATGTGTGGGAATTTATTCCAAAGCCAGAGGGTAAAATAAATTTAATTGACTCCAGGTGGATCTTCAAAACAAAAACAACAGGAGATCAACAACATAAATATAAAGCAAGATTAGTTATTAGAGGTTTTAAAGATAAAAATATATATGAATTAAGAGAAACGTACGCACCGGTGTCCAGATTGCCAGTGATCAGAGCTGCTCTGGCAATTATAAACAAGTACGACTTAGAGGCTGTACAACTGGATGTTAAAACGGCTTTTCTCAATGGTGTTCTTGAAGATGATGTCTACATGAAAATTCCAGAGGGACTAGAAGTGGACCCAGAAACTAAAAACAAATTCGTGTGCAAACTCAAGAAAACACTTTATGGACTGAAAATAAGTTCCAAGAGATGGAATCAGAGGTTTACAGAGGTAGTGAATAAACTTGGAATGGAAAGATATCAACGATCCTTGTTTGTTTACTTGGAGAAAAAATGGAGAAATGGTTTTGCTAGTATTGTATGTGGATGACATCATATTGGCCAGTAATAATACGGAGAAATTAAATGATATCAAAAACAGCCTAAGCTCTGCATTTAAAATGAATATTCTTGGAGAACCCAAAATATTCTTGGGTATGAAAATAACCAGAGACAGAGTGAACAGAGTGTTAACCCCCAATCAAGAGGAATACGCTAATAAAATAATTAAAAGATTCACCAACTCAGATTTAAATCCACAGAAAACTCCGATGGTAACTAGACAGGTTAAGAGCAAAAACCCTGATAAAGTGGAAGACAGAGAAGCATGCAAAGAACCTTACAGAGAAGCCATAGGAAGTTTGTTATATCTGGCTGGAACGACCAGACCAGATATTGGGTTCGCAGTAAATTTTCTGGCCAGAAGGCAGGTCTCGCCAACCAAAGGAGATTGGTCAGAAGTAAAAAGAATACTTCGATATATTAAAGGTACTGCAAACAGAGGATTGACATACAGAGGCAACGGAGAAGAACTTGAAGCATTTACAGATGCGAGCTTCTGAGACTGGGACGACTCTACATCCACCGGAGGCTATATAATTAAACTATATGGAGATACTATAGCATGGAGGAGTCATAAACAAAGTTATGTGACATTGTCAACATGTCAATCAGAGTACCTGGCAATGAGCGACGCATGCCAAGAAATAGTGTCGTTGGACAAAGCCCTCAGAGACATTACAGGAAAAACATTTTATCCTGTTACAATAAGATGCGACAACATTTCTGCAGGAAAGAGTACAGAAATGGATGGTACGCACAAAATGAAGAACTTTGACGAAAGTTTAGAGGACATTCAGAGTAAGTTAAAAACCCGAGAAACAGAAGGTAAAAAGAATCACATGGCAGATACTCACGGAGATTACGTGAAAAGTTGTGTTTTAGAGGGAAAGATTAAGGTAAAATGGGTTGCATCTAATGAGAATGAAGCAGACATTATGACTAAACCCTTGCCCTTACAGAGTCATGTATATCTCAGAGACAAAATATTAGCAGAGTAATAATTAAGACTAAATAAAGATATATAATAATTAATATTCATTCCAGCCGACACAACTAAACATTAACGGCCCAAAGGGAGGGAGTGTTGGAAGGTGTCGTTGGGCCGATCTGGCAATGCCAACATTTTACCATCCACAGAGTTTGAAAGACGTCAGAGACACCATCTTACTTTTACTTTACTTATCAACTTGCGCTTGCTGTGAAAAGTCTAGTTGTGACCACGAATTATTTTTGTTTTGCAAAGTGTATTATAGAATAAGAAACTGAGTGAATTATATTATTTGACAAAAACCTTACAAGAGTTGTTTTTCAATTGGTTGGTGCTTGGAGTGGTGAATTGCAGGAGTCCCCAAAAAGAACTCTCACAATAACAGAATTATTTTCATTTGTACAGCTTGCTCTTCAAAGTATTCTTCAAAACTCAAACTTAAAAGAAAAAACTCAAGCTGATATGAAAAATATTCTAGAGTTTTGTAAAGATCCTTTCAAAGAGATAGTGTCAGAATATCGGGTTTTCAAAATTTTACAAGAATATAATTTATACGAGCCATACAAAGTGTACGTTATGAATAAGTCCATTTCTCAACGAATTTTTCGTGGAAATCCTACTCTTTCTGAAAAATCTACGAGTATCCACATAATGCCACTAAATTTTCAATTCAAGAGATTTTTTGAAATTCCTAATATGTTGAATATAGCGCTTCAAAATATAGAGATGTTTATGAAAAGCAATTCAGTTTGCAACTTTGTTTGTGGAGAGACTTTTAAGTTACAAAAATTGAAATTTGAAGACAAGCTTGTTATTCCCTATTTGCTATACTTTGATGACTTTCAAATTAATAATGCTTTGGGGTCTCACACATTTTCTGTATGCGGATGCTACTATTTGTTTCCGACAATTTCTCAACATCTTTTATCTAAGTTAGATTTTATATTTCCTTGTAGCTTCATAAATAGTACTGATGTAAAAAACCTAGGCAACGAAATTGTCTGGCATCATTTAATAAACGAATTGATATCTTTAGAACAAAATGGTACTGAAATCAAGACACCCGAGTGAGCACGAACTGTATATTTTGTATTGGGTGCAATAGTTGGAGACAACTTGGGTCTTAATGGAATTTTAGGTTACATAAAATCTTTTAATTCAAATCGATATTGCCGGGTTTGTGTTAGGCAAAAGAGTGAGATGAAAAGCGATTCAATAGAAAAACTAAATTTTGTAAGAAATAAAGAAAACTATGAAGATGATTTACGTAAAAATGATTATAAAGAAACGGGTTTAAAAGAAAAATGTGTTTTCAACTCTCTCCCAAGTTTTCATTTAATTGATAATGTTATATTCGACATTATGCACGACCTTTTTGAAGGCGTGTGTGTTTATGATACTTGTAATATTTTACTGCATTTAGTGGAGAATAATGTTATTTCTTTAGACGTCATAAATAATAGAAAATCACTTTTTCAGTACGGAGAGACGGAGATTGGTAATATATCACCAACTCTTGACCTTCAAAGATTAAAATCATTTAATTTAAAAATGTCAGCACGAGAAATGTGGACATTTGTGCATTTCTTGCCACTTATTTTGGGTGATCTGGTTCCAAGTAATAACAAGCACTGGAAACTCTTAACTATACTAATACAAATAATAGACACGGTTTTATCCTTAAATTTTTTTCAAGAAGATCTGTGATTTCCCTACGCGGTTAGATTCAACAATCGCAGTAGGAGTGGAAATCGCAGTAGCTTGGCGAAAAAGGTTTTACTAATGGAGCAGCCATTAGTATTTTCAGTAATTTTCCGAAGCTGCTTTTGGACGGGACAAAATCTGGCAAAATAAATAATTAATATTACCCAATAAAGTTTGTGTTATTAAATCCACTAAAGCACCATAAATTATACGTTTCATTGTACGGACCAACTCTCAAACCCAAGCATCATTTTTTAGTGCATTATCCCACCGCTATTAAGAAATGTGGACCATTAAAGTACGTTTGGTGTATGCGTTTTGAAGCAAACCATAAAGCTTTTAAAAGTTACTGTAACAATATAACTTCTAGATTAAATATTCCTGCAACCTTATGTGCTAAGTCAGGACTTCAATTTTCAAAGTTTTTATTTGATTATGAAAAAGGCATTGAACCTTTCTTCAGTTTTGATAGTAATGAAATAAAAGACTTAACAAAAGAAGCATTTTTTGAAAATATTGTCAAAATCAACGGAATTAACTATAATGAAGTTAATGTTTCTTATGTAATCGTCTTTAAAGGAAAAACATATAAGCAAAATTATTACTTATCAGCCTTTGTTGACAGAAACCTTAAGCTTTTTAAAATAAACTTGTTCATTCCTAATGATAATAAAATTTTTGTACTATGTTATGAAATAGATTTAGAAAAGTTTGATAATCATTTTCAGTCCTATGAGGTTGGACAAAAAAGTGAATTACTGTATGTAAAAGAAATGGATTTTTTTAACAGTCCTCCACTGCATTTGTATCCAGGAAATAATGGTAGAATATATTTGAGAAATAAAGAACTGTAAAAAAACATATTTTTGTGTTAATTTTGTATAAATCCAACTTCCTCCTTTATATTTCTATTTCAGATAATCAACGGGTATTCACAGTTTCTTTTTGTTAAACAATTTTTTTACTTATAATACTTTAATCATCATTGTGACGAAATTTGTTGCATCTTTCAGCAGTTAGACGATTTTCTTGCGAATTTTTATTTGAAATTTCATTTTAAATAAAAAGTGCTATTTCTCGAATCAATATGATTTCATTTTTAAAACAAATACGTACTTGCTATGAATCGATAATAATTTTCATTTTGAATCAAAGTTATTATGATTTGAATCAATATAGTTTCATTTTTAAAACAAACACGTATGCATTATGAAACAACAACAACCTTAATTTTGAATTAAAATTGTTATGTTTTGAATCAATATGATTTCATTTTTAAAACAAATACGTATGCGCTATGAATCGATAATAATTTTCGTTTTGAATCAAAGTTATTATGATTTGAATCAATATAGTTTCATTTTTAAAACAAACACGTATGCATTATGAAACAACAACAACCTTAATTTTGAATTCAAATTGTTATGTTTTGAATCAATATGATTTCATTTTTAAAACAAATACGTATGCGCTATGAATCAATAACCATTTTCATTTTGAATCAAAATTATTGTATTTTGAATCAATATGTATCCATTTTAAAACAAATACGTATGAGCAATGAATCATTAACAATTCTCATTTTAAATCAAAAACGTAGTGATTGTATCAAAATGATTCTATTTTAAATTCAATATGAAAACACTTTGAATCATTAAAAATTCTTTTTAGAAATCAAATATCCTGCTTTTTGAATCAATGTGTTTTCATTATGATTTCAAAATTGGAATCTTTTCATTGATTTTTAATATTTTTCGCTAATGAATCAACAAAAAACAGCAATGGCGCTAAATCATATTTGAAAAAGTATGATTCATTAATTTTTTTTTTGAAATTACATTGATTTTTCTCTCAGTGTATATACGACTCCAAAGCATGTGTGTTGAATATACATCATTTAACACATATTGCAGATGATGTTGCTAATACTAGCTATGCTTTGAACGAGGTTTCATCATTCCCATTTGAGAACTACAGTAGGTGTTCAAAAAATTAGACGCAGCCAGCAATTCTATGAAATTTGGTGCAAATTTGATATTTCCTGCAATAAAATCCTTTTCAAGTAAATTTTTCAATGATTACGGTCATGCAGGTAATGAGTGCAGGATATTTGGGTAATTAGGGAAATCCCAGATCTACCGGGTTAGGGCTGGGAGGTATATAAATGAAAGCGATTTCGTTTTGGCTTCATTTGGAAAAAATATTTTTGGAGAAACAGTTGACAATTTTGTATGCAAGCGGATTTTAAAGAGTGCATTGATATTGATATTGATTGATATTGATACCCAGTAGGCCCCCTTCAATTTATTGTGTTTTTTGAAGTGAAAATTCAGTGAACGTGACATACAAGAAAGGAGTTTTCTGAAGTAGTTAAAAGTAAAAAGTAACTTCAAAATGGGACGAGTTAAAGATATCGCCAGTGATAAAAGAAGTGTAATAGCAAGTTTGTTGAACTCCAGAGAGTTTACCCATCGGGAAATCGCGGGCCAAAAAAAAATTTCGGCATCTACGGTGGATCGAATTGCCCGCACTCTGAATCCTTCAACTTCTCAATCGGGAAGTAAGAGGAAAAATTGCGGAAGAAAAAGGAAAACATCTAACAGGACCGACAGGAAAATTGTGCATATGGCAATACAACAAAGACGAGCACCCGCCAGGACCTTACACAGACAAATTAGAGACCATGGGGTGGAAATATTAAAGATGACACTTCGCCGACGATTATATGAGGCAAATCTTAAATGTAGACGACCAACAAAAAAGCCAAAGTTGACAGAAAAAATGAGATCCAGAAAGTTACAATGGGCTAGATACCATCAGAGCTTTACCCTTGATTACTGGGAAAAGATAAACATGTCAAAATAATTTCGCAAATTATTATTTTATTGAGGTTTATGGAGCATTCAAAATTACCCTAAATTTCAAATTTCTTAGGTTATATTCAGCGACGAATGTCGTCTAGAAGCGGTGACGGAATCGTTCGATTTCGTACGGAGGGGTCCAGGGGAACGTTACAATGAGGACTGCGTTCAAAGAACAGTCAAACACCATCCAGCTATTATGATATGGAGCTGCATAGGTGGAGAAGGTCCGGGTCCCATTTATTTTGTGAATGGAACCTTGCGTTCTGATTAGTACAAGAACTTATTAACAAACGTTCTTTTACCCCATATTAATTCATTCATGCATACACGATCGATTTACATATTTATGCAAGATGGAGCACCTTGCCATACCTCGAAATCAAGCAAAGTTCCCTAAATGAAGAGGAAATTGAAGTTCTTCCTTGGCCTGGCAATTCTGCTGATCTAAACCCAATAGAAAATTGCTGGGCCTATTTAAAATCTAAAGTATATAGTCGCGCAAACCCAACGGTATCTATTCTTAAAGAAAACATTGAAGATATTTGGAGAAATGACGAAGGTCTGAAAGACATGATAAAATCGTGTATTGCGAGTATGCCGAGAAGAATTGCCGAAGTTGTAAAACAAAAAGGCGGAGTAACTAAATTTTAGTCACTAATATACCTTAATGTAATATAGACCGTTTAAAAAAAAAAAAACTTGTATAGATTTATCGAAATTTATAAATTTGTTTCATTTCCCATTTTTTTTCCCAGTGCGTCTAATTTTTTGAACACCTACTGTACATGACACAATTGAAAAGTATGATTCGCTCTCCCAATCGGACACTAGCTAAATTTTGTCGAAGATTACACGAAAGTGTATTTTATCAACAGCCAGCATTAATTAGAAGAAATTTAACAATTCTTAAAAGAAAAGAAAAGAAGATATTTAAATTGCAGTATAACAAAATGATACTCTCTACGAAAGCACCAGATAATACGATAATCCTTCATAATAACAATATTATACAAATAGAAACAATGTTTTTTTCAAATAATTCTCTAATGATTGAAGGCAAAAAATTACAAATTAAGGATTCCATCTTTTATTATCCAAAAGATTCATCGGAACTTAAAATGTGGGAAATCAAGAATCGTTCTGTATTGGACATACATCAACTTAATATAACTGAAGTAGCATACAAAGCCATAAGATTGGATTTGTCTCTCGAAAAAGATGGAATGACTCGCACATTCGTATTGTCATTATTACATGAATAATACTTCATTTGTACTATATATTCTGTGATTAAAATCGATAGTGTGATACAAATTACCTCTTGTTTTACCTACTTTTCTTATTTTAAGCAGGATAACTAGCATTCCTAGCCTTTAGATTTCTACCTACCCATATGTTTATTGCTTTCGGCTGATCCTTTTGTCCTTTCTTTTATTGCTAGTTGTGAACTACGGCATATTTTCGACATCCCGAGCATTTTATGTTCTGTCTCCTTAGCGTCCACATCGTGTAATTGTTCAATTCTGTGTGAGGTATTGTAATTTGTGTAATTCGTTTCGGGAAAAAAAAACATAATAATAATGAGTGATTGTTCTTCGTCAAGTGAACCAATTGATAGTTCACAAGAAACTGATTATAGTGATGTGGAGACTGCAAGTGATTTTAAATTTATTTTGGTGGAATTCACAAAACGTGGCCCAAAAGGCAAAAAATCTGTGCGCATAGTTTGTAATAATTGGATATCTTTTGATCAGAAGAAGAAAAGAATTGTGGTGAAGTACATGAAACCACCATATAATGAAGAAGATGAAGAACTGATCGTAGAATTAGTTAAAAGAAATTCTAAAGCTCCTGAAGACTGGCCGCAGTACAACTGTGTAATAAGAGGTATGTGATTTTTGAAGATAATTTTATTCATTGTATTTACACTAACATTATTCTAACTAATGCTTGTGATTTAGAAACACATTCCAAAGCATTATCAAAACTGAGGAGTTTGGAATCAAAAACTTTTGCGTTTACATCAGATTCTCAAGTAGAGCCTGCAGATGCCGCAGCGCAATGGAGCTTCATTATAAACTGAGAACTCTTCAATCACAGGAAAATGAAATAAAAAAATTGATGGACGATCCAGGTGCGATATTAATTAAATTGTGTCAAATCTATTGGTAGTTCAAAAAATTTTAATCATTCCATTTTATTGTTTATAGCTCAGACCAAATCAAATAAGAAGCAAAGCTCAAAAATATTTAATGATTCTAAAAATAAAGATGAAAAGAAAAATCGGAAAAGAATACAAGGTAAATTACAGCAATCTTCGTTATTCTTTTGATTATCAGATCATTTATCGGTTATATTATTTTATTATTCTTTGTCATCTGGGGGCACGGTAGTGCCCCCGCCAAGACGAGCCAAGCGAAGCGCAAGGGCACTACCTACCTTTTCTCAAAACGCTTCGTCGTTTTTTTGAACTCTCATAACTTTGCTTTGGATGATACTAAATAGTTAAAATTTTTAAGATAGAATGCCATCAGTACAATCATTAAACATACAAAGTTTGAATGTCGTAGCTATTATACTTTAGATTTTATTAATGTCTCAAAACCCTCGATTTCGTCACTCACTGACTCACTGATCATCAAAATTGTTAGGGTACTTCCTGAAGTCCTAGAAAGCTGAAATTTGGTATGTAAGCTAATATTACTACAAAGACAACAAAAAAATTAAAAAACCTACCAACTTACAAAAATAAATGAAATCCCACCAAAAACATTTTCATGTAAAAATGTTGCCAAGACGAGTCTACGTAGCTTACCCTGTGAAAAAGTTATCAGATCTCGTATAAAGCCAAGCTCTAAAGACTGCACGCTCTAAACCTACAAGCTCTACACTACACCTTACTCAAAATATATGAAAAAGTGGTCAGATCTCATGTAGAGCCAAGATTTTTGATCTATGCGCCCTAACTTTACCAGGCCTACCTTCACAAATTCTACATTTTAGTCAAAACGTGTGGCTTGGCCGTTTTATTTCACACCCAATGAACGAATGCCTATGAAATCTTCGTGACGGTAGCAAAACGTCAGTTAGAGAAACCACTGGAAGCAAATGTCACATTGCAGACACACAATGGGAATTATGTAAAATGTTGTGTGTTGGAGCGAAAAATAAATGTAAACTGGGTAGCGACAAAAGAGAATGATGCCGATATTATGACGAAGCCTGTACCAATCCAAACCCATACCTATCTTAGAGATAAGATTTTGAGACCCCAGTAATTTTATGCGTAGAGCGTACAATGTGGAGAATTTGTTGTTTTTAGTAATAAAGAGAATAATTTTTAATTTGTCTCATCTGTTTCAGAATCCCATGAAGAAGAAGTATAAGGAGCAAAAATGGAACAACAAGTCCAAAAAGCTGCCGATGCCACCGGACTATTCTCCAACGATGCTGATCGTGCTCGTTTTGATGTCCTTGGTGTCATTTTGAATTCAGTTGGGCAGTTTCCTTACAAAGAGTCCTTTCCTCTGTTGTTGCTGTAACTTCAAACTGGCCTAAATCGTTTGGCTCAGCCTCATTTAGATTCTTATCAATTTTTGCTGCTTTCTCTTGGTTTGTCTCATCAGCTTTGATTTGTTCGTCCCTGTTCTTTTCACCAATAGCTTTCTCAATCTTTCCTACAGCAATTTCAATTTCGTCGTCGTCCTTAATTTCAATAACGTCGCCAGCGTCCTTCTCTTCGTTGAACTCGTCGCTATCTGAAATCAATACCACCTCGCATTGCTTCGTCGAAGATGACTTCTCGCACTCCTCCTCCTCCTCCATTTGACCATCCGTGGCGGTGTCCGTGTCTGAGCCTCCTGCGGCAGCTGTCAGATCCGCTGTTTTCGTCCCTGCGTCCTCCGCCATGTTCGCGACCATATCTTTCTGATCTTCATCAGCGAGCTCGCACTCTTCCTCGCTTATAATATTATCTATATTTAATTCTTTGCCTACGCTATCCTCATTTCCGCATAAATTTTTATCACAGTCAGTTTCCATATTTTACACTCTGCGCTGGAACACGTAAAACATCCGATCGAAACAAAAGCTATCCATACAATAAGATGATAAGATGGCGGCACTCTCTATACTAACCCATACCACCATTCTATATGCATTTCGAAAATTTGGGTGAAAATAAATTTTCCCTTAGATAAGGCAGCAAAGCACTACTGCCCACCATTCCTTATGTAAATTCTCATAAGAGCGAAGGAGACAGCAGTAGGCAACCATTTTTTATGTCAACGCCCGTTTTTAGGTGCAATGCTACATTGGGAAGGACTGGGGAAAGAAGCGTGTAATTTTAAAGTTATAATGCAAAATGACTTATTGCTTATTTACAGAAAACTGCAATTGTATTCCGGAGGTATTAAAGGAATTGAATGTTGTGAAAGGTAAAGTGAAAAATATATAAATTTTTTTGTACATAGAATCCATCGAGAACCTCCAAAAAAAGACGAGCACTTTCCTGGACATCCAATCGAAAAGCAATGTTTTACTTAAATTATTAGTAAAACAAAAGTATGTAAATGTCGAATATATTTCCAATCCAAACTGTGGATGACCTCATCGAAGCAGACAAAAAGATGAAGGAAAATGGGGATATCTATGTACAATGAATATGTTTTTTCACCAAACTTTGTTATATTATCTTGAGATGTTTTTTCAGGTATCTATCATTAAACAATTTATGATCCCAGGAGGAATTAGGAAAAATTTTCACACGTTGTTTGGGAAAAACATAATTATAAAATATAATTATGATGGTGTGAAGGGAAAATTGCCTTTCAAGGAATTGAAATCCCTTAATCATGTAATTTTCGGTAAGTTCAACAAAAACAAATATACTTACGATAAAATAAAACTATTTTTTAATGCAGAATGCTTCAAAACAGAGGGGTACACCAACAAGGATTACGAGGCGGATTTAAAGAAAACTTTTAAATTGCTAAAAAATCTTCATTTCAAGTAACAATTCCGGCAACGCAAGCATATGAAGGAGATTTTAGAGAAACCTTTGGAGGAACAAGGTTTTTATTGATTATTTCAATTATATTTAGTAAATTTAATAAAATTAATTTTTCAGCATAAAAATACCCATTTGTAGGATTGGACTGGATTTATAATTTTAGTTTATGTACATAGAGGCTAATGTTGTTTTATCAAATATATAATGTTTAAGGTTTTTTTCCCCTCTTAGAAAAATGAACTATTTTACTTTAATTTCTACTTTTAATGAGCTAATGTTGTTTTATGAATAACAAATTAGCAAAAAAGGTCAATGTTGAGGTATCTGTAAATACCCTTTATAAGCACCATTTGTGATCTAAATAAAATTAATTTTGTTTTTTTTTTTAAATTTTTTAAACTTATGTAGCAAGCAATATTCTTCCCTGTAAAATGTGCAAGCTGCGGCACAGCTGTGAGGATGAAGCGGTTAGTAATTAGGAAAAACCCTCCTAAGGAGTAAACTAGCGCAAGACGGCTGGTCTTCCACTGCTCACGGGTAATTGTATCGGCGCCTCAAAACAAAGAGCCATATAACTGCATGAGACGGTTTAGTTTAGGTAGAGAAAGGATTTTAGGTTTATTGCGCGCGCTGCTAGGGATATATATATTGTAGGTGCATGAGTCATAGGAAAAGGCTTAGCGATTTGTTAAAAATGCGTAAGGAAGGGATGGTGACTCATTAGAAGGGATGCTTTCCGCCGAATATAAATAGGCCAAGAGTTGTTTTGAGAGGTAGATCAGATGTACCGTCGGGCGTGAGCAGTGGTTGACTGATTATCAGCGAAGATCCTTTACACTTGTTATTTTTTTCTTAAAGACTACTTTTTTGTCGAGTTGCTTTAGTTTTTTCCAACACTGTATAAATAAGTTATATTTTGTTATTGTTTTTAGTTTTTGTACGAATTATAACACATTTAATAAATATTCTTTACATAAGCGATTTTTATATGCATTCCGAGATTTCCTCTTCGAATATTCTACATGAGCTTATTTTGTGTCCTCTTTTTCTAAAAAGAAAAAGGAGATCCCTAGATAACAGTCAATGAATTGAAAAATTCGTTCAGTGGACTCCTTTCAAATGCATCATTTCGTAGCTAATTTCTTAATTCTTAAAAGTGGAGAGAAAGTTTATAATACGAGATCAGATAAAGATAATAATTAATAAAATATATTTTGAATATGAATATCAGCTAATTCGTCGTAAATGACATAGCCTGTATATTGATTAGTCGACAATACCAAAGATTTGTTTGAGACGGCATAAAATATTTATGATCAACTATATTTGTAAATAAGCGCTGTAAATAATAATAAATAAATTGTAAATGTCTCTACCGAATTGAAAAATAATTCAATTGTAATAAAATGTGTTAGAAATTGCTTATTGACTTTGCCTTGCATTTGTGTAGAAAATAATTAAGCTAATATTTTAAAGGAGTTCGAAAAATCCCTTTACTTTGTCCCCGTGAATAGTCTGATTAGTAACATGTTTCATATAAATAAAATAAAGGCTACTTTGAAAACGACTACAAAATGAAGCAATAGCTTCTTTTTCCCACCACATCGTGCACGCACCTGGAGGTAGATGAAGCTTCTCGATGACAAACTTTTTCCTTCTCAGCTTGAACGCAAGATCAGTTGTCTCCGGTTTAAAAACTGCCAGTGAATTCAAAGCAGTCATCCTTTTAATGTGAAGAAGCCCATGATATTCCTTAAAGAACGGATTCGTCTCCTTCTCAGAGTCCGCAAACGCCTCTAGTTCGATATATATATCAAACAAATTTCGAATCCTAGGCGCAAGCGTTGCATCCTAAAAAAAGTACAAGTTTATTAACTTGTATACAAAAGTTAAGTAAAGTACGAACCAGCACATTAATCAAATGCATCGGGATTGTTATAAAACACACTGCCGAGTGGTACCTCACAATCGACTTTAAAGTTAAGAATTTTATCAAGTCTAGTGAAAACCGTCTTTGTACCAAAGTGGATATCCCAGGGATGTTAAGCAAATCCTCAAGATATTCTTCTCATTGCTACTATCCTTGAGGCTGTACTTGTCGCTTTCCAATTTATCACTTAGCTCCTTAAGCACACTAATGTAAGCAGGGTTGCTAAAGATCTTTTGGTGGTTGCTAAGAACATTTCCTGCTTGGTACTCCGCCCCTTCCCAAGATGAAATATCAGACGCACTTAAAGTTGCCTCGTCGATTTGTTCAGTGAAATTGTAGTAGCGCACTGCGGTGACCGCTGATTGTTCTGAGTTTACAACGGGCAAAGCGATTCTAATTCCACCCCCTTCAAGATCTTGATTTATAAATTGATGGTTCCTCAGATCGGTCCTCTCCAACATTTTGATTTTCGACCGGTTTAGGGAGCTTTGTTACCTAAAATATATTTGTTTAATTCCGAAAGGCTTCTACAGACTTCAAAAAATTACCAGTTCCTTCTCCAAGCTTGCCACAAAACTCGACTGCCCAGAAAATACACCTTCCGCTAAAAAGTACTTCGCCAAAACTTTCGAGTACACAGCGAATTTATCTTCCTCTGCAAAATTAAAAGGAAATCAATTCACTTTCTTAAATTTCATTACAATTCTTACCAATAAGAGGTCCATGGATGAATTTCCAGTTGATTTAATGAGCTGACCATTGTGCACGCTAGTTTTTGTACCGACGATGTTCTTTTGTTCGGTTCTTTTTCTAAAACTCGACATTTTACCCGACGCGACGCGCAAATATCAGAAACGAATAACGAAAACAGTTGCGGCGTTCTGTCTGAAGCACATGTGACAACAACGACAGCTGATCCCGTTGTGAATTCTTGGAGGAACAAACAAAAATGGAGAGGCTTTATCAAGATGATTTTAAAAATCTCTCCACTAAGGCGGGGTCTCCTTTAGGAATTTCTGTCTTGACAGGTCAAAAACTAGCATAAACAATAGTTTTATAACAGATTTTCTGTTGTAACAGAAAATTTGAGATATTATTCCGGACAGAAATGTCTTAATAAAAAAAAATATTTTCACTTGTCATTTGGTACGTTATAAAAATAGCCGGAGGATGCAAATATAGTAAAAATGATAATTCGACAATTTCTAAGATTTTAAGTAATTTTAACTTTTGTAAGGCACGATGTTTGCTTGTCAACGACATGGTGGTAAATGAAATTTCTGTCCATGCATAGTATTAAATGGCTTAGGCACTGACATATAGATATGGACCACTCGCCCAAAACCTTCATAAATCCATCAAATAATTACATACTACAAAAATTATAAAATAATTCCTTTTGTATCTTAAGTTCCTCCAAAGGAATGCAAACATTAAATTACCCTTTTGTAAGATACAATTTGAATTTTACACTATTTCTAATTTTTCGGTAGAAATTGTGTTATTAAATTATGAAAATTAGTCTTTTCTTATCTCATATTTCAAATTCTTCTTATTTTATGTCTGATTTACGGCAAAAATGGCACAAAAACCACACAAAAACCTGGGTGACGTAGTACGGCGAAACAATTCGGAATTAATTGCATTTATGTCCTTTTACTGTAACTAAATTAAGTGAAAAGTATACAGCAAAAACACAAAAGTGCTCTAATTTTTACTTTTGAGTTCTTAAAACAGTTGTTTAGCGATATAAATCGCATATCCAGAAGAGAGCATTTTAACGTTTTGCTGAGAATTTGTCAATGAAAAATGTATTATTCCACAAACTTTTCGCCGCGAAATAATTTGAGATTTGATGCTACTTTCAGGGGAATCAGATTTAAGCGTGCAGGTTACAAATAAAATTAATATAATTTTTAAATTTGCCGCCTTTTGAAGCCCCCTATCTCGCATAATGCGAAAGAAATTGACAGATATATGCCTTCTATATCTGAACTCCCCTTACGTGGGAACTTTCAAAAAGGTGCACCATTTGAGATAGCAAATCGAGTGGTCCATTTCTATATGTCAGTGGATAACAAAATTTAGAAATTGTTTGAAAAGCAATTGTATTTCAAAATGGAATAATTTCATGTTAACATTCGTTTTAAGGTGCTTAACACATAAAATGAGTTATGTAATAATTTTTGGTGCAATTACTTGATGGGTTTATGTCATTAAAATTGAGTAATGTTCCAAAAATATATTTAATAATTCAAACCCACAGCTAACTGCTCAAAATCCGTTAATGGTGTGAGCAAGAGGAAACGAAAAGTGAACCATTTTGGTACACTCAGGCGTTTTGAATGGGACGAGTGGTCCATTTTTATAAGTCAGTGGTTTTTACACGATATAGTCACTCCGTTTTCGTTTGTTATGAATCTGACAATTCATCCCGAAACACGAACCAAAGGTATGAGTCTTTGCTTGAATATGATTGTTATCTCAGATAGAAACTAAGTGGATGTCTCGGAGTAAATTTAATCTGAACAGTGTACTCTGCTTTAAGTGGATTCTTTCACTTCTTTTCATATTTTAACACTTTCCACGCGAATCGCGAGGACGAAGGCTAATACTTGTGTTTTGTTTTAGGGTGATGCGACAAAAACAATTGCAAAAAGGGACCCAAGCACTGGGTGTAGCATGCGAAAGGACACCATAAAGAAGACGAAAAATAGGAAAATTGTAGTTCAAAACAAGTTAATTTTTTATTAAACAACGTTTTTTCTTGTTTAAAATTCCCTTTTTTCAAATATTTTATCTAGTTTTAAATTATCTCTAAATAATATCTGAGACCAAACACATGTGGGTTCTCCTTTTAGATATCTTAAATAGTTACATACATATGCATGTAAAAAAAATTACATAATAAAAAAATTATTATTAAAAAAAAGCTTTTATTTAACAATAAAATATATAAAAATATACTAAAATACTAAAAAGGAAAAAATAGGTTTTTGCTAAAATAAATTTAGGCTGAAAAAAATAATATTTTTATAAAATAATTAATAAAATAACACCTCTGTTTTAATACTTTGGATTGACGAAGGGTCTAAGCTTTCAATTTTGGGCCTAAAATATAGTTCATCCAAATATACCTTTAACGTATTTCTTCACGGTATTTCTGTATTTGTATGACTATAAATAAAAGCGTGGGCGCTCTCATTAGAAGCGAAATTATGCTGAAAAATAACACAATATTTCGCTTCGTTTCACTACTGCTATTTTATATAATTTTAATATCTAATGAGCGCCCAAGCTTTTATTTATAGTCATACAAATACAGAAATACCGTGAAGAAATACGTTAAAGGTATATTTGGATGAAATACATATATTTTAGGCCCAAAATTGAAAGCTTAGACCCTTCGTCAATCCAAAATATTAACTGAGGTGTTATTTTATTAATTATTTTATAAAAATATTATTTTTTTCAGCCTAAATTTATTTTAGCAAAAACCTATTTTTTCCTCTTTAGTATTTTAGTATATTTTTGAATTTTATTGTTACTTGACGAGGAGTCCATTTCTAATTATATTTATACTTTGGCCGATAACTTCTCGAATGGACCAGATGGCATTCCTACCGCTTTCCTCAAACGCTGTAGCTCGTCCCTCGTTTCCGTCCTATGTTATTTATTTAATTTATACTTAAGCTGTGGTGTCTTTCCTAAACAGTGGAACCTCCATTATTATCCCATTACATAAAAAGGGTAATAAATGTGATATCTCCAACTATCGTCCCATTGCAAATTTACCTGCTATCGCCAAAATATTCGAAGCGCTCGTTTGCAAAGTCTTATACTTCCACTCTAAACCTTTTCTCCACTCCTTCCAACACGGCTTCGTCAAAGGTAAATCAACCACAACTAACTTAGTTGAATTTACTAATTTCTGCATCACTGTTCTTGAAGCCGGAATGCAAGTTGATTGCATTTTTACAGATTTTAGTAAAGCTTTTGACAGAATCAATCATAATATCCTTATCTATAAGCACAGATAAGATACAGATGTCGAGTGGCCATATAGCAAAATGGTCCCAGAAATGCTTATTTCCAATGGGTGCCTTTTCACCTAGCGCCATCTGTAGAATAAAACAATCATATGAGAAGTTAATTTACTCGCTAAGGGTTCGTTGCCTGGATTAAATAAAGCACATCCGTATGAATAAGAATAAACTTTTTGCGGCATTTAGATCAATATGTTGTCCTACACATTGCACAATTAAATGAAAATGTGTGTGACGGTGAAATAGCTTTGCGTATGGATTGAAAAAATCCTCAGATATGTATTGTAAGTTCTTTGTGTGCGCATGCTGTTCAGGACTGCTCCAAAAAAGAACTCGCTGGGATTATATGCCGCGCCCGCTCCCCGCTTGCGGGTGAGGAAAATACCGGGAAACCCACCTTGCACCCCACAATAAACCAACGATGAAATTCAAGCAAATGATGAAATCGAAACAAATGTACTTAGCTAAGTGTTCTATTTTAGCCCCTTTAGTTTCTGCTGCCATGAAAAAATTAATAATTTTGCCTAATTGGGATAACGACATTCCACTTTTGGGCGCCAAAAAATTACCGTTATTAGAAATAAATACATATTGCATATACATATATTTTATGTGCTGTGCATCCACATGCTGAGCTCATTCGAATTCCGAATTTCAGTGCGTTGAATATCATCAGTGATTTATCTCAGTGAAATTTGATTTTTTAGCATTTGTGGATTTGTGTTTTCACGTTTCCTATTTGCATGTGATATATGTACATATAATACCGACCATTGGCTTTTCAAGGACCACGATTTTGGATATTCTGAGTATTTATTGTTTGTTGTGATTGCGTTTAGGCACAAGAGCGATTGTCTGTTAAACCATTTTTTTTGTAGATTTAGTTATAATAATTCTAGCAATTTATAGCATTCTATAGAAGGTTCACTTTCCCTGGAAATCGACTTTGCTTACCTGCCGTTACAAAAATGTCACTGCAAAAAAAAAAAGTGTGCAGTACTAAGTTGCAGAGCCGTAAGAAAAAATTTTCCAAACCGCAAATTTTTTGCTTTCCCGAAAGAGAATTCATCTATTTACAACGATTGGATGAATTGTTGCTCTGCCTCTGTTATATTAAATAATAAAAACAATTATATTTGTGAAATTCACTTCCAAAAAAAAAAGATGTTGGACAAAAATTCTTACGGAAAAATGCACTTCCTATGATGTTTTTAGATTTACCCAGAGGCAATTCTATATCGCCAACACCAGCATTTGATCCAGAAAAAGCGAATAAAACATATGGACATATCTTAAGTAATAATGAGCCTGAAAATCAAATACACTTAGTACGTGACCCGTTGACTCTAAAGACATATGGAAAAACTACATCTGATAATGATACTACTCTAGAAGAGCTGGATCAGGAATCCAAATTCTATAATTTGCCAACTAGCCCAGCTCAGTTCGAAACTCTTTGCAGCAAATGTGTAAAATACTTAAAACAAGCCAAAATCGGGAAGAAGCATTTGAATGCCATAAAGAAAGAAAATCAAAGTTTAAAAAAAGAAAATACAAAATTGGCCTTTGATAAAAAGATGTTAAAGAAAAGATGCAAACGTTTAAAGAAAAATAATAAGAAATACAAGTTAAGTGAAATTATAAGTAAAATTAGCGCTAATAATAATTCAAAAACATTTGCAAATCTGATTTTGAGTCAAACTCGTGTTTATACTGAGCAAGAGAAAATATTAACACAGTGTTTATATTTCCGTTCATCCGCAAGCTATTCATTTCTTCGAGATGTCATCGGGTTACATTTACCACATAAGTCCTCCCTACATAGTTGGATCAAAATAAAGCACCTTTCTCCTGGAGTTAATTTTAGTATTTTGGAAGAAGTTAAGAAACAAGTAGAAGATTTGCCCGAAAAAGAAAAGGAAGTAATACTAATATTTGACGAGATGTCAATTCAGGAGTTTTTAATTTACAATAAGTTTAAAGACCAAATTGAAGGTTTCGAAGTCCACGGAGATGGCAGCAGTCATAATAATTTAGCAAAACATATTTTAGTATTTATGGTAAGAAGTATAACAGGCACATTTAAGCACGTTGTGTATTATATTGCAACGTCTTCATCAATGTCAGGTGACTTATTAAAGATAGAAATATTGCACAACCTCAATGTTTGCGAAAATCTTGGTTTAGTTGTTAGAGCTATCGGTTGTGACCAAGGTCCAATTAACAGAAAACTTCTTCGCTCTCTTGAAATATCTATACTAATATTATAAAGAGGAAAGATTTGTTTGTTTGTTTGGATTGAATAGGCTCCGAAACTACTGGACCGATTTGAAAAATTCTTTCACCATTAGAAAGCTACATTCACCCTGAGTAACATAGGCTATATTTATTGCTAGAAAAGATTAAGGATCCTTACTAAATCTTTAGTAACGTAACCCAAGGTGTAAAAAAAATGCCGACTACTTCGCAAAAAATTTAAGTCAAAGTTTACTGAGATCATTTTACGAGAGAATTACGAGAGAAATACGGAATTTCAAGGAGGAGTTGTGGGGGTGTCCGTGGGAGTAGATGAAGGAGGAGTTGAGGGGGTGTCCGTGGGAGTAGATGAAGGAGGAGTTGTGGGGGTGTCTGTGGGAGTAGATGAAGGAGGAGTTGTGGGGGTGTCCGTGGGAGAAGATGAGGGAGAAGTTGAGGGGATGTCCGTGGGAGAAGATGAAGGAGGAGTTGAGGGGGTGTCCGTGGGAGTAGATGAAGGAGGAGTTAAGGGGGTGTCTGTGGGAGAAGATGAAGGGGGTGTCCGTGGGAGTAGATGAAGGAGGAGTTGTGGGGGTGTCCGTGGGAGAAGATGAAGGAGAAGTTGAGGGGGTGTCCGTGGGAGAAGATGAAGGTGGAGTTGAGGGGGTGTCCGTGGGAGTAGATGAAGGAGGAGTTGAGGGGGTGTCTGTGGGAGTAGATGAAGGAGGAGTTGAGGGGGTGTCCGTGGGAGTAGTTGAAGGAGGAGTGGAGGGGGTGTCCGTGGGAGAAGATGAAGGAGGTGTTGAGGGGGTGTCCGTGGGAGTCCGCGTGCGAAGCCGGGGCGGGTTGCTAGTCTGTAAATAAAACATATTTCGAATATAAGGAAAGAATTATATATGTAATTTATGACGCACCTCATTTATTTAAAACATTTAGAAATAGAGTTATACTTGACGATATTACAACAACTGATGGTGTGATTTCATATATTTTACAGAAAAAGACAAAAGTACCAGAATTTGCCCGAAATTAACATTTGCCCACATTAGTCCAACAGATTTTCAAAAAACGAGTGTACGACTAGCAGTTCAAGTGTTAAGCCACAGTATTGTAGCAGGAATTAGAAGTTTCTTAGCAATAAATGCTTTCCCGGAATATCTTATTGAAAGGGCTAAATCGACTGCTATAATTATAGAGAAAATGAACCGGCTTTTTGATATACTCAACGGTAGACCCTTCCTGCAGCGTAATTCTGATGATCTCTTGTTTCTTGCCGAAATGAAATTATATTGTTTAGAAATGAAACATTCTAAAAGCAAAAGTAATGTATTCTGCTTTTCCGGACTAGCAATATCAATTGAGTCGACGATAAGGTTTTCTAAATATTTATTTGAAAAGTATGAAGATTTAGCATACATAAACATGAGAAAATTAAATCAAGATCCACTGGAAAATTTGTTTTCGCATATTAGATCACGAAATGGCAACAAAAATAATCCAAATGTTTTTGAAGTAAACCAGATTATGGCTAAAATAATATCTCTGAAATTACTTTTCACTTCGGAATTTTCAAACTGCGAAAACGACACTGATGAGTACATAACGGTTGATTGGGAAGCTGTTCTTAATGAGGAGACAAATAGCCAGCCTTGTGAGAGTGAATTATTTACAGATGATTTTTCTGAATTAAACGAAGGAGATGGATTGATCCTTGACGACTCAACAGAATTGACGCAAAATCTATGCACGAGCGATATTGCTGTTAAGTATTTTGCCGGATATTGTTATAGAAAATTAATGGAAACTGTAAAAACTCCTTGCGAAGAATGCACCGATGCTATGGTTGATAACTCTTCTTCTGTTAACTTGTCCAATATTTTGATTGAAATGAAGCAATATAGCAATTGCCCTGATGATAGAAAATTAATACATCCATCAGATTTATTCTTTCAAATATGCTTGCATCAGGTCAAAATTTTTTGGAAGTTGTTTAAAGAGAAACCAACACTTAAGCATTTTAAGTCGGTTATTTTAAATAAATGTATAGAAGATACAAATATGAAATATCCAGAATGGTTTGATCAAAATCACCAATGCTATAACCATCACTTGAAAATTTTAGATTTCATGCTTTTGGTACTTATAAGAAAAAATTGTAAATGGACAACAGATCTTCATCGCTCGCAAAAACTAACAAAACAAAGGAAAAACCAAAGGAAACTTAGAGCGGTAATGAATTAATAACTTCAAAGGCCAAGCCCAGTATCGTGCTGATTGAGCATTAATTAATATTTTAAGTAGGTTGTTCAGCAGGAAGACAAAAACAGGACCCCACAGAGCCTAAACTCGTGCCTTAACGGTACCGAGTTGGGTGAAAGTTTCCAGCAAGATGCTGTGAAGTGTGATAAAAAATCTGTATTTTATATATGTACACATACATGTATGTCCTCATCGCTCCACTTATTTTAAACTTTTTCAAATTCTTAAAGATCCGTTTTTTGTTACATTACAATACAATAGTACCTACATATTTCAATTTCATCGTTGGTTTATTGTGAATGCAAGGTGGGTTTGTCCATATTATTATTTTTTTCATGGCAGCAGAAACTAAGGGGGCTAAAATAGAACACTTAGCTAAGTACATTTGTTTCAATTTCATCATTTGCTTCAATTTCATCGCAAACGGCGCGGGCGCGGCATATAATCCCAGCGAGTTCTTTTTTGAAGCAGTCCTGAACAGCAGCATGATCTAAATGCCGCAAAAAGTTTATTCTTATTCATACGGATGTGCTTTATTTAATCCAGGCAACAAACCCTTAGCGAGTAAATTAACTTCCCATATGATTGTTTTATTCTACAGATGGCGCTAGGTGAAAAGGCACCCATTGGAAATAAGCATATCTGGGACCATTTTGCTATATGGCAACTCGACATCTGTATCTTATCTGTGCTATAAGCTTTCTGTTCTTGGTTTTCCCACTGTTTTTGTAGATTGAATCAGCTCTTACTTGTCTGGCCGTACGCAACGAGTCAAATTTCGTGAAGCTCTTTCTGACGAAATAAATAACACTTCTGGTGTCCCTCAGGGCAGTCATCTGGGGCCCTTGCTTTTCATTGTTTACATCAATGATGTATCTTTGATATTAAACAATTCGAGGATCCTATGTTATGCTGACGACGCCAAAATTTTTAGACGTGTTTCCAGCGGGATGGACTCCGATCTTTTAAACTCTGACTTAGACATCTTCTATAAATGGTGCTCTATTAACTGTCTCGACCTTAATATTAGTAAGTGTACCTGCATGTCTTTCTCACGCAGGAGGGTCCTTCTGAACTTCACCTACTCCCTCGACGGTTATCCTCTTTCTCGAATTGACAAAACCAAAGATTTGGGAGTTGTTTTGAATTCTCGGATGTCCTTTGAAGACCACATTGACGTCATCGTAGCCAAAGCTAACGCCACCTTGGGGTTTGTTAAAAGATGGTCCAAGGAATTTGACGATCCGCACATTACTAAAATACTTTTTTGTACATTTGTTCGCCCAATACTCGCGTATGTTAGCCAAGTTTGGTCGCCATCTTATGCGATCCACATAAATCGTATTGAGGCTGTTCAGCGGAGATTCTTGCATTTTGCTCTTCGTGGTCTCCACTGGGCTAACCCTACTTCTTTACCGCCTTATTCCGAGAGGATTAAGCTTTTATCGCTTCAGTCCCTCCAGGAATGTCGAAACATTTCCAGAACTGTTTTTGCATTGGACTGCATTCAGAGCTCAATCAATTCTCCGGAACTTTTAAATCTTTTTAACATATCTGTTCCGTCTCGCTCATTGAGGACTCACGACTTCCTTTTTGTACCTCATCGCAGCACGAATTATGGTTTGAATGAGCCGACTTCGTCAATGTCTCGCCTCCTTAATCTGCATTATCGCAATATTGACTTCAATTTAACAAAAGCTCAACTTAAGAGTCAGCTTTGCTTACGTTTGCTAATATGTTTTATGTAGTAATCAGTGTATTTGATGGATCTGCTTAAATAAATAAAAGCTTTTTTTAAATAAATATATTTTTATTGTGTAATTTTATTTTAAGACTAAAAACGATGTCTTTAATAGTAAAAGAAGGGTAACTATGGAAATTATAAATCTCCATTTTGTGACGTCCGCCATATTGGATTTAGAAATGGCGTTGTTCATTTTATCGTTTCCTACTCTTCAAGCTCTTTCATTTGATACCCATATTAAGGCCGTTTTCGAATTCACATGCACTTGCACTAAAATCTATTTTCCGCACTAAACATTCTCCGAAAAACTCCGAATAGTGCGTAGGGCGTTCGAAATCGTAACTAGATCGCCTGGCACTAACACTTTTTTATAAGTCAAAATCGTAGTGTACTCGCGAGTACACTAAAGTGGATTTTCTGGATATTGTGATCGCTGTTTATAAAAATATAATATGTAGTTACATTTAATTTGTCGCAAATTTTTAGAAAACAGCTAAAAAATCACAGAACCAATCTCTCGAGGTGAATGACAGTTTCCGAATAAAATTTAGTGTAGTTCAATTCGAACAACCTATTTAGGGCCGAAAAAAGTGCCAAGTGCAAGTGCGGTCGGAAGTGTTAGGAAGAAGTGCAAGTGCATGTGAATTCGAAAACGGCCTAAGGGGATCGACCAAAAATACATGGTCCACCATCTTGTGGCGGCGGCCATTTTAAAAATATTACAATGTTGAGTATTGCATATTGTATTGTCACCAGAACTAAAAGCGTATGCAAAATTTCAGCCCGATAGCTTCATTGGAAGTGGGTGAAATATTGATTGCAAAATTCCAGGACATACACGGTGAAAGTAATATAACAGCTTTTAATAATATGTATGTATGTAAAATATTAAATTCATATTTCTCAAAAAACTTTAATCAAATTCCTTGATTACTGTAGTCATTTCATTAATAGTACCTATTCTAGTCCACAGGACTGACATAATTTAGCATAGCAAGCAATTTTTATTTATTCCGATCTCCAACCTACATTTTCGGTCTAAAAAAGTAATCATAGAGAAAACACTAGAGAGAGTTTAAAAAAACAAAATCGCTACGTCAAGTACTGTATATTTGTATTTTCTTTGTAGTTCTCATGAAATTTTGGTTAATGCATCAAATGTTGGTCCCTAACGTTATAAAATTTGCTGGCACCCAAAAACTGTTTTTTCATGCAAAAACAGTAAATGTATTGGCTTTAAATTCAAATATAAAATCGCAATTCTTTAAAGCTTTCTTTCAAAATATATAAGTTTTTGTAAAAATTACTGACATATAGGTGGGAATTTCGGCGGCACTGAGCACACACACAAAACGGAAAGTTACTCACACATCACGGGGATTGCTTCATCTAAATTTGCTAATGTCCTATCTTGTACTCTTTGATCTTAAGGTTGACGAGTAGAACACATTTTTACTTCTTAGAACATTTTATTTGTTCATTTGTTACGGATGTACTAATTAAATAAAAGCCTTTTTCAAAAAATATATTTTTGATTCATCCATAGCTTTTTGATTAAACCAGCATTTATTAAATAATTTCAAAATATGATCAATATGTCTATTTGGAAATTTTACTTACACAATTTGAAAATAACAAGCTTTTCTGTCATTAGCCGGCCACACACGACGACGGTTTTTGGCGTACAAACTTGGGACAATCTTTGTGACAAACTTTGTTTGTACGCCATTTTACCCACAAACGGTGTCGGTTTTCATTTCCATGAACTCCCGACTTTTAACTTTTCACAAAAACGGAATTTCTATAAATTCCAACAAACTTAAGAAAGAAATCGCGACTCACGATCTAATGACAGAACGATTCATCTTAACAGTTGGTAAACATAGCAAAACCACAGAAAAATCAAAGGCGAGAAATATTTGGGACGGTTTTAAGTTTGTACGCCAAGTTGCCCACAAACGATCAATCAAATGTTGGTACGCGTGCTTGTACGCCAAAAACCGTCCCGTGTGTGGCCTGCTATTATTGCAAATTGTAGTCGAAATTTTATTTAACCAGAAATATTTAAGGGTTTTTTTTAACTATACATGTCTTTATTTTTTATTATTATTTTAAATAATTTTTCTTTATGAACAGGGACGTAGTAAAGACGATTTTTTCTATTGCATTAATTTTTGCATCCTACACCTCACTCCTGATATTAATAATTTATTAAATCCATCGAAGATAATAAATTGAAAGAAAATACTGGAATGTCCACTAGTGATTGCTTAAGGTGCCTTTACACTATCTGACATTGTCAGATAACATGTCAGATAAGCCTTCGAATTTGATGCTTTAAAAGTTGTCGTGCCTGTTCAGACGGTTCGCTTCAGCGAACGTTCGTGACGAAATTTGTGGGTGAGGGGTTAGTTCGGGTGAAGAGGAAGTGCGTCTCGATCAGAACAGGACTCAGGTTCGCTTTTTTGGTCGCATGACTGTTTAGTGAAATAATACACAGCTTTCTTATTATGTGAATAGGATATATTTGGCGAATTAATTAATAATATCGAAGTGGCATATATCCTGCCAGCTTGCCGTTCCCGAGACTACTGAATATAATGGCTCCTCCATTATATAAATCCTTTTCAGCCAGGCTACTGTGATTTCCACTGCTACTACTCCGGTTGCTGAATTCAACCGAGTAGGGAAATCACAGTAGCAGGCCAACTGTGGCTAACTTCAGACGCCACATTACCCCCTTGCGGAGATTTCTGCGTACTCACAGACCAGCCTGAAAGCGCTCCGGGAACCGGACTTTACGGCCAGCTCTTGTGGTGCGGGAATCTGCTGCTGGTTGCGATCTTGAGTGCCGCAGAATAGAGGTTGGAACTGCAGCAGGCGATGAGTCGGGGCAAATTGTGTCAGCAGGAGCGTCCTCATTCAAACTATAAGCTGGTTTGACTCTATCCATGCTGACCACAACGTCGTGACCTCGCCGGCGAATGGTGACCGTCTTCTCTGTCCGTCCGACGACAGGGTAAGGTCCAGAGTAGGGTGGTTGCAGGGTCCCTCGCACGCTGTCATCGTGAAGCATGATCTGTGAAGCATCCTTCAGATCCTTGAAAACAAAAATGCTTGGCTTCGCATGCCGTGAGGCAGGCTGAGGTCTCAGGTTGGACATTGTTTGTCGCAGACGTGAAACAAAATCTGATCCCTCGCTGCTTGTTGAAGGAGTAAAATATTCTCCTGGTAAACGGAGTGGCTCATCATAAACGAGCTCTGCAGATGATGAATGCAGATTATCTTTCCATGCCGTCCGCTTTCCAAGTAGCACCAGTGGCAGGGCCTCTGTCCAGGATGCGCCAGGATGACACATAAGGGCAGCCTTCAGTTGCCGGTGTGGCCGTTCTATCATCCCGTTCGCGCAGGGGTGATATGCTGTGGTCCTGGATTGCTTGAAACGAGTTTACCAAGCTCTTGAAATAGTGAGGCTTCAAACTGCCGACCACGATCAGTGGTGATGCGATGCGGAACACCAAAGCGGGAGATCCAAGCGGTGATAAGGGCTTTCGCTATTGTTTCGGCGGTAATGTCTGCGGTTGGGTAAACTTCAAGCCAGCGTGTAAACCTGTCCGTGGCCGTCAGACAATATTTGAAACCCTCGGAAACTGGTAAAGGGCCAACTATGTCTATATGGACGTGTGCAAAACGATCTGTCGGCAGTGCGAAGGTACTAAGCGGTGCGCGGACATGCCTAGTCACTTTAGCACGTTGACACGACAGACAGGCGCGTGTCCATGCACGACAGTCTCGTTGGATGCTAGGCCAAACGAAACGTTCCGAAACTAGTCGAGCGGTCGCACGTACTCCAGGATGACAGAGGTTGTGCAGCGAGTTGAATACCTGTTGCCGGAAAGGAGTTGTCACGAAAGGCCGTGAGCGTGCTGTGGATGTATCACAATATATAAATACATCTGCTCCGAGCACTGGTTCACGCTTTAGTTTGAGTGCCGAACCGTGATCCAATAAACGCTGGAACTCAGGGTCGTTTTCTTGTGACTGGGCCAGTGCCCGAAGATCGACAGGTTCCACCGATATAGCTGCTATCCTTGATAGAGCCTCAGCTACTACATTGTCGGCACCACTTACATGCTGGATGTCCGTGGTGAACTGCGCAATATACGACAATTGGCGAAGCTGAACTGGTGGAAGCTTCTCTCGTCGTTGTTTGAAGGCATATATTAAAGGCTTGTGGTCCGTATAAATTGTGCAATGCTGAGCCTCTAATATATGGCGAAAATGCTGGACTGCTTCGTATATGGCGAACAGCTCACGGTAGTAAGCTGACCATACCGTCTGGTCTTCTTCAGTGTTTTCTACACCCAGGATTGCTGCTGTCTTGGTGAGAGCATTCGATAGCCGCTTTGAATGTTCTTTTGAAAGTTTCTTTGAAAAGAACGCGATGGGCTGCCAGGAACCGTCGACAAACTGCTGGAGACAGGCACCAACGGAATGGCTAGAAGTATCGGTAAAAAGACCAATCGGAGCATCTGAAACTGGATGGTGAAGAAGAGTGACTCTAGACAGAGCTTCCTTGCAGGCGACGAAAGTGCGCTCGAGAGATGGTGTCCAGTGAATGGGCTGTGATCCACGGAGACCAGCGACGGCACCATCTAAAGGAGCTTGATGTTCAGCAGCTGCGGGCAGAAAACGGCGATAAAAATTTATCATGCCCAAAAATCGACGAAGGGCCTTAGCGGTTTTAGGCAACGGGAAGGACTGCAGAGCGGCGATACGGTCTGGTAATGGGCGTACACCATCGGCTGACAGTTCATAACCCAGAAATGTTACGCTTGACTGGCCAAAAACACTCTTGGAGGAGTTTATCAGCAAACCGTAATCAGACAGTCGCCGGAACAATTGATGCAAGTGTTCCTTGTGTTGCTCTTCCGACTTTGAAAAAATCAAAATGTCGTCTATGTAGGCATAGCAGAAATCCAAACCATGTAAGACTTCGTCAATGAAACGTTGGAAGGTCTGTCCGGCATTGCGAAGACCAAAACCCATGAACGGGAACTCAAACAACCCGAATGGTGTAATGATTGCTGTCTTCTGGACGTCCTCAGGGTTAACAGGAATTTGGTTGTAGGCCTTCACAAGGTCAATCACTGAGAATATTGTACAACCGTGAATCCTGTGGTTGAAGTCTTGAATGTGACGTACCGGGTAGCGATCTGGAACCGTACGCGCATTCAAGGCGCGGTAATCGCCGCATGGACGCCAGCCGTCATTCTTCTTGGGCACCATGTGCAACGGCGAGGACCAAGCACTCTCCGAACGGCGAGCCGTGCCCTCTCGGAGCATGGCGTCGAACACCTCTTTGGCTATGTTTAACCGGTCTGGTGCGAGTCTTCTGGCACGACACGATAGTGGCGGTCCCGGAGTCGTCCGAATAAAATGCTCGGTGGAGTGACGCACTCCGCGTGGGACTACAGCTGGCCGAATTAGCTGCGGGAACTTGCTGAGGATGTCAGTGAAGATAGACTGAGGAACAGTAAGTACCCTGACACTGGCATGTGCCGTATTAAACGACTGTCCGGGCGCCGAGAGGCCAGTTACGCCATCAACTAGGCGGCGGTGGCGGCAGTCCGGAAGCAAGTTGTAATGCGCCATAAAATCGGATCCTGGGATGGGCAGGGCCACATCAGCGACAACAAAACGCCAGATAAAGTCACGACGAAGCCCTAGATTAAGGCTTAAGGGAAGTTCGCCGTAAGTTTTAATGGTTGACTTGTTGGCAGCGCTGAGTTCAAAGTCCGTGGCTGCACGACGGTCCTTCAGAAGAGATCGGGGAAAACACGATAGGTCAGAGCCAGTATCGACAAGAAATTGCCTTTTGGAAGTGCGATCTGCAACGAGAACGCGGCTCCCTCCAGATCGGCAGCCAGTCGCCGCTGTTAGTGGCTGCCGGATAGGTTTTCCGACTTGTATGCGCATGGAGCAATGCAGTTCCGAGCATTGGTACCAAAACGGCGATGATACCAGCATACACGCTCACAGGATGCGCCGCGATGAGAAAACTCTCGTTTACCTCGAGATCGTGAGCGCTCCCGAACTCTTCGATTAATTGAAGAATCTCGGCGACCGGTGTGGAGCGCTGCGACCATATGAATGAGCTCCTCGATCTTCTGCACCAATTGTTCGCCATTATTGACTGGCTGAGCCGTAACACTTTGGACTGCAACCGGTAGGGCTGACGGCGCACTGACAGCGAACGATGAAGTCGGTGGATTCACCTGCATGATACTGTCCGCAATATCTGCAGTATCATCTAAGGACAGATTCGGCTTCACCTTCAGAATCTGCTGCACGTTAGACGGCAAACGTTGCAGCCAAAGTGTGCGCAGGATGTTCTCGCTAACCGGAGAGGTACCGGCTAGAGAACGGAGATGCCTAAGAAACTGGGAGGGCTTTCTGTCTCCCAACTCCTCAGAACTTAGCAGTTGCCGCACTCTTTGCTCCTCCGAAAGCGACAGACGACGGATTAGCTCTGCTTTGAGCTTGGAATAACGCTCAGTCTGTGGTGGAGGGTTTGTCCGGCCAAAATGGAGGAAGACGAATTGCTGCACGGAAAACAGCAGGACTTTCTTCAAAAGTCTGTAAATGTTGCTGGGGCTGTTGAGGTTGTTGACTGGGTTGCTGGTATTGCTGGGGCTGCAAATGTTCTCGGCTTTGCTGATGCTGCTGGAGAAGGGCATCATACTGCGTCTTGAGCAGCAGTGCTATTCTCTAAGCACATTTTATTATACTCGACGCTGAATCCGCGCTGACGAACTCATTTCATATTCTCTAAGAATGCGACGTCGCTCGTACGCCCTCACGGTGAACGTGGCGCCGAAATGAACTAGCTTGGGTGAGATTTTCACCTTTCTATGAATGAAATGGCAGGAATTGGCATTCTGTAAAAAAAATCCGCGTTCACTTCGATCATCACCTGGGTTTCACACTCGATTTGTGCTGTCAAAGCAAAAGTAAGTATTTTGTGTGTGAAAATTATATTTCTTGCCTTTCTAGCAGTGATTAAAGTGCGAAATATTTAATTTAATATTGTGGATATTAGCAGAAAGGTAAGTACATAATATCCACTCAATAATGTATTTGAAGATTATAACAATTTTTTACAGATGGCTCGAATGTTTTTTGTGGCTTCTTTGCTTAAAGAGGCTCATGAAATTGATGTTCATGACACTCGAAGCCAGGCTCGACGGTTGAGACAGCTACCATTCCTAAGTGGAAATGATGATTTTGTGCGGGTGTACCGGCTTTCGGAAGACCTCATAAAATTGGTAGAAGATGATATTAGCTGCAGGTCTGTCTCGAAGACGTGAGCTGATCAACAGCTTATGGCGCGCTCGTGGAAGATAATAAAAACAAAATATTGAGTTTTTTGGATGTATTTAAAAAAAAAAAACCACGAAAACATTAAAAAAAATATATCCAAATTTTAATTCTTTTTTATTGCCTCTGCCAAGGCTTTCAGCCCATCTCCGATAGATTTTAACGCATCAGCCACCATTCGGTCCCTCTCTGCGTTTTGCTCCATCATCAATTTAAGTAATTGATTGTTAGTCCTGTCGATCTCCATGCGTTGTTCTTCCACCCTCAAGAATCGATCCTCCACTGTTCAATTTCTCGACCAAATGCTGCCACTCTGACCGTGTCTTGTCCCTGGCACTTTGGGTCTTTGCATACCCTTTCGCTAAAGGGGCCCATACACGAGCGAACAATTTGCGCAAATTTGTGTTTGTACAAAAATATGTGATAGTCCATACACTACGCAACAAGTTGTGCAAACTTCAGTTGCGTTTGGTTCTCGTTGAGGAAAGATGTCTGAGGCTTCAAAAGGCGGCAAATTTAAAAATTATATTTATTTTCATTTGTAACCTGCACGCTTAAATCTGATTCCTTTAAAAGAAGCATCAAATCTCAAATAATTTCGCAGCGAAAAGTTTGTGGAATAACACATTTTTCATTGAAAAATTCAAAGCAAAACGTTGAAAATGCTCTCTTCTGGATATGCGATTTATATCGCTAAACAACTGTTTTAAGAACTAAAAAGTAAAAATTAGAGCATTTTTGTGTTTTTGCTGTATACTTCACTTAATTTAGTTACAGTAAAAGGACATAAATGCAATTAATTCCGAATTGATTCGCCGTATTACGCCACTCAGGTTTTTTGTGGTTTTTGTGCCATTTTTAATGTTTGCATTCCTTTGAAGGGACTTAAGATATACAAAAGGAATTATTTTATAATTTTTGAAGTAAATATTTGGTGGATTTATGCAATATTAGTCCATTTCTATATGTCAGTGCTTAGTACACAACACTTCAAAATGCACCAACATCGCCATACACGAGCAAACACGATGCCCGTTGCCCAAAAAAATTCAAACGCGTTTGAATTTCATCAAACAGTTGCGCAACGCATCAAACAGCCCCATACACGGGAAAATGTTTGCACAATGGGCTGCGTTGTGCATATTGTTCGCTCGTGTATGGGCCCCTTAAGGCAGGATTACACTCCATAAAATCCACCAAAGCGTTAACTTGTGCTGCTGATGGGTGGGCGGTTCGTTTGCTTGGGATAAAAACATATAATTTGGAAAAATAATGACTTGTATCTAATTTTATACTTACCACATTATGATACCACAATATGACACTTGCACTAAACGGATTTTTGTTGTTTGTTTGTGCGATGTTGCTATAACAACATCACCAGCGTATAACGAAGTTGTGCAACGCGCTTCACTTTTCATTTGGATGTGCTTAGAGAATACCAAATTAAGGCGAGGAGAATTCGAAGTCGAAGTGAGTGTGGATCACTTGGCGAAACTCGTCGTCGAGTTTGTATATTAGAGAATAGCACAGCTGCTGTGCTATTCTCTAAAATACAAACTCGACGACGAGTTTCGCCAAGTGATCCACACTCACTTCGACTTCGAATTCTCCTCGCCTTAATTTGGTATTCTCTAAGCACATCCAAATGAAAAATGAAGCGTAGTGTGCGTTGCACAACTTCGTTATACGCTGGTGATGTTGTTATAGCAACATCGCACAAACAAACAACAAAAATCCGTTTAGTGCAAGTGTCAAAGTGTCGTATTGTGGTGTCATAATGTGGTAAGTATAAAATTAGATACAAGTCATTATTTTTCCAAATTATATGTTCTTATCCCAAGCGAACGAACCGCCCACCCATCAGCAGCACAAGTTAACGCTTTGGTGGATTTTATGGAGTGTAATCCTGCCTTAGCGAAAGGGTATGCAAGGACCCAAAGTGCCAGGGACAGATAATTCTCCAGGTTATCTTACCAATTGGACATTTCGTGCATGGTAACCTTTGCGGCAGTAATACCTTTCTTCATTTTCCACAGGCCGCACCATAGAAACAAATGTCCCGTCAATACATCCAATTACCCCAGGGATGTTGTATTTTATAAAAAATCTGTAAGGCAATATTTGAGTTTGTTTGTTATGGTAATTTTAATAAGAATAATAATTTAAAAACAAATCATATGAAACGCAACAGACCTCTCCTTTAATTGTTGCCTCTCAGCTGCATTTTGAGGAAACCGTATGTATTTCTTGACAACATTCGGGTGATTCAAAGCTTCTATCACTTCATGAATGCAGCGTGAAGCAGATGGTTGGGATACAAATGTCTGTACATTTCTACCCACCAATTTTTGGTAGCTGCCGTTCGCTAAAAATGATAGCGTACAAAGTATCTGAAAATAATTGCTTAAACATTATTGCAGAATATATAGCGTTTTTGGATAGAAATACAAAAAAATTTTAAGATCAATCTCAATATTTTCTATTTGACTTACTTTTGTCCTTTTTGATAAGGCTCGGCCACGTCGTTGGACTGTCGGTAGCAGATAACTAATATCATCTTCTACCAATTTTATGAGGTCTTCCGAAAGCCGGTACAGCCGCACGAAATCATCATTTCCACTTAGGAATGGTAGTTGTCTCAACCGTCGAGCCTGGCTTCGAGTCTCATGAACATCAATTTCATGAGCCTCTTTAAGCAAAGAAGCCACAAGAAACATTCGAGCCATCTGTAAAAAATTGTTATAATCTTCAAATACATTATTGACTGGATATTATGTACTTACCTTTCTGCTAATATCCACAATATTAAATTAAATATTTCGCACTTTAATCACTGCTAGAAAGGCAAGAAATATAATTTTCACACACAAAATACTTACTTTTGCTTTGACAGCACAAATCGAGTGTGAAACCCAGGTGATGATCGAAGTGAACGCGGATTTTTTTTACAGAATGCCAATTCCTGCCATTTCATTCATAGAAAGGTGAAAATCTCACCCAAGCTAGTTCATTTCGGCGCCACGTTCACCGTGAAGGCGTACGAGCGGCGTCGCATTCTTAGAGAATATGAAATGAGTTCGTCAGCGCGGATTCAGCGTCGAGTATAATAAAATGTGCTTAGAGAATAGCACTGCTGGTCCAGCTGCGCCTTCAAATCAGCTGCAGATTCTTCGGCCATATTTAAAATTTAATTAAAATTGTTCTTTAAAAAATGTTCTGCTTCGTGCGGAAATTCCTACGCGGTTGGCAAAAAAAAATTGCTGTGGTAATTCACTAATTAAATATCGATTGAATTTTTTTTTCAATCGATGGCGTCGGAAAATTTTTATAAGAAAAAAAATTATTTGGCAAATCGATGGCGTCGGGAAATTTTTGGAAAATTTTATAATAAATTATTTATTAATTATTATTTAAATAATTATTCGCGCCGGAAAAAAAAACCTTTTCTTAAATGAACTTTATTAAATTAATTCACGACCGGAAAATTAATTTTATTTTTGTGTCGGCCACATTTATTTATTTGTTTATTTTTTTTTTTAATAACATGGCGGAAATTGTTTTTTATTTAGTTAAAATGTTTATTAATGCACTGGAAATTATTTAAAAATGTTCGCCTTCGTCGGGGTCACCAATTTAGTGAAATAATACACAGCTTTTTTATTATGTGAATAGGATATATTTTGCGAATTAATTAATAATATCGATGTGGCATATATCCTGCCAGCTTGCCGTTCCCGAGACTACTGAATATAATGGCTCCTCCATTACATATATAAATCCTTTTCAGCCAGGCTACTGTGATTTCCACTGCTACTACTCCGGTTGCTGAATTCAACCGAGTAGGGAAATCACAGTAGCAGGCCAACTGTGGCTAACTTCAGACGCCACAACTGTTTCAATTGCATATTGTTCCATTTAAGTGTTTCATTCTCATTTTCGTCCACCTGCCAAGAGCTAAGAGCAAATGTGCCTGAGCATTGAAGGTTTAACTAGGTGTATCTGCAGAAGCAGATGTCGCTAATAAAAGGCCTATCATTGCTACAATCTCATCTTTATTCATTTAAAATGTTTTCCTTCGCGCAATTAAATCTTAACCTCAAAAATGTTTTCCACTTGCCATGAAAACAACTGGACTCAAAGCGAAACGTCTGAACCAACCTTCGCTTTGAGGCGCGACAAAAGGAGTGACAAAGCGAACCGTCTAAACAGGCACTTACTTTCAAATCAATTTAAAAAAAATCTTGATAGGTAATTTGGAGGGAATTATTTTCCGTTATTGATAGCAATTGAGGAGGTTAGGAACAAAAGGTGACATTTACGCATTCAGCTTCAATTTCGTTTTTTTTTGCTATCCGACTATAAACCCTGAATTCTATCTATTTATGCAATTATCAACTTCAAAAGAAGACTAATTTCGTAGAAAATCCACGTCAATAGCTGCTTTCGGTACAAAAGGTGTCATTTTAACTCAAACACAGCAGTGGTCAAGCCTTTAATATCAAAAAGTGTTCAAAATTGAAAGAGCAAGATATCACCAGGAATCGAAAACAATTTTATACCAACAAAGGAAAAACAAAACAAGACATTTATCTATAACATTTGCTTAGTGTAGGATCAAAAGGTGTCATTTGATAAAAACTTTATTAAATATTGGCTTTATTGAAACATCTACATAAATACTTTTATATGCATTAAAATCTAGTTACTAACTGACACATAAATGGTTAACAAAAATACAAAATAATTGCCTAGATCTAGGTAAATATTTATTTCCTCAAAAATTAATAAGAAAATAGAAAAGTGTAAATGACACCTTTTGTTCCTAACCTCCTCAATTGATATTCAGGAAAACGGGTAAAAAAACTATTTAATTTAATAAAGTTAACAAGTTTTTATTTCAATAACAAATCCTCAAATTATTTGTATTTTTACAAAGGAATATACAATATTATAAGAGCAAAATTTTTATTTTGAATAATTACGTACCAATAATAAAAACAAAAACTAAGTTTTAATTGAATTGATTGAATTCAGTTTTGTGTCTTCCACATACATATAATACATATTTTATATTTCCTCATTTGTATTTATTAATAATGGTGTTAAGGTCCTAAAAGATTTTTTGATACTTTAAATGTAATAATAGACTTAAAATATCAGTGAAAAAACAATATTAATCAATGGAAACACGATAATTATAAAAAACATAACGGTTACAACTCTGCTTGTAATAGCTTTAAAACACTTGGAAAATGAAACAAAAAAAACTTAAAAAAAAGAACCGACTCCAAAAAATCCCAAGCCCTAAAAAGTATAAAATAATTATATTAAAAGTCCTCTGCTACTACTTTCGACATTAAATACCAAGCCTTTCGTAGATTTTTGAAGTCGGTGTGAAAACCTGACTGATATTAATCCAATTAATACAGACAAACTGATTACATTAATTATTTAGTATTTTAGTAATTTAATTAATACTAATGAAAATAGAGAGAGATATGAGAGAATATGCCGTCAAAAAAAAAAAGCTAACCGCGTGATCTAAAAAAAATATGCAAAATTTTTAAGAACAAAAGGATAAAGAAAAAAAAAGGACTTAGTTGCACATTAAATTCCTCCTCAAACCTCCCTAAACCTCTTCATTTCTCGGGTGCCCACGCCGCCCGCCGGCAAAATCCATTCGCTTCCCGGGAATCCTCCACTCATTGTTCCGATTCATCCTATGCTTTTCCGCTCTTAATTGCCTCCTTTGCAGATATTTTAGTTTTTTTTCTCTTCCTGTTATCCCTTTGAAACCACTTCTTTTCCTCTTTTTTGTTTTGTTTATGTTCTCTGCCCGTTACTTGACAGCGCTCACCAACTCTAGATACCAACCACCAAGCATACAGTATATAGAGAACTCATCTCTAACAAAAATTTGTCGGACGTGCTTTTTAACTTTTTGCCTTCGATTGGCTCCCATCGTGTTCATTTTACCAGAAATGAATCCAAGAATTCATCCGACTTCAGAGCTCGGCACCGAGATTACGCTGGCCCGTGATCTGCGGCTTGGGAGCTGTTGTGACTCATCTGTATGCGTTGGAATATTTACATCTGAGCAAGCAGGTGTTTGTGCCCATTGCGCTCGATCTTAATTGATGAATGCAATTTCGGGTGTGCGGGCATGAAGGGCAGGAATTTTGTGATTATTGTTTGAAAAAAGAGCGAAACGAATTATATTATAGAAAAAAGTATACAGATACTTTAATGTTATACAAAAAGAAAATCAAAACAGCCAAAGAAAGACTGAATGAAATTTATCGTCTGAAAGTCGCTATTAAGAGAGATAAACATAGGAAGAACAATCCCTTGCTTATGTTAAAAAAAAAGGTTAATAAAATTGGTATTGATGAATTTATTGATAACGTGCCAGGAGTTTCTGAAAATTCAAAAACATTTTGTAAAATGTTATTAAAGAAAAAGAATGTGTGGAAAGAAAAAGAAAAGTGTATTGCCCAAAGCATTAACTTTTATTCTGCAAGAACTTATAACTATATGCGGCAAAACCTTGAATTAAATTTGCCTTCAAAGTCCTCTTTATGCAGATGGGCACCCATAAAATTTTTAAAACCAGGCATAAATAAACATTTATTAAATAATTTAAAAAAAGTTATGGAAAATATGGATTCGAAAAGTAAAGAGGCTATTATATTGTTTGATGAAATTGCAATTAAGAAAGGTTTACAGTATAATTCGCATGAAGACGAAATTCAAGGATTTGTAGATGATGGAACAAATAAACAATGTGAGCTTTCAAAACAAATTTGCGTTTTTATGCTACGTGGCCTACACTCTAATTGGAAGTTCATAATAAGTTATTATGCTTCTAAAATTGGACTCAAAGCAGATAGGCTGAAATTAATTGTTGAGGAAAATATAAGAGCAGCTGAATCCATTGGTTTAAATGTTAGAGGTATAGCTTGCGATCAAGGATCAAGTAATAGGAGCTGTTTCACTAAACTGTCTTTAACACCTGAGTCTCCTTATTTTTTGTTTAACGACAAAAAGGTATATGGGTTTTATGATGCTCCTCATCTAATTAAATCTTTACGAAATATTTGGATAAAAAATGATATGGAAACCCCTGATGGCAGAGTTTCATGGAGCATAATTGTTAAATTATATGAGTTAGATTCAAATAGTAGTTCTACAAGACTTTGTCCAAAATTAACATCTATGTAAACACATTTACCCTAATACTTTTGAAAAAATGAAAGTGAAGAATGCAACACAAATATTTAGTCATACTGTCGCATCGGCCATACTGACTTTAATTCAAATCGGACATTTTGACAATTGCAAAAATATAGCATTCTCTACTGCAAAATTTGTAGAGAAGATAAATAAATTATTTGACTGTTTAAACAGTCATGTCCTACATGACAAAAATCTTTACCGTTCAGGGTTATGTGAAAATAACCATATTCAATTTTATTTGCAAAAAATGAACAATTATGTTCAGGATATTAAATATTGTTCAAAAACAAAGGTTTTCTGTTTACAGGGAATAACTTTTACTATATCGTCAATTTTGCTGTTTTCCCAAGACATATGGAACGATTCAAATGGAATTTTTTATATAGCTCTTTCACGGTTAAGTACTGATGCCATCGAAAATCTTTTTTACCTAATAAGGTCCAGGGGAATGAGCAATAATAACCCAACACTCTATGAGTTTAATTTAATTGTTGCTAAAATTTTATCTATGAAAATTATTAGTGCCCAAACAAGTTCTTCGAATTGCGAGCCTGATGAAGATAATTTTATATTACCTCCTTTAAATGAATGTCAGGAAGAAATTAATAATATGGCATTGAATGCCGAAAATAATTCACAATTTTCGGATTCACCAAATGTTTCAATTCTAAATGATGCATCTATTTTTGAAGAATCAGTACCGTTTTCAGATGATGTTGAAGATGAGTTGAACCACAATTCTCTCAGATACTTTGCTGGATATATAATATTCAAAATATTACAAAAAAATAATTGCGATAATTGTAAAAGGTTAGTTAAAGAGAACATTTTGACTGTTAACAGAAGTGAAGCATTTATAATAAATAAAAACTATTCCTGTCAGAGACTACAGCTTAAAGCACCAACTGATGAATTTTTTTCAGTTATTTCTTTTCACACTAAAATTTTTAGTGAAAACTTCAAACAATTTTGTACCTTGCAGAATATTAAAGAGAAATTGTTCGACTTATGTATTTGTGAAACTAAGAAAAATAAGAATTACGAAACTTGGTTTGACGAATTCAATACCTGCTTTGAACATAGAAAATACATTTTACACTTCTTGCTTCTAATTTTAATAAGGAAAAATAGCAGATGGTTAGCAGAAAAATTAATTGAAAGCTGTGCAACTGGTAAATCTTCTTCATTAGCAAAATTGAAAATAATAAAGTCATAGATTTCAATACAAAAGAAAAGTAGTTTAGAGCAAGTGGACAATTTAAAATTGTTTTTAACCGACTTCCAAAAAAAGAGGTTCTATGTTCGTCTGTATATTTTTTTTTTATATATTCACCGATATTTTCGCCAACTGTGTGGACCAATTTAAAAAAATCTTTTTTTTTTTTTGATAGGGTATAGTCCTGAGGTGGTCCCATTCAAATTTGAAGAAAATATTTTGGAAGTCGGTTAAAAACAATTACAACGGTCGATCAGTACATCGTCGTTCTCTGTTGCACTTCATGCCCGCACACCCGAAATTGCATTCATTAATTAAGATCGAGCGCAATGGGCACAAACACCTGCTTGCTCAGATGTAAATATTCCAACGCATACAGATGAGTCACAACAGCTCCCAAGTCGCAGATCACGGGCCAGCGTAATCTCGGTGCCGAGCTCTGAAGTCGGATGAATTCTTGGATTCATTTCTGGTAAAATGAACACGATGGGAGCCAATCGAAGGCAAAAAGTTAAAAAGCACGTCCGACAAATTTTTGTTAGGGATGAGTTCTGTTTACGATCTGGCTATACCGTCAGGAGTTGTCTAAGTCCCGCTACTAGCAGAACTCTAGCCTTAAGCAAAGAATATGGAACCTTGTTACAAAGAATGTCCACTCTATTTCTGCGACGCAATTTACCCCCACCATGGCCACTTTTCAGAAAAAAAAACAAAAAATTTACCCATAAGTCGAAAAGAGAGCTTGTTCCAGTTCCAAATTCTCATTTAAATTGCCTAATAAGCAAGAAGGACGGCAGCAGTCACAAATGCCGACAAACACTATAAAACAAGAGTTCACCTATTACTTTGCGGGCCGGAGGCGAATGCTTTTTCATGTCATTGTGTTGGTGGCGAGCCGGCCGTGCTTTTCAGATAGGAAATGCCGGAATTCGAATACCTGCCTCACACATTGAAGGGGTTCACATATAAGTTTGTTTACGTTTTTTCATCATAGGTTTTCCTTATGCGGGCCGAAGGCGAATGCTAAATCAAATGCGATTGTATGCCGGCCCGCACCGGTAATCCGTTTGCTTCAAAGGACAGGGTGATTAATTCTGATTGTGTTTTAAGAGAAGTTCTTTATAATTTGTGAAATTACGACTGTGCTTTTTAAAATTATAATATTTTGTGGTGAAATGTATAGTGGCATTAAAACTGATATTTTGAAATAAGAGACCAATCATAAAACAGGTTTACTTTTTTGTTTATGAACGTTTTATTTTAGTTTTAAGTGCACGGCAGTCGGCACCCTGTAGCTCTGTATCAATTTCTCTAAATTCCTCTGCATTGTTTCTCTCGTTTCCACCACAATGCTTGAGCATACTATCGACTTCTAGCAAAATCGTGGGGTTGGGAGGAATAACGGTACCAAGGTCACAAAAACTGAAAATCTAAATTGCAGGAGTGAACAGTCTTTGTAACGAAGGTTCCATAGTCTTTGCTGAAAAGCACGGCCGGCTCGCCACCAACACAATGACATGAAAAAGCATTCGCCTCCGGCCCGCAAAGTAATAGGTGAACTCTTGTTTTATAGTGTTTGTCGGCATTTGTGACTGCTGCCGTCCTTCTTGCTTATTAGGAAATTTAAATGAGAATTTGGAACTGGAACAAGCTCTCTTTTCGACTTATGGGTAAATTTTTTGTTTTTTTTTCTGAAAAGTGGCCATGGTGGGGGTAAATTGCGTCGCAGAAATAGAGTGGACATTCTTTGTAACAAGGTTCCATATTCTTTGCTTTTCAGATAGGAAATGCCGGAATTCGAATACCTGCCTCACACATTGAAGGGGTTCACATATAAGTTTGTTTACGTTTTTTCATCATAGGTTTTCCTTATGCGGGCCGAAGGCGAATGCTAAATCAAATGCGATTGTATGCCGGCCCGCACCGGTAATCCGTTTGCTTCAAAGGACAGGGTGATTAATTCTGATTGTGTTTTAAGAGAAGTTCTTTATAATTTGTGAAATTACGACTGTGCTTTTTAAAATTATAATATTTTGTGGTGAAATGTATAGTGGCATTAAAACTGATATTTTGAAATAAGAGACCAATCATAAAACAGGTTTACTTTTTTGTTTATGAACGTTTTATTTTAGTTTTAAGTGCACGGCAGTCGGCACCCTGTAGCTCTGTATCAATTTCTCTAAATTCCTCTGCATTGTTTCTCTCGTTTCCACCACAATGCTTGAGCATACTATCGACTTCTAGCAAAATCGTGGGGTTGGGAGGAATAACGGTACCAAGGTCACAAAAACTGAAAATCTAAATTGCAGGAGTGAACAGTCTTTGTAACGAAGGTTCCATAGTCTTTGCCTTAAGTTAGTTAGTTACGTTGTAACCGCCTGTGGAGTCACTTCGGAAATAAAAGCGCAATTTAGACGAAAACGCAGTCGTATCATTGACTTTCCCCCAAACATTTTTGGTGCATCGGCCGGGAAACCCCTTAATGAGCATCGATTTTCGCGTCGTTTCGACTATTAATCGATTGATTATTTTTCTTCGGCTGTGTTCTTCGTGTGACGTGCGGATCCGCTGCGTGGACCATTGAGAACGTTCGTCATCGAGCAGCTTCGAAGGAGCTGAGGGATTGATTTCGCGATACTCATCCGCTTAGACACTTAACGCGTAAAAAAGGTGCTAATTCGTGGCTGTGCTTTTCATTAAATATACCTGTAGCACGTGTGGAGTCCGTGCGGGACAGGTAGTGCAGCAGTGCAGTGCAGTGCAGTACAATCCATTTAACCGTACCCGATCATTGTTACGGGACTAACGGCAGTTAGAGCTCCATCAACTTAGTGCTCGTGTTCGCGCCAATTTCCGTGTTAAGCCTCACTTAATTGCCGTCCTTCAGCCTGGGGAAAACCTGATTTGGTGAGTCTGCTCCAATTATCTTTACGAGTGCACATATCTCGCACAGCATCATGTCCTCCGAACTGCTTGCACTGCTCGCAAAGATAGATACGCCACAAAAGGGTATTCTCAACTTTATTACGAATCTTAATAAGGCCGGAAAAGCTAAACATACCAAGGGGTATCTCAAAGGTAGATTGGATTTATTACAAGAATACTGGACGCGATTCAATAATTTAAATGATCAGCTTAATATCACAGCCACGGAAACGGAGCGCGAAAAAATAGCCTACTTTCGGGATGACCTTTTTTTCACGGTCGAGAATGCATACCTTGAAGCGAAAGGAGTTATCGCGGATAGCATTGAGAATCTTGAAGTCGGAAGCGGTGACTTGGATCGAACTTTTAGGGAGCCCCCCACGGTTATTGCTTCGGGTTCCAATCCTCTTCCTCGCATTTGTATTCCCAGCTTTTCTGGCGATTATCTGGAATGGCCTTCATTTCGCGACATGTTCAAATCTATATACTGTATGCTTGGTGTACCAACTCTAGCTTCAGCCCAAGGCTGAATGAAGAGAGCCGCCCGCTTCACCTACCGGAGTACTTAGTCTCCAAAAGTATGCCAATATCTGCATTTCCGGTGGAGCCGTTCAAAATATCAATTACCGATAGATGGCAGTAATTTTTAGTAACATCATAGCGTTTCCCAATTGGAAAAATATGCATCGTTTCACTCCCTCGATCTTTTAAGGTGTTCTTTGGGACGAAAATATAATCTTATAGCGTCTTAGCAACCTGGGTCTTTGTTGGAAACTTACCCCGGGTTACGGTTGGCTCGTTGTGAGCGAATTGATGATGCAATTGTCGTGAGAGAATTATGATGGGATCGTTGTGAGTGAATTATGATCTAATTGTTATAAGTGAATTATGATGTGTTCGTGGCATGTTGCAGGGCCGGTGTGATCAGGGCGCGCTGGAGGCTCGGACCAGGTAAGTATACTTCAAAGAAAAATCGTTAAGTTATCCATCGACAGCTTCATAATTCCTTTTAATTTCTTTTCCCATTTCAGAAGCACGGCTATCCTATGTGAGCTACATCGCAGACTTCAAACTACCTTCGGACCGACGTACAGGCATTTTCACAGTAAGTAACTTATGTTTTTATTTATTTCATCTTCCATTTATGACGCAATTTCAAACAAGTAATTTCCCTAATAAGTGACACTTCTATATTTCGATATCTACCCTAATATGGTAGAGAAAATTATCAAGATTCTTCTACTACCAATCTTAACATACTAAGAAAGATTGTTTCACATATACATACTTCTAGAAAATTTAACACACTACGATTAATTATTTCGGATACTTTACTAGCAATCTTAACATACTAAGGGCCTCTTTCACCAACTACAAGTAAAGTGTTGATTAGTTACTCTTTGATTAACGCTAATTGGCAAGTAAAGGTTCCGAGTATTTTCTGCCAGTTTCACAAACGAAATCAAAGCTTCGAGTAACTACTTATTCGTTAAGTGAAATTCGTTGAGTTTTATGTCAAATGTCACGATTCAAATTCAAAAGTATCGCAGACAATTTCGTATTAACTACTTATTTACGTGTTGCGGTGATTTAAAATATGTATTATCATAAAACATAAACAAGTTGCAATCTGAATTTGTCAGTTGCAAGCAACTGCGGGCACCAGAAAGTGCTTAGTAGGAAAAAACCCTCCTAAAACAATAAACGAGAAAGGTCGGGGGTTTCCCCTGATTACGGGTAATTGTATCGACCGACGCGGCGCCTCAAGAACAACCCTTCTGGAGCACCGAAGAACATACCTTTGCGTTTTAGAAATTATTTTATGTTTTATATTATTATGCACTTGGTTCACTGCATCCTTCGATAGGCGAAATCTAGCAAAAATATCAGTTTCATCTAGGTCCGCAAAATAATTAACACGGAATTTAAACACACGAATTCGTGGAACTCTTTGCAACGAAGAATTTTCTATTTCATCTAGTTGATGATCAATTAAATCAAAAAAATCCATTTTTTATTAATTTCTTTTAAAATAACATTTTGATAATGCACAAATTAAAACTACGATGAAGTTTTTGTTAACCTACTCATCAATTAAATTCGCTAATTGGCAGATCGACTGGCAAGTAAGTTACGGGCTAGTTTATCCACTGGCTAACGCTACTCAAAGATGGTGAAATTCGTACGTTAAGTTACCGGTGACTTTAACTGGCGGTTAGCCTACTTGACACTTTACTTGTAGTTTGTGAAAGAGGCCCTAAGAAAGATTATTTCAGACATTACTTTTAGCAATTTTAACATATTAAGAAATATTATTTCATATATTACTTCTAACAATTTTAACACACTAAGATCAATTATTTCGGATACTTTATTAGCAATCCTAACATACTAAGAAATATTACTTCAGACATTACTTTTAGCAATTTTAACATATTAAGAAAAATTATTTCATATATTATTTCTAACCATTTTAACACACCTAAAGATGAATTATTTCGGATAGTTTTACTAGCAATCTTAAGATTATTTCAGATATTACTTCTTGTAATTTTAACATACTAAAACCCTATTATTTCAGATATTTATTTCAGCAATTTCTACGTACTAAGAAAGATTATTTCCGGTATTTGCTCTTCTTCTTCTTGTTCAGGTTTCCGATTACGATTGATAAACAAAATAATCTCCAAAGTGAGTCTACTGAAGAGTGCGCCTCTTGCGCCGAAATAAATAACTTTGCATCGATCTCGATGGACTCAATGGGAATAAGGATCCCATTTAATTTTAGATAACACATTCGGCTTAACGCTGGGGGTGTTGAGCAATTTTGAAATCGTTTGTGCCGAGCAGTATGCAAATTCTAACTGTTTTGCATTTCTGGTCCCCCACAGATCTATAGCCCGCGCTAGCTGAATACGTACAGTAAGGATGAGAGTTCCGCCCTCGGTATTTCGCATTATTTGTGTTTTATTTGAGCCCAATCAAAGTGTAAGGGCAACGCATCCACGCACGAGAATTCCCACTGAAAGCCCTTCTTCCACGGAGTCCACAGAACAGGTACGCCAGTACATTTCCCAGTGAGAGATTCTGAAATGGGATAAGATCTTTACAGCGTTCGAAGTCTAAACATAAGAAGCGAAAACACAAGATAAATATTTTTCCAAACGCATGAGGGATAGATAAGTACCCCTAAAACGCACGCATTTGCGGTTGGAAAGTCGCTTATTATCCACTAGTGCTTTTACATATATTGTGCAACTCGGGCGGTGCGTAGCTGATTCCTTACGCTGGCAGCTAAACGCACTCGCTTCGCTCATGCGTCTATTGCTGCCAGCGTGCGGAATCGGCTACTTTCCGCCCTTGTTGCACAATATACTAAAAATCCACCAGAGTGATTTCATCCGCAGGCCCTTTGGCTTTTGGGAGCACCTGTTTTGCCGACTTACATTCTATCAAACGAGACCTAACTACATTTCCGCTTAAGCAGCATAGGTTTTGGGGCAGTGTCAATGAAGGGTCAAGATGATGGGAACTTCCATCCAATTTTTAATTTTCTAAAAGAACCACGGATATCGAATCGAAGTACTACAATTATGAATTGGAGACATTGGCGATAATTTATGCTTTGCGCAGATTTAGAATTTATGTAATTGGAATACCCGTCAAGATCGTAACAGATTGCCAATCCTTTACTTTAACTTTAAATAGGAAATTCTTAAATCCTCGAATATCTCGTTTGGTTTTAGACTCTAAAGTTTACAGTGACAGGAAATATTTCATAATATTTCTTTTTTTTTTATCATGATCAGAATACGAAACTCCCAGTTTTGAGAATTATATTTTTAGTTAGATATTGCTTTTCTAGCACTGCATAGTCCAAAAAAAAAGATGTACTTCTAACTATAAAACTTCATAAAAGAGTTTCGTAAATTTCTCAATATTCGCTGTAGTGCTCGTTGTAATATAAACATTAAAGTTTTAAAGTACTAGCTATATATTTAGATACTTTTAATTATTATATGAATTGACTTACCTTAGTTAGGATGCTCCTAGACGTAGACAATTCGCTGTTAAAAGTAGTTATAATACAATGAATTGTTTTTGTAATTTCTATTGTGGCCAGCCATATGACGATGATTTCCTGCGATGCATCTTTTGAGCTCGTAAATTCCTTTGTCAATTCCCTGTCGTTAAGCAAGCAAGTTAACCATCTTCCTCTTCTTATTATGGGATGCAAAATATCGTTAACTTTGTTTTGCATCCCATAATAAGAAGAGGAAGGTGGTTCACTAAGTGAGAGTTATTTTCCGAAGCAAGGAATTTGTCCGACATAGGCCGACAACAGCAGGACGATCTTCTTCAAATCTTTGAAGAGCTAATTATTTGTGTGAAATTTTTTTAAAAATTGCTAACAACTTGAGATTTTCCTGCATAATAAGTACCCAGCGGGAAATGTTGTCAGGCCTTCCCTTGCGAAGGCCTGTGGAAGCAGTAAAAGTTTAAAGAAAAAATAATGAAACAGTTCAAATATTCGTCATCCATTCCAAGTTAATCTCGAAGGAAGCTTTGTGGAAGGCACACAGCAGCAAGGACAAGTGCAAGTCCACTAAATCTTGCACCTTCTGCAACAAGAGACACCACAGTTTGCTCCATAAGCACGGTTCAATGGAAAAAGCATCAAACCCAACAGAATCAGCGAAAGTGACTCAAGGCACAAGGGCAGAGGAAGCTATTTCCCTCCGCACAAATCATCTGAGAACTGGACAGGTGGTGTTGCCGACTGCCATAGTAAGGGTCAAAAATACTTTCGGGCAACTAGATCAGCTCAGAGCACTGATCGATCCAGGCTCCCAAGTAAGCCTCATAACTGAAGAGGCGGTCCAGATCTTGAAACTACAAAAGCAAAAGATAAAGGCAACGATTCTTGGAGTTGGGGAAACTGAATCTGGCAAAGCATCAAGTAAAGTAAGATTCAGTCTTCAGCTGAGAGAGGATAATTCTTTCATCGCAATAGAGGCGCTTGTTCTCAGCAAACTCAACTCCTACCTCCCCGAAGCAGAACTTCCGGACAGTGTTCTCAGGAATCGCCAGAATATAATATTAGCAGACCCCAGCTTCGACAAGCCAGGACCCATAGATTTGCTGTTAGGCGCCGACGTATACGCCAACATAATAAACGAAGGCTTTAAAAACGGCCAACCTGCAGCCTAAAACACCAAGCTGGGATGGATCATATTTGGTTCGGTTCCAACTCCCACCCAAACAACTCGGCTGTTTCCTCTCTATCGCGGAACTAGAAGATAGCATGGAAAAGTTTTGGCAAATTGACTGCCAAGAAAACAACAGCTCAACAACTGAGGTTGAAGCATGTGAGACGCACTTTAGGGACACCCACAAAAGAGATACCGAAGGGCGGTACGTTGTGAGCTTGCCATTCAAGACGACCAGCTGTAAATTAGGAAAATCAAGGAACACAGCGATCGCGAGGTTGATATACATGGAGAAAAAGCTGCAGAAAAACACCGCAGACTCCAAAGCTTATCACGAATTTCTGGAGGAGTATATGAGACTCGGCCACATGACCCCAGCAAAGCCATTCAAAGGGGAGCCCAGAAACGTCTACTATCTTCCACATTACGCAGTTTTTAAGAACGATAGCACCACTACAAAGTTGCGGGTGGTATTCGACGCCTCAGCCAAAATTGAATCTGGCTCTAGTTTGAATGATCTGCTTCACTCCGGTCCCAGAATTCAAAACAAATTGCATGACATACTGTTATGCTGGAGGAAACATCGCTATGTGTTCACAGCCGACATAGAAAAAATGTTCCGGCAAATATTAGTGGCACAGGCCGATAGAAACTATCAGCGCATCCTTTGGCGCAAGGACCCCAATGAGCCGATCCAGGAGTACATCCTCAACACGGTCACTTACGGTACAGCACCTGCCACATACTTATCAGTCAGAGTGCTTAAACAGCTAGCAGAGGATGAAGGACAGCGCTTCCCGATTGGAAGTAAAATCCTAACATCCGATTTTTATGTAGACGACATGATAACTGGAGCAGACACAAGGTTCGAGGCTGAAGAACTCCGCAATCAAACCATCAAGCTCTTAAAGGCCGGCGGTTTCAATTTGAGGAAATGGACTTCAAACGAGATCAAGCTACTTCAAGATATTCCGGAAGAAAATAGAGAAAAGGGAATCTTAGAAATAGATGAACACAATACGATCAAAGCATTAGGACTGCACTGGAGCCCTGTAAAGGATGAGTTCAAGTTCAAGCTCAAATTAGACAAAACGGACACAGTTCCCACAAAAAGAGAACTCTTGTCTAAAATTGCATCTCTCTTTGACCCCTTAGGCTGGTTGGCCCCCGTAACCGTCTCAGCAAAATTATTAATGCAATCGCTTTCGACGACAAAGGTTGAGTGGGACCAGCAGGTTCCTGAAGAGATATTAAAAGAATGGAAAAAGCTTGAAGCAGAGCTCCCAGCAATAGAAGAAATAAGAATCCCACGATGGATTAATTATCATAACGGCTACAGCCTTCAGATTCACGGCTTCTGTGATGCCTCAGAAAGAGCATATGCTGCCGCAGTCTACGCACGCGTGACAGACCCGCATGGCAGAGTCAACGTAAGGCTGCTAGCCGCCAAAACTAAAGTAGCACCGCTACGACAGAAGATCACTATTCCACGGCTAGAGTTGTGCGGGGCAGTTCTACTTGCACAACTCCTAAGCAACACCATAAAAACAATGTCTGTTGATCCGGTTAAAAGTTTCGCTTGGTGTGACTTAGAAATAACAATTGCATGGATCGCGAAGAATCCTTCACAACTAGAGGCCTTCATATCAAATCGTGTCACCGAAATTCACAGGCTAGCACCCACAGTCGCATGGAAATACGTCCCCTCCAGCCATAATCCGGCGGACGTCGCCTCAAGAGGCACAAACCCCAAAAAGCTAGTAACTCAGGAGACATGGTGGAGAGGTCCCCTACGGCTAGCTCATGGAGCTAAGGCATGGTCCGCACAGAAATCACACAACGTGATGAGCACCGAGGGTCTTAAAACGGTCAAGGTAATGCAAGCATCGGCATCATCCTCAGAGATCTTCAGATGCTCGGCATATACGCGACAGATAAGAGCGCTCGCTTACGCACGGCGCGGCGCACATACGGCAAAATGACCACTTTAGGCGGCCAAAAATCAAAGATGTGAAATAAAAAAGGATTGTGTGGTTTTTATGAAACCACGGTAAAAGTGAAACTTTTTTTCACATTATAGACATTTGACTAAAAATTTTCGGAATAATATTCCATTAAGGGTATAGACTATTACTCATTTGTGCCAGTGCTCCACCATAGAAATATAAACTAAACACGGAACGGCTGTACCGTGTAAAAACCCTGTACGTGAGCGTACACTCAAAAGTAGCTTGTCCAAATAGTACAGCAATATATGTGCAAGAGGGACGCTGATACCGAACTGTCAGCTGTGTATCTTATTTAGTGAATGGTGCTGGCGTGCAAAGTCAATATTCGGAAGGGCATATGGTTTATGCCAGGAACTTTGCAATTTATTTTTATGAATATGTTCTCAAATTTTCTTTGATATTGTTTCATTTGCCGCCTTTATTTATAGAATTTTGCAGTATATTCAAACTATTCAAATTTCTTTAAATGCCCCTCTTATTATTTAAACAAATATTTACGCCTGCACTGCCTGAACACAAATGCATAGCGAATTCTAACCCATCTAGAGAAAGGGTACGCTCAATTTGGCTTACAGCCATTCCGTGCTTAGTTTATATTTCTATGTGCTCCACGCTATTTTGTTTGTTTTTACGGCATAAAATTAATTCATCGTCATTCATTTTTGCACTATTCTTTGCTTTTTCCTCGTTGATCAGTTTTTTGGACTCACTAGCTGTGTCGTTGTTTACCAAAAGCAAATAAATAACAACATTTACATTAAACACTGACAAAAACAAACAAAATAGCGTGGAGCACTGGCACAAATGAGTAATAGTCTATACACTACACGACCAGCTGATGCGAACTATAGGCGCCGCCATATTGGCCTCAGCTGCTCTGACGAGCGCGACATGCAACACACAGACGAAAAAGTGTGAGACGATGTAATAAAAGTTTCACTTTAATATGTATGTGCATTTATGATTAGAAATGTTTCTGATTTATAAAAGTTACTTTGTGTTGAGGATTGAGAAGATTTCTAAGTACCTACCTAAAAGGTATTTATAGCTAGATATAAAATAGTATTGAAAATGAAATTTAGTATATTTTACTCAAAGTACACATAATTATCAATCATACATCAATTGTGTTATAAACAGATAGCTAGTTAATTACTATCACTGTCATCATGATCATCCATTGTTTCTTCTTCATTATCATCCTTGTCTTCGATCGTTTCTACAAGTGGCACGTTCAACATTTCCAGCACCTCCTTAGGAAACGGTTTTCTTTTTTTATTATGTCTCCTCCTCTTGGATGCAATAATTGGATCAGAAGCTATTAGCATCCAGTGCACAATGTCCGTATTAGTGTCGATTCTGGAGGTTTTTCTAGCATGGAAAAGTCGTAAACCTTTATATTCTTTTTGACTAGTTTCCAACACATCTTCTGAAAACAACCCCACAGGCAAAGGTAGCTCCTTTATTATGTCAGCACCGTGTATTAGTAGTTTGTGCACAGATGCACTCATTTTGTACCAATTATAACATTTTAAGCACATTTTTGCTGTTTCGATGCAGTAGTTTTTAAAACTAGCGTAGTTCACGCTAAAACCACATGATAAAACACTCAGGATGTTGGCAAATCTTTCTATAATTTCAGGATCTAAGCCTGTGATAGCCCCAGATTTTGTAGGCTCAGCGAAAAACTTCCTTGCCGTATTCCCATCGTTTGAATTACCCCCACCCTGCTTCGGTTGGTCTACCACTAATCCCATTTGCTGGTAAAACTTAGTGGTGTTTTCTTCTTTTCTCTTTTTTATATTTTCTTTGGCTTCTGTGCCCCTCGCTTGCCATTGCCGTAATGAGTTTATATGAGATATGTAACAAGTACTCGTAACATCTAAAGGTGCCTTTACACTATGTGACTTTGTCATATGACTTGTCAGCTAAGCCCTCGCATCTGACATGTCATATAGTGTAAACACATTCAAAGTTGTCATATGACATGTCATATGACAAGTCACATGGAAAATTTGTGATTAGAACCGGGGCTATTCCATCTGACAAGTCACAAGGAATTTTCAGGCACATTGATATCGGAAAAGGTAAGCAGGGACCGATTGTAGCAGTTATTATTCAAATTTTATATTAAAAACTCATTTAGAAGGAGTGGTCCGATTTATAAAACACATAGAAATATATGGTACTTTCCATTAACATGCAAATTTTGAGATTTATAATTTTAAGTGGAAAAAATTAAAAATTAATCGTTATTTTTATTTTTTTTTATAATCAGAGCTTTATAATAGTTATCGGATAACGTTTAATAGCCAGATCAGGAATAAAAGTTATTGGATGAGTTTTATGTTTTAGGTCAGGAATATCAGTTATCATGAGGGTAGGTTTATGAGGGTAGTTGGAGGTTAAGGATAATTGGGAATTGGAAATTGGCAAATGTTTCTCCCGTTGCTAAATATCTAATACCCCAGACAGACGGGCACGGACGAATGAACGTTCGATGAATGATCGTTCTCTCGAATCTTCATTCGTTATATGCATGACAGACGGCCAACTTCATTCGAGTCGAGAATTTTTGAGTTTAAAATGCGCACGAGTGAATCGGTGAAATAAATAGCAACTTTACGAAAATGTTCGCAAGCTACTAAACGTATTGCAGCTCTTCCTGCTCCTTCCCCACCTCCATGATCACAGAATTAAAACTCAACTGGCTGGCTGGCAGTTGTCAATTCACACTTTGACACTGGAAATCAGCTGATTCTTCCAGGATTTCCATGCTCGTTCTCTGCGAATGAAGTTTCCGGAACTTCATTGATGAGAACGAGAATGTAGTTACGAATGTTCATTCAAACTTCATTCTTGGTGACAGACGACACGGCAATGATCATTCTTCGAGAACGTTCATTCGTTCGTGCCCGTCTGTCTGGGGTATAAGAGTTAAGAGTAATCTATACAAGAGCATCATCATTTATTGGTCACCAAATGATTAATTTATTTTTACCGTGTTTCAGGTGAAATAGCTTCTCTTAATACTGTGTCCTGTTTCATTATTCCTAATTTTATTTTATTTAACAGTTTATCGAAGGTATTTACTTTCATTCTTGTGAAATTTTGAAACGCTGCGACATCTTCATACTTCAATTCATTCAGCACTAAATTGGACAAATCTTTCCCAGAGTTCCTTTTCAACAGCCACTTTCTGCTCCACAATCTTCTTTTCAATCGTTTTTTCTTTTCTTGTTTCTTTTTTATTGCACACATCATTATAAAAACGCTTGATATTAAAACGAAAGCCTCCTGACAATCCATTTTTAAAACAAATGTCATCTGACATTACTTCATAGGTGTAAACACAAAACTAGATGAACATATGAGAACTGCGTGTCACATGACAATTTTGACAGCACATTCCAAAATATCATATGACAAGTCATATGACAAAGTCACATAGTGTAAAGGCACCTTAAGGTATGAGTGCAGTACAGATATCCCAAACTTAAATGAACTTGTCGGATATTGTTTCTGCAAAAGTAAGTCAAGGTTGTTGAGATCCTTGGGTGTTGCCTTGCACACATTACACGCTTGTGATGACGAAGTACCTCTAAGTACGTTGCATGTCTTTCCGTCCATCATTGTACACAAAACATGATGTTCAAATGTGTAAGATTTGTCCCCAAGAGTGACCTCAGTAGACTGCAAACTTGATATTTGTTCCTCTATTGCTTCGTAATGGAGTTTTATTGATTCCTTTGTCTCCTTCTCAATCTGTAGGCGAATGATACGGTTATATCTCGACGAAGACGGACTTGGGTTTTGCCAGAAAATCTGTTTCCCATTCGTTGTGACCTCTGACATTTGCAATGGAACTATAGTACATAGAATTATGTTAGTGTCTCCATACAATGAATTGTTGGCAAAACATTGTTTGTAAATGGAATGTCCACCACTCCCATCAAGACCCCACTTGTAAATTACTTCGATCGCTGACTTTTTCTCGTGATCGTGGTGTAACAGAAGTACATCCTGCTGCACATGAGCAAGTCTTTGTATTGTATGGTCCAAAATATCTTGAACTGGAATTTGCACTTCAGTCTCCGTGATTTTTATATTATTCGGGTAACACTGCCTTTTTATTTGTGCTATGACGTTGTAAGCTGGATAGATGTTAGCGCCTCGCGATTTCGCTCCTTTCTGCCAATGAATATAATCTTCTTTTCCCATGTCCGAGTCAATTATGAGCGCTAAAGCTTCTTCAGGAGAGTAAGCCTTAATAGCCGAATATGATGGCGTATCGTGAATTTGTTTCATGCGTTTGTATCTGCTAGGGCTTGTAGTTATGACTAAGCTCACTAGTTGAGCAGCTGTCCTTTTTCCGCTCTTAGTAAGACTCGTTTGAGCAGCAGAACACAATTGCTCTGAGCTTGATCCAGAAACAATTGGTTTCATCACCCTTCGTTTTGTTCGTAGAGAGCTCTCTAAAAAAGATTTTGCAGGTCTGCCTCTGGTTTTTTTCACTTGCAAATCATTGCGCTTGTAGTGTCTACTGCTGGCAAGACCAAATCGTTCGTTAACCATTTAGAATTGCATTTCATAAATCTTTCCATAGTCCAATTCGCTTTTTTCCACTTTTGAAACAATTTTGAAACAAACACCTTCAGAACGCACTTAATTTTATTTACACTGTCTTTTGACAGTTTATATTCACTAAACTTGTTCAATATGTAACTAGTTAATCGTTGTACACACTGAGGTGATGATTGTTTATAAAAGTTTTCGCTTTTTAACACTAAAACCAGATCCATTTTTTTCATGTTTAATTCCGAGTGACTTCGTCCACTCCGACTACGTGTGAAAAAAAGGGGCTAGTGTCACAATGAGTTCGTTTGAGTTTCTATAATTCGCAATACGAGTAGTCAACAAACGCACAAGTGTAAATATTTAGGACAAAAAGCGGTACTAAGCGGAACTTTTTTGAAAGCCTAAGGAAATATATTTTTTTTATGAAAAGTAGGAGTGGAATGAAATCGTCATTTATTATTAGATATAGTGTGTAACAAAGGTAAACAAAATTTTGTTACTAATAAACATACATGTGATTTCTATGTGCATAATGAATATTGAGATTTTTGCGCGAGGTGGAAGAAAATAACACGTTATAATGCTTTTGGGTTTCGTATGCAATTAGCCGCACACTGCACAACGCTTATCTGTCGGAGCCTCGGACGCCTTTGTTATAAACATCACAAAGGATATTTATGGCCATCACGATGGACCAACTACTAGGCTCGAAGAATACAAGGAATTTTAGACATTATATTATAGTAGAAAAATCGATTTTTGGCCCCCTAAAGTGGTCATTTTGCCGTATGTGCGGCGGTTCATAAGCAATTGTCGCCTGGCCACACAACAACGAAATTTCGATCATCTCTCTGCAGGGGAAATAGAGGAGACAAAAACCGTTTGCATCAAACTCGCACAACAAGACGCCTTTAAGGAAGAGATAGCTGCTCAAGAAGGAAGTTGAGCTACTCTAGCAAAATATTGGCGCTACATCCCTTCTTAGATGACAAACAAATTCTAAGAGTTGGAGGCAGGCTGCATAACTCCAATTTACCGGAAGATGCGAAACATCAGATACTGCTCCCACAGAATCATCATTTAACATCCTTGATAATAGACCACGCTCACAAGAAAACGCTACATGGTGGCACCCAGCTTACTTTAAACTTCATAAGAGCTCAATATTGGATAATCAACGCCAGAAGCACGGTGCAAAAAAGAATTCACAGATGCGTGACATGCTTTAGGCACAGCAAGAACACAGGCCAGACTTTAATGGGAAATCTTCCCGCCGTTCGCATATGTCCCTCGCCTCCATTCTCATATTGCGGCGTCGACTATGCCGGACCCTTCCTGACGAAGATGTCAAAGGGAAGAGGAGCCAAGCGACTCAAGGGATATATAGCATCATTCATATGTATGACTACAAAGGCAGTACATCTTGAGCTTGTCAGCGACTTAACTACAGACGCCTTCCTAGCCTCATATAAGCGTTTTATTGGACGTCGGGGCAATTGCAAGGAGATGTACAGCGACAACGGGACAAATTTTGTAGGAGCAGGGAACAAGCTCGAGAGGGATTTCCGCAACACAATCAATCAAGTCACCGAGCAGGTTGCGGCACTGATAGCCAATGATGGAACTACTTGGAAATTCCTGCCACCAGCCAGCCCGCATCTGGGCGGCTTATGGGAAGCTGGCGTTAAATCTGTTAAAAATCACCTCAAGAAGGTGTTAGGAGAAACACTTTTAACATTCGAGGAATTCACAACCGTACTGTGCCAAGTAGAAGCATGCCTAAACTCCAGACCAATCGGCCAACTATCAGCAGACCCTCGAGACCTAGAACCTCTCACGCCTGGGCATTTTCTGATCGGCAGACCCCTGCTGGCACCTCCAGAACCAGATTTATCCGACACCTGCGTATCCGGAACGCAAAGGTGGAAATTGGTGACCAAACTGCACCAAGACATCTGAAAAAGATGGGCAAGGGAATACTTGGCTCTGCTGCAACAGCGCAGCAAATGGAAGACCGAAGGTAACAGTCCAAAGATTGGCGAGCTAGTTCTTGTCAAAGATGATCAGCTCCCACCTCAGAAATGGGCACTTGGGAGAGTCGTGGAACTACATCCCGGCGAAGACGGCCTGACACGCATAGCACCAATCAGGTTCAACAATACGGTAAAAAAGCGCCCAATAACAAAGCTCTGTCAACTCCCAATAAGCTCTAGTAGCGATCCCGAGGAGGAAGTCGCGGTAAAAACCAACTTCACCCGGCCAAAGCGCAAGGAACGGAAGCGAACAAGTCTGGAACTTAAAAAGAATGAGCTCTGGTCAAAACCGGAGCATTTCCACAAAATCAAAGGTGAAAGTGATCTAGGGCCACCCAGCAAAAAGCGGAAAACCAAGATCGCCCCTTGCACGTGGGCCGCAAGATTGTTAAATACAATACTACTTCTCTTTTACTGCCTCACTGGAGTACTCTGCCAAGGACATCAAGTATACAGCCCACACACCGGGTTCTACATAGAAGAATTGGGGCGTACCCAAATAAACAGAGGGAACCTTAGGATAGAAATCGCCCTATCTGCAGAAGACGTACTTCGCGACAAGCAGAGAATAAACGGCATATGGCTGCAACTAAAGGACATCTGCGATAAAACCAAGGGATTAACAAGCATCACGCATTGCGAAACTCTTCTCCTACATCTAACAACCAGAAGACGAGCACTAGTAACAGCCATAGAGGAAATAACACAACAGATATTGCCACACACCAGACAAAGGCGGGGTATTTTTGGAAATCTGCTCACGTCAATCTTCGGGGTAAATGAAGAAGTCTATAAGGACAAAGAACATTTGCAAAAAGATCACAATGCTCTAATACAGTCGCTGAATCAGCAGACGTTATTTTTAAATGCAAGAATTAACAAGAGCAGCTACGCAGCAGAGAACAAACTTAAACAGTTCGATGACCGGCTCAGTATCGTGGTCAAAACAATTAATGACATGACAACCTGGTACACCAAGGCTGACCATAATCAAATAGGGCTCGAGATAATTGCAACTTATATCAGCGCAGAAAACTTCTACAATGAAATCGAGGGCAATTACAAGAGCTGGCTAAATGCACTTCATGGGCACGGCCATATACTGGACCACATGAGCCCTCAAGACATCAAGAAGGCGATCGAGAACGTCTCCAGTAAGCTGTCCTCAGAGCTTACGATTCACAAAATTCCAAGCAACAGAATCGAGGTCAAGGCGGCTAACAGAAGCTTGCTACTGTATGGCTACATGAGCATCATCGAGCGGTACGAATACAAATTGATTCATGTAACACCGCTTCCCCAAATGGTCCAGAACGATTCATTCTTGATGGCGGACATAGAATTCTCTACACTAGCAGTGAATTTCGATATTCAAACGTATTTTACGCTCGATGAGCCAGGGCTAAAGGCCTGCATCCCCACTGAAGCCTCAGCTTTTATCTGCACTCCAAGCATAATCCACAACATTGAAGAGGATCCCTGCTGCGTGATTGATGAAATTTACGAACGCCACTCAAGGGCCAAGTGTGAGATGCAACGAATGCACCTCACAGGCATGATCTGGAAGACGCTTATGATGAAGAATACATGGCTGTACATCACCCCCAAGCCACTGATTGCTGCAATCATCTGCAAGGGCTCTAGAAGGGAGTTGCTGCTCAATACCACAGGAATCATTCATCTGAAAAGCGAGTACCAACTGAAAACCAAGAAGACATCTCTAAAAACAACGATGGACGAAAAATTCAACGTCATCACCGTTCACGTGAAGGAGACACTCCCCGAGCCATTGGACTTAGCGAGAGACAAGACTCCAATACCAATTAAGGAAGGAGCCTTGATCGCCCCCAACGAGCACATCCTGGATCATAGGGAGCCGAACCTGGTCCCCAACCTTGCCACAGCTGTTCACAAAACAATAGCGGAAGACCCCGTTTACACTAGCGCAAGCATGCGTCAGTGGCATGCATGTGACGTCACAATTTGTGGAAGAAACGAAGGAGAGGCAGGGGACGAGGCAGTCATGAACCAAACCGTCTCTGAGGCTGCCTGATGCATGCCCGGGCGGAAATTGAGAGTGTGTGTGTGTGTAAGGTGTAAACGGGTCATGATAGTTTTCGCTTTTCAACTGAGCAGGCATCTCAGAATTGACTAATGCACATGACTAGTGTAAATGCGACGCTCATTTTCATGGAAGCAAGCGAACATGCCACTGACGCATGCTTGCGCTAGTGTAAACGGGGTCATACATACTGCGCTATGCACATGTGCAACAGTAGGCATGGCTATACTCATCTTCTGCCTAGTAAGGTACCGGATTCCTCTACGAAGAATCTTAACAGTAACCGAGTCCAGGAATGACAGGGATGACAGAGATGAAACAGGCAGCACTCAGACGACCCAATCAGCTCCGGAAGTCACACATCATTACGCGCGGGTACTGTCTTCGTTGGCCCCGCAACATGTTCACGCGTGAACAAAACATTGCGCCAAATTACTTAGCAAGTTAAGCATTTTTCTCAAGTGCACTGGCTCACAGCACGATCAGCACCGCCACCGGTTGTTTACGTCGCGGTATTAGGTCAGTCAGTCTTGCTGACGGCAAGATGGCCTACTTTCCGGCTGTGAGGCAATGCATAAGAGTTAATTAGGCTAAGTACAAATTGTATAAATATTATAAGCACAATGAATAAAGTCAGTTAGTAAAGAGACCCTCTTAATCAACACACTGTTGATTAACAAAAAGCATGTAAAAACAAAAAGACTCCACAAATAACTGAAAGGAGAAAAGCTATATAATATAGGATTCGGTTTGATCAATGTTGAAAGCATAGTGAGATTCTTTCTTGCTCGATGCTTGCCTAAAAAAGGATAATAAACGAATAATAAAAGTTCAGTTTAAATATTCTAAATTATTTAAGTAAATAAGCTGTTCTGTGAGGTAAGGACAGGATGAGGTTTTAAGGAGAAAATGCTAGAAAAAAAATTATAAAGCGTTTTTGCAAAAAGATGTTTTATATTGTTTAATTGCTAGAAATACAAATTTCAATTGAGCGGTTATATTGGATGCAACATTTTAAAATGTTGACAAGAACTACTACAACTACTTAGAAAAATAATATACAAGAATAATTTCACTTCCTTTGATTTAAAACAGAACATTACTCTTTATATTGAACATTCAATACTTATAATTTAGATGAGCGGAGTTTATCCATATACTTTGATAGCGATGTTGAATATGGAAGGTACATTTTCTTTTTTTAATCTTAATTCTATTTTGAATTTCACATAAGACTCTAAACTTAATCAGACTATTCAGGTGTACAAAGTTTTAACGAAAGCTGAAGTGCAAAGCCAATAAACAGAAAACACATGTGGAAATAGCGTGAGCAACTTGGGCGCTCTCATTACAAGCGAAATTATGCTGAAATTACACAATATTTCGCTTCGTTTCACTACTGCTATTGTAATATCTAATAAGCGCCCAAGCTTTTATTTATAGTCATACAAATACAGAAATACCGTGAAGAAATACGTTAAAGGTATATTTGGTTGAAATATATTTTAGGCCCAAAATTGATAAATTTTAGCAAAAACTTATTTTTTTCTTTTTTGTATATTTTTTTTTTTAATATTTCATTGTTAAAAAAGCTTTTCTTTAAAAAATATATTTTTATTTAATTTTTTTATCTTCTTATAAATTTAATATTTTGAACTTATCTATTTATAACGCCACGAAATTTGTAATATATATTTATATTTTGAATTTCTACGAAATAAGAATTATCAGCACCGAACTTAATTTCACACATCATTTCAAACTGAATTCGGAAAAGATTTTCGTTTGAATTGTAAAGAAAAAGAAAGAAATAAGTATGTAGTAATCTAAAACATTAATATTAGTAATTGGAATAGGAAAATAGTTACAGTAACGATAATTTAGAAAGGATGCATGTAGTAACAAGCAGTTATACTTGAGTTATACCTAGGTCAGCCTAGTTGTATGTCAGTCTTGCCAGTTGTATGTGAATTACTGAATAGAGAGGTTGGAGTACAAATAATACACTCTTAATAAAATTTACTATATATGTAATTAAATTTCCTTGTAGTAAATTTTACTACATGTTACACTGTTTTTAATATGGTGAGTAATGTTGGAAAGATTGAAACCGAAAACTCTGTTTAAATACCAAATAAGTGTATTTGTAACGAAGCGCTAAAAAACAGCGCTTCGTTCATAAGAGTCCAAGCGCTTCGTTCATAAGAGTCCAAAGCGCTTCATTCATAAAAGTCCAAATTCCCCAGAGACACAAAAATTCCCCAAGCCACCTGTTACATTTGGTCCCTACCCCAGCCGAGTCCACCGCCGCCAGGGTATAAAAGGGCCATGAATTCAGAGCTCGGCAGACAGTCTTCCCGTGGATACGGACAGGACAAGATCTCTCTGGCTATGTGTCTGATGCCAATCTAGGCATAGCTTACCGTCTCTTTCTGGCTATGTGTCTGCTGCCAATCTAGGCATAGCTTACCGTCTCTTTCTGGCTATGTGTCTGATGTCAATCTAGGCATAGCTTACCGTCTCTTTCCGGCTATGTGTCTGATGCCAATCTAGGCATAGCTCACCGTCTCTTTTCCGGCTATGTGTCTGATGTCAATCTAGGCATAGCTCACCGTCTCTTTCCGGCTATGTGTCTGATGCCAATCTAGGCATAGCTTACCGTCTCTTTTCCGGCTATGTGTCTGATGCCAATCTAGGCATAGCTTACCGTCTCTTTTCCGGCTATGTGTCTGATGTCAATCTAGGCATAGCTCACGTCTCTTTCTGGCTATGTGTCTGATGCCAATCTAGGCATAGCCTCCCCTCACATACCCCACATAATAGTATGTAAACGAAATATGAAATAGCTGTACTGATATTGTATTGGAGTAGAACCCAGACTATGGAATAGTATTGTATTAGAGTAGAACCAAGACTATGTAATAGTATTGTATTAGATTGGAACCAAGACTATGGAATAGTATGGTATTAGATTAGAACCAAGACAAGGTAATAATATTGTATTAGAATATTACCAAGAACTAGGGAATAATATTGTATTAGAATAGAACCAAGAACTATGTAATAATATTGTATTAGATTAAAACCAAGACAATGTAATGATATTGTATTAGAGTAAAACCCAGACTATGTAATAGTTGTATTATATCCAACAACCTATATGTAAACCGATTGTACGGAAAGAAATATATATATAAGTAATTGTACACAACACGAAAGGAATTAATAAACCGATTATTTTGTATACCTTGGGCCTTCTCACTTTCACGACCCTGGACATCTCGAGAGCTTCCGGCACCCATACACCCGAGAAGAACAAACCCCCACGCCCAACGGTTACAAAATTTGGCGCCCGAGCAGGGATCGTAAAAATAAAACATATAAATTGACCGTTCAAACCGCTACTAGGACAGTCAGTCATTGGTATTGAAACCGACCGGACCACTTCAGTAGAAGACCAACCGAAAACAACCAAAAACAATCCAACAGGAAAAAAAAAAAAGTATAAGAACTTGAACGACCATTTCAGTATACCCACAGGGATACATAAAACGGGAAATACTTAGAAAGCAGCGATACCGAAACACCGAGGCAGTTGGAACCAAAATCCGAAGGCGTGTACAACCGATAAAAACCGACCGATTTATAACCGGTACACGTCAACCGAACCGAGCACGAAGAGGAGGTTAAAGTAAGCTCTATAATGGAGGGTGAAAATACCAAATTCGTGCGCCGACTACATCAAACCGAACTACGCGCTGAACTACAGTTCCATGGATTATCACTTGGAGGGAGCATTGCAGTTCGTCGCGAGCGACTACTAAGTTACCTAAATAAACACCCATCTAAGGACCGGGGAAGGACATTAACAGAAACGGAACCAAACCAAAACGGCCCAGCCAGTACCGAATCGGAATCAACTCAGGAGAAGGAGGAGGAAACGATTAAACCTAAAAAACTATTCACACCAACGAATCCCGCGGAAATATTGGACCGCGTAAGAAAATGGGGTACATTTTACGATGGGGGAAAAGACATATACGGATTCCAGCAGCGAGTGGAGGAACTCGTTGAAGCCTACGGACTTCCGCAGGATTATCTACTGCAGGCTTTACCAGAATTGCTTAGGGCAAAAGCATTACTATGGTACCGCAATAATCGAGCCAACTGGAAAACCTGGAACGAATTCATTGACCAATTGAAAGGACATTTCCTACCGCCAAGATATAAGCAAAGGATGGAAGAAGAATTCAGGACTAGACGAATGGGGAATAACGAGTGCATACGGGAATATATTACGACCATGCAAACCTTTAGCCGACGTGTGGAAACCGCCACAACAGAGCAACAGGTAGAACGGATATATTCTAACCTCAGGCCCGATTATCGACTGTATATCAGACGTCAAGATTTCAACACTTTAGCCGAGTTACAAAGATTGGGAAAGGAATATGAGGCCATTCAGAAGGAACAGAGTTTTTCCAGAGCCACTAACGCGAAATATACGGCAGGAGAACAACCAGGCAGGATACCTGCTTCGCCAAAACCATGGCTAGCCACAGTAACAATCCATCCGGAATACAACCGATATACTTGCTGTTGGAGATGTGGACAACCAGGACACCCAAGGCAGCGATGTCAGAACCGCCCGAAATTATTTTGTTCTTCCTGTGGCACAGTGGGGACTACCACTAGAGGCTGTCAATGCCAGGGAAACGGACCGAGGACCGAGGGGACGGCTTCCGCAAGACCACTCGGTCCACAACAAAACAACCACCCGTCAAAAAAGAATACAATCAACAGCCGCACACCGACAACCGACCGTTCATAAAACTTAACCTTTTCGGAGAAATGTTTACTGCATTAGTAGACACAGGTTCCATGTTGTCCTACGTTAACAACACTATATACAGATATGTATGCAGTAACCAAATCAAAAGCCGCAGAATACCAACCTACGAAATTCGACTAGCCAATGAAGGCAAAGATAAAATATACCAAGCAATAGAAATACCATGCAAAATAAACAACTGGGAAGTATGCCACGAATTCCATATCCTTCCCACACTGACACACCCCATACTACTAGGGATGGATTTTTTAAAGAAAGGAGGACTAAAAATAGAATTAAGTAATATATCAACTCCAGCCCCAACCGAAATTACTTTAATAAAACCGATAAAACCAAATGAGAGCGAAACCGAAGAACAACAACTGCAAAAATTTCTTAGCGAAGAAATGGGACAATTTGGAAAACTAAAAGGGACTACAGGCTTGGTAAAGCATAAAATCCGTTTAAAAACCGACCAGCCTATCAAACATCGATACTTCCCAAGGAACCCAGCGATGCAAGCAATCATAAATAAAGAGGTAGACCGAATGTTGGCCGACAACATTATCGAACCATCCAATAGTCCATATAGTTCACCAGTGGTATTGGCACGGAAAAAGAATGGCAAATACCGATTTTGTATAGATTTTTGAAAAATTAATGAAATTTCAACTAAGCACGCATATCCCTTGCCACAAGTCAACCATATCTTAGATAAATTGAAGGAAGCAAGATATATTTCAACACTGGATCTTCACCAAGGCTATTGGCAAATACCCCTGGACACCGAAAATAAACCCGTTACCGCATTCACCGTACCAGGAAGGGAGTTATTCCAGTTCACCGTCATGCCATTCGGATTACATTCCGCACCAGCCACATTTCAACGGTTGTTGGACACTATCATAGGACCAGACATGGATGCAAGAGCCTTTGTTTACTTGGATGACATCATAATTCTCGGAAGAACGTTTGAAGAACACCTGGAGAACTTACGGGAAGTATTTCAACGATTAAGGCAGGCCAATTTACGCCTTAAACCAGAAAAATGCAAATTTTGTCAACAAGAATTACAATATCTGGGACACCTCGTAACGTCAGAAGGGATACGAACAGACCCTGATAAAGTAAGGGCGATCACCGAAATGCCAGCACCCTCCACCATTAAAAAAGTACGGCAGTTCCTGGGAGTGGCATCATGGTATCGACGATTCATAAAAAACTTTTCAAAAACAGTCGCACCTCTCAACCAGCTGCTAAGAAAGAAACAAAAATGGATATGGGGAGAAGAACAAGAAAAATCTTTCCAAACGCTGAAGCAGAACTTAACCGAAGCACCAGTACTGTCCTGCCCTGATTTTGAAGTCCCTTTTATACTCCAAACAGATGCAAGCCAAGAGGGATTAGGGGTCGTACTCTCACAAATAATAGAAGACCATGAACACGTGATAGCCTATGCCAGCCGCACACTGAACGACGCTGAAACATAATACTCCGTGACCGAGAAGGAATGTTTGGCTGTGGTATGGGGCATACGAAAAATGAGACCATATTTAGAAGGATACAAATTCACAATAATAACCGACCATCAAGCTTTGAAGTGGCTACAAAACCTGGATAATCCATCCGGTAGACTCGCACGCTGGGCCATCGACCTTCAACAATATGGCTTCGAAATAAAATACCGACGAGGAGTACTCAATAAAATAGCAGATGCGTTGTCTCGCCAACCAATTCCCAACATTACCAGTACTAACAAACATCTAGAAAAGGAAAGCGCAATCATCAAACTGAATACATCAACAAAAATGGCTACCGTCACCTCTGGGAACCAACACCACCCTACACCCCGCAAGCGAATCCCGTCGAGAGAATGAACAGGGTAATACATACCATGATAGCACAATATATCGACACCGATCATCGCAGATGGGACCAATATTTACCAGAATTCATGATGGCTATCAATTCCAGCATACACGACTCAACAGGTTACACCCCAGCATATTTGAATTTTGGAAGGGAACTCCGCCTTCCAACTATCCGAAACCAGGAGGAAATTTCATCCGAACATCACGACAGCAAAACCGCTTTACCCGCCATATGGGATCTAGTAAAGAAAAACCTAGAAACCGCCAGTGAAAAACAGAAACGATACTATAACCTGCGACGCAGGAATTGGATTCCAGGAATCGGCTCGCTTGTGATGCAAAAAGAGCATCAGATCTCATCAGCCCTTAAAACATTTTCAGCGAAACTGGCACCCAAATTCTCCGGACCCTACCGAGTTCTCCGAAAAATATCACCAGTTATATTTGAACTGCAAAATCCAGATAAGCCTACAAAGAAAATACGAGTACATGTAAAGGATCTAAAAGCGGTGGTGGATCCTGGCGAAAGGAGTATAAATAGAGCTCCAGCCGAGAGCCAAAACCAGTTTATGCCAGGACCTCGTCAGGACATGTCACCCAGCAAGAAGGAAAACCACGGAGATTTCACTAGGAGGAAGCCAACCCGACCAGCCAAACCAAAACCACCGCCACCACGAGCTCCGAGTGCTCAGAGCAGGAGTAAGCTCCACCAGGCCATCCCACGCAACCGTGTCAGCTTTTCACAGCAGATCCTGAAGGACCGGACCGGTCCCAAACAGCACAAGAACCGCCACCATGACCAGATCGAAGCGGCCCCATCAATGCTGATCGTCACCAAAGATAATGAACGTTTAGACGTGGAACCATTCTTAACCATGAAGCCGTTATATATCGGATGGATCATGGGGAGACCACACCACGGGGAATACATGACAGGGAGTATAGAACAAGAACAACCACCAGTCCAAATATCTAGCCTCCCAGAAGTACCAGACAACAGATCACCCAAGACGCTGGGTTTGAAGGAGGTCAACCGCCAAGCACCCTCAACAAAAGCAGAAGTACCAGACAACAGATCACCCAAGACGTTAGGTTTGAAGGAGGGCAGACGCAAATCACCCTCAACAAAAGCAGAAGTACCAGACAACAGATCACCCAAGACGTTAGGTTTGAAGGAGGGCAGACGCAAACCACCCTCAACAAAAACAGAAGTACCGGACAACAGATCACCCAAAACGCTAGGTTTGAAGGAGGTCAGACGTAAATCACCCTCAACAAAAGCAGAAGTCCCGGACAACAGAACAACCCAGACGCCATGTTCGAAGGATGTCAACCCCAAGGAGTCCGCAGTAGCAGAGATGTTCCCAGCCAACGGCGAGTGGAAGATCGTCCTGGAACCCCCGGACTTGGGATTCAACCGGGCCTGGCCAGACATCTTCCAGGGAGCAAGACGCATCACCCGTACCATCCAGGGGCAACGCATCACCCTGATAAGAAACGCAGAGGGCACGATAATGGGACGCAGACGTGCACCCTAGAAAATAATAATAATATATGTATGTATATATAAATATAAGAAAGAAAAAAAAAGAGAACAAAATATGTATATATAAATGTAAAGAAAAAAAAACAAAATATGTATACAGGGTGTCCGGTAAATGAAGGATAATCCTGCAACTGCGATGAGGGTAGACCATGTCCTACTATATGCTAGAATTTTAGTTTAGTAAAAGTCCTACGGTTTTCGAGATATTAATTTTTTTATTTTTTTTTTTGAAAAAACCATCCACATTCAGTTTTTGTCACGCCATTTCCACAAATTATAATTTTTTACAGTCAATTTTTTTTACAGTATTAACGGATAATATGTGTCATCTAAAACAGTATTTCGTTTTTACCTTAAATGTTGCAAAATACTCCAAAAAAAATTGTAATGAAAAATTTCCATACAAAAAAAGTGTACTATGTAAGTGAACCGTATCAATCACTTTAAAAAGTTACTTGATAAATGCCAATTTTAAAATGCTAAATTGTTTCACATTTCTCTTTTAATTTTTTTTATGTTAATTTAAATTGATGAAGGTAACCATTTCAAGGACAACCATTTCAAGGACGAAAAAATAGACTAAATAAACTGAATGTTGATGGTTTTTTCAACAAAAAAAATAAAAAAATTAATATCTCGAAAACCGTAGGTTTTACTAAACTCAGAATCCCCCAACTTACGGAGCTGTCAAGACAGGAGAAGGAAGAGCTACGGAAGAAAAGTGGATTTTTTCGAATTTATTATAATAATTTGGATAGTGTCGAAGCAAATTTTAAAAATAAAAAGATTGTGTAGTTTGCGAAAAGAAAACTTTCCAATTTGAGGAGGATTTTTGCTAGTGCCGGACCTAACCTCAAAAGACGTGGCGTCGGGAAGCCGGTGAGCGCCCCCAAACCTAACGAGGGCGCCGGCTGCCATACCCCGGAGGGGGCGTGGATGCCCCTACAACGAGGGAGTGATGACTTTTCCCATCATCTAAGGGAGAGGTTCCCTGCTGGAGGACGGCCGTTTTTTCAGGCGGTCACCTCATCTTCCGGAGGCACGGAGGGCCTGCAGTGCGGAGCCCCATCGTTTCATCGGAGGCTGTGGAAGAGAGAAAACTGGCTGTAAAGAAGAATTAAAGACTGAAGAAAGAAAATTTTAAGGAAGAAGAAAGAGGAAAATTTCTAATTCCTTGGATCTTTTTTGACATTTACAGGCATACTTACAGGTGAAATTTTTGTTTATTTGTTTGGACTAAGAACGAACACTCAGGGATAGATTTACATTTTTATTGAACAGTTAATTTCTTACGCATCGATCGTTTAATTATACTAAATACTAGGAATAGTGTTTCGACCGGGGATCTAGGGGCAAAATCCCACACGATGGCGTCTGGCAGCGCCAGCGCCAACTCTTTTTCCATCCTCCAGGACGAAGGCGATCGCCCTGCTAAACGAAAAAAGCAGCGCGAAAGCCCCGCTAATAGAGTACCTTTTCCGTTTCTACCCCCAATTCAAACCCCACAGGATGAAGCAGCTTTGCAACCCAAATATATAGTTATTCAGGCTTCGAATTGGGAAGAGAAACCCCTGCGAAATTATAACCAGTTTATGGTCCGAAAGGGCGTAGACGCAATTTCGACTAGGCATGAGTCGGCAAGTTTCCTCCGGGACGGCTCACTTCTGCTCCTGGTAGCGAATACGAAAATAGCGGAAATTTTCATTAAAACAAAAGCCATTGCCGGTGTGCCGGTGGAAGTAAAATATCACCCTAGCTTAAATTCGGTCAAGGGCACAGCTTTTTCCCCGGACTTCAGGGTACTAGCTCAGGCAGAGATCCTGGAAGGCCTTCGAGACCAGGGTGTATCGGACGTGGTCCAGATGACACGCGTGGTCGAGGGGGGCTCCAGGGTACCGTCAGGGCTAGTCATTCTGACGTTTAACGCATATAAGCTGCCGACTGATATTCAAGGACCATGGACGAGAATCCAGGTCCGAGAATACTTCCCATCTCCAATGAGATGTACCATCTGCCAAAAACTAGGGCACACTAAAAATCATTGTAACGCCGAACCACGCTGCGGTACATGCGGCATGACCGGTCCACACGAGCAGTCAGGCTGCCAGAGGAAATTCTGCGTCAACTGTGACGCTGAGGGACACGAATCCTTTAGCCGCAGTTGCCCAGAGTTCCTTAAAAATAGAGAAGTACTAAAAATTAAAACTCAGGATAAATGCTCAATGTACGAGGCACGCAAAATTTTTTATTCACGACAGAAAACTCAAACAACTCAATCTTTCGCTTCGGTGGTTGCTGGAGTCCCCACGCAGGCATCTGGCCAAAACAATTCTCCCCGCAAGCGTCCTGTCCTTGATGAACGCCCGCAAAAGATTTCATTAGAGCCTGCTAAAAGAAAAGTCACTGAAAATGATGACAACATAATCAAAAATAAACAAACGGCACGGCCACATTGGTGCCGCTGTCAGATCCTAAATTAACGAATAAAGAAACATCACGTCCCACAGAGTTGCCACAGGCAGCTCCTAACCCAAAGAATAAGGAAACTGCTTGCACTACAGTAAACATCCCTAACTTAGAAAAAAGAACTTCATCCAAAACAAATATACAAATTACAAACGAACTCGCTCAAGGAAATAGTTCAAAATTAAACAAAACCAAGAAAACAATAATATTAAACAACATAACCAAAAAAGGCCATATTAAATCCACGTTTTCGTCTGATAGTGAGGTCGGTCTGTGTGACTTTTCCTCCGTGTCGGATTAAAGAGTAGTTTATTTATTTTTCCAATATTTCACCTTTTTATTCTGCTTCTAATTTTTCATTTATATTCGTGCATTTATTCCATTAGTCTGAACTTTCTCCCTTTTTTTTTTTTTTTTTTTTATTTGTTTTAATAATGGACCCTAATAGTAGCCAGTCTTCACAACTAAGTAATAGGAACATCACAGTCCTACAATGGAATATTCGTGGGCTTTACAATAATCGCCCAGGACTTGACTTGCTTATCGCTAGGTATAGGCCTCAGGTTATTCTCCTGCAGGAGACTCATCTGAGAAATGAGGAAATCCCGGAACGCTTGGGATGCTACAAATGTTTTGGCTACAATTTTTCTAGGGAGCATAGACATGGAGGAGTGGCCGTTTTGGTTCACAACTCCCTCCCCTCAGCTCGGATCCCGATATCTGGCCCAATATCAGCTTGCGCGGTGTCCATAGAGGCGGGAAAGCGTTCAATTTTCGCTTCGGTGTATCTGGAAAATTCTCAGGACATTGCGACGGAGGATTTGTCTGACCTCGCGAGCCAACTCCCTCAGAACACCATTTATGGTGGTGATTTCAACGGTCATAGCCCCATATGGGGCTCGGAACGCTGGGATCGAAGGGGGAGAAGGATCGCGAGGTGGTTGGATGATGAAAACCTGTGTGTCCTCAACACCGGAAACCCCACATTTTGTTCGGGTACAGGGGCTTTGTCCTGTATAGATGTGACTATTGCGCCTCCTTTACTTACTCCGGGATTTATTTTTTTTTATTATTTCACACATGACTTTCTAGAGGGCAGTGATCACTTCCCAATTTTGATCCAGACTGGGATTAAAATAGCGGGACAAAAACACGAATCTAGATTCTGTGAGGGAAAGGCAAATTGGGAGCTCTTTGACAAATGTGTTGAGGAGGGACTTTTGCGACGGCCCCAGTCCAATAATGTTAATAAGGAAGCGGCCCAACTTACCAGAGTTATAAGGGAAGCAGCGGCTTCTAGCATCCCAACTACCCAGTCTGCTAATAGAGCGCAGCCCATTTGGATGAACCGGAATATACTCCTTTTGATACGAAGCAAAAACCGGGCATGGAAGGCCTTCCAGCGAAGGCCAATCACAGCCAACTTAATTGATTACAAGAGGCAGTCGGCTATTGTTAAAAGGGCTACGAAAGAAGCCACAAGAGACTCATGGGTAAAGTTCGCCGAGAACATAGATCCCAGATCTAACATTAGAGATGCCTGGCAAAACGTTAGAAAAATTGCAGGAAATCACCAAAGGGTTCCCATTGCGGCTCTGAATTCTCATGGTCAGGAATTTACTGATCCAGGTCAAATTGCGGAGGAGCTAGGAAGGGAATGGGCAGCATACTCGGGAGACAACTCGTTCAGGAGGGAGCTTATTGATAATAGGGATGAGTGGGTTTACCCAGTCCCCAACTCACCGCAAGAGACCGTTAATTCTATAGTGGGTTCGATCTCTCTCTTTGAGCTGAGCTCAACACTGGGCAAGTGTCAGGGCTCCGCTCCTGGGCATGACTTGATCTCCTATGGAATGATCAAAAAAAGTCCAATTTCCTTCAGGAGGAGACTACTTTCATTGTACAATTCTATTCTTGAGGGCGGTATTTTCCCCCATGCGTGGAAAAATGCCGTTCTATTCCCAATCAGGAAGCGGAATAATAATAATAGTGCTTCTCTGTCCCCGCGAGACCTCCGTCCAATTTCTCTAATTTCGTGTATGTCACGACTTCTGGAGAAGATATTGGCGAGGCGATTGGCGGATCGCATTGATTCCGAGCTATCCAACTCGATACACGGCTTCAGGAATTTTCGGGGAACCACCTCATTGATGCTTGAGCTTGAGGCGGATATTATGTTCAGCCTCAATCGGCGTGAAAGTACATACCTGATGTCGGTGGACGTCGAAAAGGCGTATGACCGGATCAGGTATGATGTTATTACAGACCAACTGGCTAAATGGAATTTTGATCGGTCCTCCACTAATTTGATTAAAAGCTTCTTATCCTCCCGGACGATACAAGTCAAGGTGAATGGAATTTCATCGCAGCGACGTTCCATACGTAACACTTTGCCTCAAGGTTCCCCCATTTCCCCTACCCTTTTTAACATTTTTATTTCTGCACTTTCTCTGAGACTTGAAGGACTGGACGGACTGAAGACTTATATATACGCGGACAATATTATCATCACCACGGACGTAGAATTACCGACTAACTTACTGAGACGTGCCTCTACCGTCATATCAATCTGGGCCCATGAAACCGGAGCCATCGTACCACATCAGAAAAGCGAAGTGATGATATTCACCCGGAAGCGCGGACCCATACCGGAAACAGTGGAGATAGCAGACCACGATTTCCCGGTTCTCAAGGAATTGCGAATTTTGGGAATGATTTTCTCTTCCACGCTTAGATGGAATGCGCATTGCAAAAATATAGTTAATAAATTGGACAAGATTAATAATTTGGTTAGAGCAATTGGCGCCGGGAGAAAGGGAGCTCCCATTCACTCGACTATAAAAATCGCAAAGGTGCTTTGTGAAGGAGTAACTAACTTCGGTATCCCCATTTTCGCGGGTACGACGCTGGAAAATTTAGGAAAAATTCAAATCCGGACAAACAAGGTTTTGCGGACAGCCACAGGTGCCCTGAAGTCCACACCGGTTCGAGCCCTTTGGACGGAGTGCGGTTCTTGGCCCATTGAAGACCGGGCAAATAAAGCAAGGGTTAAGATCATCGGAAGGAACTGGCTGAACGCGGAGAGACCCCACCACCACACCATACACCGTTTGAAAGAAATGAGGGCCCGGCCGAGGACTACGCCAGCGTTGGTAACAGCTTTAGGTATTGTAAATAGTTTAGGAATTAAATTACCCAATCCCGCCTCACTTTCCCATTCCTGCCCCAATCCTAATCCATCCGTAAACTCAATCCCTTTCCTAATACCGTGGCACCAAAATAAGAAGGAGGCAGGTAGAGAAGCGCACCAGCAGCTACATCGGGAACTGGTACAGGAATACCAGGGAGTAACGAGGATCTATACGGACGGATCGTCATCAAGTGACCATGTGGCGGCAGCCTTTGTAATTGCTCCCCCAAATTGTAACACCTTCTCCGAAAATAAACGTTTCAGGCTGCCGCTGGGGGCTTCGAGCTTTGAGGCGGAGAGCTTCGCCGTATGGAAAGCTGTACAATTTGCTTGCATAGCTGGGACACCGACAGTTGTTTTTTCGGATTCCCAAGCCACGATCCCAGCCATTGGCAATAGTCTTAATTCGGAACCTATAATTAAGGAAACCAGGAGGTTAATAAGAACGTGCAGCAATCAAATTAAGATTGCCTGGGTCCCTGGACATTTTGGTATCCAGGGAAATGAAATGGCCGACCACCATGCAAAAAGACGTTTCACGCCTGAAGAACAGGAGGAGGACTTACCGGCGGCATCTTTTATCATCAGGACAGGAAGATTGGAGTTAGAAAATCGAAGACGGCGCTTTTGGCAATCGGAGAGAACCTTCCTGGCATCTCATTGGACCAGCATTGATCCCCCAATATACAACAGAAATCTCAGCAGAGATCAAGGCATTAAGCTGTTTCGGATAAGAACTGGGCATACTCTCTTGACTCACTCTCATTATTACGACCGGAGCCCAAGACCGGGATGTCATCGTTGCCAGGCTGCGCTAACTGTGAGACATATTCTCGAAGACTGTCCACTCGCCGCAAGAGCCCATGGGGGCCCACTTCCAACCCTTCCCACCCTTTGGAATCCCTCTTCCCCAGAAATTCTTTTTGCACTATTAGATGCATTAGATTTGTCAAACAGAATTTAAAAATATAGCTTTATTACTAGAATAAAACAATTACACACTTTTAGGATAATTTGTAATCAATGCTGGAGAATTTTGACGCCAGCCTCTGATCTTTTTGAATTTCCTTTGAATTGAATTGAATTTTTGAATTTATATGTTGTACGATATTGTGTGCCTGAAAAGAAAAGTAACACTACTATTATTATATGAGTAATGTTTTTTTTTTTTTAAGTAGCTTAGTATTTAAAAAGAGATATTTGTTAATTAGTGTTTTTTTCCTATCTGAATTCTTTGTAAACAATATATTTTGTGTTAACAATTTGGACGCCTACAAAAAAAGAAAAGTTATAATTTATTTCAAGGCCGGTTATGGAACAAAAATTTAAGTAAGTGTATGTATAAGAAGTGTCTAATGAATTTTAATTTGGAAATTAATATATAGGAATTATGTAGTCTAACTATAATCTAGATTTCAAATGTATAACTTGGCAGGATGCGCCATATGGGCCCCGTCCCCAAGAGCGCTAGCTTTTAATGTAGGCCTACAATTTATTGTATGTTTACTCTTAATAAATAAATAAATAAATAAAAAATAAATTTTACTAAACTAAAATTCTAGCATATAGTAGGACATGGTCTACCCTCATCGCAGTTGCAGGATTATCCTTCATTTACCGGACACCCTGTATATAAACGTAAGGAAAAAAAAAATCAAAAAAGATAGGTAATGTAAAAAGGGAAAAAAATGTATAAAAACAAAACCAGATATATGTCTCCCTCTCCGCTCAAACCCGATCGCAACCGCTACCGAAGAAAGGGGGAGATGTAACGAAGCGCTAAAAAACAGCGCTTCGTTCATAAGAGTCCAAGCGCTTCGTTCATAAGAGTCCAAAGCGCTTCATTCATAAAAGTCCAAATTCCCCAGAGACACAAAAATTCCCCAAGCCACCTGTTACATTTGGTCCCTACCCCAGCCGAGTCCACCGCCGCCAGGGTATAAAAGGGCAATGAATTCAGAGCTTGGCAGACAGTCTTCCCGTGGATACGGACAGGACAAGATCTCTCTGGCTATGTGTCTGATGCCAATCTAGGCATAGCTTACCGTCTCTTTCTGGCTATGTGTCTGATGCCAATCTAGGCATAGCTTACCGTCTCTTTCTGGCTATGTGTCTGATGCCAATCTAGGCATAGCTTACCGTCTCTTTTCCGGCTATGTTTCTGATGTCAATCTAGGCATAGCTTACCGTCTCTTTTCCGGCTATGTGTCTGATGTCAATCTAGGCATAGCTTACCGTCTCTTTCCGGCTATGTGTCTGATGCCAATCTAGGCATAGCTTACCGTCTCTTTTCCGGCTATGTGTCTGATGCCAATCTAGGCATAGCTCACCGTCTCTTTTCCGGCTATGTGTCTGATGTCAATCTAGACATAGCTCACCGTCTCTTTCCAGCTATGTGTCTGATGCCAATCTAGGCATAGCTTACCGTCTCTTTTCCGGCTATGAGTCTGATGCCAATCTAGGCATAGCTTACCGTCTCTTTTCCGGCTATGTGTCTGATGTCAATCTAGGCATAGCTCACGTCTCTTTCTGGCTATGTGTCTGATGTCAATATAGGCATAGCTCACCGCCTCTTTCCGGCTATGTGTCTGATGCCAATCTAGGCATAGCTTACCGTCTCTTTTCCGGCTATGTGTCTGAAGTCAATCTAGGCATGGCTCACCGTCTCTTTTCCGGCTATGTGTCTGATGTCAATCTAGGCTTAGCTCACCGTCTCTTTCTGGCTATGTGTCTGATGCCAATCTAGGCATAGCCTCCCCTCACATACCCCACATAATAGTATGTAAACGAAATATGAAATAGCTGTACTGATATTGTATTGGAGTAGAACCCAGACTATGGAATAGTATTGTATTAGATTGGAACCAAGATTATGTAATAGTATGGTATTAGATTAGAACCAAGACAAGGTAATAATATTGTATTAGAATAGAACCAAGAACTAGGGAATAATATTGTATTAGAATAGAACCAAGAACTATGTAATAATATTGTATTACGTTAAAACCAAGACAATGTAATGATATTGTATTAGAGTAAAACCCAGACTATGTAATAGTTGTATTATATCCAACAACCTATATGTAAACCGATTGTACGGAAAGAAATATATATATAAGTAATTGTACACAGCACGAAAGGAATTAATAAACCGATTATTTTGTATACCTTGGGCCTTCTCACTTTCACGACCCTGGACA